>CM051456.1:120522705-121849551 GCA_028274465.1 Plantago ovata | reverse complement strand
TTTTTAGAAATTTCTAATTATACTGCACATTGTAAATTGTAATATTGATCATTCATCGTGTTGGTCGGGCGTATATTACTACTATAGTTCATAAAAATTTACTTATGCATTCTTATGGTTGAGATTTAAAAAGAGGCTTTTAAACTTTATAAGCCTGAAAAAAGCCCTCACAAATTAAGTCTCCAATGGTTTGCGAGCTTATTTGAGGTTTTATTAGTGTCTCATATGCTACATGTAGAGTAAAAAAAGGAGGGAATAGTACTATTATTTGGAGTTTTCCTTTGGATATCCCATATTTTGGGCTTCTTTTGGGGCTACAATTTTAGTCTTTTGCCAGTGGGCTACTATTAGTAGCCCCTAATACTAAGCAATTTCCTTTGGAGCTTTTTGGATTCTTTTGGGATTAAAGCCTCAAATAAAGCCCTAAATAAGCTTTCATAGGAGTGGTCTACTAGAAGAACATGATACTATATTGCCATTATACATAGTTCTCGAGAGGTGTATAATTCGATATCTCTGCTGAGATATTTTAGAAGTAGGTGTTCGTACAACATTGGTTTAAAATTAGTGTAATCTTTATAATTTAAAAAACAACAATTTGTCTTGATCCAAAACGTGCGAAAGTAATGTATCAGACACTGTGAGGACAAAAGAGATCAGTTGATTTCTACAAATTGGACCCCTCTTTGGTCCCCCCAATTCAATCTAGGTGTCTTTATTTTGCGTTCTAGTGATATATACTGGGAAAAAAAAATTGTACAGATAACTTAATGAGTACAAGTATTTTTTTAATTACTAACTCCATTTTATTAATAACTTCCTAGGGGAATTATTCACGCGACCTTTGGACCACGCATAACTCCTAAAATACATCAGAGAAAAATATAATAAAATTATATATGAATTAAATGTAGTATATTTTCATAATCAACTTTTAATTATATTGATACAGTTTAACTTAAAAGTTATATGTGGTCAAAGGTCGCGATGAATAATCCACTTAGAAAGTTATTAATGAAACGGACGACCACACAAAATGTGAAGTCTGTCGTTGCCTAGCTACTAAATTATTATCTTTCCCGAATGTTACTTTCGTTGCTTCTCTTGCTTATACACAATCATCTAAACTGCACTTTATTATATACATTTCCGATAAATTTTCATTTTAAAATTGATTATTTTAAATTTAATTTAGATCAGTTTAGTTCAGATTTGGTTATTAGTTTTTGTACTGCATATAAGTTCAATTCATTTCAGATCAGTTCAGACTTTTTCAAACGAAGAGAACACAGTCTAACGCAATTATATATCCTTCTGATTGGACATATCTCCCGAACTAATTAATGGGATGTGGTTGCTTCCTTCCCAATTGAGACATGATATAACAAACCTTGGAATCAATTTGGATAATTTCACTAATTTCACGCTCATTTTGGATAATTTCACAAACCTTGGAATCTATAACACCACTAACTTCAACTTTAATCCAATCATCCTCTTCCAACACCAGATTACTTCCGACCGCAGTATAACTCCATATCTATAACTTGTATAACTTGTTATGTACTCTGGCAATGTGACGCCAATTGCCGAAGAAGAAAGCCGTTGAATCGAGCGGTTACATGACTATGTCAGCAAGGACGTGTTTAATTAATTTGGAACAAACTTCAAGAAGATCTTACTAGCACAAACTTGTCCTTCTCAGCCTGATCATCAAAAGAAATATAGCTAAACCAAAAGAGAAAGAGTAAGGAGCAAATGTACTAAAAAAGGATGGACCAACTGAAAGAAAAATGTAGTCTACTTTTTAGCGGTGTCGAGAATACTTTTCATTTTAGTATATAAAACTTTTATCCTTTTCATATAATTTTAAAACGACGACAGTACTGTATTGAGTATGTTGCAAGAGAAATAGAATACTACTACATACATAAGTTAATGAATACTTTGGATCTTTGAAAATTATAACTAGTGCATATCGTGGCTTAGATGTGTGTACGAGACCATGCGTTGAAAACTCTAGACGCAAAAAGAACTTGCCCTTAGACCTTAATTAATCAACAACAACATCATCACCTTTGTCTTTACATACCCTGCAGCACCTCCTAAATCCCGATTCAGATTTACTCCACTCCACCACCTTATAAGTTATAATCTCTTTTGTGTCTTTCTTTACGTATAACACTAAAAGTATTTAAAAGAAATAGGAAACCAACATAAATTCACAAATCATATCTTTTCCAGTGTTCTGCTTTTGAGAGTTTTCGAAAACTATATGAAGTTAGACAAATGCCTGTTAATTTACAACAGTCACACAATATAAATGATTGTGACAAGGCTATTTGTTTAGCTCATTTTGGCTAATGTGGAAAGTAAGAAATGAAAAAATATTTAGAAATCAAGAAATTAATTTCTTCAAGATGAGGAAATAGCTACAAATGTGACAAAATATGTGTTTAGTTTACATGAGAAAGATGAGAAATAAAGAAGTAATAGAAAAGAAAATTGCCTGTAAATGAAAAAAAAACACCAGTTGGGATGATTTGTTTGAATACGGATGGTTCAGTTGTTCAAGAGACAGGGGAAGCTGGCATATGTTTTATATTAAGAGATCACACAGGGTAGTTTATCAAGGTAGGAGCATTTTTATATAGGAAAGACAGACAACAACAGCTGAATTGCAAGCAATTAAAATTGGCTTGATTATGGTTAAACAACTTGGTTATAGAAATGTTATTTTACAATCGGACTCATTATATGTTGTTGAATGTATTTCCAGGAGAAGGAAACCGGCATGGCTGCACAGCCATCTGGTTACTGATATCACTCAGCTACTGAAGGAAGGACTACAAGTGCACATATATTTTGTCTACCAGGAAGAAAATGAAGTTGTTGATTTCTTGTCCAAGGAAAGAAGCACAAAGCAGTTCCAATGCATAAAAGAAGATGCCCAAAATTGCAGTTGTAAATATAATAAGTTGCACTTCAATGATCACTCTTTCTGTAATGTTCCTAAGTTAGTTGTGTGGGATAGTTGCCCCAAGTGGCTCACTTTTGTTGTAAGCAAGGACCTAGTTCAGGTAGCATATCGTATGGTTAAGAACGATGTGATGAATCTGAATGTAACCTCGTTTTGAATTGAATGAAATGAGGTTCTCGTAAAAAAAAAATGTCAGAATATGAAACGTTTGGAAAAGATTGCAAGAAGAGAGAATGAAGATGAATAATCATCTTATTGAATATGAAGATGTATTGATACAAAAGTTGTATACAAATGAATTACAGACTGCTGCTATATATACTAAGCTAAAGGGTCATAGAGTCCTAATGCCATTAATCTAAACTGATTGTACATATATATACAAAGCTGTAGGATTATCTTTAATTAAGATAACTCAAACATATTTCCAGGATATAGCATATTCCTTCTAGCCGTGGAGTTTCCTGATGAGACCTGGACTCTCTTAATATGTCGGTGTTGACCAAGGAGTTAACTTGTTCTGGTTCAACTCCTATGTTAACTTCTGTGTTCTGCTCTTCTTCTTTGATTCAAGTTTCTTTTCTTCTCTTGACAAAAAAAACCTCACAAATTCTGTGACATTATCCAAACACTAGTGCCCAAACTCAGAATTAGACTTTGTTATAGAGTTGTTGATCACGAAGAAACATGACCACAACCACGTTTGATTAGGTCAAAATTCAAGCTAGTTTGGTTCGTTTATACTCCTATTTAAATTCAAGACACTATCTAAGCCATTCATATGCCTGAGCCTAACAGGGAGTAGTTTATTGTTTAAATCTAAAAAAAAACATTTCATACGAGGAGTATATATCATTTCATAGTATCTTTTCATATGACACTCAAATCAAAAGGAACTCTGAGGAAATAAACAAGGAGAACGAACATACACTAAGCCACTAAGGAATTAAATTAAGAAGATATTTCCATTGATATAGGAAATTAAGAAGATAAGGCCCCAAAACGAAAATTGTCCCCAAAGTGGAAAACTTTGCGGCTGCTTTCGTGTCAAGGTTGGTAGATATTTCCGTTGATAATGATATGATAGGATTTTAGTAGTTTGGTACTTTGGTTAAATGAATATTAAATAATTAGTATATTGATTTATGGGGGTTCACAAGTAATTATCACCTCATCCCTCACTCATCATCATATGATATTTCCAAATTTCACCATCTAAATTGTTTTGGTCATCTATAGTATAGGTAAAATAGGAATTGATGGTGACACCAAATGGAACCTACTAGCTTAGGGATGAGGTAATAATTAATGCTAATAGGTCCAATCCTTGAGTTTTCTTGGGTTGCATCCCTTTATTTATTTGTTATAGATGAATATAGTTCTCTCTAGTTCGTGCTAATCCGCGAGCGTCATCTGTACTTCAAGAGGAGGGTTAGTAACGATTATTCGGTTTGTCTAGTGATCAAACTGGAGGAACGACTTTACGTGTAGAGGACTACTAGTCATTCTAGTAAATAAGGTAGAGCTTAGAGTAGAGATTGATTGATTGACTATTGATTACCTTCAAATGATGAAATGTAGATGCTATTTATAGCTCTCATATACAAGTAGTCTTCTTCAAGATCATGTCAAGTGTCCGGTTAGGATGAAGCCATATGGGTGTAAAAGGCCTATAAGCATTTGATGGGCTTGGCCCAATATGCAAGGCTTTGTTCCTTTTGGGCTTGCTCTATTTGCCTTAGTGGATCATTTGGGGAGGACCAAAATGCTAGGAGACGGTCCATATATAGCACTTGGTCGGCCCTAAATGTTTAGTAGAGCGCCCTTCGGAACGTCCAAATCCAGTTCGAGGATTGAACATAATTTTACATTAACAACAATTAACAACAGATATAAAAATACAAAAATTATGGATATAATCAGTCATCATTGTTAGTCTATGCAAGTGGTAATTAATTATGCAATACTAATTGAAAAAATGACCACGAAGTGGATTAATTGGCATCTACTAGTGTAGTGCAGTACTAATTTCTTGTTAGAATCTTGATCGGTTTGGTCGGAAAGGTGATTGCTCTACCTAGGAACCAAAAGCTACCTAGCTAGCTATCCTACCAAGCGGTAAATAAAATGTAGTCACTCTTGGAGTAAATTGTATAGACACCTGTTTTTGTCTCTATATGTTCTCCACCCAAACTTTATCTTTAATCCGTTGTTATATAGGCTAGTAGGAGTAGTAAATAAAGTTGAATTTTATGGATTTTGCAACAAAGAGTTTCCAAGTTTAATTTGGACATGTACAAACTTTGGAATCACTTAAAAATTGTCATACTATATCTAAGAGTGTGGGAAGAGAATTCCAATAAAACATAATATCATGGGTAGTACGATTTAGCCAGTATTTTGGTGCATGTTTTTAAATCTTATCATAATCAAGATTTCCATTTCCAACAACTAGGTCATATTCTAGGAGACCAATAGGGTAAGCCGATTGGGGAGTCGAGTTTTGACTCTATCGATCAATGATTACCAGAATTTTAAGGCTGCTTGAGCTTGGCTCTTCAAGTGATCAAATTGTTGGTGAGCTGTTCGAAAAGTTCGACTTGTATTTGCTCGCGAGTGCTCGAGTCGCCAGAGCTAAAAAAATAAGCTCATCAGTTACAAAATTGTACTCCCTTCTGAATTGAATATAAGATGTTTTAGCATTTTCACACATATTAATAAAATGTGATCTTCATCAATTTTGTTGTTGAAAAAGATTGCAAAAAAACATGTTGGTATCTTGTAAAAATAAAATGACCAATGAGATATAAAAACCTTGCATAGTTTTTGTAGACAAAATATAAAAAAATGGGGTTGACTGCATAAAAAGTTGTAAAAAACACACAATTACATGACACCAACTTCAAACATCTTATATTTTGTAAACAATAAAATAACCAAAATATTTTATATTCAATTCATGAGGGAGTACACAATTAGCGAAAAGTAGTATTTATTACTTGTGATTTTCTATCTTGAACTCATGGTGATCGATTCAGTTCGGAAATGAAACGAGCTATAACGGTTAGTCTGCCTAGCATTGATATGGAGTACAATTTTTGTTGTAACGGTATTACCCTATACTAACCAATCGCATTCAAGCTTCAGGTGGAACGTCAGAGTTACAAACAAAAATACATGAGGAAATATAATCATAACAAATCTTATGTGATCTACCGACCCCCTCTTTTAACCATTTTATATTTATTTCCCTTTCTTTTCTTTTACAATTTTCCGAGTAAATAAGCTTTAACTATATGAACGGATTGTGACATAGATTTGGCTAACTGATATAATAATACGGATTAGATATTCTGATAATTACATTTGGAAAAGTTGCACATAAATTAATTAATTAACTTTGAGTTGCAATTATAGTTCTTCGAATAGATAATAATATAGATGCAAAGCTTAAAAACACATTCTTTCATGCGTGTCTATACGACATTCATTGTTCGATCTTGTGCAAAATACTGTCACATTGCACCAAAAGTTCAAATAATTGTGAACTAATTTAATTTTGTATATAGAATTTCATAGGGTTAAAGGGGTTGACACTACTCAACAAGGTGCATCTTTTTTTTCAGAAATCCATCTAAAAGAATTTTAGAGTTAAACTTGTTTGCTCTGAATTAATTCTAGAATGAGTGACCTATTGGGAACTTCCCGGTGTGCGCACAAGTGAGGACAAAACGCGCAGATTAGAACACAGTGTCGGATTAGAACACAGTGTTGGTTTGTGGGGCCAACATATCACCCCGGGAGCAGTTCAGGAGTAACCGCGCCGGCTCAAAGGGTCGGGCCTTCGGTCGATTAGTGACGGGTCGTTACAAATTTACCCCAATTCGAGTTACCATAATCAAGGGATTAGTGTAATTCCCATCTTTGTACGTACTACTGTATGGAGTGAGGTAGTGAGTGGAATTGATGATCCATTTCAGATACGGGTTAAAAACGATAAATTAATGACTTGAATTATGTTTTACTAGTAGGATTTAGTAATGTGATATGATTATGATATTAACTACATGGAGGAGGAAATTAAAATTAACTTTTACATACATGAGATGCAAGTGAAAGTAGATGATTAAAGGGGTGGGGGTGTGAAATTGATGATTGTTGGTTTGTTGTTATCAACTTTATTTTCTCACGAGGGCTTTTGATTTGTTGTAGAATTGAACTTTCGGAACCAGTTTTGATAAGTGTGTGTCAAATTTTCAACAACGCATGCCAGCCACGTTCACTTACCTATCTATCGGGAGTATATATGTTTTGAACAAGATTGATTTTACAGATCACTATATATTAAAGCTGGTTCCCCTTCTTTTTGCTGTGGAACAACACAACAAAACAGAACAGTCATCGTATACGTATGATTAATTTGATCTACCTTTAATTTTGACTGTTCACGCGTTACTAGTTTCCAAGTCTCAATCCATCCGGGGGGGACTCACTACAAATACATACACTCAAGGGAAGGAAACCTTCTGGAAGTATCATGAAAACAGTGCCTGGGTTAAGGGTTTTTTCTAAAGTGCATAGCACGATGTTATAATGTATTGTATGATTAACCCTTGTAGCATACTCTCAAAACACCAACTTAGACCACCAGGTAACGGTAAGCCTTTTACACGGTCGATAAAGATTCGGCTAGGAAGGAAGCGTAAAAATTTACAGTGAACGTAAGGATTAAATTGCTCAAAATTCGGCCTAAACTCAAAATATTTAGGTTCCATCGATCTTCATAGTTGACGCAACTATGTCTTCAGATGTATAGTCAATACTTGATACTCTCTTTATGATAGATTTTCAAGCTAGAGTTACTTGGTGACTATTACTTTAAGTATGGCGGTACTTATTATTTAAAAGATTACAAACCACGCAAGTCAATTTAAATTGCACTAAGTGCAACATGTTAAAATTCAGAAGTCATATACAGTACCACAAATCTGCATTATATGAGAGATATATAGTGGATATTACTCCATTTTACCAATCGTCTTTACCGAGCCACCCTTAGCGGATTTCTAGTCCATCTTCTTAATTTTATACATTGGGTTGAGATATTCTGAAGACTAAATAACGCTCCAATTTGGAAAATTTACCGGCCACCCCAAGTTTAAGGGGTTAGATTGCTTTGGGAAGGCAGTAACAGTGTAAACCAAGCAAGTGGTTAATTGACTGGGGCGGTTTGTGGGTCTGTCTAATGGAAGTTGTACTAGATCGCCTACAAAAACACCATTGTAGCTTGGAACAAAATTTTCAAACCTATCATCATAAGACACACACAGACATATATTAGTGTATCTACCTGTATGTATGAATGTAAAATATATGATCATTAGAAGAAAAAACAACTACAACATATTACTAGTATTAATTATTGGGTTGGGGGTGGGTCACTGTGGGGGTGATTAACTAAACTTGAAAAGGACTTAAGTAAAGCTTCTAGAGACTCTTATAATAAAGGGAACCCACCCTTAAACTAAGGTTTTGATTAAGACATGTCTCCACACAAAACCAAATATTTGTCTCCTCTCCCCTCCCTTACCATTTTATTTACCTCAGATATGAGACAGAGATGTCTGATGATTGCTGCATTACAAGTTTATTCCATTTGTCTCTCCTTTCTGCACTTAATTATTTAATTTAATCCACAATTATATATAAAGACAATGCTCTTCTTTTTCAACTTCAAGATAAGAATCTCTTATTTGTATATATGTTCAAAGTGTAAAAAACAATTGCAGGGTTTATCTTAAACTTTTTATCAAGATGTTTGTGTTTTTTAGTAGTACATTATATATCCTTCTTAGTGCTCTTGTTTCAGTTTAGATGGAAATTAACAAAATTATAAGATGATTTACAGAGGTGATTAAAGGATGTGAGTCAGGTGCAACTTATTTATAATTTATATAGTAATTGCGAGTTTCTAAGTTATTAAAGCTATAGAATTCATATGGCTAAAACGATCATATAACTTGACCAATGTTAACATTTAAAACAATATTGTAGGGTGAATTTTTAATATTATTATATTTTATATTGATCCAATTAAACTTCATAACTTGATGCTATTGGAAATTTCTTGCATTGTAAAGTGGGACTATATATATGTGTGTGCAGGCTAATTGAGGAATGATGGCCACAGGAGTCGGAAAGTTTTATCCCTAGATGATTATTGCTTGCTTAACTTGATCATAGACCTATTATCAACTTGACTCATTTACCATCATTTCCTAAATCTCCACTTAATCACCTCGGATTCTAGTTTTAATTATGTTATGAATTTCATTCACGTTTTGTCATCAAACTGTAATATATAATATATATAATTAGTAATTTATTATGATCAATATTATATAGTTTAGCCACCGCTAAATAAATACAATAGGATCTGATTGGCATTATGATGGATATAGAGAGAAAAGGAATGGAAAAAAAATCAAATAAATTAAGAACAATTTTTTGGATTATCTTCATCATCATGGTGGATACTGCTCTACCAGGTAGTGGTGTTAATCTAACTTTCATTATCAATCAGTGGTTAAGAGGTCAGGATGGTTGCAGCCTGAAAAAACATGGAGAACAAAACTGGGTACGATTGGCAAGTGGCCACAAGACTCGATGCACTCAATGTTAGGACTTAGGACTATGTATGATGTTTCATGATTCGGGGAGTACGAGTCTTTACTTGTTTGCTGCGCCAATATCAGAATATGGAGTTGACATTATCTTTGGGATGTCTTGACTTGATATGGTGGGCCCGATGTTGTGGGATTGCAAGCAAATGTCCGTCACTATATATCTGGGGTAATGGATAAATGGTGATAAAGAGCACCGCGTAAAATGAAGACGTCTGAATAAACACATGGTAAATCTTTCGATGGCTGAGAGGAGGAGATAGAGAAGTGAGAGTCAGTAAAGGTGTCAGGACAGACCTTTCCTATGAGAAGAAGCATCAACAGAGAGAAGTTGGTGCTAGTTCCAAGATAGTTGCTCCGATTGGACGTGGGGTGATTTCGACAGCTTGAAGTGGAGCCTTGTCCCGGAAGGAACTTGGGGACAAGTTCTGTTTCGAGGGGGAGGAGTGTTGGAATTCCATTATGCATAGTTCGTGGGCTAAGGCCCAATCCGTTAGTTGATTCGTGGTCGGAGATATGCTATGGGATATACTAGCACTCTTTGGTTATTCAATTATTCCATTGGTCTTTACTTCTGGTTGGATAAGATCGTTGTCGGATAAGGTATTTACACTCTGTCTACTTTACATAATCCCTTAATAAAAAGGCATGTGATGTCATTAGGTGAATTTCCGACTGGTTAGAAGATATTTAGATAAGTTCTTTAGAGTCCTTGTGAGGTACTGTATAAGCTCCACCAATTTATTTATAAAATCCAAGAGCTGATTAATATAGTTGATTTTGGTCTCATGATGACAGGCCTCTTTTAGATTTGGGTGACGGTTAATGTTTCCCTTCATAATCCAGTCTTTTTCTTCATTGTGATGAGTGATGACATACCTATTGGAGGTAATTTATGAGTTATTGCATTTAAGGGTTAGAATTTACTTAATTAGTTGCATTGACCTCATCCTTAGTAGTCAAAATTAAAAAAAGGCATAACAACAAAGGCCACAACCCAACAACTAGCTAAAGCAGCACTATATAAGAAAGGCTGTATGTAGTTAACCCGGTTCATTTTTTTAGTGTCATGAAGAGTCAGCCCAAAGGCCGAAAGTGTCTTGCTCACATTCGGTCCACTAGCTTGATCTTGGGCTGGCTAACTTTCTTGATCAAGTGTGTTTTCTAAACCAGAATTCTCAGTTGGGAAATTTCGCATAATTATGATACTCCCCCTTTCCCATTATAATTTACCTGTTGTGACTTTTTCCGGTCAACAGTTTTCATTTTTACTCTCAATTACTTTTATATTATAATGATAAAATATTTAACAAATTCATATTATGAAAATTTATAACATAATTTCGTTACATATTTTATCAACATAATTTTAGTGTAATCAGGAACCAAATGTGAAAGATGTTGACCAAAAAAATCAAAATGGATACTAACATTATAATGGGACGGAGAGAGTGCTCTTTTCTAGATGTTGAGCATGCACCACAAAAACTTCTCGTTATACCGATAGTTTTTTCAAGTATTGCACTATGTGTGTTCCAATTCCAATTGCTTAATAAGAGTCCTATCGTCATATATCATAAAACATCATGAAATTGTTAATGTCAACCGAATCTGTGTAATTTTGTTAATGGTCGGGCGTTTTAACATACAGAAGGTAAAATGCTGTCACATAGGGGTGGAACCAAGGGGGCCGGCGGGGGCCTTGGCACCCCCGAAAATTTTTTTTGAAAGAATTTTACGATTTTTAAAAAAATTTAAAGATAATTTTTACGATTTTTCAACTTTTGACCCCCCGAACCTTCAAAAAATAATTTATATGTAAGCTCGCCCCCTCCCCCCTAACTATAATTCCCGGTTCCGCCCCGAATTAACAGTCATTGCTCCAATATTATCACTGACATATTTTAAGAGGAAAAGAGAAGAAAAATGATACTCCCTCCGTCCCACTCTAAATTACCCAGTTTGACCTTTTTCGGTCATCAGTGTTCAACTTTGACTCTCGATTACTCTTAAACTATAATGATAAAGTATTTGACGAAATCATATTATGAAAATATAGAACTTAAATTTTCATAATATAATTTTATTAAATATTTAATCATTATAGTTTAAGATTAATCGGGAGTCAAAGTTGAAAACTGTTGACCGAAAAAAGTCAACTGGATAATTTCTACCGAGGCAGAGCTAGTAGAATTAAAGAAAGAGAGAAGTGCATATAGTGATATAGATAGAGTCAAGAGTAGCCTTAAACTGCCTGCTCTGCTTGGCCCTGTTGGTTTAGGAACTTAATCTATATCACTGAGGTCAAGTGTTCGAGTAATGGCACGAGAGGACAAGCTGAGAAGAAAATAAATGAGGTATTTCAAAATACCTTTTTCTACTTTTTTGCAACAATAATCTTTGACAAAATGAAAATATGATTGCTAGAGTCTAATCTTGTGGTTGTGCCATTTTAAGCTGTCTTACTTCAGTCCAGACATGCATAGCATATCAGGACACTCGTGAGCTTAGCTGTTCTTAAGCTACTTTCTTCACAGCTAGAGAAACCATCTCTATCATATCCTAAGATATGCAGCTCCCCAGCTCGTAAAGGACAACACAGGTCGTACTATACCAACAGTTGTTGAATCAAGTAGAAACGCCACGTATATTGGATATTCTTAGAAGTTAGAAATATAGATTCAATCCAGTTGTATCGTCGGTGAACATTTGGAAGCATTCCTCATCACAACATATTTGAAGAATATCTTATTCATCACCCTCCGCGTACGATGCCAAGAAAAGGAAAGAGAAGAAACTAGTGTAACAATAATGGAACAATAAATATGCATGTAATATGCTAGCCTTTTTGCTTAGGCCTATTCGGTATCTATCGTATATTTAGATGCCCTTGCTTTCCTTACAGCTGCTAAAAATTGTCTTAAACACAGAGGAAAATAATATAGGAGGGTCCATATTCTTTTGTAGCCCCATGCTATTGTCCATACTGTCTACAAAGCCAAAGAATCAAATATGAGCTGTTCTCAAATGGCAGAAAGTTCCAAAGGGTCTAAAATTGAAGGACCAGCAAATATGCACACAAAGTCTGTGATATATTTTGTTAAGACAATTTCATGTGACCAGCCTTGATAAAGGATAAGTTCAGAAAGGCCACTGTGTATCTATAAATAGCTAACATCACTCTGTACAAAACCCAAGTTGTAAATAAGTTTCACATCATTTGGTTCAAGTTACTATCATGAAGCTCCTTTCTCTTTTGCTCATAGCTACTCTATTCTTTCAGGTACATTTATGTAACGAGTTTTCTGATAGAAACTAATTGAAATACACGTCTACAATACGATGAGTTTGATTCGGCCATTTTACACTTTCAGGTTTTTGTGGAGGCAGCATCAGCTAGTGATGCTACTATTGATCAGGTACGGTTCACATCAACTTCTTTGTTTCCATTTTACGCATGAAGCTGATCAAAGATTGCAATCATGAAATTTTCATGATTCACAGTTTCCAAATTCCTGAACTCAAGTTGATACTTTTGCTTCAGGATCATGCTGGAGGACATGTCACAGGACTTTTGAAGAAATCGCACCATGGAAAAATAAGTAATGAATTGTTTGTTTCAGCTATAAATTAAAATGTTACTCGTGAAATGGTTTAGTTCTTACATTTGGTGCAAACCCATATACGTTACAGATTGCAGCTATGCTTGCGCAAGGAGGTGCAAGAAATCATCAAGAAAGAACGTGTGCGGACGAGCGTGCAAGACCTGTTGTGCAAGATGCAATTGTGTTCCACCTGGTACCTATGGGAACAAGAACCACTGCCCCTGCTATGCTAAACAAAAAACTCATGGAAACAAGCCTAAATGTCCTTGAAGTGCACTGATGGTTCTCAGTAATCTTCTTGGCTTTTCGAAATTGGTCTGCGTGTATTGATAATGTTATATGAATAAACTTTGGTTGGATTTCGAGCATTTCACGTGCACGGTCCAGCATGAACATTGTATACTTTACAAACCGGGCAACATATTTTCTTTCTATAACAAAAACAGTCATCAAACTGATGAGTGCTGATTCTGGCTCGCGGACATTTGGGTCTACCATGATGAGTTTTCATCGCTGCGTAACAAGGGCACACATCTGTGTTTCCAGCGGTACCAGGTGGCACACAGTTACACCTAGCACAGCACGTGTTACACGCCCTCATGCAAATTTTACGCCTCCCTGCCTTGCTGCATCTATGAGCACATCTTGATTTGCAGTCTGAGTATAAACCGTCAGGTAGTAAAATATTCGCATACAGAAAGAAGTTTACCAAAGAATATTTCATTTTCATGTACTTACCAATTTTACCATCTTCAACTACAAGCTTTTCTCCCTTGTATATCTCCATCTAACATCACATGGTCACAGACATTCATTAAGTTATGCAGAATAAACGGTAAATGCATATGTACCCCCAAAGTTACGCGTATAAACGTATAATCATCAGTTCTTGAAGAAAGTTTAGAAGAACTCAAGAATATATGTTCCGATACCTATACAAGTTTAATCAGCAAAAGAAGCAAATTCCAAAGGCTAGTTGTACCAAACACGACATCTTATCAAGAAAATCAAAGCAAGAAGGTAAAAGAAGATGCGTCTATATGTGATATGTCTACAGAGCGATAGTAGGACATTTCACCTTTCACAGATGGAGTAAAAAGCTATCGGATAGAAAGATTTCCAAAGAATGAACAGAGCAACTAATTCCAACAGATAAGCAAGACATACAAACCTTATATAGCAGGATGAAGTAAAGCATCAACAACAACAGAAAAGCCTTGGTGCTCATCATCTACCATTTACCAAGTTGGCTGAATCTTCTGTAAGGACTCCAAACTTTCAGGATAAAAGAAGAGACAGAGTTTGAGCATTATGTTTATATGTGGTTGTCCAGATGGTGCTCTTTGCATGTTTGTGGAATTTGTTATTCCCAACTGTAATCCTGTTAAGCACACCTTTTGCCTGAAAAGAGTTCCACTGATCCAGTCCCATAAATCTGTCTAATAATTGAATTATGGGTAACTTTTACTTATGAACATCGATCAGAATTGGATTTTAAGAATGCAGTGCAACTGCACAATTGTATGCACGCACATTCATCATTTAATTTGAAAAACTGCACAAAATAAGCATGATACTTAAGTTGGTTTTCAGTTTCTTTCACAACTACTGAAAGTTCAGTATGACAATTGATAATTTGCATCGTCTAACACAAGTTCTTCTCTTTCTTGGTTGCCAATGCAATGAAACAGTATTCAGCCAAACAGATTTCTTCTTGTGTTTTTGAGTAAACAGATTTCTGTGCTTTCGGTTTGAATGTAGGCCTAACCAAATTTTCATTATATGTTGTTTCAAATGACCTTCCAAAAAGGAATCTGAAAGATATTATTGCCTTCTATTCACATACACTTGCGCAGTTTAGCACTATATATACACTAGGAAGATGACGAAAACTAGAGAGGCGATATGCTGGAGAATAAATTGTAGTTACAAAAATTAAGCTTCTAAACAGAGATCTTTTCGAAACAGGCTGTTGTGAACAAATACATTCTCAGCACAAACATGCCCAAAATCTCCAATTGAAGAAGCATAAATCCCCAGGGGTGATCATGAGAGTTATGTTACCTCATCACACTTAAAACAGATTTACCAGGTCACCTATTTTAAAACTGTAAGCACACAACTAATTTGATGGGTTCCATCAGTTGATCCTGTTAAACCATATCTTTCCCTGTTCTTGACCTATAAATGATCAGATAGTTACTACAGCGATTGGGGTACTCCACTGAGACGAGGCTATCTAGGTAATTAGGAAGGTAAAAGGTTCAATATGAATTCAGGAATTCGCAACTTGAATCAATAAAAACTTTCTGTTCATTACATTGTTTACAAAATCAGGAAAAATACAAAGCAAATAAAAGAACCTGAGGGTACATATGCCAAAACATGATACAAAACAAAACATATGTTGTGATACAATATGAGTTGAAGAAGCCTCTAAATGTGGCTGGCATGATCAGATTCAAACATTTCAACAACAATGACGAGTAGCAGAAACTCCCTCCTCCTTCTGTTGGGTTCATGGCTCCATTGGAGCTGGTTTTATGACCAAGAAAGACAATTTTTTTTGTAATTTGAGTACTTCAAGATTAATCAAATCGCCAGCATCTTAAATGAATCCAATAGGATACACAAAATGAAATCAAGTTTTTTGAGAGATGAAAATTTGATATAAAGTCACAACTGGCCAATCAGAGGAGCACTTTAATATTTGAAGCTTATCTAGACAAGCAGGATATACGATATAGGTATCTTTACAATGTTTATGCTTGGAATCTGCTTAAATAATTCGGTAGTAGCGTCATATTCGATAGCAATGTTGGAGGACAAGTGGATTTGAAAGGCTTTTACTCGGCCAGTCAGAGCCACTCAGCCCTTATCAATTAAAATCTCCAAGTATGCCTGTGCAATATCTTCCAAACTATTACCTGCCCTTTGTTTATAAATTCTTCAAGGGATCCATAACTTATGACAGTGTTGTTTTATAAAGCCTTGAGCAATCCATAACTGGATTATATTTGAAGCTTTGATATCACAACAGTGTTACATGAATCCTTCCGCTATCCATAACTTTGATTATATTCAAAGTAATGGACATCAGAAATTGTGTTATGAATCCTTCTGCTATCCATAACTTGATTATAATCAAAGTTTTAGACATCAGAACTTGATATATAAACCCTTCCGCCATCCATAGCTTCGAATATATTCAGATTTATAAATCCTTCTGCTATCCATAACAGCTAAGTATCAGTAGGTTTGGATAACAGAATTTGACATATAAATCCTTCTGCTATCCAAAGCTTCATTATAATCAAAGCTTAGGATATCAGAAAGATAGTTGAATACATCCTCTTAACATTTTAGGCAACAGAAGATTTATAGAACCAATTTCATATCATTATGAATGAAAGCATTAACCCAAGCACGAATGGCAAAGTAAGCAGCAGCATCAGCATGAGAATGACTGTAAAGCGTCTTCTTACCCATGACTGCTCCAGTGATAGGACTGACCTGAAGCCGACGGTATTTCCGTTCATCCAGATACTCTCTGTTTCTGAGAATCATCTGACTGAAGGATCCAAATGCTTCAGCGACCAGATCTAATCGACGAATCACCACCACCTCATCATCAGCAGCAATTTGAGCACGATCTGATTTGTGCGCAGCATCTACTACGATCTGAACCAGCAATGGGTCTGCACCCTCGGATTTAGTCAGGCTTCGAATGGAACTGATGAGAAAGTCTGGGGAAGAAGGGGCTTTATGGAGAGAGGATTCGACGTGAGATTTGATTTGATCATCACCGGGAAGAAGAAGATGATTATTCGACGTGAGTTCTAGGGTTTCAACAGCAGCCATAGCTAGCTGCTGCTTCTGAGATCTGATCTTATCTGAGATTGGAGTGGCTATTTATTGAGCAAGTTTCATTGGTCAACTGGATTTGGTGATGAATGATGGGGGAAAATGATGATTGACATAACAGTGCAGCAGTGACTAGGCGTGCACGAGTAACGGAATGAGAGCTAAATTAACGGTATCGGCCAGTTCTCGGGTAATTAGAGAGAAGTTAAAGGGTATTCTCGTCAGTTGAGCTGTTGTAACTGGGGTAAGTCGGGTACTTTACAAAGGCATCTGTATCTCATGAAAACTTCCAAAATTGCTCCATTGGAAACAACGATGTGAATTAAGAAAACAAAAATATTTTGGGGCTTTGAATCCGTCTATCTCGCTTTCCGTGATATTTCAATTTCTAATCAGTAAATCCCTCCTCCTTTTGATTTGAACTTTACAGATGTGATATCCAACATCAAGTCCCAGTGCTTGAATAGTTATAAATACTTTTAAATCAGTCATCTCAGATGTTTATATAAGGATGAATAGATTACAAATTAAGATGATACTTCGATACCTAGAGCAAATGAAGCTAATTCCATTAAATAAGGGGAACATAGATCATACAACAGGAAAAACCAACAACATGAACTTCCTTAGTGTTGTTACATGAAGTGAGCACTTGGATAGTTGGATCATGGATGCTCGAGCCGAATTCAATTCCCTTTTTAAGCTCCTTTTTTTCCCTTTTTTTTTTTTGCCTTAAAAGTATATTTATAACTTTATTCTGTTCTAGATATTTTCGACAAGCAAAATCGTATTCGTAATTTAACATCTTGGATTTTGGTCACGATTTACAACTGCACATGGAATTACCATAGTATATCAAACAAGTTGCATGTGGTGGTTTCAGGTTTGATAATCACCAGCTTGGGCAGGAAAATACTAATTTGGTTTAATTTACTACTCCAGTAATACCACACAAGTAATCACCAGCTGCTCAGCGAGCAGCTATCTTTTTCTGCAACTCTACTCTGTACCCTTCATCTTCTTACATTGGGTTATAATTAATCCCCATCGTGGGCCATTTCGCCCCTTATCCATTGTCAAATGTCAATAGAATATGATCAGTGCCCCTGAGCCAAGATCGCCATTTCTGAACAGATTGTTAGCACACACATAATTTACTGGGTTCGACCTGTTGATGAAGTAGAAAGCCTAATAGGAACAAGATTTTAAACTAAATGTCCCAACTCATAATTGGTTTCTTCTCTATATTCCTCAACACTAGCAGCAGCTGGGTTAATGCTGTTAGAGTTTGGTAGCAAGGAATGAAAGTGCAGAGATAAATTGACTACTGGTTATGTATATGGCAGTCGATGCAGATCACCTCTCGACAACTACTGGCAATAGTAGTGATCATGTGGAGTTCAACAAGGAAAATTGTATTAGTACTTACTCAAAGAAATGTTTAAGTCAATTTACAATTATTTCTCTAGTGAGGTGACTCATTCATTCTAAGCCACAAGGTCTATAACATACTCAGACCTGATCTATGAAAAGATTTCACTCACGCCCAACACGGAAAACACTCATTTAGACCAAGTCTATACTAGACCATGAGGTTGAGAATGAGGCAATGGATCTGAAATCGCATCTTCATCTATTTTGAGAAGTAAATCAGAATTAACGAGAAAGCCTCCAAAAGAAAGGGCCTATCAAGGAAGAAGGATAGGGTGCAAGGCTTGATATCATCATCAAGATGATTCTGGTGCTGATGATGATAATATCATTCAATCATTTCTACCATGGTTGCAACAAAATAAGCCATGGTAGCTGCTAATCAGAACAGAAATCTCACAAACAGAGCAAAATATGTTGTTGATTGTATCAGCAGCAGCAAATAGATGGCATCGCCTCATTGGCTGCAAACAACAGCCGCACAAAGTGTTTACTTACAATGTGCGTGAATGTATAATGTATTATTCTTGGTTAGGTGCTCTTTGTGATTCAAAATAGTTTAGATGTACACAGAACTATCTGATCACTAGCACATGTTATCTAACCCTATTACTACTACTAAAGGAACACATTATGTAGCATTTAACATCAAGAACACATTATGTAGCATCATTGTCAAATGACAGCAAAAGCAAGATACTGACTGATTTATATGCATAGCTTTACAAGCACCTTGCTGAGATGTGGAGCCACTAAAATGATAAAGCGAAGCATACCTCATGTACTAGGACAACATCGCCAACCACAGCAAAGTATTCGCGCTTCCAATCTATCAAGCCAGCTGAAAGTTTTTGAAGGACGGAGCAACTGTACAGAAAAAGAAAAGGCAATAGACAATAATAAATACATAAAGAGAGATTGAGAAATGTTTTGATAAGCAGAAGATTATTATTGAATATGGATAAGTTATGCTTATGCTAACTGCTACTCTAGCATTCAGAATGAATCAGACTTGGATTTGGTTTAAAGGCTTAAAGCATCACAATCTATAACATATCGGACAATTTCCATGTGCCAATATGAAATACACCAGCTCGCAGGCAAATATTTCTGATCGGAGTTTAAAAGCAATATCACATATTCCATTACGTGAGGCAATACAAAGACAACAGTAAGTACAAATGAACATCAATGTGAAAACAGTTATGTTCAAACTGTTAAACCAGAAACCAAGCTGGGTAAGGCAATACATCGCAATAGATGCACGAAAAGGCTATTAAAAAAAATACTATAATAATAATAATAATAATAATAAAATTCACAAAGCGCAATGAAACAGCAAGTGTGATTCAATATGTGCAGAATCAAGGGATCTGATTTACACAAGAGGACAAAAGTTCACCTATCAAATGTATGATATCGTCCCCTATTATTCATAGGAGTCTCTTGAGCATTAAGAGTAGAAGAAGAAACTGCCCATGACTCACCCAGCTATACTATTTGTACATGTAGGAATGAAGAATTTTGAATAATCATAAGCTAAAACCGAGCCCAGCATCGAGTGCATTGTGCAACACAATCTCCTTTGCAATCAATAATATAACCCAAAGCTTTAGGGTTCCGAAGGAGAAGGCTTCTCAACGTTTTCCCTTTAATACCCCATTGGTTTTCCAAAATCTGTACATTCACTTTCAGTTCATCTTCAAGGCTACACCCAAGCACCTCCGGAAATTTTTTGAGAAGTTTGGTAAGATCATCATCAGTGAGACCTAAATCTCTAAGATAACTGAGAATTTCATTAACTACCTCGAACTTAGGCACTTCTTTATTCCGCTCTTCCCCCCAATATGGTGAATGTATTTGACCAAATGCTTTTCCTAGAATTTTGTCTTCTTCCTCATTAGCAAAGTTAAAAGTGGATAGAGCTTGTCTGCATGATTCCCATGTTTTCTTATCATCATCACTTAGAACTGCATCCTGAGCCTGGGCAGTAGAATACAGCCTCTGATTCTTATACGGGAAATTAGCAATTCTGTGTTTTCGGAAAACATTTGGAGCAACACATGTTGGACGATTTAAGTTTGCAAGAAACTTATTGCTCGTTACTCCCACAGAATCAGCCTGCAAGATAACAAAACAGAAATCAAATGTTCCCATGAGGCCATGAGAACGTTGCAAATAGTACGTAATTACTAATGTAATGAACTTAAGTGCCTATTGGTAATCAGAAACATAAATAACAGACCATAACACACGGCGGCAGTTTAAAGAGTAGTAAATCTTTCAAGATTACTAGGAAACGTGTAAATCATATGCCGTTTAGTCAAGTTTCTTTCTCTTGCTTTTAACCAATGTATGTATCAGCAAAGTTAACCTATAATGCTGAAGAATCAATCACCGATGTGCAAACGAATACAATCGGTTACTAATCGGACATACTAAACAAACATATACAATGAGTGAAAACACTACTCCATTAGGCTCATGATTCAGTCATCTACTACTTATTCCCAATATAAATCATCTCAAATCAATAACCGAGTTCTTGGTTGCTAGACTAACACCGTTTAGGAGTATATGATTAGAAGTTATAATCATCTGTTTGACCAGCAGCAATACACATCAATCAATCAATATACACGTTACTTACAGCTAGCCATTAATAAATCTCACACAGAGTCTTGAAACACTAAATCTTTCTTCTTGAGAAGTAAAGTGTAACGGAATTGGCGCAATAGGAGAAAAGGGCAGTAGTAATAAATACTTACAGAAGAGCAGAAAACCAGACCTGTTGAATCAAAAGTCAACAAAGGAGAAGCCAATGAAATTCCCAGCTGCATCACTGCCCCTATAAATGACCCTGAAAAAGAGAGAGTGAATCAATTCAGAAGCAACGAATTAATTGAACTGACAAGAAATTAAACGGCAGAAAGCCCCGAGAAGAAATCACCTTGAGAAGCAAGATTGAAAGGTGGTTTTTGTAGGTTTGGTTCAGTGAGGAAGAAAGGTGGGTTGAATCCTCGATCCTGTTCGAATGATTTGCAGACCACAATATTGCAGCTGATGATGTGTCTCATTTAATAGCAGTAACTTTTATTCAACCTTTTATTCCACATCCTTTTATTTTTGGATCCTTGCGCTAAGCGAGATGGTGGTCAATAGTTACTCCGTCCAGTTAATTTTTTTATCGAGTTTGTATTTTTTTTGGTTTTGGGCCTTTTGGCTTTAGGTGTGCGATCCTTATATGAAAGTAATAACATATATTTTTGTGATCAGCCATTAATTATTTTTAATTTTCTCAACTAACCAGTAATTATTTTAAAAATGGTCGTAAATATATAGTACCTTATAGAAGGCATTATTACAAAGTTTTCTTCACATTTCCAATAAAATCTAGGTTACATGACAAAAGTCAAACTTACTCTGGTTCTAATCAACTTCCTTACACATCTAAACATATAGTAGGCGTCATTGAAAAAATGTGAAATTGTAGAGGAAGTAAATAAATATTGAATTGCAACATAATCTAACTATTTTATTACGATAATAATGTTGTAGACAGTCGTATAGGAAAATAAAACTGTATATTATATACAGTATTATAAAGAGAATGATGTTGATAAAACTCTACTCCTAGTATTTATGAAATAATCATGTATGAACCTTGGATTTGGATATAACTATCTAGTGAATGTGTTATGTAAATATGCAGTAAGTATGTGTGAAGATGGATCTATGTAAAATAAGTAAATAATAAAGTATGGTCGGAATGGTGGTCGGAAACCAACCATGGGTTACTTTGTACTATATCTCTCATAATGTTTGTACAAAGAAATAGTATAGTGAGCAAATATTGTTTGTGTTTCTTAGAGACCAGGTTCCCTTCATATATGACTCTTAGATCGTACTATGTCCAATGATCTCGTGCCAAGTGTCATTTTGTTATACAGTGTGTCTTGAGAGTGACATCTTTGTGGGCCTGGTCTTAGTACTTGTTGGGCTGCCTTGATGATCAATCTAAGAAGTGTCAGTAGTTGTTCATACTTCGAAGTCTTCTTTCAAACTTCTTACTTTCGTAGCTACGTCTAGTCTTCGTTTCCTCGTGCTGACTTACGAAGCTAAGCATGTCGTATGTTCTCTTCTTAGCCTCGAGGACCTGACCATTCTATGTACCTTCTTGTAATATGCTAGACCATTATAGTTCGTTTTGGTTTGTATTGGAACGGTATTGACATATTTTGACATCATCAGAAAAACATAAAAACAATGCGTAAATATGAGCCAATGACATGTAATAAGGCAATGGTTTGGTATCGTACCAAGCCAAGGGCCAATTACTGAGTTCGTCTCGTATTCTACCACATGACCTAAACCAACAACGAATGAACAATTTGCCGTGATTTGCGGGTGTCTAACGCCCAAATTTATCTATATTTACTCCACTTGGTCTCTCTCGTATTTATTACTACCAAACTATTGCGGCGGAGAAGTCCTAGCAATTTACCTCATTCGGTTCGGTTTAAATTTATTCATGTAAAAATAAACCAAAATTAATTGTCTCCCCAACCTGTTCTAGACTTCTAGATTAGTCCTACTTTATTTATAGTAGTAGTACATCACATTCCAACCATCCTAAAAATGAGTCCTAATCGTAATTTAATTGCAGAATGTAATTAATGTGTCCTAAACAAATACAGAAAGAAAGAAATAAATACAAAAACCCAAACCTTCTTCGGTCAGTCACTCTCTTTCAACCAACCAACGACACAAACACCAGTCGTCCGGTGATTGAAATCATAGTACCTTTTTCCCCGAGAGAGAGAGAGAGAGAGAGTATCTCGGCTTATGCGTGAAGTACAATTCAATCCAGCACACACACACACACTTTCTCTCTTCGCTCACGCTAAATTCGAACCCTAACTAAACCTTCGCCTTATCCCAATTGCTGTTCCCCATAATGCTCGGATGGCTTTCAGGCAATCCGGCGGCGTTAATGGCGGACGAAACTCCGATCACGTCGTTTCCATCGGTTCTCGTGGTGGAGTAGGAGGCTCCCGCCACCTCCACCACCGGCGATCTAAGTCCCACTCGCCTCGTAAGATCTCGATCGGATTCTGCATTTTCACGCTATCTCTCGTTCTCTCCGTCTCTGCTCTCTTCTACTTCTCCTTGCAAGCTAGAGGTATGATTGTGGCATTTGATATCTGCTTTCAGCTAATTCATTCAAGTGTAGTTAGTTTCAGGCTATAATTAGAGCTGTATTTTTTTGTAATGTGGAACTTTTGCACATTGTTTCCTGCATTTGTAACTTTAGAATTTAGAAACAAAGCTGGAGCCCATTATGTATAAAGGGAAAGTATGTATGTGCAATTAGGAGGGTATAATGCGTTGAGCTACAGTTAGTGGGGGTGGAGACTTAATTGCTTGTGCATTGTTAGATTCTTGAACGAAGCTGGATCTCTTATTTTTATGAGAAACTATGTATAAATGAGTTTGCGTAATGCATTGACAAAATTTGAGCTAAAGTTTCCATAGATTTGGTGTGATGGGACCTCATTGCTCGCTCTGCTGTTAGGTTTTGAATGAGACTGGAGCCTGTGTTTAAAGAGGAAATATATGGAAATATGAGATTAAAGAATGCAATGGTAAGGACCACACTGTTCAAGTGGAGAATTGGAACTAAAATTGATGTTAGTATATCAAATAAGAAGTTAGTTCTACCTTCACGCGGTTAGCAAACATAGAGACAAATTACTCTGCAGTAGTTGAGATATTAAAATGCAGTTGACTGTCTGATTTGGGTTAATGAAATGAAGTTTAGTTATTTCGTATATGTTCATGAGTTCCTGCACTATTTCCATTTTTAAATTTTAAATCTAATGTATAATTTGTGCTTCAAATGCAATGGATATAAAACCTGAACTTGATTCTTAAACTTTCTGCATTGAAACTTAATTGCTGAATTTCTGTTAAATATTCAAAGGAAGCTGGAACCCTTGTATAAAGACAATCTATGTTATGTTTGTTTCTGGCATGGTCCCTCGACCCTTATAGTCTGGATTTGTTGAGAAACAAGTATGGCATTGAATGGGGATCAGAGCTTTCCTTTCCTAGATCATTGCATCTTTCTTTGGATGTCTGAAATGGCTCATCGTGGTTGGGATGGCAATAATATTTTCCTGAACTTGCACTTGGATGAATGTATTTTTAGTTGCATGCTAAGGTCCTGTATTATTCTATTATTTATTGTTTAATCAAAGATTTCCAGCCTTCACTGTGTCCATCTGATTTGAAATTTTAACATTTTGTTTGTTTTAGGAGGGGAAATAGATAGACACCCGGTTCAAGATGATGACAATAGCAACGATACAGACTTTCTCCTCAATGTAACTCGATTGCAAAACTCACAGGAGCTAAAATTTGGGCATGGATCAACTGTGCATGGAAGGGATTCTCGTTATTGGGACAAAGATGATAGAAGGAGAGATGGAGACTACAGTGAGGAAGAATTGGAACGAACTCGTCATGTTTCTGATGATAAACTTCAAATACCATTAAAAAGCAATAGGTCTACTTCATTTGAGAAGTCTCATAAACCCTTGGATCATCGGGCACATGGTCTGTACAATGAGGCTGGCCGTAATGAACTGAAAATGTATGAAGCTGAATATGAGGCCTCTTTGAATAGCACTAGAGATGTTCACGGAGATAGAAACCGACAATCTGGGGATAATGATGGTAAGAAACCGAGGATCTTAGATGAAGCTGATGATTATGACGATGGTATTGACTTGCAGGATGACCAAATAGAAGAGTATGATGATACTCGGCATGATGAAAGAGGTCAGTCTGGGACCACTCGATCCCATGATACAGAGGAATCTTCTCATGTGAATCAAGCTAGACATAAGAAGATGAAATCTGTTGAGGAAGCTAAATCTTCCAGTGATGTATACACGGGGGATTCTTTATCAAAACCCCAGCATGATGAAGACCTTGCAGATCCGAATCATGCCAGTTCTGCTGAAGGTCGATCTGTTAAAAGGTCAAGTCCTGGAAGGCGCTCCACCCACCCTAAACCGAAACCAAAACGTCGAAAGTTTTCTGGTAAATTGATTCTTCATCCATTACTCCTTCCGTTTAAGATGAATGATGTGATTTAACTTATTCTGATAACGGATTCAGGGATGACGAATAACCAACTGTTCTGTGTTCTGTTAATATGAACAAATATTATCAAGGGCCCAGAAAGTCGTTTTAGCTCTAGAAGTTGACTATTGATTTGACCCTGTAGAGGGGTGACATGATTCTATTGGCCACTCAACTTGAGATAGGTTTCTTGATATAAATTACAGATATAAGCAAAATGGTTATTATACACTGCTTGATTTAGAAGTTAAATGTGGTACTACCACAAACATTTCAATGTATGGTCTTGCAAACTGTGTCAAGCCTCACCTTGAGTCGCATACACTTCTTGATTTAGCAAATAGCTGATTTCTAACCTACAGACCTTTCCGTTGTTTTGCTTGTTTAAATATACAGATAGGATAAAATTCAGTTATAGGTAACTTTTGTAACTTGTACAGTTTTCTGTCTACTGCTGGCACAGAAGCTTGTCTCATACACTGGGAAAAGGTCCGATCTTCTGTCCAAAACCTATTTTGAGGATCTAGTTCGGACATTCGATAAAAACCTTCGCTCCAAATGATGCTCCAATGTGCTTTTACTTGTTCAACTGTATGTTCTGTTTATTTGCTGCTACTGAAACTCAATTATATCAGGGTCATGTGAGATGAAAATGGCGAATTCCACTGGATTGCTCGTAGAGCCTTTGGAAAGTAAGAAGTTCGCAAGGTTTTCCTTGCAATATACCAGAACAGAAGAAAGGCCCATTGAAGATGACAAATGGGAGCCTATGTTCGCTGGACATCAGAGTCTTACAGAAAGAGAAGAATCTTTTATTGCTCGTGATCAGAAAATCAACTGCGGTTTTGTGAAAGGTCCTAAAGGGTCACCAAGCACAGGATTTGACTTGGCAGAAGATGATGCAAAATACATTAGCAGTTGCCACATTGCTGTTATGTCATGTATCTTTGGGAATTCTGATCACTTAAGATCACCAGCTGGCAAAGCGGTACAGATTCCTTGCTCCATGCTTAATTGCTTATTCTTTCAATATATAGTTAATTTCTTACTCAGTTTGAAACTCAGTTTTACTCGAGTAAATTCATTAGTTTCGACATGTTATTATTTGTTTGTAAAAGCAGGTTTTCTTTTCAACTTAAGTACTGAACTCTTATTGGTCACTGAAAAGTGGGCGGGGATCTATAATTTGATAATAGGAACAGAAAATTGTGTTCCCGTTCCCTGTCCATAACATCGGCCTTCATAGGACAATGTGAAAGGTAGATGGGACTTTTAGAAAGCTTTATCATTTGAGGTTCTGCCTAATTAAACTCATTCATGTTCAAGCACATAAACTATACCGGTAACTGTTATAACTATTCTGATACATTCTTTTTCTAAATCCCAGATCTCCCGTTTGTCAAGGAAAAATGTATGCTTTGTAATGTTTGTGGATGAATTAACTATACAAACTCTTTCATCAGAAGGCCAGATGCCTGACCCGATGGGCTATCTTGGATTTTGGAAAATTGTGGTGGTAAAGAATCTTCCTTACACTGATATGCGGAGAGTTGGGAAGATACCAAAACTTTTGCCTCATCGTCTTTTCCCTTCAGCCAGGTAAAATTCTTGCAACAATCCTACTTCCAGTAGCAGCCATGCGTATTTTGTTCTTATTTTATAAAATCTATCTGCTTGTTAGTGTTACCATATTTTGGTTTTTGTTGAATTCATACACCTGAAATCATGTTTTATTGCGGCCAATCTTCAGATATTACATTTAACATAGATACACTGTTTTCGCTATTTTCAAATATTACATTTATATGACAATTTCATAACAATTTGAATTGATTTGAAATCTGCCAGCCTGGAAGTACTTATATCTGGCAGCGATATTTAGCATCATCTTCAGTGCTTTACTGTAAACCTTTGTGTTCAGGTACTCAATTTGGTTGGATAGTAAACTTCGTCTTCAACATGATCCGTTGCTTATCTTGGAATACTTCCTTTGGAGAAAGGGTCATGAATATGCTATATCCAATCACTATGACCGCCATTGTTTGTGGGAAGAGGTTGCACAAAATAAGAGGCTCAACAAGTACAACCATACTGTTATAGATGAACAGTTTGCATTTTACCAGGCAGATGGGATGAAAAGATTTAATGCTTCAGATCCCTACAAGCTTCTTCCCAGCAGTACGATTTGCCCATTTATCTTTAGAGATTGTTTGGTTCAATCATATGTTTGCTGTTGTTTATGATGTTCTTTATTTGACAGATGTACCGGAAGGGTCTTTTATTGTCAGGGCTCATACTCCAATGTCAAATTTGTTTTCTTGCCTCTGGTTCAATGAGGTCGAGCGGTTTACTCCTCGTGATCAGCTAAGTTTTGCCTATACATATCACAAGTTGAGAAAGATGAATCCTGAGAAGCCCTTTTATCTGAATATGTTCAAGGTACATTACTGCAAAATTACGTTGACTGTGCTTTATGTTTGTATGATATAGCTCCCATGATATATGTAAGACTCATACTAGGAAGGATCAACATAGTTTCTGAAACGATTTAAAGGATAGGTGTCACTCCATGTCGTTTTGTTGGTGGCGGGTGGGGGCAAAACTGTAACCACCCTTGATTGCATAAGATTCTTAATTCCTGGATAACTGCAGTGGAATTATCGTCTGATCCAAATTTCCGTGTCAGGACTGTGAGAGAAGAAAGATTGCCAAGTTGTTCCGGCACAGGTCAGAGGACTCTAAGCGTATTTCCCGGCAACAGACTGAGTAGTTCAATTGAACCTGTTTTGTATGCAAAATCTGCCATCTTGCCCGGTGGCAAACATGAAAATATACCATGTAAATTAGCAACTGCCCGGGAAAGGTGAAGTGCTCGGGAGCAGGGTGAGTTTTGCTGGCTTCTCAAATTCCCTTGAAAGGTGAAAGGTATAGACAGTTGGTGTTGTAGAGCCCCAAATTCAATTCATTTTACTCACAACTTGAATGTAGTATGTCAAACAAAGCAGCCCGGTGAGTTGTAGTCTTGTACCAATATCCATTGTGACATTACAAGGTACAGTATGTATTTTTTTGTTGAATCTTTAGGCGCCTTTTTGAAGAAATTTTGACGGATTATTCCTAGCTTGCTATTTCTTACTAGTAGTATATCATATAGACTTTCTTATCAGGAGTTGTTTCTTTAACTTTCCTTGTTTATAACATATTATTGTATCAGTATGCGCTTTACAACATTAATTACAAACAAGGTCCAGCTACAACAGACTAAACAAGAAGTTATGGATAAGGTTTCTGGTAAAAAAAAATGGCGTACCTTATTTGGTATGTATCAATTTGGATTAATTATTACTAGGAACTGGGTCACACGCTACGCGTGTGAAGCGTAATCTTGTAAAATATTATTGTTTTATTAAATAATATATTAAAATAAATGGAGTGAATATATAATCTTCACATAATGACTTCAAACATAATAAAAAAAAATAACTAATTGAGTAGTTAAATTTAATATAAATTGGGTACTATAAATGTATATAGTTTTTTGTAGTTATGCAATTAATAGTTTTGAATTAGACATACGAAAGTATTATTCCGATGAGCTAAGAACCATCAGATACATCTCTAGACTTTGGAAACATTCAACTTCAAAATCTGCAATGCATCTTTTTCGCATGTTAATTGGTATTCTTCATCAGTTGAATATATTGTCAAGTGCTTCATATAAACATTCTAGTTTCATAATATGATGTTTTTAGTTATTTTTATCGTATGATTTGAGAATAATTTAAGGTCAAAATGATCATCGAAAAATTCAACAAAATCAAGTGTTACATTTATTATTGGACGGGGGAAGTATGTATTTTTTTATAAGAACATATCGTGGTTATTTTTAAAATTAAGTATAATACGTCATACAATTTTATGTTAAAAAATAAAAATTTAAGAAGAGAATAAATAAAAAAGAAAAAAATTACGTCAATAAGATTCGAACCCAACACCTTCAACTAAAATAGTGATACAAATAATAGAGAAAAATCACGCCAACAAGATTCGAACCAAACACCTTCAATAAAAATAATAAATAAAAATAATGGAGAAAAATCACGCAAACAGGATTCGAACCCTACATCTTTTAATTAACTAATGACACATGTACACGCCAGATTGAAATTGGATAAGCAAGATCAACGGGTTAAAATTGATTGGTAGGTCAATCAATTGGGTAAATCAACCGGCTTATTATATTACGCGTCACACGCTACGCGTGTGAAGCGTTTTCCTTATTATATTAAATTGAATTTATCATATATTACGTGTTTACCTTACCATTGACATGAATTATATAGTTTATTATTAAATTTAACCAACAAGACAACAATGACATTTGAAGTTTGAAAATATTAGTACTCCTTACCCATCTCTGCTACGCTCGGTCACGTCTATAGGAAACAAAATCAGTTGATGGTAATCATGAAACTAAGATGAGTGGTTATAATAATGAACCAACGGGATATGATACCCAAATTTATCTGTCACTTAGTGTTACCTATGTTTTATTTTGGAACAAAAATAATCCTCTCTTTATACCTAAAATAAGTACTCGTACTATGTAAGATCGAAAATCAAGACGCACCCATATCACAAAATCCTTTCTCTACTATACAGACTCATCTATTCCGTTTGAATTCAAAATATATATTCACCAGTTTCTTATTTACAACACATCCAATGCATGAGTGGCCGGATGGTAGGGTGCTAGAGTTCAAATGAGAGGTCGTGATTTGAATCCCAACAGAGTCATAAGTTGGTATAGAATTAGTGTAGAAGTATGGTAGGTTAGATTTACTATTAAATAATAAAATAAAAAGTAATATAAAAAAATCTAATGCATATTATAATAATTATGATCCACTTGGTTGATGGGAGAACAAATTCAAAGTCCTTGCTGGCCAAATTGCATATATCACTTCTGTAATAATAGCTATATTTAGAATTTGTGTTGTTGCACATTTTCCTGGATCTAAATATCCAAGTCAAGTCTCACTTGACTGCAGTGGATGCCACTCTCTAACACTCCGCAACCGCTACACAAACAAAGAATATGTACAAGAGGACACTCCGCAACCGCTACACAAACAAAGAATATGTACAAGAGGACACTCCGCAACCGCTACACAAACAAAGAATATGTACAAGAGGAGCGATTATCTTAGCCAATGCAAATGAGATCTCATATTTTCCTTCACCACTCTTAACAACAAAACGGTTCTGGATCATCTCACCCAACCTGTTTCTTACTTCATAAATTAGACATAAGTTTACAAAAAATTCCCAAAATTAAATTCCCATTTTCATTCATAAATAAAGCTTTAAACTTTATACAGTGAAATCTCAAAATGTCCATATATCTTTAAAAGAGGACATATAAAACAACTTCACTATATCCTGCTAAGAGTATTGGTGCACATCTCTGATACACTACAAGGTTTGGAAGGCAAGACTGTGCAACGAAGCTTGAATTGACCACGTAAACCAGTTCACCGATATGTCCAAGTTTTGGGTGCTGTCAAATTACCTAGCTCCTCCGAATTTCGCCTTCCAATTTGTTGTAGTAAAGCTGAGGCCAAGTTCTTTCTGAATTCATCCTGTTAAGAACTACATCTAAATCTAAGATCAACAAGTGAAATGATGGTTTACAACATAAGGCCCTATCACAACATTCGGTATGCGGTTTAATCAATTATCTCACAACAAAATAGGCGGATTGGACCGAAACTAAATAAGATTGGAGAAATGCCAAACATACATGTCTTCACAATTATAGTGAGGAAATGACTGAAATAGGCAGGCTGGCATGTTTCCAAGCTCAAGGCTGGTGTCATCGAGTTCTAACAAGCGTAAATCCAGATAAAGCATTTTTCTCAGTACTATAAACTACTATGGTTATATCTCGAAACCAAAAACAAGGCAACAGACAGTAAAATCTCCAAGTATAAACAGTTAGAGAAAAAGGTTGAATTTGAATATTAAAGGCAATTACTCGGAAACTAAGGACCAAGAGGCCGAATTAAAATTTCTAAACTTTTAAACTTGCTAACGCAATCTTTAGTAGTCCTAATTATTGCAAATCCCGCAAGAAATATAGAGGTCTTCAATTCTTAATTCTCTGCAAGTTTATTAACACTCTAAACAAACTGAATCAATATTACATGTTTTCATTCTGTGATCTTTCATGTAAACATGATAAACCAAGCCCGCGCTCAATTCACTCCATCCTGCAATTTCCATGAAAATACATAGATCTGGAGTCTTATAAAATTGGTTTGGAATTCACAATTCATATATCTAAATACAGTAACCATCAAGAACCCCAGACATTACCAGGTATTAGGATAATCTAATTGAAATAAACAAATAAACATGTAGAATGTGCAATGATAGAGCAATATGTGTGATCAATACAAATTACTTACAGGGTGAACCTGGTCCAACAAAGGTGTTTCTCGATTTATCTCCATAGTTCTAGTGGCAATATCTTCTCTGTCACGTCCTCTGTTGGAAAACCAATTTTATTCTACGATCTAGGTACGAACCCTCCATTCTTCCATGTCCTGAAATTCACAATACCTCAACTATTCCTCCATCTCATCGTTGAAACCTCCATTCTTCCGTGTCCTGTAGTTGCAGATTTTTAGTAGCTTTTCGAGTAGTGAAATTTTAAGGAAAATAATTATGAAACCAAGTACATTGCATCCAACATTTGTGATACAAACAGAACCAAGAAACAATGATTAGCAAAATGTCTAGTTAGTCAAGGCATACTCGTCTTATTCATTACATGAAAAAATACATACATACGTAGTGAAACTACAAAACATATATAGTAGAAGATTCTTCATGAACTGGAAATTTTGGCTTTTGTCCTAATTTAGGATCATGAACCCTTTGCCGTTAAAGAATACACAAAACCTTTGGAAGCTATAGCAAGTAGCCACAAAAGACTTCCACAATGGCCAAGCTCTTAATTACAATGTAAGGCTCAAACCAATTGCCTCCATATAACTATGCAGCTCAAACAAACCCAATCTTTTGCATAACACAAACCAGAACCAATAAACAATTCAATAATTGAGTTCACTCTCACTCAAGTAGTCAAGTATTAGACAATTAAGTTCACTCAACTATTAATACCATAAGATTCAATCGCACAAATCAACATTTAGCCAAAAAGTAAGTTCACATATAAGAAAAGAAAATAGAAACTGAAACTTACTGAGATTTACAAGCCAAAGCAAGACAATCATCCGCAAGCCGAAGTAAGGAATCAGAGATCGTAGAGCATGTGATTAATCATGAAGAATCGGATGATTAAGGGAATTTTAACGAAAATACAGATTGAATTGATGAGGTTATCTCTCAGGTAACGGTTGGGGTTGAAGCCAGGGACGTCGGATTGATTGTTATAGCAAGCCGCGGCGTAGAGTTTGATAGAGAATCGGTGCAGATGCCAGATAGGATAGGATGATATAAAAAAATAGGGCTGTTACTAACAATTTAGCACTACTGAATGAATATAGGATGCTGAAGATGAAAGATTGAGATAAGATTTAGAGAAGAAGAAAGAATGAAGTGATATGTGTGAGAAGATGAGATGAAACTGAGAAAGATCGAGTTGGAGTGAAAGAATAGACGCCAGAGTAAAGAACGGAAGGAGAAGAAATCGGATAAATCGAGAAAAAATCGCAAATCAGAGCGTGAATCTCCACGCGATTTTCTTCATTTATTTAATAGAGGTTAATATATCCATTATACATGAGAGTTGGAATAAAACTAAATATCTCAATATATTTTTTTTATATCAAATATCAAAATAGGAATTTCAAAAGGAAAAAATACTTAATGACACATGTACATACCAGATTGAAACTGAATAAGCAAGATCAACGGTTTAAAATTGATTGGTAGGTCAATCAATTGATTGAATCAACAGGCTTAGTATATTACTTTAATTATGAAAAGCTCACTTGAAAGAAAATGAAGCTAAATGTCTCGTAGTCATCATTAAAGTAGTACTATCTCTTTAATTAGTTTAATTTGGACGTAAAAAAAAAACAAACTAATGGAACAGATAAGTGCATGTAAACAACAATGTGCTTGCACATATGAGATACATTGTGAAATTGATGGAGACGAGATACTTGCCAGGACCAGAGTCCTGATGAACACGAGGGCGGTAGGCAGGGATCCCAGACACCTAAACGATGCCGAGTGCTTCAAGCCAGAATGATTTATGATGGTTTATTCAACTAAGGGGGAACAACTTTGAGTATATCCCTCTTGGCGCAGGGAAGAGAATCTTCCCGGGGATTGTGTGACCTAGCCAACATGAAGCTGCCATAGGGCCACTTGCAATGCTTCGCTATCATTTGACTAGAGTGTTTGGGGTGACCTGTAGAAGGTCGAGTCCCTTGAAACTTGAAAGTGATTCATGTTGCCACAAAAAAAAAAAATAAAAAAAAAAAAAAATATATATATATATATATATATATATATATATATATATATATATATATATATATATATATATATATATATATATATATATATATATATATATATATATATATATATATATATATATATATATATATATATATATATATATAATAGTAATAATTGTTGAATAATAATGGGGAAAGAATGTATTATTCTTGTCATCAATATAAGAGTACATGGATAGTATATATACAAGTAGGAAAATATCTCTAAACTCTATCTGCAGAGTAATAACCTAGAGAGATACACGTAACAAACTAGAGAGCTCAGTCAACTCTTGTTACATTCCTATAATTATCCATAACACTCCCCTTGAATGAAACATGAGTTGAAGATCGCGGGTACGCTGTGAGAGTACTGCCTCATTAAAAACCTTGCTAAGAAAAACCCAGTGGGATAAAAACTTAGTCAAGGGAAAAAGAGTGCAGTGCGTATCCGTCTCCCCTGATTGTAACATCACTTCAAATCTTTGAATCTTCATAGTGCAATCTTCTCGATGAATCGCCGAACTAATGATGTTGAACAAGTATGCAAAATCTTCAATAGAGTGAATATGGTGTACTTGGATGGAACCTTCATCTTGTAGCCCATAGCTGAAAACTTCAATGGTATGTGCTTTGACTCCATGTGAAAACTTCTTGAACACTAGAAGCATTGATTTCTTCAATGTGTATTTTTATGTTGATCCAACAAAATATGTCACTTGGACAATTCAACATAACAATCTCGTAATATTGAAAATGAGTTCAATATTCATATATCTCCGTCATATTTGTAAAATAGCAAACAAGGGTATATAATACTTCCCTTTTGCAAATATATTATCACCATGGAGATTTGGAGATAGTTATACACATATATGCGCTAATAATGCTACCTCGTTAAAACCTTGCTAGGAAAAATCCATTGGGATAAAAACCTAGTCGAAGGGAAAAAGAGTGTAGCAACTTGTATGGTGCGCAATATTCTCACTGTTGCTTGATCATCATCTCCATTCATATACCTTCTTCAGGAGGTCAAAAACATTTATCTCTTTCATAACATAACCAAACTTCATGTATGGTTATTCATACTTTGCCATACTCAAACATTAGGTTGAGTTTACATTTCCTTAGGCAATAATATTTGTAGGAATCTCGAGAATATTATTCATAATTCTCTTGTTTCACTTGATAGTGAATACAATCGATATACTTATCAATTTTGTGATGCCATGTATGGATAGATAAGTATAGAGATTCAATAGTATCAAAATTGAGTTCTTCAAGAACTTTTCTCATCGATGGATTCATGTTTGTCAACATGATATCTCTATCCACTTGTCCTTTCGGGACTAATTTCCAGTAGAGAGTAAAATCATTATCTCTCATAATTGTTCTTGGAACATATAAATCTCATTGTCAATTCAATGAATATTCATGTTTTATAACATGATAACTCTAGTCTCTTCCAGGACGAGTTCTCAATTGATATTGATCATCATATATTCATGTTTTATAACATGATAACTCTAGTCTCTTCTAGGACGAGTTCTCAATTGATAATGATCATCATATATTCATGTTTTATAACATGATAACTCTAGTCTCTTCTAGGACGAGTTCTCAATTGATAATGATCATCATAGATCATATATATAGAAATTTCAATGTGTCAATTAAATGACAATTCATGTGCACCACAAATAATCAAAGGTGGTCACTTTAGAGTAAGATCATATGATAAATAATATGTATGCATGCATTACGAAACTTAAAAACTAGCATAGATGATGTAACAATAATATGAATGATGCATGACTTAGTATCTAGATGCACATGAAATTTGACTCGATAATGCAACGGTACCGTACGGAATTTCGAATTCATCAAATAAATGGACTTCAGGTCCATGAGCTCATTTTCTATAATCACTTTGCCGACATTAAATGGATTTTCATGTAAGATTCCCTTTACATGTTTAATCATCCATATCCATTGAATTTCGCATATGCTTTTCAATTCTCGGTTCCATGTATACCGGTATATTGAATAATCAAATCTCTTTATTTGATTCAGTACTGATCGTGGATATCTGAATATATTATATGGAGGTACCATTTCCATGTTTATAGGCCATCTATTATTTTTCAGATATCTCAATATATGGGCATCATTTGTATATGCCAATTTTACTCTTGAGAGTACCAACTGCATCTCTTGCCATTATTTTTTTTGTAATGGTGGAACCACATGATTTAAGTGTTACACTTCTGGTGCATGAATCATCGACGAGATATTCAATTCTCAACACATGTCATATATATAACTGATATGTAGCTCGGTATGCCACAAATAGGGTCATAGTTGTCCACATTCAAATTATATAATTTCATGTTTGAAATATTGAAATAGTAACATGAAGCTGAAAATTGCATTTCGTATTTTAGTTCAAGTTTGAACTCTCAGATATATGGGGATCAATTCACTCTATGAATTTGTTTTTATCAGCTTATCATGTACTTCCTCCCCTAAGCTGGGAAAAACTAATTCAGAGAACTAGCATTATTGGGGGCACATAATATAAATGATCATGCCCAGCTTAGATATTGATATACTCACACTTTTGTTTAAATAGGCTTCATGTATGAGTTCTCTTCAGGAGATGCATATGGGAGTGTATAACTCTAGCAGTTGGGTTTTCGATGTGCTGAAACATAAATTTACCCCAAATAAGAGATCAAATTATTTGAGTAATATACTCAATTCTCAAATTATTTAGTGGACGTCTAGCCACATATATTCATTCTCATAAATGCATGAGTGCAACATTGCTCATTTGATCTCCATTAGCATGCTTAATCTCGATATTGTGTCTTGCCATTCAGATTATATTATTACAACACGAGAAAACTTTCAGCACATTTCACGCAAGGAAACTTCAAGTTTCTCATAAACGGGTAATTTTGTACCCGGATGGCCATATTTGTCACATCTATGTCATTTTTCATGTCTTTATATGCGATATAGTCGCTTGTGCATGCATGCCCAACTTATAGTTTGCTCCAATTTGCAAATGGTTAATTTCAATACAATGCTCGTACACAATATATGTTTGAATTTGGCCATAATGATGTGACATTATACGAGTCATTGTCTATGACATATTGGCAAGACAATATCCAATTTCTTCAGGAAGTGGGTCTAATTTGTGATCTTCTTGGCACAATTTTTCCAAGTAATTTATTGTGCTCTTCACAATGATTACTCCCCTGGAACCTTTAATTATTCTCACAAGAATATTGGAATGAGTGGATACTTTCAAACTTTAGGAATATTGAAATCAGTATACTAATGGATTTCTCTTTCACTTGAGGTGAAAATAGCATCAATCACACTGGTGAATTACTTGTTGCACCATGTATAAAATCTAAAAACTCACATTCACTTCAGGGAATGGAGATTGGATAAAAATTTGATATCAATCAATATGATAACTATGTGAATTCCTTTCTCAATATCGAGAGTATATGTACGTGTGTCATCTTTCTTTCATTTTGAGAATATGATACTCAAGGATTTTCATTCATAAGAGATGCTCAATATTCAAGTAGCCTCATCAATTGATTTCTTGTATCACCAAAATAATACTTTCTCCCAACTTCAAGTTGGCGAGATTGTTTGTGATGTGCATACATCATGGCATCACATTTCATGCCTTTCGCAATATTGTTTACGCATAGTGATGCAATCCAGGGGCTAATCACAAATATTATCTTCATCACATGAAGTGCATATTAACACTATAATATTTTCAAATCACTTATGGTACATGGAATGTCCATAGTATGTAGCAACCATTTTCTTTCGAGATATAATATAGTGATCATGGCTATTGGCATAAACTCTAATAGCAATTCAGATGCCTCAATTTGAAAAAATCGTTGATGTACATGAGGTACATTTAAAATCATCGGTGTACATAAAGTACATATTTGCCAAATGATCAATGATGGTTGGTGTCAAATCTTTTAGATGATCACAAGTCACAACCATTCGTAATGTATGTCCAATCATTTCAGGAGTCTGATTTGTCAAATCAACTTGACATAAGCTAGGCTAAAGCTCCAGAGATACACATCTTTTGTGATATATACACATGCATAGCAATTTCAGGTGCTAGCTTTATTTGATGTCTCATTTTAAGAAATGGACAAAGTGTATCTTACAAACCTAATTGATGGTTCAGATATATCCAATGAATTCGGGGATATAATTTGTCAAATCAACTTGACATAAGCTGGGCTATTAGCTCCAGAGATACACATCTTTTGTGATATACATAATAGCTACTTCAGGTGCTATATTTATTTGATGTCTCACTTTAATAAATGGACAAAATTTATACAATATCAATTATATCTTGCAAATCCCTTTATGGTTTAGGTATCCAATCACTTCAGGGATTGGAGAAACATGATTTGTATCCATATGACATCTTTTTCACATTCATATGCCATAACAACTTCAGGTGATATATATCTTTGATGTTTCATTTCAAGAAATAGATCACATTTATAAAATGCCAATAGTGCACCACTGTATCATGCACCCCTCATCAAGTATCTTTAATCACTTCATGGAATAGAGAAAACATATAGTGCAATTTATTTCAACAATTCAAAATGATAGAAAATAAATAAAGTGCAACTTATCTTTCATATTTCTCCTATCCTTTGCATGAACCGGAAACCTAGTCAATGAAAATCGGTGTTCTTGTGTGTTCGATGACCATAGGTTACTCAATTGGTAGAACTCCGGACTCGGGTTTGTTCAGCTCTCACATACATGTCACCATCAAACAAAACCATTATTAAATAGTACTATTACGGAACATAAAATTGAATTGATTGAATAGAGGGAATAAGAGCAAGCGGGATTAATTTGCAATCCATTCCGTTTCTGTCCAAACTCAAGCCACCACTTTCACAATCTCTTTCTTGCATATCTCCGCCAACAGTTTCAATCCAAACAAGATTAAACCCATACAAATCATAATTAATGACTCCAAAACCAGGATTCCAAATCGTCACCTGAAAAAAATAATAAAAAAATTCAAGCAATCTCGGTGACCAAGTTGCTTCAGTGAGTATGATGTCATGATCAAGAAATTGGAATCATTAACCAAAACTAATAAGAATGGTAGGATATATTCACCCTCCGCATACGACATCTTAATTAAGCTAATTAAATCTACACTTGTGTGAGTCCGTAAGACCGTAACATAGAAAACAACATCAATTAAATAAATTCTTGGTGTCAACATGGATCACATATGTTAATTAATTATGAATACGTAGCTCACCATGTTATTAGTAGTAAACATATAGAGATAATACATGAAACATTAAAACTTATCTTTGATTGTTGAATCGTAAGTAGAACGATAGATATATATATATCTCGATCGGTAGAGAACTTTGCTTGTGTATTTCTCCTCGTCAGTCCAATCTTGTTTGCTTCTCTTGTTGGTCTTTCGAATTGAATCCATTGATTCATCATCATTATCATCACCATGTTGCTTACTTTTTTCGATCTGCTAATGGTGTGGTACTTGTTCGGTCGTCCGCGGATGGTGAAGGTGGAATTCAGATTTATCGTATCGTGCTGATAACGTGTTGAATAATAATGGGGAAAGAATGTATTATTCTTGTCATCAATATAAGAGTACATGGATAGTATATATACAAGTAGGAAAATATATTTAAACTCTATCTGCAGAGTAACAACCTAGAGAGATACACGTAACAAACTAGAGAGCTCAGTCAACTCTTGTTACATTCCTATAATTATCCATAACAATAATAATAATAATAATAATAATAATAAAAACTCCATCTGCATTAAAATGTAATACTTGGTTTTCCTTCCTGAGACATGGAAAGGAAATTTGCAGGGGTGTTAAAAGTAACATTTAGTTGAATTTTTAGGTTTATCAAATTGAAACATTCAAGGACTGGTGTAAAATTTTGTTTGGGGAGGGGGGGAGGCTGTATGTGTAAATTCCCATTTCAAGTGTTTTTTTTTTTTTTTGAAACGGCAAAATATATTAATATCAAATAATAGAGTACAAATATACCAAGTGTAACTTCTTTAATGACTTTCAATAATTATGATTCGCAAAGATAAACCAACTTTCTTGCAAGTGCATCACAGCTAGCTTCAATAACTTGTAGTATAACTGATGGTTGATAGATGGATACAGAAAAAGTAAACAAAACTCTATTTTGCATCAATAATCCATGAATGAGAGGGTCCTAAGATGGCCTTGGCGGTAAAGTGCAGAGCAGGCCCGGCCTGAAGGTGTGCGGGCTGCCCGACCGCTCAGGGCCTCCGAAAAATTAGGGCCCCAAATTTATAGATTGTTCATATGTATATACATTTATAATGCATATAAGTAAAGATCTTGTAGCTTGTTGGATTTAGTTAACTTTTAAGGCCTGGATTTTTGAGAGGTCGCGGGTTCAATTTTTGTTGTGTCCTTTTTCACATATATTTCTTATTTTTTCTTAAATACTTGGGCCCGTTTAAAATTTTCGCACAGGCCCCCTAAATCTCAGGGCCGGCCCTGGTGCAGAGTAGCACAAACAAAAGAGGTAAGTAAACAAAACTCTAGTTTGCATCAACAGTCCATGTATTTAGAGTTATAAGGTTGGTATAGACGTGTATTTTGAGTTATAATTAAGGTGGTAAAGTTGTAGTGTAGGTGTAGGAGTAGGTAGTTAGATTTTGTGTTTAAAATAAAATAAAATCAATCAATGAGTAACACAGAGTCGAACATGAACCACCATACGAAGAAAAAAAAACACCTCTACCACAAAATGTTTCTTATTTTTGGAAGTACATATCTTGTCTCCCTGCTCAACTTATAAAAGTTTAAATATATCACAAAAGGTAAACAAGGAGGGGATCAAGACACATGACCATCTTCTTTGTATTTGCTGTTTCTAATATCCAATACCTCAGCAAACTACATATAATTGGAATTGATCTTGTAAACGAACCTATACGTACACTTGAAACCTTTTTCAGTGAAGCTACTATAGTATGACTCTTGATGGAACGTCTCAAGTTATGCATGGTGAAAATCTTCTTCAGGGCACTGATGACTGCCAGAATTTTTGGTTTTAGCCGAAAGATCATCTTTCCATTTGTTTTAGTCAGCTTCATACTCATCTGCATTTTCTTACCTGGAGATAACGAAATATCAGACTTGTTGTCTGCCTTTCTTTGGTAACTTGCATAATGGTGTTCATTCAAATTCTCCCATAACATGTCATGTTCATCACTACATCAAGAGCTCTTTCTCACTTTTGATGTTGGCTTTCAAATTTTGGATTGAAGACAGTAAAGTGATTCTATTCTAATCACCTTGTACTTGTTTATACCTTCCAAATCTTTGGATGTTTTGTGGCTAGGGGTAGAGGAAATTATAGGGTCGCCGTCATAGGGTTGGCGACTTGATGAATCGTGGTGGCAGGGAAGCTGAACTCTTCCTTTGTACTAGTGGCCATGAGTTTGTTTCTTTGTGGGGTAGAGTGGAAATGTTTCTTGATTGGGTCATTATTGGACCCAGATTTAAAAAAAATTACTCCCTCTAACAATTTTATACATTTGATAGGTTATTTGTAGTGTGTAAAATATAATTATATGCTAATAAGTGGATATCCCAAGTGTAAATTACTTCCTCCATCTCATTACAAGACTATTCATCGCGACCTTTGACCACGTATAACTTCTAAATTACATTAGAGAAAAATATAATAAAATTATATTATGAAATTAAATGAAATATATTTTCATAATCAACTTTTAATTTATATTGATACAGTTTAATTTAAAAGCTATATGTGGTCAAAGGTCGCGATAAATAGTCCCCTTAGAAAGTTTGTAAAGAAATGGAGGAAGTAGTAGAGAGTGTTTGGAGCTCATTTTGAGCATTTTTTTGAGATGTGTTTTGGAGCCTTCAATAGTGTCATGTTTTTTGGAGTTGAGAGAAAATGAGGAAAAATTAGCTTTGGTATAATTTTGAGAGAAAAATAGATGTATAGGGTAGGGTAATTATGAGGTGTAATAATGAATTTTTTTTGTTTTGTACCAGGTACGGAATTTGAGGAGAATATGTGGTTGATGTTTATTTGTGGATGTAAAATAATAGTAAAAGTAATTTTTTTTAAAAAAAAGTCAAAATCTGGGCCATTTTTTCATGTATAGGGTGTGGAGAATGAAAAGGAAAATGTAAAATCTAGAAAACACATTTTGGGTGTACTGTTTGAAAATGGGGCAAAAAAGAGAACCAAACCTATCGCGCTTTTTTGGGACGCGAGAACGTTTGGAGAAATGAGCTCCAAACACTCTCGTAGTCTTCTTAAAAAAAAAAAGAAGAAGAAGAAAGTAGTGGTATATTATAATAATTTTAAAGTTAGGATATAGTGTTATGACCTTGTGGAAGATACAAGATCGTTTTGCGATAGTTCCGCTTAGAACGTTCGAATTGGACGCTTTTCAATGAATTGGCTCAGAAAGGGTGGATGTATCGCATTCTTGAATGAACAGAACGACGACAGACGAAGACGGAACGCCAGAAGTATAGTTGGACGCCACCATCAATGGAGAGAAGAGAAAGACATGATTTTCAGAAAACAACTTTATTCATCAATGCAAAAGAGAATTAAAATAAATCTCAAGCTTAGCATATACTCATCTGTCCCAATCAATTCTTACGTATTCCTTTTTTGGACGTCCCAACCAATTCTTTACGTTTCCATTTTTGGAAAGTACCCCACATCCCATCTATATTATTTTAAATATGGATCCCACATTTACACTTCTTTATCTCCACTCATACCTCACACTTTTTTAATCAACTACCCCACATTTACATACAATATTAATATAACACTACCAAACAAAATTATTCATTAAAAACCGTGCAAAAGCAAACGTAGATTTATCATCGGGACGGAGGGAGTACACCGGAGAACCAAACAGTGTTATGGATTTTTAATGTTCTAAGTTGAATAGAGTTTGAAAAATAAATCTTAAATCTACTCGTCTTTATCTCTACGAATAAAGTTCCTGATCCTAACCATTTTGAGCTCGGATACCTTAAAAAATACCAATCCCTGAACAGTTGGGCTACCCACTCTTGTTAAGAGAAGGGTATGGTGTGGAGGAAGACAAGTAGACTTGAAGTGAGTGCAATCAACCATTCAACACACTATCATTGTTTTGTAATGGACGATGATTTGGGGTTTTTTTTATCCTATTTAAAAATAAATGGAATTTAAGGTTATTTATTAATATAGTATTACACTTTCAAGGTATCCTTCCTCTTTCTCTTACAAGTTACGTGGTTGTACTATTTAATATTACAATTTTAAGTGACTTTCTTCTTTTTTTTATAATAAAATAATTCAACCTAATCAGTTTCTTAATATTTGTGCATTACCTTAAATATCATCATTTAAAAGACGGAGTCAGGATTAACAATGAACACAATACCCTGATGAACACCATTTTTTCTCACCAACCAATGGTGCAAAGTTAGTGGTATAATGCAACTTTTTCTAACAATCTAACATAAATTTAGATTTCCCTTCCAATTTTTGCATGCGCTACAGCAAAAAAAAATAAAATAAATAAAAATTCTAAAATTGATAAAGAATATAAGTCTTCAAATCCTCACAAGTCACACTATAAAAAGATTATCAGGAAAAATTCTAAAACACCATTGCTGGTAAAACCAATCTAAAACAAATAAAGCAACGTAAATAGGAATAAAACATCATGGAGATTAAGAAACTTGTGGCTTTCTTCATGATGTTCGTCATTGTGATTGCAACATTGCAGGTTCACACCACATATGCAGAGTCCTGCGAGACTTGCTACCACGATTGTTTACCAAAATGCACAGAAAGCGGTAGAACCCTTAGATACTGCCGGGCGAGATGCTTCACGGATTGTAGTCCTGGATTACCAAAAAAAGGTGTGATTTTAAATTGTATTCGCGATACATTGCTAATATTAGATTTAAAAGTAACTACAATTCAAAAGATTAGCAATATTATGAATATTATGTGCTCATGCGAACTTTAAATGTTTATTTTATTTATATTTTTCATTCTCATAAATTTCTTTCAAATGTAAATAATCATATTTTAATTGTTTTCTTACAGGATGACATTGAAATATTTTTTGATATCACACGAAGAGGCCTTGAAGTGCGAAAACAATTGAATTCATTAATTTAAATAGTGTACGACATTGTATTTGTATATAAAATAAGGGATTAGATTTCATTATTAACATCAATATAATATTATTATATTGATTGATTATATTGTATCAATTATATGTGATATTTTTAATTGAAGTTCATAAATATATTTTTTGGGAATTCTCTAACTCGTAAAATTTATTTCGTTTGTTCGACTAAACGTTTATCATATAATTTGAAAACTATATTTTGTTCACAAATTATTTACTATTCATGTGTAGAAAAAATTCAAAAAGTAGTATAGTATAGAAGTTAAAGTATTTTAATTTTCTCAGATGTTATTTAAGAATAATTTATGTCCTAAAAAATAGTTAATAAAAGTGAATATATAATTTTAATCTAGACAGATGAAGTAGTACAACAACATTTTGGTATGTTTAATGATGTCGTATTTATATTAATTTATAAACTACTGTAGCACTATTGTTTTTTAAAAATTTGTTTTTAATAACAAAGGCACCCCTAACTAATCACTATATTTAACTTTCTAGAGATTTAACTTTAAAATTTACTCTCGATTCAAGCCCATACACTCGAGGGGTATCTCAACTCTCTTAAGCTAATCCAAATTAAAGCAAACTCTATCCAAACTGAAGGGTGGTATATGAACTTTTTTAAGCCGGTTCAAATAAAGCCAACTCGATTAAATGCCACACACTCGACGGGTATCTCAACTCTCTTAAGCCGGTCCAAATAAAGCCCACTTTGGGAAAGTCCATAAGAAATCCTAAAAGACTAAGCAAAGCTCATCTCAGTTACTCACGACTCCCCAGTATCTTTTGGAGGTTGAGTAAGGGCCGTATAGTTTGAGCTCCAAACGGATACTGGTCAACAAACTAACAAATGATGACTTTCTTTAACAACACACGACTGAGAGACAAGATAATGGAGAAGTTGTGTATTTCTCGACGAATCATTCACTCAACACTAAAATGAGCCCCAAAACCTTAACTCTACGACCATCCGACATTTGTGAGTTTTTTTTTCTTCTTTTTTTTTTATCAGTTTTTAAGTTGAAGGTTAATGGTTTAAATCTTGTTGGCGTGACTTTTTTTATTTTATATATTATTTTCTAATTTTTTTAAAAATTGTATTCAATCATAAGATCAACTCAATTTAATTTAATATGTTCATCTTACTTATCAAATTTGCCATAGTTGGCTTTAAGATAAGATCACATTCAAGTTTTCTATTATTTATTTATCTTTACCACTAAATATACATTCGCACAATTCTTCGCATTTTGAGTAGTTGTGAAAATATGTATAAACTTTCCACATGTGTTCAACACGCATAATAATAAGATACATAGTACGACAAGAGAGATTTAAGTCATTGTCACGGGAATTGCATGTAGGATATCCTTGCATTTGATCACCAAGGAGGATCTCGTGGGATGCATAGTCAATATATACAAAGTCATAACAAAACAAAATGTGAAAACTTGCACTTATTAAGTGCAACTCTTTAAAAATGAGTACTATTATAGACAAAAAATAGTAAAAAAGAAAACATGTAAAAAAATGAACGAAACAGAAAATGAGCACGTAAAGAAATGAATAAGACGGACACATACCGAAAACATGATTCGAAAAGCGTTCTTTCAACATTTTAATGTTCTCTATAAAAATCATCCTAGCTTATACTGCACTCCAGTAGCACAAATCACATAATCAAGATGGAAGACTGAGAAATAATAATTCCAAACCCATTAAATGGTGATGGAGACTTAGAAAGTCTACTTCACTTTAGTCCAAACAAAAGAAAGTCTACTTCATTGAAAATAAAGAAATTAGGCTGCTCTTTCATTCATCCTTTCATACGCGTTTTCCACAGAAATAATGCTTTGTTTGTTTTGGCCCCGCCAAAGACTTGAAAACAGGGGCGGAGGGACTACCTGTGTCTCCAGCCACACCCATTTTGACAAAAAAAATTATTAGTAGTTATATATTTTTAAATCTTCATAAATTGCACCACTTAAATTTAAACTTTAGCACATTAATCCAACATATTTTCATGGAGGTATAAAAGTTTTGATTAGAAAAAATATCATTTCTATCATAAAACATAGAATTTATGTCGTTTTTAAGCTCATTTTGCTAAATTAGAATAAATTTTACTTGTAGTTTACATTTTAATATTAATAAATATTGTCAATCGAATTATAAAAAAAATTATGTTAATAATTAACCACATCCTAATTTTTATCCTGTGCCTGCTTGGAAATTAACATGGAATCCTGCTCTGCTCAAGTCTTCATTCCTGTTGCCAATATTTCCAGGTCAAGGAAATATCAGTGTCTCCACATAATAATAACAATAAGTCTGTCTGACAGTCCAAGTCTCAAACATCAAGTCCAGTCAACTCCCTTGCACCCCCGCCAAAGTTTCCACACCCCTTTTTTTTCTTAACCTGTGATTTTATTACTTGTCTGTCTATAACTCCCAAAACTACCTGAATCTATCAAACCATTGAACATTGCAACACATATACTTTACGTTCTTGAAGAGATTAAAAAAAAAAAAAAGATTCTGTTTCTTGAAAAATGGGCAGGTATGCACTACTTACAGTGTTCATCTTCTTGCTTCATCTTCATCTGGCCTTGTCCCAGTTGCCGTCTGATCAGGTCAGTACCATGCGTACAGTTTACCAAATATTTCAGAACAATACTGGTTCTTCTTTTGTTTGGAGAAATGTTGAAAATGGATCGAGCCCTTGTTCATGGAGGGGTGTTACATGCAACTCTGGTAATTCTTCCATCATACAGCTTTCTTTTTCTTCTTTCCAGCTATCCACTTCAGATTTTCTGCCAATAATATGCCAAATTGATACTTTAGGGTCTCTTGATGTTTCCAACAATATGTTAACCTCAATTCCTGATAGGTTTTTCGTTGATTGTGCGAATCTTAGTGGGTTGGGGGTCTTGAATTTTAGTAGGAACCAGCTGAATGGTCCTTTGCCAAATTTCAATGGGTTTAGAACATTGGAGGTCTTGGATTTTGCTCGTAATTCAGTTGGTATGGAGTTTGGCCTTACTGGGGAGATTAGTTCACAGTTAGAGTCATTAGATTCACTGAGGAGTCTGAACCTTAGCTGGAATAGGTTCACAGGAAATGTTCCTACAAATTTAGGAAGATTAGGCCTTCTAGAGGAGCTTCAACTTTCATCCAACTACTTTACCAATGGGATTCCACTAGAAATCATGACATACCGAAATTTGAGAGTGATTGATCTCAGCGTAAATGGACTTTCCGGTTCAATTCCTGAGGAGTTAGGACAGCTTCCTAGACTGCAAATTTTGGTTTTGTCTCTTAACAGATTGACTGGTGGAATCCCAAATTCTCTTTCTAATGTATCCACACTCATCAGATTTGGTGCAAACCAAAACATGCTAAATGGAACTATCCCAAATGGGATCACTTCCCATGTCAGCAACTTAGACCTCAGTTATAACAACTTGACCGGTACAATCCCATCTGACCTCTTGTCAGGGCCTAATCTGCAGTATCTCGACCTGTCATATAACAGATTACAGGGAGAGATTTCTGCAACAATTTCAACAAGCTTGATCAGGTTGAGATTGGGGAGTAACTCTCTTGTTGGGATGCTTCCAGCGGATTCTTTCCGGAATCTTACAGGATTGACATACTTGGAACTGGATAGCAACAACTTGAATGGACAAATCCCTTCAGAGTTAGGGATGTGCCAGAGATTGGCTCTGTTGAATTTAGCCCGGAATGGATTCACAGGCTCCCTGCCTTCGGCCTTGGGCAATTTAACAAATCTTCAAGTTTTGAATCTTCAGGCGAACAATCTTGTCGGGGTAATCCCAGCTGAGATTACACAGCTAGGTAGGCTGGAGGGGTTGAATTTAAGTCAAAACTCCTTCAGTGGCTTGATTCCGCAGTCTATCTCCAGCTTGAGAAATCTTCAAAACTTGGATTTGCAAGGAAATAATTTAAGTGGGGAAATTCCAAACGGTATTTCAAGCTTACGCTATCTGAGAGAACTCCAGCTGGGGAATAATCAACTTCAAGGGCCTATTCCAGCAATGCCGCCAAGCCTACAGATTGCATTGAATCTCAGCCATAATCAATTCGCAGGACGTTTTCCAGATACTTTGGCAGGATTATCTTCATTGGAGGTTCTGGACCTTTCAGATAACCAATTCCGGGGTGAAATACCAAGCTGGGTAAGAGGAATGGGCAGCTTAACTCAACTTGACCTCTCGAACAATCAATTCTCAGGAGTTCTTCCAAGTTTTGGATCATATGTGGTCGTCGACACGAATGGAACCTTAATTGCCCGTGCATCTAATCCTGCCCCTGAGCCTCAAGGAAGGAGAAAGCCACTTGCCTTGAGTATCATCATTGCGTTCACAACAGCTTCCATGGTTGTTATATTAATTATATTGGTAGCTGTGTTCATTTTAAGAAGACACTACAGGATCAATGACGAAATCTTGCCCTCTGGCGAAGAAAGCTCTCCACCTCGAATCATTCATGGGAACTTATTGACACCAAACAGCATCCACAGGTCAAATATTGATTTTAGAAGAGCCATGGAAGCAGTTGCTGATCCTTTAAATACCATTTTAAAGACGAGATTCTCAACGTACCACAAATCCATCATGCCATCTGGTACCAGCTATTTTGTTAAGAAGCTCAACTGGAGTGACAAATTATTCCAACTGGGCAGTCAGGAGAAATTTGGTGAGGAGCTTGAAGTTCTTGGAAAGCTTGGTAACTCGAACATCATGGTTCCTCTTGCGTATGTTTTGACAATTGATAGTGCTTATCTTTTCTATGAATTTCTCCCAAAGGGCACTCTTTTTGATGCTCTTCACGGTGGCATGGTGAGTACTCTGGATTGGGCAAATCGCTACAGCATTGCAATCGGGGTAGCTCAAGGACTATCTTTTCTCCACGGATGCAACTCTGGCCCAATTCTTCTCCTTGATCTTTCCAGCAAAAGCATACTGCTGAAGTCCCTGAGTGAACCCCAGATTGGTGATATCGAGCTTGGCAGAGTTATTGATCCTTTGAAGAACACTGGCAGTATTTCAACTGTTGCTGGTTCCGTGGGTTATATCCCTCCAGGTATAGCATTTGATTTCCACCTTCCCTTCTAAAGAGGCACACACAATGTTTTACGCTCTCATGGTGTGGTAAATAGGTAGTAATTTCTACCATCTTATAGTTTGAAAGTTGCACCGAACACACCAAAAGGTAGAGTATATTCTTGTGCACTATATAGCATGTCCACTCTTCCGCATCACTCATCTTCCTTTACAAGTTGCACATGCGTACTTATTCATTTTCATAAGTACGAGTATGTGTAAGAGAAGCTCAAATTAACACCCCTATTGGTTTCAGAGTATGCTTACACAATGAGAATCACAGCAGCTGGAAACGTATACAGTTTTGGTGTTGTTCTGCTGGAGCTTCTTACAGGTAAGCCAGCAGTTAGTGGGGGAACTGAACTAGCTAAATGGGTGTCAAGCAACTCAGTGCATCAAAACAAATGGGATCAAATTCTCGACTTCAGTGTTAGTAAGACATCACTGGCTGTCAGAAATCAGATGTTGATAGTTCTGAAGGTAGCCTTAGCTTGTGTTAGCATCTCACCAGATGCAAGGCCGAAGGTGAAGAGTGTGCTGCGAATGCTACTGAACGCAAGGTGATGCAGATATGAATGACGTGCAAAAACAACAGGTCTAGTAGCTGGTAAAAGTATATTTCCATGTATTATAAAGTTTAGCAGAAATACAACTGTTTGTGCCTAGTTTCTTGTATAAAGTGTGTTATATTTTCACAGGGAATGTATATATATATACACTTGAGAGTTTTAATAATGAAAACAATTTAAAGAATCAGCTTTGTAGGATCCAGTAGAGACTAAATTCCTCTGAGAAGTGAGTGACTGATCGGCTACGCATTTCATCGAACACCTCTCAAGCATCCCAAGCAGATACTCTTGATTTCTGTTGGCAGTTGTTAATGCCAACGACGTTTATGTGTGTGGCAATCAGTTATTATGCCATTGCCAGCCTTTAGTTAGTTGGTAAAATGAAGGCAACAAATGATTTAACAAAAAGTTTGGGAAATTCCGGCACTCAATTTAAAAGAGAAGTTCATTGGAGTGGTTTATTATATGTAGGTTTGACAAAATAATTGATAAAGTAGGTTACGATTTATTTATGGATCGAAATAAATTTTGATAAAGTAAATATTATCACTCCAATTGTAATATTCTAAAATTGTAGGGAGTTTTAAATGAATTTAGAACCATATTCATACTAATAAAGTGTATCTTTATTTTATTTTCAGGAATATATCGAGTGATTATTTAGAATAATGTGTATCTTTCTTATGCAATTTATTTATGTAGTCCAAATTAATTATGCCCAATTTAAATAATTTATTGTAGCATACTACGCGTCTCCGCTCTTAAGCCCAGCCGTCCTGAAACGCGATCTATGATCTATCCATCCCCTGTAAGCGCACTTGAGGAAGAGAGTACATAAAAAGAGAAGAAGAGATAAAGATGAAAGCTAATGCAAATGGCGGAACTGGTGCAAGCTACGAAAACTCTACATCGTTTTCCTTACTGTTACTCCAACCCCATTACAACCCACCACCTCCCCTTCATTCTCTCTCTGCCAAGTTCAAGAACTCGAACCGCTAAACCCTCTAAACTCCTTGTTTCAGCGTCGTCATTTAATCAAACAGTTGGTGAGCATCAATTACTTTCACCATTGGGAGCTAAACAGGAGCGTCTGAGTGTGAACGGGAATTACGGTGAGGTTGAGAAATCTCCGAAGAAGAAAAGGGTCTTTTTCTTGGATGTGAATCCACTGTGTTACAAGGGTAGTACTCCAAGCTTGCAGTCTTTTGCTCACTGGATTTCGCTATTCTTTCTTCAAGTCAGCCTCAGTGATCCGGTCATTGCGGTAAGCCCTCGGCGTAGTTGCTTCTGTTTGCATGTGAAGATAAGATATATATTGTGCTCCATTTGTAGCAACTGATATAAAGATTGTATTATGTTTAGATGTTTTCTGGTTTATGAATTTAGCTATGCAAGGAGCTGATAACCTAGCTGATAGGAACCGAATAAGTTGACCGATAACTTAGATGAACTGATAAGATAGCTTATATAGTTATAAGTATCTAGGTGCTTGGCAAATTAGACGATAAGATAGCTTATTTTTCGATAGATGTTCGTATGAATCAGGTTATGGGCTACTAGCTAAGCATTCACGGTACACACTAGTTTTGGTAAACGGTAAAATAAGCTGTTAACAAGTTGTCCGATTAGATAGATGAAATGAGTTGAGAGTTGATAAGGTTGGCGATTTGAATGTAGGTGTTTAGTAAATTAGCTGATTTTCGACAAATGTAATTTAAGTACTGATAAGCTAGTTTGTTTTTCTATAATTTAGTTGGAGTAACTTTTCATATCAATCTGCTTGGTATTAGCTAGACATTCACATAATACACTTATTTTGGTCTAACAGTCAGAAAATCCAATTTTACATCTAAGCTAGTTGATAAAGTGACTGTAAATGGGGCCTATGATGGTAGTGATGGTGTTTAAGTCTTCAAGAAAACTAGGAGATGAATTAATTACACATTTACAGTAGAACAATACATTGTAGGGATGAGAAGTAACTTTAGTTTCTTATCATAACATCCCGTGTGATACTTAAACCAAGATTTATTCCATGTATAGGTTCTTGATGGAGATGGAGGAAACGAGTACAGGAGACAGATTCTACCTTCATATAAAGCCAAAAGGAGGAAATTACCTACATTAGTAGAGTCCTCAACAAGCGCTCCTAGAAGATCGCAGGATCTTGTTATGGATTTTCTGAAAGAATGCAACGTGCCGGTGAGAGTAGCTTGTTTCTAGCAATTTGCTAAATTATGAAAATTATGTAATTCCACGGCTAGTTAAATGAGTAAATTCCCTCTGAACTTTTACATAGTGGATAAAGGGCATTAGTATTCTGATTTTTACCCTGCATTAACCAAAGGCTTTATGACTCGTGGTGTGTGACATGATAATTTGAGCTTGAAATGCTTTGAGACGTTAATGCTTCTTAGCAAAGTTAACTCTAACTTTATGTGATTATATAAAAATATCCAAATTTATTATTATTATTTTTTTTTGAACCTCGACTTGCAGGTTGTAAAGATTGATGGCCATGAAGCAGATGATGTTGTTGCAACACTTGTAGAACAGGTTTTGCAAAAAGGATATCGAGCAGTAATTGCTTCCCCAGACAAAGATTTCAAGCAACTGATATCTGAAGATGTTCAGATTGTTATGCCTCTACCGGAATTGGACAGATGGTCGTTTTACACTCTTAAGCATTATGTTGCTCAATACACTTGTGAACCGCAGTGTGATCTGAGTTTAAGTAAGCATTTAAGTGATTCTATCTATGTTATCAAACTGCCAGATAAATAGTTAAACTAGAGCTCTGATTTTTCGAATATGGATAGTTATTTGCATTTTCATAGGTTACATGGAGGTTAAATTGATACTACATTATAGCACATTGCCTGTGTGAACCTCTTCACATGTTTCCTTGAGAACTTACTTTTTGGAACTGAACTATTATGTTGTATTTATTGCATTTCATTATTTTAAATATTTGGATTGGTAATAGCATATCTCTAAGTGAATTGGAAATTGTTAGGATGCATTTTGGGTGACGAAACGGATGGCATCCCTGGCCTCCAGCATGTTGCTCCTGGTTTTGGTCGAAAGACGGCTTTAAAGCTCTTAAAAAAACATGGTACTTTAGAAGACCTACTAAGTGCTGCATCTGTAAGAACTGTGGGCAAACAATATGCCCAAGAAGCCCTCACAACACATGCTGATTTCCTGCGGAGAAATTACAGAGTCCTTTCTCTGAGGAGGTAAATTTTGCAATTTCTCTTGTGGCACCTGAAGTAACACTAATACACTATGAATATCCCATGTGTGTTATAATGACCACATGAAGACCCCTCCTTTTATGGGTCTTGCACTAGCACACCTTCTTTTTCCAAACCTGACAAGTTGTATTTATGTCTCTGAGACTCTGAGGGGGAAAAACAGAAAAGCGTGAAGTTCAATTGTCTTCCATATTGTCTGATGGTTTTATATAACAGGGACCTGGATATCCATATAGAAGAAAAGTGGCTGTCCAACAGAGATGCAAAAAATGATCCAGAAGTCTTATCAAGCTTTGCAAACCTTCTAGGGAAAAGGGATACCAAGTGGCAAAATCCAATCTACCAAGTGGTAAGTTGGTTCCAGAGAACTAGAATTGCACCAGTTATATGCTTCTTATCTGCATTGTTTGCGTTCTCTTTGAAACTTGATAGATGGAGGGAGTAGTTAGGAATTCATGAAAATATACATTCAGGAATATGCAGCATTTCATTTCCTCATTTAAGTCACTTGCCATGCTAGAACATAAGGAGTCACTCTTATAAACAGCTTTACCGTGTATGAGAGCTCATATCCTTGACGCTCCACTATCTTGCACTGATGTATGAGAATAAACAGTCAGTTTTTGTACATTATTAGATATATGGTGCTTGCTTTCAGATTATTTTCCATGTCTCAATCAAATGGAATGTTTTTAAACGAATGCAAATGCGGGGCAGTTAAGTGTGCATTCTGAAAGTTAGCGTCTGTTATCAAGGAGGCTCATAAATTTAATGACTAATGTGTCTCTTATATCGATTTATAGGCATGAAAACTATGAGCCTTTGGAGCTATGGTTACTGATTTTGGTATGAGAATGGAAGACCGATGCTAAATTCATTCAACGCAACATGGTGGCATACTACGGAAATAGTAAAGACAGACTAAACAGTGAACGCAGCGGTGATGATCTGATGTTAAGTGTCTAAATTTTCTCGGTAAACATTTTTCTGCCTTAACCCCACCGCCATTTCCATTTAGAGAACATCCTATTCTGTAACCTTGCTTCTTATTTGTGCAACAGGAAGGGATTCACTTGTTTACAAGAATGGAACTGGAACTGGAACTGCCAATGAGATTATGAAAATTTTATGACAGTAGATGACAAAGCATTGACTGTGACAATGAAGCTTCTGGCATTCTATTTAGCTAAGGACGTATTATATACAAGTAACAACGTATTGTAGATGTAAGCAATGATCTCTTACAAGGGAAGATTCCTGGTGCAGCTTCAAAGCTGTTTGCTTTGCTCTGTTTTAGACTATCAATGGCTTTTGACTACATAAACGTTGATTCAATTTTGTATTTCTGCATGATTGCTAGAACTAGGGTGCCAACTGGCCGGGCTTCTTGAGGCTCAGGTTACTGATAACGTGCTCAAGCCCGGCCTATGGGTACAAACAAATTCTTATGCTCGCCATGTTTTTTGTCGAAAGACATAATGTCTTGCATGGTTTCCATTTGACCAGGGGCAGAGCCGGAGCCCGGGGGTGCCGGCTGGGGCGTTCGCCTCCCCCCAATTTTTTTTTCCTTAGCTAACATTTACGTTTTTTCAACTTTTTAATAGGCAAATTTTATGATTGTTCAAGTTCCCCCCCCCCTCCTCCAAACTTAAAAAAAAATCATACACTGAGTATATATTAAATTTTTCCCCCTAATCTCAATTCTTGGCACCGCCAGTGGTCGAATGGAAACCATGCAAATTCCCAATAAGTGAAGTTATTTTAAAATAATTCTATTTTGTCTCCTGTTTGATTCGTTTGAACAAATTTAAACTTAAATGTTCTGGAAATAAGCCCATTATTATTTTACAGTGCTGGTTGTTCTTTTGGAACTATAAGTTACAGTACTAACCTTTCCCACCCAGTAGTAAGTGCAGAAAATAAATGGATAATAGTAAGTGCAGAAAATAAATAAAATGATTAATAGAAAGAAAAAAACCGGGTCAAATATCCGGTCCGTTTGAATAATTTGGTTGAGATATAAAATGATGTGGTGAACCGTGAATGTGAAAGTCTATCTTCGAAAGATAACAATTTTGCCCAGAATGATCTTAACACACAGTACACACACTAGCCAGCAGCATTCTTGATGCTTGCAGCCTTGCAAGCCCCAATAATATTTTGCAGAAACTGAGTGGTCTAACTCGCACCCCAAATAGAGTCGAGAATGCTAATCCAGTGCAGCTTTTCACTCCCTTTGCAACATTGTGACAGCACCACTATCCTTATCCCAAATCTAACACCAAGAAACAAGCAACAATGTCCCGTTTCTTGTCAATTCTCAATAGTCCAAGGAAATGAAACATCCATTAGTTGCTTCTCAAGAAAATCTGCAAAGAGGAAATTCAACTTCCCCAGGTTTTCTCTTCAGGTATCACTCTTATCTCTTTAGATATATACTTACGTGTGCAAATGTAATTTTTGTTTGTTTGTTTGTTTGTTCTATGTATGAGCTATGATTTATGTTCCTCTGGTTCTTGGTTGTTGTTAATTGTGTACATGAATTGAATGGTACACTGAGGTAATTCGATAATCGATATACAATTTCCCAGGAATGAACTAAACACTGAATAAAGTTAGGAGATGTAAGCACTAGATTTTGGGTCCCCTAGATTTTTGCTTTGAATTCCCATAATATTCAAGTTTATGTTCTGTAAAAATTTCTAGGGTAAGTGTGGCTGGTGTGGGCAAGTAATTGAAGTCTTTGATCTAAAGAAAAGAGTCTATTCATAAGACTTTGATACCACTGATATGGGGAGTAGCTCCTCTAAAAACTGTGTTTGGAAAAACAGTTTTTTCATGTGTAGGCTGAAATGGTATAACATAGCTTGCCTAGCTACACGAGAGAACCTATGGAATAAGACCTTACCTCCTCTGCTATGGCTTAAACCTGTAGGATGGCATGTGTAGTGAATAACCGTGTTTCGTTAGATGCAATCATGCAAATTCAGTCGATCTCTCTGTGGAAGCATAAATCATCATGTTCTGTGCGTTACACAAATATAGCGAATTAAATTTAATGATATCCCAACCTTTCTGCCCTTTTATAGCAGGCCATATGGGTTGACATTCTTGGTGGAAGCAGAAAACTTGTGACTAATTTGTTTTGTTCTTGTGCTCTTATCATTGTCTGAATTATAAATCTTTAGGTACCACGGAAAGAAACCAGACACCCTCCCGAATTGTCGTTGAACCTCTCAGTGGATGAGGGGGTACAGAAAGTAGAAGGCCATATCCTTTTTGGTTCAACCGTGCTATTTTCGTCACTTTCATGGTTGGCTCCTGTACAAGTTGCACAGGCAAGTGAAGGTTTACAAGCAAATGCCATGTATGAAGTTGGGGAACTATTTGAGCTAGGAATCCAGCTTTCGTACTTGCTTTTGCTTTTAGCTTTGCTTGGGGCCGGAAGTTTCTTTGTGATTCGTCAAGTTCTAGTTCGTAGAGAACTTGATCTTTCTGCTAAAGAACTGCAAGTAAGTGCTTTTGTATGGTCTTTAAGGTTACTAGTGGCATTCTAAACTGATAATTATGTTATTCTTCTAAAGCAAACCACACATTTTTAGCAAATTAGTGACTATTAAGTTATCCAAACTGATTTCCACTATCTTAAAAAATCATAGGAGCAAGTCAGAAGTGGGGATGGTAGTGCGACTGAGTTGTTTGAACTTGGAGCTGTTATGTTGAGAAGAAAGTATTATCCAGCTGCCACAAAGTATCTTCTTCAAGCAATTGATAAGTGGGACGGAGATGACCAAGATCTTGCGCAAGTATGGTTCCTTTCAATATCTATATACTCCACTATTTATTACTTATGTATAGAATCCATTCTGTTTTTAACACTAGCAGGAACAAATCATCGTGTAGGTCAGTATTTCTTGAATGCGACCATCGTTTGTCATACTATTAGTATCCTTCTTATCTTGATGAATATTATTCTGCGGAGATTAGAATCACCTACTGATCATTGGCCATTCTGTGAATCCCTTAGCCAGCCTCCTATACTGTGACTATGACACGGCACAGCTATTAATTTGAGGGTGCATATGAAGTTGTTGTGAAGTGCTATCACAGTTATGTGTCTTCTTTCCTTTTTTATTCTTAGTGATAATGAATTGTAAAACTCTATCATATGCACGAACTTGCAGGAAAGGTTGAACGATGTGAAAACATAAGATATGAATAGCATGAAAGTCATGAAGTGATAATGAATATGTCAGGCACTAATCGGTCTTTATGAGGTCAATAAGAGTGTATAACTGTATATTACTCGGTTTCATAGATGATAGATATCCTCTTGAAATAGGTATGTGGCCCTCTCTCCGATTTCATGACTTGCCGTGTGGTTTAAGAAACTACAAACACACTGAGTATTAAAAGTTAAAACCATCAGCTCAAAGCAACTGGCTTGCTGTTCGGAATAAGAAATTACAGAAGAGTAACATTTTAGAAAAGATTTCCAAGACTAGGAGGCAATAATGCAATGTGTATCTATCTAATTTTGGCTGATTTTCCCTTCATTCCCCAGGTTTATAACGCCCTTGGAGTCAGCTACATCCTAGATGGAAAAACCGAGAAGGGCATAGCTCAGTTGGAGAATGCTGTCAAGCTACAACCAGGTTATGTTACGGCCTGGAATAACCTTGGTGATGCCTATGAGAAAACCAAGGACTTGAAATCTGCACTGAGGGCGTTTGAAGAAGTTCTACTTTTCGATCCCAACAACAAGATAGCACGGCCTAGAAGGGATGTGCTGAAGGAGAAAGTAAACATGTATAAAGGTATTCCTGTGAAAACAAAGAAGAAATGACCTTATGTCAACTCATGTTACACAGTGGTTGAAATGCTTTGATAAATATCTGTAGTTGCTTTAGTGGCAAGCAAATGTGTTATGACAAGTGATTTTGGATATCACTCTTGCTAAATGAACCATATATTATTAATCCATTATTGATTACAAGATATCCTTACAATGAGTCGAGAGTTAGTTCATGACAACCTTTTGAGTTATGAAATAAATCATATTTGTGCTACAATTTTTATAAAGTTTTAAAGCTCAACTTGAGTTAATTATAGGGTGATGTAGTTTCGAAAATTACAATGATCACAAGAAATGCTCAATAAAAATTCACTACAACGGCAATCTCCAACGGTAATCCCCTCTAAAATTCTCTCTCCTCCTACTACATCACTTTCTACTTAATCATATTTGAGCATAAAAAGTAATTTTCAGCAATCATCCCCTTTCAAATTCAACTATTTCATTAATTTTAAAAGATTACTCTTTAAACAAGGAAATAAAAAAGCAAAAACATTAAAAGAAAAGATAAAAAAAAAAATAGAGTTCATCCCGATTCCCAACTCACACGTCGCCCAACAATGTTTGAACTATAAGGCTGAACTAGTTCAACTCCAGTAACTCACATGTTGGAAATCCTACATCTTATAACAATATAATAAGAGAGAGTTTTGTTCAATTTTTCTTGTGCCGTTTCAGATAGAGCTTTTCATTCGATTTATGTGAACAATTACGTCGGTTCATAATAAACGCTTATAGTGGTCCTTTTTCTTCATAATTCTCACTGGCCGTTTCTATGCAAGCGGCATTCCTTCTCTATTTTGCCATTTTTCCTTCTCTAAAACAATTCTACACGTTTCCCCTTCCAGGTATTTTACACTTGTTTTTCCCTTTAATCAATCATTATTTACTTCATCATATATCACATATTGCTTGTCATCCGTCTGATACGCTTAATCCTAAAATCTAAATTGAATTAGAATAATTAAAGTGTTACAATAAATTCGCCCTACAGTGCTAATCAACTTCAATTTTCGATTCTGTTAGTTTATGTTTCCATTTAAGGAGATTTATGGCACTGGTACAGAAACAAAAAGCTATTGGCAAGTTCATACGTTCTAGTGACATTTTTCCATCTTAATTACATATTAATGTCATCAATATTCTTTGTTACATCATTAGTATAGAAAATCAAACTTTATTACATAGAAGTGACAAAAGTTGAATTTATTTACTAATAAGTAACTTTGGTTAGACAAAAATACCCTTCTCTCTTTAAAATCAATTAAGACTCAATACTTAACTAATTAATAGGATAATTATGATTTAATTTGCTAAATAAACGGAAAATTGCTTTGCCAATTAGAAGATCATCATTATTTACATTCATCACTTTGACTAAATCAATCATCCTCTAATTTGGTCATGATACGTTCGAGATTGAACATTGCAAACATTTCTCCTTTACTATTATTAGGATCTTCATATTTATGTGTATAATATAATAAGCATAAGTACATCCCCCTATTACTTTCTTCTTCTCCATGTATCAAATTCACAAAACCATATATAAATAATAATAAAATTTACCTAATCTATTTTTTACACGTAGCAACTTTTGAAACGACGTATGTATGTATCATATCTAAAAATCATGAATCACACCGAATTAGAAAATATCATGCATCAAATCTCTAATACACATCACCTTTAGTAATTTATTCATGTATTTTTTTGTGTTAGTTTCCCCGGAAACCATGTATCATCGTGTACCAGGCAACTTATTACTCATAGTCCCATAAATCATGTATTTATATGATATAAAATAATGTACAAAGGCTGAAATCATGCACCTCATCATGAAATCAAGAACCAATATTGATAACTCATGTACCACCTACAAAAGTGGCAACTGCATATTCAGACAAATCATGTATCCGACTATAAACATGTAGAAAAAAAACAATGTGCATTAGTGTTTATTCATGTACCACATATTAATGCATTCCCCATTGAATAGTTGGTACATGTTAAGTCATGTATCAATATATAACCATCGCATTCTCTTATATGATGGTGCGTTACTTGGACAAATTCTTAAAACACATGTATCTAACTTGATTTTGTATCTACTCTAGTTTCATGGATCATATTTTCAAATTCATGTACTGATGAATTGTAGGCCATTTCCCCCCTTAAGTTTGAACTATCAAGATAACTTCAACTTTTATTCAAGTATATTCTACATATCAGACCTTAAACATTTCATGTACAAAAGGAGCATAAATCAAAATATATATTTATGTACCGATCTTAATTAATCTCCATGTATATGATTACAATATGTAATGGATCAAATTCACATATGAAGTTGTGAATAACTGTTTTTACACGACTCCATTTTCATCATCATGAGCTATCTCGCTTGAAATGAATCTTGTGGATCAACACTTTCTCATGTTCATGGGCTACACTTAGATCGAGTATGTGGTGGTGGTGATGCTCAAATTGTGCTTCTAGTTCATTTTCTGCACCGTCCATCGGATTGATCTCGTTCAGATATTCTCATGCAACAAGCATTTAAGCTCTTGCACGAAAATGATGAATTAGACCTGCAATATATAATCAACTTAAATCATGTACAAAGTCTTGTTTACATCATGCAACACAATCAACATAGGGGAGAATTAAATAACAAATAAATTTGGTACCTTATTTGTATAAAAAGAAAAAACAATCTGCAGTTTGATTTGCAGCCACCAAGCAAGAAGCAACGCCATGGAGAATCATGAGAGAAATTGAGCAAAAGGAATGAGTGAGTTAAAGAAAAGATGGTACCTATTATTAGTTGGTTTGACTTTTAATTAAGTAGATATATATTATGGTGCCAGATTTCAGTTACTAATCTAAATTAGGAATGTATTTAATTTATCATAATTTCAGTTACACACACACACACATATATATATCCTGCACTGCCATTTGCTATAAGGCGCGTCCGTGGTAGTCAATGCAACATGGAATTTTGCACTGGGTCCTTCATTTTAAGAAGCTTACTATTACCAATGAGGACAGAACATGCATTCTAAATAGATGCATGAAAAGATATAATAAAGTACACAATTTCAATTAACCACATAAAAGCAAAGCTCTTTTTTTTTAAGCTATTGCTGGAAAAGAAAGTATGACGAGTTTCTGCTATTCTTAACTTGTAAAGGTTAAGCAGAGAATGAGCATAGAATTTATCTGAAACCTTGGATTTCCTGTGCTGATTTCAAATAAAGTATTCCTTGAACTACATTAGAGATGAAAGCAAAAAAACAGAATATAGAAAACGAAAAACGAATCCAAAATTGTAGCATGATATGGAAAACACTTAATTAAGGTATCTTCTAACAATATTGAATTTTGAATTTTTAAGAATTAACGGGATATTATCAAACCCTCAATCGAAAAAAAAATCATTTAGAATTTTGAAGAATTAATCAGGTAAATAAAACCCTAAATTGATTAAGAAGCAAGTGAAATCATACCTCAATTCAGAATTTCAAAAGGGGCTTTTGGATTAGAGTTGAGCTTCTGTTCTCCGCTTCTCTCTTTCTTTATCGCCTCATCTTCAGTCTCCCATAACTGAAATTTCTGGACAGAGGTAAAACATCAAGTATCCAGATCTGAACTGTATGTACAGATATAGAAAAAACAATCGTGAAGCATATGAGAGCCATCAAGCGAGAGGAAATCTGGAGAGGGATTCGTGAATGAAGAGATTGAAAAATAAAACGGTAAGGGAACGAAATAAATGGAAAATAAATACAAAAAGGTAAGGAAAGGTCATGGCGCGTGAGAACGTGTTACGCACGCGCCAAACTTTCCAAACATGGTTACTGTTCACTCGCAGCGAGTGAAAGCCATTGGCTCTTATATATTATGGTAATATATATATATATATATATATATATATATATATATATATATATATATATATATATATATATATATATATATATATATATAAATAAGGTCATTTTGGGTATACCGCCTCAAACGTCACTTTTTTTAAAAGAAGTTTTTGAATATCACTAAGTTGTAATTAAGTTTTCAAAACATCACCTAGATGTAATTGACCCAATGTTTAAATTAGAGATTTTCTGATTTGTGGCGCCAGTGCATATGTATTATTGAAAGATGATGTTTCTTCAAGTTAACAGTTTAAAGAGTGAGGAAAATGAGAAAGGTTGGGCGAGGAAAATGTTTCCTTTGGGGTCCAGGCACACATCTGTTTATGCAAAATTGCTTCCAAACGGTTTAAAGATGATGCTCTTTATTGTCTCATAAACTTTTGGTTGTCTGCTTTCAATCCAATCGAGGATCTATATTCAATCCCTGGTATCAGCCAAGTTTGTCAATATAGTTATTTTATTTCCAACTTGTTCTTTACTGGTGTCTGGTGATGACCTTAATGTCCTTTTGCTAGATAGAGCATTTGAAGCTGCCTTTAAAAATTAGCAACATTTGGGATGTAGAATTAATTGCCCTGGTGTTTGTTAATTTCCTGAGCTTCTCTTGTGTTATGACTCGTGGTTAATAGGGTCAGATAATCATTTATGCATTTTTGCTCACTCTTCTAAAATCTAATTATGTGGAATTAATCTTCTTGCAATGTGCGTCCTGTTCTATGTGCATCTCTTGTTTTTTTGGGGCTTGTAGTCCCTGAAGTCATGTATGATTCTTGTCACATGTATGCATTTACTTAATTTTCTACACTACTAATATTGTAAAGTTTGCAATTGTGTTTCTTGACAGTTTGAGAATGTATGTCTCCATGTGAATGATTAGTTGATCTCTTGATTTGTTGGAAACTGAGATTCATTCCATAACTTGGCCATAGTTCTAATGTGACCAATCAACCTCAAGCTTGCTCATGCTCATGTACCTTCTCTTTCAGCGGGAGGTGATATTATTGAAAAATCAAAGCTTTTAGTTCTTCTGTTTCAGACTCTTCAATTTTCTTTTGCAAGACGATATTGCAATAAGGCGACCTACTTACTAGCTCAGCATGTAGTTGATTTTTTTTTTTTTTACGAAGTAGTACTTTTATTCCTTTAAACAAGGCTATACAGAGCTTGGTCCGGGGCCTTTCCCACAAGTCGGGTGGTCTCCCCTGATTGGTCTAAGTCTAAGCATTTCGCAAGCCAAGCGGGCAAAATATCCCATGTCCAACTATCTACACACTGAGACAAAACAGTGGACTGAGTTCTTACTACTTCGTGCCGAAACCGACTACTAGCAATCTTCGACAAGAGATCTGCGACAGTATTCCCTTCCCGAAAGATGTGTTGTATGTACAAAGCCCCAAAATTCGTAGCCAAGTGATGGATATCAGTTGTAAGTGTCCATGTTGGCCGAGGTGGTGCCAGCCTCCTGCATCAAACATGTACAACATACTGTGAGTCAGTCTTGATAACAAGGGAAGTAATATTCAACAACTTAGCAGCCAAAAGACCATTGCGAATAGCCCACAGCTCAGCTGTGTGGTTATCACATTTGCCAAGAAAGATCGACTGTGCTTGGACAAACTGTCATTGGGGATTTGTTATGACAAAGCCAATTCCACTATCCCCATTTTCATGTACAGTGGATCCATCAGTGAAAAGACAAAACATTTGAGACTGGGGAGGAGTGTATACACAAGAAATGAGCTTTTTTTCGACTTCTACTGTTGGTGATCTAGCAGATAAATTAACATTAGCAACCGCCAACATAGTATACTGTGTGAAGTGTTCATTTGTAAAAATAGCCAAGTTCTTGTATCTCCAAATAGTCCAACAACCAATAACTAACTGCAGCTGTTGTAAGGAGTTAAGAGAAAAGGAAAAAAGAGCTTGGCTAAAACTCATACAATTATGGAAATCTAGAGATGGTAGAAAACATGATCTAAACCAGCTAAAAGCATTACATGTGAAAAATAAGTGAACTGCAGTTTCTGGCACTTGTTGACAAAAAGGACATAGAGGATCCCGAAGAACATTTTGTTTAAATAAAAGTGACCTAGTTGGTAATCTATCATGTACAACTAGCGAAGTGAAATTTTTTTGCCTTGGTAATATATCTAATTTCCATATACGACTCCAAGGCCAAGTTGGAACCTGCAATTGTTGTTGGATCATAGAGTGGTAAGCACTCTTGACACTAAACTCACCATTAAAACTACCCTTCCAAAGATACCTATCATTTTGCATTGTAATAGGTAGGGGAGTGCCTTTGATGAGTTCAAGTACCTCAGGTGGAACCATACTAGTGACAGTACTTAAATTCCAATTATGGCCTGAATCTATGACATCACTTACCTCAAAGTGTACTACTGAATCAGGAATATCAGATACTAGTTGAGCTAAAGAAACTGTGCCACACCACACATCAAACCAAAATGAAATATGCTCACCTGATCCAATACTCCATGCAAGATTCAATTTAAAATTGTTTCTGTGTTTCATTAAACCCTTCCAAAACCAACTAGCACCCAGTGAGACTCTTACAGAGAAAAAAGAAGACTGACTATAGTACTTACTCTTATAAAGTTGAGCCCACAGAGAATCAATCTGGGTAAGAAGCCTCCATAACAATTTAAACTGGTAGGCAGTATTTAAAGTGGATAAATCACGAATGCCTAAACCACCTTGAGCTTCGGGGGAACAAACCAATTTCCACTTTACTTTAGGAATACACTTCTTTTCTTTAGTTGGACTCCACAAAAAATTCCTATTAATCTGATCTATTCTATCAATTATACTGGTGGGAATGTTTAAAACAGACATGTGATAGCTTGGAATAGAAGAAGTGACACTCTGAATTAAAACAAGCCTACCATCAACATGTAGTTGATGATTACTTTGTTTATTAGGTTTTATCATTTTCGTGTTCGAATGTACTCTGATCTGTCTGATTCAGTATATGGAGTCTTTGTTGCTAAAAAAAAATGTTGTCCTCACAATATACGTACGGTGCCTTACATAGTACATTATGAGGTGAATTTTATCCCATGTAACGGATTGCTTCATTTAAATTCTCTCAAGTTGTTATGGGCAAATTGTTTTAGATAGTAGGTACACAGTTCATGAATTTTCAAGTTTGAAGTTTTTGCCAACACTTTTTCCAGTTGTAGTTCTCTTTGGTAATACTGGGATATAAGATTAACAAGTAGTCTTGTTGCTTTTTATTAACAATATATAGTATATGATATGCATTTGAGTTCGATAAGTGATCTAACTATCCAATATTCCAATTAGCTAGATAGATTTTCGCTATGATGTTTTCTTTATATTACTATTATTGTTCAGATTTTCTGTTTATCGTCTGCAGATTATATATATTGTACTTTCAACTTTGTCGTGTCCTTGGGATAACGACATAACAGAAATTGAGAACAAATACTTGAAGGAGCTTGGCATTCGGCATTTAACTGGTAGAGAGGTGAAAAAGGTTGTTAAGAATAAGGTGGATACTCAACAACTGAAAGTTTAAGCATGCACTTCATTTATACATTTATTGTAGGAAAATTTTTAGTTTGCACCAAAACCTTTTCCATATTTTTCAAGGCGCACCTGAACATTTGTTTTATTCCAAGTTACACCGAAATCTTCAGTGCAATTTGAAATAAATCAAACATTCAAGTGCATTTTGAAAAACATGAAAAAGGTTTCAGTGCAAACTAAATCTTTTCCTTTATGTAAATAAAACAAAACTTGTATAAAAACAGTTTGTAAGCTGGGGATATCAGAACTTGTAGGATTGGTGGATTGCTCTTTGCTAATATCCTTTGATTTATATCGCTATCTTACAAGAAACAAAAAGCTAAATTTCCATGTTAACACAAACAGATTGAATAATAGGATAGTTTAATCTTAGAAACAAGTATAACAAAGTATTAAAACATGATACAGGATAGTTTAATCTTAGAAACATGTATAACAAAGTATTAAAACATGATAAACAAAAATTCTGGAGGAATAATATTAGCCTCATAAACAATAAACACGGACAAACTCATAAATTAGAGCGATCACTTCGAAATTCTCATAATACAACTTACTCTGATTGCACATGTATGTTATTGCAAAATTTTCAACTTTTGGCAATGATGTCTAGTAATATTACACAGGGGGTGGGGCAGGTGGGGCCGTCCGCCCCACCCCTCCCCCAATCCAAAAAAATAGGTAGTATTTATGATTTTTCAGAATTTTTATAGGTAATATACATCATTTTTCAAGTCCCCCCGGAAACTTTCAAAAAGTCATGTATGTATAATTCGCCCCCAGTTCTAAATTTTGGGTCCACCCCCTCATTACACATCCCTTTTAAAATTGTGCAAATTTAAATGAAAACTTATACGGTTTCGATCTCATGGTTAAATTAACTTTTTGAGTTTTAACTCACAACAATTTTTAGTTTCAACGTGAACCCTTATGACTATCAACCTCATGTCTTCTTTTTTTCTTTTTCCTTTTTTTTTTTTCTAAATAAGTATAACCTCATGTTCTAACTTCTAATATGTTTTTGAGTTTTAAGATACAACAATTTTTAGTTATTGATATCTACTTTTTCAATTTCATTATTTGGAAAATAATAGTGTCATTGAGTAATAGGCATCATCATCATCATAATCGCTATCATCATCAAAATCTCTATGGGAACTTCTTGTTATATCGTCCGTCTCATAATCTATATTCTATACATTTTGTAAATAAAATAAAAAAAAGGAAATTTAAGTACGGAAAGTAACTCGCTGGGTTTTTTTTATGCAATATTATTATTATACATTACATAACTTTTTTTTTTTTTGAGACGATTATACATTACATAACTTAGGTGTCATTTGTCAGTGCAGTAAATGAAAGGGAGAGAGTCCATGTTTGACCTTCCACTTGTAAGTGTAAGTGTAACCCTCTCTTTCTTTTCCATTTTCTCTTCACAGCACCTCTTCTTCTTCTTCTTCTTCTTCTTTTTTTTTTCTTTTAAAAAACGGCAGCTCCTCTTCTTCTTGGTTTCAACATTTTCATTTGACTTGCATCAGCTTAATAGTTTCTGGTCTATCTTTAATCTGGTATGTTTCTTCGTTATGTTTCTGTTTCGTTTCTATTGATTGAATGTTGTGTTAACTGCTAGTTTTTGTTTGTTTTTTTTCATTCTAATTTCTTGATTTGTCTGATGTGTTGTTAGATCTCCAAGATTTGGTATTTTGCAGCATTTTCTTTCTGTGCTCATAATATGTTCTTTACTTTCACCTAAGGTTGATTTATTTAGTATATTAACAAAGGAAATTAAATGACAAGTAATGGCAAGAACTGGCAAATGGAGTTTCAAATTAATTGGGTTACTTAATCCTGTTTAGACTTTAGTGTCTTATTGCAAAATCTTAGGATCATTCTTAACTGATGATTCTCTCTTACAAGAATTTGCTAAAATATAGCCTTTTAAGTGAAACTAACTGCTGGGTGTTTGCAAAATGTGGTCAAAAATAGTGTAACCTACCTACATATATGGTGATTCTGCTACTTGAGGCTTCAGTTTTCAAACAAGCACTTAAACAATCACTTAAACAAGCACTTAACCATGGATTCGATTTTCACTCTTATGCGTATCCAATTTCGTCCTAATGTTGGAGATGCTAAACATACCTTCTGTGAGTTTGTTGTGAACCTTCCAATGCGACCGCCTACCCATGTCACCATAATGTTCTAAAGAGTCGAGCCTTTCTAAAGTCATTAGTTATGTGTTTCAATTCATTAAACTTGGGAATTTTCTTGTCAACACACATGTGAGCTGATTTGGCTTAATAAGCATTCTATTGAGTTCACTGCCTTGAGGATTTAGTCATTTAGAGTACAGTATGGACTCGCAAACATAGGTAATAAGTGGAACTAGCATTATTAGAGTTGATATTGGTTTGTTTCGTACATTATAGGAAATATAACTTATCATAGCATCTCCTAGTCCAAGAAAACTTCGTATTTTGTATTGGGATCATTTTGAGTAGTACTTACTTTTTACATAGATGCATCTTTCTTGTTAACATCGCCTATTCTCAACTTAAGCTCCTCCGCACCTTTCACGCCACACATATATCGTATTGCAGCCTTAATTTGCTTACTTTAGTGTATTCTGAAGCCTAACTTAATATGTATACTGAAGAGAGTCTATCTGCAGGTACTTGGGGAGAATCTTAACCGCGCTCTAAAAGAGTACTAGTCAATGCTCAATCAGTCGTTCATTTGAGATCCCCAAATGGAGAACTGTGATCTCCCTGAAGAAATTCTGATCGAAATCTTCTCTAGACTCCCTGCCAAATCCGTGGGAAGATGCAGATGCTTATCAAAATCATGGCGCAGAAACCTTTCTACATCACAGTTCATCAGTTCTCATCTAACTCATGCAACCAACCAACAAGAGGTCATTCTTTTATCCTTACGTGGCTCTCTCCACACCATCAGAATCCCATTTGTTGAAAATGATACGGTGGTTCCAAGGAAGCTTGATTTTACAGATGCAAATGTTGTTGACTACTGCAATGGATTGGTTTTGTTATGGGGTAAGGAAGATGAGCTTTTGTGGTGAATCCTCTCACTCTGCAACAGGTAACTATTCAAAGCACAACTCTATCAGTATCAGTTGATGATGATTATGATCTCATAGAGAAATATGGATTTGGATACCACAGTTGTTGTGATGATTACAAGATTGTTAGAATTTCTCAAGTTTACACTAACGAACTAGCCGAATCATTTATTGATGTGTATTCTATGAAAAAGGGGCTCTGGAAACGTCTTACGAATTTACCTTATGATGGCGATTTTTCTTCCTATGGAGTTTTTGTGAATGGGGCTATCCATTGGTTAGTTGAAACCAGAGATGGTGGATATGTGATGGCAGCCTTCGACGTAGCTACCGATTCGTTCCATGGCATTCCTGTACCAAATGGGGATTTCGAGGATTATAAATTATTGAGGATTCGGGGTTGTCTACTTATGCTGCATGAAGCACTTTTTACAGAAAAGGATAAATGGATTATGGAAGAGTACGGACAAGTAAATTCTTGGACCAAATGCTCTACAATCAGTGCTTCTAACAACCAGTATTGTGGTGAGTCTTGGTGTGCTATTGGGGATGATGAAATTGTTCTTTCGCCTAGTGGTGATAGTGATACGCATTTGATTGTGTGGAAACTAACGGACGGAACAACAAAGGATGTAATTGTTAATGGAGGCCTGAATTATCTATGGTCATGTTGTACCTTTACTGAAAGCCTTGTCTCGCCAATCCAATATAAGGTTGCTAGCTGAATTAGAAAAAGGTTGTAAACAGGGTGAAGTCTCTAAAACAACGAACATTTGTTTTGTGACACAGAACATGGATTTGTCAGCCAGCTGGATTGTTCTTGTGATAAGTTGTGTTATGTTCTTGCAATTCTGAATATGAAAAGACTTGGTGATTTCAACCGATGTGAAGGAGAGAATCCATGATTGACCTCCACTTGTGATAAGTTGGTGATTTCTTTTCCATTTTCTCTTCATAGCTGCATCATCTTTTCTTCTTGTTTTCAGCATTTTCATTTGACTTGCATCAGCTTGACACTATCTTTAATCTGGTAAATTTCTTCGATCGTTATGTTTCTATTTTCTTTCTATTGATTGAATGTTTTTGTTTGCTTTTTTTATTCTGAAGGTTCTTGATTTGTCTGCTGTGTTGTTAGATCTCCAAGATTTGTTATTCCATAGCCTTTTCTTTCTGTGCTCATATGTTATTGAGTTGAGGATGAAAGAAAAAAAATATGTTCTTTACTTTCACCTATGGATAGATAATTTTAGGATCATGGTTTCTGTTACTTTGGATTGCAAAACTGCATGATTCTATTTTGTTTGGTGTGTGTTGAGATAGAGAGGAGTCCCAATAAATCTTGAAAAAATGACAGATGGAGTTGTATCAATAGGGTTCATCCTGTTTAGACTTTAGTGTCTTCTTGAAGTAAAACTTAGGGTTATATATACTGAAGCGATTCTTTACATACATTTACATCTGTTGAATCTTCGTTAGGGTTGTGGAAGGGGGGTCATGTTTAATCATAGAATGAACGTTCTGCAAGTTGGTTGCCTACATCAACGTAATGTTTTAAAGCGCCAATCCTTTCTAAAGTAGTGTGTTTTAATTCCTTAAACTTTTAATTTTCTTGCCACCGCTCAGAGCTGATTTTGGCTTCATAAGCATTCTACTGAGTCAACTGCCTTGAGAATTCAGACCCAAGTAGAGTATGGACTCGCAAATATAAGTACAAAGGGGAACTAGGATTTTTAGCGTTGATATTGGTTTGGTTAATTTGTGCATTATAGGAAATATAATTTGTCATACCATCTCGTAGTCCAAGAAAAGTTTGTATTATGTCACAAATATTTATAATTTCGGTAGATTTATCTTATCAAATGTCTCATTTCATTTTGAGTAGTACTTACTTTCTACATAGATGCATCTTTCTTGTTAAAATCGTCTATTCCCAACTTAAGCTCCTCTGCATCTTATTTGACTTAAATCCCATTCCACATCGCTTATCGCTTAGCATTTATCGCTTAGCAGTAGATCCCATTCCACATCGCTTCACAGTAGGTCTGAAAATTAACATATAAGATTGGACACGTTCTAAGGGGATGATATTTAAAGTGGATGATCATCCAATTTTAATACATCTCTTGTCGCACTTATTGACACTTGAAAAAAGTTCAAATTTTAGCTCGGAGTGACTTTTGGTTCAATGAAAATCATCCATTCGAGCATCTTCATAATCATTTTAGGTTGAGAATCTCATATTTAAAACATCGACATTGATTGAAGGTGATAGAGAAAATTAAAAGAACCACTTTCTTGGTTTAAAATTGGCAATGTTATTGTACTTGGGTATTAGAAGGGGTTAGCTAGGTGCTTACTTGGATTGACTTGTTTTTCTAATAATAATGCATCACATAAATAAAATTAGTTAAGAGTTGCCTACATTGTTCCTAATATATCTTGTAAAAGCGTTATACACTTATACTCCTTTTGAGTATTTTTAGTTCTCCTTATTGATTTAAAAATTGCCTTTAAAAAGAAAATTGAGCAATTGGTCAGTGAGAAATATAATAATACATGTTTATATGTGGCAGTGTGGCACACACAGGTGGTTGCTTGTGTACGTGTGCGCATACGTACGTGCGAGAACAAACCATACCATATAGTGATATACATGACCATTCATAATTTCATATGATTGAGGATTGGGATGATGAATATCATCCACCTTGGTGGCTAGTGAACCCCATTTTGATAGTTAGTCGTTTTTCCTTTCTTTTATAATGTTTTTTCCCCCCTAAAGATAAATTTAAGTATACACCCCTGAATTTAAGGCATTAGCCTTTAAAATGCTCCAAATCAGATTTATTATACTTTTGAAGCAACCGCTAGATCAGAGGTAACTGTCCAGGTTGGAACACTTTGCTCGAAACGGAGGTTTTTCAACGACAACTATCCTTATAAATGTTTACTACTCTTTCTTTTTCCTTTTCAATTTGCTACTTTTTATATTCCTTAAAAGTTTTATTATGTATTATGACATCATCAGGGATAAAGTATGAAGTATGAACAGATTTTATGGTAGGGGATGTTTGTAATATGTGATTAATGGCATGGGGTTCAAATGTTGATTTTTAACGAATATTGAATTTTAGAGGTTAATACAATAAAATTCATGAGGTGTATACACAAATTTATTTTTATGAACTGCTCCTAAGTTCTTGTTTATTCATGTTAGGTGTAACGTTTGTACACCTACAAGATTCAAAACAGTAATGTTTCTACATTATTTTTGCACTTAACATCTTCTAAACTAGAGCGATTATAAAACGTGAAATTTCATGATACACCTTATATTTCATTATAGATGAAATAACTAGATGAGGAGAGGTGTGCAATTTGACAAATTGATTAGGCTTTCATTTTGATTTTCGAGACTGTGACACACACCACTGGGCAACAAGACTTGACTTCCTGGAAGCCGTACACCATCAACAAGATTTTGATGTAAGCGATATATAATGGAGTAAAATACTAAAATGAAATGAACGGTCGCAAATTTACAACGTTTGGCATTGAGGTCTACAGTAGTAATATTACTACATAATAGGCCTGCTGATGTCCATGGTTGGAATCAATTTGTTTGGCTCCGATGTCTTGTTCCTGCTCCGCTGCCCTTACTTGTTCTAGCATCTTCAAGTTTTTGCTCTCCCGGGTGCTGCTTGTGGCTTGTGGAAAAATACTTTGGTGTTTGTTGGCCTGTGGGATTTTCTCGGAAGCCATTTAGACCTTGATTCCGTTTGTTTGTTTTATTAGGCGGGTGTGAAATGTATTGTAGAGATTCGACTTCCATATATTTTGGTGAAGGAGTGATGTTGTATTTGTTGAACTTTTTTCGTTCATTTCTTATGCTCCTTATGATTAATAAATTTTTAGCCACTAGGGATGAGCACGGACGGGTTTTAAAAAAAATATAACCGATCTACCATAGGTGGGTGGTTGTAATGACAAACCACGGCGGGGTGGTATATTCATCACACCATGGAGGGTTTGGTGACAAGATTGGCATGTGTGGACAACGGTTAAGTGCACTGAACACATTCCTGCCTATGCCCTAAACATTCAAATTTGGCTAAAATTTAACTACAGTAGTATACATTTTCTAGATGGAAATAAATTACATTTTCTAGACGGAAATAAATTAAAGAAACTATATTGTACTCGTAGACATAGCATGTAAGAAAACTAAATACATAAATAGAAACAAGTGAATGAAATATTCAGCTCAACTAAATAAGTTGCAACAGAATAACCAAATAAAATTAAAGCAAGTAAACGTAAATCTAGTTACTTCTATTTTGATTTTTTTTTATATTAATATTTTACGTTTGTACATTATGTGTACACTGTATATAACATAACTATTAACTAGAACTAAGTAATACTACATATAGGCAGGTTGAGGATTAACGTCGGGTGTAACTGTAACCATTCACCCACAACCCACCTTACCCATGGCGGATTGAATTTTTTTTCAACCGCGGTTAATTTCATTGGTAGACGGTTTGCACAGTTGGGTCGAGCGGGCCGATGTTATGCTCATTATTACACAACCATCCTTTGGAAGTTTGAAAACTTCAATTGGAAACCCTTACAATTTTAAAATCTACTTGAGGCTTGACTTATAGGGCCAATTTTATTTCCACCCAAACCTTTGGTTAGATTTGGAATTCCCGCCAAACTATCATAAAGTCTAAATTTTTCCCGAACCTTTTGAAAAATTTGTAATCTAATTTTATATATATAGTACTTTTAAATTACAATTATTTGGAGAATAATAGTGCCCATCAATTATAATTATATATATATATATATATATATATATATATATATATATATATATATATATATATATATATATATATATATATATATATATATATATATATATGAGGTGTTTAGTAGGATGTAATTGGCTAAATAAAGCCATATATAGATTTGTATTATGACTTATAGAAACTTTTTTCCTGTTGGTGTCATAAATATTTTGTGAATGTAAAAATGTAACTTTTATGGGGTATTTTGTGCAATATTACATAACTTAGGCGTCAGTAATGTAAATGAAAGAGAGAAAGTCCATCCATGGTAGCGATGGTGATAAATATGGATTGACCTCCACTTCTAACCCTCTTCTTTTCTATTTTCCTCCTCTCAGCATCTCTCTTGTTTTTCAACATTTTCATTTGACTTGCATCAGCTCAATACTTGTTGGGCCAACTTTAATCTGGTAAATTTCTTTTCTTTTTCTTCGTTATGTTTCTCTTTTCTTTCTATTGATTGAATGTTGTGTTGAAACTGTTCACTTCTCGGTTTTGTTTGTTTTTTCATTCTGAAGGTTCTTGATTTTGTCTGATGTATTATTGTTAGATCTCCAAGAATTTGTGTCTTGCTTTTTCTTGCTCATATATGTTGTTGAGGATGCAAGTAAAAATTCTCTTCTTTACTTTTCACCTAAGGTTGATTTAGAGTTAGGATTATGGAAGGAAATGATAAGTAAAGGAAAGACTTCATCTTTGGATAGTTTTAGGATCTAAGTTTCTGTTACTTTGGATAGAAAAACTGTATGTTTCTACTTGTTTGATGTGTCTTGAGATAGAGAGAAGTCCCAATAAATCTTGAAATAGAGCTGACAAATGGAGTTGCATCAATTGGGTTCATCCTGTTTTGACTTTAGCATCTTCTTGTAAAACTTAGGGTTATCCTGAAGAATTTGGTAAATAGCCTTTTAGGTGAAATTGGTGAGTCTTTGCAAAATGTGGTGAAAAAGAGGTCGCTTAAATTATGAGAAGCTGGTTTTGCAAAAACCTTTATGGTGATTCTTCTACAGCCTTCAGTTTTCAACAAGCTTTTAGCGAACAGGCAATTAAATTGGTTGAATTTTCGTTTGGGTCGTGGAGGGATCGGGAGCCATACGTAGTGTAGAGCATATGAGATACAGTTTTGCTATAGAAAATATATGCTTATCTTGGTCAAGTCCAATCATGGAAGGAATTTTCACTCCCTTTCGTGTACATATCCTATTGTATCCTAGGGTTTTTGGAGGGGCTAAACGTACTGTGAGTTGGTTACGGACCTTCCTAAATCCTATGTGACCGCCTACGCTGTCAACATAATGTTTTAAAGAGTCAATCCTTTCTAAAGTTGTGCGTTTTAATTCTTTCAAACTTTGAATTTTCTTGTCAACACACATGTGAGTTGATTTCACTTCATAAGCATTCTACTGAGTTCACTCCCTTGAGAATTTAGATCCAAGTAAATATGGACTCGCAGACAACAGTACTAAGGGGAACTAGGATTTTTAGTGTTGATATCGGTTTGTTTTCTACATTATAGGAAATATAATTCATCATAGCATCTCGATGTCCAAGAAAGATTCGTATTATGTCATAAATATTTATAATTAGGTAGATTTATCTTATTAAATGTCTCATTTCATTTTGAGTACTTACTTTCTACGTAGATGCATCTTTCTTGTTAACATCGCCTATTCTCAACTTAAGCCCCACTGCGCTTTTCACGCCACACATATTGCAGCCTTAATTTGCCTCCTTTTTAGCGTATTCTGAAACCTAACTTAATATGTATACTGAAGAGAGTCTATATGTGCAGGTACTTGGGGAGAATCTTCGCCGCGTTCTAAAAGAATACTAGGCGTGCAAATAGCTATAATCAAATCATTGAAGCCAGGATATTCTCATTTCTTGATTAAGAAGTGAGCCTACAGCAGTAATATTGTGATTTTAACTCTGAAATACCTTGATTGTAACGGAAATGAGTTCTGCTCAAAATAATCAGCCAAATGACGCTCACGAAGCAGACAAAACCCAAGATTGGGATCCAACAGTAATGCTCAACAATCTATCTTTCTTAGAGAACAAGGTTCACCAGCTTCAGAATTTGGTTCAAGTAATTGTTGGACGAAGAAGCCAACTTGCAGGCAGGCCAGACGAACTCTTGGTTCAGCAACAGCAGCTTCTCACTGCTGATCTCACGTCTATCATAGTCCAACTAATATCAACTGCAGGGAGCCTTCTCCCATCTGTGAGAAACACGCTTACCCCAGAAAATTCCATTGGCCAGCTGGCACAATTTGGTGGCGTCCTCGCAAATCATCCAGAAGTTCCTGGAAGCATTATTCTCCCCCAGAATAACAATGGAAACCAAGTCGAAGACCTGCCTAATCCGGTGGATCCAATGGCCAATATTGGCTCTGAACATATTGAAGATCATGAAATGAAAAGTGATGATGATGCTGAGGAAGGCGAGAATCTTCCCCCTGGCTCATATGAAATTCTTCAACTTGAGAAAGAGAAATCTTAGCGCCTCACACCCATTTTTGCACAATATGTGGCAAAGGATTCAAACGAGATGCTAATTTGCGGATGCACATGCGAGGCCACGGCGATGAGTACAAAACTCCTGCTGCTCTTGCAAAGCCCCATAAGGAGTTGAACTCAGGGCCAGTTCTCGTCAGGAGGTACTTCTTGGATCTGTTTGCTCACAATTAGGAAACTTTAACATGCAATTTGGAAAATCCTTTTAACTCCTTGGAACTTTATAGTTAAGAGTTTACGAAGTATTTTTCATATGGTAGACTTATACTTTCTCCCGTGCTTGCACACTACAGGATCACATAAATCTTTTATTTGTTTTCCTGATTAGTTTTTCACTATATCATCTATGTTTTGATTATCCCGTGTACAACAGGTATTCATGCCCTTATATTGGATGCAAGCGGAACAAAGATCACAAGAAGTTCCAGCCTCTAAAAACGATCTTATGTGTGAAGAACCATTACAAGCGAACCCACTGTGACAAAAACTACACTTGCAGCCGATGCAACACCAAGAAGTTCTCAGTGATTGCTGATCTTAAAACCCACGAAAAGCATTGTGGGAGGGATAAATGGCTCTGCTCGTGTGGCACGACTTTCTCTAGGAAAGATAAGCTTTTTGGACACATTGCTCTTTTCCAAGGCCACACGCCTGCTATTCCTGTCGAAGAATCTAAAGTATTGGACCAAGGACAGTCCAGTGGGACGAATAACAAAGCTGAGGAACATGAATTCAAGTACAACGCAGATCCAGATCCATCAATGATGTTTCAGAATGATATGGATTTCAAAGGGCCTGAGGGTGACCCTTCAAGTTGTTTTTCGCCTTTGGGGTTTGACATTAGTAGCATTGGTGGATTGCAAGAATTTCCTCGACCTCCGTTTGAGGACTCGGACAATTCTTTCGGGTTTTTGCTATCCGGGGGGTGTGATTTTCCGCCCAAAGGGTATAGTGGTTGAAGTCATAGATGGACTAGGCTGCCCCTGAAGCTTGTGTTGGAGCCATTGTCTCTGCATGCTATGATTCTATGGAAGCAAGTAATAGGTGGTGTAGTTTTATTATTGACATGAAATAAAATCTGTTCTTTTCAAGTTTCATTTGCTTTGTTTGTGAATTGCATATAGGAGTACCATTTTTTTTATCTATTGTAGACTTTGATTTCACAAAATGATTGGCAAAAGACAACACAATTCTGAAACCTCCCTATCTAGGCTATCTTTACCGAGTGCAATGCAAGTAGTGTACCAAAATTCCCCCACACGAAGTTCCACACTTATCATTTTGCAAACTACCCCCATGGTTACATATGTTCTTCATAAGCAAAAGGAGTAGAATCAACAAAAATTCATAGATTTTCAGTTACGATAAACTTTAAAATCGTCACTTATATAGCTTATCGGATAAATATTTATTTAGTTTGCCAATAAATTTTAAGATCGTCACTTGGCTTAGCTCATGCGATAAATATTTCTTTAGTTTCTCGATAAATTTAAAATTGCCACTTAGTTCATGCAACAAATATTTATTTAGTTTCCTGATAAACTTTATCATTGTACCTGACTCATGTGGTAGGTATTTGTTTAGTTTCTTGATAAACTTTGAAATCGTCACTTATTTAGCTCATGTGATAGATATTTATTTAATTTATCAATAAATTTTAAAACTGCACTTAGTGTTTCGGGGATCAGACCGTAAGGTCTCTCGACTTGTCACTCTACAATGAACGCTTTGACGACATATACTATTTCATTCTTAAATAAAATTTTGCATTTCAATATCTTGAATGTATAAAATATTGCCAAAGAGACACCTCAAAAGACACATGAATATGATAGCGTAGAATTAGTCACATGTAGCGGATATAGTTATTATAAACTTGAGAGTTAAAGGAAAAATTAAATGGGATTTATGAAAAAGAAATGGAAAAAAAAAGGTTGAATTTTGCGGCCATAAACGAAGCCCAGCCCAAATAAACGAAAGCCCAAACGTTGTCTCCTTTTTCACTGATGAAACTCCAATTCCAGCTGAAACTTACGATTCACCCAACGACGCCGTCAAACACAACCGATTGGCGATCTTCAGGTATTCTCATCTTCTTCTTTCAGTAATTGCATAAGCAACTCAATTCCTAAATTAAGTGTGATAGGAATAAAATTCGTTGTTTGCTATAATATTGTGTTTAGTTTATACTAATCCAGATCGTTACAGTGAATTTTAATTTTAATGATTCAGTATTGCCTGAAAGTAAAATTGATCCTCTGATGAATTTGAGCTGTTATTCATGTATTAGGAACATTATGTCAAGTGCTTTCGACTCCCATCATACTAATTTTCCAGCTTCATATTACTTTGAACACTTGGTCATCTTTCACCTGGATCATGCCAGTTCTAGGATTAATTTGATTAATTGATAAGTCTTTTTACAATTTTAGACATATAGAAATGGAATGATCTCTATTTATTTATTATTTATTTATTTTTGCTGGACATTTGAAATTGGTGATAGAATTTTATTTCATCTGCATTCAGAATTAGGATTAAAATGATCGGCAGTATGATTTCTGGGCTTTGAGATCCGAGGATAGAAGAACACTGAGATAGTTGGCTTCTCCCTGTCTGATGGTTACAGTTGTCTGCATTGTTTGCTGTTTCATAGCACTCATCTCTGTAGCGATTTTATTGTATGGCTGAAATATATTTGTTGTTGTTAGGGTGTCAAAGATACGGAAGCAACTACTCTTTCCGTAGATATAATGAAGCACATATTCAAGATTGTAGCATTGCTAGTGGCTTTATCAGCTGTTTGGATTAGCCTATTGCAGACATCAGTACTGCCAGAGAGATACACTTGGTTGGTGAGCATCCAGCATGTTATGTATAATTTGTCTTCTTAACCATTTTCTGCTATGAGCCCCTGCAATCTTTTCCCCTAGTTTATCTTGGTCAAAAACCAACCTTTCTTCTATATCTATTTGCTTGTAAAAAAATGTGATGTGTGGTGTGCTTCTTTGTGCCAGCTTCCTCTCTACTGTATCATATCACTTGGATGCTATGGTTTATTAATGGTTGGAGTTGGGCTTATGCGTTTTCCTACTTGTCCACACGAAGCTATTTTGCTACAGCAGGTATGCTCACACTTCCTTCTTTAGTCTGTATTTTAGAATCTTTCGAATATGTTGTGCTCACTGATGTATCTTTTCTCCGCCTGTTATTAAATGAGTGATTGGGGGTATGGAAAACAATTGCATTGAGTTATAGAGTGAAATTAGAAAGTTCATTTATCTTGTGTTGCTTTTGGTAAAAAGCAGCTCCAAACCTATTCAATGCTCATTCATTTGGAGATCCTCACAGATTCTCTATTCTTTTTGTAGAATATTGTTGAAGCCAAGGGGTTCCTCAAGGAAAAGGGGGTAGATGTTGGTTCAGATTGATTGGGAGATTAAGTTACACAGTCATAGATTGAGCAATCATCCGGCATCTAATATCAATTGAAAGCATTTCAGTGCCAGCACGACAGACTAACTTCACGACTCTTACTATTGCTTGTTATTGGAAAGTAAATAGTTTAGATACACCTGATTGAATTTTGAGTGTCATATAATTTACACTGTATACTGTTATGTTTGGAAGCATTTTGCTGCTGAACCATTTCATATTTTTCTCCAAATACTATTATTAGTCAGTTACCTGAGGCTGGATCACATTAAATTTGTTTTGGATGAGGAAATCTTACACATGCAACTGATGTTTGGTGTTGAAAATTGTACTCGAATCACCTTACATGTCTTTGTTTCTGAATCTCGTGTTGCAAATATTCAGAACCAAATGTACAAAGATGGCTGGCTTTCGTTCATCCAATAACCTCAACAAGGAAAAACTAATCACTGAATATAATCGCAACTTCACAAGTCAGGACTCAGGACATCTCGTTGAACATTGCACGTCAACCAACAACACGCACTAGTACAAAGATGGCTGGCTTTCATTTATCCAATAACCTCAACAAGGAAAAGAATAATCACAGAATATAATTGCAACTTCACAAATCAGGACATCTCGTTAAACATTGCACGTCATCTCTACAACCAGTAACATACACTCTTAAAATTGTAGAATTGCCAACAGATTGATCATTGATCAACATCATCATAAGGTTCAATCAAACAATCATTTCTACAACGAAATTAGCACACACACAATAGCTACATACTCCCAGGACTATTTTGTTGTTGTGTCTCCAAGAAGATTCTCACTGTTGAGAAAATGAGAGAAGGCTCTGCCATAGCACCATTTCCATAATCTCCACATGCTAGCCTCTTTGTCACTGGCGGGATAAGTGAAATTCCAAGTTCATCGATGACCATGAGATGGCGTTCTGTAAAAGGATTATTCCACATGAAGGTATTCATGGCTGGTGCTACAAACATTGGTTTACTGTAATCCCATGCCCGGACAATGCAGGTCAGCAAGTTATCACACAATCCTCCAGCCATCTAGTTAACAATTAATCACAAGGAGAAGAAACTATTAAGTTCAGTGAAATTACAGTGGTTTAGTATAGAACAAACAACGTTCGTCTTAGTAGCAAAAGCATTTTGAAAATACTTCTTGGCTTTCGAGGGCAATCCTAGCAGATTATGAGTGTTCTATATCTACATTTGCCATAAATTCTATATAGGTAAAGTATTGGGAAAGACTTGATTCCCAAAACATTAGGAAATACAGCAGTACAGTGTTTTTTACCCTAAATATTAGGAAAGGCTGCCCAATTTCTCAACTAAAATTAACAGATTTTCACTTTGACTATCCCGTATTCTAAGACTAAATACTCAATTTCAAAGATTATCGTGTTTACATAAGCTTTAGAATCACGTCTAAAATGTTACTCATCAAAGACGTACGAGTTCACTTATGTTTTAGAATGTTGGAAGTTGAAGTAGTAAAATACTAAGTACTATCTGACTATCTCTTACTGTTCAGGAAAAAACAAGTCTTTCAAGAGACTTACTCCCATCATTTTGAACACAGTTTCTGTTCACGAAAGATACACCAAATGTTACCAGAATATAAAATACTCCTAGATCATCGAAAGCAGCTTTACACACTTACAGGCTACAGCATCAATATAACAAGAAGTGATTTCAAGAAGCATTAACCTATATCTAAAAATAGGATGGATTTTTACACTATCAGACTATCAGTAACAAGTGAAACTGTACTAGCAGAGAAAGCAAAGTATCTTCTTCTGTTACCTTGCCAAGTGTGTTTGCAGAAAGAGGGGCAATGACCATGATATCAGCCCATCGACGGAGCTCAATGTGTAGCACATTATCGCCTATCTTACTCCAAGCGGTCCATTCGTCCTCATCTGTATAAAGAACAACATCGTCTGGAATTGACGCTCTATCTATGAAGTGGAGTGATGCCTTGGTAGCAACAGCTTTCACTTCAGCCCAATCAGAAAAACATCGACAAAGATTTGCAAATTTTATTGAGGCCACACTCCCACTTGCAGCAAGCAGAATCCGAGGCTTCCTGTACGAGCTGTTTGCCTGATTCACATTCATCTCCATATTTGAAGCACCAAATGTGATGACACCTATTTGACACCAACAACCGGTAAGGTCATAAACCGTGTCACTCGTAATCACAATGCAGGACAAAAAACGTAGAACACGAAGAAACATTTCAAGTGCATAAACCAGCATTCACACCTAATTATGTTCTCCAATTCAAAGTAATATCAAGAAATTCATCTCCACACTTGCTGGCACTAACCTTGCCATACTTTTACACACTAACTATAACTACACGAGCAAGCGTTCGAGGTTAATGCAGTTTTACGAAGAAATTTTCAAGAAATTCGGTTAAATTCAACAGCTGAAGAAATCAAGAAACCTAGTTTCTTTTCCCCCAAAATACAGAAATGGATACGAACAATTAGAAAACAATACACAGTAACTAAGTGTGACAGAAATGCAGATACATGAACAGAGGAAGAAATTGCATGATCTCAGGTATAAAGCAGTTGAAATTCATCAACAAGCATTCTTCAAAACTGAAAAAGAAAATCTAACTTTAGACCGAAATTTCATACGAGAGGTTCGCTCAGACTGCGTAAGTTAACTAATCTAGCAATATCACGTGTGGAAATTTAGCAGAAAGGATAAGAAATTGAAGTACCTTGAAAGTTCTTGATCAATGGTGAAATCACAGTCAATGAGAGCAAAGAGGAAAGTGTGGAAGGAAGAAGACTTCTGTTAATAGAGGCAAAAATCGAGCTAGTAAGTAAAAAATCACTGTAGAAGCCCAAAATGTTCGGCCCAGCCCAGTTAAAAACTTAAAACCTCAACTTCAAGGCCCAATAAATAATGTATTATTTATTTTTATTCCTCTTAATATTTATTCATCACCTTTCAGTGATTTCAGTACTACTCAGTGAGGAGACAGAAGCTGCGAGAACTTAGCCCTAGCTGAGGAAGAAGAAGAAGAAGATGATAATTCCCGTTCGTTGCTTCACCTGTGGAAAGGTAATTATCAATTTCGATTAACCTAGCTTTATTTCTCCGTTTTATCCGATTGTATTTTTGAGATATCTTTTTTTTATTTTTTCTCGTTTTTGTTGGCAGGTGATAGGGAATAAATGGGATATGTACCTCGACTTGCTCCAGGCTGACTACACCGAAGGGTAATGAGCCTCTCATCGAACAATTTTGTTGTAATTTAATGCATTGTTTGTATTCTGTGCTTGTCTTTTTGCAGCTTTTGATTTTATCTGGTGCTGATTGATACCTTAATGCTGTTTTCGTAATCGATTGAAAAGTGTGTTTGTTTTGATAATCGATTAAAATGACCTTTAATGAGCTGTTAACTGATAGTCCGATGTCCGATGTCATACTTTTTTTATTTTTTCTTGGTTTGATACTGTAGTTGTGTAGGGTTACTTGGTAATTGGTATGAGTCTTTGTATGCAAGGTATTGATTTTTCACCAACTGTGGGGTTATGGTGTCTTTGACATTATCGGATCGTTATGCCTCGTATGAATGCAAATGCTCATTGGTTAATGTTCAGTACATTGTTCTGCTTCTGAATGTAAATGATTGCTGGTTAATGATCACATTGTCACGAACTACAGTCGAAGAACTAAGACTAGAAATACCCCTCAGTGTATTCTACATGAGTCTTCAGTGTATACGGATTATTAGTTCTTTTGTTTCCTGCTCCCAATTCAACTTGAGTGATAGTTTTCTTGTACTATGTGCTTATAGAAAAGGCAAATGTTTTTCTATTCTTGAAATATGAATGCTGTAGAAGGACCATTGGTATGGGTAGCTTTATCTAGGCCCCCAGTTCTCTTGCTGTCTTAAAATACATTTTCTTGGTTCAGCCCCCCCCCCCCCACCCCTCCGTTTGGGAGGTAAAATCACCTTTTACTTGCTGAGATTGATTACTAATGTGCATATTCCACACCTTAGAACTTGTCTGCTTGATATATTTACAATATATTCATCCACAGTTTGTGTAACTTCATTGCATTATCAGTTATTTACATCTGGGCTCAACTGTTATCTTCTATCTAATGTGCAGAGATGCTCTGGATGCTCTATCTTTGGTTCGGTACTGCTGCCGTAGAATGCTGATGACCCATGTTGATCTCATTGAGAAGCTGTTGAACTACAATAGTAAGTTACTGGCCTTCATACCTAAATAGATACCGTGTTAATTGATATGTAGTATAATCTTACTTAAGATGCATTCTGTAACGGTTCACTGATATGGCGCCTATTCTATCATTTATAGCTTTGGAGAAGTCTGAGGGAAGTTGATGCAGATGTTGATAAGCAACTTTGTGGGAAGTGTGACCTTTATTTTCTGGCAAGTGTGAGATTCAATGTACATGGGCACTAGAACAGCCTGTAGGTGATGGTAAAACATTAACATGTTGATGTCTAAGCTATGGGAAGTTGGGAACTATCTTTTTGCTTGCATGATGTCTAGCAAGTATTGCACTCAATGGAATCGTGTTAAGTTTTTATTGCATCTATAGTTTCTAGTCAAACTTGCCAGTGATGGATTATACCTGCTGACATATCTACTTGGTCTTGAAATGCATGCACCCTACTATATAGTATAACAGTAAAAGGATACAGTAGAAATTCAATGTGCTAGAATCGGAGATGTTTACAACAACGTACGATGAATATTACATTCGAGGCTAAAATCCCCAGGACGGTGGCTCAATAATGCGATTAATATCTACCATTCGAAGGGCAAAGCTAATAGCCTGCCTGTTTATTGTCTTCAACTTCTTATTAACACTCATCATTTTACGAGCCACTTTTCTCTGGAAAAGCGACTAAGATGTAGATGGCAAGAAGCTTGTTGTGTTTTCTGTTTCTTGGATCTGATTGTTTACTGTTCTCTTTAAGTGCTCATAACCAAACTCAAACAGGACAAGATCAGCTTCAAACCGCAGTTTCCAGCTGCTTCAGCCAACTTTTAAAATCTCTGTTGTTGATCCTTTGCTTTACCTCAGGATCAGAGAGGAAATCTTGAATTGTGAGTAGTGAATTTTGAAGCTTTGTCAGGTCCTCTTCGAGGCCGAACACAAGCTTGATCTCTTCAAAGGATACTGAAAGCTGATATTGCAGCACAGCATGAATGGTGGCACATATGACTGCTTCACTATCATTCAAGCCCAAAAAAGACAATTCACTTGTCCGGTTAGGTGATTTTCCTCTCTCCACACCTCGAAACAAAAACTTTTGCAGGAGATAGTTGAAAAATCTATAACCAACAGTCTCCCTATCATTACCCTGCCATGTTTGCAGATTTCTGCCATCCAAAGCATCATTAGCTGTTCCCTTTTGATTCTGAGTCCCCCGTGAGAAAACAGAACAACCTGCGGACCAATTATATCCTGATGATGATTACGATGCCAAATTATCATAAACTAACCTCAACATCCCACGAGCACGATTCTCATGAACTGGCCTAAAGTTTGGAACTTGGCTTTGCAGAATGAAGAGCCATTCATCTATCGACTTAGCCTGCAACAAGGTTCCAACTAGTTGCAGCTAATGCCAAACCATTGCATCTCTGTGCAATGCTTTTCTCTATTCTTTCTGAATTTGCTTCAAGATCAGCATCAGGTAAGACTTTTGATTTTACGATTGACCAACATTCATCATCGGATAAGCTCCTCAGCCAATGGATGGGAAGTGTTTTGTTGACAACCGAAGAAACACTTTCCTGCCTTGTGGTTACAACAATGCGGTTTCCATTCACAGAACTTGTTCTTGATAACAGGCTTATAAGATCATCCCATATATTTTATGAAAAGGGTAGTGATGGATCGGGACTCAATCGGCATAATTCTTCGATTTACACTACAATGCAGATCCAGGTTTAATTTATAAACAGTTAATAGATGGTCAGATGGATAGCATAATGAAAAGAAATGGCATAATTAGCTTTATTGTTTTAACAGAAAACTTACATCGCGGAGCAAACTATTATTCGTAACTTGATCATAACTTCAACACCAAACAAATAGAAACATTATTCATAAAATTGAAATGCAGGGAAATTTCTAGTACATGAGAACAGAAAGAAAAATAGATACCAAGTGCATGATTGACCTCCATGCAATAAAAACGCCAACTCTTTCACCCTCAATCTTCAATTTTCTAGGAATATTTGAACTTCAAACCAGATCCTTCCAACTTAGATTCGAGAATGTCTTGATAGCGTCTCGCCATAGAAGGAGTCAAGTAGTTGCTCCAATCTCCAACTTGTCCTTTCCTGAAAAATGTGTTGTTTTTCGCGAAACCAACATGGTTATTGCTCTCTGCCTTATTAACTTCAAGACTCTTTAAATTCTCGAAGCTACATAGTGTTGCTATCCGCTCCACAAGACCTTGTTTCTCCTCCTCCTCCGAGAAAGGCATCCCAACAAAATCAGCAATCTTTTTCACATGAGAAATTATATCCTCTTTTAGATCCTCGTACTTGAGGAACAAGACTTTACGACTATCTTTGACATGTGCCTCCCAGAATCCCAAGACATGATCCCAAAATGGGCCGTAAAAATTAAAGCCTTCACAAAACATGTCGAAGTTTTGTTCCAATGATGGCGTCACAAAGCCGTTTCCAAGCATGAAATGCCAAAGAGATATGAACTGGTCTAAAGGATTTCGACAGATATATATTATTTTGCATTTAGACTCACGGATGGAGCTAGGGAGTGATAAGTAGGGGATATGGGATGAATAAATTCTTGGAGTCGCAATATTATTTTCTAAGGCATAAAATTTAAAGCCAAGAGAGGGTACTAGAAGCTGGGGGTTTGTAGTCAAAAGAGGACTCTGTTCAACAGGGTAAATGTCTCGTTTGACAATGCTAAACAACAAGGCTTTTAACCAAGTGGTGCCGCATTTTGGCTTGGTACACAGCACAATGTCAGTGTCATGTGCTATGAATTCCTTTTGGAAGCGAACTGCAACTTCAAGATACTCTGATAGGAACCAAAATCCATCATATACACAAAATTCGACGTTAGGAATAAATGTCTTTACCTCTAGTGTTTTGAGCAACTCTTGAATTTCGTAATTTGGTCCAGGTTGATCATCAAGTAGCTCTTCGTTCTTAGTTTTGGCTTCCGCATCCATGAGGTGGTTGGTTGGGAGAAAGAGGTGGGAAAATTCGACAAATTACAAATCGGAAAAAAAAATTCTTCCGGATATTGATCTATAGATTTTAGTATCACAGTACCTACAGAATTGCTTTCGCGGCTTCAGCTCATAATAGGGTCTAGGTATATGAGCAAGTGATACTATTATATAGATGAAGTGAGCATCTATTTCTTATCTGGAGTGGAATATTAGATTGGCTACAAATGCAAGGGCAATCTGGAGGGGAGTATTTGATTGGCTACAAAATGCAACATAATCCAGCCATAGATGAGAGAGACATGAGTGGAAGTAGTTGGACGGGGGTTGGTGTTTTATAACCAAGAAATAGAAATTAGGATATTAAGAAAAAAACAAAAAAATAGCTGTTGCAGCTGCTGCTGCAAACGGCTAATTAGCCGTTGCAGCCTAGCAGCATGCAATTAGCTCTAATTACTAATTAGTAATTAGCATGCTGCAAGTGCAACGTGGCCTGTGGGACACATGCAAATAACCGTTCAGCGGTTCTGGCAGTTCTCCAGTTCCAATAACCGGAATAGTACGGTTCCGGTTTAAACGGTTTCAGTTTTAGAACACGAACTGTACCTTTTGGTTTGGTTCCTGTTCGCAGGGGCGAAGGCACCAATAGCTGAGAGAGGGCAATTGCCCTCACTTGGAAAAAATAAATTAAGATCAATATATATAACATATTGTACTTTGTCACACTTAAAAATTAACTTTGCCCCCTTTAGATTTTCTACGAGCTAATAATGAACCACATACTCATAATATTTATGGATAGACCTACTACCCAATTTATTATTATTATTTCTTTTAAAGTTAGTGCATGTACTAGATATAGAGTATGGAATTCAATTGATAAAAAAAAAATCTAAATCCTTAACGTTTGTCATTCAATAAATAGGGAGTAAACTTTTAAGTACTCCCTAGCTAACTAATTGTGTTATTTTTAAGTATATATCGATCCTTAATTTTCATAATTTTTGTTAAATACTTTATTATTAAAATTTAAAAATGATTTGTTCTACTAGTTAAAGTTGAAAATTATTATTAAAAATTAAATGTGTAAATCATTTATATCGGAACGGTAAGAATATATTGGTTAAAATTTGTCCTCACTAGCCAAATTTGCTTGCTTTGCCCCCTGCCTGTTCGGTTTGCGGTTCTGTTTGGTTAGGTCTAGTGTTTGTGTGGAGATGAAAATTAATAAATTTGAGGTAACAAATACTTTAAGATAGTATTCTTTTACTTTTCCTCTCGCTTAAGCTCATAGCCTGATATATATACTCATTCGTTTTTTATATTTTCTACGTTTGCTTTTGGATCGAAATTTTAAAATCTTTATATAATGAGCGTGGTGTTTGGTTTAGTGTCAGGATGACAATAAATTTGTGAGATAAAATTTGCAAAACAAGAAAAACATAAAAAATCTAAAGAAAACCAAGTGCAGGAGAAGTAGTTGGAACTTGGAAGTTAATATACTTATTCATTTATTTAAGATTGTTTATGTTTGAATGGAACTGTTGGTTTAGTGATAGTACCCATAATAAATTTTGAGATAAAAGTTAATAGAAAAAACAAAAAGCAAAAACGTAAACAATCTAAAAATCGAATAAAAAAAGAATATGTAGAAAAAAAAACCAGATGAGTATATGAATGTGGAGAACCGAAAGTAACAGTTTTAATTATTTCCACCGATGAAAATTGATTAAATTCAGTTCAGATCAGTTCAATTCGTTCAGTTCAGTTCAGTTCAAATTTGACTAATAGTATTTTGTACTACAAATAAGTTTAATTCAGTTCAGTTCAGTTCAGTTCAGATCAGATCCGTCAGTTCAGTTCAGTTCAGACTTTTTCAGACGAAAATAACGGAGCCTTATAAAGTATGAATAGTGTAAATTGATATTAAAAAAATAAAAAGAAGGAAATATCTAGCTAGGTGATAGCAATTAGCATATTCGTTCCATCCGATCGATATGAGGGTGTGTAGGCGAAAATGGGAAACTTGACCAGACCAGACCACACCAACCCACTTAACAAGTATGTATGGAAGGAATAAAAATAAACGGCCGGCTAGAAATATGAATCGTATGGTAGTAGAAGTAGCATATATCTATCTTTTAATATAAACATTGAATTAAATTGCCCGTGGAAACAGAACAGGACATTCATGCATGTATATATCAGCTAGCTCTGCTCAACTCAGTTTGTTATGTAATCATTGCAGAATCTTAATGTTAGTTATTGGGTTTGGTACGTTATTCTCTAATTAATACTGGACCAAATATCAAATTTTTAACCTAATACGCGTTCTATTTGCATTTCTAATCTAATTGAGTGTCAAGCTAAAACAATCCGCATCTAAAACATTACGGATTATACCATAAAATGAAAGAAAAAAAAAAAAGTGACATACTCTATCCGTTCTCTCAGAAGTTTCATAGTTTCTTTTTCCGGTCAACAACTTTTAAATTTGACTTCCGATTACTCTTCTTAAACTATAATGATAAAGTATATAACGAAATTATATTATGAAAATTTAGAACACTACCTACCTGGAGTTGGGCTGGATTATGAACTTGATCTTGGACTGGTGAAGAAGAGGTGCATGGTTCGATTCCCGACGGAGACATAAGGCGGTTTAGGAGTGGAGATATAAAGTGGTATAGATTCTTTGTACAACAGTAGTGTAGGAGTTGGTATAATATTTGCCGTTTAAAAAAAAAAAGTCTAACGCTAACTAGTGGTGGATATATTTTTTTTTAGGTCAAATATCAATTTTGTTTTGTTTGGGTCCAATTAGAAAAAACCCAAAGGTTGACTTTCGTGAAAAAATTCTAACCGTTCAGCTTCAACAGATTGCGAACCGGTGCGATGGTTGAGCGAAAAGTTGTGTCTTTTCATTGCATCCATTATTTTCATGTATGTTTGTTTGTACCACTTGGCTAATATAAAGTCACTTCCAGTGTGACAGTTCTTCTCTATTCTCCAGTTACTTTTCATATTATAGTAGTTCAAATCATAGTTTATTTTTTTAGTACTTGAAATACGATCTTATTTGTAGTTTTATTTTGGGAGAGTATTCGTTAAAGTCAATAAATACCAAATGTATAACGAATAAAGTCTTAGAAACAGTGATGAGAGTAAACTTTCTAATCTTTGTTTACTCCCCAGATTATCACATTCCATAGCCTCCTGCTTCCCCCCCCCCCCCCCCCCACTTCATAAATTAGCTGGGAACCGAGAAGGGGGTGATGGGCACAAGGAGGAGTATTGGTCCACGCCTCTGGACCCATGATCTTGGTACGTCGGTGTATGTGTGTGAGCCAGACATGGCAAAAATACTGTCCGTAATCTAATATCTGGCAAATATGACTCCACCCCCTTACCGCTGAATCATCTTATGACTTCCAATCTAATATTAGTGATAATAATACAAATACAATATGTTTACATTATATCATTATGGATTCATGGTTATATAATCAACTTTAAAGTGGACTAATTAAAAAAAAAATTAGAGTGGATTCAACCTCAAATGTTTTTTATATGGTTTATATTTGACTTTGGAATAAATTTTTAGAAAGTTTGTAAAAAAAATTTAGTATTTGATTTAGTAACATAATCTACACACACCCCCATAATAAAATTGGAAAATAAAAGATTTAACTATAATAAAAACGCAAATAATTATAAAAAAAAAAAAAACATACTAAATTTAGTTCCAGTATGTATGTACTGAGAGTATGAATTAGGTCTATGTCCCGATGTGCGTAAATTTTAAAGGAGTCCGGACTCCGGACTTGAGAACCGTTGAAATTGAGCTCGAATTGACTATTCCGAAGTGGCAACCCAGCTTTGAGCCAGTTCAAATGATCATCAGAGTAAGTGCCACCCCCAAAGATTTGCTATTGTTCAAATCTTATATTGTAGTTTGCTATTATCAAAACAATTTAATTTTTTTTTATCTAAAATATAAAAAATTCAACAAAAGTTTATGAATGTCATAAACTTGAAGTTTGAATCATTATACATATAAAATTACCTATCCATAAATTTTTTTCTAAAACTATTTTCTACCTTTTTCTTAATTGTTACGATAATTATTAAAGTGTTATGGATAATTATAGGACTCTCATATTAATTAAAATATACTTTAACATAAAGTAATACTCTCTCTTTTTCAAACTAAGCTTCCGATTGTTTTTTTTTTTAACTTTGACCGCAAATTACTCTATACATTACACAATAAAAAAAATATAATAAAATTATATTATGAAATAAAATCAAATATATTTAATAATATAACTCTATTATATACTACTTTCTCCGGAAACTTTATAATTTTACACTTTATTTTTGTTGACTTTTCGATGTCCGGTTTGACCTCAAATTAATAATTACTCGTTGCGAAAAAATAATTTAAAAGATTATATTATTAAAGTATACTTCTTATATTTGTATAATATAACTTTTAAAATTAATTTTTTCTAATCAATTATGATTAATTTGAGGTCAAACCGGACATAAAAAAGTCAACAAAAACAAAGTGTAAAACTATTAAATTTTCGGAGGAAATAATTATGTGTAATATAGAAATAATTTGCCGTAAAATTAAAAAAAAAGTTTAGAAAGTTTAATTTGGAAGAGCGAGTATAATAACCCTATTATTGAATGTCGCGTGTAGGAGTTCAATTTTCATTTCAGTTTCATCGTGCAAAGGACAAAGCAATAACAAGATTGAGTGAGCGCCACTGCATAATAACTTGCAAATGCAAAGCAATCACAAGTTAAATTGAAGGAATCCTAAATTGAACCCATTTGTTTGGAGCTGATATGCCCTAATTCGGTCAAACGCCACCGTTTGGAGATTAAGATTGTCTTTGGAGCGGAAAATGCTCAGTGCTTACTAGGCTCTGGATTCGACTCAAACCCTCCTCAATTGAAAGTAAGTTTCATGGGTTTTCTTCAGTTCCACACTTCCACTTCCACACATATACATTGTATTAGTATTATGTATGTATGTATGTATGTACTCTTTTCTATCATTATCTTTCTTCCTTTGAAATATTCTTCAGATTTTGGCGATAATATTAATTCTCATTTTGTGTTTGATAGTTAAAATATGATCATCTTAATTGCTAAGATAATTCTCAAGAGCTAAAAACTTGAATCTTGGTTCTCATTTTGTCTCCTTCCTAGAATTTGTTGCTGCTAAGTGGCTTTCAAAGGCTGTTGACTGTAGGTTAGTTAAAGTTCCAAGATTTACGGATTTAGTCCTAATAGGATATAGGATTAAGTTAGTTTAATGTGATACTTGCATTTCATTTAACCTCCATTTGCAAAAGTTAATACATAAGTTTAAAAATTAAGTACTTCATGGCAAAACTTGTATTAGACGATCTCCATTTAATTTAATGGTTAGACATACAAGTAATTAAATTATCTGTTTGATTCAGAAACATTTTGTATGATGAATTAGTTCCTAAGTAGATGGTATAATACATGCAGTAAATAATTTGTGCAGTTTCTACTTACAAGCTGGAGGTTTAACATTAGATTTTAAATTTTATATTATGTTTGCCAAGGATGATGTTTATACTTGCTAAGTGAACAGTGAACTTGTGGGATAACGATCGCAAGGTTAAGAAGTCCCAGAGCAAGCCCTATGAGTAGTATATAAAGTAACATAAGTGAGACAACTTCCAACATGTTTACTAAAATGGTGTAAACATAGGAAATATTCTGACTGTTTCCAGGTACTTTTTCTTGATTAACGGTAATACTACCTACTACTAACATTTTATTCAAATTTACCTTGACCCGTTCCTTCTGCTTTGGTGTATATGGATGCTAGAGCAAACGGTATGCTATAAGCTACCTGCATGCAAATAGGTAAGGCAACAAATTTTCATGCTGTTAGTTTCAACTTTCAAGTGCATTTCTTTTAGGTTTATACTACACTTACTGCTAGTGGTAAACCCAAAATAGTGAACAGAGCAAAGCTGGAAAAGGTTATGGCAGGAGGAGGCGGATGCCTTTGTGGAATCGCTGCATCATTTCTGGCACTCTTAGCGAGTTGAGTAATCACTACCGTCATTGCCATGCTGAATGCAAGTATAAAGTTCCCTATTCTCCAAACACGTTTGATACTCCCACATAAACGCACCAACCCTTCCATGTACGTACAAAGAAGCAACTCCTGTGGTCAACACATACAACACAAGTGCCAATGATCCTGTTCGCACTCCTTGATCATACAACGAAAGTTGAACTGAATCCCCCATAGGATCTCCCCCATAAATCTCCTTCCCCATCCAATCCGTATCATATAGCAAAAAGGGAAAGAATCCAAACGAAGTTAGTGCTGTGACAGCATACAATGTACAAATTTCCCTTGGCTGGCTCTTAGTTGCTACCAATATCTGTATAAGCAATGACGGTTGCTTCTCAACCGGCCCAAGTTTCTCCAGTGACGGTTCTAAAATATGTGGATAGATCATCCTCTCCTCCTTGATAACAACTGCCATGAGTGTGACTATTATTGCAGTAAGAAGAATAGAGATGAGAAAGCACGTCTTCAGATTATCGCAATAAATGTTGCAAGCTTCGGTTTTCATGAATGTTATAAGCCAGTAAAACTGTCCATATGCACCACAGGCATACCCTAGTATCTGTCCGACGGCCATGAAGAAGGAGAAAAGTGCATTCCCGAATCCCGATCGTGGTTGTGGTATTACCATCAGATCTGTTTGCAATATCTGCCACAAGGGCCCTACATGGTCCCTGTATCATATTGTTCAAAATGTCTAGCAACCAAAATCCAATGAGAAGTAGCGCAATAACTCATGGTTCTGTATCCCGTACTAGTAACGAATCACCTAGATCTCTACCCATATCAGCTGCAAATGCTATGAGGAAAACCCCAACGGAGAGGATAATGGCTCCCGCCAGAATGTACGGCCTACGCCTTCCAAAACATGACGTGCAACGGTCACTAAGTTGACCAGCTATTGGTTGGACAATCAAACCAGAAATAAGACCACAAAGCATTACTAACGACACCCACAAATGACTTACGCCTAAAAGCTGCGTGTACGGCGTGAAAAGCTAAAACTGTAATACCCAGCTGTACTGCGATGCTGCTGCTATCGATGCTACCAGCGTCAACTTCATTAGAGGTATTGGGGCATCGAGCTGAATTTTAGGCTCTGGAAAATCCATGTAAGCATGTATGTATTTTTATATTCTCCTGAAAAATTTTATCATCAACGTAGGTGATTGTTTTTATTTTTTTTAATAGAAATATGAATATTGTCAATGCATGTGTCTTTTGTGTGTCTGTGTACTTCTTTACTTTCAGATGCTTAATTGAAATTACACAGTCACACAAAGTTACACAGGCATGCCTGAGAAGATGATGAAGGAGGTGCTCATCAAATTGAGTCCAAGTCACTTGTCCGGACCTGTATTAGGGCCAGGGTACATAGATGGTGATTCATGGAGTCAAGTTGTGTCATGATTCCGATCTCTTTAAGAGTGTTGTTTTATGCAATTAGTCAGATGGTTGGTGACTTTGAAACATGGGTTGAAGGTTCGTGAAATGAGAAGAAACTTGATGAAGTTTGATATGAAATCATTGTGGAAGTAAGAATCAAAACCATGAAAGGGTGGCTTGATGAATCTTAAACTAAAGCCAGAGAATTATGATCACTCTCTTTGTGGATTGTACTCTTTTAGAAGATTCTCATTTCTTATTCTCGTGTCTGCTCATCTTTTTAGGCACTCGCAGCAGAGATGGCCCCAAATACACGTGTAAATTGCATTGCTCCTGGTATTGTGCCTACTCACTTTGCATCTTTCCTTACGGCTGATGAGGAAAATGGTAAGCTTTCTGCGGAACCAGGAACAATCTACCTCCATTTACAATATGCATTCAATTTCAGCTGTATACAGTAGTTGTCTATATATATTAAAATCAACCATTATTAAGAGATGATGAAATTGTTGGTTATCTATATTCATTTTCAGATTTTTATTTTTTGTCCAATCCTTTTTGTTTCTAGAAAAAGTCCCAGGAGGAAAATACGCTACTCAACAGACTAGGAACTACGCAAGACATGGCTGCAGCAGCAGCAGCTTATCTGGCTTCTGATGACACATCTTACGTAACTGGTGAAACATTAGTTGTCGCGGGAGGAACTCCTTCAAGACTGTGAGCCAGTTGCATATTACCCTTCAATCATCTTATCTTTTCCTTTCAATTTATCTAGATCTCAGTGTGTGAACTTTGAATCTTTGATCTTAGTAATTCTTTAAGAATAAAGTACAGACCCCGAGGGTAAAACTGTGTATTTGTTTGCCTAAAGAAGGCCTGTTGATTACGATGATTTGAGAAAATAAACTATTTTTGTTAATCTTGGATTGCTCTCAGTAGTTTGCTTGAATTCCTGCAAGATAAGATCCAGTTGTTCGAGTAGGCCTTACAGCTCATAGACAGGAATGCGTAGAAGTTGGGAAGTCCCTACTCCTTTATATGATGGAAGAAACTTGTAGCCAAAGAATGCACCACTTCAGAATGTTTTACAGGAGGAGGCACTAACACAACGATTCAATTCATTATACACATGTTAATCATGCCCTCGGCTTTGTGCTTTCTGTCAAATCATCTCCACCAGAGTGGCCTATATCAGCTGCAAAACAGATAAGTGATGCACCACCAGCTGCGATGAAGGGGCGACGCCACCCAAAGCTGCAAACGAGAGATTGGTCCACATAGTCAAATGAAAGAGGCAGCTGCCTGCGGCAAACCCAACATCTGGACGTAAGGAGTCAAGAGCGACAGCTGAAGCGCCCAATCCAAACTGAATCCCGGCTACAATAGATGAAAGCAGGACGAACTTCCATACTGGCACTGCCTATATTATATATTGAGACTTGAAGCCAGTTGCCCTTTACTAAAGATAGTAATATTGCAACATCTTGGATTGATGATTGACTGATTGATTGCCTCTCATTTTCTTCCCAAAATGTAGCATTCCCACATAAATTTAGCTGCCTAGATATTACATATATATTTGCTTGACTTTCGAGAGATTATTAGCGTAAGGTGGAGCAGATAGATTGCAAATAGACCAGGTTTATGAGGATTTCGTAAAACTTGTCACAGAACGCATTGATATGTTGAATGCAAACATTTCTCAGTGCAAATGGAATTTTGAAAGGCCCATCTATGTAAAAATTTCAGGTAAGGTGGTGATGGCCGAATTCATTCCAAAATATGAGTTTTTTTTTTCGGAAATCCTAATCATTTTTTATGAATTCATGATGAATCGCTCTTCTGATGATCCATGAGTTTCAATGTGATTCATGTCATTCATATGACAGTTTACAATTCATTTCTCCACATCTTTCAACCATTGTTTTCCCTTGTGCTAATTCAGTTGCTTCTGTTCTTTGCTCCTACTCCATACGGATATACCGTCCTATATCTCGACCTGAGCCTCTCAGTTTTGGGTATATGCTCACTTAGAGCTATTGTTTTCCATTTCTCTGAAAGTTATTGAAAGTGGACTTTCCGTCCAGGTAATTGAATGGAAAGGAGTGTTAAACAGAACAATCAGCAAGAATAAGTTGCCAGAATCCGGCCTTTGTCATGCCCTAATGTATTAGTACATTTTTCATCAAATAACGAACATTTCCAATCATACCGTGATTCTGCTTTCATGCCTTTCATATAAATTGGCACACAATGTTCAACGAAGCTAAAGTATCTAGGTAACATATCACTGATCATGTATTGCTTGATTACTTTTCTTTTTGAACAGAATCTAATGTTCGAGAATCTAGAGGCAGAGGAAAATGGAGAATATGTATGCTGGCTGAGTTGAGACATTGATAACCTTGATATACTGAAGTTGAATTTCTTTGGCCATAAACTCTGTTTGTGCTGATTGTGAGCATCATTTCTAGTTTTATTCATGAGACGGTAGCAATGCTGATGGTAGCGACATAAGATATTCATATTGGCAGTCTTCATACCATGACGGACTGCTAAAATGGTGTTAAGAGTTCCGCCAAACGCATATTAACATTTCTTAAGTTCTTGCAGATCATCAGCTTGCCAATCTTTCCTCATATCTCAAGTACTCAAGTCGCTCTGTATGATATTTTTCTCCTTATTTCAGTGACTAAACTTTTTTTACCTCCAGGAGTGCCGTTCAAGAAATTACTAATGAGTAGCCAGATTACTCTAAATGCTAGCACATATGACGGATTTGAACATCATGAGCTGGTCAAGACCAGAAGCTCAAATCGAAGATTGCTTGTAAGACCTCTCGGACGGGCATTCTTCACAAATCTGTGCTAGACATCTTCTGCCTCTAGTAGAATTCTCTTCCCTTAATAGATTCAAAATCTGATTATACGATTACATCTAATATTGCTAGCTGGATTCAGCTACAAACTCTATCCATAAGTGCCTTTGATTTGCATTGGCAGACTAATCTTGCTTTTTTTCTTTTTCTGTACTCAGAGAAGTGTTTCATGGCCTAAAAAGTTAAACAGTTCAAATCTCATGGACTGTCTTATATCTCAACTCTCAGTATGTCTGCTACTTTAACTTTGTTTGGTGAACAAGAAATCACAGGACTTGTCTATGGTGCATCTGATTCCCAATCATCAGACTCCTAAAGCTACAGGTTTATGTATTCTAATCATCTTTAATTCAATTCATTTCAATTCATGTACTACTATAGCTATCCTTGTTGAGTTTTAGCAGAGGCCTTCTGAGTTCTTATTTACTAACATCATATATGTTCTCTTCTAGCCTTTCGAGGTGTACAGTAAGAGAACGATAACTATATAACCGTCCTCTTATGGCAACAAATGTTCAAACAATTGAAAACCTTGAGCACAATATATAAGAAAAATCCATTCAATAAATTAAGAGCTTATCTAATTAAAAAAAAACAAAACAAAAAAGGTCTTTGAACATGAGCCTAATATATGACATAAAATCAACTAGATCTAGAAAAATGAAGGGAAAAGAAAAAACTTTAGGCCACCGATTATGATCAATGCCCTCCGCCTCCAACTACAAAGGTGGTATTTACACCATTTTCGACCTTTGATGTGGGCAGAAATATATAAGCAATACCACCGCTCAAGAAAGCTCCGGTTACTCCCAATATTAAAAACGCAGGTAAGTTGCCTCCTCCAAGCTTAGCATCCAATGGTCCACTTGTCAATGACACTATAATCTGTTGGACAAGAACATAATTATCATCAATAAAATGAAAAACTTGTTCTGCCATACACATTTTTCACAAGTCACAAAACTTTACCTGTGGAATGACAATTGCGAGATTCATAACTCCCAGCGATAGACCTGACCAAAACACATTAATTAAACACTGCAATCAGCCAAAAAGAAGTAAATGAAATGAAGTTCTAGTTGTTTCCTTTCTTATATACCTTGTCCTGCACCACCAGTGTTGCGACTGCAATAGATTGCTGCCAGGGCGAACGGGACTGTGAAGGTCACAGACAGAGGGACACCGAGCAACGCAAAGACACCTAAGGCAAAGGCCTTAACCTTTCCTGATGGTGGCAGGGCCTCGTGATTGGCACCGAATACCCGATGGGTCTTGGCGTAGTGGCTAACCGGGACTGTCAAGATTAAGCCAAGTGCAAGTACCATGTTAGCTCCGACCCACCAGTTCCTAGCTCCTTTAGCCCCTTTAGCGAAGAAATACAGTAAAACCGAAGTGATCCCCAAAACGACGGAATTTAGCAGTAGGCCAATGGCTCCAGCACGAACACCCATATCGTACACCGACTCGTTAACCTTACCACCGTACACTTCCCTACCCATCCAGTCAGTATCATACAATAAGAAGGGGAACCACCCGATCCAGTTGAGGCAAGTAACCAACATCAGGATCCACATTTCCTTGCTCAGGTTCTTCAAAGCACCATACAAATCCACAAAAGCGGCCAGGGCACCGGCATTTTTGCGTTCATCATCCACAACAACGGTGACAGGGGGCTCCTTTACAAGGGAGGTCGCGATAAAGGTGAGGCACAACAGGAGACACAAATGAATGAGGAAAGCGGTCTTGAGATTTGCACAGAATGCTTGGCAGACATGGTTTTGTGCGAAGGGCAAGAACTTGTGTAGGCTCCCTAATGAACCTAATCCGTACCCAGCAACGTTCCCAACCCCCATGAAGAAGGAGAAAAACGTCATTGCATTGCCCATTTTCTTCTCGTCTCCGGCGGATAGATCTGCCAGTAATGCCCTGCATGGTCCCTGCAATTCCAAAAATAAAATTGAAAAATTGAAAGGAGAGCTGACACATCATCATAAAACAGACATAAAACAGACAAACTATGTGAATTCAATATATAAATTGGAAAACAATCCGAATAAATTAATGATTAAATATAAGTATATATATACGGTACCTGCAACATATTGTTGGCCACGTCAAGGACCCAGAAGCCTATAACATAAACGACAACAGCCCTTGGCTTGGTGGATTTGGTCATGTCATCACCAGCAGAGTGCCCTATATCGGCCGAGAAGCCGATAAGAATGACGGCTGCGGCAACTAGGATGGCGCCTGACATGATATAAGGGCGACGCTTCCCGAATTGGGATTTAGACCTATCACTAAAATATCCAACAATAGGCTGGACTAAGAGGCCCGAAATAGGTCCGCAGAGCCAAATAAAGGAGCTGGCGGCGTGCGGCAGGCCAAGCATCTGGACGTACGGAGTGAGTAGGGAAAGCTGAAGAGCCCACCCGAACTGGATCCCGGCTGCAATGGATGCAAGCAGGACGTACTTCCATATCGGCACTGCTGCTGCATCTTGTTGCATGCCATTATCTCTCTCACCTTTCTCCATTAGATTCTGTTAGAGTTTAGAGTTTCACAATGTTTAACAGTAATACAACCAGTAATTAACCAACAGTAAATAACAGATATATAACAAGTAGAGTACGATACGGCAGAATTGTCAAGCAAGTTATGAATACTCCTAAATCAATCTGCCCCTTAAATAACACTTATCCAAATCTAATCTTGTATAGAGTATAGATATTATCCATTAAGCTAGATTATCGTAACTAATTACTACTATGTAGAATATTATTACCTAGATTAGCGGAACAAAATAAGCAGAGAATGTTGTTGATATGTAACAAACTAACAATCTAATTACAATTAATATTACCTGGTTCGGATAGAGATTCATGTTACCACCGCCCTGCTGAGTCATGGAACTGAAATATTTTGTGGTGTGTTATCTGTATCCTTAATCATTAATCATTGACCTTGGTCCACACATATATATACTAGCTAGAAACAATCGAGTACTACTACATACCCATTATTATTCGGACTAATTATAAGGAATTGGTTTGTATTCAAATTGATACTCACACTAGTTTTTTTTTTTTTTGGGCCTGGCATGTATTGACAAAGTTATTGTAATCTCTCCGGTATGAACATTTACGTTGAGAGAGTCCAGAGGCACTAGACATCTAGTAGAACTGTGCCAAGCATTTAAAAATTAATTTTCATCAAGTTTGTTGAGTTGATTAAATTAACTTGTTTATACTACAAAGCAAGTCTATAACTTAATTATTTTCCCGTACTCTCATAATCTTCTTCCCTAATTAATCTCTAACTGATTACATGGATCAAGCTATCTGTGTAACTCCCAAGAAAAGAAAGCAGAAACAAAATAAATAAAATCCTAGCTCCATGATTATTCTTTTTGCTGCTTAGTTCAGGTTTGGTTGTTTTTTATTTCTTGTACAGTATATGTTTAGTTATATATGTTTTCCTTGTGCTTTCACATGCTCTGGAATGACTAAGTATTTGTGTTTTCCTTCGTTTCGTTCTTATGTAAATATTAATTACTATAGTTTAATTAAACTCCTTGACTGATTCTAGCTTCTGAATTGTTACTTGCATCAAGATGCTGTTCTTGGTACCTGTTACTCTAAATTAATTTAATGCTCATCAATCCTTTACTATAGATAGTACTATTGCTAGCTAACATCTTGGATTCAGAATGTCTCTCATTTTCTACCCAAAAATGTAGCGTTCCCACAGAAATTTAGCTGCTTAGATGTTGTTACATATTCGCTTTGACTACTTTCGAGAGACTAGCTACTAGCCTAAGGATTTTCTAAAACTTTTAACAGAACGGTTGAAAATACCTTGTCCCAAATTTATTCACGCATGTTCGCTTATGCAATCACAATGCAGCAAGGGAATGAGATCATGATAGGCCTTAACCCATGTAAAAATTTCAGGTAAGGTGGTGATGATTCATCCAAAATCAAAATGTGACATATTTCAGAAATCCTAATGACCATTGTTGATGAATTCAAGACGAAACGCTCTTCTTCTGATGATCCATCAGTTTAAGTACAATTAATGTCATTCTGATGGTAGAAAGACTCGATTTACAATTCATTTCTCCACATCTTTCAACGATTTTTTTTGCCTTTGTGCTTTCAGTTGCTTCTGCTAGTTCACTGCTCCACCTGCATATCATCCTATACCCCAACTTGAGCCTTTCGGTTTTGGGTATTTTTCCAGTGCCAAGAGTTCACGCTCAATCAAGTATATAAGGTATTGCCCCTTGTAATTGTTCGAAAAGTAATTGAAAGTTGATTTTCTATTCAGCTAAATGAAACAGAACGGCTTGTGAAACAGAGCTATTAGCAACAAGAAACTGCCAATATCTGGTCTTAACATGCCTGAAGGCTGAATGAATGTATTTTTCCTTAATACAATCACCATTTCCAATCTTAACATGAATCTGCTGTTTCATAGTAATTTGAACTTGAAAATGCTGACTTTAACTTGACAGTAGCATCGCCTTTGCATTTTATCAATGAACTTTGATTTCCTGCAGTATTTAAATTGCTATGTCATTACTCATTTGTTGTATTATTCTGGAATCCTTCTGGAAGTTCCTCTTTAATCTATAGATGACAATGTTAGTAAACAATTCTGATATATATAGGACCTGTGAGGCTGTGCAATGTTGACTGACGCTGAAGTAACTAGGTAACATAGCCCTGATCATGTTTTTGCTTCTCTGCTCTCCTTTTTGGACAGAACCTCATCTTCAAGAATGAAGAGGCTTGCTAGAAACCGAGGAGAGTTTCAAGAGGAAAATGGTGAACATATATGGTTTTTGATCAGAAGTTGGAAATCTTAAGCCATAAACTCCGTTTGTGCAGATCGCCAGCATTATTTCTACTTTTACTTCTGAGATGATAGCATTGCTGATGGTAGCGACAGAAGATATTCATATTGGCAGTGTTCATACCATGAATGGCTGCTAAAATGGTGTTAAAGCTAGAGTTTGCCTGACGCATATAACATTTCTAAAGTTCTTGCAGATCACCAGCTACTCCATTTTGTGATCACCTGCCGTTTAAGAAATTTCAAAAATGAGTTGCCAGATTAATCTAAAACTGCTCATCTGACGTAATTTTAAGATCATGAGTTGGTTAAGAACATATATAAGCCAATTTCTGAAATTGCTTGGAAGACCTCTCAGTCGGCATACTTAACAAATCTGTGCTAGAGATCTGCCTCTAGTAAAATATTCATACAATTGTTCCATCACATAGTTTGCCAGAATTGACATTGTTAAGTGTTGCAGTTTGGCAAACCTGACAGTTTGGTTTTTGGCCTAAAAAGTCTTCCATTCAGAAATATTTACATCTAATTCGGCTTCAAACGTTATCTGTAAGTGCCTCAGATTTGCATTGGCAAACTAATCTTGCTTTTTTTTTCTTTCTGTTCTCAGAGAACTGTTTCATGGCCTAAAAAGTTGAACAGTTAAAATCTCATGGACTGTCTTATACCTCAAGTATGTCTGCTGGTACTTTAACTTTGTTTGGTGAACAAATCACAGGACTTATCTATGGTGCATCTGATTCCCAATCAGACTCCTAAAGCTGCAGGTTTTATGTAATCATCTTAATTAATAATTGAATTCATGTAGTAGCTAACCTTGTTGAGTTTTAGGCTTAGCAGAGGCCTTTTGAGTTCTTATTTACTAACGTCATATATGTTCTCTTCTCGTCTTCATTTTCATTTGCAGTGTGACTCGATGGACAGATGGGATGGAAGTACAGTGAGTGCACAAAACTAACCGTCCTGTTAGGGAACGGAAAAAGGTATTACCGCAAAACTTGTCAAACAATTGAAAACCTTAAGAAAATTTGTTATAACTGACGAATACATGCCAAACTTATGACATATAAAAACACTAACCGAAAAGTTGTGGAAATGTATACATTGCAGTAACAAGAAAAGCACACTGGTATCTGATAATGCCACAACATTACAACCATCATAGCTTACGCCATAGCAGGCACAGTTGTTAGCCGAATGGAATTTCATAGGATCAAACAGGTTTTTGAACATGAACACAATATATAACAAAAATCCAACCCGATCTAGAACAAAAACTACAGGCTGCCTATTATCAATGCCCTCCACCTCCAACTACAAAGGTATTTACACCACTTTCAACCTTTGGTGTGGGGAGCAATATAAAAGCAAGAACACCACTGAAGACAGCTCCGATTGCTCCCATTATAAACGCCGGCAAGTTGCCTCCTCCAAACGCACCATCCAATGGTCCACTTGACAATGACACAATAATCTGTTGGACAAGAACATAACCATCATCAATAAAATGAAAAACTTGTTCTGCCATACACATTTCACATGTCACAATTCACAAAACTTTACCTGTGGAATGACAATTGCAAGATTCATAACTCCCAGGGATAGACCTGATCAAAACACATTAATTAAACACTGCAATCTGCCAAAAAGAAGTAAATGAAATGAAGTTCTAGTTGTTTCTTTCTTATATACCTTGTCCTGCACCACCAGTGTTGCGACTGCAATAGATTGCTGCCAGGGCGAACGGGACTGTGAAGGTCACAGACAGAGGGATACCTAGTATCGCAAAGATAGCTAAGGCGCTGGCCTTAACACCTGATGCCGGTGGCAGGGCCTCGTGATTGGCACCTAATACCCGAACGCTCTTGGCGTAGTGGCTAACCAAGACTGTCAAGGATAGGCCAATTGCAAGCAAGATGTTAACCGCGAACCACCAGGTCTTGGCTGCTTTAGCCCCTTTAGCGAAGAAATACAGTAAAATCGAAGTGATCCCCAAAACGACGGAATTTAGCATTAGGCCAATGGCACCAGCACGAACACCCATATCGTACACCGACTGGTCAACCTTACCACCGTACACTTCCCTACCCATCCAGTCAGTATCATACAATAAGAAGGGGAACCACGCAACCCAGTTGAGGCAAGTAACCAACATGAGGATCCACATGGGCTTGCTCAGGTTCTTCAAAGCACCGAACAACTCCACAAAAACCATGAGGCCACCGCCCTTTTTGCCATCCTCCACAACGTCGACAAGGGGCTCCTTTACAATGGACAACGCGATAAAGGTGAGGCACAACAGGAGACATACATGAATGAGGAAAGCGGTCTTGAGATTTGCACAGAATGCTAGGCAGGCATGGGTTTGTGTGAACGGCAAGAACTTGTGTAGGTTCCCGTATGAACCTGCTCCGTACCCAGCAACGTTCCCGACCCCCATGAAGAAGGAGAAAAACGCCATCGCGTGTGCCATTTTCTTCTCGTCTCCGGCCGATAAATCTGCCAGGAACGCCCTGCATGGTCCCTGCAATTCAAAAAATAAATTTGTGTAAATTAAAATTCCAATATATAACTCTATCTTAAATTCTACATAGAAATTGAAAAATTGAAATGAAATGGCAATCTAAATCCTGTGTTACATGGAAATGGAACCTTAAAAAAGGGGATCTGACACATCATCATTAAACATACAAACTTTATGTTAATTTCTGAATCCTGAAATCGACATAAAAATTGAGAAATGAGGGCGAAAATTCCTGTTTAAAAAAGGGGATCGGACACAAATTATCATGTTTTAAGGAATACTAGACTCAAAAATGTAAATTGGAAAACGGCCTCCTCATGTAATAAATGGAAATGAGGCTCCATTAATTTCAAAAAGTGGATTTGACTTTTAAGTTTTAATCCATCCGATTGGATAAAATCCGTACCTGCAACATATTATTGGCCACGTCAAGTATCCAGAAACCTACAACAAAAACGACAACAGCCCTCGGCTTGGTGGTTTTGGTCAGATCATCACCAGCAGAGTATCCTATATCCGCCGCGAAGCCGATAAGAATGACGGCTGCCGCGACAAGGAAGGCGCCTGACATGATAAAAGGGCGACGCCTCCCGAATCTGGATTTACACCTATCACTAAAATATCCGGCTATAGGCTGGACTAACAGGCCCGAAATCGGCCCGCACAGCCAAATGAACGAGGTCGCCGCGTGTGGCAGGCCAAGCATTTGGACGTACGGAGTCAGGAGCGAAAGCTGAAGAGCCCACCCGAACTGGATCCCGGCCGCTATGGAAGCGACCAGGACGAATTTCCAGACCGGTATGGCCTCCTCTATGCCTTTGTTACCACTTTCAATTCCTGACATTTCACCCATGTATGTGTGTACAAATCTTTGTACAAAATGTATCAAATGATCTTTTTGTTATTTTCAGATAACGTTGGAAACTCGCAAAGCCTACCCTTCAGGGTTATGTAGAGTGATTTTTGTGTGAAGTGAAGACTGAGAGAGAGAGAGAGAGTTTTATCTACATGCAGAGGAGAGGAGAAGAATGGTATGTATGTGTAATGAAACTGATGAGGTTTGAGGGCTGTTTTATAGAGGGAATGGGAAAATTTGGGCCATAAGATTTTTCATCATCATACAGAAAAAAGGGAACTTTGTAATAATAGTAAAAAAGTAATGTTCCATAATAGTCGCTCAACCAAGAATTAATTTACAGTACATTAGTTTTATCTGCTTTTTTACTCCAATATTACAGTGTTCAAGTCTTGAGATATAACACTAGCCAATAATATGTAACGATTTTTTGGCATTTTACCATAATATTTTCCTGAAATAGAATGGGATTACACTATTAATTTAATTAATTTTGAAATGGATAAGGACGAGAGTCATTAGTCCAGAAGAGAAATTCTCTAATTAGGCTATTAAATTTTGCTTTATCCAGTCAAAGAGGTGTTACTGAAAATAATAAGGTCGGTGTAATCTTTTTTTACCTCTTTTGGTAATATAGATGGATAAAATTTATGGCACACGCTTTCAAGTCTAATCCATTTGAACAAATTTCAAGAAGACCATAGTAGTAGTATACTAGTATTAAATGTAATTTGCCTTGGGTAGAAAGTTGTACTGCAAATTAAGGTTAATGCTTTTGAAACGGATAATTCACTATTTAATATACTGGATAATTTTCCTTATCTTAATTGGATAATTATGTTTAAACTTTAAGTTTCTTGCCAGCAAATACAATAACCTTCGGCGGTAAAATTAAAAAATAAAATAAAAGGGAAAAAGGTTTTAATCATATGGTCTGTAAAAAATGGGAAAAGTGAAAAGGTAAAAAGGTTTGACTTGTGAGAATGCAACTAAGGTCTGAGGTGCCCAAAAAACTCCAAATATTGTTGTTAAGGAACTCTGCAACTGTACCGGCCCTATGGGCCGAAGTGACTGACCCATTCAGTGCTGTGGGACACTCAAACTCTGTGATTTATTTTGGCTGTTTAGCCAATCTCCAATCTTAAAATTATTATATCAACTGTTAAAAATAAAAGAGAAAAAGAAAAAGAAATTGAAAAAACAATTAAAAATAAAAGGGAAATGAAGATGAGACGCGTCTCATCAGCGCCACATCAATATCAGACCGTATGTCCATATCCATGAGACACCGATACGATACATATGGCCCTAGGAGTATAGAGGGATCCTAAGCTTGATCAAGATCGCGACTGAGTAGTTCGGTTCAATCGCACGAACTGAGCAGTCTCCTGGGATGGCTGGTTTAGAAAAGAAGGATCGGTCGTCATTGACAACATAAAAATTGGGAACGTCCATACTTGAACAAGACAGAAAGAATTTAGAGAAGCACAAGAGACTTCGGACAAATAAAAAATAAAATAATGATGTGTATATATACTACTAGTAAATAGTAATTCATATATACACACAGTTTTGGGTTATTACACTTCTAAGTGGAAAGAAATTTCGAAACTAAAACACAATCTACTAGCCTTAATCTCTATATATAAAGTTCCTTGTTTTAATTGATATTTGATTTGCGTGAATTATAAATCTTATTCATAAATACTGACAAATCTAATAAAATAAAACATATAATTATTCTTCACTACCGTTATTTCTGCTAGGCTACGAACTAGTTACGACCTGCGCGTGTAGCAATTGTTGGAATTCCCACAATGTTTTCAACACTCCACCTAACCTATGTTTAAATTACACATTCTCTCACTTTAAAAAATTGTGACATATCATCTGATGAATCCAATTCTAACATTTTTATTAATCTTCATTTTTTCGAATCCTAATCCTCTAATGACTTTCTATTAATTTAATTAAATAAAAGCATAAAGTATGTAGAAGTGATTATGCTATACCTACTTTATCTAATGTTTAGTATTATAGATGGACCATCAACCAATGTAAAGTATATTTCTTAAGAAACACTAATATAGTCATCCAAATTATATGTTCAGTAGTGTAGTAGTAATATATTATAACAAAACAATACATGATACATTCACACATCAACAACACATCCCCGCACATGTGAGTTAAAATTATTTGAGAGTCCAACAATACGTCCCCACACGTGAGATAATATAATTTAAAAGTTCAACAACACGTATTCAGGTGCGGAGTAATATAGTATGGGAGGTCTGATATAAGTTGTGCAAATACAATCCAACCCATCATACACTCCTCATACTCATATGAAATACAAAAACACATTCCCATATTCGTCGACTGAGGTAATTTGAGAGGGTCAACACATGAATTAGTTGGAAGGACTATCAACTCCTCTGATACTATACTATTTGACCCCTTGAAACTTAAAAGTATGTTACGGGGTAGGGATTACCCTTAACTGTTGAGAGTTACAAAGATTTGTGTAAAGAAAAATAAGAGAATGGGGAAGGTAAAGTCATTAAATATGGGTAAGAATGGAGAAGTTAAATTCCATATGCATGACCTGGAATGAGGTGTCATTACATATGAAACTTCATATCCATATAGCCTAACATTTATGGTGCCTGCATATTCCTAGAATTGCAAAAACATGCCATTATCAAATCGGTCCCGGCTAGAAAATGGTGATTCCATTCTTCTTTCAACATCACATATGTTTTTTTTTTTTTTCCGAATGTAATTCATATATCTAAGATGAAAATGTGGGATAGAAAATCGTATATCTTTTTTCCGAAAATCAAGTATATTTATTAATTTTCTTCTCTTTTCAAAGATATACATGTCTTTGAAAGAAAGTCAAAAGACTGGAGACATGAACGGAACTTACACATTTCTGAACAACAACAACAGTACATCAAATGACAACAAGTAACACAATATGCAACAACACTGCAAGCTTTTAGCTTGTACATATTAGGCCATTGTTTATGAGCCAAACTAGAATTTGACGAAGGCACAAAAGAGGTGTAAAATAAAAAAGCAAAACATAATGGCCACCACCATGCAAATTCCACTTTCCCCAGCCAATTGAAAAATTCTAGGCTACAGGTTTTTCAGTGACCTCCTGAGACGCTCAGGTGCTTGATTGATTCGGCTGGTGGCGATGGAAGCATCGTGAAAGCGAAAATTCCACTAGCCGCGGCTGCCACTGCTCCCACCACAAATGCCGGCAAGTTGCCGCCTCCAAACATGTCGTCCCATGGCCCACTTGCGACAGACACAATCATCTGTTATGCGAACAAAAGTTATACAGAAATACATTAGTCAATCTGTGTCATGTTCTATGAGTCTATTTTGTAGATAGATTGTAGCTTCAAATCTCACCTGGGGTACGACAATTGCCAGATTAAGGACTCCCAGTGACAAACCTGGCAAGATCATAGCGATATTTGAATCAGAATAAGAAAATTGCGAGCATTGTATTACAGTTACGTAAGCTATAGCAAAATTTACCTTGTCCTGCACCAGTAGTGGAGGAGTAAATGGATGCCAGAGCAAATGGAACACTGAATGTTATCTATCAAAGACAAACACCAAAGAAATTAGGCTGTTGTGATGTCACTATCATTTCTAGAAGCTAAATGCTAAATTTCTAAACTGGTTGAGTAAAATTACAAATGCAGAAATTTCCTTGCTATATTATTTAGAAGAGAAATAATTTCCATATTTCTTATGGAAATGGGTACAAGATTTAATTCTTAATGCAAGTGGACTCGATCCCCATTAGCAAAAAAATTGATCACAATATTTCGAATGAAAACGTGGAAAAAGATATAATGAAGATTAAGACTCTTCATTTGAAAAAACTGTCCATAAATGTCTACCTAAAGCTTTTTAATTGTGCCAAATAATACCAATAAACCCATTCAAGTAGACAATGAAAATTACATCCAATTGCACATATGCCCATCAGTCTAGGAACCAAAACGGAAACCAAATGCTAAATTTTCATGTCAAGATCCTACACTAAAGTAACCATTCGAAAGGAGTATTCCGTAACTCCTAGAGAATCTAAGGACCCTGACGGCAAGGAAATCTAAACTTCTTATATCGCCATATAGGATGATGCACTGATGCACATGTTCAAGTTCCGGAGCAATCTTATGTGCAACACATAGAGCAGTGTATAACCAAGTTAAGAAGTACTTTTAGAAGATAACACTTTACCTATCAATATCACATAGTTCCAAAGATGGTGATTAAGTGTTGTTCTCAATATTAACACGTAACTCGATCAAAAATGGAAGTTAGTACACTAATCAAGTGGTTTACTCAGCGAAAAGCAATCAACTACCAACCAACCGGCCAAACCAAACAAAAGCAAGCCAAATGAACTTTTCTTCACTCCATGACCATACCAAATTATATTTTATGTATGCTTTAGAACTGTTCCAAACTCCAGATATGTTACTTTGACAATATACAGAAACAACCAAAAGATCATAATCTTCACTTTTTGGTAGCTTGACAAAAAGCTAAAAATGGTCCTTATCTTCAAAAGGATTCCTTTTATTTTGTGACCACATGTGCTAAAACTGACAAAATTCACTTAAATTTGTATCAGTTCTTCCTGGTTACAACTTACAAGAGTCCAATAATAATGTCATTTACATGTCAATTTCTCAAAAAAAGTTAAAATTATTTTAAATTCAAAAACAACATTAGGTTCACAGCACTTTCCTCTATAATCCGAGAAATGCCAAACATGTAAACGTAACACGAATTCTCAAGTAGTCCTCAAAATAAACTCTTGAGAACTAAATGTTCATCTAGCATCCAACCAAGTACCACTTTATTCCAAATCTCTTTATCTACCATATAGAACACTGCACTAGTCTAGTGGACACTTTCCATGGGATCATGTGAATATATGCTCGTGTCATAAATAAATATAGAATATATTCTAAACACGAATCAAGAACGTAGGCATGTACACAACTTGACACATACAATTTACTTTTACCCTCGCAAGATATTACTTCAGTACTTTCTAATTTAAAATTAAGATAAATGGCAACCAAATTGAATGTAAATACTACATTAAAAACGGGATTAAAGGAGATTACCGCAAGCGGAATGCCAAGAACCGAGAACACGACCAAAGCTCCAATCTTGACACTGCTCTCTGGATTATGAAGTACACCATTAACCATTGGACGGTGATGTTCCGCTACCTTGGTGATCACGATTGTCATGCATAAACAAATAGCCAACAGAAAGTTGACCACACCCCACAGCCGCTTAACCCCACCAAGTGCACGAGCCATGTACTGCACCCCCAACGAAGCAAATCCTAGTACAATTGAGTTGAGCATAAGACCCAATGCACCAGCACTGACACCCCTATTGTAAATCGCAGCGAGCTTAGGTTCGGTGGGGTCTCCTCCATACACCTCTCTGCCCATCCAGTCGGTGTCGAAGAGCAAGAAGCCAAACCACGCGATCCAGTTCAGGGCTGTCACCAGCAACAGAACCCACATGGGCCTGGGCAAGTGCTTGAGTGCACCGAACAATTCTGGGAATACAGGGATCTTAAACCCCTTCTTAGCTGCGGTCACCTGTTCCTCTGGGACGTGGCGTTTTTCGCGCACGATGGATAATGCGAGTGTGGTGAGGGTTATTAACAGAGTTATGGAAATAATAAAACAGCTCTTGAGGTTTGCGCAGTAAATATCGCAAGCTTTGGTCTTGGAGAAGGGGAATACTTTGTACATGCGGGGGTAGGAACCTGCCGCATATCCTAGTACGTTCCCTACTGCCATGAAAAACGAGAAGAATGAGTTTGCGCTCGCCATCTTCTTGGTATTTCCCCCTGAGAGATCTGCCAATAGTGCTCTGCATGGTCCCTGCATAATCAAATCAACAAAAATATTAATAATAGTTATAGCTTTCCAGACGAACAAACAAACAAACAGACAAAAAGTCTTCCAAGATTTCACCGAATTTAACAAACAATATCTCAATTTTCATAATCGTGCAAGTAATCAAATCGTATTTAGTAAGCAAAATCCCAAATACATGCCGTAACAAAAAATAAATAAAATAAATAATTAGCTTCATTTAAAAATTTAATACTGCTATACCAATATTCTGGTGCTCCAATACTTGAATAAATCAAACAGGGTAAAATGTAGCGGTATATTCAAAACCAAATGGGGTTGATTAGTTTAATTTACTGGTTTCTAGTTCTACTATGCTAAAATACAAATTAAATGACGATTTGGCCTCATTTAAAAATTTCAAATAGCAAGGAGGGAAAAGTTAGCTCCATTTTTCAAAATCAAATAAATTGATTTAAATAATCAACTCTAATCCAAAATACTTAGTACTTAAAATTAGTAAAGGTCCTAATTAATAAATTAATTAACAAGACCTTTAGAGATATACTGCATATCCAAACATTAGATAAATAGATAATAGATTAAAAGTAGAAAAAAGCTCAATTTGGGCTAATTAATTAACAAAACCTTATCCAATTTTTATCAACCTGCATGTAATCAATCATCTACAGTAAAGTCTTATCATCCACTAATAGCATCACAAAATTGCACCAAATGAACCAATTCATTTCACACAAACACTATTAAGAAATTTAAAAATTGAAAAAGAAATTAAACATTAAAAAAGAAAAAAAAAAAGTATATACCTGCAACATATTATTAGCAACATCCAAAATCCAGAACCCGAAGACAAAAACCCCAATAGCCCTCGGTTTCAACCCGGTACCCAACGGATCACCACCCGCATGGCCCATATCCGCAGCGAATCCGATCAGAACAACCGCAGCCGCAACCAACCCCGCTCCGGCGGCAATAAACGGACGGCGGCGACCAAACCTGGACGTACAATTGTCACTAAAATAACCCACAACGGGCTGCACAATCATACCGGAGATGGGCCCACATAACCAAATGTATGAGGCCCATCTGTGGGGTATACCCAGCAGCTGCACGTACGGAGTCAGGAGTGACAGTTGTAGGGCCCACCCGAACTGAATACCCGCTGCTATTGCCGCCACCAGGAAAATGTTGCGAATCGGCGCCGCTTCCTCAGGCGGCGGAGTGGTTGTGGTGGTTATTGTTTTGGCGGCTCCGCCTCGATTGTTGTCCATTGAACTAGATAATGTGTGAATGTGTTGTTTGAGTGAGTGTGTATTTACATGCAGGGTGAGGAATTGGGGGGATATTTATAGGGTTTGTGGGGGATGCCATTGGAAGAAGAGAATAGAAGAAGAGAATGGAGAAGGTGAAAAAGTGTATCAGAATTATCCACTTTGGATCTTGGTAATAGTGAAAAGCGACCTACTCCAAAGGGACTTGATCTTTTTACTTTCTTTCTTTCTTTTTACTCTTTTGTTTTTTACCGTGGTGAGAAAGAGGTCAAGTAAATTCAATTCAACTGCAGGGTTCTGGATTTTGAGAAACAAAGCTTAATTTTGTGGAATAGTTGATCATATCAACTTGTAAAGGATAACACAGATTTAAACTTTTACACAATGTATATCCATATTCACTTCTTTTATCTTTTCTGTATATTATTATTATTAGTTAATGTAATGGGTTTACACTTTGATTTTCTTTGATATTTTGCAAAAAGTGATAAATGAGATGTGTAATATTCAATATTTTGAAAATTTATCCCATTTTCCTCCACGTAAAAGTTAAAATAAAAACAGCCTTATTGACGCGAGATAAATTACAGACGTATCGTATAGAGCGCGACCATGGTTTTTTTAGTATATCCCGTCATTTTTATGGCATATTTTGTTTTATCTTAATAATTATACGTACGGAAGAAACACGAAAAAATGTAATTAATAGAAGTCGTATTTGGTTATACACGTGTCTATTAAGGTTTCTTAGTCTTACGATTTAGACGGTCGCTTCAATTCTTCGAATTTCCGCATACGATATAAAGTGGTCATTGTTCTGATAAAATAGAAACCAGAAACTTACAAGTACCATCTCCAACCATGAGTTTAATGAGGGTCTTATATAAGACTCTCATAAGACTTATGGTTGGAGAAGTAAAAAGTTGAGTCTTATCATCTTATACATAAGATAAGTCTTACCACATAAGACTCATCTAATGAGGTCTTATGTAATTTTTTATTATTGTTTATTTTATTTTTCTCTTTTTTCTCACTTTGTTTGTTTGTTACTTGTTTGTTAATGAAAAAATAAATAATAAAAAAAAATGTGTCTTGGAGTCTTATGGTTGGAGGTGAAGATAGACTTGGGTCTTATAGTTTTTTAATAAAATGTGATATGGTGGGTCTTACCATCTCATGGTTTGGAGATAGTCGAAGTATAGTGTACTCGGATAAACATATATTATTAGAGTTTGGTAATGTAACGATTTAACACTTTATCTTCTCTGATTTTCCACGAAAGAAAATGAAAATATAATACGAAGTGGTCAATATTTCGATAACGTTTGCTCTTTGCAAAAGTAAATGAAACCCATATAAATTTTTTGCGCCTTATCCGTTGCTATCTGTCGGATAAAGGAGGCGAAAAGACAATACGAAAGAATCAATGTTTCGGTAATACGAAAGAATTAATATTTCGGTAACGTTTGCACTTTGCCGAGGTAAATAAAAACCATATAAATAGTGAATCCAAGTTTGATGGGGGTGAGCACGTTGAAGCCATTGGTATTAGAACATGCTCAAGTCGATGATGGTTCTTTGCCTATGATGTGTTAGAGTTGATGTATATATTCCTGCATTTAATTGTCCACGTTGTAGAGTCGGTGGTCATATCGGCCTACACGTGATGAGGCGTGTTAAATCTCATCTCATATCGCTTGAGAGTAGGATCCGAAATCAACATATAAGATTGGATAACTTTTTCCCTTGCAAAATCTTTTTAGGCTTTTTGATGGGGTGATGATGGTCCAATTTAACATTTTCATGTCCCTCCCCAGTAATTATAAGATGTAATATATTTATCTTAAGCTTGATGTGAACATCACCCAGCTATAATTTTGAGTTGTGACACTTCCCCTACCCTGGCTTCAATTTAATGATGAGGTGGATTTTGATTAAAACTAATTTACTATTAGTGGAGAGGTCGGAGGTTTGAATTTCGACGGAGACATAAGGTGGTTTTAGGATATTTGTAGACTTGTAGTTATAAGGTGGTTAATAATTAATGTAGGAGTATATTAGGTTAGATCGGCCGTTTAAAAAAATAAATTAATAAATATTTTCTTTCATCTCTACATATAAAAGAATTAGGAAAAAAAAAACACTTATCACATACGACCCCTACATCTACATGTAGTTCGTGTACATAAACATCATTTGAAATGATTCTGATCATTTTGCCCATGCTTTTAAGACGACTAGTTTGCAACCCGTCGAAAATCGACGGGTATCACATATAGTAGTACGTAAGAATATATAGTCCAAAAAATAAATAAGTATAGTACTTTATAATAATCATTTGTGAATTAATTTGATGACATCAAGCTATAAACACATGAATATAAAATTGAAAAGGATCGATGACATATTATTTTCTCACACATATGACTACCACTTACAAATTCATTATGTATGCGCACCGGGTAGAATCCTGAGTTCATATGATTGCATGTAATCATTCAAACCAAGTTAAAACTGCAATCTAGTGGAACGTGCCCAAACTCATAAGGCATATATCAATCATTCGCTCCCCTAAGGCAGCTAGTGCAACCGACTCTAACTCAGAAGGCATGAATATAAACTTGCTCCCCCGTGGGGTAACCAACACATTATCAAACTCAAGAGGCATAGATCATAAACTTGCTCCCCCGTGAGGTAACCAACACATTATCAAACTCATAAGGCATATATCATAAACTTGTTCCCCCGTGGGGTAACCAGCACATTATCAAATCCAGAAGTCATAGATCATAAAACTTGCTCCCCCGTGGGGTAACCAACACATTATCAAACTCAGAAGTCATAGATCATAAACATGCTCCACGTACCGTGTGGTAACCAGCAAATTATCAAACTCAGAAGTCATAGATCACGAATTCCCTCCATATGCAACGCCCAATGAACTTAAACTCATGATAAGGCATAGATAAAAAATTCGGTTCACATGGTATACCCGTGTACCAGGCTCAAATTCAGAATGCATAGATCATATATTTGTTTTTCATTAGGTATATTTGATGCACATGGTCCCCATGGGATTTGAATTGTGACCGAGACGATAGGTTTCTTTTCGTGAGAATCTGATATGGGTGATTAAGAATCGGGTATCATATCGGGTCAACATTCGAATAGTTGACCATACTATATCAACTAATTTTGAATTGGAAGTTTCGGCGAGTCTATTTTTTATGCTTATAAGTGGACATGGCAAATAGAACGTTCGGATTGGATTCAGATAGAGAAAGTTATGATTGAATTTGTTCGGATCAGATGTCGGGTGTTGTTTGGATTTGAGTGATGTTCTAATTATAAAGTTCAAATTGGGTATTACAGATTATGAATTTCAGATATTTCGGATCGTATCCATTTGGATTGATAAATTCAAATGTAATTCAAATGCAAGTCCATGTAATAAATTAAATATTAATTATTAATGAAATTAATTATAAATTTCTTACAAGTTTGTTGGGGTATCTCGATGATTTTGGGTCAGATATAATTTGGATCTAATTAACCCCAGTCAAACTTATCTAACGTAGCCTTATCGGTCAAACTTATCTAACGTAGCCTTAACAAATCGTTCAAACTTATTTAATGCACGTAGCCTTATCGCCCAATATGTTGGAACCACTTCAGAGAACCATTTAAAAATTAAGACGATATAGAAATACAACACTTGACATTTAGGGAGATAAATGGAAACTGGGTCGTTCATATTGGATACGAACATGATTGTTCAGGTTAGTGATTTTATTCAAATCGGATTTTGAATCTTGATCGAATTCAGGTATTTTTCGGATTCCAAGTTCTAGACCAGATCCATTTGGATCAGATCGAATTCGTGCGGTAATTTAATAAATGACATGCAAATTCGTTATCATAATGAAAAAATTATAAAATTCAAACTTTAATATATTTATTTTAAATTAGTGTTAGATGAATACTTGTTTGCATCTGAAATAAGCTATATATTCATTACAAATTTAATTCAAATTATTTCGAATCACATGAGTTCGTGTTAACTTTACGACAAAATTACGTCTACCACTATGCTATACACTCACTTTTCATATTAACCCATCTTTGCCAATCAATTACATTTTTTAACCCAAAAGGGTAGTATATGTAATTAAAAATTCATATAGCATGGGTGGTATATGTAATTAGATTCATATTGCACGGGGTGGTATATGTACCAAAAAAAATAATAGTTGGGCTAATATGTAATAGATGACAAAAGGGGTATGAGATGTAATTTACCCATTTAAGACAATTATTAATGCACATTGAATTTAATTTGGATAATTTCGGATTGGATATTCTTAGATCAACTTTACTGAGATGATTTCGAATCGAGTGAATTCGAATGGGATTTCAAATCAACATTTTGAGGGTTGACCGTTATATGACCGGTTCCATTTCGAATTCGGATCAATCTGTCATCGTCAAAACCAACCTATATTCTCTATAAAATTGAACAATATTACCCTTTAATTAGTTACTTCATATTTGGAGCTTATTCAATTCTAGTTCAAATAATACACCCGAACTTGAGGTTGGAAGATAATAAAAATAATGAGGTAGAAAAACACAAATAAAGTAGAAATAGAATAAAACCATGCAAAAAGTCAAGAAACGATTAAAACATATACGGAATATTATTATTACTTTTTAAAACACCTTCATTGGAATTGAGAGAAGCTGGACGCATGACCCTTAAGATGCTAGTATTTTTCTTTAATTAATTGAACTTGTCTGACTCATTAATAATAGAAGTCTTGTGTACTTAGGGTTGGAATGGAATTAACATAAACTAAAAATATATATAAAAATGACACCTAGGATTGGATTAGGCTTGGATGAAATACTTAATTGATATTGGATATTAAATAAACATGTAGGTATGTAGTACTCTACTTTAAAGAATAATATAGATTTGTATAACAATAAATAATAAATAACTGTAGTTGGATCATACTATTATTCTCATGTCACATGCATGATGCAACATAAATTATTTGTCAATTTCTTATATTAGATTATTAAAAAAAAAAAGAATTTTGACATGAACCTGACGAGTTGCTTATGAAGAATTCGTCCAATAAATTTCCGAATTTCAACGAAATTCTCCAAGCACTTGAATGATCATTTATGTGGAATTTTTTAAAGTGGGGAAATTGGAACACGAATATTATTAATTAAGTAGTGTGGTCACGTACAGAAGATCTGTTTTAACTTAATAGTTTCTTTTCAATTATATACTACTAGCTAGTATACTACTCTATATAGTAATATACTACTACTCCATTATTATTATGCTCAATAATTGTAAGACTTATATCTTAAGCTCAAAACTAAAATATCAAAGGTGACGCATAAAGAGAAATCTAAGGTAAAGTGAAAATAACAGAGGCATATACCTCGAAAGAAATTGCCTGAGAAGTGAGAAGAATATATAATTGGTTTGGTCACGGAATGGAGTTAGATTAGATACCTTATCAAATTATAAAGATCAACTAGAATCGATTCACTTGTTTTCCAAAAGTTAAACATACCTAATACACCTATAAGCTCGTGACACCATCTTAATTACATACTTAATTATTACTTCGTATTTGTTTGCATGCATGTTAAGAAATTTCAAACTTTATTGACTCCCTCTTAATCATCCTCCATACCAGAATGTCAGCATCAGCTTTGTCACGGGCAAAACAGAATATAATACGGCGCTCATATTATACAACAAGAGATTTATTGTCTTGTTGATATTATTTTTAATATATACTGTCTCTGTACCTATGTATTCTAAATACAAAAGCGTCAACCCCATCTTTGTGACTAGTTTTTCCTTTTGTAATCCAAAGATATACTAGGTACTGATACTAAGTTTTAATTCAAGAACGTATATTTTAGGTTAGGTTATTGACAACATCTTAGTTTAACACCTGCAGAAACGTTAATCACAAAAAGTAATATAGCAAGGGCTATAAATATTGAGTATATGCACAGTGATTAAAATTTAAGCTGCTCCTAAAAAGCATTCGAAAAACCTTTCGACTTTATACTAGCTAGCAAGAATAGTTTTACAATAATATCATGAAAGCTTCAAACTATCCTAGAAAAATTCACTAGAAAAAATAGTAAAGCAACCTACTATAAACAACCTCACAACTAGTTGCAAAGACGCACAAAAACAATGAATATATAAACTTCCTAGAACTAGCTAGATTTAGTGTGTGTTGTAGTCGACTTCTTGCTTGTATTATTCTTCTATATATGTGATGCATCACAGTAAGGCAAGTCTTCTGCACTGTGTTCAAACCGTAAGGTAATTTTCATAATGAGACGCAGCTTGAAGATCTTTCTTTGAGTTTTCATCTTGTGTTTTAAACTCTTCTTGTTAGATTCTTTCTCCATATTGATGTTTCTCCATACAGTATGAGACGAATTGTTAACTCATATTTCCTCCATTTCATTAATAACTTCCTAAGGGGACTATTCATTGCGACCTTTGACCATGTATAACTCCTAAATTACATTAGAGAAAAATATAATAAAATTATATTATGAAATTGAATGGAGTATATTTTCATAATAAACTTTTAATTTATATTGATACAGGTTAATTTAAAAGTTATACGTGGTCAAAGGTCGCGATGAATAGTCCCCTTAGGAAGTAACTAATGAAACGGAGGAAGTATCTTTTAATTCTTAGTTAACTCTTTGAGTTTTAGATACTTACTTCATTTCTTTAGTTACTTCCTAAGGTAACTGGTCATCGCGCCCTTTGATCACGTATAACTTTTAAATTAAACTATATCAATATAAATTAAAAGTTGATTATGAAAATATATTTCATTTAATTTCATAATATAATTTTATTATATTTTTCTCTAATGTAATTTAGAAGTTATACGTGGTCAAAGGTCGCGATGAATAGTTACCTTAGGAAGTTATTAATGAAATGGGGGTAGTATATATTAAAGGGCCCATTTTTTTTTTAGGGATCAATTAGAACACCTAATAACAAAATAGGCCCCATTAGATTTTTAATTACAGATTAGGGGTCGAATTTGACCAAACCAGGCTTAATTCGCCTATCCAAATTTCCATTTGTGAACAACCAAACAAGCCTTACCAAGAGACCCAAAATGTAATTGTATTTCAACACACATTTTCTTTTATTTTTGCGTTCTTTTTTTTTTCTTTTTCTTTTTCTTTTTTTATCAACAATAAAGCTATTTTTTCCTACCAAATTTTATTTAAAAAACAAATGAAAATTTTGAAATATAAATATATTATAAATACAAAATTATTCTAAATCAAACCCTAATAAAATTTATATTTCAAAACATGTCTCAACATTATTTTTTAAACAAAATCAATATTTGTTCTTTATTCTTTTCCTTTTATATATATATATATATATATATATATATATATATATATATATATATATATATATATATATATATATATATATATATATATATATTTATTTATTTATTTATTTTTCCTTTTTCTTTCTTCAAAAGCTCCGACACGGGAGCTTTGCAAGGCTTCGACTAGAGCATGCACAACTCCAGCTCGGAGCTTGCAATGCTTCGACTATAGGAGCTGGAGCGTGTAAGCTCCAGATCGGAGCTTGCACAACTTCAATCTGAAGCTTACAACTATAATCGGAGTTTCGCAAAGCTCCGCTACCGGAGCTTTTGGAGAAGAAGAAGAGAAAAAAGAAAAAGAAATTAAAAAAAGAAAAATATAAAAGGAAAAAGGAAAAAGGAAAAAGAAAAAATATTGATCTTTTTTTGAAAATAATGTTGGGACATGTTTTGAAATATAAATTTTGTTGGTGTATGATTTACAATAATTTAGTATTTACAATAATTCTACATTTAAAATTTTGATTTTTTTTTAAATAACATTTTGTAGGAAACAAGTTATTGTTGACAAAAAGAAGAAAAAGAAAAAAGAATAAAGGAAAACAAAGAAAAGAAAAATATAATCGAAAAATAATAAAGTTAGTGTTCAAATACAATTACATTTTAGGTCCCACCTTACTATTGAGTTAAGACCTTGTTTATTTTGTCCAAAATGAGCTGATGGCATTGTTGTAAATATGTGTTGGTCAACACAAAAAACTCATATTATGGTTTAATATGTAATTGTTGGTCTAATGGGGCCTATTCTATTATTAGGTGTCCTAACTAGCCCCTAAAGTGATATAAACCATATATTAAATGATGGGCTGAACTAAATTGAACAAACTCTTATACATGTGGATTTTTTATATAGACTATACAGTAGAAATTGAAGTAGTGGTCGTGAAGGTTTTGATCTTGTAATCGTGAGTACATTTGGTGTTGATTATTAAAAAAATTATTTGCCATTAAAAATAAATAAATTACAATATATAATACAATTACATTTTAAGCGGCAAAGCGAGGATCAATAATGGTTCCTCATTACCCCCGTGGTGACTCGAACCCTCAGGATCAATAATGGTTTCTCATTTACCCCGTGAATACAATTCTCTATTAATCAATCACATAGCCATTGATAGGACTCAAACTAGTAGAGTTATAAGGTGTTCGGGTGATAAGGATGCTGGAATAGCACATTAGAGGTAGGAGGTTCGAATCCCGACGGAGGCATTAAATTGGTATAGGCGTATTTGAAGTTATAAAATGGTAAATGAGTAGTAGTGTAGAAGTAGCCAAGTAGATGTAGATTTGTTGTTAGGAGTTATAAGGTGGTCCAGCGGAAGGGAGTTGGGTTGGTGAATGGAGAGATGCGGAGTTCGATCCCCAGCGGAGACACAAGACGGTTTAGGTGTGAAGATATAAGTTGGTATAGGATATTTGCATAGTTGTAATGTAGTAGTTGTAATATTTATCGTTTCAAAAAAATTAAAAAAATGTAGATTTGTTGTTTAAAAAAAAAATCTTAGTGCTCAAACAATGAGTCTCATGTTGATCGTCAAACAATCAAATAAATTAAACTCATTCAAATTGCAAGATGGGTGATAATAATTGATAAGGCACCAACACCGTGCAATTGACTTACTTATCAGACCAGACGACCACTCTTATAACTTCATAAACTCAAACTCAGAATAATTGTGACATTTGATGTAGATAGTTAGCGAAGAGTTCGGAAGGTGCGGATGGCCATCTATTAAGACTGTACGACATACAGTATGGCGATCGAGCTTACGTTTTTGTACATTACAAAAATCTTCATCGCAATAATTTGATACGAGTCAAATACGTAGGTCCCTCTTGATCGGATAGCTTGGAAGCATTTTACTCAACTTGTTTCACTCCTGTATATTACAGGCGTTTAAAATAGGAAAAGCATGGGCATCTATACTATAATATAACCCGAATGTTTTTGTGACAACTTACCAGTGTCATTTCTTTGTCCCTAGGTTCCAATCATTCACAATTTCCTTAGTCTATAGGGAAGGAATCCGCTACTTTCTCAAATGTCGATCGACTTGATTTTGATGGACGTTGTCTTGGCAAAGTGGATTGTTTTGAGTGTAAAGAAAAATCCGCCATAATATTCCCTTCTCCATTTACATTGTTTCGGGAAGAGCACTTAATTGGGGCGAATATGTGCACTTTTATAGCGTAATACGGGACCAATTTTTACTTTTAAAACGTGATTGGTTTTCATGTAATACTAGTCAACTTGCATTGATCCTTCTACGTCTAATGATAATGATTTAACGAAAATGTTGGGCGAATTACAATAGAGAACATTAATTGGAAACCTTTGTCCGTTAAGTATCTACCAACGCTATTGGAGGGCACTGTGATGTTGGGGTTGGACCATAGTTGTGGCGGCTTTCACATAGTTCAGTTTCAGGGGATTAAAAATGGTTTATCATTATATTTATCGTTTAAAAAAAAAGTTTCATCACTCACCCACCCATGAGTGGGGGAGGAAGGGGGCATTAAGAGTTTACAAATGGAGAATATAATTGTAATTAACTAATTGCCGAGAATATTGAGAGTTTACTTAAAATTAACAACGCTTTTATTTGTTTCTAAATAAAAACAATGCTTTTATTTAAAACAAAACGATAATAACATCAATATTTATTTTCTTTTGCTCAAACATCAATATTTATTCAACGGTTTTCTAAACAACTTTTTTTTTCAAGTTGAACATAGATAGTCTATTATAATTTTTTTCCCGAATATAATAATACATCAGTACGTATTAATATATTATTGTGAATCTAAAATGGGAAACTTTATTCTTAAAGTGATAACAAACGAATCATTTATAGGTTTATCAATGATGAATATCTTGGTTGTCATAATATCGTGATAGGTACAAAATACCAAGAGGAAAAATCATACTACTATAGAAGAACAAAAACGAATATGATGTGTATCCAATAGAAAGGACGGTGTACAATTAATTAGAATATTTTGTGTTTTTGGATAAAAGAAGGATCAAATTCTCTTGGTATCTAAATGAACCGACTTGCTATCTTTTTACCTATTATTAATTTTAAAAATTAAAACCTTTCAAACATTGCTTGATATGAAGATGAGAGCATCATTATGGCTATCAGTTGATGATCAAGTGTGATATTCCACCCATTTAAAAATAATGGTATTTCGAATGGTTAACTGAGACACTAAATGAATCTCTCGATTGCAATTTAGCGTTTCTCTATATAGAACTATAAAAGTTTTAGTTGCTATGTTTATAGTTGTATATGAGATTTCAACTTGAATATTGCTTCACACTTGTTGTATCTTGCAGTATGACGTTTATAATAGCCACGGTGATGATGAGGAATATTTTTTCACCTTTCCTTCTTATGACCCTTATTGTTCCCTGTGCCCACACAGTCAACTAGATAACGTCTCAATATAGTACATAAATAGTCATACTATAGTAGGAGTACATATATATCTTCTCCGCCTAAACACTAAAAAGATATGAAATTCCGAAAATAATTGGAGCCAATTGTAATGAGACTCCTTTACGGAAAAGATGTACATACCTTACGCTCGTGGATGGAATAACTTATTGAGAAATTACCTAATTTATACTTTACTTTCATCATAAAATCTTGTTTGAAACCGAACAAAAATAAACGTGATTTATAGAAGTATTTTTCCAAACCGCCAAAACAAACTTGTTACTTGTATATTCGTGTACAATTTCCCAAATTGGAGTTGTGACTTGTGAGTATGGACCAAGTTGCCCCAGACTATTAGACCTAACATGACATTTGAATTTCTTTAGTAGTTTGCTGGAGCCTGGAAACACCATAGGAGTACATGATATGTTTACTGTTTAGTGCGATATAATTAGCTCTATGTGGTCCTTGGCCACTAATTCTAGAGTTTGACAAATAAAACTCTAAGCTAGCAGAAATGGATAAGTGTTACCATAATTACCTCCTTAAACGTAATTACTTTGATCCCACAATTACTATGTTTCCAATTAATCAGCAAATGGTCGGTCTGATATTTAACAAACCTGCTACAAATCCACTTAATAACGCAATTATAGGACAGAACAGCCTTAATAGGAGTAATAGTGATGTGATTAACTCCATTGAAAGCGTATTTATGTGGATAATAGTAGCAGTGGATTAAACCAACTAACATAATAGTAGTAGTAGTTGAAAGTTGAAAAATTGCATAAAAATAATAAAAATAATAATGCAAGTTATAATGTTATAGTAAAGGTTGACTCAGTTAGTTAAAAGAGAGAAATGGGTTCGAATCCCGCGGGATTGGAACTTATATTTATGATGTTGAAGGTTAATGTTTGTTGCATTTGTGAGATTTAACTTGATTCATGTGATTAATTTGCAGAGTTTTGTGTTACTCCGTAAAGTTTATATGGTACAGGGCCCCAAGAATTATTAATTACCAGGTGAACTAAATAAAAGTTGAGATGAAAATGATGTTGTTGGGTAAGGGAATACTAGCTACTCCTATAATGTTCCAATTCTTAACTTTGTGAAGAAGGAAAGACATTTACCTTTCAGATAGATAGATAGATGTATATATGTATGCAAAAATAAAATTGAGTAGTACTGTAGTAGCTACGGGTGTGGTTGTGGTCCAGCCAAATCTTTGGGGGTTGGCACTTACTCTGATGATCATTTGAACTGGCTCAAAGCTGGGTTGCCACTTCGGAATAGTCAATTCGAGCTCAATTTCAACGGTTCTCAAGTCCGGAGTCCGGACTCCTTTAAAATTTACGCACATCGGGACATAGACCTAATTCATACTCTCAGTACATACATACTGGAACTAAATTTAGTATGTTTTTTTTTTTTAATTATTTACGTTTTTATTATAGTAAATCTTTTATTTTCCAATTTTATTATGTGGGTGTGTGTAGATTATGTTACTAAATCAAATACTAATTTTTTTTACAAACTTTCTAAAAATTTATTCCAAAGTCAAATATAAACCATATAAAAAACATTTGAGATTGAGTCCACTCTAAATTTTTTTATAATTAGTCCACTTTAAAGTTGAATATATAACCATGAATCCATAATGATATAATGTAAACATATTGTATTTGTATTATTATCACTAATATTAGATTGGAAGTCATAAGATGGTTCAGCGGTAAGGGGGTGGAGTCATATTTGCCAGATATTAGATTACAGACAGTATTTTTGCCATGTCTGGCTCACACACATACACCGACGTACCAAGATCATGGGTCCAGAGGCGTGGACCAATACTCCTCCTTGTGCCCATCACCCCCTTCTCGGTTCCCAACTAATTTATGAAGTGGTGGGGGGGGGGGGGGGAAGCAGGAGGCTATGGAATGTGATAATCTGGGGAGTAAACAAAGATTAGAAAGTTTACTCTCATCACTGTTTCTAAGACTTTATTCGTTCTACATTTGGTATTTATTGACTTTAACGAATACTCTCCCAAAATAAAACTACAAATAAGATCGTATTTCAAGTACTAAAAAAAACAAACTATGATTTGAACTACTATAATATGAAAAGTAACTGGAAAATAGAGAAGAACTGTCACACTGGAAGTGACTTTATATTAGCCAAGTGGTACAAACAAACATACATGAAAATAATGGATGCAATGAAAAGACACAACTTTTCGCTCAACCATCGCACCGGTTCGCAATCTGTTGAAGCTGAACGGTTAGAATTTTTTCACGAAAGTCAACCTTTGGGTTTTTCTAATTGGACCCAAACAAAACAAAATTGATATTTGACCTAAAAAAAAAATATATCCACCACTAGTTAGCGTTAGATTTTTTTTTTTTAAACGGCAAATATTATACCAACTCCTACACTACTGTTGTACAAAGAATCTATACCACTTTATATCTCCACTCCTAAACCGCCTTATGTCTCCGTCGGGAATCGAACCATGCACCTCTCCTTCACCAGTCCAAGATCAAGTCCATAATCCAGCCCAACTCCAGGTAGGTAGTGTTCTAAATTTTCATAACATAATTTCGTTATATACTTTATCATTATAGTTTAAGAAGAGTAATCGGAAGTCAAATTTAAAAGTTGTTGACCGAAAAAAGAAACTATGAAACTTCTGAGAGAACGGATAGAGTATGTCACATTTTTTTATTTTTTTTCATTTTATGGTATAATCCATAATGTTTTAGATGCGGATTGTTTTAGCTTGACACTCGATTAGATTAGAAATGCAAATAGAACGCGTATTAGGTTAAAAATTTGATATTTGGTCCAGTATTAATTAGAGAATAACGTACCAAACCCAATAACTAACATTAAGATTCTGCAATGATTACATAACAAACTGAGTTGAGCAGAGCTAGCTGATATATACATGCATGAATGTCCTGTTCTGTTTCCACGGGCAATTTAATTCAATGTTTATATTAAAAGATAGATATATGCTACTTCTACTACCATACGATTCATCTTTCTAGCCGGCCGTTTATTTTTATTCCTTCCATACATACTTGTTAAGTGGGTTGGTGTGGTCTGGTCAAGTTTCCCATTTTCGCCTACACGGCTACACACCTCATATCGATCGGATGGAACGAATATGCTAATTGCTATCACCTAGCTAGATATTTCCTTCTTTTTATTTTTTTAATATCAATTTACACTATTCATACTTTATAAGGCTCCGTTATTTTCGTCTGAAAAAGTTTGAACTGAACTGAACTGAACTGACTGATCTGATCTGAACTGAACTGAACTGAACTGATCTGATCTGAACTGAACTGAACTGAACTGAACTAAACTTATTTGTAGTACAAAATACTATTAGTCAAATTTGAACTGAACTGAACTGAACGAACTGAACTGATCTGAATTGAATTTAATCAATTTTTAAATGAAAAGAACAGAGCCTAAGTTACCGGACACCAATTTATAAATCTATAATGTTGTTCAATGTTATTCACGAGCTGCCATTTAAACTCAAAAATGAAGATGATATTTTAAAGTCCAATCATCTAACGAATGGGCTAGAAGGACTTCCTCATCTTTTCCAATAACGTCCTCACCAGAAACCCTTATGTTCCACAATTGCACGTGGATAAAAGAATGCTTACTTATCCCTCAATCAATTATAGACTAACAGAATTTCAAAGACCTTCTGAGATAAGCTTCGACCCTGAGAGATAAACGAAAATCCTAGTCATAGCAGAGGACTTTGCACATGTCATAGTGGAGGTAACAAACCCAAAGCTATGGGAGGAGAGAATTATATGTATATATTATAGAAACGCAAAGCACTACTCTCATAAGTGTTGGAACTTAAATTTCCACACGGGGAAATGTGAAAGTTAAAAAATGTAACTAGAAAGAGTGATAACAAAATGAAACTTGTACATTAACATTACTAAAATATAATAATAAAAGAAATTTACAAAGTAAAATTCCATGTCTTTCTTCACAGCACAGAATATCATGTCTTCAAGCAATTCTAGCATGGTAACGTACAACAAGAAATGGCGAGTAGAATCTATATCGTTGGACTATCTCTCCTTAAGACAAATACTTGTCCCGCTCATGGTGCTTATAGAATAATGACAATATGTCTCCCAGGATAAAACTACTATATATGTAGACTACTAAGGAGCACTCCAATTGACGAATCTTGAGAACTTTCTTTGAGTATGATTGAGTGTAAATAGAAAGCAAATGAGAAGAGTAGTATCAAATGCCTTGGATGTTTGTTGTAGAAATGAATCTCCTCATCTACTTATACTTCTCAAGTGGTTCCACTGAAAGTGTGCAAAACCCTTAAAAAAAAGGTTTCAATAAATAGTCACGGAACTATTCATTAAGAAGTCATACACTTCCGGAAAGCAACTAATCACCAAATACCGCAAAAACTCGGCTGAAATGGATGGATACAAAACTGTCCACATCTATTACCAAAAGATGTGTTGTTCTAATGGTAGAAGTTCAAGTTGAGTAATCAATATGTTGCATGTTTGAATCCCTTTGCCCCATATTTAATTTTTGGACTTTTTGGACCTTTTTTTTTTGGAAGCATCATGAAATTATCATGTATACACTAAATTCAAATGATTTATTTGTGTAATAATTTTTCATTTAACTTGAGTTATTATTCGCACTAAATACAAATGAATTACACATTCCAAACTGCTACTTGCACGTACTTTTGGTTGCATATTTCAATCTCATTTGATTTTCCTCATGAATTTTAGCATAGTGAATCTAATTGTATTTGAACGACTTAATTCATTCATACACCATTCGGCCACCTCCATAGGTTTATTCATAGAATCATATTTTCACCCTTGGGCCACCGATGCCTTGATATTCCAAATGTCGTCGATCGAACAAAGGTATAATTGGTTGACTTTCTTGTTTCTTCACTTTTTTTAATTTTTTTTTAAATTTTTATCATTGCTCAGACTAATTGGCTTGAGTGTCGGAGTCCATTCGACTGACACCACATCGGTTTACCATTTGGATCTCACGCCCTAACGTGCTTTGGTAGTGGTGCAAGTCGTCGGTGTCCCCTAGTTCGTATTAATTCATTAATTATATGTTCGGGCATCTACAATTACGAAAATAGAATACACTATAAATATTGACGCATTGATGGTAATCAAACTCATGACCTCTAGAGTTATGGCACCTCAACCAAGCACTCCGTGGAGAAATTACCACTTCGCATTCAACGGGGTTCGGTACAACCACCTCCTATTGCAATTCCAGCTCTTCTTACTACTCTGCCACCCTTATAAATTCCAACATTATATTCCTTCTGGGCACTAATAAATGTGATTTATTTTTAGTACTGACGTTGATGCAATGGAAACAAAAATGAAAAAAAAAAGTTAACTCACCGACATACCAACCATGCAAGTTAAATAAACCATAATGTAACCTCGAATTGGATTTCAATGGGTGACACAAACAATTGTAGGAATAGGAAAGCTATTAGGGATCAAGTGGTAGTTTTTTTTTTTTTTTGTGGGGGGAGAGATTGGTGATGCTCAAAAGTAGGCTATAGTGAATGGCTCAAATTAATTTCACACCGATCACAAGTGTATAGGATAAGCCAGCAAGGTAATCTATTAGCCCTCCCACTACGCTATTGAGTCAAATCGAGTAAAGGCCCATGAGCCTCTTAATTGGTGGGGCACGATTTGAAGCGGACACTTAACAGTCATTCCATTATTAATATATGACTCACACCTCCATGGTAATCAAGTTTAAATCTTCATTCTTCCTCGTCTCTATATATACTTGGGAAGCTTGGCTGAAACAAAACCGGTTTTATACTTGGGTTCCAAGAGACTTATATAGTAGGACACTTTCACCTTCAGGTACCAAGAGGTTTAATTAGTTGGTCACCTTAAGGTTCCATGCTAAGAGACTTGATTGAGGATCTAGAGGTGTCTAACTTACTAATACTTCGAGGATTGTTTTGGGATATATTGACAGTTTTTTAACATCGTCCAGCACATCAAGAGAAACTACCCAAAAACTTTGTATCAGCCATGTATGTGAAGATTAGATTCTACAACTCCCCAGTAGCACGAGCTTTTTGGAGAGTTGAATTTATATTTATGGGATCAAAACTATTTGGCTTATGTCCATCTGGGTTCGAGTCTCCGTGGAGACAAACTACGCGCATATTTAACTCTTCTGTTCAGAAAGGAAATCTTCTAAATGTTCATGGAAATTCTTGCTCCCATTGGACCAGTTGTGTCTATATGCATCATGATTTCTACTCGAATGAACTCCCTGAAAAGATTAAAATCTGTGTGCTAAGAGTATTGAAACATTAATTAATGTAAATAATTAAATTCCACACTTACCAACCGTTTAAATTTTGGGAGAACTGTAATGTGATGATACCATTGGTGTAGTTTTCTTAGATAAGTTGACTTGACTTGGACTTACATATAAATTCGTCGCCATCTACTGTAGTTTAGGAGATAAAAGTGCAGCTATGTTGTGTGTGATTAATTGTATACTTGAATTTATTGATCAAATTGAATAGTAACTGGTGTCCGGTGGCACAGAAAATTAACATTATCCGGTTATATTAATTGCCAGCTTGAGCATTTCAAAAACCTGCTTCAATCAATCAATACAATTGTAGGTGTAATAAATAGTGATACTAGTCCAATTCTATACAACTCATTAATAATCATGTATAGAATTATGACATGATAAGGTGTAGACGAAAGACCAGTTGCACCACCCTATCCCTACTACAAATTAGTCCAACACAGGTCCATCATTTTCAAAGTCATGTATATTTGTACGTAAGTTGGTTTTTTCCAAACAAATCTTCAACGTCTTTTTGCAACTGAACAAAACCCATAAATAATGTCCACGTAAAAACCAAAATAAAGATTCTTGACAAACACAAACATACAATATATGGATGGTTGCTAAGCCCTTGTCCGTTGACTCGTATGTGTGTTTTAAGTTTTAACATTCGCACGCCAATTTTGAATCACCATATGTCTGGTATACAGGTAGAGTTCATACTTAATAGAGACTACTATATATACTTGGGATTTTATTTGTTAATTAATTTGGATCCATCTTTTCATTTGTCAATAAAGTGATACACGGCTTTGAAATATATCTCTACTATTTTTAGACTTTAGAACTTCGATTGTTACAACATATTACAATCACTTGCGACAACATGTTGGATATAAGATAAGAATATAAGAATATATATATTTGTACGTGAAATCTGTGTTAATCTCATGTTAACATAAATTGGAACTCATACTTGAGTCATGCTGAGTCTAGTCTTCCTGCTCGGTTTTGAGTAGGTTTTATGGTTTCGGAGTTTCGGCTTCCTTTTTAGTTCTTTTCCTCTGTAGTTTGTTTTTTGTGTTTTTTCTTTTTTCTTGATTCTTTCTGTAATCGAGCATCTCTTATGCTCTCGTTTCTTTATATTAATGAAAATTTTTGGCCGTTTCAAAAAAATACATAAATTGAAACTTCAAAACGATCGTGTAGCTATTTGTTTGTTTTAGACAAATATCTTTACAAATTTGCTCTCTTAGAAACTGTATACAAATGGATATAATTTCATTTTTACCAATTAGTCTCTGTTTAATTTGATTCATTCAAAAAAACCTTAAATTTGAACTGAAATTAATAAATTTTAATTGAAATTATGGTTGGTGTAGTCCTGATTTAATATATTTGTTCGTGAGGACTATCTACATTTATAAAAGTTATAAACGTTAGCTTTTAAATTCATGCTTTTTTTTTTTTAAATTCATGCTTTTGGTAGCACTCTGGCTCCATAGGAATTAGGTTATGTAACGAACCCGGGGAAAGAAAATAGCTAGAGAGAATGTTTATTTGGATAATTGTTTGAGATTGACAGTTGCCCTCTACTCATTAGCATTCCTATTTAACAATATCAAGAATGTTATTATGTCACAAATATTTTCTATAACATAGTTAAGTTGCACTTTCGTCAAAAGGTAATCTCATGTGACTCTTCTAGATTAGCTTTATTAATTATTTTAATTACTCACCGGAAAAGGTTTATAAGAAAAGAGTGTAAAGGCTCAGGTTAATGAGTATCACACATGTAAATACTAGTTATCCACGTCGAGTCTCCAATTTCTATTGACTAACTACATTACCAAACACCAAAAATGATGAATTTCATCATCGGATCTCAATGAAATGATTAGAATTGCATAAGATTTCCATACGTGGATTGACTATTAACATTCCATTACTAATAATAATTTAATACAAGTAGTTTTGTGTCCTCTAAAGTTACTTGCGATATCCTCAATTCCTCATCATCGTGGAGATCAGAATGATTAGTTATTTTGTGTAATTATCAATGTGCATTGACTATGGTCTCTCGGTCATCAAACATTATTCGCGTCGGCACATTTCTTTTCTTTAAACGGACAAATAATTTTTATTAAATAAAAGACAGAGCATAAGAAATGCTCGAGAACAAGTACAAAGATAATGAAATGATGAAATTCCGTTTCAAACCCCATCCCTCTCATGCCAAGTCACGTTGTCACTTCCTTTTACATCATTCCTTCACTCGATATTACATGAGTCATACATTTGTCAACTTATACATCATTCTATAACAGATTGAACAATTACAATTTCACAAGTAATACAAAGCAACCATTATAAACTAGAAATAATCACGCACGTGGTGAGAATTGAACCCATAATCTCTAGAGTCATGGCACCAGCCTAACCAATTCATACGTCACTTCCTATTTACTCACATTTAAATACGAAAAATAATATTCAACAGTCATCTTCTCTTAAACCCAGGTTTTTCATTTAATTTGTTATTTCGTATAAAACTTTACTCATTAAACAAGTTAATCGGAAAAAAAAATAGAGCTCATCTCATAATGACAAGATCATCCCTGTATGATCCTGTCGTCTCAACTCACACGCCTACTAGTACAGTAAAAACTCCATACAGTAATATCGTTGGGACCAGCAAAAAATATTCTTATAAGAATTTATTCCTAAGTAGAGTTTTGTATGTAATTTTTTTCCTAACAAAATAACATGCTATATAATGTTTAAATGTTAAAAAACATGTTAAACTTGTTTTGTCATGTTAAATAATTGCATTACAACAACCAGATGTAATGGATGCCTTTCTTGATCACCAAGAAGAGCAAGAATTTGTGAATGTCTTAACTGATGATGAAATCAATGAATCATATTATAAAAGATACGGATAAGGATAATCATATGATAGTGTAGAAGTACAAAAAAGTTTCATACCAAGAGATTTTAAGCACGTTTGACAAGTTAATATTGTTTTGGGTTCAATTTTTTTTAATCTATTCTTTACGCCACGGCAAGCGAATGACAAGTTCTTCACTCATAGTAAAGCCGGTCCCTATCTACGCCTTTACTTTTACTCTACGGTATTCTGCTACTTCCACGCACCTAAGGGCCTCGGAGGACAGCGACTGCTTGCTTTCGACAGGGTTACTCGCTTACTAGAAAGACCGGAGGTTCGATACACCCATAATAACGGATATACCTACTCGAGCCAGGCCAGGAATTACAAGAAGGTCTACATGTGAATGAGTTACATGCACATGCAAGTTAAAATATGTGATTGCAACTAAAAAGTTAAAGCCTCTTTCACATACAAATTTGGACAAGTACTTTGGATATCAAATTTTATGTTATGTGTAACACATATATATATTTATTTATGTATGCAATTTATTACTATATGGAGGTAAAATTCTTTAAAGACGGAACTTGAAAAAATCATAGAATATCACAATGTGGAGTTTATTCTTATTTATAACTGGTCCCAATTGGTCCCAAATTGGGACCGAAGATTTTTATTACTATAAAGAATTTATTCCTTTATAGAATATTATTTTAGAGCTTGAGTGTTTACTGTATGTGAGTAAAGCGGATTTGGACGATATGCAGTAGCCCACACACTGGTGGAGATAGCATACTAATACTATTACTAATAACCAAATCATATGTGTATTACATGCGCATTCACAAATTTGGTTATGCAATCATACATTTCTACTATGTGAGAGTTTGAGTATACTTATAGTACTACTAATTAATTTCGTATCCTGTTTCTGGTTGATGGAATAGACTGTAATTTCCATAATAACATCCTGTGGTTTTGGTTGGGAAGATTATGTGCTGGCTACATATATCCTAGTCGGTCAGTTTAGTACTTGAGCAATATGTGGTATATTTTTGTTTCAGCTGGAGGCTTACTAGTGAAAGGTGATGCTTAGTCCCTCAATTTGTAGAGGTTTAATTGTGGTTCATACTCTGCTTAACCGTGATGTGGCTTAGCAGTGTTATAAGTCGGAGTCTGTTTCATGTATTTCAGTTGTATAGTTTCGAGAGCATTTCTTATGCTCTTTTTAATAATATAAGCTTTTTTTCCATTTAAAAAAAAGAAAGAAAGAGAAGAAAACGAAAGGAAGAAGCTCGTTCAAGTCAAAGTTTGATGTGTTGAACAAGAATGCCAAAATCCATGAAGGAAGCTCAAGATTTTTTTTCAGTTATAGCCCAAACATGGGACAGTCCCACAGCTAAAAAAATGCCCCGCGCCACTATAGTGCAAGGTCGTTAATTGAATAATTTTTTATATGGCCTTTAACTGCAACAAGAAAAAAAGAAATATATTCAATTAACGGCTATGTACCATAGTACAAGGCTTTTTCTAGGCTAAAAAACGTCATGCACTATAGAGCAAGGGCGTTAATTAAGTGGAGTAATTTCTTTTACATTGCCTTTAACTGCAAAAAACGTTGTTTCTCATGCGGAAGAGAAATGGTTAGGTGGGAAATGGGCCATTCCGGGCTTCAGAAGTCCATCATGGGCCCATGATATTTATCTCCGTCCCAGCTCAGCCCAAGGCCCGAGGGCGTGCCTGAACTTGAGCAGAAAGCCGAGGTCCATCATGGGCCTGGACCAGGTCCAGATTGGGCCTATTAATTAAGTTTTATATTTTTTATTTCAAATATTTAGAAATGAAAATAATTTCTTAGTGTTATATAGAGTAGTAGTGGAACTGTGATTTATTTAATTTATATTTTGTGCCTGTGATAAGATAATATGATGTCACTTTACATCTTTCCTTTACAATTTTCGATAAACTTTTTTTTTCTCTGTAATGACATATTGATTTATCACTGAAATTAGTTACTACTCCCTCCTTCCCGATGATATGTTTACGTTTGCTTTTTGCACGGTTTTTAATAATTATTTTGTTTGGTAGTGTTATATTAATTTTTGTATATAATGTGGGGTATTGGGTAAAAAGAGTGTGAGATGAGTATAAAGTTAAAAAAAGTGTAAGAGTGGGGTCTACATTTAAAATAATATAGATGAGGTTTGGGGTAGTTTTTAAAAATGGAAACGTAAATAATTGATTGGGACGTCCAAAAAAGGAATACGTAAAGAATTGATTGGGACAAATGAGTACAAGTTATTAAATAAAATATATAAACATAATAAAAAAATATATAAATTTATTGAATAGTTGTGTATGTTAAAACATATAATTCACTACTATGGGCTTAGCTATATGTTAAGCCCAGCCCATTCTCAACTCGTGAACGGTATGGTTCGGATTGGGTAACCCAAATTGACAATTTTATATATGTAGCTTTGTTGTGAATACTTATTTCTTCACTCACAATATGAGTTACAAGTATATCATAATTTGTATTGCACACCAAACGCATTGTTACATGTATAATTAGAAATAGTTAAATAGGCCGTTTGGTTTACTTTGTTTCTTAGAAATAGTTAAAAAGAAATGATGTAAATAGGCCGTTCAGTTTTAAATTGTAGAATAGCCCAGTCCAGTTTTATAAACAATGCATGCAGGATATCTGCTCAGCCCAATTTAGTCACCTACATTGGGCTGGATCTAATACTCAAATACGGGGGAAATGTTACTCCAGTAGAAAGAGACTAGTTAAAAACTCTCGGTACGTGGGGGGTTATGTTCAAACACCATGTTATTAAATTACTTCAATTTTATTCAAGTGTACTCAAAAGAGTAAGGAAACAACAATCGGAAAAGCAATTTGCAAGGATGCAATGCCATGATGGTGATAAAAACAATCGGAAAAGCAATTTGCAAGGATGCAATGACATGATGGTGATAATCAAGCTCGAGCACACTCAATGACCTTGATGCCACCAATGGTGACAACCTGATCACCTTTAATACGTCTAGGGACCAATGTCACAACTATGGTTTCATCACCCTCCACATCCATGTTATTGTACAGAGTTGTTAGCCTGAGTCGAGTAAACGTTTTGATATTGCTACTCGCATCACCTCCAAGTGGCACCTGAGTGAACGACCCTGCGTATGCTGCACTATCCAATTTCGTGAAGTCTCCTGTGTCATCTTCATCGTTCACAAACACATCAAACTTGGCAAACCTATTACATTCAATACTAATGCCTTCCAAAACAAGTACTTCATCGGCTGGTCCTGTCTTGGCCTTTTTAACAACCAACCTCACTGTGTCGTCCAACTTGAGTGGAAACGTCACGTCCTCCACCTTCGTGGCTTTTTCTTTCACAACACTTATCTTATCTTTGGCAGTGTCGCTCTGTGGGGTTCGCTTGCTCTGCAACCAGCCACTAATGTCTGAGTACTCATAAACGTAACCCATCTTACGGTGGTCGAGACTGTCCTTGACCTTGACACGACAAAGGTTTTTGTTCTCGTCGTAGAACAAGAAAGAGGCCTCTCGGAACCTGTCATCTTTTATTTTCTTGTCATAATCAGCAGGTAAATCCTGCCATATGGACCATAGCCGGTCCACATTAGCATGGTGGCTATAGAACACAGGATCTCGACCAGCCGAATAGAAGTTGCCCATGTCTTCGCGTAAGACTCCTGATCTTGAATCTCCGACCAAGTAGTGAATAGCGCCGTGTGCATTTTTTTCGATTGATCCTTGTCCTGCCGTAGTGGCATCAATTCCTTGGCCATATGGTGTCCCCATGAAGTCATATACGTCGCAGAGTTCACTTATCATCTGTGAGCTCAGTGAAGCACAGTTGTTGATACGCCTGGTAGCATCATCATCTGCGGGCAAGAATGAGTAGTTAACCACGGCACCATTTACATTTGTTTGGTCGCGTTTGCTATCATACAGAGCCCCATACACAGTCCCTTGGTCCTGGAACAAAGCCGGCATGGACATGCCTCCTTGGGGATTATCCCAGTTCCAGTATGGCAATGCAAAAGTGGGGTCCTTGATCAGGCTCCCCAGGATCCTCTCGTAGAAATAGAGGTACCACCTGTGGAATGGGTAGAACAACCAACTGAAGTGGATCTGGATCGGTAGACCTTTGCTGGAGCCATCCTGATGGTAAACGTGATTGCAGTAAGCACAGTGCACATTAGCTTGCATAGTAAAGCTCCTAGGGTCCTCTGGAGGGAGCTTTTTCATCTCGGCCACAGCCATAGAGTACTTTCGCATGTCTTCAGCTGCCGCTTTCTTGTGAGCAGGTCTTCTCTTACGGAGTGCTGTGTGAGAGTCAGGGAGTACGAAATCTATGATTTTGTCACTCTGAGGGAGGCAGCATTTTGTACCTGCTGGTAAAGGGTCTGTGCCGGTGGCATTTTCCGGGGGACTACATGAGGTGAAACTAGGGGTCTTTAAGGTACCAAACTTCTCATCAGCAGCAAAGGCCACTTTTGAGCCAGCGGGTATGAGGAGGTTTGATGCCCCAAAACCGAGAACCATCTTCCTCCGGTCGATTCTGTACCTCTCGTTATTATCATGATGATCACCGGAGGAAGAGGAGCTGTTGACACGGAAATGGGATGGTTTGTTTTGTAGGGATATTGGGACTTGGATAAGTTGCTAACGGAGGAGATGCTGGAAAGAAAAGAGAGCTGATGAGCCATTGCCACTTTGCTATATAGCTAGCTAGTTTGAGAGAGAGAGTTGTGAGGAACTTAGCTCTCAACTGCCTCACTATTTACAATGAGACTTGCTAGCTTAGTGCACTACTGTTTCCGTTTGCTAAAAATCATGATTAATTAGATCTATAACTGCATGCATATATATATATATATATATACATATATATATATATATATACATATATATATATATATATATATATATATATCCATGGATTTTCAAATAAAAAAAGATTAAGAGTATCAATATAATGTGTGATTTTTTTGTTTTTTTTTAAAAGCTTCTATATGGATTTTTAATTTGTGATCTTCAAATATATAGTCTTGGGCAATTAAGAAACAAATGAATGCACTCATCATGAACATGATCAACGTAGAGTTTAAGCTGAATATACATAGCTAATAATATTGGAGCTTAACTTAGGTTTGGCTTGTTGATGAAACAAGTCAAAATTCAGGCTCGAACGCGGGCCTTACCAAATGGATCTGAACCCATATAAAGAAAAAAATGAAATAATTAAAATATCAAAATTGAAGAATTTAAAATTACTCATTAACAATCAATATTTTAAATCATAACGCCATTAAAGGCTAACAAAATATAAATATAAACAATTCAAATCTAATGTTAAAATTTTCAATAATTGTATAATTTATATATGTATATTATATCTCATGGAGCTTAACGAGTATATTGAGTCGAGTCATATTTAACTCGTTAGTAGTATGAGCTATATATGAGTTATATATTCGAATCCGACTGGAATACATTATGGAGTGAGCCCTTATAAGACTCGCATAATAACACCCAGTTTCTTATCGAGTGATCCCTTATAATAACACTGGGTAAAGAACAATTTTTTCATGTGCTATTCCATTTTATAGGTCCACCCACATGCAGTTTCTTGCTTTTTCCGAACCTATTCAGAATTTCTGACTGAATGTTTACAGGTCCACCACGATATCTTTGTTTTCCCTTATGCTCTATTCAAATTTTCCTATATATGGGTTATATGAATGCATGTGTTACTTATGGACTAAAAAAACAAAGACAAAACTTCAAAATTATTTTCGTATATTGGCCATCATCTTTTTGTGTTACATACTTTGTACAGAAATACAATTTGTCCAAACATACCGACACTTGTAAGCGGATACACACGTATGCGGTGGTGGATATTATCAAACTTGGTGATACAATGAAAAATATCTTAACTTGTTTAAAACTTTGCCCATACTAAGAAACTAAGAAAGGAAAGAAAAGAAGATTAAGATTAAATGACATGCATGTAACCTGAATATTTGAATAGGTTGTGGTTTAAAATAAGTTAATTTTTAATACTACAGTGATCTATAAATTAATTTTCAGTAAATTAATAATAATTTTCTATGATTCCGACTTAAGACCAATGTGGTAAATTAAAAAAACTAGCTAAAATTATAAAATGAAGTATTTTTTTTGTTTTTGGAATCTATATACGTAGGTCCCATTCAATATATACATTAATAATTCACTACTTTTGGTGAACTCGTTCAGGTATCCATCAAATGAACTTGTATAATGAAGATAAAAATTATAAATAATTGTAAAATCATATTTTTAAAGTGTTCTCTCACATAGTGATATCTGTTCGACTTCAGTTAGCACTAATCAGTTTACAGTCGGATCGCCTGTAAATGATTTATGCATTGCTTGGTCAAATGAAGGTACTCTATCTATCTAACACAACCAAGTGTGACAACACACCAACTCGATCAACCACACACACAACAATTTTTTTTAATACTAATACTGTCAGTGAGGGTGCAAAGGCTATAAAAGAAAATAAAATATCTATGTTCAACAATTATCACTCACTCTCATAACCCCAAGTCTGAAAATCCTATCCCAACATAGCCTGGGCATGAAAATCTAGGCTCTGATACCAAATTAACAACCCGAAAATTCAAATCATTTTAGACCAAAATACTTTTGTTACTTGATGATTTTTATGGACTCAAAACTGAGTTACATGCTAACGATAGATGCAGAAGCAACCAACAACAATTGAACTCCACTAATTTTAAGAGAAACAAAGTCGATCTTGTAATGTTAAATAAAAACCCATTTCCCCACTCTCTGGGACTTGCTGAACTTCTAGTACTTCGAAAACATCAATGGTGCTTCATCTACTACAAGGAAAGAAACAAAACAAGTGTAAGAAAAATCTCAATGAGTGTTCAATGATTTTGGTGTGTGACTTTCATTAAAATAACAATACTCGGAGAACATACTTGAAACAACATATAACATAAAACATTCACTCACTTGTACTTTTCGGAAAAATAGTATTTCATGCTTATAATCTCACAGTAAAACGTCTTTCGAGAAAACAATATTTCACTTTTTACTCCCGAAGATTTACAAATGAGAACGAGCGAGACGAACTCATCCCACGGCCCACGCGTGCAATTTCGTGCACGGACAACCACTGTTTCAGGCATGGTTGAAGGCTGAATATTTATTGGAATTCATGGATTCAAAAGCCTAAAGTAATCTACAGAGAAAGCTAGATGAACATGTCTGTATACATCACATGAAATTTTAGCGGATAATGAATAATATATTCATAATATATTAATCAATGAAATTACCTAACCGAAGTTGCAAGGAAGGATATATAGGCCGATGAACTTACCTCTTATGTGCAGTTTCTTGCATGAATAGTTCAGTTTGTAAATATAAACCCATGATTAGATTTTGTACCTTTCCAAGAGCTCGAATTTTTAGAGAGTTGGATTTCTATGACTTGCCACCTCATTTCGTTTTTGGAGATCCCTGGCCAAATTGTAAGCAAAGTCACGGGGTAGTAGTAAGTAGTAACCACTAACTACCTTTTGGAGAAATGCGTATGAGACTCTAGGTATGAGGGCATCATTCACATCAGGGCTACAAAGTGGGATCTTTAGAATTCGGTTCACATTTTCCTGTCGAAACAAATGTTTTAGTACAGTTTTGTTTCAATTTGTTTTCACATCAATCATTAAAGAGCGAGGGCAAAAAGTAATTTCGAGCTTAAAACCGTAAGTTCCATGGATCCATATATCTTTGTTATCTTGGCAAAATCATGCATGGATGGGATGCTAAACTTGAGAGATTATTCACCATCAAATGGTGGAATGGGCTAATTTCATGTGAGGAACGACCCAGAACGAAAAAGACAATGTGCACTTGAGGAACAGGCCCAAATAGATCGATCCGCTACATTATGCACTTTTATTCTCCTTCATAAATTAATGAAAATGTGAGATTTGAGAGACTTGATTTTGTGAAGATAGTGATTTTCTCCGCATGGAGCGTCTAGTAGCTTCGAATTGAACTCTTTGTTTGAATTGATATATTGAATGATGATTGTAATATGTGACTTGTGATACAATGGTTTTTTATTTTTTTTTAAATTGCAAAGATTACACTAATATTACATTACTTCTATATCAACATCCTAAACCACCTTATGACTCTGTCAGAGATCGAACCATGCACCTCCTTCACCGCTCCAGCTCCATACCACTACGCCACCTTATACCACAAAGTCTTGAGACAATGTAATGATATACTTCATCCGTCATGTCATAAGTTTAACAAAACAAAGTGTTAAACTTATGATAAAATAGAAAAAGTACTATATTGAAAAAAAAAATGTGGAGTTGAATTTTGTTGGAAAATTGTACGTCTGTTTGAAAGGGTTCTTTACAAAAATTACTTCTATTCTATATATGTAATTGATAAAATAGTTTATGTGTAATTTATCAAGTATATAGGTGAGATTTGTGTAAAAAAAGGCCATTGTTGCAAATTGAGATTATTGTCGAATATTTGAAAGAGAGAAAAGAGAAAGTGTGTTGATGTAATCAAGCAAAATGACGAGCAAATTACTCAATATTGAGTCCCAAAGGCTAATGGCAACTTGCAAGCAAATGATTTTGGAGTACCAAACACTAAGCGTGTCTTCTTGATGGTGTGGACCGTGGACTGTGGAGTATGAGTATCTGTATTGCCCTATGCATGCCCCGGCTTAAGAATAAATTTTGTTGACAAATTAGCCCTAGTTATGGTCGAGCTCTGAGTCTAGCGGAAACTGACCATACTAATTGCAAGGTATGAAAAACATAATTTTAAAGTTAGGTGTTGGAATATATTATAACACGAATTTGTGACCAATCTAGCAAAAACTGATCCAATTAATAGCAAGGTATGAAAAACATAATTTTAAAATTGGGTAGCGAAAGAGTAAAGTTATAACACGAATTTGTGACCAATTCCTATTTCCACCTCTTGTCAAAACTTTAGGATTTGAGATGGGATTTTCTTAGGTCCTACGAAACGGTGTTTCCGAAAGCGATGCTTACTTTTGACGTGCATGTGTTTGGCAAATAATAAAATGCGAAATCAAATCAGCAGCATATGGATCGGGATCGCAAATACTAAAAAGTAAAGCACGTAATCTTTCCTTCCTTCATGTCTTGGTAAAATTAAAATATTACTGTACCTGATTAAAGTCTCGTTGGTGACATACTGATTACTGACATATGTATGGGTGAAATACAAATAGCTAGAGTGGAGTGGAAATTTCTATATTCAATACTACATCGGTGTATTTATGTTGTAGTTTTGTTTCTGAGCATTTCTTATGCTTGCTGTTTTAATAAAATTTTTGCCGTTTCAAAAAAAAAAAAAAAAAAAAAATACTACATCCGTTTTCATCAAAAGTTTCACATTGATATTGTCGCATATCAGAATAATATTAAAAAAATGTAAAAAATAAAATTAAAAATAGAAAAAAAATTGTGAATGATGATTTTACGTGCATAATACATCATAATAACTTAAAACTTATAATTCTGATAGAGTTTTTCTTAACTTATATCTATTTTTAATTTTTTTTAAATCACTTTGTTAATAGATATTGATAAGGTTTAGAGAGAACGGAGGAATTTATTTTATTCAAATGAAAGAAAAAGAGCTACTAGTACTACGATGTCGAAGGTTCACAAACTTTGGTCCGTTATTGTAAGTTGAGAAGCATTATTTATTTATCCTCTTGTTTTTTTCAATGAAATCTTTAACCGTTTGAAAAAAGAAAAAAAAAGTGTGGTGAAGTGTAACAGATAAGAGTGTTGGAGTATCAAGGATAGGTTGGGGTTCAAACTACGATGGAGTCATAAGGTGGTTTAAAATATTTGGAGTTATTGTTGGATAATTAATATAAATTATTCAACTAGATCTTGTTCATCTCCAAATCTGACTCATGGCCAGATTAAATTTGCAACTTAAAAAAAAAAAAAACAAAAAAAAAACATGCGATTTGGAATCTTTAGTGAAGAATTAAAGGTGGTTACCCTTTCATTGTGATTTGTGCTAATTGCAGACAAATGCTACTGACGGCTTACTTTGTCCACTAGCTTGTACTACGAGTACATAGCAGATTCTATAATACGTGGATTACAAGTTCTCAATCAATTCATTAAGAATTTAAATACTTTATTAATACATATATTGAAAGAATAATTAACATTAATTAAGTAGTCTATTAAAGAGTTGAAACTTTTAACGGCGGAGACACATGAAAATCCAACTGGCTAAATCGAGCAGTAGTGTTGCTGCAGTAGAGTTATAGGCTTTGTAACGGCTCCTAAGAAAAAAAAAGTTCATACAGAATGGAATGTTGTTTTCTTGCCTTTACGTAAGTAATTTAAAAAGGAGTAGTATTTATTTATTCTTGTGCATGGGATGATTAATAAATGTATCTCCCAGTAAATCTGTAATTATAATTGCTGCAATGCAAATCATCAATTATATGGTGTTAATTAATGTGAACCTTTTGAACGCACATACAACAGTGGACTAATTTATATTAACATAAACACTCCTTCGATTATTCAAACGCCAAACACTATACAGTAACGCGGCATTGGTTTTCATCGATAAGATGGTGGTAGGAGTTAGGAATTAAAAGGGTGGTCGAGTGGTACCAATGCTGGAGCACAAGAAAAGTTAGGATTCATAACTCGATCAATGGAGTCAGAAAGAAAGTTGATATAGAAGTATTTGAAATAAGTGTAACAATAGGATAGCTAGTTTAGTCGTTTAAAACAATTTTAAGATTGTGGTTCAGTTCTTCAGAATTATATTAGGTAATAGTAGATGAAAACTTGCCGTGGGTAGCACCTGAATTCTCATAGGGTAAAGTGGTAAACTTTATAATTATGTAATAACATTTGGATATGCTCAAACCAGATAGGCCTAATCCTGACAATTTGGATCGATCAAAGGACTGCTGCCTAATCTGACACGATCCAAAATTAATTTACTTGGTCGGATCCGATCTAGACTACTTGCCACGAGCATACCTAAATAGGCCAGGAGTGGGGAAAATTTCAGATTGTACGTACTTTAATATGTACTATGTTCATATATTATACTTTAATGTGTATGTCAACATATATCGTCCTGTAATATTTTAAAAGTTCCACTCGACGTCCTCCACATCATCAGATGTCTTATTTTCAAAATATACTAAAGAAAGAGTGGCCAACGTAGTTTCAAGTATGTAAGGACCAAAGTGAACTTTTAAAATTATAAATCACTTAATTGTAAAATATAATTCTAGTAAATAGTCAAAAAGTAACAAACCCAAACTCTTCTTCCTCCCTGTTTTCTGTTCGCTCCAAAACCCAAATCATTCCTCAAATTTTCTTTTCCATAACCAAATTATGATAGAATCTTGATACCCATGGCCATCAATTATAATTAAATAATTAATTCATGGATATGCCTATTAACGCTTCGGACGCAAGGTGAGAGTGGGTAGAAGATTAGTATTGATATTCTTGATGATATTTTTCCTTCTGCATTATTAGATTCGATGCAGGGAGTTTATTGCAAGTTCTTATTTTCTTTTCATTTTTATTTTTCATAAACTGTAGTACTAAAATAAATCTTTATTTGAAAGTTTTAATTAATACTTTTTATTTATAAAAAAGCATTAATAATTATTTAAAATAAAAGGAATTTGTTCAATGGAAAGAAATGAAAGACGCGAGGAGAGAGCAGCAGCAGGAGATGATTCCTATGTTAACATGTTTATTTGTATTTAACTTACCTACTAATACTCTGAGTATTTTACAAGTTCACTTTAGTCCTTATTTATTTAAAAGTAATGACTTGGTCACTATTTATTGAGTACAGTAGTTATTATTCAATATAAATCATTCGATGATATGGAGGACATGGAGTGAAATTTTTGACACATTACAGGAGACTATCTGTTGACGTACACATTAAAGGACAATATTTGGACAGAGTACACATTAAAGTACAATATCTCTGAAATCTTCTCGCCAAGAGTGTGATTATCTATTATTCTATTTAAACTAATTGAGTAATCATTATGGAAATAAAATATACTCATCACGGTCATTTCTTTACGTTTGGTTTTGTTGATTTTTTTGTGCCATGTTTGACCTCCATTTACTCCTAAACTATAACGAAAAATTAATTTATGAAAGTAGATTATGAAAATATAGTATCTCTACTTTCATTATATAATTTCATTGATTATTTTTTCGTTAAGATTTAGGATTTATTAGAGGTCAAACGGGACTACGAAAAAGTCAACAAAACAAACGTAAAGAAATGACCGGGAGGGAGGGAGTATAAAGTATGAATATTGAATACACAAACCATAAAAAGCCTAGCTAATAATGACTTTGAAAGTTTTACATTTGCATGCATTGGATCCGATTAACTCAAATGAACAACAATCTTCAAGCACAAACTTTACATTCCAACTTGAGACTTCCATGATATGATCATCCATGATATGATCAGTTTACTCTAGTTGCATACATTGGTTCTGCACTGCACATTATCTCCTTGTGAACTGTGATGTGTATCCAAACAAGTGCATGAAACTGTTCCCACAGGCCACAAGGACACAATCAAAAGTTGAACTACCAGGCTGAAGAGAACAGAAAAGAAGGCCTAAACTGATTGGTCATAGTCTGAAGACCCCACCAAAGTTACATTGGTAATGATCAATATGGTGAGCAAGATGACCTGATCATCCCCATCCACTACTTTCATCTTTCCCTAATAGGCACTTGTCTACATATCCCACTTGTCCATAAACACATCACTTCATCTCGTATAGGACATACTTTCTTCATAGATAAGCACCCTCTAAAGCTCAGTGTCTTTACTTTGCAGCTATTTGCAATTGTTTTTTCAGTTATCCACTTTCTTGTTTTTGCCTGGTTCATGAAATGGAGTGAGTTTGAAAGGAACAAGACCATTTAAACATGTTCAGCTCTCACTCTGAATTCTGATGTTAACAAGAACAAATACCTGTACACCATTTCTGAAGCATAAGATCATCGTTCATCGATTTGTCAATTATCGACTTACTTCCATATAGCAAGTTAAAATGAAAACAATGATGATGGAACATTTCCGCGGAGATTATATGCTCTATTTGCACTAAAACAGAGCAAATTTACAAAGGATCAAGGTACAAAAGTCATGTTACAAATTGCATTGGCCAAAATGGAATTTATAGATGGAACATAGTAACGTACACTCCAAATTACGTACTCTTAAAATCTACATAACACTGTCAATCTTCTGATCCTCCAAAACCAGCAACCTTTTGCTCTCATCATCATTGCTACTCTTCCTGCTCATCTCCAGGCCAGTAAGTTTCAGAGCTTTGATAGCTTCCGATTCCCAATTCGTGTGACAGACAACCACATACAGAATCGATATGGCACATGCAGCTTGAGCTGACAGCAAACCAAGCCACAAACCAGCAAAGCCAAAACCTAAGGAGAAAGCTAAGCTAACGGCAACTGGTGTTCCCACAAAGTAAAACGAGCCAAGATTGATACGTGCACCAACAGCTGGCCTAGCTGTGCCACGTAGAACACCACAACCGGTAGTCTGTGGACAGTTACCGAGCTCACACAAGCCAACGATAGGCAGAACTGATGCTACCAAATTTATTAGCATTTCGTCGTTGGTAAAAAGTCCACCCCATTTCTTTCTAAACATTATAGTCCAAATTACGTTCATCGATCCTATAGCGAAGGCGCATGATAAAGCAACCGCGGAAGCTAGTTTTGCTTTGTAGGGCTTACCAGCTCCAAGTTCATTGCCTACCTGAAAATAGAATATGTTCAAGAACTTATTCCTTAGTACTATTATTAAGTGAAGTAATAACTAGTAATAATCACCAGATCTGATATCAATTCAAGAATCATATGAGGAACCAAAGAATGAAGTAGAAGCAGACACAACACAGTTTGATTCTAATTCTGGGAATACAATAAATAAACAAGGGGCTTACATAAAAACTACATGAGGCACAAAAAGCATGATTCCATAAAAAAGCAGACAACTCAAAGAAAAAGAAAGGACAGTGTAGAAAGTTTGATACGTCTGTACATGCTGCTTGAAGAAAATTCTTATCTTCTAAATGAGGCCTACATGATCACCATTCACCATACTACTACTAATCCATCTCATTAGATAAAGTAAGGGTGGATGAATTAATGATGGAAGCAACTAGCTAACCAATAAACTCAATTGAATAGGTCAAAACATAGCCAGGTGCAAAAACTATTGGTTCAAAGTGTACTTAATAGTCAGCATCCATGATCAATCTACCTTCTAAAGCAACAAGTTCATGTCAAGGGCATGCATAAACTGATTACAATGATGACTTTGAACACGCCCTCCTACTACCGTTTGATGTGTAACACGTGTGATTACGTTAGCATGATGTTTAGGGAACGTTATTCAGAGACGGATCTAGAGAGTGGCAGGAGGGGGTGAATACTGAATGAATCCACATGTTTAAATAGAATTTCACCAAGATAGTTCATGACTATATGTAGTAAAAACTTACCCTTGCAGAAACGCAACCTGCTAAGGCCATAGGAACGGTGTACATGAGGCTAGTAGTCTGAATCAATATCCCGGTGGCAGCCACCGCAAGCTTAGGATTTGGCAAATACCCTGCCAACACTGTCACAATCTCATACCACCACCATTCCAAACATATCCCAACGCAGCTCGGTACAGCCAGTTTAAGAAGCGGACCGACCCCACCAATCACCCCTCCATCATTTCCACCACCAACTTTCCATTTCCACTCCCATCTCCCATACAAAGAGACATACCCCATCAGCAACACCATCATATGAAAATTAGTCAAAACCGACGCCATAGCCACCCCACGTACGCCCAACCCCATAACTACCACGGCTACGTAATTCATTGGCACATGAAATATCACCGCCACAAACGTGCACCACATTTGGGGCTTAGTCACACCTTGCGAACGTAAATACACCCTCAAAGGCTGCAATAAAGTGTTTGTCAACAAGTCAGGTAGCGAATAAAGGCAATATGTCGCAGCCATCGATGTAATATCCTTATCCTGGCCTAGAAAAAGCATTATAGCTTCAAGATTGATCCAAAGAACACTTATTGGGATGATTGCCAAGAAAAGTATGAAGATCATGCGTCGCAAGGAGATGGAAAGTAGGTCCCAGTTCTTGCTTCCATAAGCTTGGCTGCAAACTGGCTCAAGACCAGAGGCCAAGCCTACCAAAACAGAGTACCCTGTTATGTTAGTGAAGCCAATTGATAGTGCACCACCTGCTAACTCTAAACTTCCAAGTCTGCCCAAGAATAAGACTGAAACTACTGCTCTGACATACACTAAGAAGTTCATTGCTGTTATTGGTAGTGCCATTGACCATAACTCCTTCATTTCCTCCATCACCTTTTCAACAAAACAACACATCACTCAAGATTGTACCTTTAACAAGAACATTGCAGTATCTTTTTTGGCTAAAGAGGACAGTATTCATTCCATGTAAATTGATTAAAGTTTCTGTAGCATTTATTCTTTTGACTATTTCCATTTGTTTCACTAGTACTAATTTTTAGTGAACATAAGGAAAACAAACACATGTCAAAAAAGAAAATTGGTCCATACTCTAGGGTGGTCACTCACTCAGTCACTCTATCAATAAAACCTTAAAACTAACACAAGTAGTATGAGATTTGACATTCATGTACTATGTAATTTTATCTCTAGTTAAGCTCAATTCTTGTTCTCCACAATAGTACAAGGTGATATAATCAATACTTACAATACTTCTCTGTACTTGAACATTTAGAAAACACAAACACACATACACATAAATCATAAATCATGCACAGAAACAGATACACATGAAGATTAATTTCGGAAAGTGGAATCAAGTAAGAGACTTCTTGGAGTTAAAGAACATACCTGAGAGTATGAAGGGAGTTTGTGGGTGAGAAAGTCTGGACCTTTTTCTTCCATTTGATCAAAGATTGACAACACAAGTTGCAGAAATGCCTTCTTTGAATCTTGAAACTAAGAGAAATATATATATATATATATATATAGAAGAAGAGTCACTCGAAATTTGTTGTTTTTCCCATAAACACCCTGAATTAATAATAAGAAAATGAAGTTCAGGTTCTGGGATTTGGTGATGACAGCAGAACTGCAGAAGGAAGCTGAATGGTTTAGTGGAGAGTAGTAAATATAGGCAGCATGTATGTACACACAATAAATAAATATTATAATCTGATTTTATATATGAATATACTCACTTCGTCCCAAAACAGCTGCACTATTTTGCCATTTTGGGCGTCCCGTTAGAGTTGCACCATTTCATTTCTTTGCCATATTTGACATGATTATGATAATTTTATATTTCATCAACACATTTTTGTGTTCACAAATTCTCCATAAAGTAAAAGCAACACCCACTATCAATATAACTCAATATTTAACTATTCTCCTTATCTTTTGTGTCCAAAAGCAAATGGTGCAACTGTTTAGGACGGAGGAGTACATGATACTTTAAACACTATTTACTCATTTTAGGAATAACTTAAGTAGGTTGGTTAGTTGGTATGAGCATAAATGATGTAAAATGTAGCAATCCACTAGTCCAAGGATACCTTTTCAAGCTGTCTTAGCAGTGATGATGATCACATAAAAGTGTAAAGTCCAAATCTTGATTATGTTTCTTCACAGTGTATTACAGTAGTATATTAAATATGTCAGGTAAAATTCATGTGTGAAGTGAGTCAAAGATTGAGTAAGAAAGTAAAACTAGTCTGTCTAATGATGATGATGTTCATGGGGAATTTTCATATTCTTATTTTTTTTATAAGTAGTTTTAGAATTTTGGTTACTAAATATAAATAGTTTTAAATTTTTAATATTTATTATACTAATTCTCATGTACTTTATAATAATTAAAAATGCAATAATTATTAGTGACAAACCATCTATTCTTTTTTCTCTCCGGCTCTCTCACTTAGTTTTCGTTTTGTGAATCGCACTTGTAATAAAGCAGCCCATATGGTTGCACATGACGTTTTCATAGATAGCTTTGGTTTTGAATCTCTTCCATTTGAGAACCCTGATGTAACCTCTTGATTGTTTCTTGGATCAATAGATGACCGTTTTCATTGCTAAAAAAAAAAAAAAAAAGTTGAAACAATAAAATAATAAAAATCAATTATTTCCTTAATAGGTGAGAAAACACACTTAAAACTAATTATAAAAAAACGGAGGGAGCACTCAATATCCCATGCTTTAAAATTTGGTCAAATAATGATTCAAGTTACATTTCTTTTTACCACATTCATTACAAGTATTGATTTGTTTGACAAAATGAATATGAATGAATAAAGGTAGTTATTGATAAAAAGTGTGAATATAGTCAAAGAACTGAAATAATGGTGAAAGAAAGTCACCGAATATTTTTGAAAACGTCAAAAATTTTATTAACATAAGTACCTAAAACAATTCCAAAAAGAATTGTACACGAGGCCTGCACAATATCACAACGATTATACACATGACCTCAAAAGAGATAAGAAGACAACCCCGTTATGCTCGATCCGAAATAATTATGATCGGAGTTAACTTATGAGTTATGACCACCCTTTTCATCTAAAAAGGTCACCAAATATAGTTATTGATTAAGTTAGCTATTGATTAAGTGAATTATATTATGATTTTAAACCAAATGAGTTACTAACAAGTTTCCTAATAAACTAGACACCTAAAATATTGTGATACGGTCGGTCTAACATGTTACATACACATACTTACATGCTACACTACCAAAAAGATGTACTACTTTTACGATTGAAAAAAAATTACAGTGGGTAGGTTTATTTTTCAGTGAAGTGTAAAATAGTTATTCATCCTGTTCTTTTTTAAATTTGTTTTACCTATTCCATTTTTATTCGTTTTTTTTAGATTTTTTATTTTTTGATAAATGTTTATCTCACAACTTTATTTTGAGTTTTGCGACTAAACCAAACAACACACTCATTATATAAACATCTTAAAACTCCAATTCAAAATCAAACGAAAATGATCTAAAACAACAAATGGGTATATAATGGATTCCACATTGGAGCCCACATGAATAGTGAGAGAGGGTCTCACTTGACAATCAACATAATTGAAGTTTGACTACAAAAGTACAAATTATTCTTAAACTATAATAGTAAAATATTTGTCAAAATTATTTTATAAAACTTGTATCCTAATTTTTCAATATGTAGTTTTATTAAAATATTTTATCATTACAGTTTAAGAGTTATTTGTAATTAAACTTTAATTTTGTTGACCGCAAAAAATTAAAACGGTATAACTGTTTTGAAACGGAATGAAGGAGTATGTACTTACAGTACATAACAATTCCCCTAGCATTTCATAAACCATAAATATTGATATAATTGATTGCATACAATTGAATACTATTACGTAATTTCTCTTTTATGATATAAGTTTAATAATTTAATAATTTAATTACTTTTCAGAGTATTAATTTGAAATGAAACCGACCAGTAAAAGTTTAAGCCCAAGTAAAATAGCGAATGAATCTGATACCAAAGATTTATGGAGTTCGAGAGGCTATGGTTTTCAGTTGGGTTTCGGTCTTAGATTTTTCGGGGATCATAGCGTAGCTAGAGGGTTTTCGTCCCGGTTTTGGTATTTTCATTAGCCTCCATGGCTATTTGGACCCTCTATTGGTACTTGATTGTGTTGTTATATACTCATCTGTTTCTTTAGAATTTTTTACATATTCCATTTTTGTCCGTTTTATTAGATTCTTTACATTTTCTTTTTGACAAATTTTTATCTCACAACTTTATTGTGGGTCCTGGCACTAAACCAAACTCATTAGACCGACTCCAACGGAGTCGTAACTCAGAAGTTGATTCCCGAGTTGCGACTCCATCAGAGTCGCAGTCGGCTCATGAGCCGAAGCTCAACTATATTATATATATATATTTTTGGTTTGGCTTTTTTTTTCTTTTATCTAACTTATTGTTGTTTATACACTGCTACTAACGTGTGAGCATACATATATACTACTACCAATGTCTTTTTATTTTTCTTTTTTATGTTTTTTTCTTCTTTTCTTTTTCATGTTTATTATTTTGTTTACATATCTAATAATGCATAGATAAATATAATAAAATAATTTATAAAATAAAGCATTACGTTATATAATCTTTATTACAAATAATTCTAAAAGATAAAAGACTCTTCATAAGTAACGATAAAACTACAAATCTTACAACGATAAATTATTATTGAACTTTTAATTTTGCACGAGTATATTTTCTTTTAATTTGATAGTCTATTGTACTATTTTTATAATGTTTTCTAATATTTATTGTATTTTGAAGTATCATATAATATTTTAAAATGAAATGAATAATCGATTAAAAAATTTAAGGAAAAAAAAGAGAGGATGAAATAAAAATAATAATAAAATAAATGGAAAATAGGGGATCAACTGTTGGAGCATGTTGGAAGAGTCGGGGATTAAGTTAGTAGAATGATGACGAGGCGCAGTTGAGCTCCACTTTTGGGATCAACGGTTGGAGAAGACCTTATACAAATCTACTAAAACTCCGATCCAAAAGCAAACGTAAATAATCTAAAAAAACGGATGAGTATCTTGTTTCACGATTGGGTCATTCCCCTCTTATCTTGTACATTATATTTTTAAGTTTAATGAAATTTTCTGATGTTTTAAAAAAAACATACCGAATGAATCCTTAAATTTAATCCGGAGTAATTAGAAAAAATAAGTGTACACTGCAGAGGGACAGGTGTACCGTCGTGGTATTGGCGGCGACTGTTACATGGCCTTTAATGGGAAGGCTATGCAAATGATGCTGGTGAAAGGACCCATGAGAAAATACCAAAATAAGGAACCCCAAATTTTTATATTTTTATTAAGTTATAGTTTTTCAAGGTACAGAGAAGAAAAATATGGAATGGTATTGTTGCAGAAGCTTTTGGCTTTTGTTAGTAACCTGCCCAATATATACTATAGCTTTTTTGCAGCAGCAATTTACTGCTCTATGATAATTACTGCTTCAAGACAAACATTCAATTGGTGAAAAATAGCGTACTTTCGTGACCGGTACAATTTGTACCCAAATGTCAAAATATTGTATCCAGATGCAAGCACTAAAAAGTGGTTGGCCTTATATGCAAACATTCGGGAGGTCTTTATAATAGTTTTGACTTATCCTAAGGAGAAATTGACAAATGACATTATAGTTGGGCAGAGAAAATAAATATAAAATACAGCTTAATTTAATAATTTAAGAGAGGATATCCACTTTCAAATTATAAATCATTGCAAGCTCCAAAAGTAATTCTTCTTAAAATAAGCGAATATGTATTCGAAATTAAGTTGAGCTAACATTACAAGGTGGCTAACAACATTTATAGTAGTGCAGAAACAAATTTCATAAAAGCTTCAAACAATTTTGTTTAGAATATACTAAAAGTTTACACATGAGGAATGTATAGGAGAAACTTAGTTTATTACAGGAAATTCGATTAGAACAGTTTTGTGTGATGTGTCAATTCATCATGCAAAATAAGCAACTCATTACCTCGTTATCATATCGAATTTTCACATAATGCTATTTGGGCATAAAATTGATTAGGTTAAGGATGGAACATATGCTAAACTTAATATGATGAATCGATTTAGCATATGACACCAATAATAGATGGTTGCTATCATAATAGTGCATGACTAAGCCATATTACTATGTGTTAAGCTTTGTCCTCATTGTCTCATCATGCTAAATGGCTGATTCCCATTATACAAGAAAAGGTACAACTCCTCAACTGTTTTGTGATAGGAATTGCTAAATTAGAATCTTTAAAGATATATCGGTACACACATACATGTATAAGTTTTTCGTTAAGATTATAATAATTATAAAAAAAATGGGTATAAATTTTGAGAAGGAGAGTGAGGGTAAGTGTCGTTATTTTTTATAGGAGACTGTCTACAATTAAATTAAAAATAAATTGCGTTATGATCTTATAACACAAATATATGCTCTTGTTTTAATTTCTTACTCTTGTTCATAGTAAATACTAGGAACCGCATCACACGCGTAGTAGCGTGTGAAGCGTCATCTTGTAAAATATTATTATTTTATTAAATAATATATTGAAATAAATGGAGTGAATATATAATTTTCACATAATGACTTCAAATGTAATAAAAAATAACTAATTGAGTAATTTAACTTAATATAAATGGTGTACTATAAATGTATATAATTTTTGTAGTTATGGAATTAATAGTTTTGAATTGAACTCTATTAGACATACAAAAAGTATTCTTCCGATGAGTTAAGAACCATCAGATACATCTCTAAACTTTGAAAATATTCAACTTCAAAATCTGCAATGCATCTTTTTCGCATGTTAATTGGTATTTTTCATCAGTTGAATATATTGTCAAGTGCTTCATATAAACATTCTAGTTTTTTTAATAATCGAACCATTACAATTTCACAAGTAGCATTACGAAGCTAGTAATAAATTATAAATAATCCCGCACTTGGCGAGAATTGAACCTATGACCTCTAGTGTCATGACACCTCAGTCTAACCAATTGAGCTAGACCTCATTGGTATAAACATTCTAGTTTCATAATATGATGTTTTAGTTATTTTTATCGTATGATTTAAGAATAATTTAAGGTCAAAATGATCATCGAAAAAGTCAACAAAATCAAGTGTTACATTTATTATTGGACGGGGGAAGTATGTATTTTTTTTTATAAGAACATATCATGGTTATATTTTAAAATTAAGTATAATACGTCATACAAATTTATGTTAAAAAATAAAAATTTAAGAAGAGAATAAATAAAGAAGAAAAAATTACGTCAATAAGATTCGAACCCAACACCTTCAACTAAAATAATGATACAAATAATAGAGAAAAATCACGCCAACAAGATTCGAACCAAACACCTTCAATAAAAATAATAATAAAAATAATGGAGAAAAATCACGCCAACATGATTCGAACCCTACATCTTTTAATTAACTAATGACACATGTACGCACCAGATTAAAATTGTATAAGCAAGATCAACGGATTAAAATTGATTGGTAGGTCAATCAATTGATTGAATCAACATGCTTATTATATTACTTTAATATTCTTATTCATAAAAAAACATATGTTAATACTAATTCTTATATTTGTCCGAATATTTTTACGATAACCTGTCAACCGGTTACCTTTTTCTTAAATATAATATATTAAGGCAATATTATTCACGAAGAATGGCATCCATGCATCTTTAACTTCTTCCGTGCAACTTACTATAATTGTATTGGTTCTGATTTCATTTCTAACTTTTTGAGTATCATATCATAATATCAGATAGTAATTACTCCTTTTAATTTGTATTACGCCTTTATTTAACAATAATTAGAATACTTGCGCAGTTGAGGAATTGATTAGCTTTTGTGTCTAGTGTCCACCACCATGATGAAAAAATTTAGCAAAAGGAAGAAGGGTACGTTGAATAATGTGCGTGAGTATAGGAATAGGATATTAATGCATGATATCTCTAGCTAAAGTTGTTGGTTTAAATTATGATGATTTTGTTATTTTCCTTTGCGGCTCATGTCATCCAATTGAAGTGATTTGGTTTTTTTCTTTGCGGCTCATGTCATCCAATTGAAGTGATGTCCAATTATGACTCGTGGTTTTGGCGTGGTTTTGGTGCAGTTAAATCTATTTCACTTGTGATTCGATATAGATGATGCATGTTTAATGGAGTATTTTATTGATTTGATATATATAAACACAACCAATGAGCTTACTCTAGCTCAATAACAACTAACAATGACTCAACTGACACTCTTTCTTTATCTACGCAATGAGTTCATCTTGTTTTGAAAATGGAGATCTTCTCCTATGAGATTCTGAAATGTTCAAATCGAGGATGCCATTTTGTATATAGAATAGACCCTTACTTTCGGTACAGAAAGCAGTCAAGAAGTCGAGTGCTTTGATTGGCTTGATTTTTCCTTTCTTTTCCCGCCCATCGCATCTGGTTGTCGGGTCTTCTACTATTTTTTATTTATCCGACTCTGAGAAGAGAAGATTCGATTTGGGAGTTTCCTTTCACGTGGGCCAGCAGTATGGCTTCTGGTTGACCTCCTCTTAATTCATCAAAGGTTCGGGGTGGAATCCCACGGATCCTCGGAATTTTCGCAAGCTAATTACTTCTTTTGGGTGGACCTTTCTCATGAAATGGGCCTAATTATGAAGCCTATATACATGACATTTCTTGGGCCAGCCCACCAACACTAAGATGAGGACATAAAATCTGGGATCTTACCTGTCGTTATCATTTTTTGCCCTACATTACCTGTATGTTCTCTTGTGTATATCTAAACGTAAAATACATAAGCTCAGTTGTATATTTATTTTCTACAATATAATAAGTACTATTTTTGTAGTTGTCCGGTTCAATTGGTTTAAACTTGGGTTCTTCTGACAGTTCGAACCTGTTTATTTTCGTAAGGCTAAATACCAACTTATTATACAAACGTTTTAAACCAACTTATTTCTCCACAACTATACCAACCTTATGACTTTGTCACGGTCATGGATCGAACCATGTACATCTCCTTTTCACTGCTCCAACTCCTTACCACTGCACCACCTTATAACTCTCGCATGTACATTGTATTTAAATAAAGAGAAAATTGATTATAAGGGCTCACTATGAAGTACTTTCTCATAAAGGACCCTATTGTATTATCAATTACTCATCTGTCTCAATCAATTCTTTACGTATTCCTTTTTTGGACGTCCCAATCAATTCTTTACGTTTCCATTTTTGGAAAGTACCCCACATCTCATCTATATTATTTTAAATATGGACCCCACATTTACACTTCTTTATCTCCACTCATATCTCACACTTTTTTAATCAACTACCCCACATTTACATACAATATTAATATAACACTACCAAACAAAATTATTCATTAAAAACTGTGCAAAAAGCAAACGTAGACTTATCATCGGGACGGAGGGAGTACATTTAAGTCCAAACTCAATTACATTTTAATCCATTTGAGTTGACCAACATTTTAGTTAAGTTTTTTTCTTTAAAATTTATTTTATTATTTTAGTATTTTACTTAGTTTTTCTGTTAATTCTTTATCTTTTTTAGAGAAAATTGATTACCCTTGATTATAAGGGCTCACTATGAAATCCTTTCTCATAAAGGATCCTCTTGTGTTATCAATTACATTTTAGTCCAAACTCAATTACATTTTAGTGCATTTGAGTTGACCAACACTTTAAAACACCTTCCAACCAAACATGACTTAAGAAAAATAAATATTTTCAATCAAAAAATTAATTTAAAGATTTAAAAAATCTAAATAGAATTATAAAATAAAATAAAAATTAAATATTTAACAAGATCCATCCATCTTCTTCGCTAAAGCTTCGATACTGAAAAATTTCAGTATCGGAGCTCCGGTGCCGATAACGATGGAGCTGCTGCTCCACCGATCTGGTGGTGGAGCAAGCTGCTTGCTGCGTCGTTAATGGTGGTGGAGCAGCCGTTTTCGGCGATGGAGCTCCGGTATCGGAAAAAATTACGGTACCGAAGCTTTGGGGATGATGAAGATAATTTTTTTTATTTTTATTTTAGTTAAGTTTTTTTTCTTTAAAATTTATTTTATTATTTTAGTATTTTACTTAGTTTTTCTTTTAATTCTTTATCTTTTTTATTTGAAAACAACTAAGGTTTGTTTGGTTTCATCAAAATTCAATTTTGGAATAGTGAATTTTTGTTGACTTTGGACTAAAATGTAATCGATAAACTAAGATGGTTCATTTCGTTATTAGGGACGCTAAGAGGGTATAAAAAATCAATGGACCCTCTTTTTTATTTGAAAACACTAAGGTTTGTTTGGTTTCATCAAAATTCAATTTTGGAATAGTGAATTTTTGTTGACTTTGGACTAAAATGTAATTATAAACTAAGGTGGTTTATTTTGTTATTAGGAACGCTAAGAGAGTATATCATATGATACCCCTCTTGGGACACCACTTTGCATATACAACCCTCTTAGTCCCAGAATTACATCCAGGTCCACGAGCCCATTTTTGTGTTGACCAAAAAAAAAATTACTGTTCATTCCAGTCTTGCCAAACGCGGCCTTAGCTCCAAAAAACAAAAATTAAGTTTTAATACCCTTAACTCTTCTTATTTTTATATTTATTTTTTTCTTTTCCCATCTTCTTCTTCATCAATTCCGGTACCGGAATTACCGGTACCAGCGTCGGAGCAGCTCCGATTTTGGGACTGTATAGCCCAAAATCGGAGTTGTAAAAGCTCCGATTTGGAGCTGTTTAAACAGCTCCAAATCGGAGCTGTACAGCTCCGGATCGGAGCTGTAAAAGCTCCGATTTGGAGCTGTACAGCTCTGATATCGGAGCTGTTACAAGCTCCGGATCGGAGCTGTTAACAGCTCCAAACCGGAGTTGTACAGCTCCGATTTGGAGCTGTTAAACAGCTCCGGTCCGGAGCTTTTACAGCTCCGGATCGGAGCTGTAACAGCTCCGGATCGGAGCTGTAAAAGCTCCAGATCCGGAGCTGTTAAACAGCTCCAGATCGGAGCTGTAACAGCTCCGGACCGGAGCTGTTTAACAGCTCCGATCTGGAGCTTTTATAGCTCCGGATCGGAGCTGTTTAACAGCTCCGGTTTGGAGTCGGAACTGTTTTTGTTTTTCTTTTTTTTTTTATTAAAACTTAAAATTTCCCGGCACAAGATTTTTACACTTAACACCTAAAAATTCAAATTCAATTACATCACGGTCCACACATGTTATGCACGTGGTCTCCTGCTTAAGCTGTTTGGTCAGCGAAAAAATCCGATAATTGACCAAGGGCAAAAAAGTACTTTCAATGAATTAGTTCGCCAAAAGTCAAGGTCGTGGATCCAGATGTAATTAGTTTCGTCTAACAAGGGTATGTATGCAATCTCCGGACTAAGAGGGGGCTATATGTAATTAAGAGCATTAAGAGGGGTATCATATGCAAGAGACCCAAAAATGAATGATCAGCTTTTGAATTTGTAACAAACTCCACTAAAACTAGCAGTATATGATCTGGAGGACATTAATGTTCAAGAAAGAAAGGGTCCAGGTCACTTAATAAGGCGCTCCGGCCTTGACATCGAAGAAAACACCGGTCTAATTAATTCCAGATCAGATTTTAGTAATGCCAAATGTGTGATGAAGAACCTCCTTAATTCTCCTTCTGCATGTGCTGAACCTGAATTTGGATTGGAACAGCAGGAATTGTTCATTTCAACTGTGTTTTTAGTGATTTTCGAGTATTTTTTACAAGACTCTTTGTTTTATGTTTTTAAAATTTTAATATGGAGAAACATAGGATGGTGTCCCTTAATGAGTTTTATTTCATATTCAAACTCAACAATCTGCAGATAGACTGAGTCTGTGATAGACCACATGTTTAACTTTTCTTTTGTTTTTGCCTTCCTTTTGTTAAATACCAAGCAAAAGTCATCACATATAATTAATCTAAAACAGGTCAAGTGCTCTTTTAATATACGTCCATATTCATGTTGCTTCCAGATAAAAAATTAATGATAATTAAACACGTCGTCATGATCGTTCTATTCAGTACATGCAAGGCGGCTTCAGAAATTTAGAGACTACCTGAACAGGACTAGTCGACATAACTCATATGGATTCACAATACAAGACTACTATAGGACGGAGAGGGAGATATAGACAGAGGTCCAATTATACTCTTCTTCAGCAATATAGTGTACTAGTTCAACCTTTAAAGTCATAGTTGACACTTGACACAGACTCTAAGAATTAATTATTTATCATAACAATTAACTTCCATAGTTGAACACAACAAGATCAGTCTCATTCTATAAAAGCTAAGGCTGTGCAAAAAAACTAAAGAATGCTACCTCAAACCAATTAATTTGTACAGGAAAACAAAACTAAAAAGCAATGCTAAGACCCACTGTTAATGCTCCCTCTACCACTTTATGTATAATTGTATATGGATCTTCTTCTTCATCACTACTATTCCAGCAACATGCTCCAACAACGAATCCGATTTTCATGCCCTTGTTGCCTTCAAGAATGCAGTAGATATTGATCCACAGGGAGCTCTAAGCTGGTGGAAATGTGGAATGAATCTGTCCATTTCTGTAGCTGGCCTGGCATTTTCTGCGGTTTCAAGCATCCAGACATGCAGAGTTGTCTCAATTGATGTCATGTCCAGAGGCCTTGTGGGAACCATTTCACCTCGTTTAGGTAATCTTTCTTTTCTCAGATTCATCAATCTGCAAAATAACACCTTCTATGGCCCGATTCCACAGGAGATTGGTCGCCTAAGGCGTCTTGAGTATGTCGAATTTAGCAACAATTCTTTAAGTTATGAGATCACTAGAAACTTGTCCCAGTGTGTGAATATCTATTACCTCAATTTGATTGACAATGATCTCACTGGCAGCATATCTCTCCAACTAAGTTCTTGGTTAAACTTCAAGCCCTGAGGTTGTCGAAAAACAAACTTTCTGGAACTATCCCACCATTTATTGGGAATTTCACCAATCTCAAGAAGCTTTGTCAAAAGGAATGTGGAATGCAAGGTGAAATTCCCAAGTCCCTTATCCAACTTCAGTCACTCAAATTCCTAACTTTAGCTATGAACAACTTGACTGGTAGAATTCCATTTGGCCTATTCAATATTTCCACAATGGTAATATTCACCATGAGTTTTAATCGACTCGAAGGAACCATCCCTTCCCACATGGGTTTCTCATTTCTTATCTTGAAAATCTTAGTCTATAGGGACGAATAATTTATCTGGTCGACTGATGATAGATTTCAGTAAGTTATTATCTCTAAAATACTTTTTTATTGACGTACGATAACAATATGAAAGGTGATCTAAGTTATATTCTATGATAAATTGCAGTAGCCTCTGTGATCTTGATGTCAGCTTCAATTAACTAAGTGGCTTGTTATCTTACTCGATTGTGAATCTTTCAAAAAAATTTACATACTTACATCTTAGAGGAAATCAGTTTCATGGAAGCATTCCATATGGTCTTGGAAATCTCAAAAATCTCTACTAATTTCGTCTAGATAACAATTATCTTTCTGGTCCACTTCCTTCTGACATAGGTAAACTTAGTAAGCTCGAAATCCTTAGGCTCAATGGAAACTTATTCTCCCATGAAATTTCCATCCCTTTCGATAACTTGACCAGGTCGAGCCATTTAGACTTGAACCAAAACAATTTGTCCGGAAATATACCTCAAAGCCTTAGCAATTGTAGCAGCTTGCTAACACTCAACATTTCTCGTAACAATCTAAATGGTGAAATAACTGAAGAAACTGTGAGATTGTTGTCCGCACTAATTTCCTTGACCTGTCTTACAATTCCCTGACGGGTTCTGTTCCCGCATAAGTTGGTTTTTTAGAAAATCTTGTGAGCCTAGGATTGTCACACAACAGATTATCAGGACATCTTCCAAACTCATTAGGTCAATCCGCAGGGATAGAACATATTTATCTCCAAAGCAATTCCTTTATTGGGAAATTACCTGAGGAGACATTTGGATCTCTCACTGTCACTGAATAACCTTTCCGGAGCTATTCCAAGTTTTTTAGGTGAGCTGCTTCGATCTCTCGTGTATCTGAACATGTCATTCAACAAGCTCGGAGGTGAAATTCCAACTACAGGAGTGTTTCTTAATGAGACTGTTGTATCACTTGAAGGGAACAATGAATTGTCCGGAGGGATTCCATCGCTAAGATTTCCTCCCTGCCCCTCCCAGAAATCCAAGAAAAAGCAATTTCCTATATTATTCAAAATTTTGATTCCTGTTTTTAGTGCCATGCACAATGTTGTGAATGAATTGCGTGAAGTGATACTACATATCTTGATGATTGAACTGTGAGTTAATTTGGTCCTGTTTTTCCTTGTACAAGCAATGTTTTCTATGGTTCAAGCTGATTCTATCGTCGCGTTTTTCTGTCATATATGTAATTTAATAACCTTGTTTGTGGCCTCTAATCTGCTATTGTAGTTGCACTTCCACGAATCAATCGACTTGGAGCCTGACTCTTTCGCTATATTTTGGGCTTAGTTTCACTAAATAGATTCTCACACAGTGTGATGTTCCATTGATATGCTAAATTTAGCGAGCACAGAACCTTTGCCCTAGCAGGCTTACAGAGAGTCACATTTCTACTGCTTTGGTGGACGAATTTTGAAATTACAAGAGGGTTATTACATACGATTGTGTGTAATAACAAAAAGCCCTACGCTAATTTACAGACAAGAAATAAATAGATCTATGATCTTAGATTAAATCAAAAGGGTAAGTGGACAAACCCTAATTAATTAATTAATTAATTAAACCAGATTTGGGGATTATTTGATCTGGTATCTGTGTTCCAGCTATTTGGTGCTGTGAATCTCTATGCTGAAACGCTGTGTTCCCCGAATTGATTCGTTCTAGATCGTTGCACATTCCAAAGCTGTATGGCGAGTTCGTCTTCCAACAATTCTCTTGTGTCTCTGTTTCAGTTCTATATCTTCACTCATTCGAGTAACTTTGCGTAATTTATCAACTTGATCATTCTGAGTGCTGGTAGTATGCAGGATTCTCTAGATCTGGGATTTTTCTCCTTGGTTTCAATTCTTGAGAAAACTTTACAACGTCGCCCACTGATTTATTTTCAATCTCCATGAAATGAAATTTGTGAAAGTTGTCTCTGTTTTGATCTATATTATCGGACCTTGGCACCAAATACCCGAAACCGGCGGTGTGCATTCGTGTGTCGATATGGCTATATAAATCATAGTACACAAATCTGAACAGGAGTAAGAAATAAAAACAGAAACACTTACATTAACTTCGGTGGATATAAGGCTCTTAACAAGCATAAAGAATTAAGATTTAATCGTGAACGAGGCAATATTTCACCACTTACTTTTAAGCACAATTTGCGGCTCTCTAGTGCTTCTGGCCTACTTGAATAATGTGATCTCAGGGTACAAAGCCTAATTAGCTAACTAGTAGGTACAAAACCGAATTAGCTAACTAGTTTTGGAATCAACAAAACTAGTACATCGAACCTTTCGAGTGTTAGTACGTACTCTCTGACTCTCTAAATGTAGTACGGCGATAACTAGTATATCGAACCATAGTGCGAAGCTTTATGCTATTTAGAATAAGAATGGCGATGCCAATGGACTATGGGGTGAGGAGAATTACTTCTTATTGTATGCTCCAAATTAAAATGATGGAGAAACAAATTTTTATAATGAGATAAAGTCATCTCAAAGGTGCTGAATTAATTCAAGCCATAAAGCCATCATTTATCATCATTAATTATAGTGATAATTTGACATTCACGTTAAATTACATATTTGATCACTTTAGTATAAATAGTTACCTATTTAACCAAAATTTCAACATGAGAAAATCATGATTCCGAGTTGCACCATCAGTATATACTCCATTACTCCAGTAAAAAAAAGAAAGGGGAGTAAATGATCCAGGTGCAGAGAAATAGAGATAGAGCAGAGCAAGACAAACAATCAGTTTGAACTCATTAGTAGGTCCTGTTACATCAGCAGTAACAGATCAGGACAAATCAGGGGCGTGTTGGAGCCCAGACCGGAGTTGAAACGAAAACTTAACAATTTTATAGTGTAAAATTTTGATTAATTTTTTTTTTTTTTTTTTTGCTTCGTGTTTATTGATGAATTTATTTATATATTTCTATATCTAAATAGCTCAGGGTCAATGAAATTTCTCGATCAACACAAAATCCCTGAGTATCAGCTATTATGGTTTGCCTTAGAAAAATCAGAATGCCTAGGTGGCTTGTTGATTCAATTCACAGAGAAAGATGAACTGTTATTGTATACGGAAGACTTTGCCGCTTTAATCACGGATTGTTAGTTAAATTCGGTTCTTATTTTTTGTATTCTATAATTAGTGCAGCTTCTGCATACCCTGTTTCTGTGTACATAAGAAAAGTTCTAACATGCAGGTTCAAGATCAAGACATCAAAACAAGTACATTTATTAATTCTATTAATTCAGATACTGATCAAAAGAGTACAGAGGACATGCGAAAGCAAAGGAACAGAATGATTAAAACTTGATAAAAATGCGATGATGAGACGATGATCATCATTAAGTATGACTCCCTGAGGATGAGATCGGTAGTACTTGGAACGCCATTCAAGATTAATGAGTATTCTCAATGACCTTGATAGCACCAATGGTGACAGCCTGGTCACCTTCAGTACGCTTCGGAACCAATGTCACAACTATGGTATCATCACCTTCCACATCCATGTTACTGTAGAGATCTGTGAGCCTGAAGCGACTTGCCGTCTTGATGATGTCATCGTGTCCACCTCCGAGTGGCACATGACCAAAGGATCCCGCGTAGGCAGCCTTGTCCAAGCTGGTTATTTCCTCGTCGTCTTCATCATTCACAAATACATCAAACCTGGCTACCTTACCGCTTTCAAGAGCAATGTCTTCCACCACGAGTATTTCGTCTGCTTGTCCTATCTTGGCCTTCTTAACAACCACCTTGATCGTCTTCTCCAACTTCACTGGAAATACCGACTCCGCTTTTGGAGCAGTTTCTTTGGCAGCAGTTATCTTGCTTTTGGCATCCTCGCTTTGTGGGGGTGGGCTATAGTTCAACCAGTAACTGATGTCTGAATGCTCATAAGTGTACCCCATCTTACGGTGGTCGAGACAGTCCTTGACCTTGACATTGACAAGCTCACGCTTCTCATTGTAGAACAAGAAGGCAGCCTCCAGGAAGTTGCTACTTGTAATGTTCTTTTCATAATCTGCGGGCAGTTTATCCCAAATGGACCACAACCGATCCACATTGGCATGGTGGCTGTAGAACACTGGATCTCGACCAGCTGAATAGAAGTTGCCCATGTCTTGTCGTAGGGCTTGCGACCGTCTCGGATCTCCAACATTCCAGTGAATGCCACCATGTGAATTCCTCTCAATGGATCCTTGTTGATCTGGATCGGACCTACTTCCTCGGCAATATGGTTTGCCCATGAAGTCATATGCGCTACTGAGTGAAGTTACGATTTGACTCTTTAGTGCAGCGCGGTTCTCGGTTCTTCTAACTTCATTATCCGATGATCCCGAGTTTGAGTAGTCAATCACATCACCCTTCACGTTGTCTTGGTTGCGACTTTCATTATACAAAGCCTTATATGAAGGTGTTTCCTTCTGTTGGAACAATGGTGGCATGGACATGCCTTCAGGATGGTCCCAGTTCCAGTAAGGCAACGCAAAAGTGTCATCTTCAATCAGGCTCCCCAAGATCCTCTCATAGAAATAGAGGTACCACCTATGGAATGGGAAGAAAAGCCAACTGAAGTGAACCTGGATCGGTAGACCACTGCCGGAGCCGTTCTGGTGGTAAACGTGATTGCAGTAAGCACAGTGTACATTAGCTTGCATAGTCCAACCAATGGGGTCATTGGGGTCCTTCTCGCTGAGCTTTTTCATCTTGGCTACGGCCATAGCGTACTTCTGCATGTCTTTGGTTGACGGTTCCTTATGAGCAGGTCTCCTCTTACGGAGTGTTGTATAAGCTGCAGGGAGTACATAATCTATGATTTTGTCACTTGGAGGGAGGCAGCATACAGTACCTTCTGGTAACGCACCTCCAGGAGTGGCATTTTCTGGGGGACTACATGAGGTGAAATTAGGGGGCAATATGGGGCCGAACTCATCATCGGCAAAGGCCGCTCTTGAGCCGGGTATGATGAGGTTGGATGCACCCAAACCGAGAACCATCTTCCTCCTGTCGATTTTGAAACTCTCATCATCAGGTGACGATGAGTTGGAGGAAGAGTTCCTGACCCGGAAATGGGATGGCTTTGGCTTGTAGGATAGAGGGCGAGAAGGGTGGTTTTGGTATTTGGACAAGTTGGTTGAGGAGAGGTTGGAGAGACAAGAGGAGAGCTGATGAGCCATTGCTGAGGAGGTTAAGTTTGAGATGTAGTAGTGAAGAACTAAGCTGAATCTGCCTCACTATTTATAATGGTTTTAAGCTTGCTGCATATAGATCGAGCAACTGTTTGTTAATTAACTTAGCTAGGGTTCCCATTAATTGTAGTGTAATTTATTAATAACGATTACAATTTAACCAAGGCAATTATATATAGTTTATCCATAATTTGGGATAGAAATGGGTAGGTGAACGGATATATCTCGTGCATGGTTTAATATTTTAACAAGGTCATTAACCATGTGTAGATCTATAGTTCTAAGATATTAGTATTGTAAGCTAACCTCTGTATTCGTAATTAATCGATATACGTACATATATGTGGACTAATTTTAATTATCTCGACTGTGGTGAAACTTGAGAACGGTGATCTCTATGGATAAAATATATTGTAGTACTATCTTTCGTTTCGTGTAACTTCTCTGGAATGGACGGATCAGATTTAATCTCGGAATATATGGCTGAGATAGCTTGATCAGTTTTAAGCAGGAGGTTTGTTAGGTGAAATTTCAACGGGTTCTATTTATCTTTACCTAACAGTTTTAAAATTTCTTTGATCATCAACGAATTTGATAGTGCATTCCTAGAGAAAGAGAACATGGTAAAGTCTCTGTAATTCTTCTAATTCACTCAGGTTCCAAATTTCCAATGTTGAGAAGTGAGTTAGATTTAACAGAAAGATTTCGCAAGTGATCGCGCGAGTTTTGTCGCATGTTTTTATTTCACGTCACATCTCTAACTTCAAACATTGTATATTGGGATTTTTACACTACAACATCAATTTGAGGTATCCAATTACAATTTAGTATCTCTAGTTAACATTATTTCATTTAAGTCCAGCTTAATCTCCATTTCATTTAAGTTCAATCTAATCTCCCATCTCTAATAGTATGAGCAAAATTTTACCATTATCACCGGTTTATCATTTACTATCAGTAGATTTACCACTGGTAATGGTATCTACAAAAATATGAGCGATAAACAATTGATGTTTTAAATTTACCGCACATTTACGATATGGTTATACCATACTTACAAGCTTATACGAATATTGTTGAATTTCTTAAATACGAAGGATATGTTAAATGTTTTAGATGCACTTTGTCACTTATTATTCTTTTGTACATAATAACGTCCATTATTGCATAAATATTGAATCATGTTACTATGATACGAGTGGTAACCATCATATCACCGGTACGTACGGTTACCATTTTTTTGTTACCAATGGTAACGGTTACCATGTGTCTTTGTACGGTACATTGTTAGGGAAATTGTTAACCACCTACGTTTTCGATCTCGCCGGGTCAACCCGGGGTTTAACCGCTTCTCGGACGCATGTCTGAGACGGAACCACAAAAACTCGGAAAATCTCGCTAACCCGGGATTTTTCCGAGTTTTTTGGGCGGTTAACCCGGGTTTTTAATAAAAAAAAAAATTTGGATCATGTAATGTTCTAAATTCTAATGATGTACTACTACTATTAGTGACTTTATTTTGATTTCTATGAGTTTATAATTTATATTGACATTTATGTTTTAATTTTCAATGTAATATGTATAGTATTTATTATATATAATTTGATATATTAATTAAATGGACCGGGACATTCCTCCGAGATGACCCGGGTTGACCCGGGTTGACCTTTCTCAGGAGGTCGTCCGAGACGGCCTCCAAGACGAGATTCAAACATAGTTAACCACCCTTAAATAGTAGTACTTCTTTTTTTTTTTTTTTTTTTTTAATTCTTTTTTACCGTTAGCATGAACACTCATCCCTACTTCTCACCGACTCTCTCTTGTGTCTTCTCCATCCTTCTTTCCTATCTCCTCACACATTCATTCTCTTCCTTTGAGCCATGCACACAACCTTTAGCGTTTCACTATTATATCTAGATCTTCATTAGATATCTCTTAACATACATAGCCTAGTTTTTCCAATGTTTTTAATTTTGCTTCGGGGATGAAGGGTATCCAATTGAAGCAATCGATTAATCTGGGTGACAATTAATTTTGCCTATTTCAATAATTGTTGTTGAATTCAAATTAAGTCATCGATGATGATTGGAGAAAATATGGTGCTTGAGTAGTGCGGTCATTGATGAGAGACGGAGAGGAAGAGTGAAACAACACTCAAATTTAAAGTAAAAAAGATGCAGGAACTGTTGAAGCCAATAATGAAACTGTGAAAAAGCAATTAGAAGGATTTTTTTGTGTTTTGGATTTTTGTATATTACTATGAGGTAGTGTGTTTGTTTGCCGTGTTTCACTTTTCTCTTAACCCATTGTTTGTATTAATATAACTAACTTCGTTTACTATAAGTGTAGAGGTGTGTGTTTACGACTGCAATTTGCATTACAATGTGATATTTGTTAGTTAGAAATTCAGACCGACTCCTTGTACGTTGCTAATTGTTTGAACAGGATGTAGGAGCCGGCATGGAAGCACCGGACCATGCTGCGTAGGATCAACACGGGGCTGCAGCTTTTGGATGGATGGAAAGTCAAGTATGTGTACAGGGAAAGTAATAGACTAGCTGACCGCTTAGCAGATTATGATAGTAGTAATAGTTTGTGTTGTAGTTGTGTATCTTTTGTCTGTAAATAGTTCACTAGATCCTGTGTGGTTCTAGACTTTTGTCCAGAGTGGCTCTCTTCTCGTGTGCTTGATGACTTACGCCTTACGGTATTGCGTGTGTAGTTGCTGCGCCGGCTAACTTTGATCATTTTTTTTTTTTTTTTTTTGGTTTTTAGTTTTAAAAAATACAATCTCTATCAAAAGTTCGTATTCAAAGAAAATCATCAAGGAAAAAGAAAGGAAATAAGTAGTACTCATGTACCCCTGTGTGGCCTTGGGGAAATTCTTACATAGACAGGTCCATAAGATGAACCACATCATTTATTTACTACTATTATGAGTTGGTAACACTTATTGTATCTGTGGCACATCTATAGGCTATAGCTACATCATCTATAAAATTCACCATAAACCAATTCTACTATAAAAATTTCAGTGTGGTCTGTAGAGATGGAGATCGGAAACAAACACTTTGAATTTTGAAGTCATTGGTAGGTTTGCTACACCACCGTTTCCAGATCAAGGAAAATCCCCAAATATCAGAAGTTAAGGTTTACCGTAGGTATAAAAATCAGAAAGTCTGGTTGGGTCGTTGGTTGAGTTGATAGAGAAAGATGAGTTGTTATTCTATACGGGTACGGAAGACTTTGCCGACCCAATCAGGGATCTTTAGTTTGAAATTTGAATTATTTTTTTCTATAAATGAAGATTCTTGTATACTCTGTTTCTTTGTAGTACATCATAAAGATTACGGAGATATTTAGAATGAACACAAACATAGTTAGTTTAGTAAAATTAGTTAATTAGAACTAGAAAAGTTCGAAATGCAAGTTCAATATCAAGAAATCAAACAAGTACATTTTATTCAACAACTAAAAAAAGTACAGACAATTAGAAGCGAAAGCGAAGAACACGTCGATGAAAACTTGATGAGATGATAAACTGTGATGATCAGTAACTATGGCAATGACGAAGATGAGAAAGGTAGTACTTGAACGGCATTCAAGATTGAGTTTTCTCAATGACCTTGATAGCACCAATGGTGACAGTCTGATCCCCTGGAGTACGCCTCGGGACCAATGTCACAACTATGGTATCATCACCCTCCAAATCCATCTTATTGTACAGATTTGTGAGCCTGAGGCGAGTAAACGTTTTGATCACGCTGCTGTCTCCTCCTCCAAGCGGCACATGAGTGAAGGATCCAGCGTATGCTGCCTTGTCCAATTTGGTGAAGTCTACTTCCTCATCTTCATCGTTCACAAACACATCAAACTTGGCGAACCTGTTGCTTTTAACTGCAATGTCTTCCAACACGAGTATTTCATCGGCATGTCCTGTCTTGGCCTTCTTAACAACCACCTTGGTTACGTTCTTCAACTTTAATGGGAACACTGTCTCTGCTTTTGGTGCTTTTGATTTGGCTTCAGTTATCTTGTCCTTGGCAGCATCGCTCTGTGAGGCAGAGCTGCTCTGCAACCAGCAACTAATGTCTGAATGCTCATAAACATACCCCATCTTGCGGTGGTCAAGAGAGTCCTTGACATTGACACGAACAAGCTCACGTTTCTCATTGTAGAACAAGAAGGAGGCTTCAAGGAAGTTCTTACTATTGATCTTCTTGTCGTAATCAGTAGGTAATTTGCTCCATATAGACCATAAGCGGTCCACATTGGCATGGTGGCTATAGAACACAGGATCTCTACCAGCCGAATAGAAGTTGCCCATGTCTTCACGTAGGGGTCCTGATCTTGAATCTCCAACCAAGAAGTGAAGAGCACCGTGTGAATTGCTCTCAATTTGTCCTTGTCCGGCTGTAGTGGCCTCAGTTCCCTGGCAATACGGTGTGCCCATAAAGTCATAGGCACTGCTGGGTGCACTTATGATCTGTGTGTGCAATGAAGAGCAGTTGTTGATACGTCTGGTAGCATCATCGGTTGCACCTGAAAATGAGTAATCGAGCACAGAAGCATTCACAGCGGGTATGTCTCGGTTGGTGTCATACAAAGCCCCATACACAGGGCCTTGGTCCTGGAACAATGGCGGTATGCCCATCCCTTGGGGATTGTCCCAGTTCCAGAATGGCAACGCAAAAGTGGGGTCATTAATCAAGCTCCCCAAGATCCTCTCGTAGAAATAGAGGTACCACCTGTGGAATGGGAAGAACAGCCAACTGAAGTGGATCTGGATCGGGATGCCGTTGTTAGTGCCGGTTTGGTGGTAAACGTGATTGCAGTAAGCGCAATGCACATTTGCTTGCATGGTCCAACCAATGGGGTCATTGGGATCCTTGTCACTGAGTTTTTTCATCTCAGCCACGGCCCGGGCATACTTTTTCATGTCTTCGGCTGCCTTGCGACTGTGAGCAGGCCTCCTCTTCTTAAGTATGGTAGGTCGAGGGAATACGAAATCCTTGATATTGTCACTTGGAGGGAGGCAGCATTTGGTATTTGCTGGTAATGGGTCTGTGCCAGTGGCATTTTCTGGGGGACTACATGAGGTGAAACTAGGGGGCAGTAAGGGGCCTATATCATCCGCAAAGGCCGCTTTTGAGCCGGGTATGATGAGGTTGGATGCCCCCAAACCGAGAACCATTTTCCTCCGGTCGATTTTGAAACTCTCGTCATCAGGTGACGATGAGTTGGAGGAAGAGTTCTTGACTTGGAAATGGGATGGCTTTGGCTTGTAAGATAGAGGGCGAGAAGGGTGGTTTTGGTATTTCGACAAGTTGGTTGAGGAGAGGTTGGAAAGACAGGAGGAGAGTTGATGAGCCATTGCTGTTGGTTAAGTTTGAGATGGAGTAGTGAAGGACAAAGCTGCAACTGCTCCACTATTTATAATGGTTTTCAAGCTTGCTAGAGCTACTGCGGATCGAGCAACTGTTTGTTACTCCTAACTTAGCTAGGGTTTCAATTAATTGTAGTATTAAATCAACTATGCAATAGTTTATTGATAATTTGTGATAGAGATGGTAGGTGAACGGATATATCTCGTGCTTGATTAAGAATCTAAGATATTAACAAGGTCATTGACCATTTATTGAATCTATGTTCAGAGAGATTATATACAGTTTATTTTCTTACAATTACAAGTATATATATGCATGTGTTATTAATCGATATATACCTACTACTATATTTTTTTAACTATATATCTCGACCATAGCGAAACTTGAGAACGGTGTTCTATGGATAAAATACATTAATTATTGTACTAATATTCCATCTTCGTATAAATTCTCTTTAATTAATTAGTATTCTCTCCTTTTTTTAATATAATTAGTTTTAACCGTTATTATTTTTTTAAATATAAGTAGTTTAAGTATTATATTATGATTGGGTGTTAGAATAAAATGATAGCGAGAATCACTTTTTATTTATGCTCCAAATCTAGCAAATAACCCGCCGAAATTTGACGAGAAATAGTAAATTTATAAATAATTTAATGAAAGTCAATTAAAATAAAAAACAATGACCTTTGTATTTACTTTTATTAATATACAATTTACGAAATAGTCCTGTAATGCCCCAGATTTTCGAGAGCTTAAAGGTATTGAGAACGCTACTCATATAGTGGTTCGAGCTCAAACTCGAGCCTAAAATTAAGCTCGTTTTGTTAACGAGCCGAGCCTAAGCTAGACTCGTTTCTTAACGAGCTCGAGCCGAGTCTAGCACATACTCGGCTCGGCTCGGCTCGTTAAACAACACTACTAACCGTTATGAACTATTGTGAAATATGCTTGTTGAAAACATGTAGTTTTCTAAAGTATTTGAGGAATAGTTCCGTCGGGAAAAAATTAAAAAAGTAAATGGGCTTCTCCGAGGGAAACAATCACTTTGAACTCATTGGTAGCTTGCTGCTACACCAGTGGTACGAGATCAAGAAAAATCCCCAAATATCATAATTTAGGGTTTACCATTCGTATAGAAAAAAAAATCAGAAAATCTAGTTGGCCCTTTGATTCAATTGACAGACAAAGACGGGCTATTATTGTATACGTAAGACTTTTAAGACTCAATCATGGAATTTTAGCTTCAATTCGGTTCTCATTTTCTCTATAAATGAAGATTATGTATACTCTGTTTCTTAAAAAAAACAAAAAAAAAAAAAGTTTACGTATACTCTGTTTCTTTCCTACATTATAAAAACGAGAGAGATATTTAGAATGAAGTACTGTAGATACAAAATGAACACAAACAGTACATTTTATTCAATTAATTAACGTCAAGAAAATGCAAGTTCTACATCAAGTAGTACATTTTATTCAAGTAGTGGCTCAAAGGAGTACATAGACAAGGCCAAAGCAAACAACACCCTGAAAACTTCAAATTGCGATGATGAAATCAAACGATGATCCATCCATATTATTAACCGCTGCGGAGATGATGTTGATACGTCATCATTGAAGATTAGTGAGTATTCTCAATGACCTTGATAGCACCAATGGTGACAGTTTGATCACCTGGAGTACGCCTGGCGACCAGTGTCACGACGATGGTATCATCACCTTCCAGATCCATGTTACTGTAGAGATCTGTGAGCCTGAGGCGAGTAAATGTTTTGATGGTGTCACTGTGTCCACCTCCAAGTGGCACATGACCGAATGAACCCAAGTACGATGCCTTGTCCAATCTGGTGAAGTCTTCATCATCCTCGTCGTTCACAAACACATCAAACTTGGCGAACTTATTGGTTTTAAGAGCAATGTCTTCCAGCACCAGTACTTCGTCGGCTTGCCCTACCTTGGCCTTCTTAACAACGACCTTGATGGTGTCTTTGAGCTTAGCTGGGAACACCGTCTCTGCGTTGGGTAGTTTTGCTTTGACATCACTTATCTTGCTCTTGGCATCATCGCTCTGTGGTGTGGGCCTGGCGTTCAACCAAGAACTAATGTCTGAATGCTCGTAAGTGTACCCCATCTTACGGTTGTCCAGGGCGTCCTTGACCTTGACACGGACAAGCTCTCGTTTCTCATTATAGAACAGGAATTCTGTCTCAAGGTAGCTGTTTAGTGTAATTTTCTTGTCAAAATCCGCAGGCAATCCTTGCCAAATGGACCACAACCGATCCACATTGGCATGGTGACTGTAAAACACCGCATCTCGACCAGCTGAATAGAAGTTGCCCATGTCTTCCTTTAGGGGTCCCGATCTCGGATCTCCAACAACCCAGTGAACACCACCGTGTGCACCATTCTCAATGGATCCTTGTCCAGTTGCACTAAGAGCGTCGATACCTTGGCAATATGGTTGCCCCATGAAGTCATAAGCATTGCTCGGTGTAGTTATCATTTGCGACCTCATTGCAGCGGTGTTGCCGCTAATAATGCTTGGATTATCGGTTGCTTGGGAGAAGGAGTAATTAATCACCGCCCCATTCACAACGCTTTGGTCGCGGTTTGTGTCATACAAAGCCCCGTACACAGGCCCTTGGTCCTGGAACAAAGGCGGCATGTACATGCCTTGGGGATTGTCCCAGTTCCAGTAGGGTAGCGCAAAAGTGGGGTCATTAATCAGGCTCCCCAAGATCTTCTCGTAGAAATAGAGGTACCATCTGTGGAATGGGTAGAACAGCCAGCTGAAATGGATCTGGATCGGTAGACCAGTGTTGGAGCCGTTCTGGTGGTAAACGTGATTGCAGTAAGCGCAATGTACATTGGCTTGCATAGTCCAACCAAGGGGGTCATTGGGGTCCTTCGCGCTGAGCTTTTTCATCTCAGCCACGGCCATGGCGTACTTCCGCATGTCTTCGGATGCTGCTTTCTTGTGAGCAGGTCTCCTCTTTCTAAGTTTGGTATGTGGCGGGAATACATAATCTACGATTTTGTCACTTGGAGGGAGGCAGCACACGGTACCTGATGGTAACGGGTCTGCGCCAGTGGCATTTTCTGGGTTACTACATGAGGTGAAGTTGGGGGCTTTTATGGGACCGAACATCCCATCATCGGCAGCAAAGGCTGCTCTTGAGCCGGGTATGATGAGGTTGGATGCTCCCAAACCAAGAACCATCTTCCTCCGGTCGATTTTGAAACTCTCATCATCAGGTGATGGTGAGTTGGAGGAAGAGTTCTTGACTCGGAAGAGGGATGGTTTTGGCTTGTAGGATAGAGGGCGAGAAGGGTGGTTTTGGTATTTCGACAAATTGGTTGAGGAGAGGCTGGAGAGACTAGAGGAGAGCTGATGCGCCATTGTTGGTTATGTTTGAGTAGATCGAGGAGTGTAGAGCTATGCTGAATCTGCCTCGGTATTTATAAAATAATGTGGTTTAAGGCTAACTATAGCTTATTAGTTGCTAATTTGGTTTAAGGCTTTTTTAATTAAACCCAGCTAGCTGGGGACTGTGGTTTCCATTAATTGTAATTATTATTATCACAATTAATTAAAGCAACTATGCTAGTAGTATTATTTGTTGTGATACAGATTGGTAGGTGAACGGATATATTCAATTGACAAATGATAAAGGACATTGACCATTTTATATCTCTAAAGTTTAAAGAGATTTATATTGATTATAGCATGCTCACACATGAATCGTGGTTTATGGAGAGTAGTTTTTAATTCTCTCGACTGTAGTGAAAGTGGATCTGTGAATATGTATATTGGGACTAGGAGTATATGCTTTTATGCCAACTTTGGACGGAGAGGGGGTGCCAACAAGCGCATCCATCATCGTCGCTCAACTTCTAATGACTAATGAGCAAAATCATTTTTTTAGCAATTTATCATACTACTCCTCTTTGCATATATAAGACTTGAAGTTTTAATTAAATATTTACTGATTCAGAAAAAACTTCTAATGTGCAAAATAAAATTAAATCGAGAAACATAAGGATTGTTGTTAAAAGTATAATAATTACGGTGTATATTTAATAATGTTAATATTTTCTTTAAATAAAAAATACTTTGTGTTATTAATAGCATTAGGGTGTTAGATAGCTCAAATACGTTTCTTCACCTCTTAATCAGATAAATTACATTAGCCCAAAAGGGGTCCATATACAATTAAAACAAGGTAAAACAATTACATCTAAATTCAAAATTGAAAATTGGTACCTATTTGTAATTAAAACAATCTAATGGGGAACTTATGTAATGCCTACTCTAAGATGGATAAACAGGTAAGTGAATCTAAGACGATGTCTATATGTGAATTTTTCTTTTGAAATGGTAAATTTAATGACACTACTTCTACTCACACACTACACAATTATCACCTTTTAACTTTCTCTATTGTGCTATTCAAACACCCTTACCACTCGATCACCCTTATGATTCTTTTTTTTGGAAACTATCCGAGATCATCTCATTACGACTCCAAAAATGTCAAGACAATACAAAGGCCGACTACGCGTCCAGGCCAACCAAAGTTCCAAGTAAAACTAATGAAACTAATGAAAACATGATTAAATCACAAACAGCTAAATGCTATTAACCAAATATATAAGATGATAAACAGGGTCCTTGAGCTTGGGGAACAACAAGCTGCGCTGTGTAATCTTCCTTATCACCTCCGTGCCAATTTCGTCCACGACAATCACCCTTATGATTCTTACTTTATAAAAAATATGTTTTTATTAAAAAGCGTAAATTGATTTATTTTTAAATTTTATAATTTTACTATAGACGATCTCCTACGAAGATGTTGTGTTTTCTAAAATAAATATCAACTTACATATAAAAGAAATAAATTAAACCTATCTCCAACGGTCATGCCTTCTCAAACCTTACTTCTTCAAGCTACCACGTCACTTTACTTAGCTTAGTCCCATTCAAATACTATCCGACAATCATTCCCTCTTAAATTAAACTTCTTCATTTACTTTTTCAATGTTTACATTTAATTTTTTTTTTTCTGTTTTAAAACTTTTCTCTTTAGTAAGTAAATAAAAAAGTAAAAAGAATAAAATAAAAAGTAAAAGTAAAAGAAAGTAAACTTATCCTCGGATGACATGGGCCATCACGAGTTGTCATTCCAGCACACACATCCAACAGCATATGAACAAGAATGAATTGGCTCATTTCCAACACGTAACACGTTGTTGGAGATAGCCTAAGGATGGGAAGAATTTTGATTGATTTCTTGGTATATTTATTTTAAAATTAATTCGTGTAACACACATTCATTCTCCCCCGCGTTTCTTTCTCAACTAAATGTACGGTTTATCGTTGGAGTACTTAATACTCATAGGCCCCTTTATTTATGATTACATTTGACTAATGAGAAGTAAAAATTTATGAACTTGGTAAATGAATCTACTAAAAGGTGGATGTTGGCAAAATAGTATTCAGATGTTAAAAACGTTGCAATAGTCATGTTTGGATACAGTATCGAATCGAGGAACACATTTGAGAGCGGTCGAGATATAATAATATATTATTCTATATAAAAATATATAATGGGTAAATAATATTTTTTAATGATGAATAATATTTTAAATAACAGTTTTAAGCAAATCATAAGGAATGTATAAAAATATATTTGTCGTATAAAAATGTACTATTTATCCTAAGGAATACATAAGATTATGCATAATACTAATAGTTAAAATTATGAAGAAAAAAATATTATATAAGAGAAATGGAAAGAATAAATAAGAAAAATAAAAGTAAACATCAAGATAAAAAGTAACATGGGCCCAACTTACATGGGGCTTTCTATTCTCAGGTCGGCTCCGTACCGACCTAAACTAAGGTCTTCATTCAATAGTTGCCATGTGGCGCTTAATTTAATCTCATCCATTTATTTCGGTTCAAAGTCATTTTTGGTACGATGGATTATAATTAATTTTCTTTAACATTAAAAATCACCACAAAAATACAAATTAACTATAATGCCCTCAATTTCGATTTATATGATTACATATACACGTAAACCTTATTAATTAATCTTATTCACAAACCAAAGTTAATTGATCACAATTAATTTATCCATTTTAATGATACATAAACTATCGAACACTTCTAAATAATATACTTCGTAGCTAAAAAAATAAGACTATGTTATTTTCCTCTACAAATGTTGATAGCTAGTGCAATTAGATTATGGAAAACGAATATCCATTGAATTGTTGTTGAAATTAATTGATATATAATGATTAATTTTAATTTTAGTTAAAGTAAATTCTTATTTTTAATTTAATACTTATAAAATAGTAAGAACTTATTTAAATTATTTAAATGAATTTTTTGAAAGTAGGGGCATAACTGCACATTTATATATTTTTATCAAAATTTAATAATTAGAATGAAATATATAATAAAGACCTACGTTTAGGTCGGTACGAAGCCGACATGAGAATAGAAAGCCCCAACTTACATTGAATAAATGCAAATATCTAAGAATAACATTAGGAGATGTATAACATTAATACCGAATTGGTTAGACTGAGGTGTCATGACACTAGAGGTCATAGGTTCAATTCTCGCCAAGTGCGGGATTATTTATAGTTTATTACTAGCTTTGTAATAGTTCGATTATTAAAAAAAAACATTAATACCGAAATACAGTTGGTGTAAATATGCAAAAAGTATGATTAGGGCCATTTGTGGAGGATAAAACATAAAAGGATAGAATTAAAAGAGTTGGAAAAAATACTAATGAATCTATTGGAGCAAAAAAGAATGAATTAAAAGAGTAGGGGCAAGAAAATAGATGAAAGCAAAAAATTATTTTAGATTAAGGGTAGGGAAAAAATAGATGAAATGAGAAGAAACAATATTATTGTGATGTTGATGTGAGTCGAACCCATGAAAACCACTCGGACAGGTAAAATTATGTGAATTCTAGTACTACTTTAGTACTTATTACAATTCCATGGTTCAAGTGACCCTGCTCGACCCGTTTGCATCCATCAATGTTTGGAGATAGAACCTTGTTTTTCAACTTAATTATTCAACTTCATTTTGAAGAATAAAACACACTTTAAGTGGTACTCATCTAAAAAAAGAATTCATTTAAATTCATTAGATTCAGTTAAACTTTATAGTTATTGTTATATACAGATAAATTAATTATAGTTAAATTCAAATTTATTAAAGGTAATTTGGTTCATAACTTCAAATATATTTGGACATGGGAATGGAAAAATGTAGGAACGTGATTGATTGCATTGCATCTCAAGAAGATCCTGAAGAAAACTTGGCAATGCAAAAGGATAGAAGAGTCTTTTGGTTCCACAGGCATGGCATAATGATAATATATATCGACTAGATTATAGTGTCGATCGATACGAAAGCGAATCAATCAGGATCTACAAAATAATTGTAATGTGCGAACGAAATGAAAGAGGAAACCAACGGCAAAATCGATCTGGCATTAATTATCTCTAACCTCAGCTGAAGATACTTAATGAAGTTAATTAGTTTATTGCATTAATCCACCACGGTCTTATAGAGATTAGTGATCAATTGGTAGGTGACGATTTGCTAATTCCAAATACCACTCGGTTATCGAGATCGTTGATTGTTAGGTGGGTGCATGAATGTATGTAATTAACGTGGGCTTAATTTTAATTAATCATACTTTATTATACGTACAATTACCGGCAAACTTACGAGCAACCGCGTGAATACTGCATTTTTAATTATTACTAGTGACTATTGAGGGAACGTGAGATGATCAGTATTTGAAAACTGTAACGGATTGATTGGAGATCGAATACTATAATATAATCAAATCATTTTTTAATTGTGAATGAGATTTCTTCGATCTGGTCTTGCTATCAGACACGCATATAAAATTAATATCGACTTTACTCATATTTACTCATAAAGTTCATGTGAACCCATTTTAAATTTGTATTTGGTGACACGAACAGGAGAGGAATTACGCAAAGTCAGAGACCGTCTCTTTTTAACATATAGAGAGACCGTACTATTATGCAATTTATCAACAACAAGTTATAACCATTAAAAAATTCGGTGGTATATGTGTAATTATCTATGAATATAAGGTCCTTTTAATAAATTACCCTTCTTCTTTGTTTTTATCTATTCCAGATCGATCCTTTCAGATGGATCCAGAAGCCTTACTCCGTTTCTTCTTTCACCTTGACGGCCAAGGTGTCGTTCTTATATGTCTGATTCAGCTTGGAAGCCGAAATCGGGAAACCCTTGGTGAGATTGTGGAAATCGACATAGAAGAGCAGGAAGAAGAAGTGCACGAGGGAGAAGAGGAACTGTGACATGGGGTTAAGATCCGGGTTTTAACGGATCGCTGCCTTCCAGGTTGGTATTTTCTTCAATCAATTTCGATCAGGTCGTAATTTGTATGATTCTCATATTCTCAACAATGAGGCTTGGTCTGTTTTCGTGCTATTATCTGGTGGCAATGAATAATTATATTGTCTTTAAGAATTTAGGGTTATTGTGGTGTCCGGTGCGGTCTTGGTCTTGCTTGATTAAGATTGTTTTTTAGTTGTGGGCGACGTTTGTTGTTGTTATTTGTATCTAGATTTATGTAGATATGTGTTTGAATCGAAGTTTGTTGGTGATAGATGTTATATTTTGCATCTAGATGTAGATTTATGTTCATCTCATGAATTTTTTACGTTCTGCGATATTTTCCATGTTCTTTACAATATTGCCCATGTTCACGCTAATATTGTCCATATTCTCACAGATATACTCACTGTTTTTAATGCTTTGTTTTCTTAAACTGTTTTTATGAAAAATTGATCTCTGCGATATACACTATGTTTTTAGCAATATAACCCATGTTATCAACAATATTGTACATGTTCTAACGATACTACCTTTGTTGTTTCCCCCTTTGGTTTTCGTGGTGTTGTTATCCTTGTTTTTTGTCGTTTCGATGTTTCTATATTGGACGGAGCTTTACATAATCTACCAATTATTACCCATGTTTCTAAGCATATGTCCAATGTTTTGAACATTATTACCCATGTTTCTTATATTATGTCATATCATTTTGTTTGATATGTCTCATGTTCTTATTTTGATGTTTGTTCTGATTATGGTCCATATTTTGAAGATTATTACCTATATTCCTTACAATATTGTCTATGTTTGTGGTTTTGTTTTTATAGATGATGTGCAACAGAAGAGAAAGAGGACTAATGCCGGAAGCAAGCAACAATCCAATTAATTGATGGATTCACTTTGAAATTAGAAGTTAGATAGTTATTATTGTAGTCATAATATTAATATGTCCAATATACTTGCATTTATATACAAGGATTGTTTTCATGTTCGAAATAGTACCCATGTTGTTGAGAATATTTTCCATGTTTATGTAAATATTACCTATGTTTCTCATAATATATCCCATGTACTTACAATTTACTGATAATGTTCATGTTCCATGTTAGTTTAAATATTACCCATGTTTCTGAATATATCGCCCATGTTCATGGGAATACTACCCATGTTTGTCATAATATCTTCCATGAACTTGTTTTTATATATATGTGTCATATCAGTGTTTCTCCAAAAGAACCCATATTTATGAGAATATCTTCCATGTTTTTGAGAATATCTCCCATGTTCATGGGAAATACTAACCATGTTTCTCGTAATATCTCCCATGAACTTGTTTTTATATATAAGTGCCACTGACATATGTTGGTGAGAACATAAGGAATATTGTTGACAACACAAAAACTACTAAATTGATTTTGTTTTCATGCATAGTGCATATAGGTGAGACCATGGTCCATATTGATAAAAACATAGGAAATATCGTTAAGAACATATGGACTACTGCAAAGGTAGATTTTTCACTTTCAATGCATAAAACATAGCATATTGGTGAGAACATGGATAATATTGTTGAGAACATAGTGTATATCGCATTGTTCAACTTTTCATAAAAACAGTTAAAAAAACAGAGCATGAAAAACAGTGAACATATCGGTGAGAACATGGACAATATTGGCTATAACATAGACAATATTGTAAAGAACATGGAAAATATCGCTGAACGTAAAAATTCATGAGATGAACATAAATCTACATCTAGATGCAAAGGCTAACATCTATCACCAACAAACTTCGATTCAAACACATATCTACATAAATCTATATGCAAATAACAACAATAACGTGGATTCAACATAAATCTATCACCAACAAACTTTTATCACCAACAAACATCGGTTCAAACCACTAAAAAAACCTTGGTCGATGATTATGATGAGCAGTCGCTGATGGGCGGACTAGGCTCCTACTGTTTTTGCTCTCTTCGTAGTGCCGACTTCCTATAGGAATGATGATGATCGGACGATGATGATGAGCAGGCTATGGTCTCTCTCTAAGGGTGGTCTCTCATGAGACTTACTCGAGGAATTAAGGTTTTTGGGGCGAAAATACATAAATATCGTATTTTTTTTTAAAGTTTTATAAAGTTGAAAAATTATAAAATTTACCTTTAAAAATTTTAAAAAATTATAAATTTTACCTAAAATATTATTTTTTGGGAGGCTCCGCGGTTCCGCCATATAACTACCTACTACTATGGGTGAGTCAAATATCTTATCTAAGATCTTGACTCCATGCAGCTCTAAGAACACAATAGCCTAACACAAACTATATTATTCAAACTTGAAATTATCTTGGATTAAAAATGTAAATTGGCGGAGTTATGATGGTGGACTAGTAGTAAAAATATTGGAGTAACACATGAGAGGTCGGAAGTTCGAATCAAAGGAGTCATAAAGTGGTATAGACATAATTGAATTTATATAAGTTTATTTGAAGTTATACGGTGGTAAAGGAGTAGTGTAGGAGTACGTAGATAAATTTTTTGTTTGAAAAAAAAATGTTTTTGTAAGTGTAACTTTATTAAACAATGAACTATGCACAAGTTTAAGAGTGGGCAACATCTATGAAAGAATATAGGATCGGTATAACTTGCTTTAGATACAAATTACCAGCCAATGGTCCACGATTGACTACGGGGTTCAGTGAACATCTACGTCAACCTGCAGATTAACAAACATAGATAATATATCGAATTTAAAGCACAACTGAATATAAAGAAGAATCTGTGTTTGAAACTTTTCGAGCAGCTTTTGTAAGCTTCCTTGATGCCCACTCAAGGCAGAAAATCAACTAGAAAAGATCTTGTTTGTACAACACTGTATACTCTCAATATCTATCCTAGTAAAACAATACTAGTAAGATGATATAGAAACCAGTGTTGTCGATCTCACGAGATCTCGTTTTGGGCAGCTCGTCTCGGGCAGCATAAGCATCTCAGACTGTTTCGCCCGAGATGTAGCGAGATCTCGGATCTCGAATCTCTGGCGTTTCGCCCGAGATGTTGTCACACGCCCATTTCCGGCGGATTCCGACCTCTTTTTCGGCGGATTCCGACCTCTTTTCCGGCGGATTCCAGCCGATTTCTCCTCCCTCTACCACTGGTTGCTAGATTTAACAAGGTATGTTCACTTATTCCACTTCAATTGACAAATTTTAAGTTAGGGTTTCATGAAATTGAATTGGGGCTTTTACTTTATTCTTGTTTTGTTGCTTCAATACTCTCATATACTTGATGTGTTTAGTTATTTGGTACTAAAATACTTCAATTGGACAATATTCGAGAGGTTTATACTTGGGCTTTATTGAATTGAAATGGGATTTTGTTTACTTCATGTACAAAAAATGTCAACGGGAAAGATGTGTTCCTACTTTTCTTAAGACCTTGTTCTTGACTTTGCTTGCTTGCTTGCATTTAGAATATCTATATGTGAGTGATAGATGATAAATTATAAGGATTCTATGTGTTTTTTACTTGATTCTAATTCTATGAGTTTTTTTCCCATTCCCTTCAAATCTCGGCCGAAATCGAAACCGAGATCCGAGATCTCGGTTTTTGGGGTCGACGAGATCCGAGACTGACAACATTGATAGAAACCAATCTATCTATTCTACCTTCAATACGCTGTTAGAGAAGTCTAGAATATAAACTAGTATAAAAGACACAATGAACGAAAACAATAAAACTATAAAACTCTGAAACTCGATCGCTTTTGCTCTCTGTGTCGTATCATTCGGTTTGTCGATGCTATGCTTTATATAGAGGTGGAAAGCCTTGATCGACTTCAATCAGGAAACGCGCTTGAATGAATCTGGACATGCCACGGTAATAATCTTCTAGTAGGAATCGACTTCCTCTTCAAAGACTCCTTTTCCTTATATGACATGAATTCCTTTTTGAGTCCTTTTCGACTAAGCCTTCTTCCATCTTTAGCCTTCTTGTAATTCGACAATTCCCGTGTATAAATCAACTTCCTGCACAAGACAACCAACTACAGATATGGAATAGTTATTGTGTTAGAATAGGTGACACTTTATAAAAGCGGCTAAGTGCTCTATTTCCAGAACTTAGGGGTTGAGTAAACCTATAGGTGAATCCCTATGTCAACACCCTAAAAACAGTGACACTTACAATCTATATTCTTGTGTATCCTAAACCGAGTAAACTTTTATTAATAAACCGAGTAGACCTAATTAGTGGAAATCATCCACCGTTTAGGTTTGTACGTAAAAAATGGGCTGCAATGTGATGATGGAAGAAATTAAATAGCTAGGTTTTGGCATGGATCGAGCATAGTCCAATATTACTAAGTTGAGTTATATTCATGAGACGAAATTTAAGTCAAGTTTGATTTTGACCTGAATACATATTAACGTGTAATTCCGAAAATGCTCACAGCACTATACATTATATTCATTCGCTTGTTTTGTGACGTTGCATGTTAATTTGGAGAGTTTTAATCCTCTCTCATCTACAAACTATTTTACTTCACTTAAAATGTGTTTTGTTTAATCCTCTCTCATCTACAAGCTTATAAAAATGTGTTTGGTTTTCAATCATATACTACTCTAGTATTATTTTATTATAACCATCTATTAATGTACACCCATATTAAAGCATTAACAAAAATTATTTGTGTGAGTACTTGATTTATGAAATTAGGTATCGTGACGGGTACCAATAATTTTATTTGACATTAATATATATCCGATGTAAATCCATCATTGAATTTGTGTATTGCATATTACATTTATCACATTTTTCTTTGGTACCGTAAAGTTGAAAATTTTGATATTAAAATGCTTAGCACCATCAGTTGAAATCAAAATTTTGCATATTACTTGTAGTACGTAAAAATCACACAGTAGATCCTAATATGATATGAGATCATTATTGTTAATGCTTTAATTGGACATGCATGTGTTAATCTGTATTTACAATTTATGCATCGATCCTTAGCTGTCTTGTTGCGATTTCGAATTATTAACACGTGTCTTGTCATTACAGATTGTTTTGGACTTTTGGTTGAGGAGCTAGTGATTAGAAAATAGTGATTGATTAATTCATAGCACACACAATTAGAGTTCAAACTTGAAACATGCTTTCGACACAACATGAACGCCAGTACATCATCCAGGTCAATTGATCACAATACAATGCAGCACATACGTACTAGACGACCAAATGGAATTTTTATTTTATTTTATAGAAAATTACATATATATAATTGCTAGTCTAGAACACTCTTTTACAAAAACAACCACTTTAAAAAACATGTTACAACTAAGGTCATTCTATTTTTTTTTTTTTTGCCCTAAAATCTATCAAACGGTTTTTAATTTTTTGCTACAGTGAACTTTAAAATCTCGCTACAATGAATTTGATAACATATATTTGACATTCATTGGTGTTAATTAATTACTAATTACTTAGTTTTAACTATTTTATGCCAAAATCAATATATTTCACTTGAAACTAGTTAAAAATGACTGAAAATAGCTGTTAATTTATATTTTAGCTGAAATTAACAATTAAAAGTAGCTAAAAATGAATGAAAACTAGCTCAAAGTGACTGAAACTTATGAAACTAGGATTTTTGTTGCCGAAACTAGCACCTGTGACGCTGACACTAATGAAACTAGCATTTGTGTTGCTGAAACTAGCGCATGTGATGTTGAAAATATCGAAAATAGCTTTTTGTGTTGCAAAAATTAATGAAACTAGCATTTTTTTTTGCTGAAACTAGCACCTGTAACGCTTATACTAATGAAATTATCTTTTTGCTGTTCAAAACTAGCAGTTGTGATGTTGAAACTAATGAAACTAGCAATTATGATGGTGAAACTAATGAAAATAGCATTTTTGTTGATGAAACTAACAATTATGATGGTGAAACTAATGAACTAGCATTTTCGTTGATGAAACTAATGAAAATAATGATTTATATTTTTATAATTTTAGTTTACATAATTTTATTTGTTTTAGTTTAGCATAAATAAATTTTTAGAGTGAATTTAATCATTATATAGTTAGTTTCACTTCAGAATATAATCAACAACTAGTTTCAACGGTTAATTTCAGGAAAAATATAAAATTAACAGTTAGTTTCAACTAGTATCGGTCATTTTTTAACTAGTTTAAGTCATTTTTTAAACTAGTTTTTCAGTGAAAATAATGATTTATATTTTTATAATTTTAGTTTTCATATTTTTATTTGTTTTAGTTTAACATAAATTAATAAGTTTTTAGAGTGAATTTAATTATTATATAGTTAGTTTCACTGCAAAATAAAATCAACAACTAGTTTCAACGGTAAATTTCAGAAAAAATATAAAATTAATTAACAGTTAGTTTCATCTAGTTTCAGTCATTTTTTAACTAGTTTCAGTCATTTTTTTAAACTAGTTTTTTTAGTGAAAATAATAATTTATATTTTTATAATTTTAGTCTCCATATTTTTATTTGTTTTAGTTTAACATAAATAAATATTTAGAGTGAATTTAATCATTATATAGTTAGTTTAAGTGTAAAGTAAAATCAACAACTAATTTCAACAGTTAATTTCAGAAAAATATAAAATTAACAATTAGTTTCAATAATTTTTTAGCTATTTTTAGCTAGTTTCAATCACTTTTTGCTAGTTTCAGCGACTGAAACTAGCTTCCTAATTTTAAATCTTTATTAAATCTACTATAGCGAGTTTTTGAAATCTGGATCTACTGTAGCGAACTTTTTGTAATTGTTTTTTGAATGTGGTTGTTTTTATAATTTATATATATATATATATATATATATATATATATATATATATATATATATATATATATATATATATATATATATACATATTTTTTTTTTTCTCTTCAAAAATAAAGAAAAGAATATTTCTACTATACTTCTCCAGTTGCATCTTCTTTGACAGACGTCACAGACAGTTCTCTTTTTAAGCATCAACATTCGAATTTTAATCTCCAATTAATTACTAGTAGCTTACATTCTCCATAGCAAAACAAAACTTGGTACATGAACAGCTGCACTAACGCGTCCACTGCTGTACATCTCTGGAAAAGGATTGATCTTTTTCGTATTGTTCATCCTTTTAGAGTAGTAGAACATGAAATAATCACCCCATAACATCAGAACATCTCCGTTCATGTAAACTTTCATCAAAGGTAAAACAATCTCACCGCCAACACTAGGACTTTTGCTCATAACGTGTTCTTTCATCCAAGATTTCTCCACGCCATACTCCTTCATAATCCATATCACAATTTCATCCTCTGAGGTGTTATCGCATAGGCTCAGGCGATCACCCAACACAGCTAAACCACCCAACGAGAATATGTTAGGTTCAAGGACAGTCAGAACAAATGCGCTGAACAGTTCTTTCTCCACATCAAAACATGATATACATATGCAGTCTGTCGAGTCTGAAACCGGCCAATGAAGATTTTCTTTAAGGAACACTGATTTTGCACGAGGATTGTACTTATTGGAACCTGGTGGATCAATGATCTTCCATAATCCTGTTCCAACGTTGTGAACTTGATACTCATATTTCAGCACAGTAGTGATTAATGAACCTGGAAACCATTCATGAGAAATCCGAACAACTTTGTATTGCCCAGTAGTTTTGCTTACTCCAAAACCGCACATGTCAACTCTAGGTTGTTGAAGACTTATTTGAGGATCTGGTAGCGTGATAAGCTCACGAGTAATGGGATTGCATATGTAGAGTGAATCACTGTAGCCTAGAATACTGGAACAAAGCAAGCCATTAGTAGAACCCTCTATACTTATCCTGACCTTTGCAGGATAAACACATTTCTTAACTCTTTTAGAAATCGAACCATCAGAACCTATCCTGGCTTGAAGAGGGCTAATGAAGTTCTTGAGATCGAACTCGATTAATGTTTTGTAAGGAAGTTCATCGTGGAATTCAAGCTCATGATTTTCTTTGTATTCGGATACCCTGAGCAGATATGAATTCTTATTCGATCTGCAGACAACTAGGCTGGTGACTGATTCTGGAAGATGGGACCTGATAAACTCGGGGCATTCAAGAAGACTGCGCAATGGCTTGCGGATACATTTACATGTTATGATGGCTTTGACTGGAAGTCTAGAGAGGATACTGATGATGATTTGTGATGGTAAATTTGTCAAGAATGTTTGAACCATCTTGGGATGATTGAGTTGAATGTTTATGGCCTATTGAGATCAATTTCATATAGATGTTTAATCATTTTTTTTTTTTTTTGAAATGGGATGTTTAATCATAATGAGTTGAAAGTTTAGGTACATGTTCGAGGTTGCGGGAAAATTGCAGTTTTGGTCCCTTAATGTAGTGGTCCTCTGCGTTTTTGGTTCGGATTAGGGCGCTCTTTGCGAATTCAGTCCTCCATCCTAGTTCAGAGCGTCCATTTGCGAATTAGCACAGGTACATGCGCGAATTAGCACAGGCAAAGAGCTCTGTACCTTCTCCTCATCTTCTCCGCCTCCTCCTTTATTCCGGCCACCACGACAGCCACCCTACTGCCACTTTCGCCCACCACACGGCCACCCCACCTTCATATCTTCGCTTATTGCATCATCTCCATCCTTTCTATTGATTCATCCATCATCAGGCAACATCATCATCACGGAATCAACCATCATCCTCATCAAAGCATCATCATCACCATCGTCCGGCGAACTGCTCAGCTTTGCTCCGTAAAACAGAGCTTTTTAAGCTCTGTAAGCAGAGCTCAATAAGCTCTCTACAGATCTTAAAGAGCTCCGTAAAATAGAGCTTTTTAAGCTCTGTTTTACGGAGCTCTTTAATGTACAGAGCTTAAAGAGCTCCGTAAAACAGAGCTTTTTAAGCTCTGTAAACAGAGCTCAATAAGCTCTGTACAGAGCATAAAGAGCTCCGCAAAACAGAGCTTAAAAAGCTCTGTAAACAGAGCTCAATAGGCTCTCTACAGATCTTAAAGAGCTCCGTAAAATAGAGCTTAAAAATCTCTGTTTTACGGAGCTCTTTAAGCTCTGTACAGAGCTTAAAGAGCTCCGTCAAACAGAGCTTTTTAAGCTCTGTAAACAGAGCTCAATAAGCTCTGTACAGAGCATAAAGAGCTCCGCAAAACAGAGCTTAAAAAGCTCTGTAAATAGAGCTTAATGTATTTACAGAGAATTGAGTACTCATTCCGGCAATTGGGTACAGATAATTTGGGGAATTAGAAGTGGAATTGAACTTGCCAACTAAATAAAACCACCTTGAATTGGAACATGTCAGTATAAGGCTAGCTGTTGGCATATTTCGGAGTGGTCGTAATAAAAAGACTGTTAATAGGCCATGTTTACCAGAACGAGGTGATTTATAAATTGGAGTTGATAAGTTTAAATGCTAATTGAGCTAGTTGAAATTGAGAAAGCTGATAATGTAACTGAATCGGTGTTCGGTTTGTCAAGAATGTTTGATCCATCTTGGGTAATTGGGTTTGATGGTTAATTAATTATGCCCTATGGAAATAAACCCCTTGTGGATTACTATGATGTTGCTTTCATGTGCAGGTGCATTATTAAGTATAGCAGTGAGAAAAGTTCAAAATTGGTGTTTGCAAGATAATGACTTTCTAATCTTACCAGCCAATGAAACAGAACAACCTTAAACTGGAACAGGTCAATATTGTACTTGTAAAACTGCATCTATAAACAGTAATCAGCGTTTGTGGTCTTGACTATTGACAACAAGATAGTTCTCGTACCAATATAGCTGCTTAATTGGCAAGCTGAGACACCGCAAGAGGTTTGTGAAAGAGTCGGAATCATACTCATGTTGCAGCTGATAGTGTCAAAAAGATAGATGATCACAAGTTAAAGCAGAAAACTAGAATAACAAAGTTGGAACTCAGAATCCATAGAAGCTTTATCTGTTTTATATTAATGCTTTAACTATTTAAAATAACATGTCTTTTGACTGGTTCTTTTTTTTTTTTTTAAAGCATGTCTTTTGAATGGTTCATATGTAAAACCTTAGAAGCTAGCTTGCCCAAGAAAAGATCCTTTCAAGTCTAAGTCTTCCAATGCACAAAAGATCTATCCTTGTAGATAGATTAGGTTATCTTCCATTACAAGGTGTATTAGGATATGTATATCTGTACACAGTTTACATTAGAGTGTCAAGACAATTCCTCAAGCCTTTGATCTCATGAATCCTACGATGAACAATCCTTCTTTTATCCTCAATCTACCCTCTGAAATCACTACCAATATCCTCTCAAGACTTCCCGTTCGAACAATTCTAACTTGCAAATGTGTTTGCAAGAAATGGATTGACCTAATTTCAACTGCAGAATTTGCCAGATCACATCTTTCCAAATCAATCCCAGGTCTGATTGTGTGTCTAACACAGGGAAGTGAAACTCAATGCAGAATCTTCGAATTCGAAGATGTTCTCAGGCTTCAACACCATAATCTTCACTATAAACCTCTCATGAATTTCGATCCCAACATTTTACCTAGCTCCAAAAGAGGCAACATACGGATTCTCTGCTCGGTTAATGGGTTGCTTTGTTTGCAAGACTACGGTAATGAGCTTGATACTCTTTACGTATGTAATCCATGTACTCGTGAGTATATCTCTCTCCCAGGACTTGAAGGGGCCTATACGCATTATCCAAACGCTGTGAACTATGGAATCGGCATAAGCGCATTAAGTTGCCAATATAAAGTGATTAGAATTTCCATGAACCCGTGTGGTTCAGTGGTTTAAAGCTCGAGTGTATGGTTTACACACTTGGAACAGGTTCATGGAGAAGTGTTCAACCAAACTTGGTGTATGACTATACCTACCACATGTCTACCACGGGAACCTTTCTGAATGGGAGTCTTCACTGGTTGGTTGAAGATGGTACAGACTCCGACCTAATCTCGTGTTTTGATCTTGAAACCGAAATGTTTAAACCGTTTCTTCTTCCGTCGTATCCTGGCTATAGCTATGCAGGCTCAACTTTAGTAGTGGTTGGGGAGAGTTTGTGCATCTGTGACTTTGGTCACAATGAAGAAATCATTATATGGATAATGAAGGAATACGGGGTCGAAGGATCTTGGAGGAAAGAGTTTGTAATCAACAAGTACTCTGATTTTGACTTTTTAACTGATGAATCTGTTTTCACTTTGAGAGTTTTTGAAGATGGTGATATCTTGATGTCCCGTGATGCCGGTTGCCTTTTCTATCACTGCCAGAAGACTGAGACTAATCCAGAAATAGATTTGTTTGAGCGACGTGATCATGGTCTTAATGAAGGATTGCTTCACACTCCTAGCTTTGTTTCACTTGGAAGCATTAAACTGGAAAACGTAACCTTGTTCTCATCTATCGTCTCTAGCTAGTAACTATTGATTCTGAAATAACGTTGACATGTTGTTTCAAACTTTTGTACGTATATATATAGATGATCAAGCAACCGGTGTCACGTTGTTTCTTTGTTAAAGTTTTGCATTTTACGGCCTTAAAAACAAGACTATCTTTGTCTTTTTTTAAAACATTAGCTGTACAGTAACAGCTAAAAAAAAAAAACATGAAATACTCCATCTCTTCCATTAATGAATGATGTGATGTTTGATTTATCCATGTCAACTCGATCCCAACTAAGTTACTTCAAAACTATACCAGAAAAATAATTATTAAAATTATATTACGAAAAAGTACACTTGATGAACTTACATACCATAATTTTTTAAAACTAGGTTAAAGTTACAATTTTATTGAGCAAAGCTCGATACATAACTACATAAGCACGCATGCAACTTAGTAATAAGCAAAAAATTGTTCAATGCCAATTGGAAAACTATGTGAATAAATGAACATTCATTGTTTCATAAGCTCCCAGTTACAAGTAAGGTTGACTCTAAATTTCTTAGATCACATGATAGTTTCAGGATATTTAACTTTGAACAATGAAAGCTTCAAATCAACAATTACCTGCAACTCTGGTATGATTCGAGCGTAGAATCCACAAGATATATCAGAGGGCCATTCTCCATTCTGAAACTTTTAAGGGATAGAAGGTTTGAAGTGTGAAGAAATACATCCAACCAACAATCGCTACTTCTCGAATAGTTTTAGTTTTGTTACGGTAATAGAAGAGGAAATCCATATTGCAGAACAACAAGAAATCACCATTGTTAAAAGCCATTAAATTAAAGGGTGAGTTGTTGTGTAAATTTCACCGGAAAGAACTGGGAATCCATTAATCACATATTCTTTGTCCAAGATTCCATGACCCCATAATCCTTCATCATCCATATTTGCCCAGGACAGATGTTCGCAAAGCATAAAAATTCCCACAGATCAGTCAAGGAAGGATAGAAGAAATAGTTATTGTTGAAGGATTAATTTTCCTGTACTATTACTAAGCTCTTACCCGATTATACAACAAAGGAACATGAGAGTTAGCAGATTAACTGCTAAAGAACAAACCGATTCCGTTTAGCATGAGTTGCATCATATCATAGCCCGCAGCAAAATCCAACTATTATTGGGACGGGGTGTTTGGTTTCACATTCCCTATCGACGTACACCATTACGAAGTAGTACAAAATCCAACATTGTTATTCAGAAACACTATTCACAAACATAACTGGTTGCGTCAAAACATCAAACACCTTGTGTGCAAAGCTTATATCCCTCTATGCACAAGCTAGTCTCAACAAACCCTTTATATGGGCAATAAATTGCATCTAATAGCATCAGAATTCAAGCAGGAAAGGATTCATTCATAATACACTTGGCAAGTTTCTTGCGTAAACGAAAATGGTAATGGGCAAAAAAAAAAAAAAAAAAAAAAATCAAACTAAAGCCAAATTGATATGCAACCAGAATGACAAACTGTACGTAAATCTACAGAGATGATATAAATCTCAACGGAAGCCCAAAACTAGCTTATGGTTTTAAGAGATAATGTTATGGTTTGGTTATGAATGCGATGCTTTCTGGCTCGGTAAGGTTAAGGAGTCATGTTTTCGTTCTAGGATCTGTGTTTTTGTTCAAAGACCTGATGTTATGGTTTTAATAATGCATTCTAGGTGTTCTAATGGCCCTTGTGATGGTTCTACGGTATGGTATGGTTCTAAACTTTACATTCACAGTTTTTACATCGTTAATGTTTTTAAGAGATGATGTGATGATACTAAGAAACTAAATTATTGTTTTATGATTGTCTATTATAATTTTTTGTGACAATTTAAAATCATTCACAAATGTCATTAAAAACATTTAGAAATTCAGAAATGTCAATAATACTTCAATCACAATTTTTCTACTCCCTACTTCCAAAATAATTTTTAAATAATTAAAAATAAAAAAATTCAAAACAAGTTTGTGGGGTCACAAACTAATTAAACTTTAAGTAGTTAAGCAAATAAAATCACCATTCATAACAAATTTCTTAACCTTTTTCTATTTTAATTATTTTTTCAAACTTATTTTGACAATAACAAACATGAAACTTTTAAAGTAACAGAGGGAAACTTGTTGGTGAATGATGTCGATATTGTTATACATGTTTTCTAGCTCTTCTTCCTAGCCTTTATTGTCGTTTTGCTTTACTTTTTTATTATTTTATTATGAATAAGTCACGTCCACATTGTGTTTGTGTAGAATTTTGCATGAATCTACACTCTTTAGAGTCAATTTGTTGCAATTTGGTCCGTTTTGGAGATTCCATGAAGTGCAGTTCGTGAGCATTCAAGTGAAGAGAGAATTGAAGAGAATCGAAGAAGATGGCCAAAAATAAAGAACTCCCGAGAGCACAATGCTCTCGCACGTTATAGCGTGGATCTCCATGCTATAGCGTGGTACGGCAGGCTGCCCTTAAGGATTTGTATATGTTCATTTTTACTAGGTTTTCTTCATTCACGCTTCTTTCTTCTCAGTTTCTGAGAGAGGCAAAAATCTAGGTCGAAGTTGAAGACTTTGTTCATCATTTTATACTAACAAGGACGTATTATGCAAAAAAATAAAAAGAAAATGAAACCACTAGGGCAAAAAAACGCCAAGGTCCATCACTCGTAGAGCCAACACGTAGAATGTGCACGGTGTGATACGATTTCTAGTGAGTATAGGATTAGTAGTTATATACTATTTTCTAATACTGAGGATACACGCACACTGTTGTTTTTATTGCACCAGCACTTGATAATTTATTACATATAGACCGATAACATACACATAGCCTGATAGCCATGCTTGGCTTGGCTATTCTATTGGCATCCGTCTGTATAGATAGATGCCCCTTATTATATGACACAACACACACCGAACATAGATAGTCAAACTTGCACCGATGCTTCTTATTATCCAACAGCTAGCTTTGATGTTCAGTATACATGGATGAACAAATTTCTGCAGCAAAGCCATATGACCAATGATGATCAGTTCCAATGTTGATATATATTTTAGAATTAGGCCTACTACAAATATATCTTTTTCAAATCAATTCAGTTCAGATTTTTGCATGCGAATCAAACAGGGACTTAATCTGTCAGTACGGGATATAATTAAGCTAGCATTTGGGTGTTATATATAGAAAGAAGACAATACTATATGTATATGTTGTGAGTAGTTAGTACTTACAGCAAGGGACAAGTTTCCAGAGCTGATTTATGACGCTAGTGGCTTCATTGTGGATTTTGTTAGGATGAGATATAACTAGTGTGCCATCGTTAATGTCAGCGTACTGAGCGTCCATAACCAGGCTACCATCACTCACTGTCTTCAGAAATCTGTATCCGGAACCAACATCAGCACTTTCCGTCCACAAAACAGATTTATCCTCAGAGCATGGCTTGCGCACTAATTGCAACTGTACATTTTTACACATACATGCATATAGAAACGTACAAAAATGTTACTATTTCTTCAAATATGTAGTCATCTGTTCTCAAAACAAGAATGAACAAAAAATACTCACCTGAACACCATTGCCAGAATGTTTAACAACCATACCAACCGATTGGTTAACTAGCATAAAACCAGTCTTGTAGGTAGCATCTTTGTACCATCTCTGCGTGCATTTATAACAACAAAAACTTGTAAGTACAAGTTACAATAACATACAATTAAGAGCGAAATCTAGCTAATGAGGTTAATAAGTATAACCTGACTACAATCCCCATTGTTGGGACGAGCAAGACATAATTTTCCATTGCGAACAGTAATGCAGTAATCACCTCCGGGACCCTGCTTTTTGCAGTAAAGACGGTAGTAACTGGGACATCCGTTAGTAGCCATGGAAGGATGGACTAAGAAGGGGTTTTTGTTTAAACTACTGTGTATGTGATTGGACTTTGGAATGGCACAATTTGAGTGCTGCTGATTGGAACATTATATAGCTGATGAAAGATTCCAAAAAATCTGTAAAAATGCTAGATAGTAGGATCTAATATTCTCATCACCAAAATGGAACTTAATTTTCACTCTCATATGCAAAGTAGCAGGAATTTTCATCAACCATAATATATGGCAAGGGAATAAAACGTGCCGTAACATGACTATTTAATTTTGTTTGATTCTATATAGAATTATCGACCTCCCCTGCTCACAACAAAACATTCTATGGTTGCCATAATTTTTCTCTCCTACAAACTAATTAACCCATTGAAAAAAAAAAGTAAACCAGTGTTGCTACACGCACCGAGCCTTAACAAGGGCTCGGCTCGTTAAGACTCGACTCAGCTCGCTCGATAAGGATGCGAGCCTAACTTGAAGCTCCTTCCACTAATGAGCCGAACTATGGTTTCATGAATACCAGATTAGTCCCAGTATCATGTACACTATTATTAGTAGTATTAGTATTATGTATTATGATTTATAATTTATGTTTTAGATTATTGGCTTGAAATGCTTTTGTTTGCATTTTGTTCAACTTTGATAATTTTATTATTTGGGAGTTCATTGTAATGTGTAATCTTGAATGTTTGATATCTTATTCATATTTTAACACGTGTTTTCATGGTATTTTTACATATGAGCCGAGCTCGAGTTCGAGCCAAATGAACCGAGCTCAATCCTGTAATTAAGCTCGCTTCGTTAAAGAGTCGAGCCTAAACTCGGCTCGTATGTTAATGAGCTCGAGCCGATCCGAACAATGCTCAGCTCGACTCGGTTGTTAATGAGCTCGAGCCGAGTCAAGCAATGCTCAGCTCGGCTCGTTAACCAGCACTATACCTCGCATATAAAAAGATTATTTTGTACAATAATAATACAATTGTGTCACCACAATTAACTTTAACAACTCCATTAAAACTAAAAAAAGTTACTTACACCACTAAGGCCCTGTTCTTTTCGTCTAAAAAAGTCTGAATTTAACTGAATTGAACTTATTTGTAGTACAAAATACTATTAAGCAAATCTGAACTGAACTGAATTGATCTGAACTGAACTTAAAATAATCAATTTTCACATGAAAAAAACAAAGCCTAACTTCTCTATTTTTTAATTATAATAAATAATTGTCCAAAAAAGATTTCCAAAACTATGTGCCAACCTATAACAGGTGAAGTGTTGTGGGATGGTGGAGTAACCCGTTAACAATACAATTCTCTAATATATTTACCCTTTCATATAAGGGTGTCCGAGTGGTAGGTGTGCGGGAGTAAGATATGAGAGGTCGGGGTCCTTAGAATATTGTATGCTTTGTTTTTTTTACTCTATTTTCTATTTTAAGGCAGTTTTTAAGAAGTGTTTTAAATGTTTTATTGGTTAGATCCACAATTATTACTGGTGCATTGGCGCAACATTCTTGAAACATTGATTTCCTCCACTTCGTGTGTGTAGTCAAAATAAATTCCACGACTGTAGTTGATTTGTTTTGACATGTTATGAGGCATCAAAGGCTAAGTTTCAAGTGCCAAGGACTCAAGATGTTGGAAAGCCTTGAACAGAATTTGGATCCTTAATGGAAGACCCTTGTAAGCTAGGAATTTACAATTTGGAAATAATGCAATAAGACATGGGGATTTGTTTCATAACATTACAAGAAGCATTGGGTTGTTTCATAACTTAAAGATTGTAATCTAAACTTTAGAACCTTTAAAAAATGGATAAACTCACAAAAGTATTCCTTTCTTTTCCTTTTTTTTTTAATGAGAGATAAGGAGGGAAGATACGGACATTGAATCTGATTCTGTGTTTTTTTATTCTGTTATGTTCTAACTTATCGAGGCCCTTTCTAGTTTCTTCTTTAAACTACTTATATTTGTCATCTTCAGAACATGCATGTGATCTGGTTAACGCTAAAAGATGATCTATTATTCTCACTGACCCATAATGGTTCTGATCTACATTCCTGGAAATCAAAGATATCAAACATTCACACTTCTTCCACCTCCACACAACATCAATACCAGTAAATAATGATCTGTAGCAGTGACTCGATAGAAATGATCGAATAAGAAAACCTGGACACGATATAAGAAAGAGTTGGACATATCAAACAGATGAAAAACCAAGCTTACAAAGCTAAAACATGCTCATCATGTTCCTAACATTCTACATATTCTTGACTCGACAAATATGCTGAATTGCTGGTCTGATGATCAGCTCATTACAACTCTTATTAGCTATATTACCGTACTTGAGAACATCACAAAATTCAAGCACCTACATGAGTGTGGATCAGAAAGAAGTTACATTCTCCAGCTCGAAACTTCTGAGTGAAAGAAAGGTAGGAGAGTGAATCAGGGCGTCAATCCAACCATATTCATCCCGCCCAAACACATCAACCTCTTGATTAGCTCCAGTCGCCTTGCAATAATAGAACAGAGAACTATTCTCTCGCAGCATCAAGATATCTCCATCTCTAAACACTTTCAAAACCATAAATGTTTCAGCATCTATCCCTTGAGGTTCTTGGTACATACCAATCACAAAATCTTTGGTCCAAGATCCAGCAACACCATATTCCTTCATCATCCATATCACGATTCCCTCATCCGAACCATAATCACAAAGACATAAACACTCTCCCACAGTCGTCATGAGTTGAAATGTTATCGAAGGTGGAGGTGGGAATGGCTTAAACACTTCTTTCTCAAGGTCGAAACATGAGATCCCCTGTGCCACTTCTGAATCTTCAACTAACCTGTGATCATAATATGAACTTCAAGTCACCATTCGTACTAATGAGGTCCTGAGGAACCATTACTGATCCTCCCGGCCAAAAATAGTTAAAAAATAAAAGAAAAATAAAAACTACTAACCAATGAAGGTTCCCATTAAGAAAAGCTCCATTGGGAGGCCCAAGACTGTACTGATAAATCTGATCATTTGCCTCAACACTTCTCCATGAACCAGTCCCAAGGGTATAGACCATGCACTCAATCCTCAAAACCTTCTTTCGATCCGCCACAAGCTCATGGAAAATCCTAACCACCTTGTATTGGCCAGTTAACGAGCTCATTCCAATTCCATACGTGACAATACTGGAACCATGAGCATTGCCTTCAAGCACAGGAAGAGAGATGTACTCGAGGGTTATTGGATTACAAACATACAGAGCATCTAATACGCTCTCACTTTCCCTCAAGCAAAGCAAGCCACTATATGAGCACTCTATCCCTATGCTGGGTTTAGTTGAGCTAGATATAATGTCGGGGTCGAATTTCATCACCTGGTTATAGTGAAGATCATGGTGCTGAAGCCCGAGACTATCATCGAATTCGTAAATGGTGCATAGAGTTTCACCTCTCTGACTTAGATAGACAATTAGGCCACGGGTTGAGTTTTGCAGTTGGGAGTTGGCAAATCCAGGAGTAGAGATTAGTTTCAGAAATTTCTTGCAAACACATTTGCAAGTTATAATGGATCTGGTGGTACATCTTGAGAGGATATCAATGATGACTTCTGAAGGTAGACTCAAGATAAATGCTTGATTGTTCATATCTGGATTCTGTACTAAATGGGAGATTGAAAAAGATGAGAAGGTTTAGATAAATGTTGAAATTTGTGCACTTGAAATAGTCTTGTTATAAATTGCGAAGGGTTCAGATTTCTGAACAAGTCAAGTCATTGATCAAGGCAGTACATTAAGACTAATTAAATACACAAGTGGCCTGGGAATAAATAAAATCATTGTTAACTACACAAGTGGCTAGTTAAAAAATCATTGTTGAAAAACAAGTTTGTTCTAGCAGAATCACATAATGAAGGCAGCAGCAACTCTAGAAGAGTTCAGAGAGCTCATGTTGAGAAAGAATGCAAAAGTTTAGGATAAAATTTGATAGCATCATAACTCATAAGCAAAACAAGGCCTCAAAATCAATCATCAGTACCTGGTTCAAATATCACTTTTTGCAGAATCACATAATCAATTCTAGTTAAAAAAATCATTGTTGAAAAATTCAACCTCACCAACTCACTAATCGGATCGGATTTATTAGTCCTTATCTTCTTCCTAGCTAGGTGCATAGAACTGGATCCATGATAACTTGAACCAGCCTTCTGTTGTTGCTGTTGTTGTATGATGTTGAACTAGCCTTCTGTTGTTGCTGTTGTTGTATGATGAGCCGTGGCATGTTCTTCAGATGCTCCCTTAGATTATCAGTGATACCGCCAAGGCCTATACAAGTGAAAAAATTGATAGAGAACCTCGTGTCTTTTGGATTATACCTGGGGAAAATAGATTCAAAAGAGTCTTGCATTTCAGGGTCACTGAAGAGTTCATTCAACAAGCGGACACCAAGGACCACATCTAATTCCTGGAAGAGAATTTTGATGAATATACGTGACGAAGATGTTGTATCCTCCTCAGTCAGCTGTATGTAAGATAATACATGCCACGACAATGCATCTGTTACAAGCAGATGCCCAAAGAACTTTGCCACGCTCCTCAATTTATTCGTTTCCAATCTATGAATCATGGAGTACTGCTGAACAAAGCATTTCTCAAAGTTTGCCTGATAAACCGTGTTTATTGTACAAAGCCGCTGCCCAAGAAGTCCATAGTAGCTAGAGTAAGTCCTCTCTTGGGTGCAACATTCCAACAGCATTATGCACACTTCCATCTCCTGTCCAGGATTCAGTTTAATTTTGAGTAACTTGTGCCCTGCCTCTTCAAAAGTAACACTCAGACATAATTATAAGATAAATTGTCCTCCGAAGATTCACTAAATTGGTCAACGTCTCATCCTTTATTTGCATCTCTTCCAAGTCCTCATCGTAGTCATCATCTACAGATGAATCTGAATGTCGTTCATCCGAGGATTCTTCTTCTTCTTCTTCACCAAGTAATTGCTTCTTAAGGTCTTGATATTTCTTCTCATTCTCGGTGAACTGTGGATCAGGCCTGAAGATATCTAAAGCAATCTCAGGATCAATATGGTCCAGAAGAGAGACTTCATGTGTTAGTTGGTCTTCTTGCTCAACTAGATCCAACTCAGGACGAACAGCTGGATAACCCTGAAACTTAGCTTTCCGCAATGCAAAGAGGCCTTCAATCTGAAACTGAACGCGTTTATCCACGTGTCCTTCATGAAGAATGCCACGAAATCGCTCAAAAACACCATGCAAACCTTGTGGGGAAAGGTCCTGCAGCATGGAACCGCATTCGGTAACAAATCCAACAGCAACTTCAACACTATTTACATTAGGCCTTTCCAGGAGCAATGTCAACAACTCGAGAGCAATGAGTTCATGAACGACCTTCTGGTTTGCGAGGTGAGCAATAAACTTAATAGATGCAAGTTATTAGTATTGAAGTTTGTGGTTCCGTTTGAATGATCTGTGAAGCTGCAACACAATACGCCTCAATAGGAGACGGCCGATTTCAGGGAACTTAGTGTTAACAACTGCAACTAATGCTGCGAGAACATCGGTAAAACCTGGTGAAGACAATTGAGACTTGATGATTGAACGGCAAAATAATCCTCGCCCCCTAATTAGGTTTTCAGAGAATAGCTCAGGGATAATGTGTTTGATATTAGAGACGCTCAATTTGTTTACTAAATCATTAATACTCTTCTTTAAGCTGTTCCATGCCATCCTTTGATATTGGGTAAAGTGCATTTTTAGTCCCTTGTGTCTCGGTCCGCCGCGTATTTGGTCCTTTTTTCCTTATACATTGCAAATACGGTCCTATTTTCTCCTTTGCTTGTTTTTGGCTGAGTTGTCCGGTGAGGTGGACAAAATGACTTCACAAATTGAAATTGAGAATTATGCTCTGTTTTTCTAAGAATTGTGGAAATATGCTATGTTTTTCCTTTGCTATGTTTTTTCTAAGAAGTGAGTAAATTTTGGCCAGCGAATTGATAAGCTCTGTTTCCAGAGCATTAATTAAGCTCTGTTAAAGAGCTTAACCGAGCTCTTCGGAGCTTATTAAGCTCCAGAACATAAGCTTATTCAGCTCTGTTTTCAGAGCTTAATCAAGCTCTGTTACGGAGCTTGATCAAGCTCTGTTTTAGAGCTCATTAAGCTCTATAAAAGAGCTTGTTCATCTCTGTTTTCAGAGCTTAACAGAGCTCTGTTACAGAGCCTAATCAAGCTCTGTTCCATAGCTGATTAACTCTATAACATAGCTTGTTCAGCTCTGTTTTCAGAGCTTTATCAAGCTCTATTAATGGAGCTTGATTAAGCTCTGTTTCGGAGCTTATGACACTATGTTTACCCATTTTCCTTCTCATAAGATAATTTTTGTCGCCATGTGTTTGGAGTGTGCTTTTTGCCATTTGAAAGTGTTTAGAGAGGATGTGGAAGTGACTTGGCCTTAGGTGGAAGCATACAACTGACATGGCAGCTGAGAAATGGTGTGTGTATAATCCGGCGCTCAGAGCTTCCATACGGCGAATTATACGCAACAATAGGACTCAATTCGCACAGTTCATCTAGAGCGGGACCAATATCGCCGCGGACGTCGACATAAGGGACCAAAATTTCTTTTTTCCCCTTGATATTCGATGCCGTCGTCAATCTGTATCCTATTATTCCTGGCCGCCATCTTGGCCGGTGGAATGTATAATCCACGGCCAGCAGCTTCCGCACCCATCATCTTAAACTCTGCCGTTTTGGACCTAGATCGCAAGATTCGATTGTGGCAGAGAGAAATTTGACTACAAGATATAGAGAATTCACAACGATTCACGTTTGGGTCGGCTTTTTATAGATGGAAAACATGGCTCAATAGTGTAACAGTGGGCCCGAGGATTGTTTTGTTTGCAATTACCTCTAAAGTTTCGCATTACTTTTTATTATGGGGCTTTCTATTTTCAGATTGCATTCGTACCGACCGGAACACATGTCTCCACTAAATTGTTAAATATAAATAATCTAATTTTAATATTAAATCTTGAATGTACATTTATACCCCATAACCTTTTCATTAAATTTAATAATTTATATTTTTTCATTATATATTAAGAAAATAAAAATACTTTAAAAATATTATAATATTAGAATTGAAACTCATTTAATCAAAGTCTTAATCATACTACTTAATGATTAATAACAAAATCTCAAAATCAATTTCCTCCTATAATTCATTTTGTTCTTCCCCAGTTTCATAAACCATTTTTCCCCAATTTAATTTTGATCGACATTGAATTATGCTGCTTTACATCACACCCTTGTTGGACCTAATGGAATCTGAGAAAGATGATCATCATCTTTCCCATCTTTGTATAATCAATTAATATAATCAAGACGAAACGTAGTAGATATAAATTCTGTCATCTCATGCTGTTGTTTCTTGCATAGTTATCTCCACTAATAGTAGTAGTATACGTACGTAGTGGAAAGATCTACTCCGATGAAGACCAAGACGCAGTGAAGACCACTGTTCTTCTCCGATGAAGATAAAGTTGGGAAAGTTGATTAGGGTTCTTCATGAATAACGATTAACATGTTTATTTTTTAATTTTAATTAAATTGAATTAACCAACGATGATTAATTCGAAGGTTAATTGATTAGTATGATTTTTAAAAATGTAATAAAATAAAATTTTAATTTTGAAAAATATTAAATTATTCAATATAAGTATATATATAAAAAAGGGCATTGTAGTCAACTTATATTTTAAGTGAATTTTTGTAATTAAAAATGTAACTTTTAATAGATCGTACATAAAATTACATGTAAATTACTTTGAACAAAAAAGAAAAGACTAGATAAAATTAATTGCCACGTGGCAACAATCTATTGGGAACATGTTCTCAGGTCTGTACGAACAACCTAAAAATAGAAATCCCCTACTTTTATTTGCTTTATTTTTAAAAGGGTTAATTACAAATTAATGATGATCCTAATAGTTTCTATCAAATTAGTGCTACATGTAAAACTTCCTACAAAGTAGTGTCTATATATGTGTGGACTAATTTAACCTTACATAATTAGAGAAAGTCAATTAATTTGTAAGACTAATTAAATTCCTAATTTTAGTTTATTAGTTATCTTCAATTTTATCTATTAATAGCCGATTGAATGTTTTCTCAATTTCTTTTTGTTTTCTTGTAATACGTTTGAATGATCTGTAGTATCATATAGCATGAAGCATCCCACCCTCCAATATTTTCATGGCTTTCACATTTATGGGGTCTCTGCTTATGTTTTTGTTCAATTGTTATAATATGAATAGAGAATATTTGAGTTTTGTGTTTGGCTTATTTTGGTACGTAAGTTTGTAATGTATATGGGGTTGTGTGAAGTCATCATGTGCAATTCATTGTTGACTGATTATTTGACCTTCTATTTCGACATGCATCTCCTTAAGATGGAGTGTAGAGTCATGCATCTATTAGCAATCAACTTTTCTTTCTTTTTCTGGGTAGCAGTTGTCCTAAATTTTTGTACAAACAAGCATCAAACTCGGAATATGAATCTCTAAGCAAGCATCTATTTTTGTGGGCAAACATTTGTCGTAAGTTTTTATACTTACCATGTAACAATCAGTCTGTTCAAAACCAGTGAAGGAAACGGTTGATAGTGATGCTTGGAATTTTAGTCAGAGTTTGACTAATTAAGAGAAACTGTGTTTAGCTGGAGAAAATATAAGAATTTTAGTTACTGAAATTAACACAAATTAGCATTATCACCAAATTGAGATAAAGTTTTCACCAATTTGTAGGAAAGAATTTAGGTCACACCAATTTGATATAAACTCTCAAAACTATCACCAATTTGTAATTTTTAATTTTTAAAATTTTAAAGAAAAGTAAACCACAGAGTTGGTGGTTCCGAGAACCATTTAAAAATACCGTCTTATAGTCCCTTGTTTTACAAACTTTCCGAGGAGTAAAAAAACATATTAAAGAAAAATAAATAAAATAATGTTTTGAGGAGTGAAATGAAAACTTAGGAAAATTTAATTATTAATAATATAATCCTATTTAGGAATATCGTAATCGTAATCGAATAGAGTAAGTATTAATTACTTTGGCCATATTCGCGCGTTGAAGCTAGTAAATTTAACAAACGGTTGGCGTTGTAAAATGGACGGTTTTTCCCGGAGATGTTCTTCCCTTGACACGGCAACAACCATTATAATAATCCAAAATTATCATCAACAACAACAACGAAGCTAAAGGTCTAAAACAGAAAGACACTAACGGGAGCTAGCTTAATTAGTTATGTCCCATATATACGATAATTGGGAGAAATTGGTTGGTGCAGTCCTTAAAGAGAGAACAGTATGATACCTTGTGCCGTTGTGACTCATTAAGCTCTGTGTCCTCCTCTGATACTGCCCCTTCTCGCTCTAGTCAGAGATTTTCTTTGTAAGTTTCCGTATCAGAGAATTTTCTGTTTATATGATGCGTATAAATTGTTTACCATGGGACTACGGGAGTTGTAGATATTAGGCACTCTTTGATTTGTCTGATAAATTAAACCAAGTCAGTTCGTTCAGATATGATTTGCTCAGTTGGATTCATTAAATTCATCAGTTAGGTTGTGTTCAGATTTCTTCATACGAATCAAAGAGATCTTAATTAGGACCATCTGCTTTGGCTGTTTTAGATGTTCCATACTTCAATGTTTGACTTGATGCTTAGTCGTCTTCAAAATGCATACTATATGTTTGTTATTGTCATTGATACTCTCAATTGTACAGTGATCTTTCTTCACCGGACCAGCTCAATGAACAAGCTCGACAGGATGGAAACTCGCAGTCTTTTGTCACTACCAGGTTATAATTAGCTAGTCCTGTTTCTTCCTTCTCACTATACAGTCTACTTGACACAGCTCACCTTCTAACTCCAAGACTTTAAATTTATGTTGCTCAGTTCTGCCAATAGACTTTTCCATCATGTTCCCAAGGCACCAAAGATGCCATTCGGCTCTCGGTGTAAGTCTATGTCTTAAAGAATAGTGTAGAATTTGAAACTGCCATCTTTTGATATTATTAACTTTGCAATACATAAACACTACTGCAGTTGACAAAATATTTAGAGCAGCTCGTCGGTTCGTTACTCCTATGATGAGAAAGCGTCAAATACACAATCTTCCTCAGGGTACCAATGCACCTGGTTAGTGAATTTATTAGTTACATTATCCTGTATGCATGTACCCTCTGATGAATATCAGAAAGTATCTAAAAAGCCAATATCACACATGAGGCCATTGCGTTATTTTCTCAGATGAAGAGACTAATTGCCATGATTAATAACATTACTAAATATCTCTGCGAAACATAATAGTATGACAATGGGAGATCAAGTTTTTCACAAACACATTGCAATTAGTCTCTTCATCTGAGAAAAAGGCTCTAATCTTTGTTTCTATTTCAACACTTCTGCTTGTATATGCGTGGGAGGTGGTGGTGAGATGGGGGATCCTGGTGGTGTGAGTTCATTTTGGTAGCTTAGCTTTGCTTGTGAATGAGTTACTGTTCTTCTAGTGATTATGAGTGTGAGATTGAGATTACTTGCAGCTAGTCCTTGTTCCTCCCTTCCATGAATCAATATGATACTATACTAGTGTTACAGAAAATGTTCATTAGTAAATTAATATCTGCTGCATAGAAGTATATTTTTTTAAGGTTACGCAATAATATTACTTTTATATGACTTGATATCTTCCTTCCAAAACATATTTACAATTAAGAGATTCAAAGTGGCTACTCAGCACCTATGGAGCTCGAAGTTAAGAGAGAAATACCTACCGTAGATGTGTATGCCTCGCCTTTTAATGAATTGACAGACACCTGTGGACAGTTGGAAATAATAGCCAGAGGTTTTTATGCAAAAGTGTACTTTGCACAGTTAAGTAATGGGAAGGACATTGCTCTTAAGATCTTTGATGATGCGTCTTCTGAATCTGATTCAGATGATGAGTTTCTGAAAAAGGTACTTTCATGACATTCCTGAAATTCACAGCTCCTAATTATTACCGGTTTTGCATCACATTAATTGGCAGCATGCCATTAAATCTGGATAGGTTATTACAGTGTCAAGGTTTAAGCATGAAAATGTCGTTGAATTTCTTGGTTACTCCATGGAAAACGATCGCCGCATCTTAGCTTACGAGTTTGCAACGATGGGAACTCTGCATAACATTTTGCACGGTACGTACTATCAGTTAGCCTTCTAAGAATTTTTGTTATGCTCTATGTTCTTCTTATCATGTTTATATAGTTGTGTTCACCAAGGAAAAGTGAACAGGGTGGCAGACTGGCGATGTCCTTGGCTGGATGCAACGGGTAAGAATTGCCATAGACGCTGCAAGGGGACTCGAATATTTGCATGAGAATGGAGCTATTCACAAAGATATCAGATCTAGCAATGTACTTGTATTCAATGGCTTCAAAGCCAAGATTGCAGACATTAATCTTTCAACTAAAGATCCCTTTGGCTACATCAACCCGGATCATCTCTATTACTCACTAAATCATGTACCAAAGTAATTTCTTTTCACTTAATTCATTGTATATGACTCGTCTGATTGGCTCATAAAGCTATACTATCAATATATTAGACAATGTGATTATATATGACTTGAACTGATTTGCTATGCTATGCAGATTTGCTAAGACCGGACAATGGACTTATGTTTATAGTTTTGGAGTTGTTTTACTTGAGATTCTGACTGGAAGGAAGTCTTTTGATTATACCTTGCCTAGAGGACAGCAGAATCTTGTTATTTGGGTGAGCCTCAATATATTGTCTGCTTCATCTTTTTATTGTGTATTTTCTTTGATTATGGTATAGCAAAGGATATTGGAATAAGAACAGATAAAATCTACGTCGCCATGAGATACCATCAATCATTTTGTTCCTTACAATCTATTATCATCTGCTATTAGGCTAATCCACAACTGAGTGAGGACAAAGTCAAGAATTGTGTTGATCCGAAGCTCATGGGAAAGTATCCGTCAAAGGCCGCTGCCAAGGTATCTCTCGATATATATAAGTATATATGGTAATAAATGAAATGAAGAAACTATTTTGAAATGGTGATTTATATATTTTGGTAATTCAGTTGGCGCAGGTTGCAGCACTATGTGTGCAGTATGAAGCTGAATTTAGGCCCGATATGTCGATTGTTGTGAAGGCTCTGCAGCCACTATTGAGGGCCCCTGCTACTGGAATTTAACATCGTTACTTTCCATCATTTTCAAGTTTCTGTGAGCCTTGTATTGGTGGATATATAGATTGTAAATAGGCTTCGGCCATTATATCTTCAATCTTTTGACAATCACCGGAAACTGTCTGTTTCTGGGAAAGAAATAAATATGTTCATACAGTGTCTTGTGCATATCTTGATCACTTGTAGTTACACTTGTGCGATTTTCACACCTACTTTTGAGGAATGAAATGTCAAGACAGCTTCCAAGTTGCCTTAGATTCAAACAAAAAGTCAAGTTACACTGACTGAATTGTTGAAGCAGAGCGATTTAGGCAACAGCAGGGAATGAAAGTCACAAGTTTAAGTGCAATGTTAAGCAATATAGCTTAATTGGCAAGCTGAGACGCTGCAAGAGGTTTGTGAAAGAGTCGGACTCTACTCTTGTTGCAGCTGATAGTATCAAAAACATAGATGAACACAAAGCAAAAAACTAGAATAACAAAGTCGGAACTCAGAACAGAACGACAACACATTTATCTGAAAATTGCTCAGAAATGCATTTCTACGTTGATTAGGGCAAACCTTCTAAGTGAAACAGTAATCAGGCCTTTGAGGTCTTGAGTCTTGACAACAAGACAGTTCTTGTACAAATATAGGTGCTTATTGCTAAGCTGACACACCGCAAGAGGTTTCTTGTTGCAGCGGATAGTGTCAAAAAGATAGATGATCACGAAGAAGAAAACTAGAATAACAAAGTCGGAACTCAGAACAGAACTACAACACATTTATCTAGAAATTGCTCAGAAATGCATTTCTACATTGATTAGGACAATCTTATACTATTCTCCAGGGCAAACCTTCTAAGTGAAACAAAGCTTGGAGTGTATAGCAGAGCGTCGATACCAGAAGCACAATCAAGATTTTGATCCCGCTCAAACAAATCAATTTCTGGATTACTGTCAGTCTTCTGGCAGTGATAGAACAGGCAATGGCCCTGCCACAGCATCAAGATTTCACCGTCTTTAAAAACATTAAGAAAGTAAACAGATTCGTACGATATCCCACCAAGATCAGGGTACTTGTTGATCACATACTCTTTCGTCCAAGATTCCTCGACCCCGTATTCCTTCATTATCCATATATCAATCTCTTCATCGTCGCAATAGTCACAAATGCATAAACATCCCCTAACCACTGTCAGACTCGAGCTTGTAAGAAATGGGATTGTTAACGGAGGTGGGAATGGTTTAAACATTTCTGTTTCAAGATCCAAACACGAAATCAGGCAAGATCCTTTATCATCTTCAACTGTCCAGTGAAGATTCCCGTTCAAAAACGCTGCATTAGAAGGCCTCATGGAGTATTCAAACACCATGTTCGGCTCCACATTTCTCCATAAACCTGTTCCAAGAGTGTAAATCATACACTCGAGCTTCAAACGCTTTAAGCGTGATTCCCTTCCATACACACGCTCGTGGAAAATCCTTACCACTTTGTATTGGCATGTTAACGCGCTGATCCCAATTCCATAAGTGACCGTGTTTGGATAACCAGGAACGTTGCCCTCGAGTCTTGGTAGAGGGATATACTCCTGCGTGATTGGATTACATATGTAAAGAGCATCAACTTTGTTTTCGTGGTTTGGGTCTCTCAAGCATAGCAATCCATCAACAGAGCATTCAATCCAGCAGCTTGATGTTAAGATGTTGGGGTTGAATTTCATGACAGGTTTAAAGTGAAGTGTAGCATCATCGAATTCGACAATCCTGCCAGGAGGTTCACCAACTTGAGTTACAATTAGGCCAGGAGATGATTTGAAAAGATGGGATTTGGCAAATTCTGGATTTGCGACTAGCTTGAGCCATTTAGTGCAAACGCATTTGCAAGTCGCAATGGTTCGGATTGGAAGTCTTAAAAGGATATCAGTAGTGATTTCAGAGGGTAGATTAAGGAGAAAAGATGGATTATTCATCTTAGAATTCATGAGAATCAAAGGCGTAATGGGGAATTGTCTTGACACTCTTATCCTGTTATTATACTACAACAGCTTGTGATGGAAGTAAGATTTATATTAGTATATGCTTGAAAATGTGTTTTGTGCTTTGGAAGATTTGTAGTTGAAATGGTCTTCTGATCAGTTCTGGAGGAAGTTTCCCTGACAGTGAAGTTCTACTTTATAATTATAAGCTATGATAACATTAAAAATTAAAAAAAAAATTAGACTTATTCAAAAGAATTAGGTATAGTCATGTTAAATAAGTAACCTACACAGAGTTACATTGAGGAAAATAATATTGGATCTTTGCATAGTACAGTTCATAATTGCTAAAGAACAGACCTATTCCGTTTAGCATGAGTGGCATCATATCATATCCCGCAGCAAAATCCAACTATTATGGGATTGTTTGATTCTAAATATATATAAACGTTTGGGTACGTTAATTGGGACGGGGTGTTTGGTTTCACATTCCCTATCGACGTACACCATTACAAACTAGTACAAAATCCAACACTGTTATTCAGAAAAAATACTGGTAGCGTCAAAACATCAAACACCTTGTGTGCAAAAATGGTAATGGGCCCAAAATAAATCAAACTAAAGCCAAATTAATATGCAACCAGAATGACAAACTGTAAATGTACGGAGATGATATAAATTGCAGAAATAAACTTACCGGAAACGAATGGCTTTTTCATCTGGCTGCAGGAAAATCTCAGCGGAAGCATATAACTGGACAACAATAGCCTTTCAAGTTTATGATTGATTTCAGTGATCGATGTAAATTGCAAGCCTTACCCTTATATTAATGTGTAATTAGCATATGAACTCCTATTTTTCAGGGTCCACCCCGTATGATTTGGGTCTCCAAATTACAACTAAATCTAGAGCTGGCTACGGATCGGATTTTTACGGGTTTGGATTTCATGACGTCCAACTTGGCATTGGCCCGACACGAGTTTCCAAGTTTCACGTTCCTAACATGGCGTTTTCGCCAACTCAATTCTTGAAATTGGAGGAGAAGATTGAGTCTCGAATGAGAGCTAACCAAAGAAAGAGAAGGCGACTGTCGTAAAGATTTTGATTGTAGATGAACTTATCTATATTTCTATTCTATTCAGTATAACACATAAATTACATGTCAGCTTTAGCAAATGTGATATTTTAAATGGTTAACTACTAACAAACTATGTAAATAATATAGGACAAAATTGCATTCAAAATACAACAGTGGTTTACGAGAAGACCATATAAAATGTGTGAAACATATTATTTGATTAACATTACGCAAAATCAATTAAGTATTGGAGAATTTTTATTAAATAGACCATAACAAAAGTACAAATTATTGACGAGAAGAACATATGGTGTATCATAAATGTGACTAACGCGTGTGACTTAAATTCTAGTAGTAATTTCTATACCTAGCTATAGCTACTACCAAGACCATAAATGTACGTATCGATCGGGGCAAATTCCCAGCGATCGAGCGAGCCTATTAGAAACCAGTCCAACACGTACGGAACATATATAAATATAATGGACTAAATAAATATTCGAGCTTTTTAGTTACATTGCCTTATACTGTACATGATAAAATATTGCCAACTCAATCAGATACTAGTATATGCCTATTTAGTTGACTGGTCAGATAAAATGCTAATTTCAACAAATCTGCTTTCTTGAATATATTAGATTCTTGATCGGACGTAACGAGCATGAAAATTTTGGAGACTTAGTTTAAAATTATTCAAAATTCAAATTAGTTAGAAATTGTTATTTTTATTGAATATAATTGAATTGAACTGAATTGAATTAAATTTAATTATAATATAAAATACAACTAATTAAATTTGAACATAACTGAGCTGAATTTAATGAATTCGAAAAGAATTGAATTAAGCCAATTAAGTCAAGCCAAATTTTTATCTATAACCAAGATGGCAGCATATCATTTCAAAGGCGAACTAGATTTTTTGCCCGTAATAATACAAGAATGTGTTTCCAATATTTTTATCGTGATAAAATTCGATAGAGAGCTATATTTTGATAAAAGTTTTAAATTGTTTGTTATATATACGTATCAAGAGACACAATTTGACACAGCATTGTTATAATGAAGAAAAACAAAACCAAATGTGCGCTTTTGCTCTTTAGGCACTAAAATTGAACCCCACGCGCATACGTACATTTGGTTTTGATTTTAGACACACAACACGTACCCTAGCCCACCGAATAACAGTTCCTCAACTAGCAGACTCACGAATATGACCACGGGCCGGCTCGTATCAAATCAAATTTGATCCAGGCTCACAACTTTAATCTCACTCGTCTTCAGTTCAATAATTCAACAAAAAATGAAATTATTGTAAAACGTAATATTTTCTAACGTCCAAAGTGTTGGACGCTTTCAGTCGTGTTGGTTTGTTGGATTTGGGTTGGTCGATCTCGGACCTATTATTGTCACACTTGCTATACATTTAGAGCTTGATGTTTACAAATTATTAATGTCTAATGTATACTCCCTCTGTCCCTCTATAAATTACCCATTTTGACTTTTTTCGGTCAACAATTTTCAACTTTGACTCTCGATTACTTTTAAACTATGATGATAAAATATTTGATAAAACTATATTATGAAACTTTAGGTTGTAGCGGGCAGAGGGAGAGGGAGTATATAGTATCTCTTTTGCAGCTTGCTAGGAACTTAAAAGTTTATTTGAAGCTATTATTGTTCTTTTACATTTTATTGCTAGAAACTTAAAATTGTTAAAGTGTTCTTTACAAAGTTTTGAGGTGTGTACGTTGGCATAGGGTGGAGGGGGTTGTTGTTAGTACTTTTGAGTAGGTATTCATCAAGTATGGTAACCGAGATTAATAAGACGAATATAAACGATTTAGAACGAGTTGGGCCAAGTCCACAAAAAGAATTAATTAACCATTAGCCCAACACAACTTTTAAAACCTAGCCCGTTCTGTTCCTAATTCTAATTAAAATAGATTATATAGAGAACACCTACATAAATATAAGTTGGACGTTGAAAACATTGGCAGTCGTTTGTGGTCAGTTTATATAGTACCGGGAAGAAAGAAAAACGTAAGGAAGGACAAAAAGCTAGAATCATCCATCACTTTTTTATTTTCAGGCAAGTACAGCTTTAGAATTCAACTTTAATTGTAATGGTTTATCAATTATACATCGTCGACATGTGTATGTTAAATTTTAGGGTTAAATTTTATTCTTGTGCGTTACGGTTGTGAAGTTGTATTCAACAGATATGAGATCTCACGTGCTTAAGGAATTTTAGATGTCCTTATCGTTACGTATTAAAAAAAATAGAGTGGAGTATTACAATTTACATTGCATTAATCATATCTTCCTATTCTCTTTTGCCTGTTTTTAATCGTAGTATTCATTTTTAATGCATGTGGCAAAGAGTTACTAATTCATTAAGCTATGTTTTTTTTTTTTTAAACGACAAATATTACAACTACTCATATACTACTGTTATACAACATTCGAAACCACTTTATATCTCCACACCTAAAACCGCCTTATGTATCCGTCTCCGCTGGGATCGAACCCTGCACCTCTTCTTCACCAACCTCAACTCCCTTCCACTGGACCACCTTATAACTCCAATTCATTAAGCTATGTTAAAAAAATTCGCAGGACTGCAGAACCATGATGACAAACTGCAGGGTGAAAAAATCTAAAAATAGTGGAGATAGAATTAATGATTTACCCTATGATGTTATATGTCACATTTTGTCGCTCATGCCCACAAAAGATGTTGTAAGGACCTGCGTTTTGTCGAGAGATTGGGAGTATACATGGGCAGAGCCGGGAATTGATATTGGGGGGGGGGGGGGGGGCAAATTCAATATATAAGAACTTTTTTAAGTTCGGGGGGGGGGGGGGGGGGGGGGGGCAAAAACTTGAAAAATCGTTAAATTTACCTATAAAAAAATTGAAAATCCAATAATGTTAGCTAAGAAAAAAAATTGGGGGGGGCTGGCGCCCCAGCCGGCACCCCCTAGCTCCGCCCCTGAGTATAGATGGACTTGTATCCACAGTTTCGATGTCAATGATAGAGTTTCCCATCAAGGACAAACAAGTGAGAAGTTCTTCAGAAAGAAGAGCACTAGGGAGGGATTTGTTAACTTTGTTGACCGGATACTTCTTCTATCTCCGAGTATAAAAAGTTTTTTCTGTCAATGTCATGTGTGTACGGATATGAACCAGCTCGCTTAACTGCATGGATCAATGCTGCATTGGTGAAAAACGTTGAGAATCTTAAAGTATCTTATAAACGTGCTGGCATAATCTTACCACGCAGTTTTCAGTACCATAACACGTCATTGAGAACATTGGAACTGGATATTCCCTGCACTTTCAAAGTTCCTACCTCTTGCTCTTTTCCAAACCTGAAAATGCTAAATCTATGCCATGTTCGTATCGTTAATGTGTCTTCCAGTATCGATAATCTGCTAGTATTATCTTTCCCGGTTCTTGAAACATTGGTACTGAGCAGTTGCCAATTTTCCAATGTAAAGATTGTGGAAGTCCATGCTCCTTCTCTGACTAAACTGGACTACACTAGTAGTTTTAAAATTGACTGTTCAATCAAGATTCTTAGCACGAGCCTCGTGGAGTTTATATACAAGAATGGTGGTGGATCAGATGATAGTATTATTTTTATAGGACAAAGTGTTGTTTGCGCACAGCTGGTGTATTCTGGTGTTCGTGATCCAGTGAAGATTCGAACACATGCTAGAAAACTGTTGAAAGAATTCTCAATGTTGAAGGAGTTAAAGACTAAGAGTTCTTTAATAGAGGTTTGTTCTAGTTTCATGCATACTCACTTGGTTTTATTATGCCAATTCTCAGTGTCGAAGTATTATTACTGATATATGTTTATGATTGTTTTTCTTTTTTCTCGACCAGTTGTCACGAATTATGATTATACGGGTTTTTCTCCTAAAGGACAGCTCGAGTTACTGAGCGTTGCGCCATTCCTGAAGTTTCTTGACATAGATTTGGTGAGTTGATGGTCCTTTACAATGTCTACATGTCAAATTGCGTTTCCTCTTTGTTTGCCCTTTTTTTTTTCTTTCTTTTTTCTCGATTGTGTATAGTTTTGGTGAATCTATGGTATTTTTCTTTTCAGAAGATCGAGTATATGATCAAGTATGATTATGATGCCGTGAAGTGTGTGCCAGTCTGCATCAAAGACGCCCTAGAAGAAGTAACATTTCGATTACCCTTTTTTACAACTCACTCTGCACTCGCAGTATTTTTGCTCAAGAATGGAGGAAAACTGAAGAAAGTTCATGTTCGTAATGGAAGAGGCAAATTATCAACATTTCCCCATGTCCAGCTCTTTGGTGAATCGTTTTACACAAATGAATAGCTAATTAAACAAGAATCAAGTGATTTCAATCTACTTTATTAAGCCCAAAACATGTTTGACATGATTCAATCTCAATACGTTCTACTTGTTACCACTTGGAAATCCATGTATATAATTGCTTCATGGTTTCTGAGAGTTGTTATACAGAAATCAGTAACTTGATCATTCTTGAACATCTCTTTTCCGGTACATGCCTAACATACAACTAACTTTGAAACAAGAGAGGGTGTAGCATGAAATAAACCCAAAACGAACATTGTTTTCTTTTTATTTTTCTGCTCCGTGATTCTAATGTGATTCAAATCTACCCGGATAAACCAGCAAGCAGTTTATCCAATGCAGCATGAGGCGGCTAACTGATAAGCAAATGGAAGGGCATTGTTCTGCATGTGTTTTAAAATCCTTTCAACAAAAACAGTAGCAAAGCTACTTGATCTACGAACACATAAAGCTTTATGACAAACGACTTTAACGTAATATTCTACGTTACAGAAAGTACTCAGAGGCCAGTTGTCATTTAACTTACATGATCAACTCGGGAGCTTATTGCTAGAAAGGCCGGAATCTTTAGAAGGCCACACCTGTAGAAAGAGACAACAAGAGATTAGTACATTACTACATTCAGATAGTTACACATCTGAGTCCCATGAAGTTTTACATGTAGAAAACTGGTTTGCAATAAACAGGTCACCTTATGGAAAATTCGGCCTTGTAGAAGTCCGTAAGGAACTGGGCCAAATTTTCTTGAATCATTACTGACTTCAGCGTTATCACCTTCTACCCAGACATGTCCCTTTGGCACCTATAAGTATAACAAGAAAAAAAATCACTTTATTCAACCTCAGTATCTTTTACACTCCTAACATGAAATGCATTAGAAACAACAATTTTCCAAGCAATTCTTCTCCAGAAATCACATGAATAGATGAATATCCAAGTATCTAATCATTCTCAACAAAAAGAAAAAAAGCAAGGGTTAGGGAATAATTACAATAACAGTCTTCTGTTCATCAGAGCCCAAAGAATAGGACACTACATCGCCTTCAACAGCCGTCACCCTCTTAGTCACAATCTTTCTTGGATAATCTGGGGTCCGAAACTGAACCAAATCCCCAGACCCGATTTTCCCCAAACGGCTTGATATCCTTTCCACAAGCACCACATCACCATGACTGAATGTTGGAAGCATACTGGGACCAGTAAGCTGCAACAAAACATTACCAAGTCACATAAACACAACGTGTGGATCAAGTAGAATGCTTTGTACAAGTGGGAAATTCTTACATAAGCAAAGTAGCAGAGGTGGTTTTGGGTGACATGAACGCAACAGGAGAACTTCGCTATGTACATAACAACCTGGAACGCTTCCTTCACGAACGGTGTAAGCATCTCCATTCTATTTCTGGCCGGAGGATATTCTTCTTCTTCTTCAGAGCTAATCGCTACCTAGTTTTGCTCAATAAAGTCTAACATATTAAGCCGAATGTACATGTACATATAAGTGAACACAAAAACAGAACTGAGAACGAAATCCCTATTTCGTTACAAATGTCAGTAGCCAAATACTAATTTGCCTAATTCAGTTCAATAAAGCCTAACAGATTAAAGAAATACTATATGTTCGCCTTTGCCTAAAGTAACAGAGGTGGTGAATTTGGCTTATAGCATCAAGACGTTCAATTTAAAGTTTACGTATTCTACTAATGACTTCTCACGGGCCAAATAAAACGCAACCGGACAATGGTAACAGATAACTAGAATATTAACATGGAATGTATGCACATATAACACAGAAACAGAACTGAGAGCGAAATCCCTATTCCGTAACAAATGTCAGCAGCCAATACTAATTTTCCTTGTTCAGTTTAATAAAGCCTAACAGATTAAACAAGTACTATTTGAGTAAACTCCTCCGCCTCTGCCTAAAGTAACAGCAAGGTACATTTGGCTTATAGCATCAAGACTTTCAACTTAAAGTTTATGTATTCTTGTAATCAAGCTAAATAAAACTCAACCGGACAATGCTAACAGACAACTAGAATATTAACACAGAATGTCCATGTACAAATAACACAGAAACAGAACTAAGAATGAAATACCTATTTCGTAACAAATGTCAGCAGCCAATACTAATTTGCCAAGTTCAGTTCATTAAAGCCTAACAGCCTAAACTCCTCTGTCTTTGCCTAAAGTAACATAAAAGTGCATTTGGCTTATAGCATCAAGGCATTCAACTTAAACTTGATGTATTCTAGTAGTGAGTTCTCTGAAGCTATATAAAACGCAACCGGCCAATGATATAAGACAACTAGAAATGGCTAGGATTGTATTAGCCCTGTCAATAGGCATGGATCGTCCAACCCAGTAGAAAATCAGGTACTGTATTTTTGCACCCGTAACTGGTCAGCACCCGGTCGGTGGGACCGGTCTAGGTTATTACTATTATTGTTATTATTATTATTTTTTTTCCCTCATGCCACTCTAACTAGAAGTACTGATAGACAAAATAAAGAGATGGAAATGCACAGGAAGATCAAGGTTTTCCCATTTTGGTCATTGATGATTGCAACATAATACTAAGAACTAAACAAAAGACAGAACCTGTGTGCAAATTCCTCTATGGCCCCCAGCTCATCATGTGGCGGGATTTTTTTTTCTTCAAGAAAATCTCTTAGAATCCTAGCAATTAGAGGAAAGATAAGTGCAAGAAGATCATTATGTTGCAAGAAGAGAAAAAGAATACAGAGACAGCAAGAAAAAGAATACACAACCCACCTCTTTAATCTCTGTTTACAGACAGAGAAAGGAGAGAAAAAGAAGAAGCACAACAATTATCTGGGCCCGTTGAGTCGAAGGAGAGAATCAAAGTAGAAGCACAGTTGAATCCTCGAGAGTTTCAGCCGGTGAATCGAAGGAGAGAATGGAAAAGATGAAGCCCCCAAAAACCTAATGTCCTAAATCCATCATCTTCTTTTAGTCTGAGCGGGTTTCCAATTCTACTCGCGGGTCGGTTCCAAATTTGGGGTTAATTGAGGACAAGAAATCACGCTCTGGATGCTGACGTGAAGTTTTGTTTGTGAACTATGTACTCTTAATTAGCGGTTTATTTATTTTAAGTCGCCAGTTATATTTTATAAACTAGAGGAAAATGAAGAAGGTTAGATCATTAGATGCTTGGACGGGGCTTGGGTCATCATTGCAGATGACGTCATGTCTGTTTTGATTCGGGCCTAAAAGTTCAGGGAGCAAAATTATATATGTTCAAAGGGGCTAAACATGAAAAATGAAAATCAAGTACTCCTGTAAAAAAATATTTTTTAAATTTAGAGGGACAGACACCTCACAATGCCCATCTAGTTCCACCCTTATGAGTTCGTATCGACTTCAAATTGTTATGCCGACTTGAGTGAGTCTGCTACTTATTCCCTCTTCTTATCCTTCAACATCCATTCCAGCTCGGGATCATATCTACGCGTTTACTTTTTGGATTTTACGTTTAGTCAAGTGTAGCTTTTTGATCATGCTTGGTGCATGGTTAATTAGAACATGCACAAATTGTGTTGTTCTGTACCAACTGTGAGCAGTGGACATGGTAAACAAACACAGTTTTCCAGTAGCCATTAGGTCACCACCATTTACAAGCTCAAATTGACCAAGACCAGAAAACTATTTGTATTTGTATTGAGGGTTCCTTGTATTAATTTGTATATGAAAACTAGCTCATCTTCCAATAATATATTTCAATGTATTTGTATTTATATATTTCAACAAAGCCTCCAAAAGGGGTTAATTACAACTCGGCCAAAGTAATTTATAGTTAAATTTATAGTCAATTATATTTTAATTTATAGTCAATTATATTTTAATGTTCATGTGGCTTCGCGAGCTACAGTTCTATCTTCTTCCAGATCTTGACTTTTGAGTATCATCTGCATTAAATGTGACAAGTGATTGAGATCTCTTATGATCAACTCAGAAAATGTAGATGATGTTTCGATGGAAGTTATATGAGACCTTCATTTCATTTAGTCTGCGACTGCGCCATTAGCTTCTTGAACCTGACGTGTCTCTGTCATAACAAATGTTGTACGTAAATCTGGTTATTCATCACGAACACATAAATCAAACGCAATACGCTTACCTCTGGGAGCTGCAATATTGTACTAGTAATCATCATCTGGATTACTTATACGCTTTTAACCTTTTAATTATAGATGGTGATAAAAAGCTAACATCACTTGCTGCATATAAAGAAGCAAGCTCATCATGAATACTGATTTATTTTTTAAAGAGGCAAAAATTATACTTCCTCCGTCCCCCGCAATAAGTTTCCCATTTGTTTTGTTGACTTTTTTGAGGTTCTGTTTGACCTCAAAATAATCTTAAATCATATCAATTTTTTTTTTTTTTTTTTTTGAACTTATACTATATGAATGTAGAAACCTTATACTTTCATAATATGATTTTCAAAATTAATTTTCCGACATGATTTAGGAGTAATTCGAGGTCAAACCGATGCTAAAAAATGTCAACAAATCAAATGGGAACTTATCGCGGGAAGGAGAAAGTACTATTTGTTAAAAACTTGAAATATATTTTTACCTTCAGAGCTAGCTAGCTAGCCCTAAATATTTAGTATTGATCTTGCCAACTTCTCGTTTTAAGGGACTCCTGATCGATGACTTAACATCATCTGATTAAGTGATAACCATAACTTTAATCTTCAAGTCGAGATGACTTAACATCCTCGGGATTAATTTTTGTTCTTCGTCAATATCTTCCCATTTATATAGCCCAGTCCAATCTTTTTTTCCAGAGACCAGAATCCATCTCTACCTTACATATATGGACAAATTGACAGTCGGTACACGAGGAAATTCTGGGGCCGCTTCATGTGTCTCTAATTACTCACCATCTACTTGCCAGCTGTAATTAAGCATTATACATTATAAACAATCTAACTAAGCCAGTAATTAAGCATTAAAGGAAAGAGTCTGTAGGATTTAATTTTTGTAAATTGTAACTATCGGTCTCTGACGCTCTATACACTACTATACTAGATAGTTTTAAAATGTTCTCCTTGCAACTTCACGTCAACTCTGTGCATGTGTAAACAACAGGAGTTACGCATATAATATTGATTCTTAATTTCCCTTGCGCAAGAGTCTCCTTTACTTGTATTTCATTTTGTTCAAACAAATTCTACCAAAACAATATAGCACAGAATATCAACTCTCTTATCTTACACGAGACACGAAACACGAAACACACACACATCGCCATGGGTTCATACACAGGCACAAATCGATGCTGGGATATTATGAGTGTGGAACAGCAGAAAGGGCTTTGCAAGGACTTTTCATTTCCCGAAGTTGATTTCCAGGAAACGCTTGAAGAACCAATGCCATGGATAGGGATGTATATTGCCATGGCTTCTGTTTTCTGCACCCTTGCAATGTCTGGTGATCTCCTGCACGCAGGGGCGGCTCAAGCCCTGTGCAGTCAGCCCAACTGCACATGGCCTCATAATATTTGGGGCCTCATTTTTATCTTGTGTGATGTTTATATAATTGTGTGTAAGCTAAAAGTTCACAAAAATGTCATGTCCAATTGGTGACAATCATGGTATAAGTATCTTGTTATTCATTAGGCCATGAATACGAAACATATGATGAGCATTTTATTTTTTTTAAAATCCACTTCCACTGTTATTGTTTGGGGTCTATTATGAATTTTGGCACAGGGCCTCTAAAACTCAAAGTCGCCCCTGCCTGCACGGGATATGATATAGAAGATGCTGGTTGCCTTGTAAGTTTTTCTCTCTCAACGCCCTTTCCTTGTCTCTGTTAGCAGTGGTAATGAAGCTCACTGTGGATTTCAGTAACACTAAGTTGGGATATAGCGATGTGTTTGCTAGCGTGACTAGTCTTGCATTTATGTCAGTTTCTATGGGTAATTTCATGACATTTGTGGGTGCTATGGATCACAGTGCTATCATTTCCAATTTAACTGGTTTAGTCGTTCTAGTCGTCACAGTTTCAGTAAATATTTTTCTACATAAGAATCAAGTAGATAAAATTTATACTGATGGCTATACAATATATGGGGAACAACTTGTGGTCACAGTCTTCCTACTTATTTTGCTTATTCCATTTTGTTCTTTGGGTGTTGCGGTTGATCTAATCAAGAAAGAAATCGATTTTAAGTTCCAAGAAATGCATAAAATGATTACAAATGGAAGAGTCGAGGATAAAAGGTTTTCTCTTGATGAACTGAAAATAGTGTTGAAGAAATACTGGGTGATGGCAGAAACAGGCAGCATGCAGTTTGTGATTGCGCGGTCTGCCATTTGTGCCATCCCGAGTCTTGTGTGTTCGTTGATGGCTTTGATTCTGCCTTTAACTTTTAATAGAATGGATCTTATAGGGGGAGAAATCTTTGATATTTCTTCAAGTTATAGCTGGTCCATCTATTATATCATGTCCGCCCAGATCATAGGTAGTGTCATCGGTATTATTTCTCCTTTATCAAGATGGTATATTTCTGCCAAAATCAAGAGGTCACTGCTACACCGTAGAAGATTGTTCTGATAACGAGCGTGTGGTGGCAAGCTGTGATTTTCATGATCACACACCGCATCACGAAGCTGGTAACCATTCTAAGATTGCCCTGAAGAAAGCATGCTAAATTTAAAGTTCTTACGAATGAATTTTCATCAAAAAAAAAGGTATATTTTTATTGATATTAGTATTTTACAATTACTACAACATTACAAGTATCACCATTTTCAATGTGGTTATAGAGTTTACATTTTCTCATTCAGTCCACAAACTTGTTCTCAAATTTGTAAAATTGCAATAATGTTCATAAACCACATAATTTCCCATTTAATTATCAATTTCAAGCTCACATAAAGATAGGTATATATTATGTTGAGTGTAAGTGTGTAAATACAAAGTCATATTAATTGCTTCTAAACAATAGTTATGACTTATGAGTATTCCTTCCCAAACACTAGACATAACAAGAGCATGCAACAATATGCGTAGCATATACTCGGCAAAGAATCACATGTTTGATAGAGTTTCAATATTTTGAGAGTGGAAAAATGTGTGTGAAAAGAAATTGTAGCAAATTGTAGCACACGAGCTACACGTGTGACAATAAATTCTAGTTATTACATAAACATAGATAATCTATTTGGGCCTCAACACAGTGCTTTGAATGTTATTTGTGTCATGTCATCAACACATGTTTCGATTGTTTCGTGTTATGACATATTTTCGTGATTTTCTTATGTTCTGGCTTTGTATTTTCCAAGAAATGCTGAACAATGTAACGGACAAAGATCTCCAGCTACTGTTTTTTTCCATTTTTGTTGTGTGATATTGCTCATGCTGATCATAATATATTTTGTTCCCAACAAACTGTTTGGATATTACTTAATTGAACTGACATCCAAGAAATGCATCTCTATTGTTAACTATTCAACTTTGCCTAAGGGAATGTTTTCTCTGCACTTTCCATATAAAAATGAAAACTACAGCAGTAAAATAAAAAAAGGCACTCTCTCTAGTCTCTAGCACGCAAGTTACAAATGAAACCACAACAATTTAGGGTCAAGAAACAGGCACAATTAAAGCAGCTGGTTGAATCAAACCTTCAATAACAGCCACAGGTGGAGGTGGTTTCTGTATATCAACAATCCCTTCAAGCATCTGCACAACTTTTCCCATCGTAGGCCTCCGCGTAGGATGTTCTTGAATGCACCAAAAGCACACCTGTACAACTCTTATTACCTCTTCAACATTCACCTCATGTAACACCAGCCTTGTATCAAGAATCCCTCCTACATTGCCCTTCTCAAACTCTTCGTAAGCCCACAATGAAAACCGCTTGCCGTTAGTCTCAGCAGAAACCTCAAAATTCTTCTTTCCACTTACAATCTCCAACAACACCATCCCATAGCTATAAACATCAGCTTTTATAGTAATCCGCATATTTGCCAGCCATTCAGGTGCTAAATACCCTCTGGTGCCCCTCACTGCAATCAGGCTTTGGTGTCTATGATCTTTCAAGTTCAAGAGTCGGGCAAGTCCGAAATCAGAAATTCTCACGCTGTAGTCCTCGTCCAGGAGTATATTCTCAGGTTTGATATCTCCGTGAAGTATACAATCGCGGCACTCCTCATGGAGATACGTGATAGCTTTAGCCGCTCCTAAGGCAATACTGTACCTGCGTTCCCAGTTAAGAACATGCTTATCTGGCGGATTGAACAGAAAACTGTCAAGAGAACCATTTTTCATGTACTCGTACACAAGCATCCTGTGGCGTCGTTCTGAACAGAATCCAACCAGTCTCACCAAATTTAAGTGGTGAGTACTGCTAATTGTCATGACTTCCATACGGAACTGTTTCTCACCCTGTCCGATTCCCTCAAGTGCTTTCACAGCAACTTCCATTTTATTTGAGATGACCCCTTTATAAACAGATCCGAACCCGCCTTCACCAAGCTTCTCCTTGAACCCTTTTGTCGCCTTTTGGAGCTCTTTGTACGAAAACTGAACTGGAACACTAGAAGCATAGTCAGACAACGTATATTTAGAAACTAAACTCTCATAGTGCATTTTAGGCCAGCAATACAACCACGAAACAACACCCGCAATAACAACCAAAACCAAAGCGCACCCCAGAACTACAAGACCTATCTTCAGCAACTTTTCGGATTTATTGTGAAATCGAGTCGAAGCAATTGGATTTGGCAATGCAGGATCACAGACCTTAATGAAGGATGTGCTGGTAAGAGTTGGCGATTGATACGAACTGACAAAATTAGAGAGTTTCATATAGCAAAATCCAGTGCCATCTGCCATGGAAGTGGAAGCTATACATGTGGGATTGGTGAAGCAATTAGACCTGCAAGCCGCGACACTCAAAGTATAGGTTTCTGAATATATTTCAGGAGGATATGTCATAAACATGGTATTATTCATGGGTAACATGGTTGTGTTACAATTTCGAAGATTCAATTTCCTCTTACAGCCTTTCCTGCCATTTGATGGATCAACCAGATCAAAATTTCGCGATGGACATCCACACACCGGACTAAAACTACCCTCATTATACCTGCAAACTCCAAAATTTCCACAGTAACCGAAAACTTGACATTGATCACCAACAGCAGTCCATCTCACAGTTTCACTCCCTGTACCACTACTCGTAGCAGAACTATAGATCCTGACATTTCCGTCACTATCCAACTTCACAAACCGTAAAATATCATCCCCAACTTCACCATAATCACTACTGCGAGCCATGATAACCTGAGCGGAAAGAAGGGGATCGGATAACAAAAAGATCCCAACTTCTTGCATGACTAAACTTGGTGAAGCACTCAAGTTCAAGTTGCTAGTTGTGTTAATCCCTGAAGATGTATAATACGTAACAGAATCATTCCATTGGAGCCGCATCTCCCCTGAATTTAAGAGGCGAAAAGAGTACAACCCTGAGCGAAGAACATGATCAAGAGTGAAGTTCTGTCCAGGCAGAATTGTATCAGTTGGATGATCAAAAGTTGTCCATATTGGCAATGTTCCATTTTTCAATACAAAGTTACCTGTTAGGAAACATATCAGGTATCATGAATCATGCAGGCAACAGAAATAAAAAGGTTTATTGAATCAAAGATGGTAAAATTAAAAACCACAACTCATAAGTTAGGCTATATTCCCTTCCTTCGGAAAAACCATTAATTTCAGTTCAGATCAGATCAGTTATACTAATGTGCAGGTATGTTCAGGCAAGATAACTGAACTGACTTGATTGCAAATAATGCCCTTTGATATAATTAATAACCAAAAGGACCTATGTTATTAAAAAAACATGCAAGAAGACCCCTGTAAGTAACTTGAATTTTCCTCTTCCAGTAGCCCCACAATTATTATCCAATCAAATTCATGAAAAAAATCAATCAGCAAATTATCAAAGAGTTTGTAAACAATAAACCTGAATCATCAAGTGAAGCAGCAGTGATGCCAAGTCCTTGAGTACCAGACTGCCAAACCACATGCCCTGAACCCGAAACCAGCTGGAGGCTTCCGGTACTTAACAGGCGGAGCGCGGCGGAGGAATCAACTGCTCCACCAGGTTCACCACCAGCTTTCCAGACAGGGATACCGTTGTAAGTGACAGCTGCAAAGAAAGAGTTAGTTGAATCTTGAATGAAGGAAAATGAGAAAGTTCTGTTTGAAGAATCCCATGATTGCTCTGTGTTTGAGGCATAAAGTGTAGAGCCTAAAGAAATATCATTTGACAAAGAAATCTTGGGATTGGTCAAGAACAAGATGCAGAGGAATACAAGCGTATTCTTCATAGATTTTGTTGGAGCTTTTTTTTTTTTTAAGAATTAATTCTTGGTTCTTACTTTTTTGGTGAGAATGTAAGAATTGCATGTATTGATTTTTAATTAAATGGAAGCAAATGGCTACTGTAGTTCACTTCGGAAAAGGACATATCTTGAATGCTAATAGTACACTCTCTCTTTAAGTTGAGGAGAAGAAGGGTCAATTACTCATATATATAAAGGGGGATCCCTTTAGCTAGTTTTCTCCAGCACAGGTAAAAATAAAGATTGCACCAGTTGGTATGTCTGCTTCAGCAGGCAGAGACCAGCAACAGGGACACAAGTCTTGGTCTTGGAAAATCCTACATTCGAATTTCCATTTCTCAACTATTCAAAGCTAAGCTTCAAATATTAAATTAATAATGATGTGACTGATCTATATATTCATTTATAATATTTATATTATATCGACGAATAGTGATACTCTATCTCTATGTACAAATTGATCAGCAATCAAAGGTGTTGATTTTGAATAGTTCTTGCCTAATTGAGAAGTTAGCTGGTAAATGGTCTAAATTGTCAACATAAAAGAAAAGAACAGGACATGTCTGCGGTCTGATTTTGCAATCTAGTAGAACTTTAATAGATTATTTTACCAGTTATGTAAAGCATGTGTGTGATCATCAAGCGGGTCAAAAGGACTATCAATTGAACTTTGATACTGTGATATTAAAAGGACTGATAATCATGTGAAGAGGAAGAAGTTAAAAAGTGTATTTAACTGTTAATAATGACTTTGCTCTGCTCTTTCCTATAAACAAAATTATATTGAATTGAACGGAGTTGAATTGAACTAAATTGAACTTGTTTGTAATATAGAAAATAACTAAGAAAATTTAAACCGAATAAATTTGAATAGAACAGACCGAACAAAATTCAACCGAATTTTATACCAGATCAATAGCCCACGCACTATTTAATCCTTGATTTTAGGTTTTTCTTTTTCTTTTTTTTTTCTTTGTTGATTTTTCCACATAAAAGACAACAAAGTTTGTTTTCTTGTGCATGAAATGTTGAGCTTTTTCAACCTGGCTGAAAACAGAGGACACACATGTATTTTTCCTAAAAGTGGACCATATAGTATAGATTTGTGGCTTAACTTAACTAGTAAAGCAGAAAAGTAGCTGGGGTGAATTGAATGCATGAGCTGGTTTGAACTTTGAACCTTGTTTTCATGGATTCTGTTTCATTTTTCTAAGTTTAGTCCTTTGACTAGCCTCATATAATATGATTATATGAGGGCGGTTGGTTCGTCATCCACACTCATACACACACCATCTTAGGATAGTGATGACTGATGAGTCAAAATTTTAGAGACTTACTCATTGAACTCTTTTTTTCTTTTCTTAACCCTTTCTTTTTTCTCTATTTTGCATACTTCCTCCATCTCTCATCAAAATTATCATTTCATTGCCGTTGAATTTTACATTAATTCTAAATCATACTAAAAATGTAATTTATGGAATTATATTGTGAAAATTTAATGATTGTATGTTCACAGTATAACTCCGTAACTTACGTTTCCGATGTGATTTAGAAATTAGGATAAATATAAGGTAAAACTAAAAAAAAATTAATGGAATGAAAATGAGAAGTTTTATGAGAGAAATAGAGGAAGTATTATTTTTACTTTTTTGGTTCCATACCTTGTGTTTGTATGAAATGCAATTTGACCATTCATTTTATACGTCTTTTCGTCCGGTAAAAAAGATGTATGATAAGGTTCGAAGTTGACATAATGGTTCAAGGGATATTCGTAGTGTCCTAAAATGAGTAGACCTAACATCCAATAAACCCTAAAATACACCTGTGTGTACATTATTCTCTAAAATTATAAATACATAAGCAACTGTTATATTGAATTGTGAATATAAAAAATCGTAATGTATATATAACAATCGATGTTTAAAAGTAGAATTGTACCGGACTTATTCAATATCATATGAATATCTCATATGACCGCTTGGAGTGGGAACAAGCGTTATTCATTATTCAATTGAAGTTCAGTTTCTAATTAATTTTATTTCCACTACCATTAATTAAAAATATCCGCAAATGTAAAAAAGAAACTTCCATAGGATTATTTTTTTTTAGCTTTTTTTTTTCTTGTTACTGTAGATGAAGTAAAAAGAAAAAGTCATAGAGTATGTAAAAAATCTGTTTATCCAATATCTAAAATTCGGTTAAGAAAACAAAAAAGTGAAAAAACAGAAAAGTCCCCAACCGTTAAAACAGGTTTAGAGAAAATTACCATAGCGCGTGAAATAGACTCTCCTTATCCTAAAAAAGGGAATATCTATAGAGAGTTGAAAACCCAAAGACCTTAGTATTTCTCCTCCTTTTCAACCCTGCCTTCCAACATCATCAATCATCAACCCTAAACTAAATCTAATTCATCATCATAAATCTCTTCTCACCAATATAACGCCCTCACTCATCACAACATTGTTATCATCATTTCTTTCAGGTTTGTCTCTCTCTCAGATCCCCTTCCTCATTATTGTTTCTTTTAATCATCCCTTTTACATCGCTTTCTATAATAATTATTATATATATGTAATGTAATCGATCGTTTCGTTGCTGCATTGTGTAATCCTTGATTTTAATTTCTCTTTATGATCCTTGCGTGATTAATTGATTGTTTGACTGATTGATTCAATTTCTGTTTGGGCTTTTATGATCATTTCAGATGGATCGTTCTTCAGGGGTTTTTCTTGTTAATGTGTGTTTGTTCTGTTGTCAAAACATTTTGTCAATTTGTTAATCATGCTTCTTGTAAGGAATGAGGTCAAAATAATTGTTTCTTATTTTTGGTGGGTAATTGAATTATGCTGCAATGGAGAACAATGTTGATGGTTTGACTGTGATGTGTTTTTGGTTAACCTAATTTTCATTAATTTTAGTCTTTTTTAGCAATCGGTAGGTTTCTATTTTGCCTTCATTTAGGGTAAACACATGTCTAGCATTACCACCTGGAAGATTATTCATTCATTCACTTGCATTCGTCTTATTTTCGTTTGTGTGATCAGTGTGAAAATAAGACGAATGTTAGTGAATGAATGAAGAATCGTGTCCATTTCTTCATGCATATGCATTGTTGTCTAAGTCAAACTAATAAGGAAAACATTCATAAAGCACACTAAGATAACCGATATACCACCATGACAAGAATCAGTATCGTATTAGCAACACCAAGAGAGTCATATATATGGTCTCATTGCTGGTTCGTTAAAATCTCTTCTCTACGTCTGGTTCAAGTTTATTCCCGAAAACAAAGTCTTCGTTAGGGTCTTGTTGGTTTGAATTGTTTCTAATTTGCAGGTGGTGTGCTCTCTTTTCAAATTACATGTGTAAGTCATGATTTTTAAAACCACAAACATTACCCTTGGTCTTACTATCTTCCGCCTTAACCATTTTACTCTTTTTGGGTCTCAAAATATTTCATAGTTTACCATCATCAATCGCAGAAGAGTCAACTGGAAGGAGCTTGTGCCTCCTTTATTTTTTCATAGTATATCCATTACTTTATCAGTTCGTCTCAAATGAGTCAGACGGAAGAAGCTTGTGTCCTTTTTTTTTACATTGTATATGCATTACTTCGTCATTTCATCTAACCTCAAGCCTACGCTACACTGATTTGTTTTAATGAACACTTTGATTTGGTTTTACTATCGATGAAAATTCCTGGTGGTGTGAACCTTAGCATGATAGCTTATATCTTAAGTGGTACCCGAATTAATTTTCTAGCACTTCCCCTGTTGGTGTTGTTTATCTCTCTAGATTTATGTGTTCATCATAGTGAACAGTTATCTTCTTTTTTTCTTTTTCTTTTCTTTTTTTTGTGAGATGTCTGTCTCAAGCATTCAATTCAAATCAGTGCCAAATTTCTCTGTCTGAATTCTGAGGTCCTATACTGTTTGGATGTTGCTAAGAGGATGATTTTTCTCACATCATTGTTTACCTCATAGTTTGTTGGTGAAGGATAATTAATGCCTATAGAATTGAATGAATCTGTCTCGTCTGCTGCATATCTTCACCTTCATCTGACAACTTCATCAAGGAAAATGATCTTTTGTAATCGAGTCTGTCAGCCTCTATCTTTCTCGTATCTTGGTTTGCATTTCTGAGGGGAAGTGTGTTGTAAATGTAAGAAAAAGAGTCGTATGACATCAAGGCCATGTAGAATATTTTCTTCAGAAATATATCTTATTTCCTTTTCCTTCACGATGAACATAAATGCATTAGATCGTTAAAGTTCGCTTAAAAGTACATAAAGGTTTTGAAAGATTGATATTCGCCATCTCATACTTCTATTAATCTCTTACTTCGTATTACTTAATATAACTTGCATGTGGCCCCCTGTTAAGATGTGTTTTCACACGATTTTAATGGGATTCATATGATTCATGCATTTCTTAACCCATTTTCTCATTGTTTCATGATTAACATTGCAGGCAAGTGAAACTTGTCCTGATAGCGCTCTCGGGCCAACATGAGTCTGGCATGTCTTGTATGCCATGGTGTTGAAAGTCCATCGCATTCCTTCAGAAGTTACTCAGTATCAAGTTCTGATAACGAAGGAAGATGTTCTGTGATTACCAGTTGCTTGATTAGGAAAGCTTCTCTTCCAATTCCTAGAGTTAATCCAAGCATCAGTTCAGCCAAAGTGCACCCCAATAGTCCAAGTACTGGTCCTCCGCGTCTAGTCCGCAGCCACGCTGTTAGGAGGGATCTCGTGAGAGACTGGAATTTCGACGAGGATCGTTAATCAAGAGCAAGTGTTCAGGACGAGCGATGTAGACAGCTTTCAAGCTTGAAACTACAGAGTTATATCTAAGCATGTGTTTATACTTCTAGATATACTTTTTGCTCTTGTGTGATCTCGACTCCATTTGCTGTCTATTGGTCTTTGCTGCCGTCATGAATGAACAAGGTGTTTTACATGACTGTTCATTATATGTTCTCAGGTTTTCACATTTATAATCCTGTTAAACTATGCTCATTCCGTCCAAAAAAAAATTACTCATTAGTATTAGCACGTAATAATAAAAGAAATGAAAAAATTAGTGGGGATAGGTTATTTTTATTAGAATGTATTACGTTCCCTCTAAAGTTTTTTATTTTTCCATTTGTGCGTTCCGTTAAAGTTTCGTATCATTTCCCTAACCATCCACGTATATTTACAAGTTACAATTTTACTACTCTTTATTCATGGTTTACTATGATAATATCACATTCACCATTCTTTTTTCTTGTTTTACAATAAATCTTTTCGTACTTTTACTCAAATAATGTTCAACTGACACATATTTTCCTTTAAACCCGTGCCTGCAAGAGGAGGAATGGTGGGATTAGGTGTTATGGTGAAGTGGGATGGCATCATTGTTGTAAAAACTAATAGTAGTATTTTTTTAATATGGGGTACCTTATTTTTTTATAATGGATGAAGTTTTGTTAAACGTTGAAGTATCTCTCTACACCTTTAGAAATTATTACTTTCTCTATCTTGATTAAACTGGGTAAATTCACTGAAACGGAGAGGGCATATACAAATTAGGTCAATTCAACAACAAAGGTGTTACTGTTTTGTTAAATATTGTGATGGAGTAGAATAATCGAATAGCGGCGACTTAAAATCTAGAAACAAACTCAAATGTATTTTGGAATAAATAATGACGATTTGAGATTTACTACCAAACTTAAAAACACTAATTCACGTGTTGATATTTTGCATCAATCATCTTGAAGGTAACTTGACCATACCTTATATTTCTAAAAATATTGTAAAAATAATAAATTCTATGGCAATTCGATCTTGATAGTAAAAAAAGAAATGTGAATAACAAAATAAAAACGAAAACGTGCATCCATGAACGAAATAGTCGCGCATTAACAAACGTACTAGGGCTTTCGACGAATTATAGCGAATCGTCGACTTTTGGTTGGTACTGTAAATCGTCTAGAATGCGTCAAACGATCATATCACACGATTTAGGTTGTCGTTGTTACAGAGAAATAAAAGTTGGGATAAAACGTGATAGACAGGTGTTGGTCGAGAACTCTATTGGTGGGGGAGAAACTGACGGTAACTATTGTTTCATATCATCGACGTGAATATTACAATTGACTGACTGGCCTATTTATAAGGTTTCATAGAGAAATAATAGAAAAATATTCGACTAGGGATATAATCCTATTATCAAGAAGCTAAATAAAAGATAAAACATAATATATAATAATATAAATATATAAGAGAGAATATAGGTAGTCTTCGGAAAGTGTGTTCTCTACGAATTTAGACATTTTGGAAGAACCAATTACGTATGCATTTGGCCTGCTCTCCTATGATTTTGATTTTGGGTCGTGCATGAGTCATGACGTGTTAATCTGAAACCTACTAAAAAATATATACAAGTATGAAATTCTAGATGCATTGGAATGAAATTCAAAATTAAAGTGTCATTGATTTTATATTCCGGTTGAAATTATTGGACTAATTCTCACTTTTGCTCCTCATGTGAAATTTCAAAAGAAGTATCTTAGCCTTGGTATGGTTTGGCTAAACTAAACTAAAATAAAATAAATTGTTATTTTTGGAGTAACACGCCCAAAATGATAATGATGAGTAATTGAATTCTTGAATAAGAAACCATTTCTTATCGGATACACTTGCACTTGCAGTTGGATTGGAGTGTTACATTACATATGATTAGATTAGATTCGAATTGCCGATCGGGTACAGGGTCAACCACAAGTCTCACATTTGGAGTGGTTTCCATGCTTAATCAAATTTAACAAGTCACATTAATTAAAAACATTATTAATTAATAACCAATAATGATTATAAAAGTCTTAATTAATTAATACTTCTTCTACCTGTCGATTTCCCCAAAGAACCTGACTCCTCAGTCGGTTTCGCCTTTGGGGTTTGACATTAGTAGCATTGGTGGATTGCAAGAATTTCCTCGACCTCCGTTTGAGGACTCGGACAATTCTTTCGGGTTTTTGCTATCCGGGGGGTGTGATTTTCCGCCCAAAGGGTATAGTGGTTGAAGTCATAGATGGACTAGGCTGCCCCTTAAGCTTGTGCTGGAGCCATTGTCTCTGCATGCTATGATTCTATGGAAGCAAGTAATAGGTGGTGTAATTTTATTATTGACATGAAATAAAAATCTGTTCTTTTCAAGTTTCATTTGCTTTGTCCGTGAATTGCATATAGGAGTACCATTTTTTTTAATCTATTGTAGACTTTGATTTCACAAAATGATTGGCAAAAGATAACACGATTCTGAAACCTCCCTATCTAGGCTATCTTTACCGAGTGCAATGCAAGTAGTGTACCAAAATTCCCCCACACGAAGTTCCACACTTGTCATTTTGCAAACTACCCCCATGGTTACATATGTTCTTCATAAGCAAAAGGAGTAGAATCAACAAAAATTCATAGATTTTCAGTTACGATAAACTTTAAAATCGTCACTTATTTAGCTTATCGGATAAATATTTATTTAGTTTGCCAATAAATTTTAAGATCGTCACTTGGCTTAGCTCATGCGATAAATATTTCTTTAGTTTCTCGATAAATTTAAAATTGCCACTTAGTTCATGCAACAAATATTTATTTAGTTTCCTGATAAACTTTATCATTGTACCTGACTCATGTGGTAGGTATTTGTTTAGTTTCTTGATAAACTTTGAAATCGTCACTTATTTAGCTCATGTGATAGATATTTATTTAATTTATCAATAAATTTTAAAACTGCACTTAGTGTTTCGGGGATCAGACCGTAAGGTCTCTCGACTTGTCACTCTACAATGAACGCTTTGACGACATATACTATTTCATTCTTAAATAAAATTTTGCATTTCAATATCTTGAATGTATAAAATATTGCCAAAGAGACACCTCAAAAGACACATGAATATGATAGCGTAGAATTAGTCACGGATATAGTTATTATAAACTTGAGAGTTAAAGGAAAAATTAAATGGGATTTATGAAAAAGAAATGGAAAAAAAAAAGGTTGAATTTTGCGGCCATAAACGAAGCCCAGCCCAAATAAACGAAAGCCCAAACGTTGTCTCCTTTTTCACTGATGAAACTCCAATTCCAGCTGAAACTTACGATTCACCCAACGACGCCGTCAAACACAACCGATTGGCGATCTTCAGGTATTCTCATCTTCTTCTTTCAGTAATTGCATAAGCAACTCAATTCCTAAATTAAGTGTGATAGGAATAAAATTCGTTGTTTGCTATAATATTGTGTTTAGTTTATACTAATCTAGATCGTTACAGTGAATTTTAATTTTAATGATTCAGTATTGCCTGAAAGTAAAATTGATCCTCTGATGAATTTGAGCTGTTATTCATGTATTAGGAACATTATGTCAAGTGCTTTCGACTCCCATCATACTAATTTTCCAGCTTCATATTACTTTGAACACTTGGTCATCTTTCACCTGGATCATGCCAGTTCTAGGATTAATTTGATTAATTGATAAGTCTTTTTACAATTTCAGACATATAGAAATGGAATGATCTCTATTTATTTATTATTTATTTATTTTTGCTGGACATTTGAAATTGGTGATAGAATTTTATTTCATCTGCATTCAGAATTAGGATTAAAATGATCGGCATCATCCATCATCCATCCATCCATCATAAACAATGAAATCTCTCTGAAACACAACAAAAAGACAAAAAAGAAAAAAAAAACATTGTTCAATTCCAATCCCAATGGCTACCAAAACCCCTCCACTTTTCATCACCCTCACGCTCGTCTCCTTCCTCACCCTCACCTTCTTCTACCTCCACTCCACCACCACCCAAATTCCCCAAACTACCCTCCTCCACGCCGCCACCACCACCCTCAAAGTCTACATCTCACCTCTCCCGAAATCCCTCAACTACGGCCTCTTACAGCGCTACTGGTCCCTAACCTCCGACAAACGCATTGGGAGCGAAGCTGACAATGAAATTCGGAAAACCCACTTGCACAAAAACCTTCCTTATCCCGAGAACCCCATAATTAAGCAGTATAGTGCTGAGTATTGGATACTGGGTGACTTATTGGCGGAGAAGAAGAAAAGTGAGTCTTTTGCTAAGAGAGTTTATAGTTATGAGGAGGCGGATGTGGTTTTCGTGCCGTTTTTCGCAACCTTGAGTGCTGAGCTGCAGCTGGTGGAGAAGAAGAGTGTGTTTAGGAAGAGGGTTGAGGAGAATGAGGATTATATGAGGCAGAGGATGGTGGTGGATTTGGTTAAGAAGAGTCAGGCTTGGAAGAGGTCTGCTGGAAGGGATCATGTCTTTGTTCTCACTGGTAAAATTTCCAGCTTCTTTTTTCATATAATGGCTTGCTTTTTTAGGTTAATGATGAGAGATTTTATCATGCTAGACTTTATTTAGATGAGTGTACTATGTTAGTTTTGTTTTGTTGGTTCACACTTTTGAGTCCTACGCTTAGTTTAGCAAAACAAGGTGATAAGGTGGCTTATAAGGTACCTGGTTTTAGTGCAAGTGTTTTAGGTGATAAGGTAGATGATTCGTAAGATGGAATTTATACATTGATAAATTGGCTTATATTGCTGGAATAAGCTAGTTGTAGTAATTTTTCAGATAACCTATGTCATATGTGATATTGTAGTCTGTTATGTTGCTTGCATACATATTTTCTACACGTGTTAGGATAAGTGTATCGAGTTGCTTATATCAAGTATTTGGATTGTCAGGTTATCTTAAAACTTGAAGCATTGTTTGGCAGACCCTGTTGCAATGTGGCACCTCAAAGAGGAGATTGCCCCGGCTGTACTCCTTGTGGTGGATTTTGGTGGCTGGTACGAGCTAGACGAGAAAGCATCCAGCAATAACTCGTCTGACATGCTTGTACATCACAGCTATGTTTCCCTACTGAAAGACGTGATTGTGCCATACACCCATTTGCTCCCCAGGCTGGACATATCGGAAAACCAAAACGGGACACACTACTTTACTTCAAAGGAGCTAAGCATAGGCACCGGGTTAGTATTCTACAGTTTCAATTCCCTGCCCAAAATAAATAAATAAGAGGAAGTTTCTTTTTTTAGTTTTACTGAGTAGTGATTTGTGTTTTAAATTATGTCAGTAATAAGCATGCATCATATTACTTGTATAGTAAATATCTTCCCAAAATATGTGTTAGTACGTTTGTCCTTTTAGCTCATGCATCTATGAAGAACTACAGTTTAGGAAAAATCTCATAGAAATAATTTAAATCGAACTTGCAGGTTATTTGCAAAAAAGTGCTTTATGATGCTAAAGAATGGGATAATTACCCTGGTCACACCTAAAGTTTACACTTATAAAATTACTTCTTAGCCCAATTAGTTCGATAATTACTAATACCATCACACACATGCACACCGGTAGTTTACAAAAATGACTAATGTCCCCTCATATATATCCCCTTCCTTCCTGTGCAAAGCACTTTGTTGTACCCTAGGATGACCGTTTCATTTAACTTCTTGCGAATGCATAAACTTCTAGGTGTAAATGTGACCCCAACAGAAAAGTTGATCAGATCAGCCTCTTGTAGTGTATTAAATTAAATAAAAGCTGGTGGCCTGGTGTTGAAGCATCAATTTCAATTTGAAACATTAACAGCAACTTCAGCTCTCGTTTACACTTGCTGAGGAGCAGTCCTGCCATTCTTCCCCTTTTTATCACTAACATTTAGTGTGATCCAAGATTTTCCAGTCATGAAGATCTTGTATGGGGATTTCTCACCCCCAGATTTCTTTTTCCTGATCTATAGGGTGGACTTGTTCGAGAAAAATTGTGGGATTTGTTGGTTAATGAACCAGGAGTTATCATGGAAGAAGGATTTCCTAATGCAACTGGAAAAGAACAGTCAATAAAAGGAATGAGGACATCAGAGTTCTGTTTGCACCCAGCTGGAGACACACCCACCTCGTGCAGACTTTTTGATGCCATACAGAGTCTCTGTATACCAGTAATTGTCAGTGATGACATTGAGCTCCCATTTGAAGGCATGGTTGATTACTCGGAATTTTCTGTATTTGTAGCGGTTAGTGATGCTCTCAAGCCAAATTGGCTTGTGAGTCATCTCAAAAGTTACTCGAGTGAACAGAAGGATACTTTTCGCAGAAACATAGCTAATGTCCAACCGATTTATGATTATGATAATGGTCACCCGGGTGGCATTGGCCCGGCACCTTTGAATGGAGCTGTGAATCACATATGGAGAAAGGTCCATCAGAAAGTTCCTGGTATCAAAGAAGCTATTGTTCGAGAGAGGAGAAAACCGCCTGGTGTTTCAGTTCCGGTACGTTGTCATTGTACTTGAACTTGATATCTATCTTACCTTTTCGTTGATTGGCATTTTCTTCAATGTTTATATCAATCCCAGACGTTATCTTGTTCAGAAATGCTAATTGCATGTATTATGAAAGTTCACTTGATTTTTCGAGTTGTTGGAAATAACTTGAGAATGTATGATGATTGATGACCAGAGTCGTTTGTAAAACAAAAATCATAGGGATGTGCAATATCATCTGAAAACAAAATACTAGCAACAACCTTAAATTAAAAAGCTTGATAGAGAGCTAACTTCAATTGAGGCGGAGAAAGGAGGTCAAGTGCAGCACCAAATGCCCAAGCTGCCTCAAACTTTGATCCTTTGTAGTCAAAACTCTGCACCACCATTATCTTCTTGTTGTTTTGTATCCCAAATCCCTTTACTAATGGTGTGTGTTCATATATCAAATCCATGCACAAAAACGGTATGTTTTCCTCCCTTACATATGGAAATACCCTTCTCATATCGTCTATGTTTGTGTTGCAAGCAATGTTTGCTGCTTTTTTGGTAGTCTTTTGGACGAATTTGTGCAGACGTTATGCTTTGATCTACGATGTTTGCCTGCCATACAGAACAGTACATAAGTTAAATCCAGACTGGAACAGTCTGTTTAATAAATTGTTGTTGATTTCTGAAGAATATGTGTTACTGCGGCAGCAGTGTCGTAAAAGGACGTTGTAACATAGAGATTTTCCTGTCCTTCTCCACCTCCACCGTTGCAGACACCATTGAACGTGCAGTTCTTGTGTTTGCGAGGGGCATCCAGGTTCAGTATCTTTCGCGTGTAATATTGACACTTACTAATACTGTTCCCGGATGAAGGTGTTGACACGTTATATACCACTCCCGCGTACTTGTTGGTTCCTAATTTCGTTAACACGTAGGAATTAGGTAAATTATCACTACAGAAAATTCTAGTGGAATGGAAATTGTTTGATATCCACAGTCACTCAATTATACCTTGGTAACAATTGATGATACAGGGATTTCCACGACGACCAGAACGCCCCAGGTTTTGAGCACGATACGCCTCTAGTCCATACTTGAGATAACTACATCAATACAACAAACATATATAGCAACACAGTTTTGATATCATCATCTAGTGTGTTCTGATCATGTGTGGGAACTGGTATTGTAAGTATCCTGAAGTAGTATAATACGAGTAATATGATAAACGGAATACTAAAATATACTGGGTATCGGACTCAAAACATATGCATGCCTACTAGTTTGATATGAAATTGATCATATGAATGATTAATAAATAGCCACTACATCTGAAACAGCATTCAAGTGAAGTGAAGTAGTCATTAATTCAAGTTAATCATTAGAAAATTCTTGCACATATACATAATAAATGTTTTTTTTAAAGCTGAATCATCAATACAAATAAATAAATCGTACTTAACGGGTTATAATTGCAGTAAAATCGCATCAAAGCAATACTCGGATGAGACTAATAATTTGTTAAATTTTAACTTAGGATAATTAATCATCAATACTCAGATAAGACTAAATAATAAAACTTATGGAGATTTGAAGAAACGTAGTATCATTCATGATCAAACTTATGGGAGGTGTAGACTGTGTATGGACGAAGATGAAACAGCTGATCATGCTGTGTATTTGCTGCTCAGTCTGGAAGCGTATAGCAGAGTGGATAGATGTAGCCTGTTGCCCCGTTTCTTCGTTGCTGGAGGTTTTTAATGGAGATTGGTTGTCCTGTGATCGTTCGTGTAGAAGTCATGTTGCTGCTATCACACAAGGAACGCTATGGGGATTATGGAAAGCACGGAATAATATTACTTGTAAGAATGAATCTCAGTCGGTATTTTCTGTTGCGGAGCAGGTTAAACTGAATCTCTGGAATTGGTTGCGACTTGCGAGCTAAGGGGGCGATTAAAAGGGGATATACTTTGTCTGATTGGTTTTTATCTCCCCTGCATTGCTGGAAATAATTACATGTTGGCCTCTTAGTTTTGCTGTCAGTCGTGATTTTGGAGGCTGCTGGGAGTACTTTCTTTTGCTGTTAAACTTTTGGGTGGGCTGTTGTTATTGTTTCTCTCTTGCTTGTGGTTAGCTTTTTCATGTGTCACTTGCATCATCCTGATTGTTTCCGAAACCCTTTGGATAACATCATTTTTTGTCTTGCTAAGTCCACTAAACTTGCGTCGAAAAATATTCCGCTCCATTGGACTTGTCTAGAGTTGGTTTGTCAACTCGTCACTTCCCGAATCTTGACAACTTGCTAGGAAGTTTGACATACTAGATGACGGAAGTGGTCAAGTAACGTTTCGTTCATAACGGTTTTGCGGTGTGCATGTGTTAATTTGGTTATCTCACTAGTTTGGTTTAGGGGAGGGTGTGCATCTCTTATCTCATGCACTTTGTTATTTATACATTTTGTACTTGTTTATTTTTACTGTATTATTAATATATTGTGCTGGTTCCAAAAACAATAATAAAAATTCACACGCACACGATCCAAAATTTGCGATGCTTCTTTTACGGTGAGTAGTCCGAGAGCTAATGCATCATTAACTCTAACTAATTGTTTAAGATAATCGCATAATTATTACTCGTATTAACTAATACTAGTGTATTAACTTAGGAAGCTGGGTTCCTCCGCTAGCTGCATTAAACTTAAAAGGCGAGGAAAGCATGTGTTATACTTCCTCAGTCCCGCGATTAGATTTCTATTTGTTTTTTTAAATTTTTAGCCTCCGTTTGACCTCAAATAACTTGTAAATTATATCGAAAAAGTAATTTGAAATTCATATTATGAAAAATATAAAATTTCTACTTTTAGTCTTTTTTATAATATAAGTTAAAATATTATTTTGTCAATACGGTTTAATATTAATTTGATGTCAAATAAAACCTTTAAAAAATTAATAAAATAAATGAAAATCTAATTGCGGAGGAATTATAACTTAAATTAAACTAGTCCGTTGGTTTCTCCGAAGACCTCATATGACTGACTCCTCTGAGGTTCAGATGATGATATAAATATAACAATGAAATAGTATCTCTGAAACAAAAAAGACACATTCTCCTCAGAAACCACCAAATATTCTTCTTACTAATGGCTTCCAAAACTCCTCCACTTTTCATCACACTCGTCTCCTTCCTCACCCTAACCATCTTCTACCTCCACTCCACCACCCAAATTCCCCAAACTACCCTCCTCCACTCCACCACCACCCTCAGAGTCTACATCTCACCTCTCCCAAAATCCCTCAACTACGGCCTCTTGCAGCGCTACTGGTCCTTAACCTCCGACAAACGCATTGGGAGCGAAGCTGACAACGAAATTCGGAGGAGTAGGACCCACTTGCACAAAAACCTTCCTTATCCAGAGAACCCGATTATTAAACAGTACAGTGCTGACTATTGGATACTGGGTGACTTATTGGCGGAGGACAAAACTGGGTCTTTTGCCAATAGAGTTTACGACTACAAGGAGGCTGATCCTGTTTCGTGCCGTTTTTCGCGACATTAAGCGTTGAGCTGCAGCTGGTGGAGAAGAAGAGCGTTTTCGGAAAGGCGGTTGAGGAGAATGAGGAACTATAAGAGGCAGAGAACAGTGGTTGATTTGGTTAAGAAGACTGAAGCATGGAAGCGGTCTGGTGGTAGAGACCATGTCTTTGTTCTCACCGGTAATTTTCGACCTTCTTTTTTTCTTCTTTTTCTGTTTGAGTTGCTTATATCAAGCCTTTGGATTGTCAGGTTATCTTAAAACTTGAAGCATTGTTTGGCAGACCTGTTGCAATGTGGCACTTCAAAGAGGAGATTGCCCCAGCTGTACTTCTTGTGGTGGATTTTGGTGGCTGGTACGCACTGGACGGGAAAGCATCAGGCAGTAACTCGTCTGACATGCTTGTACATCACACCCATGTATCGTTACTGAAAGACGTGATTGTGCCATACACCCATTTGCTCCCTAGGCTGGACATATCAAAAAACAAAAAACGGGACACGCTTCTTTACTTCAAAGGAGCTAAGCATAGGCACCGGGTTAGTATTCTACATTTTCCCTGCCTCAAAATAAATATAAATAAATAAATAAGAATAAGTTTCCTTATTCAGTTTTATTACTGTGTAGTACTAGTAGTATTTGCGTTTTAAATTATGTCAGTAATAAGCATGCAGCATATTACTTGTATAGTTAATATCTTCCCAAAATTTGTCTTAGTGCATATGTCCTTTTAGCTCATGCTTCTATGAAGAGCTAAAAGCTTGAAGAATGTTGCTTTATAAGATCAGCCTTGTAGTGTATCACAGAGAAGCTGGTTTTGTAGAATCAGTTTCAATTTCAAACATTAACAGCAACTTCTGCAGCTTCACTGAAGCTTTTGTTTACACTCAGCTCCGGAGCACTCCTGCCATTCTTCCCCTGTTTTTACGTCTAAAATATTGTGTGATCTCAGATTTCCAGATTTCTTTTTCCTGGTCTAGGGTGGACTTGTTCGAGAAAAATTGTGGGATCTGTTGGTTAATGAACCAGGAGTTACCATGGAAGAAGGATTCCCTAATGCAACCGGAAAAGAACAGTCAATAAAAAGGAATGAGGACATCAGAGTTCTGTTTACACCCAGCTGGAGACACGCCCACCTCTTGCAGATCTTTTGATGCCATACAGAGTCTCTGTATACCAGTAATCGTCAGTGACGACATTGAGCTCCCATTTGAAGGCATAGTTGATTACTCAGAATTTTCTGTATTTGTAGCAGTTAGTGATGCTCTGAAGCCAAATTGGCTTGTGAGTCATCTCAAAAGTTACTCGAGTGAACAGAAGGATACTTTTCGCAGAAACATAGCTAATGTCCAACCGGTTTATGATTATGATAATGGTCACCCGGGTGGCATTGGCCCCACACCATTGAATGGAGCTGTGAATCACATATGGAGAAAGGTCCATCAGAAACTACCTGGTATCAAAGAAGCTATTGTTCGAGAGAGGAGAAAACCACCTGGTGTTTCAGTTCCGGTACGTTGTCATTGTAATTGAACTTGATATCTGTCTTACCTTTTTGTTGATTGTCATTTTCTTCAATGTTAGTTGCATGTATTATGAAAGTTCACTTGATTTTTGGATTTATTGGAGATAACTTGAGCAAGTATGATGATTATTGATGATCAGAGTCGTTTGTAAAACAAAAACCGTAGGGATGTGCAATATCATCTGAAAACAAAATACTATAGCACTCAATTATTTTGCACTTGCAAATAGCAACAACCTTAAATTAAAAAGCCTGATAGAGAGCTAGCTTCAATTGAGGCGGAGAAAGGAGGTCAAGTGCAGCACCAAGTGCCCAAGCGGCCTCAAACTTTGATCCTTTGTAGTCAAAACTCTGCACCACCATTATCTTCTTGTTGTTTTGTATCCCAAATCCCTTCACTAAAAGTGTGTGTTCATATATCAAATCCATGCACAAAAACGGTATATTTTCCTCCCTTACATATGGAAATACCCTTCTCATATCGTCTATGTTTGTGTTGCAAGCAATGTTTGCTGCTTTTCGGTAGTCTTTTGGACGAATTTGTGTAGACGTTATGCTTTGATCTACGATGTTTGCCTGCCATACAGAACAGTACATAAGTTAAATCCAGACTGGAACAGTCTGTTTAATTAATTGTTGTTGATTTCTGAAGAATATGTGTGTTACCGCGGCAGCAGTGTAGTAAAAGGACGTTGCAACATAGAGATTTTCCTGTCCTTCTCCACCTCCACCGTTCCAGACACCATTGAACGTGCAGTTCTTGTGTTTGCAAGGGGCATCCAGGTTCAGCACTTTTCGTGTGTAATATTGGCACTTACTAATACTATTCCCAGATGAAGGTGTTGACACGTTATATACCACTCCCGCGTACTTGTACGTGCCTGTTTTGTTAACACATAGGAATTAGGTAAATCACCAAACACTACAAAAAATTCTAGTGAAATGGAAATCTTTTGATATCCCAGTCACATAATTATACCTTGGTAACCATTGATGATACAGGGATTTCCACGACGACCAGAACGCCCCAGGTTTTGAGCACGATACGCCTCTAGTCCATACTTGAGATAACTATCAATACAAAAACATATATTAGCAACACAGTTTATGTCCTCATCTAGTGTGTTATGATCATCATCTGGTATGTTCTGATGATGTGGGAACAGGTATTATAAGTATTTAGAAGAGGAGTAATTATGCATACCTGTGAGTGTAGAGGTAATATTTAGATCCTTTAAGATTCCATTCTGCCAAGTATTTATCATCTGCAGTGACTGATGATGGAGCATCTGCAGCATTTTCCTCTGAAATTGCATAGGCCATTTGCACTGATGCACCTCCAAGATCAACTACTCCAACTGTTTTCGGGTACGCCTTTCCCAAATTTCCCAACAGATAGTTCACAGCAACCTAGAATATAACATGAGAGAATTACTAAGGAATTTACAAGGTTCCAACTTAATTGATCCAGCTGAGCATTGTAGGACTCTTTTCCGGCTGTGTTTCTTTACATTCACGATACTCGAACTCAAGATCCTGCTTACCACTTGAGCCATTCGCCTCCACTTAATTAATTATCACTACTTTGTAGTACAAAAGTTTAGCGAAATTATCTACTCACCCACATGTAGGAGCCTTCTTGAAACCCATCAATTACTGATACCCACTCGGACTTGTATTTGAGGTTGCTTCCATTCGCGAAAAGTTCTCTCACCTAATTCGTGTTTCATGTGATACGTAAGTGGAAGATAAAAGTAAAACAGAACATATAAGAACGAACATTGTTGATCAAGTGAAATACAGAGTCATGTTTGCAACTAATCAGGACGACTGAAGTATATACCGCTTGTAAAATTCTTTCAGCTGCATCCCCATCCAGTAGCCTCAGGCCTGCAGTAGCCTGTAGTTTGATCCAATAAATTGCATTAGCTGTTAGACTGAAAGGTACATAGATACACTCATACTTACAAGTTACAAGGTGTAAGTGGTTTTCCGAATCTGGGAAGAAAAACATTACAAATGAGTTTTACCCCGAGCATGACGGGTGTCTCAGGTTGCAAGCCAACAGGAACAAGATCCTGGGCTTCCTTTAACAGTTCTCTCAAAGAATCTGCTGCAGATGCTGGGTTATCTGCATATGCGCTTAATCCCGGTTTAACCTGTTAATAATACGGAGTATTACAGTTATGTTAGGTCGTGTTTGCAAATGATTTATAAGTGGTGTAAGCTTATGTTGACTGTCATGATAGGTTAAATCTTAGAGGTTACAAATATAGCATGTTTGCATAAAGATATACTACTTCACTAGCTACCTTCTTGTTAAACTCGAACTCGTTACCAATGGGATGGAGTTCAAGATCACCAGAACCGAACTTGAAGACATGAGCTCTGCTCCCGGTACTTCCTGCATCAAATATCACTGCGTATTCCTCCTCCGCTGCATGCTTACCGATCAACACCTTACGGTTGAAGCCTTCCGATAACCCTTCTGCCATCGAAAGCGCTACAGTAGTACTGATGAGCATGAACACCGCAACAACATGCACCAGACTGCAGCAATATCCGTTATTCTTCCCCATCTTGCTTAGCTGCAGCTGCTACAAACAAATGTACTAGTAATTTAATTTAATTATTACAAGTTAACGATTTCTATGAGAATTTCAATTCTAGAAGTAATAGTGCATGACAGCATGAGCAATAATAGAAATTAGTTAAAGCTTAATTACCAATTAATGGAGCTAGCTAATGCAGGATAAGAAGGATGATTATGATCATGATATATTGTGTTAGTACTTATACATGGTCTACAACTCAATTTGGCCTTGGCCAAATAATTATTCTCTATTCTTTAATTAATTCAAGTGCTCTGTCCATGTCAATTCAAAAATATATTTGTAAAACAAATTTTATATTCTACCATTAGTTTAAGTTATAACCCACGCTTTCCTTGCCTTCTTAATTACAGCTAGTGGAACCTTCTTAAGTTAATAATCTTAAAGAATTAGAGGTTGATGTTCACCAAAATTCAATACATAAATGAAGTTAAGTATGATGGAATAGCTCTAGGACTATCCACTCGGAAAGAAGCATGGCAAGCAAAAGCAACGACATCATATTCACATATGTTGTTGCAGTACGAGGAAAACAAACACGTACTCCCTCCCATCAATAATAATTGACGTTTTAGGGAGATGTACAGTTTTTAAGGAGACTTAATAATCTCTTAATACAATTACTTTTATAATAATTAATGGACAAAATAAATAATAAACAAATCAATACCACTTTCTTTATGATTGTTAATGGCCAAAAGTAATAATAAAAAATAGATAGCTGCATGAATTTGAGGTAAAATGATGGAATCAAGAGATGGATGCCTCCAAAACGTCAAATATTTTGCTATTTACTCAAACCTTCAAAACGTCTATTATATTATAGATAGGAGGGAGTACAAATTTTGAATGAAAATGGGAGATTAAAAACAATATCAATGTATTTGAAATTCAGCAAAAGGACAAGCGTATAATTTTTTACTTGGTACAATACTCTCTGAATTTTAAAGTGGATAGTGTGTGTGATTTTTTGTCATAGTAATTATGATTAATTTATAGTTACGTGTAATAACCAGTGATCGATCACTTTACAACTTTACATACACTATGATGTAAAAATATAGATTAAGATGTAAATTTGAACTGATCCTAAATCATTAATATTTGACAAATTATTAGTGTCATCGAGTATTGATTTAACAAAAGTTTTACTGCAATTATGATCCGTTAACCCGATTTATATACATGATGATTGATGATTCAGCTTTTAAAAGAGCATTTTTTATTTATATGTGCAAGAAGTTTCTAATGATGATTAACTTTAAGTACTTACTTCACTTAACTTGAATGCTGTTTCAAATGTAGTAGGTATTCATATGGATCATCAGTTTGATATCAGACTAGTAGGTATTCATATCTTGCATATCTTTTGATTCCGAGACCCAGTATATTTTAGTATTCCTTAATTTTATCGTGTTATTATTATGAGTACTACATCAGGAGATCTTTATCCTTTTATTTATCATCACGTTATTGTACTACTTGAGCAAAGAGTCATAGAACATGTGCATGAGGCATAATTTTTTGTGTTAATTCGATCCAATCTCTGCATGATTAAGTCTTTGAAAAAGGTACGCGTTTGTTGATTAATCCAACCCAGAATCACTGCTCTGTTTCTGTTAGATGAAACGCCTGCTCGCCTGCTCTGTTTCAGCTTCCATGGAAGTTGAGCTGATTTTTCACATTTAAAAATTAAAAAAAAAAAAAAAACAGATAAGAACATATATACACTTAATTTTAAACCGATATATGTATAAATATTAAATACACAGTCACAGAGATCAAAACTGCAAAGAGACTTTCGATCGCTTGACCAAATCGAAAAGGACTAAAAATGCAACTAGATCGATCTCCCATCACAGAATTTACTCATGTTGTGGGATTTGCTGGTAAATGGACCAACAGGAGTTATCATGGAAGAAGGATTCCCTAATGCAACCGGAAAAGAACACACAATAAGAAAAGGACTAATGAGGAGTGAGGACATTCCGAGTTCTGTTTACACTCACCTCATGCAGACTTTTTTTTTTTTTTTTGCATTTGTAGCAGTGAGTGATGTGCTCTGATTCTGAAGCCGAATTGGCTTGTGAGTCATCTCAACAGTTACTCAAGCGAACAGAAGGATGTGTTTAGCAGAAACATAGCTAATTAACGTCCCACCCCATGGGGTTCTTTCATGAGACACAGGAGATTACAAGGAAGCTTCAACGCATTCAGCACCGGAAGCTACTTACGTTTTTGTTTATCGGGAATGATGCAATATGGTAGCAGATCTTTTGTCAAACGTTGGAAGTGGTATAACCAACCCAGTGAATATGGTGTCTTACATTTTGCCAACTCTTTTGCAAGTTGCAACCTTCTCTTATCTTATATTATATGTATGTAAAAACTCCTAGATCGATTAGCTAGGTTGATGAACCCCCTGTAATTATTGTTCCCGCCCCAGGGTGGCATTGCTCCGCACCGAGCTGTCAATTTACATATGGAGAAAGGTTCATCTGAAACTTCCTAGTTAGCATCAAAGAAGCTATCGAATCGGTTTAAGTTTCACTTGGTTTTTGGAACTGTTGAACATAACTTGAACATGTATAATGCTCTCCTGAGTTATTCTAAACTAAAGCCATAGAGTTTATTCTTGAGTAGATCAAGGTTAGAGGTAAGTAGTAAACCATGTGAGATTATTAGAATTTGGGAGATTGTTGATCATACCTCTCACTATCCACTCTGAAATTCACATCTACGTGAGAAGGTAAGATCAATGATCCCTCTAAATCCACATGTGGATCATTATGGGTTGAAGATCTTATTATTATTGAATGTGTATCATTAATTTATCAACAACACATCTCGTTGATATAACATAAAAACGTCCGTATACGTAAGAAACCAAGATACAAATATGGATTTACATAGATGGTTTACCTAATTATATCAACTAATCCTCCATTACTTATTTCAATGATCCTAATCTCAAATTTCAGAAATTTTATTTGTATTCTCTGTAAGATCAAAAGATGTCGTAGTTTGGGATTTTGACAGGGCCGTCTCGGAGATTTCGGAGACCCTGTGCAAAATTTCATCTATGAGGACTTTAATAAAATAAAACAATATCATTACGATTGTTATTTTTATTCTTCTAATATGTTTTTATTCCACAATATTCTTCCGTCACATCATTTTTATATTTTTCATCTTGATATGCCCCACTCAAATTGTTATATTTAAACTAGCTCACAATCTAATTTGTATGTTCTTTATTGTGAACCTCACTTAAATTATTCACTTTTGTCATCATGAACCCTACGTCACATTTAAGAATAAATAGCACAATCAAACAAATTATATTATACACTATCTTAAAAAAAAATTGTGCAAAAAATAAACGTATAGTATTAATTGGGACAGTAGGTGTAATTGTTTGGATTGATATTTCATGATATTTAATATAAAATTCATGTTTTCTGAATTCAAAACATATGTATTGAATTAATTGATCATAAATTAGAGACCCCAAAAATCGGAGTCCCTGTTCAATCGGGCTCACTGCACACCCTACCTTATAGACGGCCCTGGATTTTGAAATAGCAACGTAAACCATGATCAATGGAATAAATTAACTTTTAATGTTGGTACCCAATGGGGTTGACTGATCTATGATTCTATCTATCTGTCCTTTCACATGGCTTTGAGGTTATCAAAGAAAGATAACAAGAGGATAAATATTGCACTCAGCCTTCTCTGACAAAAGTTCCCCATGTTAGGGACGAATTATTTACACAAAACACCTCAAGATTTACAAAATTGTATATATTACACCAAAGGAGAGTGACTTTGGTTTGGTGTAATAATATGCGTTTTGAGCTTAAAAGTGAGCTCAACTGCGTCACGTTAGCATTCCACTAACTTAATCACCTCTATTTTAACATACTCCAATAATTGATCCCCAATGATCCCCTCTTTTTCATTTTTTTTCATCCTTTGTTTCCATTATTATTTTTTAATTCATTATTCATTTCATTTTAAACATCATATAATACTTCAGAATGTAATAAAAATTATGTAATGTAATGTCTTATATTTACAAATTAGGGTGACCTAATTTCTTTATTTCAAATTAGTAAAAACTTGTTTACAAATCAGTGAATCTTCTAATTTTAGCATAAAATTTGTTAACTTATAAACTCCTTAATTTTCTCCAACAAATCCCATCACGTATTTTACTCTTAGTCAATTCTAGAATAATTTTAACAAGCATCATTATCATAACTTCACTTAAATGTATCACAAGCTCCAGCACATGACAAGATACATGGTCCAAGGAACACAAACCAAGTATCACGTAATATCTCAAGCAACACACTCATATCACTCACAATTATCATTATCATGTAAAAATGTAAAAGTACAACTACCATAACACCATAAAGATGGATCCACATCCAAGCATCACAGTCCATGTACCAACATCCAATTCTCACATTCCATGTATCAAAATCACACCAAAACATGACAAGCAACAATTCATGGCAAAAACATGATTAAAAGATGAGATACTTGCATAACTATAACAAGTATTGTCCATCCGATCCTATATATAATACCTAGGTTTAAAAATATATCAAGCAAGAAATCTATCGGCACTCTAAATATGTAAAGAGGGGAAAGAAATGCTTGTTTAATAAAGAAAATAAAGATAAAATTATTTTTCTATTAATTATTACTAGATTAGTTGCTAAAATCTAGTAAGGTTAATATAGACAATAACTATTTAAACACTATTTTGTAACAATGTTATCATGTATCACTAATCAGTAAGAAAAATTGGGGATAACATTGCTTTGTAATTTACCCTTTTACAAATTCTATTTTATTATTTTTATTTATCCATTATTAAATATGAAAATAAAATAATAAACATAAAAAAAAAAAAATATTAAAAAACATAAAAAAATAAAAAAAAAATAAAAACAACCGCTAGTAGTAGTATATGTGTACAATCATCTGTTCATCACCCGACAAAAGAAAAAGAAAATATATATATATATATATATATATATATATATATATATATATATATATATATATATATATATATATATATATATATATATATATATATATATATATATATATATATATATATATATATATATATATATATATATATAAAATAGTTGAGCTTGAGCTCAAGCTCAACTGTTGGAAAGTTGAGAGGATCAACTCTCCGGTTGCGACTCTGATGGAGTCGGTCTTAGGATCATCTAATTTTTTTTTGGTTGTATCTAGTTTTCGACTATTATGTACTACTACTAATTATTCAAAGAGAAGTGTACCAATACTACTACTAATTATTCAGGGCTAAAAAGATGTGAATCAACTATCAAGTAAGTTGAGAGGTGGTGTGATATGTGGAGTAAAAGGGTAAGAAAGAAATTAGAGATAGAGTCTTCTAACTGCACGTATAATGACTACAAGTAGTTAGCTACAGCCTACAGTAAATCCCCTTATAATCTAGTTTCCCCTAGTCGGAAAATCAATAAGTCACTCTTCGGAAATAAAAGTATTACTAACATATTTGCTAACAAATAGTCTTGGACCTTTGGTACTACATTTGTAGTAACATTGCTTAGTTCTTGGAGAGGTGCCATCACTATATTTCTAGAGGATGTTTGTGCAAATAACACACGCCTCACGTGGTGTTTGCGTGATTTAGAGAGAGCACGAAAATGTTCTTGAAGTTTGGACCATAGATCTACATCCAAGTGCCTTAAATATAGTAGTACTCCAAATTAGTTTTAAGTTTAGTAAAATATTCTTCCATTCATATTCTTTTGTGCGCTTGTGGTTGATGGTGAGTGTTTTATAGTGTAACACAAAAATCACATCATACGGTATTATTAGATACATATTTAAATCACCAAAATTACCACATAATGCACCTTATACAATGCCAGCATTACTTAATCTGCCATACAAATAGTCACCTCTTGAATTTGGCTTCATTATCAATTATCCATCAACCAGTAGCTAGCAAGTTTATCAACTTGTTTTTACTTAACTTGTTATAAATGTGAAAGATAAATCCTTAAATGGAATCATCTCGCTAAATAATACTTATATAGAATACTAGTCTTTTTAAAATAAGAAAACAACAACAAACCTCTCAACAGCACTATATTGAACTGTCATTAACCATGTTACTAGCTTCTCAAAGCACTAAAATGAATATTGTCAAAGCACAAAAACACAGTACTACTACTCCAATGGCTTCAAGAACCCCTCCCTTCTACTTCACCCTCACTGTCCTCTCCCTCTTTCCACACACCTTCTTCTACCTCCACTCCACCCCCCAAATTCCCCAAACTACCCTCCACACCAGCACCCAAACCACCACCCTCAAAGTCTACATCTCACCCCTCCCAAGCTCACTCAACTATGGCCTCCTACACCAATACTGGTCCTTAACGTCCGATAAACGCATCGGTAATGAAATCGACAACCAGATACGAAAAACGCTATCTTTAAACCATCATGGCCAAAAATCCACTCCTCTTCCGTATCCCGAGAACCCCGTTATCAAGCACCACAGTGCAGAGTACTGGATCATGGGTGACTTGTTAGCACAAGAGGAAGAGAAAACGGAGTCGGTTGCAAAGAGAGTTTACGACTACAAGGAGGCTGATGTGGTTTTCGTGCCATTCTTCGCAACGTTAAGCGCTGAACTCCAGCTAGTGGAGAAGAAGAGCGTTTTTCGGAAGGCGGTTGAGGAGAATGAGGACTATAAGAGGCAGAGAACAGTGGTTGATTTGGTTAAGAAGACTGAAGCATGGAAGCGGTCTGGTGGTAGAGACCATGTCTTTGCTCTTACAGGTATTGCAGAAATTATGTGCTTACATGTTTACATGCCAAGTTATACTTTTTGTTCATGGATTCTGAGATTCAGATGAGGTTTTAGATCTTTCAAGAACATCTAGAACAAGTATGTGAGATAAGAGAAAAGAATCTTACGTGAATTATAAATCTTATAATAATGTTCCAGGGTATATATAGGGTGAGAGATTTTCTTTCTGAAAAACAGATGTAAAGGTCCATTGATGTAAAATGATTTTCATCTTGTCAGGTTATGTTAAAAGTTGAAGCATTGTTTGGCATTGGCTGCAGGGCCTATTGCAATGTGGCATCTCAAACAGGAGATTTCTCCTGCAGTGCTCCTCCTCGTCGATTTTGGTAGCTGGCCTAATCCGGATAACCAAACGTCAAACTGTAGCGGCTCAGGAGAAATACATCACAGCCGTGCATCACTTTTGAAGGACGTGATCGTGCCACACACGCACCTGCTCCCTAGGCTCGACATATCAGATGACAAGACACGTCGTACGCTGCTTTATTTCAGAGGAGCAAAGCACAGGCACCGGGTTAGTACCTTTACAGAGGATTTCATGATCTCAACATATAAGTTGGATGCGTCTCACTGTCGATTAGCCAACTAACCATTTCTCACCATTTGGCAGGGCGGACTTGTTCGCGAGAAACTGTGGGACCTACTGATTAACGAACCGGGAGTTATAATGGAACAGGGATTCCCCAATGCCACCGGTATCCAACAATCTATGAATGGAATGAGAACATCGGAGTTTTGTCTGCACCCAGCCGGTGATACGCCCTCTTCGTGTAGGCTATACGACGCCATTCAGAGTTTATGCATACCAGTCATCGTCAGTGACGAGATAGAACTCCCTTTTGAAGGGTTGGTGGATTACAAGGAGTTCAGTGTCTTTGTCGCAGTTAGTGATGCTTTGCAATCAAATTGGCTCGTGAACCACCTAAGAAAATACTCGAATCAGCAGAAGGATAGGTTCCGTAGAAACATGGCGAGCGTCCAGCCTGTGTTTGTGTACGATAGCGGTCATCACGGTGGGATTGGCCCAGCACCAGTGAACGGCGCTGTCAATCACATGTGGAGAAAGGTCCATCAAAAGTTGCCTAGTATAAAAGAAGCAATAACACGAGAGAGGCGAAAACCTCCTGGTGTTTCGGTTCCCCTTCGTTGCCATTGTACTTGAAGGCTAACTGTTCTTATCATCATCGTTCTATTTTGTTGTCTATCCTTTCATTTGATCACTAATCGCCATAATTGCAACAACGGACTAAAACCTCACGAATCGCAATGTAAAACGCTCAAACTGTAGATTTTCTATCCGCCAAAATGACACCAGTAAAATGTTTCATGTTCATCTAACAGAAACAGGTGGAAATGTCACATTATTAGCAGATAATATCCACCCCCAAGAATTAAAGACTACATGTGATATCAGCTGGCCACATGAAACCTGTGCTAGCAAGACTTGAACTATTCAACATTTCAACTATACATTCAACTTGATCGCTACATAAACAAAAATCTGTACCTTCTTTCAGAATCACACGAGAATATAACACACAAAATAGCAGGTCACAAACAATTTCAAGAACTACACCACACAAACAGAAGGCCGGGACATCTTCCGTTTATTGAAGTACAAAATAGCAGATCAGAAACGATATCCAGAACTACACAACGCAAACAGAAAGCTGTCACATCATTCAGTTTATTCAAGCATGACAAAGGGCCAAAGAACCAGGTACGCTACTGAACTGTAACTTCCTCATCTGTACATGATACTATGTAAGCCCACGAAGAAAACTCTTGTCTACAAATGAAAAACTTTGTAGCCCTACTTGTTCAGCGGTTTAGTCAGGGCTAATTCATCTTTACCATGAAAAAATAAGGAAAATGAAATCATTGCATCCAAGTGCAAGCCACAAGTTTCAGCAATACAGATTATAACCAAATTTCCATAGCCCCATTCAATACACGGTGGCTGATGGAAAATGACACCCAAGGCCATTTTTACAGTTAGTCAAGGTGCATATACATTCAAAAATCATATATATGTGCAACCTAGCTATAAATATAGCATGAAAAATAAACAACAAAATACCCTCATAGCTTTGCTGCTAATAAAAACAATGGCAAAAGGAGGATATGCTATGTATACTTACAATGTTACGAAAATTCAAAAGATAGAACCACCTCGCTTCAAACTGATTGCAGTGCTAGAACAGAATAAGTCAATCGGAGGAGCCATTTTGTTTCCCATGTGAAGACTTTAAAGAGGCGGTGTCATGTTTCTCATCCAGCTGCGCCTTTGTGGGTACTGAAACACTAGCCTGATCAGCAGGGCCACAAAGCTTGCAAGGATTGGAAGATCTTTGTGAGCACCAGAGATCAGGAACGCTGAGAAAGTGGGTGTCGATGAACTTCCTAAATCTCTTTTTGTATTCTTTCGGAGAGACTATAGTTGGCAACTGATTCTTAGGCACGACGAGTGAAGATTTGACCCAATTCTCGAGTTGCTTGTCCCAGGTATACTGCCGGAGATAATCTATGATACCACATACCAGTTCTTGACGTTGAGTGTCTACTCCCACGAGTAATGAATAATCCATCACATTGATTGACTGAAACAAGACAATATAAAGAAGTTAGATAAAAAATGCAAACAAGAAATAACTCCATCAATACATTTGATAAAAGCTTTTTAGAAGAACATACATTGAGGAAATTAGTGTCGTTATAAACAGCTCTCTGCAAATGTCGCTTCGATTTCCTGCTAACATAAAGAGGAGAAACATTCATATCATTCACGAAATTTTGATCCAGAAGAACATCGCCTGAACCATTTTCAGAGGAACTAAATCGAGCATGCAGGGCTCCTTTGAGATCATATTGTTTGGCTATGTGTCGGCCAAATGAAAGATTCTCCATCACCAAGAGATCGTGTCTCGACTCTTTCCCATTCTTCGGTGCCCTTAGAACAACCTACAAAATTAAAAAGTGTCAGTCTACACGAGAGCAGGTTATGTGAACCTGATATCCACAGTGGAGAGACTAACCTGATAGATTCCGAGAATTTTGGCAAGACAAGTCTGGTTCCCCAACTCATAGCACTGATTCATGTAATCAAAGTAGTTGGGCGCAAACTTCATGAAGGAGTCGAACTCGGTCCTTTTTATTTCCTTTATGATGAATCGATCATCTAGCGTTTTAGCAAAGAACGATTTACTTTTTCCACCTTTTGCATCCCAATTCCTGCAGCGGCTTAAAGAAGCAATATAATCCAACTCAGACGGACAACACCGATCTCGCAGGTCACGAAACTGACTAGCATACAAACATATGACAGAGTACTTCCGTTTTCCCGAATGTTTACTCAACCCCATAGAAACCTCTGGATGGCTAGCTCCATATGAAACCAATGAATCCAGTAAATCTAGACCATCAAAACTCGACGAATGTGAGTCTTCCAAGGAGGGTGGGGATTGGATACTATCCGTTTCAAAAGAGCCAAATGAAGCCCAACGTGGAGCACTCAAAGACAATGCCTGTGTCAAGTTATTAGAACTCCCACTTAACTTAGGGTCCAACAGTCTTCCTCTTGCAGCGTCCTCAACCAGATCCTCTGGTGCATTTGATTCTTCTTTCAATAATGTCAATGCACAAGCTATTATGCTTGAGAATTCATCTTCATAATCCGAAACTATATAATCGTTCATACCAAGAGGAATATGCAGTCTTGACCCCTCCTCGGTAATCAATTTCTTTGCCACGGATTCTACAGGATAGCTACTAAAGGATCCAAGTTTTGGCAAGTACCCCCGCTGGAGGTCCTCCATGTATTCACGTTGAATGTCCGCAAACGGAGCCCAGATCCAACCTTTATCATTCTCACGGTCTGAGGAAACAGAAAGCTGTCTTTTGTTTGTTAGAAAATGGTTTGAAGTAGACCCGGTACTTTCAGTATCAGTAGCTATCGGTGCAACCTTTTCCATTTGCATTTCGGCAGATGAATCCGAATTATCATGCTGAACCAGTTCCTCAACATCCACAGAATGATGAGCAGATCCATTCTCACTCAATTCACTTATATTCGGGTTTACAACGTCATCCGAGACAAGAGACGTAGGATTATGATCTTCAAATCCTTCAACTTGACCATCAATAGGAACTTCTTCAACTGAAAGCTCATTCTTTTCGACAGATGAATTCTCTAACATAGTTTTGTAACCACAAGTGCTTTCCACACCACAATCACAATTTTCAAAATTAACATCCACCACACTGGATTCTTCTACAGCTACATCATCGTCTTCTTTTGAGTGATGTTCTTGAGCTTGTCCATGACGAGGATCCGTCTCAATCACCTTAAGGTCAGATGAAAGAAGTGCATGCAGCCTTCGATCCCATAAACATGATTCGAGGAGAAGCTCCAGCCGTACTCTATTCAATCTCAGAAGATTACAGACAGCAAAGCCTTCACTTCTATTTTTAATGGCGTTCTGAACGTCCAACTGCATTAATTTGTTTGACCAAGCAAACAAAAAAATATAAAAAAAATGAGAATGGTTGAACCATTTTCCATAATCAGGTACAATCAGGAAAGATTTGCAGAGAAATCTGACATTAAACAAAGCTCCAAAGTTGAAGTCATGTTTCAACCATAGAGTAATCATCATCATGATTACGTAATTTTTAACTTGTTCTTTGTTCTACGTTACCTTATCCCTAATCATAACAAAAATGTAAAACTGTAATACAGGTAGTTTACTTTCTTCCTTCTAAGGAATCAACAATAATGAAAAAGGTTGTCAGCACTGTATCAATTTTGCACAAGTCTATGCACTTGGGTTTAGGAACTGCCGTCAGCTCGCAAATTGTTCAAAATTTGTCAATCAGAAACAATAAAGGCTATTTACAATATTCTCAGCCCTAATCTTGATACGTAAAAATATAAACAGGTCAAAAGTACTCGGCAGAAAATATCCAACCTCGAACTGTAATTTTTCCTTCTCCAGTATATCCATAATGTCTGAAAATTCTTTATTAGATCCATGAATGTTGAGAGTTACACCAACATAACGCCTTCCTATATCCTTCAAGGATTTCTCGATGTCAAGGAACATCAATATCCCATTCATATGCACCTAATTAAAAGGAGAAGAACAGTTACTTGAAAATTCAGTTATTTGACAAGGTTATCCATTAAATTAACTGGTAAGGGAAAAGAACAAGTTCTAACAAGTACATACATTCTCATAATCCTTCTTTAGAAAGTCTCCTTTAACAGCAGATTTAAACTCCATCATCTGAGGTGGCAGAGCTACCGAGTACGTTGAAACTGTAGAGTACTTGAACATTGCAACCATGGGGCCCAATCTGCAATTAGCCAAAGATTACAAAATGTCATTACAAGTAAAACAAATAGTGGCAAAAGGAAGGGAAAAAAAATGGTCAGTTGAAGTTATGCTAGAAACTGGAAGAGAAATGGTATACCCAAAGAAGTAGAGAAAATCCTTGTGAAAGGAATGACCACAGCTGGATGAGCCCTTGAATGAGGAGTTATTTGAAAAACTAAGTTCCAAAAACTTCCCAAATGACAGACCACCTGCAGCACTTGATATTAATACCCGTTTTGTGGTTTTAGAGGCCCCATTGTGTAATTTACACTGACCACACCGACTCCACATCCAAAGCTTTCTTTCGGAGCCTCCTGGTAAGCTTTTATTTGCAGGAATTTTTCTAACCCGAACAGTAAGTTGCTTATTATGATGGGCATAGTAGTAAATGTGGGCTTCAGGTGGCTCATTGCAGTTCTTGCACAGAAGTTTCTGTATAGAAGAATATTGTATGTAAGGTCTATAATACTGGCAACACAAATAAAACATGATTCATTTACCAGTGGTGCCCCTGATGTACAACAGTTCAACGGAGTTCCATAGACGTCCTTTTTATAATTATACTATATCGTTACTCACACTGGTCATACAACACAATGAACTTATTTGTGGACTGTGGTTGCTAGTACATAAAAACATTACAGCTACACATGGGGTACATGTCAACTTCTGAACAATGTGTGTATCATACTTGACGGAAATAAGTGCAATGTTCTCCCAGTTTAAATATACGACAAAGTCACTGAGTTAAGAATTTAGAACATAGGACACAGCATCAATACACATGTAATTACACAAAAGAAAGGCGAGATCTTAACTTTTAAGCAACAGAAAGTTGTCGTACGAATGCAAAATATAATTTATATCCTTTGGAATACTTGTATATAGAATACCGTATGTTACTGCAAAATAGTGAACGGCCCAGTAATTTTAGAAACACATAGCTCCCTTTATTAATTGTATTCGTTCCCCTTATTGTTTACTCCCTCCATCCCAGTACAGATGTCCCCTATTCCATTTATATCTGTCCCACTACAAATGTCCTGTTTCCTTTTTTTGCAAATAATTCGCCAAAGTGCTAACAATTTGGGGTTACATATAACTTTGTTCACACTATTTGATCCAGGATGGAGAGTGTACAAAACATGCCTTGTACACTCACCCACAAAATAAATAAAATAAATAAACAAATACAAAATATACCGCCACATGAAGCATCTGTAATGGTGGGTCATCTCATAATTAGGCCATATTGAAGTAGAGACAGGTACAAATAACTCTACTGTGAACCCAGGTGAATAAGATTCAGATATTGCAGAAAACTATGCATGAACAACCTATATATTTGTATGAATAACTATGCATGATTAACAACAGAAAACTGAGAGTTCGTCAAACCTGATCGAGGATATCATCCCGCAAGAATTTTCCAAGAGGAACATCAAAACTCCGGTAAAACTTTATGTGAGAAAAATGTCTTTGCTCACAGATACTCCCTCTTGAAACATTGCGGCTGGACATCAAAACTAAAATGCTCTCTGATTCCAAAACAGAGCTGATCTTATCCTTACTTTGAATTTCTTCTTCAGCACTGTCACTGTTATCCCTCATATCTGAAAATTCAAGCTGATGTGCTTGATCCTTGCTCTGAATTTCTTCTCCAGCACTGTCACTGTTACCCCTCGTGTCTGAAAATTCCAGCTTCTCTGCTTGATCATTGTTCAACAAATTCTCATCCGCATATTTGACCTTCGGTTGGTCATCACTTGATATCTGAATAACATTTTCAGTCGCATCATCTGAGCCAGATACATTCTGCACACTCTGCAAGTCTGGGAGTAGCGGAAAACTCTCATTCATGACTTTTTGAATGGATGTAGATAAAGAGAATCCTGGAAACGTAGAGGCACTGTATGGCTCAAAAGACACAGAATTCTGATCAAACGGCGAGATTAGATGGTTGGGCCTGGTTTCGTGAAACCCATTAGAAATGGGAATGATGGATGCCGATGACAAGTTTGTTACTGCATCAGATTCCTCGTGGAGAGGTACCTCATCGACTGTGACAGGTGTCAGTTGTTGATTGGTCAGCACAAGGTCCACAACCTCACTGGGGAGATTGAGGAGAACATAGCACTCTGATCAAGTAGGAAAGATGTCTCGAGCATTAAATGATGTGCCATGACAACTGCACAGCGAACGACACATTTAATACGTTTCAACTCAATGCTGTCAGCTCCCATTAGCAGAATCTGTGAAACATCAAACGAGAAATCATTTAGCTTACAGAAATAATTTTGTAACTTAATTTATGTTAGTGCATTGCAACCTCAACAAACTACAGGCTAAATAAAAGCTGTGGTTGTATATAAAAGAGCGTCATTTTTTCAAGCTAAAGAATGATACTACAAATAGATCAAGAAACGCATACCGTGCATCCACGACGAGTAGGAGCACCCTCAAGAAACATTAATGTCTTACTCTGTTTTTTCCCACCATCTTGAGGAGCAAGATCTTCTATAAACTTCTCAATGTGAAAGGACTCACACTGCCTGAGATTTTGACCTGTAGCCAACTCCGAGGACGAAATAGGCGTACCAATGCAACGAGCAACTCTTTCCAATCGGTGAAGCTTCATATCAAAGACTAATGTAATCCCCTTTGCAAGAATAGACTCTTGTATGTCTCGAGAAACTGATTTCTCGACTAAAATGACATTTGGGTGGTACATCTCTATCATCTCAATAATTGACTTTAGGTTGTCCTTCTCCTGGAGCAAAGGAATGATGGTAAGTAACTTTATTGAATGTTTGATTGAAAAGCAAGTTACTTATTCTTTCCCATTTTTACCTGATGCATTGATTTAAATGATGACAAGCCACCAGAAGAAAGATCAAGAGCACCCTGGATCAATAGCAGTCTCGGGTTTTTGTACTTCGTCTGCATATGCTTGTGAGCAGCATGCTTTTTGAAGACCAGCCCTTTGATTAATTGGCTACAAATATGAAGTATATGTAATAAAATCATATCAAGTGTATTTACCAAATGATACCAGCATGAAACATATAAACCCCAAATAGTTTCATGTGTGGAACACAAATTTGGGCACCTTTACTAGCTCAGAAGGAACAATTACAAATAATATCCCGGGTACATATTTTACTCTTTTGAATTCCGGAATTCAGAAATTTTAGAAAGTGGAAGACAAGGCTGTTAATATTATTACCTTTGGGTGCGTGAACCAGTTGCAATACATTTAACCTTCACATATCCATCGGGATCCATTGCCTTACCCTCTTGAGCATCAGGTTTCACAAAAGAAGCAGCCTCCCAAGATAGATTCGTCACTATGTCCACCCAATTCTCATCTTGATTTTCAGAAGAATCAACACCAACTGACTTAATAAGTTGACTAACAAGAGCCATGAACTTCCCATTCCGAACTTCCTCCATTGCTTTAATCTTATCCTCCTTGAACTTGTAACCTCCACTGCTTTCTTCTCCAAATCCACTTAAAGAACTTGATGTAGCCCAGTTACCATCATCATCGTCGTCGTCATCATCGCAATTCGCTACACTACCTATCACATCATCCACTTGGTCTTCTGATTCTGGTGGAAACCAAAACTCAGCATCCACATCATCACTTGAAAGAGAGCTAGTTTCAGGATCCTCGTGCACATGTGAATGCACTATTTCCACATTGTTGCTAGCTTCTTGATGAACCTCAGCAGTTTCTGCAGTTTTCATAAATCTATCAACATTACTAACTTCCCCGTTTTTCATATTACCCGATTCGTGATAGCCATTTTGTTTAATTGGTGGGTCCATGGTGTCTATATGCCCATTTGATGAAGAACTAGAATTTTCTGGTGTACTTCGTTCTTCGACAGATTCCCTATTATTAAAAAAACAAAAAGAAACATGTTATTGTAAGCAAAAATAATAATGTTGCAAAAATTGTAAGCCTGATCAAACAAAGTGAAACAATCTCCTAAATCAAAGTAAAAATATCAAATAACAGAAGGTGATCATAGGCATACCGGTAATAGAAGTTTCCATCAGCTGATGTATCACCTGAAAAGCAAGGTTCTTAGAGCAAGAAACAAACTAAGATAATGTAAAGAGAAGACAAAAAGAGTGAGAACTTACTGTAGCTGGATATGGAACTATCCGTGCTTCGCAAGGAAGCAGCTGAACTAGTCGAGAGCATTGCAGAAGAGAAGAGCTGGAAATTTCTTGCTTATTAACAGATATATATAGTTCTTTTCACCATAAGATTCGCAAGATTGGGTCAATAATCCCACTGTCAAATCAAATGAATAGCTTTTACGCGTCTCCTTTTTATAGTTGCGGCCCAACAATGGGGCATATCACATTCTAAGCCCTTTCAACCTCTGCAAACCGAATATATATACACAAAATGAATAACATGATAAATTTATTTTTGCAACCTATATATATATATATATATAGAGAGAGAGAGAGAGAGAGAAAATATAGGTATCCAGTATTAACTAAATCAAGAAAGAGAACAGTTTTAACTTTTAAAATCAACCCTAAGGAAGACTTATTATACCATCTATAAGACTCTTTATTGTATTTTTATTATAAATCTTTAATATTAAAAATAATTTATTATAAAAAGTTCCAAGAAACATAACGGCAAGTACAGTGGCGCATCCATACCAGAAACATATACGTATTATAATATTATAGTAATACAGAGATACGCCAATAATGTATTGGTGCTTCATAACAAGGCTTAGAGCCTTGGACAATTCTTAAAGTTCAAAATTTTGACTTAAAGCAACTACTAGGAAAAACTATCTTATAGATTAGGAAATAACCATACGAACCCCCTCCCCAAGTGTTTGGCAAATGCCCTAACTTAATTATATGAAGTGGTGTTTCCTACTGATTAGGAAAATAGGCTTTTTCCTTGTAATGATATATAATTGAATTGATACTACATGCTCAAATATTAGATGACATATTAAGAAGAGGACTACCTAAACTTTAGACAATGTAGATTGTTGCCCCTTCTAAGAACGCAGATAACGCAATAGGCCACCTAATTTTGAATTTGTGTTAAATTCCCCCAAAACCATTATTTGGCTACTTATGTGGACTGTGGTCATGTAACACTGGGAACGCAGTCAGAATGGATACCAGAACGCTGTTTTCCTCAAATGAGTGGAAGATTAATCTCTATACTTTCTGCCTCTCAGGATTTTTAGGGCCAAAGATGGGGAAGTTAGGAAGAAAGAGGTTAAACTCAGGTTCAATAGGCCAAAATTCACTAAAGTGATCCACCATTGGCGTGCTTAGGGGCCATAAGTGTGCATATTCAGCTAAGGCCACCGTGTTTGAAGTGATAATTATCCCAGTACAAATAGCATACATTTTAAGAGACAAACACAGCTTCCCTCTGCCGGTCTGCCCATCTGGTGACTGGTATAATAATAAGAACATAATAAACTAGAACAAGGAACCCAACCCATAACTACACACTAGAAACAAAGAAGATAGTATCCCTTATCTCAAAAGCAACTCAAATCCTAACAACTGACAAGTCACATCTACAGTTCAAAACTCAATCTTTTAGCTAGAATAATTATCACACGGCTCCTATGACTATGACATGAAACCAAAAAATTCTAATCTCAAGATTTGACATAAAAATTTTAAAAAAAATTGAACAAAAGTGAATCCAATCTACAAAGTACAAACAACATAGCAAATCAAAACCTGATGAAACTGTAAAACCCAGAATCCCCAAATGCTAAGCTGTAAAACTTAACAAAAAACCAAATGGACTAATAATAAATCATCCAAGCTTGATCTGTTGACTGGATTTCGACCAAATCGAAGTTTCTGTCTCTCCCAAGAAACAGCATGTAGAGTAATAAATCAAACAAGGCACCAGCTTTATAAACAAAAACAATAGTCCAATAAGATAAAGATTGGATTAAAAAAAAAAAACTTACTGTTGAACTAAGCGGTGGCCTTGGGATACTTCCGGACAAAACAATTATTAGCTATCATATGCAATCCTCAAATCCCAGATGATGTATCTGTGTAAAAGAGGAAATGGTTTGGAAATCTTGGACATTCAACAAGTTAAGTCACAGAGAGGAAAAAAGGAAAGGGTTGAAAGAGCAAAGAATTTATGAGTGAGAAATGAATGAGAATTCAAGAAAGAGGAGTATGGAGGAAGAATGGGAAGAAATTAGAAAGCAAGCAAAAAATATTTGTCTCTTTGCTGGGACCCACTACTACAGCCTTGTGTTTGCAGTTTAATATTGAATTTTTTCAATTTTTTGGTGTATTTCTTAGAAATATGCCATATGGATGGTTTCTTTCTTGTTTTCTAAAATGTCAATTCTATGTGGTTTCATTTCATTTGAAATCAAATTTGAAAATTGGAGAAATTGCTTTACACTTGGTTGGTTTTATTATATGGCTCAGGGTAATAGGACAATACCTTTGGCCTTATCACAAAAATCAATTCATCAGGTAATATATGATTGGAAATATTACATGATTATATTAGATTTAAAAACTTATCTCCTTGTGATATTTTGCATTTGTGGGATTTTAATGTTATGAGCAACAAGGTGGAAAAGGCTTAATATTCCACCATATTCCCTATATTGAAAGCCGGTTGCAGAAATCTTCTTTGATTTAATGTGACTTCTTGTTATAATCTAATCATTCTTATGTACTTGTACTTTTATGGGTTATGGTCACACCCATATCTGTCCAATCAAAACATTTTGGAAATGTTTATGAAGAAAAATCATATTGTATCGGTATCATCCAAATTATTGATAAATGGTAGCAGAATAATTATTGATATGGAGGGTATAAGTTATGTTCGAACGAGTTGAAATTTTAAGGTTGTCAATCGACTTAGTTACCTTGTCAGATAAGTTTCGATGTGGATAATTCAAAAAATTGATATACTTCTACATAAAATTAACAATTTAGTTTATGATAATTTATATATCCACCAGTTACTCATCCACATAAAACATGTTTATAAGTTAATATAAATAAATTGGTAAAATATTAATCAGTCATCCATATTATTTTACCATAATTTATCAATATCCATCCAATTACCACCTTTCTAAAGTCTTAGAAAACAAATAAACCATAAGTTGTGAAGAGAGTATAGGAGGTTTTATTCTTATGTGGACTCGGTCCATAAAATTTGTCATTGATTATCATATGTAGTCCACACTTAATTGTAATGGAGGCACATTTATAACCACATGCAATATTTATAAAATTGATACCTTGTGGACTCATGGGTTACGTTGATTTGGATCTTCTACTGCTCGACCCTTCTTGGTGATAGTCTAGTTTGTGTGTTTTAGTCTCAAAGGTTGGCTGGTCTTGTGTTGTTTGGTTAGTGAAGCTTGCGTCTCATTGGGTTTTAAGTATCGCAGTTGTAGTACTATTTCTTTATATAGGTGTGTTCTAGTGTACGTTGTGCCCGAGCATTTCTTATACTCTTTCTATTGGAATAAAAATTCCAGTTGTTTAATATATATACGGCTTCCAAAATCTTTTCTAAGCAATTACCTGACCCAAAATGATTACGTGCAACTATCCCCGGGCCTGCCCTGCATGGGTAGCATTAATAGAGAGGCGTCGAAGTTAATCTTGACGGCAGTGACTGGCGAAGGTCGACTCCATGTGGTCAACAGATTCCAGCGGTCTAGGGGCAGTAAACTAATATTGTGCTTCATGGAAACGCACCACGTAACTCTGTACAAAATGGACAGACTCGGAGGGTCATACATAGCGCCTTCGCGAACCATTTTGTTGCGATTACACCATAAACTCCAGCATGACACCACGAAAATTTCCAACAGATCTCAATGAAGATTTACGCGAATCCAATAGATCCACCCCACCAAATCTGTATGAGAAATCATAATAATATTCGAGGGAATGTAAGAGCCCAAAACATACTTTCATAATCACAATCACGCAAGATATGCAACATAGATTCATCAGAAGTAAGACACACAGGACAAGCAATAGTAATATTTAAACCATGTTGCTCCAAACGAACTAGAACAAGCAAGGAATTTCTTTGAGCTCGCCAAAGGAATATTTTAACTTTGTTAGGTAAACTTAATTTCCAGATCCATTTCCAGCTCACAAGAATTGATGTACTGCAGCCACCTATCCGACTTTCCCTCTCTTGTCCCTGCCAAACAATGAGTCGTATAGATTGTGTAGTAGCCATTCTTCGAAAAATGCCATAACCTAGTATCATGTGTAAGCTAGTATCCAGCAAAGGAATATGTAGAATATACTGGACATCCTCCTCCCAAACAAATAGTACGGATTGAACCTTCACTCCACATGAAATCTGATGTTAAAGAAGCCACTGTTAGGTCGGGTAAATTATTCAAATCTGGTGTGATAGGAGTAATACAAGCATCACATGGAATCCAATTATCAGACCAAACTTTCACATTCAAACCATCTTCGATTCTCCACCTTACTCCTTTCTTTATCAAACTTAAGGAGCCAAAAATACTTTTCCAAGTGAAAGAAACATTATTTGGCAAAGTGGTTTAAAAAAGATTACACATATTTTGCTTTAAGACTCGATTTAAAAGTGAATCAGGGAACTGAAGAAGGCGCCAAGCTTGTTTGCCTAAACAAGCTAAATAAAAAAAAAAATAATCAAACCATTCAAGATTCAAGAGTCTTGTTTGTTTTTTTGTTACTTGAAAAAGAATTGGGAATTTATAATACACTATGACAATTTTAATAGTAAAAGATATTACTCTATCATGTTTCTTTAAAGTTCTTATTTTTTTATACGTTCCGTTTAATGATTTATATCTAAAAAATTGAAATAATTATTACAGTATAATAATTACCATAGCCGTCCACATATATTTATAATTTTACCATTTCATTAACCATCGTTATTCATTTTTTACTACTTTCTTCACCCCCAGTCAAGCTTATTTGTTGGCTTTGTTTAGACTCTATTTAACCTGGAATTAATTTTAAATATTATAAAAAACTAACATTTGAATTTATATTATGAAAGTATAAAGTTTACCGGAGTTTTGCTTCGGTAAATGAGCCCGATTCCGGTCCAGTGGGAGCTTGAATAAGAAGGAGGAGGGGAAGAAAGGAAAGGAAAAAAATAACGAAAAGGAAAAGGAAAAAGAAAAAGGTAAAGGGGTCCATGCCATTTGGGTAATTAATGGCGAGTCAACCCTCAAAATCAGTTTTTTAGATTAGAGTTAATTTCACATTAGTAACCTGATAGACGCCCTATTCTCACATTTGTTCCCATTAGATCAACAATTACATCGTAGTACCTGAAAATGGATTTTTGGGTAGACTTTGCAGTAATTACACAATTGCCATTGGGTGATCCAAACAAGGCCTTAACTTTCTTTTTCTTTTTTCTTTGTTTTTTAAATTACATAATTTCTAAAACTTTATTTCCATATAAACTTAATATTAAAAATGAAATATCACAAAAAGTAAAATATATATTAAAAAAAAATAAAGAAGATCGGAGCTCTGATGACCGGAGCTGTGAAGTTCCGATTCGAGTGAAGCTCCGATACAGTGAAGCTCGAATCGGAACTTCACATCCTCGATTTGGGGCGTGAAGCTCCATAAGAGCTTCACAGCCCCAATCGGAGCTGTGAAGCTCCAGACTGGAGCTTCACATCCCCAAATCAGGGATGTGAAGCTCCGATTCGAGCAAGCTCGATCGGAGCTTCACTGTCGGAGCTCCGGTACCGGACATAATTCCGGTACCGAAAAATTGAAGAAGAAGAAGAAGATGAAAAAAGAAAAAGAAGAAAAATAGAAAAGAATAAGGGTGAGAATAAAAAGAAAAATGAAGGAAAAAAAAAAAGAAAAATTATGAAAATTATGAAGCCATATTTTTTCACTAAGGTTGTTTGGATCAGCCAAAATTCAATAATTGAAAAGTGAAAAAGTCAAATTTGGGTACCAAAATGTAATTGTTAGTCTAGTGGTTACAATTATGATATTAGGGTATCTTGCAAGGTAATAAAATGATATGGACCCTTTAGATTATATATAATGTAATTTATAATCTAGTAGGGTCTAAAATGAGAAAGTCCTTCGTAACATGGTAGCAATAGTAGTACTATGTAATAACCTCTAAAAAGTTTATTTAATAATATTTATATTTTTCTATAATAATGTAACACTATTTATTTTTAAGTGCATTATAAAAGCTATAGGTACGTATGAGATTTTATTTTATTCACGATACAACTTTTGTATAGCTACTACTCCGCGTGTTTGGAAATCTGGACCCAGGTACCACACACGGCTCAAAATCTCCCACCTTAGGCGGCATCTTGTCTCAAATGTAGTTTATTTTTCACTCTAATCCTGATTTATTTATTAATATTATTGACGAGAAAACATTAATTAGATAATATTATTTAATTAATGAATACTATTCTTAAGTCTTTGTTATTTTCATATGAAAATTGATTAAGTTCAGTCCAGATCAGTTCAATTCAGTTCAGATTTACCTATTACAAATAAGTTCAGTTCAGACTTTTCGGACGAAGAGAACGTAGCCTAATCAATAGAATCATCCACACACTTCCCGTTAATCTCATTTCTGGGAATCTTTTTCCCTTTCTGTTATGGCGGTGGTGACTAAAAGAAATTCAAAATTTACTCCCAAATAAAACAAAAGAGAATATATGCAGTTAACCTACTTGAAACAGAAGCAACTGCTCATAGACACACTTTAATTACATTAATTAATTAACAATAATAAATAATAATTAAATAATCATTATTATTATGTGGTGATGATATTATTGGTTCTAATTCGTCTGAGCTACGGCTACGTGTAGCTATTAATTGTGGTTTCACAATGAATTTTTAAATCTTAGATCTTTCGGTTGTCAAAATATTCCCAAGTCGATTATTAAATGGTTCCAACATATGCAAATATAATTTACACTAAAAAATTTACATGCGGATAAACAAATTATCCGGATTATAAAATGTAATCGAATTTTAAATTGTCTCGTAAATAATTGTAACTATTACATATTTTTTAATTAATAAATTTAAATTAGAAAAGATGAATTAAGTAGTGGCCTTAGTGGGAATAAACTAATTTTTTGGACTAAAACCTACCTTTGAACATGTACTAGAAGCTGTTTGGTTTGGGTGGAAAAGTAAATGTTTTTGCAAAAATTCGCTACATTTCCATGATTGGTTACTAGAAAAACTGTTTAGGAAATGTGTTATTTCGGTCAGACCAATTTTGCAATAAATAGAATCGGAAATGTGTTTTGGTAGAGTTTGTGTATAAAAAACGGGGAGATTTCCTAAATCAAATTTATGGGAGTGGTATGTATTTCATTTTGGAAATGTTTTAACATTTTAACATGCCTATTTTGCTCTCCAAAACATAATTATTCTGTCCAAAATATCCTCATTTTCCATCGAATTACAACCAGCTTCCCCCAAATTCTTCTTCATTCTTCTTCTTCACAGCTTCCCCAGAAATCTTCTTCTTCATCTTCTTTCCAAGAGTTTTTAAGGGGGTGTTAATTAAATAACTTAACTGTAACACTCCTTTGTTAACGATACATTAAGATTCTACTTCTAGTTCAAATCTCTACTTAATTGGAGTAACTGATTAGTGGATCAATTAATCACATAATATTCATTAATAACCGACGACGACTCAAAACCTTAGTTTACTTAAGTAGAAATGACCATAGATTCAAGGTCAACCCAATTCAACGTCATTCTTCATTGGCTGGCTCAACTTCCAGCTTCATCTTTTAGATCATAGAAAAAAGAACTAACTGGCCTACAAGTTATTATTTACACATTAAGTGCTTGAGAATAAATACATATTTGCATCTCAATCAACATTAATAATTCAATTTCTATTTTCTTCAACAAAGGAATAAATTACTAAAAAATAATTGCCACTTTGTAAATTATGAACTCCGTACACCAAATATCATGTTTGAGTACTTGGTTAAGAGATGAAGATGGTTGTACATTCCAAAGGCGTGGATCATCCACCCCGCACCCCATCTTAGCCAAGACATCCACACACACGTTTTTACCTCTCAGCATATTATAAAATATCAATTCACATTATCTTTTTTTTTCAAACTCCTACAATAATCTGCTTGTATAGTATACCAAGGATAGTTCTGCTGCATATTCTCAAACGTGATGGGTTATATGCCACCTCTGGCTCGTCTCTATCATAATCTTTAAAAAAAAAAAATGTTTTTCCAAAGGCAAATTTTAATCCAGCTCACGAGCTACCTAAGATACTTGATATTGAGGAACTCTTTTGTGATAAGAGAAGCATATGCTTACTTGGGATGTTACTTGTGCCGAAAGTATCAACATCGACACATACTACTCCGGCAGATAACGCGTGCTACACGGGCAACCAATCTTGCCCTTCAGACTCGCGGCAGAACGATATATAAGTAATATAACTGATATATAACTGCTGCAGTCGGGACAAGTTATTAATCTAGTTTTCACTTTTCATAGTATGTCCTTTCTGTTTTGTCATTTACCAACCATAATTAATTGACTATTACTAGTAGTAGGTAGTACTAATTAATAATAATTAATTATTAAAATTAATAAATGTCAACTACAGTATGCATGAGACATTGAGACTAATAAAAAATAGTTGCTTTCATCCTTAATTTACGGTGATGTAGCCAAGGTCGCCAAATAACACTGTTTTAAGTTTACATTGTGTCTTTGTACTAATCGATTCTTTTTAACGATTAAATTATTGTATTAATATTATAATTATCGTCGTATCAATTATTTAAAAGTGTGAAATTGCAATTTGCAACATTATGGAGAAATTTGTACATACTGTATATTATTAAGCCTTCGGTTTCGATCAAGATATGTTTCAACTTTCAATCATAATAAATGATATATATTTAAAGTTTTCGTGGAATCTGTAACGATGTCAAGTCAAGAGATCGAATTTACAATAGGTTAAAGTGCTACTTATATAAATAAGATTCGCGTTTTTTTCTCTCCATAAATCTATCAATAAACCGCCAAGAGCTAAGAGTTATTGTCTAGGACCAGTTTTCCGATGTTTGTTTGCTTGGGAGCTGTTTTATAATGGGAGAACCGAGTGTTATTTTTATCCGCACTAGTTAGGGCGTGACCTAGTGAAAAATTTGTTGGTGTGCATGTGAGTATGGATAATTGATCTAAGTAAACGGTGGCATTTTATCCGACCAAATAGCAGTTCATTAGTATATCACACTGGTCAAATGGTCAAGTCTAGGTCAGTTCGGGATGGTGAGGTTACAAATTAATTCGAAACTATATATTAAATTAAAGCATTAAAGTAATATAATAAGTCTGTTGATTTACCCAATTGATTGACCTACCAATCAATTTTAATTCGTTGATCTTGCTTATCTAATTTCAATCTGGTGCGTACATGTGTCATTAGTAATATATATAATATAATAAGTCTGTTGATTTACCCAATTGATTGACCTACCAATCAATTTTAATCCGTTGATCTTGCTTATCTAATTTCAATCTGGTGCGTACATGTGTCATTAGTTAATTACAAGATGTAGGGTTCGAATCTTATTGGCGTGATTTTTCTCTATTATTTTTATTGAAGGTGTTTGGTTCGAATCTGACGTGATTTTCTCTATTATTTGTATCATTATTTTAGTTGAAGGTGTTGGGTTCGAATCTTATTGACGTAATTTTTTTCTTTTTTATTTATTCTCTTCTTAAATTTTTATTTTTTAACATAAAGTTGTATGACATATTATACTTAATTTTAAAAATAACCATGAAATGTTCTTATGAAAAAATACATATTTCCTCCATCGAATAATAAATGTAACACTTGATTTTGTTGACTTTTTCGATGGTCATTTGACCTTAAATTATTTTTAAATCATACGATAAAAATAACTAAAAACATCATATTACGAAACTAGAATGTTTATATGAAGCACTTGACAGTATATTCAACTGATGAAGAATATCAATTAACATGCGAAAAAGATGCATTGAAGATTTTGAAGTTAAATGTTTCCAAAGTCTAAAGATGTATCTGATTGTTCTTAACTTATCGGAAGAATAATTTTTGTATGTCTAATATAGTTCAATTCAAACCTATTAATTGCATAACTACAAAAACTATATATATATTTATAGCACACCATTTATATTAAGTTTAATTAATCAATTAGTTATTTTTTGATTAGTCATTATGTGAAGATTATATATACACTCCAATGACTCCATTTATTTGAATATATTATTTAATAAAACAATAATGTTTTACAAGATTACACTTCACACGCGTAGCGTGTGATGCGGTTCCTAGTAATATAATAAGCCGGTTGATTTATCCAATTGATTGACCTACCAATCAATTTTAACCCGTTGATCTTGATCTTGCTTATCCAATTTCATTCTGGTGCGTACATGTGTCATTAGTTAATTAAAAGATGTAGGGATTGAATCCTGTTGACGTGATTTTTCTCCATTATTTTTATTATTATTTTTATTGAAGGTGTTTGGTTCGAATCTTGTTGGCGTGATTTTTCTCTATTATTTGTATCATTATTTTAGTTGAAGGTGTTGAGTTTGAATCTTATTGACGTAATTTTTTTTCTTTTTATTTATTCTCTTCTTAAATTTTTATTTTTTAACATAAAATTGTATGACGTATTATACTTAATTTTAAAAATAACCACGATATGTTCTTATAAAAAAATACATACTTCCTCCGTCCAATAATAAATGTAACACTTGATTTTGTTGACTTTTTCGATGGTCATTTTGACCTTAAATTATTCTCAAATCATATGATAAAAATAACTAAAAACATCATAGTATGAAACTAGAATGTTTATATGAAACAATTGACAATATATTCAACTCATGAAGAATACCAATTAACATGCGAAAAAGATGCATTGCAGATTTGAAGTTGAATGTTTCTAAAGTCTAGAGATGTATCTGATGGTTCTTAACTCATCTGAAGAATACTTTTCGTATGTCTAATATAGTTCAATTGAAAACTATTAATTGCATAACTAAAAAAACTATATACATTTATAGCACACCATTTATATTAAGTTTAACTACTCAATTAGTTATTCTTTTATTATGTTTGAAGTCATTATGTGAAGATTATATATTCACTCCATTTATTTCAATATATTATTTAATAAAACAATAATGTTGTACAAGATTACGCTTCACACACGTAGCGTGTGACGCAGTTGACTTTAAGTATAAACAAATAATATATATCAACTGATAATTTACAAATTACTAATTGAGTAATAGTACTTAGTAGGATTTATGTCCTTTATAATATATATATTATAGTCACAAAAGATTTCAATTGTAAAGAAAAAAATATAAAACAAATGGAATGTATCAATAAGTAAACATTTGAAAATTTTAAAATTGTTTATCTAGTAGTTAAATCCAATTGATTGACCTATCAATCAATTTTAATCCGTTGATCTTGCTTATCCAATTTCAATTTGGTGCATACATGTTTCATTAGTTAATTAAAAGATATAGGGTTCAAATCATGTTGGCGTGGTTTTTCTCCATTATTTTTATTATTATTTTTATTGAAGGTGTTTGGTTCGAATCTTGTTGGCGTGATTTTTCTCTATTATTTGTATCATTATTTTAGTTGAAGGTGTTGGGTTCGAATCTTATTGACGTAATTTTTTTCTTTTTTATTTTTTCTCTTCTTAAATTTTTATTTTTTAACATAAAGTTGTATGACGTATTATACTTAATTTTAAAAATAACCATGATATGTTCTTATAAAAAAAGACATACTTCCTCCGTCCAATAATAAATGTAACACTTGATTTTGTTGACTTTTTCGATGGTCATTTGACCTTAAATTTTTCTTAAATCATACGATAAAAATAACTAAAAATATCATATTATGAAACTAGAATGTTTATATGAAGCACTTGACAATATATTTTTTTTGGAATCAAGACTGCGAATCTCTCATTGCCACTTGACAATATATTCAACTGGTGAAGAATACCAATCAACATGCGAAAAAGATGCATTGCAGATTTGAAGTTGAATGTTTTCAAAGTTTAGAGATGTATGTGATGGTTCTTAACTCATCGGAATAATACTTTTTCGTATGTCTAATATAGTTCAATTCAAAACTATTAATTGTATAACTACAAAAACTATATACATTTATAGCACACCATTTATATTAAGTTTAATTACTTAATTAGTTATTTTTTATTACGTTTGAAGTCATTATGTGAAAATTATATATTCACTCCATTTATTTTAATATATTATTTAATAAAACAATAATGTTTTACAAGATTATGTTTCATACGTGTAGCGTGTGACGCGGTTCCTAGTGTATATATATATGAGGAAAATGGGTAAAATTGAGAAAATATTCAAATTAAACAGTCTACGATAGAGCATCTAAAGAGGACACATAACCAATCTTAAATACATATATATATATATATATATATATATATATATATATATATATATATATATATATATATATAGACACACACACACACACACACACACACCATGACACACTCTGTGCTATGTAGTATCAAAATTGGATTTTACTCCACTTAATTGCTTTTACATCTACTTTTTAACCTTCTTTTTCCTTGCAACTATAATTGTGAATTGAAATGGATTAGAGTATGAGAGGCATAATGTAAGATGTTGTATGGTGGGAAAACAAAACATTAGTGGTTTGTTAAATGTCAACATGCTATATCATCCACTAAGAAATTCAGTTGTAGTGCTCCTGCAACTTGCATCATGTATCTAAGCAAATTGTATTCAAGTTAACATGTATTATCCTCTTTGGACTTGTAATTATAGCCCACAATTGAATTGACTATTCTCTGGCTTGACTTGAAGAATATATTTAAATTCAGACATATCATCCTTGCATATGACCATTTCTCATTTACTTACATCCACACGATCTTTTCCTTGCTTACCACTAAGAGGATGGCCCCGTTATTGACTCTTATCAACTAATCCCGAAACTTTATAATTTTACATTTTATTTTTTTTAACTTTTCAATATTCCGTTTGACTTCAAATTAATAATAACTCGTTGCGAAAAATAATTTAAAAAATTATATTATGAAAATATACTTCTTATATTTGTATAATATAACTTTTAAAATTATTTTTTCGTAATCAATTATGATTAATTTGAGGTCAAACCGAACATAAAAAAGTCAACAAAAAAAACAAAGTGTAAAACTATTAAGTTTCCGGAGGAAGTACGATTTACATTTACGGAATCCAAAGATGAGGAGAAACTTTTCAACACTAAAATCAATTCGGTTACATATTCTTCATAAATATGTAAACGACTCTTCATTTTTCTGCATGTGTTAAGAATGTGGAGGACCGGAGGTCGCAAGATATTAATCATATTATTGACAATACTCTTAATAGCGCATAATAGATAGGGTGCAAGAAATTCGTAGGAAAAACTATACCATCTCAACGTAAGTGTTTTGCACTACTTTTGCATATTCATCCTGACAAATCGGCTCTAAGTTTCGATTCAAATAGGACATCATCAGAAATCAGATGAAATATGACTGGGGTGGCTAGTCCAGAGCCCAGAGCAGAACATCAAGGAATGGGCCTTTGCATTTTGGATACAACCCATTATAAAAATCCACTGCTATTATAGAGTTTGTGAAGGTTAAGGTACACAATTTGGGAACTCTAATACTAATATACATGCCTATATTGTAGTTCAAATGTTACATCACACGATAATTGTTGTGCATAACATATGAGGCATTATTATTATATATTATTACTCCGAAGTTGTTATATGAATGCATATACTCATTCATTCATCACAAGTATAACCAATCGAGTTGTTTTTGTGTTTATGCGCAGTGATCTATAAGTGTTATTGTAAATGAGACTGAATTGACAAAGCGTTTTTATGCGAGTGAGAATTAACTTTATATCTTTGAAAATTAATGAATATGATATATTTTGAAATTTAAATAGAATTGATTTTTTTTCATAATTTGGCGTGAATTCTACTATCATTGTGTAGTGTCAACGAAAACAGGTTTTATCCAAACTTATACTGTATTATATAATGTTTATGGTGATTAAACATCAACTAGCGCCCATGGCCTAATGGATAAGGCGCTTGACTTCTAATCAAGCGATTGTGGGTTCGAGTCCCACTGGGCGTGTATATTTTTCCCATTTCCTTTTTTTTTTTTTTTAAGTGTACCTCCACTCGTTTCTAAAAGTTTCCATGGCTTCTTAATGGGTTCGATCCAATTTCATGGTGGGATAGGCCTATTGTCTCGTAGGCCTAATTACTAGTTGGGCCTAGTGGGCCGCATGGATCACCCAGGAGACTTTGGACTCAAAATGTGATTTGACATCTCGACCATCTATGTCCGTCTTTGACCACTTGGACGGTTGGAATTCCCGGATGGTATTTTAACATATACTTAAGTTGTTGGGCTTACATGATTATCATTTTAGACACTAAAGTTGTTGAGCTTCCAGGATGGTCATCTCAGACACTTAAGATATCGGACTACTATCATCTCAGACATTTAAGGTGTTGGGTGTCCATGATAGTTATCTTAGACACACTTACGATGTTGGGCTCCTATCATCTCAGACACTTGACGTGTTGGGCTTTATGGATGGCCAACTTACACACTTATGATGTTGGCTCTTGTCATCTCAGACACTTAAGGTGTTTGGCTTCCAGGATGGTCATCTAAGACACTTACGATGTTGGGCTCCTGTCATCGCAGACACTTAAGGTGTTGGACTTTTAGGACGGCCATCTTCAGACACTTAAACTGTTGGACTTACATGATTATCATTTTAGACACTTAAGATGTTGAGCTTCCAGGATGGTCATCTCAGACACTTAAGATATCGGACTACTATCATCTCAGACACTTAAGGTGTTGGACGTCCATGATAGTTATCTTAGACACTTACGATGTTGGGCTCCTATCATCTCAGACACTTGACGTGTTGGGCTTTCTGGATGGCCATCTTACACACTTATGATGTTGGCTCCTGTCATCTAAGACACTTAAGGTGTTTGGCTTCCAGGATGGTCATCTAAGACACTTACAATGTTGGGCTCCCGTCATCGCAGACACTTATGGTGTTGAACTTTTAGGACGGTTATCTTCAGAGACTTAAACTGTTGGGTTTCCAAGATTTTTTTTTTTATTCTTTGTCTTTAATTTTTTCCTAAAATACCAAATTTTAATGATATATTTAATTATCATCAATTTTTATTAGACAGTTAGAGTAATTTTCACATTCACATTTTCTCCACCATTCCGTTGAGGACCTCCACCTGTAATTCCAAAATCGCTTCGAGCCCTTGAGTCTGATTCGGGGACTCAACCAATTGGATCGAGTGAGGCCCATCCCTTCCCTTCAAGAGGCCCTCTAACACATGCCGGACGTATCACATTCAAAACCCTAACTCAACTTAAATCCCGAGAAATGGGTTGAACGTTGAGGACCTAGTAACAACCGCATGACCTCAATGTATCCGCAACCCCTCATCCTCGAGTATTTCGGAGTCGTTGAGGAGATTTTTGAAAGATGACTCTACTGAGTCCGAGATGGTGGAGAAACCTTAGGAAACCCTAAGGATGTATATGGAAGTGAGATTTTCTCCAACTGACGAACCGATCTGGGACTATAAAAGGACCTCAACCCTTAGCTCTCAGATCACGAGATTCTGAAGACTTGAACTCTCTAAACTATAATCGAAGCTCTGATCATTAACTCCATATTCTCCGATCAACTATCCCGAAAACTCTCACATACTCTGACGCCCTCAAACCATCATATCAACCCCTCAAACCATCGCGCTAAGCCCTAAAACCATCAAATCACTTCAAATATTGGACGCCCTCAAACCATCGTGGTGCCATCTTGGAAATCAGCCCCTCAACTTCGTTTAAGGCTGAACTAATCATCATTCAATCCTTCAAACGGTGTTCAAAGTCAAACAAACCGCCTTTCAGATCCTCATCGGCTCTCAGGCTAAGTCGACTATATTTTTCTGCATCTTATATTTACATATTGTTGTCTTTTTACATCTTACTGACTTGAGCATCGGTGTCCATACGGCCGGCACCACACTGGTGCTCCCTTGGAACCTTGCGCTCTAGTGCGCTTTTGTTGCCTTGCAGGTCGTCGGTGCCCTCGCGATTCAAACGAATTTCAATTGTAGATTTCTGAGCGTCTACACATAATACTTGATATTATTTTGAACATTTAAACAAAATTAGTTCATGATAATAATAAGCTACTAGGAATCAATCATATATAACTGTAGTAGCGTGCAGTAGTACTGCAAAAAAAATTATGTTCAAATTGGGAAACAAAAGTACCAAACTTTAGAAGCTATGCGCTTCGGAAAGATGATATACAAAAAATAATTAACATTTCGGGTAGTCAAATGTCCAATTAATTATGAAAAATTAAGTGCACCGTCTTTAGGTCGGAAATGAATCATCATAATCATAGGCATTCAGCTTTTAAAATACAGAGCTCCCTTTTTATATTAGGCCGGCCTCAAAGGGCTTAATGTTTGCGGCCTAATATTTATCTTTTTCAAAAAATCGAAAACTCGAATTGGGCCTTATGGACTCTATCAGCCACGTATTATTATTAGGTTGCTTAATATCTGGCAAAGTGGTCCATATTTTGTACTTCAATTCAGAAATGTTACATTCCTAACTAACCATATACTTTTAAAATAAAAAATTATACCACTAGTACACATTTACTTTCAAGAATTTAATGAGTAGGTCCAAACATATTTTTTGTACCAAGTTACAGCTGAAAATGCAACTCTATTTTGGGACCACGAGTGTCAAAGCAAAATGGAAAAACAATTGGGAATCAAATAATGTGTATGTTTAGTTATTTCTATCAAAAAAATAAAACTAGTACGTACAAGTATAACTCAATGACGTGACACATGAATAGCCAGAGGAAATTCTTGGACGAATCTTATTTATATAGATTCTTTCTTTGGGTAGGCAATGTAAGTCCCACAAGTCATGAAATCTTGCCGTGTGCGGCGTGTATCTCAAATTGAGAAAGTATTCTGGTTCAACTTTATGAAGTTTCTAGACCAGTACTTTGTAAATTAGAGAAACTAGCATTTCAAATTCGAGACTCGTAGATATGAAGCATACATTGTATTCATGCATGTTGATGAAATTGATCAATCAATGAACCTCTAGCTGCACCCGTTTGATAACTAGGGTCCATAAAATTAAATTAACTAGACAAGTATATTTCAAACATTCCAAAATACACATTTATAAGGTGGATGTGATGTGAGCCCTATCTTTATTAACAAGTTCCCTAATTTTTGGTCATGGACAAATTTGTAATTGACTTGTCTTAAAGACTACACGTGTGTCGACATTCTTGCACTACGTATGAGATGATTAAATTCTAGTAATATTGGTGAAACCATTGATGAAATTGGATACCATATGGAAAGTATTTATACCAAGAATTCTCCATATTATTGGTTACGAAAAAGACTTGGATATAATTGATATTTTAAAATGTGCATATGATATCATAATATTTGGCTTTATTAACATGTGTTGTGTTTCGAATGACCGTATGATTATGTTGCATACAAACTTCAAAGATATTACCACAAATTTTGAATTAAATGATCGAATCTAATACACATAATGTGTTATGTGATGCATTATATATGTTGTTTTACTGTGTTATAAATTGCAACACATATCACACAGTCACACAGTACAACCACGATTCAAACCCTGAAATCATTGTGAAACATGACCTCATAGTGTAGTGTTAAAAAACCCATAAAGTCACATGCAATACTTTCATTTTTTCTTCAAAGCCCTAAACTTAATTGTGAGTTGTAAGCTCGGGAAACTGAAGGTAGACAGGTTCTTTTAAGCAATTGACTTGGCTGCAATGTTGCCCCCCAATCAAGAATTACAAATACAATCTGCCATTTTGCCCGATGATTGATTTGATAGGGCTTCTATATCGACGTTTTAATTTAATTTCCCAGCTCGATATTTTGGGTTCATAAGAATTGACTCAAGGTCATCTATCTACGAGAATTTTAATTTAAACAGTTTTATCACATATGAGCATCTATTAACCACTACAAAGTTATTATAAAATAAAATAAATCATGAGAATGACTAAAATTGAACCCATAACCTTAAATATAATAAGTTGTTCTATGCTATGAAGAAATAATTTTGCTCCTTTTTGTAACTTGATTTTGGTAGTGGGAAGAAAACCATTTTCTTCTAAACCCGTAGTTGACCTGGGTTAATCCCACATAGGATGGTGTTTTGGCCGATTTTCGGCCCGGGTTTCAAACCAGGTTACATTTGAGAATAGTTTATCGATGAGCTATCGATGATTGAGTAATTTGGATTTGACCTTAGTAATGAATGTGAACGCTCGGTGGATCTTTTTTGTTATGTGAGTGCATCGCTATGCATGCACGTAGGAAAAATTCAATACATAGGCATTTTCGTGGTATTGAAAAACAATTAAATTATAAGCACTTTAATCATCTTTGTGTTAACACTCAAGTAACTTATAAACATTGACATTCCATTTCAAAAAATAAAAATACATTTGCATTATATGTGAATTTAGGTTGAATGTCCAAAGTTCCTAATCGATTTAAAATGCATGATGTAGACGAGAACAATCAATTTAACAACGTATCAAATATGAGATAATACTAATTAAACGTGTTAACACAGGTGAGGTTATATATATATTCCACACAAATTAAACATGAAGTATGATATATCTATGTTCTATAGTGTCACTATAAATGCTTAAACAAGGGTTTATATATACCTATAATATGATATGTGGTACATACAATACAATAGTTGCATTGTAATGATATATAAACGCCTAAACAAAGGTTTACCTTTTGTCAATCTTTTCATTTTGTGTGGGATACTTTCCCTTTTTGGTTGAGCAATTTAATGATTTTAAACTCTTTTAATTTCATCCGGTTTGTAACTTAAGTACTTTGAACTCCGATTTATTTTCGTAATATATGATGAATTCTAAAAAAAAAAGGTTTACCCTCGAAGAGTGGAGAAGTGAGTTGCCAATTGGGTGCCCATAGTGGGAAGGAATCCAAAATGTGGACCTTCACCTATGCAGCTACAAGGAACTACCCTAGCTAGTACCTTCTCTTTAGTGAGTTGCCAATTGAATAACTATGCTCGATTAAAAAGTGCAATTGGAAATTAAAAGAAGCTATGAATGTTCATAATTTGATTCTTGTAACTTGCTTTTTTTGTCTTGAAATTTCATCATTACTTGTTCTTATTCAATCTCCTTTTGTGTATGGAATGGCAATAATGTTACACCTAGTTGACCATCGAGTAGTTTCAAATCAATCTCATTATTTTCTATCCATAATCAAATTAGGATGCTTTGTGCTAATAATGGTTTGACTCCATCCATCATCCCAATATTCTACCTTTGCCTAAAGATAAGATTTGCAAGTTGAATTGGCTCAATCTTTAATTTATCACTATTAAATATTCCATTAAAAAGTATCAAAATTAATCAGTACGTTAAGCATTTAAATTAGGCATATTTAGTCGGGAATATATAAATTGAACACGTCTCACTTTAAAGTACCAAAAATGAATTTTACCACTTTTACCGGCCTCGACTCGAATCTAATATGAACTTATCTAGTTTAACTTTTTCCAGTCAACAACTATTAACTTTGGCCACAAATTATTATTGAATTTTAACGAAATTATATTATAAAATATACAACTTAAAATTTTATAATAGGGAATATTACTTCTGGACCCCCTGCTAGATGACATCTTTTCATCTGAAGGACCGTCTTGCAAAGAATTACATTCAGGCCCATTTGACCGTTCAGGTGTTGACCACAAAATTTTGAGATTTTCTCTCTCATACAACCAAACATGGCCTTAGATTTTCTTTTTTAATTTATCTTTTTTTTTTTCCTTTTTACTTTTTTTTTCTTCTTCTTATTAAAAAATCCGGTGCCCGATTCCGGCACCGGAACCGGTGGCAGCTCTGACCGGAGCTGCCACCGGTTCCGGTGTCGGATTCCGGCACCGGATTTTTGAAGAAGAAGAAGTAAAAAAAAAAGGAAAAAGGATGAAAAAAAATTTTTTGGGACTTATTTTTTCATATTAATGTTGTTGGGATAGATTTGCAATTACATTTGAGATCCATTTGAAAATTTTAAAAGTTTTTCGTGTAAATTTCATAAACTAGAAAATATTGAGGGTCAATGTATGATAAACATAAATTAATGTTGTTTGGTCAATGCAAAATTATGAATTTTGACCAGGGGCAAAAATGTAATTTCCACATTTTAATTCGCGAAAAGTCAAGATCGTGGACCTGGATGTAATTAAAATCCATCTAGTTGGAGACTATATGTAATTGATGAACTAATGGTCCGTTATATGTAATTAGGACATCTAAGAGGGGTACTGCATGTAATTTGCCCTTTATAATATAATGTTATTATACATTTTATCATTATAATTCATGAATAATTTGTAATCAAAGTCGAACAGTGTTTGAAAAAGTTAAACATGGGTAATAGTGAGATTGAGGGAATAAGTATGTGGACTAGGGATGGCAATTTGGGCCGGACAGCCCGAGCCCGGCCCAGGCCCGACCTAATTTTGTCGGGCCAGCCCGCACGATCACCCCTATTGGCTGGGCTTGGGCCTGGGCCAAAATTTCTAGCCCGCTAGCCCGGCCCGTTCCAAGTGTATATATGTTTTATTCTATATTGTATATATAATATATGTAATATGACTATTTTGTTTGTTATTTTACATTAGTAGTATTAAATTAAGTTGCAGTTTATACATTTTTGATACTTTTCTATGTATTTATAATATTTTCTATTGAATTATATGTTTTAATATACATTACAATCAATAATTTATAACTTTTTGAAGCTTTTTTGTTTTAAATTATTAAATCTTTTAATTTCTAATTTTTTTTAAAATTAACTACTACAATGTGTGACTTTAGAATTGTTTGGGAAAAAAAAGAGCGAGCCCGAGCCCGGCCTGACCCATAACGAACTGGGCTTGGGCCTAAATTTTAGGCCCGCTTTCGGGCTTGGCCCGGGTCTGGGCCAAGTGTGCCGGGCCAGGACCGGGCCTCTGGCAGCCCCGCCCATTGCCATCCCTAATGTGGACCCAATACGTGTTGAATCCACATGAATGTATTTTGTTGGTACACTGGACTTGGTCTAACATATCACATACCCAAATACAAGTAGTAAAAAACTTGAGTTCACTTAAGCAAGATATTAGATTCGAGATGCATGGGTATAAAAACACAGTTAAGAAGTTAAGAGAGAGAGAGTAATCCCCTAAAAAAAGGCATGATAATAATGCTTGGCTAATGCATGGCTAAATTAGTCAGCCAAAATCTAAAGCTAATGCCAATACAAATCTTAAAAAAAAAAAAACTACGAGAACAAGAAGGGCAATATAGGCCAGCGTGTGACGGCTAGGGCCTATATGAGAGTAGCACAGTATCACGCTAAAATTAGACAATAAGTATAGTAGTAACTTTTTTTTTTTTCCTTTTTCTTTTTAAACGACAGTAACTTCATGATACTAATTGATCACGGTGAAATTGTGTGCTGAAAAGACCTACTCCCAACTGCATACATTTTTCATCTTTATTTCTTTTTCAAGTGATGATTGACTGTAATGTCCTTATGGGACAAATGAGAACATTGGGTACAAAATGAGACATTTCATGGGTAGTTGATCCGCATATTCACATTTTCTTTTTTCATTTCTATTTAAACTATACTTTTTGAACTACAACTACAAAGAAAAAATAAAACTATAAGACGGATCAGACATGTCTTATACTAGATTCAATGCAATCGTGCATGATCATGTATCGAGTATAATATGTACTCCCTCTGTTCCGTTTGAAATTACCCAGTTTAACTTTTTACGGTCAACAGTTTTCAACTTAACTCCCCATTACTTTTAAACTATAATAATAATACAATATTTAATAAAATTATATTATGAAAATTTTGATTCTATATTTTCATAATATGATTTCGTCAAATGCTTTATCATTATAGTTTAAGAGTAATCGAGAGTCAAAGTTGAAAACTGTTGACCGAAAAAAGTCAAACTGGATAATTTACAGTGGGACGGAGGGAGTATAACGATTGCAAAACATATTGGAGTTCTACTCCATGTGTTTTTGTTTATGGTATATTTTAGTCAAATACACATATATTAAAGAAATGATTAATTTACTTTATTTTACCCATCCAACAATTATTGTTATGAAAAATATTAACACAACCTAATCTCAACCTTATGTGATTAGTTAGTAGGGTGCCCTTAGTTAGTAAGGAAGAAACTTGTACAATTTAATAAAAAGTTTATAAAAAAGATAAAATTACCTTAAAACAAACCTAAAATATTTTATATTGGACCTGTGAATACGGTAAAAAGTCTGTACATTTTGTAAAAAAAACGGAGGAATACTAAATTTGGACAATGGACATGATATGAGATGCTGGGATTTTCGTGATAGTGGGCTACAAAGCATGCCAAATTATTTAGGACAAACAAGTCAGTATCTTAAATATTAATACGATTAGCCATCAATTCCATTGAGCAACAATGAGTCCAATTTGTCACGTTAATGCAACAGGCAACAGCACACACGAACAAACAGCTATTAGCCGCCCTTTTCAAATTTACGTCAATGCGGAGGAAAGTTAATAATAATATGGGCCTTGTTTGTTGTCAATTTAATGTCATCCGTTTGTGGTTCATCTCGTTATTATTATTTTTTTAAACTGCAAAATTACATTACTAACTAAGTACTAAGGTTCTGTTATTTTCATTTTTAAAAATTGATTATTTTAAATTCAATTCAGATGTATTCATTTCAGTTCAGTTGTATTTAGTTCAGTTCAAATTTGATTATGTATTTTATACTTAAATAAATTCAGTTCAGTTCAATCCAACTTCATTCGGTTGAATTCCGTTTCATTATGTTTAGTTCAATTCAATTCAGATAAGGTATGTTCAATTCAGTTCAGACGAAAAGAACAGAACTTAAACGAGTTAGATAGTAAAAATTGTGATGCCAATAAAAATACAACATTATCAAATCCCAACCAAATTTCCAGCACCTATACCTTACCCAAGAATTGTAAAGATTAGTTTGTTCGAGTAGTATATACTTTAACGTTCTTTACATTTCTAGCTACCATTTCATAATTTCATTTTCCATCAGCAAGACAGCAGCATTCGACTTGTTTTAGTGATTAGTTCAGTCTGGTAATCAAAACCAGAAGAAGGGGCACTTGTACCAATATTCTTAAATAATGGAGCAAAGTTTGAAATTACCAAAAATCCACTTTCCAGAAGATCTCAAAAGAAAGACCAACATCCTCTCAAATGTCAAATGTCCCATTGTCCAAGATCCCACGGCCACTCTATTTATTTAATTAACATAATAATTTATCAAAATGAATGCTTATTCCGTTAAAAGATAAGTGAAATTAATATATATATTTTTTTTTAGTTTTTTAAGATTCAATTTGACATTAAATTAGTTCCAAATCATACAATAAAAATAATTAAAAAATTATATTAAAAAATTATAACATTTATATTTTCATAATATAATTTATAATTATTTTTCATGTATGATTTGCGATTAATTTGATGTCAAACCAACTCTAAAAAAACTAATCAAAGCAAAGTGTTTTATTTATTTTTTGTCGGAGAAATTAACAATTTTTGAAACAACAAAAAATTAATTAATCAAAGAGTATTAGAAATTTTCGAAACATATACAACAAATTTCAAAATCAGAACAAACCTCTGGGTCAACAAACTAAGTTACCCAAAACCTCCATACCAACCAAAACTTGAGTACCACAAAGTTCACATATAGGCTCACACTAATTTCCAAACCTAGGAGTTGGTGGTACAACTTGAGCCTCCGGATAAAAGTAATGAAGGTAAACTCATTTTTTTATTTACCACCTTCATTACGTTTATTAAGCCATGTTAGATCTTAATAAGTTGCGAGAGGTTCAAGGTTTATGGATTTAAACTGATGAGGAATGTTGAAAAGATACTCCTTATTTCCCATGTGGTTATTATAAAATTTTAAGGCTCAACTTGGAGAAATTTTTAGGTGTTGGGCTGGAGGTCGATGCTCATACTCATTTTTAAGGGAATTAGAAATTTTAAGGCTTGGAGAAATTTATAAAAAATGTGGAAGGGAATTAGAAATTTTAGGTGTTGGGCTGGAGGTGGATGCTCATGCTCATAACAATGATCTATATGAGTATATCCATAAAAAATGTGGATAGAAGGGAATTAGAAATTTTAAGGCCAAGAGAAAATTTTAAGGCTCAACTGTTTTGTATACACCTGTTTTTTTTATAAACCTCATCATAATTAACAAAAAAATGTGAAGATTTGATGGTACTAAGACTAAGGTTGGAACTCCATAAGAAAACAAAATGTCACAAATTTCAACAGAATAGAAGGGAATTAAAGGAACAGATTCAGTAGCTCGAGGAAGAAAAGAGGGAAACAAGAACCCAAAGTCCAAACACATCACTAAAATCAAAAGATTGATGCCCTTAACTTCTGCAGTTGTGCCCATTAACCCAATAGCCAGAACAGATATGAAAAAGGAATTTAGGGGTAGATTCTTAGTTCTAGGAAGCCAAATCCCACTCAACCTGGTCCAACATTCTTCAACCCAATGAACTCCTTTTTACATCATTACCAACACAACTTGCTAATTTTAATCTTTTCAGTAATCTTTTTTCTTGAGTATTCTAATTCAAATTTCTCAGAATCAACCAATCTAAAGCCATTTCTGCCCCACGTTGTTACTATTAAATTAATTTTCGGGTGATATACTGATGCTACCAATTGTAAAATTGATTCAGATCAAACACGCTTAACATAAAGATTAGTTCAGAATAAAAACGCTTAATTCTACAGTTTTTATAGTAACACGTTCCAAAAGAAAGATACGGTCTTGTGTTAGTATAAGTATCATTTTTTTTCAAACCATTTAAAGTTTAAACTCTATGATTCTTGGGGTAATAATATAAAAAATATAATTTTCAGTGCAGTTCAAATTACATAGTTAAAATTAATATTATAAACAAATTCAATACAAATTAGTTTGAGTTCAGATTTTTAACTCTATCAAACAAAGCCTAATTGTGTATTGGTAAATTTTACTTTTTTCTTTTTTTTTTTTAATTTTCATGCCCCTGAAGCTTTCCTGCTTTTGCTCTACTCTGTATGTGAGACTTTGGTTTTTTCCCCTCTGGTTTTCCTTTTCTTCCTCTTTGTGCCCCATATTATAATGAATATTGCAGATAATCAATCATCCCTTCCCCTCCATAGGAAACATACATCATTTCTTCCAACAATTTTTTTTTATCTTTTTCTTTCAGACCTTGGAAACCTGAGCTAATGAGTTAGTACTATGATTATAACATTCCATTCCATTCATCATCAAAATGCTAGCTAGTTGACACAAAATAGTTCCAAAATTAAACATGCTTACAGCATATATTGGATGCAAAATCAAATACTTTACACCTAGTAAATCACTTAAGGCCACATAATCACGCCAATTCCATTTTGTCTACTAGATATTGCATGGGAAGGATAATCCATAACTTCATCTTGTCTGTCTCATTCACATGGAAGATTATTATCAATACTTAGAGGCTTAGTTTAGCATTATTTTAAAACTTTGACATTTTTATACATGTTTAAATGTTCAAATGACAAATAAATCTCAATCACAAGACATATGATTCTACGTATTATATTCTTGTCACTTGCCATCCCAACGTTTCATCTCACCATCAATACACCAAATTCACAATTGGTTACTTGAGGAACTATGCTTTCTAATTGGGCCATAATATATGTCCCTTAGCAATACATACATCGCTAATGGGATAAAATTATTCAACTTATATTTGAAGTCACTAATATTAGCGATAAAATTATTCAACTTATATTTGAAGTCACTAATATTCTCACAATGACACTTACATTGAAAAAAAATCATCCAGGTTTATGGTAAGAAATAGGTGATTCACATCGAGCGAATTACTTGTGAGAAGGTGAATGGATCTACTGCCATAGTTGAGGTTTTTTGTGCTGTTTAGGGAATTACAGTTAGGTAGAGTAGATCCGATTGAGGTGATGAAGGTGAGTGCGTTGCATTTCGAAAATTGGATGCAAAGTTTACTGTTTGGGTATAGAAAAGTGCTCTTGAGTGGTAATGAGAGTGTTTGGGGTTTGTTGTTCTCTCTTTGGTTGTTTGGTAATTATAGGGTTGGTGCTCTTTGGTTTTATTTATCTCTGTTTTTTTTTTTTTTTTTTTTTGGAGAGCAATACTCAAAGTAATAACGGTGGTTGTGAAGATGATGGTTCAACTGATGACATGAAGTCGAAGTAGTTTGAGGATAACTCGGGTGATTTCAGTTTCAAAAGCTTCAAGTTCAAGAGGTTCAAGTTTAAGAGATCCCAGAGGTTTAAGAGATTCAAGAGGTTCAAGAGTTTTAGGTCCAGGTTTAGGAGGTTCAGGTTCATGAGGTTTCTTTGCCACTAAAGGTGTCAGTACCGTGTTTCAGCTTCAGGAGGTTCAAGTTCATGAGATTCAGGTTCAAGAGGTTCAAAAGATTCAGGTTCAAGAGGTTTAGGTCGAGGAGGTTTCTTTGTTTGTTGTTGGTTTAGATTTTAGTTGTAACAACCGATGTTATACCACGGTTAAAGCTGTGTGTTGGTGTTGTTCTCGCTGTCTTTGTAATCGTTCCAAGCATTACTTAGGCTTGTTCTTTTATGGAATAATAAAAATATTTAGCCGTTTGAGAAATACCTGAGCCTTGGTGGTGAAAGTTTAGAATAAATTAAGTTTATAAAATAGTGTAATATTTAATTTCGTAAATTACAAAATATTGAACTTTACAAAAAAAAGGTTCAAATTAGCTTATCACTTAATTTATCAAACTATTTCAATGATACATATATGAAATCAATAATCAATTTCAAGAACTAATCAATCTTCAGCCAAATGATCAAAAAACAGAATCTAGTTTCATAAACACAATCATACATTATGTGTAATGACCCGAATTCTTGTGTACGAAGGCCAAGTTCATTGGTCTGGCTTGGTTTGCCAATGATCGCTCACCAGGTGATATACTGGTCTCACATATCGAAACATGTTATTCACACAAAGATTTTGCACTCACTCGTGTAGAAATAAAATATTTGTGCTAATAGAGTATCAACAAAGGGGATGTAGCTCAGATGGTAGACCGCTCGCTTAGCATGCGAGAGGTACGAGGATTGATACCCCGCATCTCCAAGGTTTTTAATTTCTTCAATTAATATCTTTTTGCTTCGTTAGCAACTACTTCAATTGTCCTTTCAACTCCTTAAGTTCGGGTGGTGCCATCCGATACGGTGTTTGTCTATGTTATCCATGAATTTTCATAACATGCAAATAAACATAAAAAAAAGGCAAAATAAATCACAAAACATAATATATTATTGATATTTTGTAGGGTTACAACTTTCGTAGATCTCTTGATCCCTCTCTCTCTAAGTAGGGCATGAACTTGGTTTAGGGTGCCGGAGTATTGGAGACTTGTTCCAAGTTTGGAGTTTAACCTACAACAATTTGGTAGTATTGAGTTTGATGGAGTCGTTTGTGACTTATTCTATCTCTAACTTTAACCACCCACACATATTTATAGGTGACAAATAATTTAGAGGGTAAGATAAAATTTTATAGATATATGATAGGGATATCATCGTAATTTTTTAAATATATAACATATTTTTGTGATAATTATATATCAAAAATTACAAAGATATCCAACACAGTAAAACACCACTAACTTAGAACTTAGAGAAGTACTACAATTTAGGTGTCCACAGTGTACTTGATTCTTTCTAAAATATATGGGGAGTTAACCATAATTATTTCCTATTATCTCATGAGAAACTACTTTAATTTTCTTTGCAATTAGCTTCTTACGCTTGAATTACCAATTATCACTCAACATGTGATGTATTGGTCTCACACACCAAAGCCTATTATTCACCATGGGATTTATATTGACTACAAAAATGCGTGTCAATAGTGTAACAACGGAGGGTATGTAGCTCAGATGGTAGAGCGCTCGCTTAGCATGTGTGAGGCACGGAAATTGATACCCGCATCTCCAACTTCTTCAACATATATGGGTAAATATTGTTTTAATCACATTAACTTTTGCACTAATGTAACTTATTTTACCTCATTAGTATAGTCCAAAGTCCAAAATGAGTCTCCTACCGTAGAAGCAAATTGCAATAATATTTTGTATGCCACTCTTAGGGCAACCAACCCCACCCCCACAAGCTACAACAACCCCTCTTCCCCACAATATAAATATCCAACCCTCTCTTAATAACCCTTTTCTCTTCTCCTTAACCATTTTTAATCACTCTCTTCTCTTCCCCTTCTCTCCTTCTTCTCTTATGATGGATGATCCTTCTTCCACAACATCTGTGAATGGCTTCTACAACTTCCTAACCAGGGGAATCGACGATCTCGAACGCCTCTTCCTCACCAACAACTTCATGTCCATTCAGTTCCTCCAAAGGGTCTTGTCTCTGCTTCGATCCTTCCACACCCAATTGACCCTCTTGGTCCAGAAACTCCACTTGCCTGTTGGTGAAAAATGGCTCGATGAGTACATGGACGAAAGCTCCAAGCTTTGGGAAGTCTGTCATGTTCTTAAAAATGGGATTTCTGGCATGGAGAATTATTACTCATCTGGGCTCAACATCACTTCTTCTTTAGATGGTCATCGGCATTTAAGTCCTCAGGTTTCTCGTCAGGTAAAGAAATTAAAACTTTTCACTTCCAGTTAATAAAGATCAATATTTTTTTTACTGGGATGGAATCTTTTTCCATTTTCTATATTGGGTTCTTTTCAGTTACAGCATCTAGTGTTCTGCTGCATTTTCTTGATCAGTGTCTGTGAATAAAGATTACAATTTTTTACCTAGTTTGGTTTCATTTACTTATTATTGGGGTGGTTTTTTTCTTCTTTCATATGATAGATTTATTGGAGAGTTAATATAAATAATTACATTTCAAAACTATCCTCAAAAGTTGAGTTTTGGAGATTTGGAATTCTATCATCATCATTATCGTATCACCTCACTTGGGGGGGCTCTGCTTTTTCTTTATATTGTTTTGCATTTTCATGATCGGATAAGAATGAAGATTATATCCTCTTTTTCTTTTAGGTGGGTGTGAATCTTTCATATTCTGGAATGAATTCTGTTCTTCCCACTAAAATTATTCAATTCTGGAACAGGGGATTTTTTGTTTTACTTTTTTTTCCCCTAAAGATTCGATTTTTAAAGCTGAGAAATGTCTGTTTTCTAATTTCTTGATTGGGTTTTTGGTAAAAACAGGTGATTAGAGCGATTTCAGGCTGCAGAAGAGAAGCAGTAGGTTTAGAAGAAGAGAACAGGTCACTAATAGAAACAAGAATTGAGCCTCTATCATTAAAATTTGACGAACTTGTATCCGTAGAATCGAAACTGAACGGTTTCAGTGGATTCAGAGGAGTTCTCTACGCAATGCGCAACGTCAGCTCATTGCTACTACTGATTTTACTGAATGGTTTGGTATACTGCTGGCCAGAATCGAGTTTTTCGAGAAACGGATACGAAGGATGCTTGTTTTTCGGCTCATCATTCATGATCTCAACTGCTAGGTTGCAGGAGAGAGTTGCATCGGAGATTAACCAGTTACAGGGACGAGCCGGTGTACTGTTGCACGAGTTTAAGAGGTCCAGAGTGGCAATGGATGAGCTCAGGGGTGAGCTTGAGAGAATATGCTCACAGGGTGCTGTGGAGAGGGAATCAATAAATGAAAGAGTGGAGAATTTGAAGGGGTATTTTGGGAATTTGAGGAATGGGAGTGAGAATATTGTTATGCAGCTTGATGACTTTCTTGATGAGATTGTTGAAGGGAGAAAGATGCTCTTGGATATTTGCAGCCATAGGTAGTTATTTTCCAGAGGTAATTTTGTTTAAGAAATGGTAAAAAGAGGGCTAAATTAAAAAGGACTAATAGGTTTCTAGGAAAAAAGAAAAAAATATTATCAGTAGTTTGTTTATTGTAAACTTTTTAATTTTTTTTTAGTTCCTTTTTTCTTTGGCTTTCTGCTCCTAGCTATTTTTTTTCTTCACAATTTACTCCTCTTTTTGGGTCCTTCTGTTCCTTTGTTCAAGTGTAGTTTAAGTTGGGGGCACCACAAGACAATGCAAAACAATTGAAAAGTTGGTGGAAATTTAAAGTCACCTAACTTAGTTCATGGTACTGGAGTAAGAGTTTGTTACCTGTAATTGTATTATGATCTTGTGATCTCATTAAATAGATTTGGACATGAATTATTGGCTTAAGTTGAGAGAAAAGAAAACATGTTTTAGGGGACAATGAAGCAAGCATGAACCATATCCAATGGACACCAAAAAGGAAAAGCAAAATAGTTGAAAGGAAAACAAGAAAAGACCACAACAAATCAAAGGAGTCATATTTCAACAAAGCAAAAAAGTAGAAGCTCTGTTCTGGGTTGAAATAAAAGCAGTAAAGAATGAATAGAAACTTCTTTTGGGTACTCAAACATAGGAGACAAGCACAGGGTCAAATCTTTGATAATTTTATTCACAGATATTGTTGTGTCCTGTATGTATGCATTATTTTACAGCAATGTATATGATTGTTTTTATGCATTATTTTACTGCAATGTATGATTGTCTCTGTTGCTTCTGGTACTACATTGATCATTCCAGTTGAAGAAAAATGATTAAAGTTGTGGAATTACAAAGGGCTGCCTAGATTCCTGGTTTTGGATTTAATGTGGAAAGCAGATGCATTTTTGCAGTTTGTGAAGCTTTTGTCTGTGATCCAAGTTCCCTTTGAAAGCTATGGAGTTGATTATGATATTTGATTTTTGCATTTTCTTTTTCCTTTTTGGTCTCCCCTACATAGTGAACCATTCCGCACTAGCGCTCAACTTGCGTGATTGATGAGTCCATTAGAGAGCAAGAGGCAAGTTCGAAGTGTTGTTCACAACTTAGGTGGACCTAAAACGAGGAAGCACATTTTGTATGCTTTAGTACGTACAACACTCTAAATCATGAAGTAGTAGTCTTAACTTATTGCACAACTGGAATCCTCAAATGATGCAATCAAGAAGATCCCGATCTATCAAATAAAATAAAATAAAATAAAATAAAACATATAGAACGTACCGTACCAAATTGTATTTATTGGAAAGAGTCAAATATGCTATGAGCATGAACTCTCTTGATTGAACAATCAATCTCTATATGGAATGTTTTAAAAACTCACATCCACTGTTATGAATTGTTGCTATGCATAATGGTGTGTGTTACAATCCAATCCTAAAAAATAGTCCAACTCCAAAACCCACTGCATCCACAAAATGTCTCTCTCAAACAAACACAACAAACATCAAGTCCAAAGAAGATTTTGTACTCTTTATACCAATTTTCTACCCCTATTTTAGGGTGGACTGTTGTTATAATATATAGAGAGATGAGTAAATTAAAAGTGAAACATAGAGTTAACAAATCAAAAGTCCCTTTCTCCACTTCTTACCGGATGTCATGCTCTTTGTCTCTTGCCGCAAATTCATGCCTTAAAAGCTGTCCTTAATTAACACCATTAAATCTAAAGTACTACTGTATTAAACAGATTACTAGTACTACTAATAACAATGATAGAGTCAACATAAAGCTTGAAGTAACTGCAAATAATGCATGTGTTGGTGGTTTTGGTAACATATTTGTGTTCCAACTAACCTATATAGTTGCCTAGTTGGAGATTGAATCGACAAATGTTATCTATCATCTTGTATTATAATAATAATTATTATTATAATTAACAGCACCATATGATTAGAAAAATTCAACTGTAGTAGATATGTTTTGCAGTCTCTTTCAATGTATCAAGAAATTAATTCAATGTCCTAGCAGATCTAAGAGGACCTGGAAGTCAATCTGGTAAAACCAGACACAATTCACTGCCTCACTGGCAGAAATATATTTGAAAGCATAACATGATATTGCTTACATAGTTTACATTAGGCCTAATCTCACATATAAAAAAAAATCTCATGTCAAGTTCTAGCATAACATGTCATGGTTGCTTGATTCACAAGATCATTCCATTTAGGCAGCTGATTGTAAATCTGAAAAATGAACATCATAGCTAGTTTATACCAAGGGTTCACAGATTTTCAATGAAGATTTTCAATCTTCAAGATTGGGCTAGAACTCAAAAGCCAATGATCCTGGTTCAGTCCTGCCATGCCATAATTCATTGGCAGAATATCGAAAATTAAATAGGCATTAGCCGCATTAGCTGGGAGTATGAGATGACCATGATATACAGGTTCGGATTTCAATTTCCCGAAAATTGTCTGCCTTCAATTTTCTTGATTATACACTTATAGCATTGTAACTTGTATAGAAAGCTAGTCAGAAAACTAGTGTAGACATGTTAATCTTCTGAGCAGACATAACTTGTAATTTGTAACTCTAAACATTCTGAATTGCTAGAAAATGTCAAGTTTCAATACAAAAGGCACATCTGGTAGGGTGAACGGGATCATACAATTGTTATCGGTATATTAGGATGCAAAAGAATGTGAATTGCTATCTCAATCCTCCTTATACAACTTATCCTACTATAAGATTGGGACGAAGCAATTTATGCATGGTGGAAGGTATATAACTCTTGCGTGCCACTTAAACAAGAAAGATAAGTACTAACAGAATTGAAGTGTTTTCCTTGGATAACAGCCAAGTAAAGCCAGACGACCAAAATATTGTGGTCAGGTCAATTCTGTTCTGTGGTTTTTCAAGGAGAACATTCTAAAGTTGGTCAATCTGGTAAGGATGGAACTAGTACACATGAGGACTGCAACTTATCTACAGACAATGGTGATGAAAAATTTGCTCATGCTTCTGTTCTACATGCTGTGATCAATAGCTAGCTGTTCTGGGTATGCTGCTGTCACATGCAGTATCTCTATTGCAGTGGTGCTATATATCGAGCTTGAACAGTGGTGCTTTACAACTAAAAAAGTACCTTGTATCTCTTGAAATTTGATAATCTTGTGGCAGACTGGCAGTGGTGCTATATATTGATCGAGCTCGAAATAAGGATTCTTAATTGTATGTAGTTGTTCAACTAATCTAGCTCAGAAAGGATCGTAAATCTAGTTTCATTGTATTTAGCTTCATACATTTATGTCTCTTAATAATTCTGTTGCGTACCTCAAGTTGAAGTATTAGAACTGCAGAGTGAAGAAACATTTCAGGCCAGGAAGTGTCATCTGATATGATCATGAATATTTAGAGCATAACTGCATAAGTATAATGCCTAACTTCTTGAAGCTATGATGTATGCTCCTTTATCTTTATCTGTTCTATGCTGCTCAGAGATGATGTGATTGTTGAATGAAATAGGTGACTCGATATATCCATCTTCATCATCCAATTAATTTGATCCTCAGACTATATAAGCCTAAGGGTCAAAATACAATGTAGTTTGTAAATTAAATTAAGCTAGCCAGTGGCCATAAAGGAGTTGTTTCAGCCCTTAATGCACGAATGCACCGTATCTAGATGTAACTGCTGTTTCTTTTCTTTCCGTTCGACTCCTGAGAAATTGATGCAGATCTGAGGCATTATTGCAGCACAAGGGTGTCTCTGGAAGCATTTTTGTTATACTGGCCTTGGGAACATATTGGAAACATGATCTCATTCTTCTTTAGTTAATAAAGTCATTACTGAATTGTAGTATTAATTGGATTCTTTGAGCTTACATAATGTCCCTGATAAGCTGTACACTTGTATCACAAGTCAGGAGCTTATCTTTTCAACATAATAAGGATAAAATTGATCAAACCCCCTGAACTTTACTACAATTGAGACATTACCCCCTAACCTATGTTTGAGACTTAACCTCCTCATCTATTTAAAGTGTTACGACATACCCCCTATATAATATTTTTCCTTTAATTTAATATTTTTCATTCAATTTAATATTTTCCCTACAATTTAATATGTCAGTCTGACTCCAATTAATCCTAATTCATACCGAAAAATAATTTTAAAAATTATATTATAAAAATATAAGATTTTACTTATATAATATAAGTTCAAATCTTATTTTTTCAATACAATTTATATTATAAAAGTGAAAAAAATAATATTTTCATTAATTATACCGGAAACATAATATTTGAACTTATATTATATTATATTATATTATAAAAGTGAAAATCGTGTAGTTTAATATTATAATTTTCAAAATTAGTTTTTCGGTAGGTATTATGATTAATTTGGAATCAAACGGAAATATTTAATTAAAGAAAAAATATTAAATTGAATGGAAAATATTAAATTGATATTAAATATATAGGGGTATGTTGCAACACTTTATATAGGTGAGGGGGTTAAGTCTCAAATTTAATAGGTTAGGGGGTAATGTCTCACTTGTAGTATAGGTTGGGGGGTTTGATCAATTTTTTCCACATAATAATGTAACTTCAACTTCACATACAGCCTAATGGAATAAGCATTTGACTATCTGAGATCATGCACTAGCACCTACACAAATTAAACAAGAGCATATATGTAAATCATGAAAATAAACATAATAGTACAAACATTATGCCAATGTGCGAAAATTTTTACAAAATAGCTTTCCACAATGATTGTTTACAAAAATCTTATAACGCGTGAAATCAAAAAATAATGATAGTTAGAAATTAATATGAAAAACACGTACAAATGGAAATAAAATGTGAAATATTGTCCGCACGTGTAGTCTCAGTTCGTTAAGGAGAGGAGCATCTTCCTCTTGGTCACATGTGGTTTGCATTGCGGGCTATTACGTGAGCCCGTGGATTTACCATTGTGACCGAAGGGTCGCGGCCCCGCATGCTATATATCAAAGAAAAATTAATAATAATAAGAATGTGAAAAATAGTAGTACAAAAAAAGAAAGGACAAAGAAGAAAAAGAAAAAGGAAAAAGAAAATGAATTAGCAAAAATGGAAAAGCAAAATCGTGCAAGTAGAAGTTAAAAACGTGTTTGTAATCTACCATTTCCACACAGTTGGACTCACCTCTCTCGCTTTCTGTTTCTCTCTCTTGTCATTGCGCTTTCTCTCTCTTCATTCGCTATCAAACACAAAACAATTTCCCCATTCGAGCATAGAAAATCCCAAATCAGATTATTCATGTATCTGATCATCGCTGTTTGAGAGCTTCAACAAGGTATGGATTCGCCAATCCTAGTTGCTTACATGCGATTATTTTTCATTTTCTGTTAATTTTTTGTTTACCTGGAATCTACAATCATTTTTTCCCTCCTTCTCTGTAGGATTTATTGAATAATCTGAAGTTACTGGAGGGGGATTTCATATCCGTGAGTTTTCCAATTTATTTCTCATCGATTGAGCTATATGTGTTACTAATTTTCTCACTTTGTGAAATGTAAAATCATTTGGGAATGTTTCTGATGAATTTGTTGTGTTTTTGGTGTTTTGTTATGTATGTTTTAGCTGTAATTATTTCCATTGTGTGTTTAGAATTTGTTGTAGCTCACTGGTTGAAGAATACAAAGCCTATCTACTTGATTCAGTAATAATTCTGTTGTAGTAGTATCATTTTTTGGTTATCAATTTGCCTATTACCATTGTTTGGTCTACGCATTAGCTGGGGAAGTGAGATATTGTTTCCGATTCTTCTACTGAAGCATATTATTCGTTTACATCAAATCATCACATGTATTTCTTTCAATTAGTTGAAGAATTTCTAGTTTCTAGCATTATGTTTAGCAAGTTGTTAGGTTGAAAAGCTCGTCGATTTAGGTATGTGCCTTTGGTTTGAGCTGTGTTTAGGTAGTATCTTGGATTAGCTCCGTAAACTTGTCGTATTCAGACCCCATGCGTGGGTATAACATCTTGCACTGATCCACAAGTGATCGCACGCAATACACATTGATGTATCAGGGTCCACTTATTTTCTAACTTCATCTCTCCATTGAGCTCTCTGTGATGAGTCTGACGACAGATAAATGACAAGCAAGTGTCGTATCTGCAACCATAAATATAGTGATGCTCACATGTCATCATTAGTTAACATCTGAATCTGTCGTTTTCTGGATGGTATAGTGTAACTGATTTCCATTGTTTCAATTTAATATCAGGACTAACGCGGAAACAACGTGATACTTTGTTTTGAAGAGGCCTGGGGCTCATTTACTCTCTTGGCGTTTTTTGTTACAGATGCATCCACAAATGACAATAATAACTTCAATAAATCTCTTCAAATTATGGGTCTAAGCATGTTCTAAGGGAAAAGACGAGAGTTTCATGTATATAATATGCAATTAGTCTGCACACATTCTTCTCTATTAAAAAAAAAGACTTCTCAGCATGTCAATCTATTCCCTAAAATTGAGCTCTTTTCCACATTGTTCTTATTAATGCAAACATCGTTGACTGATTTTTTTAATTTATTTTTCACTCTCCATTTTATGTTTATCTAGCTATGTTGTTATTGTCATTCAATGAGATATTTATCTGTGTTTAGGGTTTGGGACTGGATTGATTTCTTTAAATCCAAAGGCTTGGAAGAGAGGGGAGTCTTTGGTCCTGTGAAATTATCCAAATCCTGCTGTACGAAAGTAGATAGTTTGGATGTGGCTCTACAACCTATCTGGGGTTTGCTGATTGTGTTAGGTGCCGACAACTAGAAATGGACATAGAGAAAGTATCCTTACTAGGAAGGGACCGTGAGACTGGAAGTGGTATTGTTAGGGACGGAAAGGAAGAGTTCCAACGTTCAGAGATTGAAATGATTGAAATGGAATCAGCTGATACTGGAATGTCTAGCATCGCGGAAGATGAAAATGTATCCCGAACTGAGACTGTAGTTTATAATTCAGTGGAAAAGGAGGGAGGAAGCGATGGCCATGGTAGTGTTGTTTTCTCAAGAGAAGCTCCACTTGTAATTAAGGATGACAGAAACATGGATTCATGCAGCTGTGGTGCTGAGAAACTTAAATCCAGGTTAGCTGCTTCTGATTCTGAGCATGGAAAAAATGAGAAGAAACTCAGTCGACAGGATAGAATAGAGATAGGTCGGTTGTTTCAAGGAGCAGTGAGTTCTCATGATTGGGAGCTTGCTGAAAGCCTGATCTTGTTAGCAGACCCTCAGACTTTAAATGATGCACTGTGCATTTCATTGGATTCCATCTGGTTCCTAAGCAGCCACCAAGAACTGTGTGGAATTACCGGATTGATCAAGAAGGTAATTGCAAATGGAGCGTATGACTTCACTAGGGCTGCTCTTAGGACTTCGTTTCTTGCTTCGTGTGTTTCTGCTTGTCAGAGTCGAACTATGAGTCTTGCAGATACTGTTACCGTGATGGCTCAGAGGTACGTATCTCTGTTTTTTCATGTCCTAGAAATATAACTCGTTAACTTTTCCTATACGATGCATGACATGCAGTTCCATAGGTCGATCAGGGTTCTTTCAAGTCTCACCCAACCAGACGTATTATTTTCTCCCACCCTGCTAGAAGTAGCTTCATTCAATAGTAATGTTTGAAAGACTTCAATATATTATTACATTAAGATAGCAAGAACCTTCAATGCTAAACTCATTTGAGGTTATTATATTTTGGGCCTTAACTTCCACCTCATTTTGTGTCACTAATCAACCAATCTTTTGGCATGTGGCCGTAGTTTTTATAACCTGCAGTTTCCCTGAATGAAGCGAAGTATCATAAACGCTTCATTCACTAGTCTTTTTTGTTCTGTGGTGGAATAGAACACAATTGATTACTTCTTGTTGTTTATTACAATGATGGGATCTTAGGAAATGAGTTTCATTGGAAAGTACACACTTTGTTTATCATTCTTTCCGTCCTAGCAGGTTACATGAGAGGCTTCAGGAATGCAACGGTGATGAAGTTTTGAAGGCTGAAGCTGGTGCCAAGGTTCAGAAATTCACTGAGTGGGCCCTCAAATGTATAAGTTTCCACTCCCGTTCCCAAGGCAATAGGGATAGAGTGGGTCATAACTCTGCTGTGGAGATTCAGCTACAATTATCTGCTTTCAAGACCTTCCTGGATCTTGCAGGAGACCATCTTAATGGGAAAGATTATACTGAAGCATTTGATGCTGCTTGTTTCCCACTTACTCTCTTCTCTAGTTCATTTGATCCGGGTTGGGCAACGGGTATATCAGCTACAGCAATCCATGGATTGTTGGCTTTGCTGGTTGAAGGTGGGGCAGATAATGTCAACCAGTGTTTTTTGGAGGCTTCACGTTTTGGAAGCACAGAGCTTGTCCGCATTTTACTGCAGGTAACAACTATGGTTTTGTTTTAATGCTCTTATGCTTGCGTGTCCTTACCTTGTAAAGTAGAGTACTTACCTTTTGAAGTTATTCCACGTACCGCGAATTTGGCTTATAATCCTAAATTTACATTGGTATTATTTCATGTAAATACTTGCTTCCTTGTGAATATTCTAGCCTGGTTCATTGCATGTTAATTTTCTGCACGTCTTTACAACATCTGCTTAATGTTGGAGTTTATTAATATAGCTGTGGGCATTACTGCTTTGTGATTTGACTATTAAGTGAAGTTTACCATCTTGATCTGGAATTATGCAACAACTTCCGGAACAGGTGAAGTGATTACTATTTAGTGATTTGTTTCCACCAGGAGATTCTAGCACAAAAATTGCACCAAAGAAAAGGGGTTATTTTTGCCTACTATTGATAGCACATGAGAGCATTCTGCCTATTTCCAAATTGTGGGGAGTAAATTGTTCTTTGTGTGCAATTGGCTCCTATATCCTCATGCTCCTCCTTCAATCAATTTTATGGGTTCTCTTAATGTGTATGATGTTTGGTATCCAGATTGCTCAAAGAAACAGCTTGGATGTGGATGTTGACCTAGCACTGGGTTTGCTTCTCACTATGGTAAAATTGGCACCATGGAGTGTTTAGTAGAGGAGGGTCACGCTGTGGCTTTCTTGGGCCCGTTAATGAGAGCCGCTGAGAGGGGATGCTTGTCTGTCGTCCAGTGGTTTGTTCAGAGGGGTTGCCGGGATATGGAACTTTGTCTTGCCCTTACTGCTGCTACATCTAGTAGCCAAGTTGAGGTTGCTGCATATCTCCTACCTCATGTCCCTCAACACGTCCTCGCAGCCCTGAGCATTGAAATTCTGAAAGCAGCCGGTGAACGGAGTGGTGGGTCCCTCGCCGGGGTCGCTTTCCTCCTCCACTCGGACTTTCTAGGGAATCCTACATCTACTTACGCAGTTGCTGATAGCATTGCGAAATCAGATGACGAAGCAGTTGCTCCTCAGCTGAGGACGTTTCTCCGGGAGCATTGGTCTGAAGATGCTTTTTCTGATGGACGGAGAGAAGGCGAAGTACATTTTGAAAACTTGGTGAAAATTTCGTTATGGGGTGAGTCGCCAATCCGGTTAAGGGATTTGCCAGGCCCACTGAGGGTGGCAATAGCTTACTTGCCATTGTATAGGGAATGTGTCAAGGCAGGAGGCCGATTGTTGTCGCAAAAGCATAGAGGGCTACTCATCGAAGCAGCTAGAAGGCTGGGAGGTGTGGTGCTCGATGGAGCAGATCAGAGGCTGGAGTTACTGGCTGTTTTGGAGCATTACCTTCCTCCATTTTTGGTCAATGCCACATGTGTGGCTTAGTAAAGTAAAAAGCTAAAAGCTCAGTAAGATTTATAAATTAATGTCTCCATTCCTCCCATCTATTTCTAATGTCAAAGATAATAATGAAGAAAATAGTGGCTGTGCTGAGATTGTTGTTCTGTAGCTTTGGTGTAAGCCCTTTGGTTATCTGCCATTTTATGATACAAAAAGAAAGGTACTTTGGGTTATATGCATGTAAAACTTATGTAAGCGATGATGATCAACTGCATTGAAATGTTTGTCAACTTGACGGCCCTGTAAAGTATTAGTCAGTTAGTTCATCTATACTCTTCTGTTTCCTGTTTAATGTCATTATATGATGGAAGCCTAATTCCCAGGAGAACCTGTGTTTGAAATGGCTCAGATGAACAGATCTTCGGGGATAGGTGTTCGTATTCTTTCAACCTCATTGTGTTTCGAATGTAAAAACAAAAAAAGTTCACTGTTCATCTGCTCAAGAACTTGTGGGGATTGTGTTCAGAATACGAGAAGTTGAGAACCGATCAAGCAATGGAAGCGAATGGGTCATTGACAAAGTGAGCCGGGCTATACGGGGTTGTAAGGAGCCTGAATTCTCACAGATGTTGCTTTCTTGTTATTCTATAAGTGATTGATCAGATCCGAAGTCAATACTAAAATTTATAATACACAATTAATATCCAAACCCAATCAAGATCCAACATTCGAACACATCTGAACCCGATCCGGTCCAGAATTGATATGAAATAAAATCAGTAACTCAAACGGTCCAATTCAAGCAACACAATTCTATTCAATCTGAACGACCTATTCGCTAGGTCCAATCAGTGCTAGCAAAAACTGACCTGAACTTGAAATTCAATCCGAAGTCTGACATGAACTATTAAGGTCAACTATTCAAATTTTGACCCAATGTCCCAGTCGAAATCACCTGAGCCTAGATTAACTGATAAATTTGACCCGATGCTCCCGATCCAAAATTACCCTAATTAAAATTGGTTGGAGTGAATGTTTGCTCTACACCTTATGAGTTTGCGCATGTCCCACTAAATACCCATGATGAGCAGATGATTTATGATTTCTGAGTTTGAGCATGTTGGGGCGAATTTTCGAACTGTACCTTATGAGATTGAGACTGTTATACTAGGTGTAATTTAACTTGGCTTAAAGGAATTTATCTTAATGCGCTAAGATAGTTAATTTGTAAGTAGTACACACTAATGTGTGAAAATTACACATCATTCTTTTCAATTTGACATGAGTATCTCATAAGATTAGTTTAATAGAAAGTACTATATTTATGTTTTTATTTTAACAATATTTTATTTTATGAAATACAATTCTTAACAATATTTATTTTGTGAAATACAATTCTTATATAGTAATGTACTATATATGATTAAATTATACTATCCATCAATTTTCCACAGATTGAGAACTAGTAGTAACTAGGACTCCTAAGTAAAAAGAAGCAACACTAATTGAGTAATTGTTGTAACATTTCTTGGATAAATGAAATCCAAAAAGTAGATTACAAAGTTATCTTTGGCAAACACATTTTGTCTCGACCCTCACCACGATTAAAAAATAAAAATCATTACGGTGGACCTCAACTCCAATAACAAAAAGACAAGGGGCCATGTCGCAAATCTCAAATATAACCCCCTTTTCGAATATTAGGACCGTTAGCCTCCCATTTCAGGTAACCGTTGGGGTTATGTTGTCTTAAAAAACTCTTGCAAATACCAAAATCTATCTGATTGATAATCCTTTTTTTTTTCCACCCAAACAAAAAAATTCTTCATCTAATCAAATGGGCTGTGTCTCTTCAAAACTGATCAAGCAAGAAATTGATCTAGAAATTCAGCAACAGAGAAAGGAGGAGCATCGTGTAATCAGCCATGTAGTGTCTCTCACTTCCAGCACCTATGGAGTTCTCAAACTCGACAAGGACAAGCAGACGGAATCCTCCTCCTTCACCCAACCGAAGAAATCTCTTTCATCTCCACCTCGAGACGAACCCTCGGAGATTATCAACACGTGGGAACTTATGGAAGGCCTTGAAGATCAGCAAATGCCTGGTTCTGTTAATTCCAAGAAGAGCCCCAAGTCGAGGCTGTTCTTGCGGGGTTTCACCGATATCGACCATAGGAGCCCTCTCAAGTTCTTGAATCAATTGGGTTCTCCGAGGAAAGGGAAGAGATCTGTTGGGAAGGAGAACAAGGGTAGTGGGTCGGCCGAGAATAGCCCGAAAGGGATTCTGAAAGAATGTAATGGGAATGTGAAGAAGCCATCTCCGAGATTGTGGGCTTCGATTAAGGGGAGTCCGAAATGTGAGAGTTCGAGGATGGATTCGAATTCGGGGGTGGTTCTTCTGTCAAAGAGGAGGAGTTTAGGCCCCCTGTTCGAGAAAGATGTTTGTGTCAACAAGGAACAGATGAGGAAAAATGCTGATACAGAGGAGATTCTGAATTCGTACATGCAAAAATGCCCACCGGGGGGCGAAGAGGCGGTTGTTATGTACACGACGACGTTGAGGGGGATCAGAAAGACGTTTGAGGATTGTAATATCGCGAGATCGATTGTGGAGTCACAAGGGGTGCGGATGCTTGAGCGTGATATCTCGATGCACTCCAAGTTCAAGGAGGAACTAAGAGGACTAATGGGCAGCAAGGAGATTAGAGTGCCACTTGTGTTTGTGAAAGGGAGATTGATTGGTGGGGCTGCTGAAATGTTGAGGCTAGATGAGGAGGGGAAATTGGGGATCCTGCTTGATGGTATACCGAGGGCAGGACCACCGGGATCCAGGTGCACGGGTTGTGGAGGGATACGATTCGTGATGTGTGTGGAGTGCAGTGGGAGCTGTAAGGTATTGGGTGAGGATGGTATGAAGAGTGTCAAGTGTGGTAATTGCAATGAGAATGGGTTGATTCAGTGTCCATTGTGTTGTTGTTAAACAGTTTTAACTACTTATTGTTTTGAAACGATGGTGTTTCTGATAGAACTATATTATTCATGGTGTTACTAATTAAGGATGGGAATGTTTGTGTGTTAGTTAAGTTTGACAGTTTTAACACATGATTACTGTATCTTGGATTATTCAATGTTCAACGATTGTTTCTTGTTTCTAGTGTAAGGATAGAATTGCAACGTTACGTTCTTCTTCGTTTTATTCATGTATCTGGTTTTCTTGGTATGCTTTATGATGACCATCCTCTACAAATTGCTGCTTTCTCCTCTCAACAGTAGTAGTAACAAACTATCATATCAGTAACTGTAAATATCAAAAGAGTACTTCAGGCACATTACGAGCATGATTGGGAGCATGGAAAAAATGAGAAAAAATGAGTATGGAAAAAATGAGAAGAAACTGAGTCGACAGGATAGAATAGAGATAGGTAGGTTGTTTCAAGAGGCAGTGAGTTCTCATGATTGGGAGCTTGCTGAAAGTCTGATCTTGTTAGCAGACCCTCAGACTTCAAATGATGCACTGTGCATTTCATTGGATTCCATCTGGTTCCTAAGCAGCCACCAAGAATTGTGTGGAATTACTGGTTGATCAAGAAGTTAATTGCAAATGGGGAGTATGACTTCACTAGGGGGCTGCTCTTAGGACTTCATTTCTTGCTTCGGTGTTTCTGCTTGCCAGAGTCGAACTATGAGTCTTGCAGATACTGTTACTGCGATGGCACAGAGGTACGTATCACTGTTCTATCATGTTCCAAATGTCACAGATGTTGCTTTCTGGTTATTATTGACAAAGTGAGCCCGGATTCTCACCGATGTTGCTTTCTGGTTATTACTGTTCTAGTTGGAAGGTCCTCCATCACCTCAATCACGAATCATAACTTAAATGCAGTGGACCTGATCTTAGTATGCCGCCTTTTCCTTCCCCATTGACAGACAGATGAACTCAATAAATGCTAAACAAGAGAAAATATCAACTGCCATAACCTCAAAATTTTCTTCAATGAACTCTGCTTCATTCTCCATAGATTTCGCAATCTTGTTATTTACCAAAATCATCATAACATGCTCAAGCACAGATCAAGAATCACTTCTTGCCTTCAAATCCAGAATCATTTCAGACCCATATAAAATCTTGGCTCAAAACTGGTCTACAAGCACTCCAACTTGCAAATGGATTGGCATCACTTGCAACATCAACAACCAAATCACATCCTTAAACCTCACAAAGTTTGACTTCGAAGGAACACTTTCTCCAAATCTTAGAAACTTAACATATCTCACCTCACTAGTACTCAACTCCAACAATCTCACAGGATCATTACCTTATGTCCTTATCAACTCTCCAATTTACGCCTGCTCGTAACCATCAATCTTGGATTCGATTCTTTGACAGGACAAATACAATATGGCTATGAATCTTACCGAACCTTGAACGTGTTATTCTGAACAATAACCTCTTCTCTGGAAGCGTTCCAGACTCATTATCCCAAAGCCCAAAACCAAAACTCAAAGCTGAAGATGGTGTTACAGTTGCAGTACAATAATCTTACTGGGAACTTACCTCAAGAGATTGGTAATCTTTCCTTGTTACTTGATAGATTTCTGTTGAGATTGGAAACTTAACTAACTTGATAGATTTGTACTTGTCTGAAAGTGGGTTGACAAGGTTCATCCGGAAAGAAATAGGTAGACTTAAAGAATCTAGCACGTCTACATCTCGAAAGCAACAAGCTGGAAGGGTACATTCCAGATGATCTCTGTCAGATGAGCAATCTGGGAGAATTGTGCTTAAGCAACAACTTTTAATGGACTGATTCCCTCATGCTTCGGTGAAATCAAATCCTTGAGAGGACTATACTTAGACTCCAATGAATTAGGTTCAAATGTACCCTCTAGTTTTTGAAGTCTTGATGGTCTCTTGCGTTTAAACTTGTCATCGAACAGTTTAAGTGATTCCATCCCTTATGAGATAGGAAACTTAAAGTCTGTCTTAGCACTTGACTTGTCGTGGAATCTGTTCTACGGTGATGTACCAAGTTCTATCAGTGAGGCAGAGTCATTAGTTAACTTGTCGTTGGCAAATAACACATTCGAAGGGTCATCAATTCCCGGTTCACTAGGGAGCCTTGTAGGGTTGGAGTCATTGGACCTTTCGAATAACAACTTTTCAGGATCTATACGACTTCATTGGAGGGAATTGTGTACTTGGACTTCTTCAATGTGTCTTACAACAGATTAGAAGGAAAGATACCCACTGGGGGAAATTTTAGGAACTTCACTGCTCTATCATTCTGAATAACTATGGGCTTTGCAGTGAGTCTAGTTTAATAGCTCAGCCCTGTGACAGAAGGTAAAATAGGTCTATTGCAGTTTTGAAATATCTCATACCTCTTATTGTAATGGTTCTTATTGTGGTGGTTCTGACGTTCATACTAATGAGACGACGAAAAGTGACACTTGAGCAAGAGGATTTTGAAAATTCCTTACTTAATGCATGGAGAGGAAGTTCCTACTATGAACTTTTAAAGGCGACCGATTCCTTCGAGGAGAGCAAAGTCCTTGGAAGTGGGAGTTTCGGTACAGCGTATAGCGGGATGCTGTCTGATGGACTGACATTGGCGATCAAAGTTTTTAACACCCATTCCGCAAGAATCAACAAGAGCTTTGAGACAGAACTTGAAGTGCTTCGCGACATTCGCCATAAGAATTTAGTTAAAATCATCGGTTGTAACATTCATGGACCAGATTTTAAGGCTTTGGTCTTGGAGTATATGCCTAATGGGAACTTAGAGAAATGGCTATATTCCCCCGATACTTATTTGAATTGTTGCAAAGACTGAACATTGCAATAGATATTGGATCAGGATTAGAGTATCTTCATTTTGGTTTCGGTATCCCTATTGTTCATTGTGATTTGAAGCCGAGTAATGTCTTGCTGGATCAGCATATGATTGCAAAAATCAGTGATTTTGGAATTTCAAAACTGTTTGTTGAAGGGGAGTCCATGACTCAAACCAGAACCTTGGCCACAATCGGATATATGGCACCAGGTGATCATTTAATATCTGCAGTACCAGACCATGTCGTTTGTACTTTAACTGATAATAGATTCTGTTTTTGCTAAAAGAATTGAACAACATCTGATTTTCAGAAACTGCATTTGCAAACTCTTCTTGTTTAGCTTATCATGTTGTTCGAAACAATTCACAAACACGCTTATATATCTTTTTTTTTTTTCCCTCAATCTAGAAGTGCTTAATTAACTTCAAGGTTTCAGAAAAAGTATAAACTCTTGCAAGCACTGATTAATGTTCGATACGAAATATGGAACTCAAGGCATTGTATCTACAAGTGGTGATGTCTAAAGTTCCGGGATAATGCTTCTGGAGATGTACACGAAGAAAAGTCCGACAGATGAAATAAATGTTTGGTGGTGAAATGGACCAGAAATGCTGGGTCAGCCGCTCTTTAAAGCAGAACACGATAACTGACATTGTGGATGAAAATTTGGTTGATAGGGAAGATACGGATTATTCTGTCAAGGAAGAATGTGTTTCGTCGATTTTGGCTTTTGGCAATGCAATGTGTTGCAACCTCTCTTGTAGAAAGAATGAGTAGCAGGGAGATTTTATCAAGACTAGAGAAGACCAGAACCGTTTTTCTTGCAAATAATAGTAGCAACAGCAGTAAGTTAGCAGCAAAACAATCCATGTGTATTGATGTTTTTCTATTGTCTGTATAAATCCTCTCCCTTATGGAAGTGCTTTCGCTCCTATACTTTGAATCAATCTGTGTGTTCAGAAACAGGAGAAAGAAAGTATGGCAAAACAGAAAGAAAGCAAATCATATGTCAGAAATATGAGTATCTAGTAGTACCTAATAAGATTCACTTATGATTCACAACTTGGTCAACCCAGTCTATAGGCCTCCTGACCAAGTGTGATTTATATGGGCTGGCATGAATTTTCATATATGTGGTGTAAACTGTGATAAATATTATATTGTTCTTTTCAAGAATAAGACGAATGAGTACTTGTATTAATTAAATTAATAATATAAGCCGGTTAATTTACCTAATTGATTGATCTACCAATCAATTTTAATACGTTCATCTTGCTTATCCAATTTCAATTTGGTGCGTACATGTGTCATTAGTTAATTAAAATACGTAGGGTTCGAATTCTGTTGACGTGATTTTTCTTCATTATTTTTATTATTATTTTTATTGAAGGCGTTTGGTTGAATTTTGTTGGCGTGATTTTTCTCTATTATTTGTATCATTATTTTAGTTGAAGTTGTTGGGTTCAAATATTATTGACGTAATTTTTTTCTTTTTTATTTATTCTCTTCTTAAATTTTTATTTTTTAACATAAAGTTGTATGACGTATTATACTTAATTTTAAAAATAACCATTATATGTTCTTATAAAAAAAGACATACTTCCTCCGTCCAATAATAAATGTAACACTTGATTTTGTTGACTTTTTCGATGGACATTTTGACCTTAAATTATTCTTAAATCATACGATAAAAATAACTAAAAACATCATATTATGAAACTAGAATGTTTATATGAAGCACTTGACAATATATTCAACTGATGAAGAATACCAATTAACATGCGAAAAAAATGCATTGCAGATTTTGAAGTTGAATGTTTCCAAAGTCTAGAGATGTATCTGGTGTTTCTTAACTCATCAGAAGAATACTTTTCATATGTCTAATATAGTTCAATTCAAAACTATTAATTGCATAACTACAAAAACTATATACATTTATAGCACACCATGTATATTAAGTTTAATTACTCAATTAGTTATTTTTTTATTACGTTTGAAGTCATTATGTGAAAATTATATATTCACTCCATTTATTTCAATATATTATTTAATAAAATAATAATGTTTTACAAGATGACGCGGTTTCTAGTACAATATACCAGATGAAAATTATTTCAGAAGAAAATTAGAGAGTGTGTCGCTGCACTGCCTTGCCTTAGTTCTCAGAAGAAAATTAGAGAGTGTGTTGCTGTCTTCCTCCCATGTATTTGCCCTAGTTCTCGATCGTATTTGATACATATTACTCATACTCGAAACTCACAATTTTAACAAACTGCCGCATACTGGTTTCACGTGGATTGTGTGATTTATCCTCACATCCTCACGCGGACGGTAAAATTCTGATCGCGGACCGTAAAATTCTAGTTGCGGACCGTAAAATTCTGACATCTCTGAATTCTAGTCTTTCAGAGGAGAATTGGATTTGAAACAAAAATTGAGGACAACCAGATCAGGAGAGTGTGTTCTAGGGTCAATTGATTTTGATTATATAAAATCCTTGTTTGTTTTGATTATTAGACTTTATGCTACAGATATCTTGTGCTTGATGAATGTTTAATAATAGGGCTCGAAGTATGTTATTCATACTCAAACTGACAATTTTAACAAGCAACTTTGTACCTCAACCATGTCGTGAATATTCCATCTAGCTAGTTTGAAAATGTGAAATCAAGTTCTCAACCTACACGATAGTGTGTGAAAATGATAACCGGGATCATAGTAAAGCACCTTTTTGCTTTATGGGTGATAAAACTCAAATTAAAACCCAACCACTACAAATTAAAATAGCACACTACAAAGTAAAATAGATCGTATATAGCCATACGAACTAGGCTTCAGTTATTGTAAAAAGTTAAAAATGTTTTTCGTCTTAAGTGCGGGTCACTGACGTACGACAATGAACCGTTTACCTCACCTAACACCTCCAAACGGACCTGTACCTCCGTAACATCTACTTGTGCACATCAAAGAAAACAATCTAACTTTCCTCAAATAAACCACCGACACAAAGAATCCACGTCTTCCTATACTTTGTGTCCGTAAGCCTGTAAATCTTTCCAGTGATGAATTTGGCGTTAGAATCAACAACACCTTCAAAACTACTAGTCCTAATAATCATATTCCATGAATTTCGGTTCAAACTAAAAATCATAGGCACAAAATAATACCCATCATGATGTTTATGTTGTTTTCATGTTTTTGAAAAACATAAAAGTCGGAAACCTTGTAATAACCCAAGGCGTACATAATATAGATACATCCTTTGAGTGCTTGATTAGATCGTTCGATACTAGCAAGCCAATGTTGCCCAAAAAGTATGTTTATGTATGCTAAGTGAACTCGAAAGATAACGCATAAAGCAATTGAACGGAATTTACAAGAAAACTTATTGCACAATAGTCAAATTTGCTTGGTTGAGTTCACAATGAACTCAACTCACGACCCTTATTTATACAAATCTGCAACTTCCTCATTACTACCATACCTAGCTAAGTTCTATAACATTCTACTCTATTATAGAGACAAGGAAAATTATCCTACTATATTTTAGAGAGAATTATATTCCGTGAACCGTCATAGTTTGTGTCGCAAAAATCTTCCAAGATGGGACTTCAATACATCACATTAGACCATCTGCATTCGTTTTTTAGGCTAAGACTAAGGGCTTAAACGTGTCTTAGCCGCGTTTAAACAGTGACCGACGAAAACTGCTTAAACGCGGCTAAGGCAAGGCTAAGCCCTGCCACATCATCGTCGTCTTGAACGCGATGGCCCATTGGATCAGAAACCCGGGGTCGAATTGGGCCCATATACCCGGTCATATTTTGATTCCTAAAAATCCTTTCATTCAAGTTGAAGTTTAACAAATTCAATTGAGAAATCATCATTCTTCCTCTTGATCAACAATGGATAATATGGAGTCATCGTCGTCCATTCCTCTTCTCTCCAATTCGGATTACTTTTTCCTTGTGTTTCTCCGCCCTATTCTCGCTCTTCTTTTCACACTCTCCGTAATCTCTACAGGTCAGCTCTCTTTCTTTCGATTGTATGTATGTGTATATATATACCAGCCTAATTTGATAGTAATATCTTCTTATTACTTGTATATATCTCGCTATAATTCGGCGATTAGTTGAAAATTTTCAAATAATTGTCCTTTTTTTTAGTTTATGAATCTGGGTTTCTCTAGATTTGTCTATCATTCTGCAATTAAGTTTAATTGAGGTTTTCGGGTTTCTGATTTTTTTCGCTTAAAAATTGAATCTTTTTGGTTCTTGATTGTTGCAGGTTGGTTCTTGGCATGGAAACTGGTGCTGGTTCATGTACCTTTGGTACAAGAGATTTTTGGTCTTAGGAAGAAAACTGTGAAGCCAAAGCCAGCTAATAGAAGAAGATTTACCAATTTCTACAACAAATTGGGTGCTGAGAATCCCTTGTCGGAATGGTAAACCATCTCAGTCACAGTCAATTTCTTGCTAGTAGTTCCATGTTTATGCTTTTTGAGGAGCTCATTAGAAGCAGCTAATGCTTAGTACTAATAGTTGGTTTCTAAAGTTTGGGTTTGGAATATGGCAATGTAAAAGAAACAAAATTATGTTCTTCAAGATTTTAGGCCCGAACTGTTACCGTGTGCGTTTTATGTTTATTGACACTATAAGCTCTATGGTTCTCTTTTTTTGATTGACATATTCAACATGCTCTATTAAAGATTATTACTATCTGGACCAATGTGTGTTTCTCAAGACTGATCTTATAGCAGATATATTAGGTGTTAAATCATGTCAATTTCAAGCGTGGATGGATAGAGTATGCACAGATTATCACGTGAAATTGGACTGCTTTTTGCACTTGATATGCTTAGAATTCTCACTCCATATAACTGCATTTGATGTATATTCTCTGTGCTCCTCTATAATTCCTAAGTGATATCAATATGAAAAAGCACATCTCTTGGTTCTTCTTGCACACGAGCAATATATATTGCCGCACTAATAGTTGGTTTCTAAAGTTTAGAAAGGGATTTGTTTATGCAACCGCATAACCATTTGGATTAGTTTGTGATATGCACACAACATTGTCACCGCTTTAGATACGCAAGTATTTATACTATTGGCGTTCTTTTCACTGTACTATATAATCCTACGAAAATACATTGCGAAAGAACATTGTTATTGAAGCTCCACGTTCTCAGCACCCACACAAATGGCTGAATTCGGTACTCTAACCACAAATTGAAAGCAGCTAGTGGCATTAGGAATTCAACTTTCAGCTACTAGTTGTTCTGAGTTCGGCATGTGTGTAACTGCTGATGTATTGGAAATCTTTGTACTTGTATCCAGAATGCTATTGCACAGAGAGAGAATGCAGCTGCTGTTGTTTGCATTGGCGCATTGTGCTTGGGTTAGCTTACAACAGAGTGATAACTGAAGCTTTTGTAACTGCTAAGATTTTGCCACTTCTAAGTTCTATCATTATGATGATGCTCATATTCATCACTGTAAATAGGCTGATTTGTATACATAATGTTAAAATGGCTGTATCATTATTAATTCTGAAAAACAAGAAAGCAATATTGTACTGCAGAATGTAAATGCTAAAGTTCTTCATCCCATTGATGTTAAACTGCTCTTTCGTAGTGACTTGTAATTTAGTCAGCTAGTTGTGGCTGTTCTTCACATGATAATGCCACTACTTATGACGTTGGAAGCAAATACCACATACCAAGAATTACTACTACTTAAAATTACAATCCATTACATTCTTCAGATATACAGGGGAAATGCAAAGCAAAATCGAAGAAATTAAAGGGAATTATGTCAAAACATGATACAGATTTCAGAGGTAAATGAAAGAAATAGTCATATTTTCCCAAAAGTTGAAGTGCAAGTGTGCAGTAATAATTGAATTGATATATCTATTTACCTATTTTATTTTAGAGATGAATCACTAAGACCATCCCTTACTTGATAATACCCGCCACGTTATTATTCAATAACAAGACCATAAGACCTAAATATTTCTTCACCTCCAACCATAAGACTAAAATACACGTATTTTTTTCTTTCTTTTTCATTAACAAATAAGAAAATTAACAAATGAAAGAAACAAATAAAGTAGAAAGAAAGAGAAAAAGAACAAAATAATAATAAAAAATCACATAAACCTCATTAGATGGGTCTTATGTGGGAAGACTCATCTTATGTATAACATAATAATACTCAATTTTTTGCTTCTTCAACCATAAGTCTTATTAAAGTCTTATACATAAGACCCTCTTTAGACCCTTGGAGATGGTTTCATAGCCCATGTGTTTTACGTGAGTCACAAGATACGAACTATTACGAAGCTTAATGCTTTGTCAATAATCTGCTAATTAAACTTCCATGTTTGTATGCATTATCAACCATGTTTGTATGTATATTGGAAGAGCTAATGCTGCATTAGCAGGAAAAAAATTCTGCATTACAATTTGGATTACTTCTATGTGATATGATAAACTGCAAAAAGGTGATCGTTAAAACTGACTCAAAAATATTTGTCTCCTCTTTAAACAGGCAGAAAGCAGCAGCAATCCACCAAGAAACAATTAGGAAGGATGTCATCAGAAGAATGGACAACATGGAAGATATCAAAGTTCTTTTTGTCTACCGGGAAGAAAACCATGTTGCTGACAAACTTGCTAATGAAGGAAGGAAATTTTTTTTTGGAAATGTTAATCTCCTAGTACTTCTGTTATGTCGTTTGTACATATTTGAGATACTTGCCTGCCCCTCCTGGCTAGTTTCTGTAATGTCTCAAGACAATGTAGGTATCGTAAGGTCTGTAAATAACTCCTAAGTAATGAAGTATGTTTTAATTTCGAAAAAAAACCATGTCACAAGATTAGGACGTTGATGGGACCCAATACATGAAGTCACATATATTTAGCTGTTGAACTAAACTCTTAACATAGTCTCAACTAATCACAGTTTCTTACCTTCCAAACCAAACCCCATAATATATACCACCTCTTCATAACAAAGGCCTGGGAATCTCAAAACTCATGGCCAATGCAAAGCTAGACTTCACCTTCCCTGTTGACTCAGTACCGAGTTTCCCCCAGTCACCGCCTCTTTGGGAGTTCTCTTGTTCTGCCACTTCCACCAGCGAAGCACATGTAACTAAAGCAGAACAAGATGATGAAAAGAAATATGGTCTGTGTCTGGTCCAAGAATCTAAGGCCATCATCAGTAGTCGGAGAATGAACTATCTGCATTTTGATGGAGATGAGAAAGAGGAGAAAATGGACCATTTATGGGAAGATCTGAACGAAGAGACTTCAGGAAATAGCAGTAAGGTTGCACAGAAGTGTGGTGGTTCGAGGAAGAAAGAGCAAATGGGGCGCCTGGATGATCACAAGTCCTGGAATCTTTCTAAAGCGAATGGAGGAACAATTTCTGTGAAGAAAGCAAGCATTCTGGTAGTCATTGATGTTCTAAAAAAGATGCTTGCCATGCCTAACTCTCCACGCTCTGTCAAGAAACGTGTGTGGTAGAGGTAAATGCTACGAAAGTTTCGCTTGTTTGAGCGTTTGCATTAGCAAATGATGTGTACTATGTAGATTAATCCTCTAAAAGGAACATGTAAATCTTGTTTTGTTTTGGCGTTGGGTGTTAAAAAGGGATATGAAGAAAACCATTTCTCTTGCAATCCTGTTTCTTATAAAGGTTCATATAATATACACTTTAAATATTTGTATATGAGTTGATCAGCTCAATTTATAAATGATTGGTTGAGCAAGAGCAGGCCATGGAATTGTACAAGGATACAAGACTCGACAAATGTAGGATGAACTCAGGTTTCTAATTATGTGCAGGTTCAGCCTATCTAGCTAAATTGTGTGCGAAAACATTACACACACAAGAAACGACAAAGTAGTGATAATGGAGTATTGTTTGGAGCCGAAAAAAAAAATTAGGAATTAATATATTCCCCACAAATATAGTTGACCTGAAAATCAGCTAGGCATGCTTCACATGTAATACTATCTTCATACTCTCTGATATCCCACCTCATTATCTTCTTGTGATTATCTTCCATCACCTTGGAACATACAGGTCGAGGTCTCATGCTAAGATGATTTCTCACCCATATCATGCTCAAGTGATCTCTCAACTTACGGCGACAATCTCTCAGTTTTTTCTTTCCATCACTCGATTTCATTATTTTCGCGAGCAACTTGACACCCTTCTCTCTCGACTCTTCATCGCCTCTAAACAAATCCGTGATGCATGATAGATACAAAGCTCCCTCATGCCCTGAATTAGCGGCTCTTTGCAGACCTTCATAAGCGGATGTAAGCTCTTCTCTACTGAAGTAATCTATCTAAAGTAAGTACATAGTAATACAAAATCAATTAATGAGCTCAAGTCATAACAAAACATATATAGGCATATCTCATGCTGTAGCATAGAATAAATCGTACGTACCACTGCTTGCCTATAGAAGAGCTCGGCATTTTGACTTTGGCGACATTTCTCCAAAAAAGTTTGTTGAGTTTGAGTTTGAGGAAACCAGGGAATTATTGGGAATCTGTCTAAGCAAACATGATGGTATATGTATTGCTCTTCAGCAACTTCCTTGAAATTTTTGCAGCTTCATGAACATTGACATGAACAATTGAATTAATTATTTTTTAAACGACTAAAAATTTCATTAATTAAAAAAGTATAAGTAATGCTCGGAACAAAATCAATACAAACGAGACCAACATCTAAACCCCAATACCCAAACATACATCTTTGGCTAAAAACCAAACCTAGCCACACCAAAACCTAACGAACACCTTTGAGCTAAAATCTACTTTGAGCTAAATCCAATCCTAACTGACAACTTTGGCTAAAACCCAAACCTTAACCTCGAAAATCACCATCAACATCTTGGTCGGAACCAACGCCATCACCACCATAATCGTCACCACCACCACCTCCAAATTCATCACAGCCGCCATAATTGAATTAATATCAAGTTGTTTACGAATATGCCTCCCCGATCCATCGAGGTGGCTTCGATTTGAATATCAAGTATATTCAAGTTGTCTACGAATAGTTTCTTAAAAGTCCCGTTTGATATTTTTTTTTTAAAGTCAAACTAGTGGAGTCGACCTTTAAGACAGGTAGCAAAATAGCGGAAAAATAGCTCGAGTCATACATAAATTGATCGATCGGAGTACCTAAATCTTGAACGATGTCATGCATTCTTAGTGTACTTATCTGCAATTATAATCATCTCAGTGGAAACTAAAATATAATTTACCCCCTAACCTTTTCAAGGAAAAGGTTAGTTTAATTTCCATCTAATGATAAATTGATAATTAACACGGTCTAATACATAGGAACGTAACATAACCCCTGTTTGTTTAAATTTTAAACGCAGAATGAACTTTCATATATAGGTAGAAAGCTTCACATTGCTTTTTCAATAGAAAATTTCATCAGTTATATTAGACTAAATATCCTTGTCTACATGAAGTACTTTTGCGTGTAAATTTCCTTAGTGTTTCTAGAAGAAAAAAAAACCCTGTTTTTCCTTTATAATTAATACATACATTATACATACCTTAATTTGCAGTTGACGATATCATCACAGGAACGAGCGGCAATACGAGCGAAGATTTCGGTCTGTAATTCTTTGGCAAGATTTTGAATAGGCGGCACATCATCATGATCGTCATCGTTATGAGGCAGCTTGGGTTCCTTGGAGCTTGTTATGATCATGATATCTTCTGTTGGCGATCTTTGTCTCTTCATTATTAATTAATTAATGACCAGACAAATTAATTAAGAAGCTAGCTTGAAAAAATTGCTACGGTTATCGTACGTACGTGGTTATACGTATAACTTATACACACACAAGTTTGTTGTATGTATGTTCTTAACCGAAACGCAAGCAGGGAACCTTTTTATAGAAAACCCTGTATGCATCTTGTATATTCTTTTAAATAGTATAGAGTATTATGGAAATATATAGAAGGAGGTTTCCACTTTCTAGTTTCCAATATGGAATCGGATTTGGTATATATATATAGGTAAAATTACATCTGGCTACCTTGCTACGGGCTCTTTTTACGGAAGTTACCTCCTTAGTTTAACAATTACATCGAACCCTCTTGCCCGGAAAACAGCTCGACCGGAGCTGTAAAATAGCCCCGATCGGAGCTAGTACCAGCTCCGGAGCTGTGGTCTGCCAGATCCTTTGTTTTCTAATTTTTTTTTAATTTTATATTTTGGTTCTTTTTTTTAACTTATATTTTTGGGGTAGATTTGTTTACCTTAAATTGGGGTAATTTTACAATTATTATTAGTTCATTTATAAATATATTTAATTTTTGTGGTTAATTTGAAATAAATTAAAGTTAATTTTGTAAAATAAAATAGTTTAGAGGTAAATGTGTAAATAAAGTAAACTTAAGCTGTTTGGCTCAGACCAAAAACTGAGATTCCGGCAAGGCTAAAACTGTCATTTCCAGCTCTTAGTGCGTGAAAAGTCAAGTTCGTGGGGCTGCTTGTAATTGATTTTAACTAAGAGGGGGCTGCAAGTAATTGTTAAACTAAGAGGGTAAGGTCTGTAATAAAAAAAAACTAACAAGGGGTGCAGATGTAAATTGCCCTATTTTAATATATAATTTAATAAAACAAGGACAATTTACATCTACACCCCTTGTTAGTTTTTTTTATTACAGATCTTACCCTCTTAGTTTAACAATTACTTGCAGCCCCTGTTAGTTAAAATCAATTACAAGTAGCCCCACGAACTTGACTTTTCGCGCACTAAGAGTTGAAAATGACAGTTTTATCCTTGTCGAAATCTCAGTTTTTGGTCTGAGCCAAACAGCTTAAGTTTACTTTATTTACACATTTACCTCTAAACTATTTTATTTTACAAAATTAACTTTAATTTATTTCAAATTAACCACAAAAATTAAATAAATTTATAAATGAACTAATAATAATTGTAAAATTACCCCAATTTAAGGTAAACAAATCTACCCCAAAAATATAAGTTAAAAAAAAAAAACCAAAATATAAAATTAAAAAAAAAATTAGAAAACAAAGGATCTGGCAGAGCACAGCTCCGGAGCTGGTATTAGCTCCGATCGGAGCTATTTTAACAGCTTTGATCGGAGCTATTTTACAGCTCCGGTCGAGCTATTTACAGCTTCGGTCGAGCTGTTTTACAGCTCCTAACCGGAGCTGGTAATAGCTCCGATCGGGCTCTTTATCGGAGCTATTAAAGAGCCCGATCGGAGCTGTTAACAGCTTTGATCGGAGCTATTTTACAGCTTAGGTCGAGCTGTTTTACAACTCCAGTGAGGAGCTAACAGCTCCTGTCGGAGCTGTAGCAGTTCCGGTACCGGTACCGGAACTGTAAGGTGAAGAAGATGACTTAAAAAAAAAAAAAGAGAAAAGATAAAAAGAAAAGAAAAAACAAAGAAGAAAAAAAAAAGAAAAATGATATCAAAAAACTAAATCCTTGTTTGGCCGGTTGTTTGTGAAAAATGAATAACGATCAAGTCAAACATTTTCTGGGCAAGGGGGTTCGATGTAATTGTTAAATTAAGGAGGTAACTTCCGTAAAAAGAGCCCGTAGCAAGGTAGCCAGATGTAATTTTCCCATTAAAATAAATGGAGTGAATATATAATCTTCACATAATGACTTCAAACGTAATAAAAAATAACTAATTGAGTAATTAAACTTAATATAAATGGTGTGCTATAAATGTATATAGTTTTTGTAGTTATGCAATTAATAGTTTTGAATTGAATTATATTAGACATACGAAAAGTATTCTTCCGATGAGTTAAGAACCATCAGATACATCTCTAGACTTTGGAAACATTCAACTTCAAAATTTGCAATGCACCTTTTTCGCATGTTAAGTTGTATTCTTCATTAGTTGAAGTCATTATGTGAATATTATATATTTACTCCATTCATTTCAATATATTATTTAGTAAAACAATAATATTCTACAAGATTACGTTTCACACGCGTAGCGTGTGACACGTTTTCTAGTAACTTCCTAAGTGAACTATTTATCGCGACCTTTAACCACATATAATTTTGAAATTAAACTGTATCAATATAAATTAAAATTAAGTTGATTATGAAAATATGCTCCATTTAATTTTATAATATAATTTTATTATATTTTTATCTAATATAATTTAGGAGTTATACGTGGTTAAATGTTGCGATGAATAGTTCCCTTAAAAAATTATTAATGAAATGGAGGTAGTAAAACACATTGATAATATTTGATAATATTTGTATCAGAGTTGATCAACTTAATTTATAAATGGATTGATTGAGTATTTGAGTAGCTAGGCTATATACAAGATTCAGACAAGTGCATTAATTTTTAGAGTATATATATATTATTGGACAATACACAGATTAATGTTTGGATCAAAATCCTTTCTGTATGTACACATGGAATCTATAAATGAACTCATATGTCATGTTTCTAATTAGCTCACACCAGCTAAATTGTGCCAGATCAACACTCCTAGCTAAATCGGGCGTCTGATCAACACTGGTAACTAAATCTTGTACGGTTAAGGTTCCTCAAACCAGACCAACATGTCTAGCTAAATGGTGTGCGTAAACATTACATGCACAAGAAACATGATCGAGCTAATCTAAAAGACCCAAACGAGATCGTCTAATATTGGGCCACAATACAACAAAAACATGAACACTAGGCTTAATTATATTATGCAAAAAGATTGATCAAAATTAAGCCCACGTCACGGGAGAAAAATAATAACGCATTATACCAACAGATCATTTGAAAATAATTACACAATAGTTATCTTTTTTAAAATAAACATAAGCATGATGAAAATTTCACAATGTGTCAACTAGAAAGCATGAACATAACCAAACTTTTTTTATTTTAATTTTGTATGTTGTTTTTTAATAAAATAAAATTTTCCCCTTAAGGGCTTGTTTTGATTTGCATATTCTGAATTGATGGTAAATTTATATAATAATGCCATCAACCCAAACAATAAAATTTTAACTAAAATGTTATTGTTTGCTAAAAAAAAACCTAAAATGTTATTGTTAATTTAACAGAATCTATTCTCTAATTAGATACGCCAGTTAATCCAAACGGTTTAATTTCGGCATAAACCGGTTTCTTTTTTCCATTTTACTCGGGGCCTGAGTATCCGTATACGTAAACCTTAGTCGGGTTCTAGAACAATCTTGTTCTTCTTCACAAATCAAAAAAGAAAGGAATAATAATCAATCAATCAATCGAGTATGGCGACTGTGCCTTCAACATACTCCGCCAACGCCCCTTCCTACTTCCCCACACCATTCCACCTCCAGCAATCAGTCTCACTGCCTCCTCCCGCGCCTGTCCCGGTCATCCCTGTTCCTGTATATACTGCTCCTGCCCCTGTCTATTCCTTGCCACAATTTCAACAGGCGAGTACATTTCTTGTATATCTCTTTGTCCCTTGTAATATGATTTTCTCAATTTAGGTTTTCTAATCTCGTTTATTAGCCCTTTTGATTGATCGGTGTATTATAGTAATATTTATTTTGGAATTTAGAGTAGCCGGTTACGTGATCAATTAGGGTTACTAATCTCATCTCATTTACCTAATCTAATGTAGTAGTAGTAGTACGAATTAGGATTCTTTTGCCTGGTTTGAAATCTTGACAAGTTTATGAATGCTTGAAACCTTATTCGCGTTATAAATTAGTTAGCATTTCAGTAAGGATTTTTTACTTGAGAGTTCTGATGGGTTGGATTTTCGACTTGGCAGGCACAGCAGTTGTTTCAGAGGGATGCACAAAAGTTAACACCAGAAGCACTTCAAAGTGTTAAAGCTGCTCTTGCAATCAATGAGGTTGAACACAAAGCAGACTTAAAGAAGAAGGCCATACCAAGAAAAGCAGCAGGCCAGACTTGGGAGGATCCAACCCTTGCAGAATGGCCTCAAAGTATGAATATATTGCATTTTCTGTTTTAAGTTTTCTATTATTTGAATTTTGTTGGACCTTACCAGTAATGGTGCCTTTTCTCATCCTAGATACCCTATAGAAAAAATGCACAAAATGCACCCGTACATGGCTTACACTTTTGATAATAAACAACCTTTTTTGTTAGAGGAAAATCAATATCTCCCCAATTCATTCTTCTCCTATTATAGTTTCTACTGTGAAGATAGTCAGTATGTATGTTTACACCGACCCTTGTTTTTCAATTGTTTATAGAATATATATATTATATATATAAACATTCTGCTTTAGTTTTCATGGAAGTATCTGTTTTTTGCATAACCTGAAAGTTGCGTAGTCATCTTCCAGTTCTTCACTGAGCAACATATCAAACAATTTAGTCCTTGCCTAATTCAAAACAATTTTAATTTTTCAAGAAACAGTTTCTGATTCTTTATCAATTTGGATCTGGCAGATGACTATCGGTTGTTTTGTGGTGACCTTGGGAATGAGGTGAATGATGACGTTTTATCTAAAGCATTTGCGAGATTCCCTTCCTTTAACATGGCCAGAGTAAGTTTTCTGCAAATTCAACTCTCTTAAGGATAAAAATGAACTTTTGAATTTCCTCTGGTACTTTTGGTGTATATGAGAATTTGTATGTCCTCCTCAGATATTAATTCAAGTGCATGGAGCCCTCACTTGACTCATACTCATTAAGGTGAATTTTCTTTGGTTTCATTGTGTGGTGTGTTTATGTTCTTGTATGTACTCGATAGTAATACTTTATTTCAACCAAGTTCAATGATATGAGGGGCTTGAAACTTGACAATCATCAACTTATCTTAACTTGTTTACAAGGGGATGATAAACTTTTTGCATAATGTTTATTTTACCATCAGCTTTCATGTATAGCCTAAACTTTTGAATATTTCCTGTTCTAGCGCCTGTTGTCAGGGTATGCATTTTTGAGTCTGATGCATGTCATTGTCAGAGACATGTATTTACGCGGCCTAAATATACCGTGTTTTCTAAATTTTTCATATCTAGGTATACAAAATTTTGACTTTAGAGAATAGAAGGTTTGAGCCTAAGCTTGCTTACGGTGTACTTTGTGTGCTCAGATCCAGTAAATCTGTAAGAAATTGACAACTGTTTTCAGGGTATTTTGCGTTGCCTTCTGTTTTACTCTTATATAGTAAAGCTCAGTTGCTCATTGATTTCAATGGCAACTCTGCATATTCCAGAAAAAATTGGTCTGCAAAAACATATTTGATTGATTCTGAATCCTTTTACTTTCTCTTATGATGTCTCTTTGCCGTGCTGATGGAAATTACAGTATTGGGGTTCCCCTTGAGAGTTTTCTTAAGAAAACATCTCAACTCTCAAGGATCAGTTGGATTTGGTACCCTTGGTTGAAGAGTGAAGTGTATCAGTTAATGTGAATTTGGACATCAAATGTGCTAATTTCCACGCTCACCCTTTACTTTCTTTTTGGAGCAGGTTGTCAGAGACAAGAGGACTGGTAAAACCAAAGGATATGGTTTTGTTAGTTTTTCCAATCCATCAGACTGTGTGGCTGCTATGAAAGAAATGAATGGTAATTATTCCTAATGCCCATCTCTCTCTCTCTCTGTCTCTCATGATTATTATTATTGTTATTATTATTATTATTATTATTATTATTATTATTATTATTATTATTATTTTTTAATAATAACTAGACTTTTATTATTATTATTATTATTTTATTTTATTTTTTTCTTCTTTACCATTCTTGCTCCCTTGAAGAAACCCACAATATCGCAATTTACAATTCATATTGCCATATGCTAGTGTCTTGTCATACGTCATCAACGATTTCAATATTATCTTCTCTCTCTCTCCCCATCCTTTATTCTAAGGATCAATATCGCAGTTTACAATGCCTTCATGTTGCCATAGCCCATAGGCTAGTGTCTTGTCATAGTTATTAACTAGTTAAATATTTTCTTTGCTCTCAGGGAAGTATGTGGGGAATCGACCTATTAAACTTCGTAAGAGCACCTGGACTGAAAGGACAGACCATGAAGCCTTGGAAAGGCAAAAGGTGAGTGTGATTTGTTCTGATCTCTTTTTCTTTTTCTGCACCTTATGCATTTGCTTAGGGGCGTTCTTCCAGTTCCATGGACAGCTTACAACTTTGATTTATCGTTCTTTTGCTGCAGAACCAGTCTCACAAGAAAGTGAAGTCAAAGAAGAGTGTGCTGCACAAATGATTTGAAGATCAGATGCATTATCGCTGCTGCAGTGGATGTAAAATATGTTCAGAATAGCCCATGAGATTACTGGAAGAATGTTCTTGTCTCTTTACAACAACATTTTGATTGTATCTGTCCTGCAACTAACATCCTGTTCATGTATTCTCAAGATGTACTGTGAAGAATTGCTTTATTTCTGATGCCTAATTATACATGCTTACACAAGTAGATGGATTAATTTGACTGACTAACGAGGAAACAGAACACTAGCTAGTTCCTGCGTGAACATGGTTAAAAAAAGCTATAGTTTTCGTAATCGAGAAAAAGCTTCAATGATACTCGCTGCTGTTACGTACAGGCAGAGAGAGAAATTACAAAGGGCATCATGAAGGAAAATACAAATGGCTTCCTGACAATCTTCTGCATTCAACTTCCTTTGAACAGCTGCTACCATCTTATTTAGGGGTAGCAAAGCAGATGCACTTTCAGCACTTTCAACGGCAGTGTCATTTTCAGAAGTTTCTTCCTCTTCTCTGATTCCATCCTCCCCTGTAATATGTTCTGTATCAGGAGAACCAACAGGCTTAGACTCTAGACTGACTTCAAGATCAGCTGGAACAGTGAGTTGTTTTTGTACTGGCTCTGTCACTTTCTTGACCGTCTCCAGTTTGGCTGCGCAGGTCAGTCGGAGATGGAAGGCTGGACGAGTAAGCGAAGGTAAACTGTATTTTTCGCTCAATGGAAGTGAAGGATCGTGGTTTAGCTTGAATGAGCAGGTATAAACATGGGAGAATGAAAAAGTGGAAACTGCAATGGAAGCCATTGAGCTGGACACAAGAACAACGAATGTTCTATGTGAAGAGAAAGTAATTTATAGAGAAGAATGTGGCGGAGAGAACAAGTGTTTGCCGTAGTTTGGTCCAGAGTTCAGCAAAATGTTGTAAGCAAGACAATAGAAGTCATGAGAATATTTATTTTACGCACTTTCTTAATTAGTTACACTACACAAGACATGATCAATACTGTTTGAAAATTCAGACATTTTTCCCATCATGTTATGAAAAATCCAACTCAGGACACGCAATTACAAAGTAATAAAATGTTCACATGGGTTGATTTAGTTAGTTGGGCTCTGTTCTTTTCGTATGAATAAAATTGAACTGATATGAATTGAACTGAACTTATTTGTAGTACAAAATACTATTAGGCAAATATGAACTAAACTGAACTGAAAGTAATGCATCTGAACTGAACTTAAAATAATCAATTTTTAGACGAAAAGAATAGAGACTTAAAGAGATAGTATATGTCTCTTGATTACGGATTTAAGCCAACTCGTTGAAATATATCAAAAACCGATGCTAAACATACATACAATTCTACTCGCACAGTATTCCGCAAATCATATTTATCTCACGCTATAATTTTTGATTCAAAATATTCAAATACTATTAGTGCTATGAGTCATCTTTTCAATTCATTCTAGTTTATTTGGTCGTTTGATTATTATAATTATGATCGATCGACTACCAATTAATTTATTAACTCGTTTGTTTTGACAACATATACAGAGAGTAGTAGAGTTCAATTTAACATTTTAGGATACTACGTTAACCACCAAAAATAAAAGCATAATAAAATTAATTAAGAAGAAAAGGGAAAAAGGGAAGAAATATCACATGACATGATGAGTGTTAATGTATGTTATCCACTTGTCAAGGAAAAGAAAGATCCATTCATTAAACTCTGAAGCTCAAACTTCAACAAAAGATCCACTTCTTGTGCATCACTCCCACTCCAAGAATTCTTCTTCTCACTCCTCCTCAATTCATCAAACTTGTAAACTCATTCAACATCTCTCTCATGGAGTAGTAGTAGTAGACCTGCACAAGTACCACCACAATTCACATTCACTAATTATAGCACCAAAACAGTACGACTACTACTAGTACTACTAAAAATACACTTACAAACAGTGACATAGTATTTGATAGCTACACGTGTTGTCTGCTCGCCACAAATATCTCCGTGATACCCAAAACAATTCATTCAAGATTTCCACAATTTGCTCATCACTACTTTTGAGCACACATACACTCGAACAGTAGTATATTTTGTTGAACCAACCTAAAGAGGAAGAAAATACCGATTTGTGTTGTTCAGTCTCTGAGCAATAATGGATTGTCCCTGTACGTTGCAATGCAAATTTTCTTCCAATTGTAAACTCGCTCCCTTTATCGACAAGAATTCACCTGGTTGCTCTCTTCTTAGCAATGCCCCTTTTAAATTCCTCTCAATTTCGCAGCCTAACAGAAGAAATCTTGGCTTGGTTTCTGCTAAACCAATCAGAAGGGGTGCCCTTAGAATGAATGTCTCTGCTGTTTCTTCTGTTGAAACCAGGTAATCTTCAAGTATTATTTTTTAATCTTAATATATTATTAGTTTTTGAATCTTTTATGTACACAACAAGTGGATTTTAATAGAACCTTTGAACTGTATTTGTACATACTAGCTTGATAATGGATAGTGGATACATGGTGTTAGAATTTGACTGGTTCTGTAATAAAAGTATTTGTTGATTGAGTGTTGAATGGTTCTAGGGCTGTGGATAAAGAAAAGAAAAGGCAGGCTAAAAGTGACAAGGTGAAACTAAAAGTGAGGTTAGATCACCAGGTTGCATTTGGGGAGCACATTGCGATTTTGGGTTCTGCCAAAGAAATGGGTTCATGGAAGGAGAAAGTGTTGATGGATTGGACGGAACAAGGATGGGTTTGTGATTTGGAATTGAAAGGCGATGAAGAGAGGATCGAGTTTAAGTTTGTGATAGTAGGCAATGATAAGAAGAAATTAGAATGGGAGAGCGGAGATAACCGGGTTCTGAAGTTTCCTACGAAAGGAAGTTTCAATGTTGTGTGTAAGTGGAATGCGACGAGTGAGGTGGTGCAAGTGCTGCCTTTGGATGAGGAAGCTGAGGAACAAATGCAGATGGTTGAAAATGGGAAGGGCAGTTTTGTTGATGCTGCTGCAGTGGATGAGCCTGTCACCTCGAGTAGTTTTGTGGGCCAATGGCAAGGGAATGAGGCTTCGTTTGTTCGTTCAAAAGATGATGTGGATGCGCAAAAGAAGGGGAGATGGGATACTTCGGGCCTTGAAGGGATTGCTCTTAAATTGGTAGAGGGTGATCGCGATGCTCGTAATTGGCGGCGTAAGGTATACATATGTTACTCTTTTGATAATAATCATACATGCTGCAAGCATCCAGTTAGTGTTTTCAACTGATTGTAGAGAATATGAGTACCCAAAACTGATATGAGCATCTAGTTGTGATTATCATGGAAACTGTCTACATTTGCAGACTCTTATTTTCCAACCATTCCCAACTTTCATAACATTTTTAATACCCAAACACCCTCCAAATTTGCTTCCAGAACACTTTAATCTAATTTTTATTAGTTCTAATAGTTCGTGATACGCAATATATAAGCTCTTGTATGTTGTTTTGACTAAGCCCTTTTGTGATTCTGTAGCTTGAAGTTGTTCGAGATCTGGTGGTTGGCAATATTGACAGTTCAGAACGCTTGGAAGCTCTTACATATGCAGCAGTATATCTGAAGGTTATATCTTGTTAATTTCCTTGAATTGATTGAATTAAAGATTAGTTCATGTCTTTATCAGATTATAGTGTTTTTTGTAGTGGATAAACACGGGACAGGTTCCGTGCTTTGAAGGTGGGGGCCATCACCGTCCAAATCACCATGCGGAGATTTCCAGGCTTATATTCCGTGAATTAGAAAGGATTTCCAGCAGAAAGGATACTTCACTTCAGGTCAACCTTATTTGGTTTTTGGAATGAATCGTATACTTCATTAACTTTGTTCATGGCATTTGTTCTGAGAAGAGAATTACGAAAATTTCATTATCCAAGATGCAGTAAAAGTCCCCATACTAGTTTCACCTCTCAACTGTAGCCTCTATTCCCTCTTGTCCTTGTAAAAGAATCAACTAGTCTCATTATTGCAGAATATAATTTCATAGAACACTTTATTCTTGGTCTACCTTGCACGTATCTGTTTTCACCTCTCATGAATTTTATATATCTTGTTAATGCAGGAAATACTTGTTATCCGCAAGATTCATCCTTGTTTACCCTCCTTTAAGGCGGAGTTTACGGCATCTGTTCCATTGACAAGAATTAGAGACATTGCTCATAGGGGTGATATCCCTCATGACCTGAAGGTAAAAAATTAAGAACTTATGCATATTTGACCTGCTTCTGTTCTATTTTGTGGTCAAATGTTTTAGTAACTGACATAGTAATGTCAATATTCCAGCAAGAAATCAAACACACAATACAAAACAAGCTTCACAGAAATGCTGGCCCTGAAGATTTAGTTTCTACGGAGGCAATGCTTGCAAGGATTACCAAGAAACCTGGAGAATACAGCGAAGCGTTTGTTGAACAATTCAAAATATTTCATCGAGAACTTAAAGATTTCTTTAATGCTGGAAGGTATGCCATATTGCACTTAATTTGCCCTGAAATTTTGAAATCATGTCCTGGTATGCCATTTAGCTTTCGAATTTGTATATAAGTACTAGGTAAAGAATTAATTTGCAGATGCAAAACATTTTTAAAAGGATTAATCATGAAAAGAATTATATGAACCGTTGTATTTCTTAGCAATAAGTTATGTTTTACTATCGTATATTAGTCAATGAGTTATGTTTTACTATCGTATATTGAGAATGTTGACATATTTGCAATATTGCAATATCCAGCATTGTAACTTTTAATTTTCAAAGTAATTTCTTCCCTCAATACCATTCTGCTTTTGTAATGCTTTTATTGTTATATTTGTTGAAGTCTTGAAGAGCAGCTGGAATCAATAAGAGATTCAATGGATGGGTCAGCATCCCTTTCTCAGTTTCTAGAAACAAAGAAGGTATACTTCAATATACCATTCATTTTTAGTAGTGGATACCTTTGTCTAGAGAACTTTATTGTAACATTTGTATTATTTACTCCTCTGTCCCAAAAGATGAGCTTGCTATTCTGCAATTCCTCTTCAGTTGGCTATACTAAACACATATACTGCTCTTTTTTTTCTTCTTTTTTCCCCTTCCCCTAATGCCAGACTTCATCCTTGCTGCTGTTATGTTGATGCTCTATTATTAGCATCTTACAGACTTAGACACAAGTACCCAATAAATATTTGGTTACTGATGTACTAGTATTTATTTATGAATATAAGGAGATGTGATGCAGCTCATCAAAGTATAAGGGATGGATAAAAGGGACCATAACATAGGTCTATATGTGATTGATTTATACCAATTATCCCCATACAAATGGAGCACAGTTTTTAGTTATTTCCATCTTCTGCATATGACTTATCATGCGCATGCAAGGGATCCCATTTGCAGATTTTTGTAATCGTCTGAAATCCCAATCTGTATTTGAAAGTTACATTTACTATGTGTCAACAGGTACTTGATAATATGAATGCAAGTAGTGATACGGGAATCCTGATGAAGATGGTACAAGCTCTGGATGGTCTTCGCAAAGATATTGCCAAGGGTCTTGAGAGTGGGCTCCGAAATGATGCTTCTGATTCTGCAAAAGCAATGCGCCAAAAGGCAAAAACCGTTCTCTTTTGCTTCACATTTACTTCTTATATATTCTTGTTCATGAGGTCAAACATCTAGATCGTAATCCTTGAATCTGTGCAATTGCAGTGGCGTCTTTGCGAGATTGGATTGGAAGATTATGCATTTGTTCTGCTAAGCAGGTACTATAATTTTTGTGAAATCTGATGCATCTAGACTAGTCGCTAATTTAATTAAATAAATTCATATTTAGATCCCTCTAGACTAATTTGTAATATAAAAAACTATAGAAGCTCTATTTAAGTCACTGATATTATATTGATGTGACCATTACTAGGTACAAACTGGTAGGTTTACATCTACCTGCCTCTAGTTATTCTGGTGTTAGGAGTTAAGTATTATGTTTTGAGGGCGACAGTTCTATATAGGTAAACGTCTGGGCCTAATGTAAAATGTTAAAATACAAGGGGTGTACATGTCATTGTGGAACCCTTTTTCCCCTGTAAAATGCTGCAAGCTAGGGAGTCGAGACGTAATTCTCCCTTAGAAAGTTAAATTTGTGAGATAACTCGAATAACATGACATTTCACTCTAATATTTTGTACGTATTGTCTTGTAGGTTTCTTAATGCACTTGAAGCTGTTGGAGGGGCTAACTGGCTCGCAGAGAATGTCGAGCAAAAGAATGTAAGTTTATGGAATGACTCAATTGGGGCTCTAGTCATCAGTATCCATCAATTGGGCCTCTCTGGTTGGAAACCTCAAGAATGCAGTGCTATTGGGAGTGAACTTCTTGCATGGCAAGAGAAGGGTCTCCTAGGAGTTGAAGGTACATATGTGTTCGACAAAGTCCTAAATTTTCTGTTATTCTACTAATTATACTGACTTCATTTGTTTAAATTCTTATAAGGCAGCGAAGATGGTAAGAGAATATGGGGTCTAAGGCTTAAAGCTACCCTCGATAGAGCTAAAAGATTGACCGAAGAATACTCTGAGGCACTGCTTAATGTATTCCCCCAAAAAGTTCAGGTGAATATGAATTATGATTCTCTTGTTTTATGTGTTCATCCTATTACATGTTTTAGTTTGATATTATTTTCAGGTCTTAACACTGAGCTTCATTTATTTGGGTATTGAACTTTTATTTTATGTGTTGCAGATATTAGGAAAAGCCTTCGGCATCCCTGAGAATACTGTTAGGACATATACTGAGTCAGAGATTCGTGCTAGGTATAAACCACTACTGGTCAAGATTACATTTAATAACTTTATCAAGAAATCCGCAAATTTGGCCTTGTGAGCAGTTTCTTTCTATGGATTCAACTTTAGTATAGACTCTAACTTTCATATGCAAAACAGTGTAATTTTTCAGGTTTCCAAACTCTGCACACTTCTTTTGAAGGCCGTTAGGAGCGTTGTTGGCTCTGAGGGTTGGGATATTCTTGTACCAGGAGATGCTTTCGGTACCCTCATCCAGGTATTACACAAGGAACTACTGAAGTTTGTGTAGTTGTTAATAGGTCCATTTGGCCTGCCGAAATTATATGTGCCTCCCTTTTGTATTTGTATGAAGTTACACATGCTCCTTTTATTGTTAAAACCCAACTTGTACACCCTGATTCGGGACACTAAAAGTGATTATGCAATTGGATTTCAGGTTGAGAACATTGTACCAGGATCAATTCCTTCATCCATGACAGGACCGGTAATTCTTGTGGTCAACAAAGCTGATGGAGACGAAGAGGTCCGTCCATTCTCAATGTTATATCTTGGTTTTAAATTTAATGAAACATACAATAGTATGATACATCAAATATATTAAAATAAACGTTTAGCTTGTTTATATTCCAGGTAACGGCTGCTGGTGCTAACGTAGCTGGAGTAATTCTAATGCAAGAGCTGCCTCATTTGTCTCATCTTGGTGTTAGGGCGCGTCAAGTGAGTTGCTTGACTATTTCTTTTTACCTTTAATTTGGAGTATGATGAAAATATTATAGATTATATAACATAATAACGTTTGTGTTATTGAAATACAGGAGAAGGTTGTTTTTGTGACTTGTGAAGATGATGATAAAGTTGCAGATCTCAAAAAGCTTAATGGGAAATTTGTGAGGTAATTATTAGGGAGTCTTTAGGTGGGGATTGAAATACTCAAACTTAGTGTGTGTTTGCAAAAACATCACATTAATAATGTCTCAGAATCATGTTGATAGTAGCTTTGAAGTGAATCGGATTGACCTTTGGTTTAAGAAACAGTGTAAAGTAAGTTGGAAATTTTACCAGATTATTTTAAGCTGTCAGAATCCTTTGGCAGATTCTGCCTCAAAAAAGCTAGTCATTTCACAAAACTCACTTATGAGATCTCGATCTTTATAGCCCCTACGACCATCTTATGATGTAATGACAGAGTAGTGCTGTTTGTACAATACTTTGAATTCCACAAACATGACTTAAGACTTCCACTCCCCGATATATACTTATACATGTCTTCTGATTCAGGTTAGAAGCATCATCTTCTGGTGTCAATTTGACGCCAGCGTCAAGCGAGAGTCAGAACGGTGTTATTCCATCAAAATCAACCAGTGCTGAAGTTGTGAACTTGTCACAACCTGATACTTCCTTAGTTGCAACAAACACTTCCCACAGCAATAAGGTACAATTCGCCAAGTATGCTGCCTTTTTTTCTCTTTCTTTTCCTTTAGAAATTTAGAATTGTAATATAATATTAGAAAATAAGATCACCATACAACAGAATCACACATACATGGCTCTCTATGAAGATATAATTGAAAATAATCCCATCTTGGGTTTTGAACAGAGGATCTCTGGATCCCATGTGTCTCAGCATTACCATTCCTGTTAAGTATATCATTTTTCTAATATCATGTCATTCAGGTTGGAACACATGGAGTCATTATACTGCTCATGGATGCCAGTTTAGTAACGTCTGGCGCAAAAGCTACAGCTTGCGCCCGCTTAGCCTCTTTAGCCGAAGCTTCCGCCAGAGGTATACACTTTTGCTCGATCTTTTCTTTTTTCAACCATCTAACGTTTAGCAATTGACAAATTAAAACTCTAAACTTTAGTTTACAGTGATCAAGGAGTTCCAACTTCTTTTAATGTCCCTGCTGGGGCAGTAATACCCTTCGGTTCCATGGAGGCGGCGTTGGAGCAGAATGGATCAACAGAAACATACAACACGCTGCTCGAAAAAATTGAAACAGCTGAGATCGAAGGGGAACTTGACAAACTCTGCAATGAGCTACAGCAGCTCATTTCATCATTGCACCCATCTAAAGAAACCACCGACACTCTATCAGAATTATTTTCCAAAGACGCTCGGTTAATCGTCCGCTCGAGTGCGAACGTAGAGGATTTAGCCGGAATGTCAGCCGCTGGACTTTACGAATCAATCCCTAACGTCAGCCTGTCAAACCCACTAGTCTTTGGACACGCTGTGGCCCGTGTTTGGGCTTCACTCTACACTCGCCGGGCTGTTCTGAGCAGAAGAGCCGCGGGGGTCCCACAGAAAGATGCGGTGATGGCAGTTCTCGTGCAAGAAATGATTTCACCGGACTTATCCTTTGTGTTACACACACTCAGCCCAACAGATAAGAATTCGAACATTGTCGAAGCTGAGATCGCTCCGGGTCTCGGAGAAACACTTGCATCAGGTACAAGGGGAACCCCGTGGCGTGTGTCGAGTGGGAAATTTGACGGGTCAGTGAAAACCTTGGCATTCGCGAATTTCAGTGAGGAGATGGTGGTACGAGGCGGTGGGCCTGCAGATGGAGAAGTTTTTCAGCTGACAGTCGATTATAGCAAGAAGCCGTTGACAGTGGATGCAGCTTTCAGGCAGCAGCTCGGGCAACGGCTTGGTGCAGTAGGTTTGTTCCTCGAGCAGAAGTTTGGGTGTCCGCAAGACGTGGAAGGGTGTTTGGTTGGAAAAGATGTCTACGTGGTGCAGACGCGTCCACAGCCACAGTAAGCTAGGGCGGGGTGAAGGCGGCTGAACTGTTGATTGCAGAAAGTGTCTCCTGGAAATATACAAAGAAAAATTGAGATTCCTGATAATCTCAGTTGTTTATATGTAAACAACCTTAACATGTATACTGGACAAAAATGTGTACTTACTAGCAATAAAGTTGGTGTAACACCCTAGATATTAGTGGTGTTAAACATGCACACAATATTCAATATACGTTTCGTATTACATTTCATTGCCAGATAAGTCTTACCACTCTAGTTCACATTACATGACAAATTCAAGTGACTATGAACCAACATTCTTGTCAACTATAAATTTTTTTCCGTTTACGAGTAGAAGTTTTCACTCTTCGTGAACCCATGCGGTCCTTGAGCATTTTCTGGGAAGTCGTCTTGATTCCCATCAAAACAGATCCGCCTATAAAAGTTTAAAATTAATGGGAGTGAGCCAAACGAGCTCAGTGGGTGAAAGGGGAGGGGTTCGCTTGTGAAAAAATGATCTTTCTTATGATTATTTAAATGTTAAATTCTTCAACTTCACTGAAATATTTATTAAATTCATGTGAGGCTTTAAGCCACTTCTCTAAATCTGAGTAAATTATATTATTTTACTCATCCTGAAATAGTATACATATTAGGATGTAGTGTTCGTACTTATTGAAATCACTTGTGAAACCAAGGTTATCACGAGTAGTTGAATCTCTTTCAAAGATTGTCGTGAACTCTTGCTATTAATGATAGATTTAATCTCCTTTAAAATAGGATTGGTACACACATTGGGATCTCTTTTTAACGAGGTTGTCGCCCTCAATTTAGTGGGGATCTCTTTTTAACGAGGTTGTCGCCCTCAATTTAGTGGGGATCTCTTTTTAACGAGGTTTCTGCCCTCAATTTAGTGGGGATCTCTTTTTAACGAGGTTGTCGCCCTCAATTTAGTGGGGATCTCTTTTTAACGAGGTTGACGTCCTCGGTGTAGTGGGGATCTCTTTTAGCGAGGTTGCCGCCCTCGGTGTAGTGGGGATCTCTTTTCAACAAGGCGGTGTAGTGGGGATCTCTTTTCAGCGAGTTTGCCGCCCTCGGTGTAGTGGGGATCTCTTTTTAGCGAGGTTGACACCCTCTTTCATAGATTCGTATTTTAACAACTTCCGAATATTTCATAGTGTTTAAATGTGTCATACTTTATCATAAGTCAAGCTTACAAGAAATTTATTCATTATTAGGTCCAAGAGTACAAATGTTTGAGATGAATTGACCTTGTTTATGTCCATAGCTCTTTTATAAACAACTCTTCTCTTTAAGACCAACAAATACATTTCTTCATTTTGGACAGAAAATTACGTTAGAATTATTCATCCATTTCACATATATAATGAATCTGGAAATTCATTATAAAAATTATTTTCATATACTACTGTCTCTTATCTTTCTAAAGACTACTGATAGGCCTATTTATGGTAAGTGAGCTAGTCACAATGATTTTTATCATTTCAACACTTCTGCACAGAGCAATATTACTAATAAATTCATAAATTATTCAAGAAAATTGCTAAAAATATAATTCCAATTTCCATAGTTGGAAAACTCTAAACACTACCACCACACAAAATTTCAAACTCATTTGGATGCTTAAAGATACATAAAAGCGAGTTATAAACAGAGCTCTCTGTTTCCGTCATTTTACAGAATCACAATCTTGTCCGAATTTTATTAATTCAATATTCATCCGATTTCGAAAATTACAAAATTGATAGATATAACAGAGTGTTGGCTACCTCCAGTTAAATTTACATTAAAATATACTTTGTTTTCCATTTACATTGAATTTTACAAAAGTGTAGCAGTTTACACTACGAATTTATCTAAACTTCCAATTCTCATCATACAAACCTCAATTCAAACATGTAATGTAATTTCAACAAGATTGAAACTCATTTATTTCAGTTTGTACCATTTTCAAAAACTAATTTTGAAGAAAAAAAGGTTCAAGAAACCAAGATCAATACATGTATACAACAATAGTTTGATTATAGAGAGATTTAAGAGATGAGTAGTGAATTTTACCCACCATTACTTTGCTTGGAGGCTTTTCTTGGTAAATCTTTTAGTGTTTTGCTCCCTTCTTCATGAATTTCATTGTTTGATTCTTCCTTGAGTTGATTTCCTTGCAATATTTGGGAAGAAAGATATGTTAATCTATTTATTATTATTATTATTATTATTATTATTTTTTTTTTTATGAAGACATTCATTCTTGTATGGATGATTGCTTTTCTTATATCATTAGAGAGCTTTAGGAATGGAGATTTAGGAACTTACCTTGCATGCAAGATCAACAAAATGGAAGGTGTGAAATTGGAGATGAAAGTGGGTTTTTGTTTAGTGAAGTTAAAGAAAGTGGTGTCTTCAAATTTTTCAAATTTTAGTAGTGTGTTGGAGAAGGATGGAATGTGGAAAATAGATTTGGTCCTAATTATATGTAGACTATGTTGACTTTTGTCAACCTTGTCATGTGTTACATGACTCCATTAGCTAGCTTACTAATCAATGTGTTGCTAGCTTACTAATTAATGTGTCTTTTCTTTCATTTCATTGTTTTTTTTATTTATATTTTTTTTTTATTTAAATTGGGATTAGTTCTTTTCGTTGAATATTGTTATATGAGTCATACATTACATTCATTTGCATGACAACGATTCCGCGCGATGAAAAACAATAGAACAAAATCATATCGGATGCATAATTTCTCATCTCATAATAAAATAAATTAATTATGATTTATATTTAATTAATTAGCTAGGAGTAATTAGAATTTTATCATATATATTCTTGTCATATTTTTTTTCTAGGGTTTCACAGTTGGTGTGTGTAATCTTTTTGTACGAGAACTTAACTAATTATATATATATATATATTAAAGTAATATAATAAGCCTGTTGATTCAATCAATTGATTGACCTACCAATCAATTTTAAACCGTTGATCTTACTTATTCAGTTTCAATCCGGTGCGTACATGTGTCATTAAGTATTTTTTCCTTTTGAAATTCCTATTTTGATATTTGATTTTAAAAAAGATATTTAATTTTATCGGGTTGGTGACTAATATTTTATTATTCGTGCATAAAATTATTGAGATATTTAGTTTTATCGGGTTGGTGACTAATATTTTATTATTCGTGCATATTTCAAATTGATTTGTGTGCGTTGGATAGGATTTCAGACCTTTACAACTTGAACAAACGATTGTTAATGTAGTTTCTCATTCTCCAGACAAACTTGTTGTCTCCACATCGTGTTCGCTTCTCCACACTGCTGTTGACTTGGTTGATGAAACTAAGTTGGAACATGTGTCATTAAGTATTTTTTCCTTTTGAAATTCCTATTTTGATATTTGATTTTAAAAAAGATATTTAGTTTTATCGGGTTGGTGACTAATATTTTATTATTCATTCGTGCATAAAATTATTGAGATATTTAGTTTTATCGGGTTGGTGACTAATATTTTATTATTCGTGCATATTTCTAATTGATTTGTGTGCGTTGGATAGGATTTCAGACCTTTACAACTTGAACAAACGATTGTTAATGTATTTTCTCATTCTCCAGACAAACTTGTTGTCTCCACATTCGCTTCTCCACACTGCTGTTGACTTGGTTGATGAAACTAAGTTGGACGAAGCTAAATGTTCGTGAAATATTCTCAAAAACGTTTGGTTAACGTTTGAGTTTATATATTGAACGCATTTCGAACAACGTAGAACATTCATCATATATTTTTATTTATGATTATATGCTATATAGGTGTATTTTTATTTTTACATTAATATATAAACATGTCTATGTAGTACTATACACAAAATAGGCAAAACTTTTGGAATAACATCCCCAATCATGGAAGTAAATCATTTTGTGTGGGATGAATTCCCGATGTGGCTTGGTGTAATTTTATCTTTGGTGTCTAGACCCACTACTCGTTTTGTGAAACTTTAAGTTTTCCTTGTTGTACGTGTCTGAGCTGTTTTAGCTGCGTATGTAAACTCTCGTAATCGTTCTTATTATCTATTGAAGTATCTTTGGCTTTAAAATAAAAAACTATACACAAAAGAGGCAAAATAGTTTGAAAGAAAGGAAAGGGAAACTCACTATGAAGCACTTGACAATATATTCAACCGATGAAAAATATCAATTAACATGAGAAAAAGATGCATTGCAGATTTTGAAGTTGAATGTTTCCAAAGTTTAGAGATGTATCTGATGGTTCTAATTAACTCATCGGAAGAATACTTTTTGTATATCTAATATAGTTCAATTCAAAACTATTAATTGCATAACTACAAAAACTATATACATTTATAGCACACCATTTATATTAAGTTTAATTACTCAATTAGTTATTTTTTATTACGTTTGAAGTCATTATGTGAAAATTATATATTCACTCCATTTATTTTAATATATTATTTAATAAAATAATAATATATTATAAGATTACGCTTCACGTGCAGAAATTTATCATACTAGCATCTCTACTCCGCTTGCACTTCAAATTTAGAGAAGTACCGGCTACTTTGCAAGTCTACAAGTGAAGTTGTGTCAACCCCTGTTCATAAGTTTATAATTTAGAGAAGGATGTTGAGCGGTTGTAATGACTGAAGGAAGTGCCATTTTATTTTATTTTTATTGGCTTTTTCTATCAAGTTTCATATCAAATTAATTGTATGTCATTGAGGAAAACAATTATAAAAATTATATTACGAGAGTATAATTCTTATATTTTCATAATATTATAACTTTTAAAATATGTTTTCATCATTTACAATTAATTTAAGGTCAAATCGAATATTAAAAAAAAATCAACTAAATAAAGTGATCATGCTTTTTAATTTTTCATGAGAAAGTGCAAAATACGAATGGAAAACCCATGCGCTAAATTAGTGCAGTTACTTGCGCAAGCGAATGAAACTGAATGCACAAAATTCATGTAATGTATTTGCTAAATCCATTTCGTTTGATTCTCTCTCCCAAGACTATCATCGACAGTTTCCAAAATCAAAGAATAGCGTTGGAATTGCAGTCTCTTGGAATCAAAGGAGCTGGAATTAGCATCCAGTAGCACCGATACCATTTTTGGAGAAAGTTCGAAATGCAAATGGATTGAGAACCAGTGCGCTAAGTTAGCGCGATTACTCAGCGAACTGAGTGACCGAAATTGAACGCACAAAATTCATGTAATTTATCTGCTAAATCCATGTCCGTTTGATCCTTCCTCTCCCAAGACTATCATCAACAGTTTCTGGAATCAAATAATAGCGTTGAAATTGCAGTCTCTTGGAATAAGAGGAGCTGGAATTAGCATCAACTAGCTCTGATACCATTTTTGGAGAAAGTTCGATACCAATGGATTGAGAACCCGTGCGCTATATTATCGCGATTACTCAGCGAACTAAGTGACTGAAACTGCACGCACAAAATTCACATAATTTATCTGCTAAATCCATGTACGTTTGATTCTTCCTCTCCCAAGACTATCATCGACGGTTTTCCAAAATCAAAGAATAGCGTTGGAATTGCAGTCTTTTGGAATAAAAAGAGTTGGAATCAGCATTTAGTAGCTCGGATACCATTTTTGGAGAATGTTTGAAATACCAATGGATTAAGATGCGCTAAATTACCGCAATTACTCAGCGAACTGAGTAACTGGAATTGAACGCACAAAATTTTGCGCTGAATACTCCCTCCGTCCCGGTAGAAATTACCCAGTTTCTTGGAATTGCAGTCTCTTGAAATAAAAGGAGCGCTGGAATTAGCATCGAGTAGTTCTGAGTAATTGCCTGAATGATTGGAATATTCTAACAACATCACATAATGAACATAATGAGATATTTGTGTTTTGTATAGTAATATCATTTAACTATAATTCTTGTTCCATTTCAAAACTCCACTAATCATAAAAGAACATAGTAATTACGATCAAGCACCTTTGAACTTCACTTCATTCCTTTCACCAACATTCTTATCCTCAACATAAAATGTCTTCTCAAACAGCCGCAAAGGAGTTATAAGATGGTGAAGTGGTGAATGAGAGGTGCATGGTTCGATTCCTGACGGATATATAAGGTGGTTTAGGTGTGGAGTTATAAGGTGATGTATGATATTTGGTTTAGGAGTGGAGTTATAATATAGAATAGAATATTTATATAGGAGTAGTAATATTTGCCGTTTAAAATAAAAATGTTGCAAATAAGTTGGAACCTGAGAATTGAGTGAACCCTGACCACCAAAAACAATATGGACACGCCCGCGGCGGCTTGCTAGGATCAGCTAATATATTTATGCAATGACATCGACATGGAAATGAAATCTAGACAATCTTTTATCTAGAAACTCCAAAATGTGTTTCATGTTTCTTCCCTTTCTTTTCCCAGCGTAAAAGAAATCTTACCAAAAAAAAAAAAGAGCCAAGTTCAATGTCTTTAAGTTTAAACACTATATATTCAAATATGTCCTAGCTAGCTTTGGGAGTGTGAAGTACACTATTTCAAAACACACAGTACGTACATGTATGCACATTTGATCACACTCCCAGTGATTCCTATAGTACCAATAACTGAAAAAGCAACTTGAGAAAATTAATAAAATCTGTAGTTCAAATGAGAATTCCAAATCCCAATTCCATGTAAAATCAAATATAGCACATGAAAAAGTTGCTCTACTTTGGTTTCGCCGCACCAGAGTCATCATACAAAGTTGCTCTACTTTGGTTTCGCCGCACCAGAGTCATCATACACGCTTCTCTCCTTGAAGGGGAAGTAACAATTCAAACAAGACAGAATGTTAAAAACTAAGATTATAACATGCTTCATCAAAACAATTGCTGGCTGCCAAGTTCAATCTAGCATTAATTTGCGAGATTGATTAATATTGGCTAACTATAGTTTTGATCGATACAAGGACAATATGCTATTACCATCACACTCTTTTGTAGTACGCTGCATTCATTCCACCAACATTCTTCTGAATCTCGAAGTGAATGGTCTTTCCGAAAAGCTGGATCGAGCTCTGGATGGGAGTACTAGGCTCACAAGGACTTGCACTGAAATTATGAACACTGCACTGGCTAAGAGGTGAAGTGCTCCCGAGATTGAGTACGGTGGAGATGCCAGTGTTAGGTCCCGATTCTGGCTCAACACCGGAAGTGAGGAGCTCGGTGAAGGATTGCTGGCAGCATTCAGTCCAGGAGGTGGTGCTGGATAGTGACTGTGATGTAGCTAGCCTGGCTCCCTGGATGCCAGAGGGAAGTAGAGTAGAGTCGTAATTCGACATGAATCCCGGGTTGCCTGTCTTGATCAACCTGGTGAAGTTGCTTTTGAATGACATGGCAAATTCAGGCTGTTGTTCACATATGCTGAGTAGCATTGTTGGATCCTTGAGCATCTTGTGGGGAGGAAAGATGGAGTGAAGGCCTTCTTCGTGTGGCATAGCGCATTTGACTTGCCACGGGCTCACTCTTTGCGTATTCGCCAAGAGATGGGGTTCGTCCCATATTACCTACAACAAGAGAAATGTATTGACCATATAAAACCTTACAAGAAATAGTAGAACAAAGAACATGTCCTCCTGTGATAATACTACATAAAATCAAGAACACAAATTCGGTGATAATTTGGAATTTTCATACAGTTTGCAATGCAATAAATACATGATCATTAGAGATGGGGGTTCGTCCCATATTACCTCGTTAGCAAAATCATATGCACGTACAATACAAAAATAGTTCTAGTTATGAGTTACGATGAGAGACTATTGCCTAATTAAGGTATATTTTGTACAGTTAAAACAAATCTCAAGTAATCATCAATTTGGAAACAAGCATGAAAAATTGCATGTAGTGTTCGAATTACGATAATTAATGGACCAAGACAAATATCTCATATACAGACAATCTAATATTAAGTCCAAAAATGGTATATTTGGCTTATATATATTAATGCATTCAGTTTCACATACTGCTGCTTCAGTCAAACAACAAACTAACCTACATACATGCATATGCAGAAATGCAATACAAATCAATAGAACCATATCTGAATTCAAGACCAATGTCAATATTAATCAATCTAACTATAAAATTCTCATACTAGCAATTAATCTAATGTAACATTAATTATATCATTATAGTATCGAACAATTAGACCCGCATAAGCAAAAAAATACTGCAAACAAACACAACAATTAATGATCAAAAATCCAACAGTTAAATCAACATTATTATGAGTAATAAGATGAAAATCACGATATATATGTATATACCTTCAACATCTGCCAAGGCGAACCTTCAATCAAGGGCCTAACCTCCTCAATTGTCCCATTATACCACGTGGTTCGCGATGAATCTTCCTCTTCCACAGGCATCTTAACCTTCATTCCACAATACCACCCCATGGCCATAGCCTGATCAACCAAATCCGCACTAACAACAAACGCCGGGACACCACTTCTCGGAAAATAAACCACCTCAAATCCTGCCAGTCCATTCGCAACCTCATCATTAGGAGCAGCATTAACATTACTATTCATCTCATCATTTGTCCAAGCACTCCTTTGATCTCTCCTCAGCCCAATAATGAGCTCACTAGTCGACTTACGCCTCATAAACACCACTGAATCACCAGCTACAAGCTTCTTACCATTCACAAACTTACTCCACCCACTCGTAAGCAAATGCCTACGTGGCGTACCACGGTAAATGTGCCTAAACTTCCAATCAACATCTCCTGACACCACATCTCGCATTTTAAGCGTCTGCACAGGCGGATCTGCTGAATAATCCAGTGGCGGGAAAATCGAGTCCGCACAAAACCTAGGCACTGAAAATCCACCACCATTGTTCGCATCGGAAGGCGTCAGAACCTTCGAGAACATAGCCACGTCGGAATACTCATCATTCTGAACGTCGTTGTTGTTCACAATACCACCACTACCACCTCCGACAATCTGGCGCTGAGAAGGATTGACGACGCGAACTAGGACGAACTTGAGAAATGCCTGATCGGAGACATGGCTGCAGAGGAACCGAACGGAGAGAACCTTGCAGAGCATCGGCTTGGTGGAATTAGAGAGGTGGAGATCGGAGTCTTCGAGGTGGCCTTGGGGGAAATAGTAGACGTAGGAGCCGATGGTGGGGATTCGGGAGGCGGAGATGCCGGCGACGGCGCACCATACATCGGAAGGAACGTCGGAGGAATCGTTGTTGGAGAGAGGCATTTTTGTTTTTGCAATGGGAGGTTTCAAGTCTGAAGCAGAGATTTTAGGTGTTTTAGAGAGAGAAAATGTGTGTAGGTTTGTTGTTAATCTGTTACGTAGAGATATAGGAGTGTACTCTTTTTTCTTTTTTTTTTGAGAATATATAGGAGTGTACCTAGACAGTATGTATAATACTTATACTGTCTAAATGAATCAATGAATAATAAGAATAATAATAGTATATCTTTTTTTTCGAAAGATAATAATAATAGTATATCGTTGGACTTGGGAGTGACTGTGTTATGGTATTTCAAAGGAATATACTTATGCCGTTATGACCATTTCTTTTTAAGTCGGAAATATTACGACTACTGATACACACATAAATCATCGCTTTGTCTCCGCCGCACCACAACTCCCTTCCTATTTTTAGTTAGGCAACTTTGTTCGCATGAAGCTATAAATACACATTAGAATATTAAGATTCAGTCATCATTGACTAAACAGTATACTTGTATTGTGTTGTTGGTCTTGTCTGGACTCTTCCAATTCACAAATAGGCAAACAAAGCTTTATGTGTATTAATTCAATTCATCCAATGTGTATTTATAGCTTCATGCGAATAAAATTGACTAATCCTAAACTAGCTTTGTGTGGAATCCATCCAATTTGGTCTTAATCATAGATAATTATTTCTCGTACTTTTAGACTCATATCGTAAAAAGTGGTTAAGGTTTTCTCCGCCCGTAACAGTTCGGTGATATTGGCTTGGTTGGGTTTCCATGATCAGTACGTACATTTTATTTTTGAAGCAACAGTAAAGAAATAAAAATGTTTGTTCTATTTTTGTTCGAAATAAAATTTTACTGTTTTTAAAAAAATAAATAAATAATAATAATAAGTAGAGAAAGATGACTTTTAAGGGTTGAGTCTATGGACTGTATGCGATTTAAAATGAATAAATAAAAAGTTGTTTTCCCTATATATTCTCTCACTTGACTTTTACGACGATTGTACATGGAGATGACTCATTTTTATAAAATAGACATTACACATTGACTAAATATTACTTGGACCAAATATTGTTGAGATTCCCATAATAATTGTCAAATCACATATTACTAATTACCATAGTGATTTTACATAAATATAGTACTACTATATAAATTGCAATTTGTTTTTGGATTAATTAGTACGGAGTAATTTATGCTCTAACATTTGTGACCGCATTTGTTGGAAATGAAGACGATGTAAACATGTTGTGTAATTTTTTAAGTAATAATCTTAAAATAGACAAAAGCTGGTGTATGAGTAAATAGCATTAAATTTTACTTGCATTTTATTTTGAACCAACATTTCGGAAAGATGATTTTTATAGAATGTCAAATATACGTCACTTCGATAATGGTTTTATGATTTCAAATATTGATTGTTAATGAATACTTGATTCTTCTTTTATATAGGCTCGGCTCGAGCTCGGTAAGATTCGCTCCTTCGGGCCAAACGAGCCGAGCTCGATCCTAACTAAGATTTAACGAGCTCGAGCCTTGTTTCGGGCTCGTTACCTCGGCTAAATTGTTAACTAGCTCGAGCCAGAGTATTTTGGCTTGTTAAACAGCACTGTATGCAACATTATATCCGACTTCCCATTTACTAAAAGATTTGTCCAAAAATTCGTGTTTCGAGTCACAACATTCTCAATTGTATAATAGAGTTTTTTAGATGTACATTTCTTCATTCAATCCGGTTACCTACGGACGTAAGTGAAGCATAAGGATAAATGAGTCAAATAACATCACAAAAAGGGAATGAAACTAAAAAAACAAACCAAACAAACCCAATGACAAACATATCATAAAATAAAAGTGTACCGATTATAAAAGTCTGATTAAGACAAGACACAACTGACTTCAACACAAATGAAGCACAAGGCTTGGACCAAAATGCTAAATATCCAGAAGACACATAACAATTGCCAAAAAAAAACCACTCCAAAACAAATGCCAAAGGCTCACAATCACAATAACATGCTTAAAGCACTTATTGGAAAAAAACACACAAAAAACGGGGAACTCCAACGGAATAGATAGATAGCAGCTTCAACATGTGACAGGGTTACTCATCCTCGGTCTCGGACTCAGCACTCTGCAGCCACTCAACGAAAGGCTTGACATTCTTCCAAATCGGGGACCCTTTGTTAGAACCTTTGAGTCCCTTCTCATACCAATCCACAATGAACTCTTCCTCCAGCAGATCAATATCGTAAAGTCCCTTCAACACTAAAGCAACCTCTTTCACAGCCTCTGGACTAGCTTTTGCACAGAAAGCCTCGATAGCATAGAGTAAAGAGAGCTGGGATCCCTCTTCCTGAACTGCAGCAGAGAGAAAGTTCTTCTTCTTGAGGACCTCTTTAGAGAAGCCTTTGCCAGCACCGTCAAACAGGGCATCAAACAGGGCAGACATGATTTCTTGAGGAGTTCCAGTAAGAGTGTCCAAGTAGGATTTCAGTTGACTTGCAGGAGAACCCTTTTTCAGAAACTCCTTAATTGAACCAGCAAGCTCTTTCTCAGGCTTCGCACCGTTGGCCACCCCATTGGACTTTGATTTTGCTTCTCTTGGAGGAGAACGCTTGCCTGATTTGGTCTTATCTTCTTCAGGAGTAGAAAGCATGACCATGCTGGCTGTAACAGCATTCAGCTGCTCCTGGATTCTTGCCTGGGCAGCAGCAGCAGAAGTGTCAGTCTGCCATTCCACATCATCATCACTGTCCGCTGCAGCATCATTCTCATCAACATGACTGCCATTGGGAGAATGGTCTTCATCTGAGTGATGGGCTTTCTTCTTGCTGGAAGCTTTAGGTTCCTTCAGACTATTTGATGAGCCTTTCTTCTTTGCAGCCTCTTTCTTGATCTTCTTCAACTCTTCATCTGCAGCCTCACCTTCCTTAAGACGCTCTTTTTCAGCCCGTCTCATTGCTTTCTTATCCTTAGAGCCTTTCTTTGATTCCGGGGGGTTTTTTAGGATGAAAGTAGTGAGCTTATCCCTCATGTCAACCTCAGAGATGTGTCCACAAGCAGCACACTTAAGATTGATCATCTGTGACTTGGTTATAATGACCTCAGTTTCAGGGTTGCCACAGCCATAACACTGGACAAACTTCTTAATGAAGTTCTCAAGAAGACCAGCAAGCTTTGCAGTCTCATGGGAACCATTGACATGGGAAGTGCCAGTCTTCTCATCAAACTTGGATTGAGCTCCCAGCTCACAACCAAAGTATTTGGTTGTGTACGATGCAGGCCTGCCCAAAGCCTTGGCAATATCTACCATGTTAACAATATTGGTCTTGATGCCATTGCCACGCCCCTCAATTTTTGTGATCATTCTGGGCATCTTGTACCTATAGAAGGCATCATCCTTGTTTCCAGCACCAATATTTTGCAACGCCATGTTGGAAACTTGAGACAGGGAACTCGTCAAAAAGGAAGAAAGATTTGCTCTTCAGTAGCGTAAAAGCTCTCAGAAAAGATAGGCCGCACAGACTCGCAACCTAGACAATGTGTGTTGTTGTATTGATTAGACTCAAGATGCATGCAGTCAACTGTAGCACAGGATTCTCTATCCTTTTTTCTAGGCCAAGGGCAGTACTCTCCAAGCAACCCAACCGATGATAAAAAGATATAGGCTTGTTCAGACATAAAAGAAGTTTCTGACTTGACGCCCTCCACTTTTGCCAACTGCTATCACCACAGGTGCACCAGCTAAACCCTGAGACAAAAGCTTATTTAGAGATCATTCCAAAAGGAATACATGAAGAATAACAAAATTCAGATAATTCACACATTAAGCATTGAATACAAACCTGGCACTCAATATACATATACTAAAAACATAGTTAATTATGAAAATAATTTTCCCAAAACATGACAGAACATTTACAAATATCAAAACCCAACAATTAGAAGTGTGTATACTTATGAAATAAGTTGACAATAGACCAGTGTGATTCAAGGATTCAAGTTCAAACAACTAGGAGCACAACAGTTTCTAATACTTGACTACAGACCAATGTGAGCAACAATTAAATCAATGAATCAAAAGACCATCAGAGCAAACTACAGAATCTCAAGTTTCTGAATATCAAACCAATAGACCAATATGACCAACAATAGAAGCAATGAATCAATTCATTATCAACAAGGTAGGTTAAGAACATAATCTCATGACCAACACAAGAAGAATAAGATACAAAAAAAAAAAAACTTAAAACCACATCTCAATATCAAAAAGGTCAAAAAAAAATAGAACTCGATTAATACTTAAAAAGGAGAACTAGGTCAAAATCAAATAAGCAACCAGATCATCGGAACATAAATTTCCGATCCGTATAAGTTTTAATTCCTCAAAAATTCGATCTACGGTTCAATACCTGGTTTACGGCGCACAGATGACAAATAATCCATCGGTAAAAAAAACGCATACACAAATAGATTAAATCGGAAACAAATCATACAACAAAGTCTCCATCCAATCAGAATAATAATAATCCAAACCGATCAAACAGCGACTCAGAATACATACAGAATAAAATAACAAATCTAGACAAATCAACAATCGGAAAAACCAAAAAAAAAAAAAAAAAAGTCAAAGCATACTTATTATCATCATCGTAATCAGAAGCAAACAAACAATCAATGAATCGGCCAATTAGAAGGAACAGATCGAGAAACAGCAGAAGAATAAATCGACGAGTGAGAGTAAGATTTATATACCATACCTTATGAATAAGATGAGTGGAGAAGGAGATACGTCCGGCAAGAAGGAAGAGAACCAAAGAGAGAATGGATTTCTTTTTTTCCTGTGTGATTTTATGAGGAAATTCGTGGTGGAGAACAGAATGAGAGCTGTATTTATAGGACAATCATGTGACTCAAACCCTAGTTCTAAAATTACTGTATTAGGGCAAACTCGCAAAGATGAAGTTACAATCCTTCACGGAATCTACGTTACTAAGAAAACATTATTGAATAAATAAAAATTAGTTTTGCCGACTTTCTTATTATTTGCTCTTTTTGCTTTTTTTAATTGGAAAACTCCAATTATTTCCGTTATATTGCTATTTTTTACTTTATTTTATTATATATATATATATTTATATATGCAAAACATATCAACCTGTTTTATTTTCAATACTTATAACATTCCAACGTTTTATATGTTTTAAATATGCCATCCGGCTCAATTAAAAAACGCAATTAAATTGAACTTCTATTTCAATACAAAAAATGCATGAGTCTCTTGTTATCTTTTTATATTCGACTTCTAAATAAGAGTCCTCTGTTTTGAAAATTAACTCCTAGTTTAGTACAAAAAGACTCTTCGTTGGTAACTAATACATAGTTGTGTCATGTCAACATTTTAAATTCCACGTTAACTTTATTATAATAATGTACAAGGCAATTTTGATATCATGCCATTCCCTATTCACTACTATGGTAAGGGATTCGAAACGAAGAAATCACCCACTATAGAATATCCTTTTCTTTAAGATCAGACAATTCCATTAATGAGTTTGCTTGCAGCTTGTACAGGCATCATTCCAGCAGCTTCAATTTAGTTACAAGAGTCTTCTAAGCAATTCCTAAATTACCATCCACATACACTTTTGGCAATATTCACTGTGTAATTCATTCTAGTAATGTCTACTCAAAAGCTGTTGTTGTGCACTAATAATAGCTTCAAGCTGATCAAAAGTGTCAACTTTTTACCTACTAGATAATCATCAGCACTTTTCAACAGTAGTCACTAAATAATAATTAAGCGACCAGTATACCAGTCACATTTAAGGAGCAAGGAATAACAAATATAGCCCTCTGAAAACGCAAGATTAACCACCTCAATGACCTTCCCCATCAGAATAACAAACCACATTTATGAAGGTACTTGCAGCAGAAGCAGCAGTACTGAAATGAAATCACTTCAAAGTCTGTCACTACCAGCCTCTGTGACTGTGTCACATGAAAATAGATTTATCGCGCAGATCAACAATCTCATGCATGTAAAAAGTAAAAACACAGCACAAGTAATACAGATGTCGAAAACAAAATATCAATCCAGGAAATCGGAATGCTAACAGCATCACTATCATCGGGCAGAATGCATTCCCTGCTTGAGGTTATGAGCTATGACACCACCAACTAGAGAATAATAACTGCTGGAAAGCACCCTGCATTCATTCTCCACAATCCTTCAACCTTCATCAGTTTCAAAACATATTTCAGGAGACTTCTCCTATAACAGTCTTCGTGTTTCTCAGCATATCCTCTAAACCACTCACTACTTCCAACTGGCTGCTACTAGAACCACAACATGTAACACAATGACTCAACTGAAAAATAGAACATAACTGGGTTTCCACATGAGACCCCCACTGACAGGTTGGGGCAGCAGTAGTAAAGCTGAGGAATAAAGTTGTATCCTCATATTCAGACTTGTAGCATGGCACAACATAGATTAACTTCTTAAAAATAACTAGACAGCCAGGATTGCCATTTTTTATAAATTGATCATATACTAATGTTGAGACACAAAGGACTCTGTAAATATAAACGAATGAAACAAACAATTACAATTGCTCAAAATCACTCAATGCTTGAATCATAGCACACATCCAACATTTTTCCGAGTTGGACATTACTATCTGCATAACAACAGAACAATCAAATTTAAAATCATACTTTCTTATGACTAAGAGAGAAGCGATCATAACAAACCAGAGTCCAGCTCAAGGTTTCAACTGAAGCAAGAACTAATTCTTGTCGTTTAAACGTAATCAATGCAAAGACGTGTCAGCATTTAAAATTCAACTTTAACTTTATTATGTTGTCTGATGCAATTTTGATATCATGCCTTTCCGTATTCACTACTATGGTAAGGGATTCGAAATGAAGAAATCACACCCTAGACAACACAATTATAGAAGATCCTTTTCTTTAACATCAATAAATAAATAAATTGGACCGGATGAACCAGTCGGGTGTTTTACTTTGGAAAGACAAAGTAGTTTTGTGACTTTGTCCCTCACATTTGATCATTTATTCAATGTACTCTCAAGTTTTACAAGATTTGGACTTGCCCCCTAACATCTAAACTTTAGTGTAAACTGTCCCTAACGTTTGCAAAATTTGAAACTTGTGCAATTTGACCTGTCAAAATTTAGACTTTTATACTTTTTAAGTTTTAACCTAGGAAATTTTAAGGGTGCGGAGTTTGCATGAATAAGGGTGAGGAGTTTGCATGAATATGTAAACTTCAGGAGGTAAATCATAATCATGCAAAGAACATAGTAGAACGTTTTACTCAAATTTCAAAGGACAATGTTTTTCGCCTCCCACTATAGTTTAGATATGTGTTAATAACATCACCGCTACCCCCACTTACATCATTCTAGTTTGCGCATCTACCTTGAATATTGATACAAGTTAGCAAGTAACACCAAGTGTTAACTACATCCCATAAATTCCTTTCCGAGAAGTATATCCCCACAATTTTAACACCTATAACATATAGGTCTCAGACACAAGTTATTTTCTTTAAATTGAAGTTCAATGGAAAATGGTTTGGAATGCAGAACAAATATTTAATTGTGACAAGATAAACTGAGATTAAAAACTTAAATGATGCCAGCAGAAGCTATAATTTTATGTAAGTTAGCAACCAGAAATGACATGAAATGAAAACAGGATTTCTCACTGCATCACAGAATGATTACGACATGCAGAAATCACAAGAAATCAAACAAGAACAGATATCTAATTTTTCAAAATAAAACGCGAGTAAATATTTCAATAGGGACATGGTAGAAAATGTATACTTAGATAGTTAGATACCTTGGATGCATGCAGAAATCGTCCAGAATGAATAGTACTGGGGTCAATACTCAAGAGGTACGGTTATCTGCGGCCTACAGTATCCGAAAATCCAGGAAATGAGATACAGTTTGGAAGGAATCCCTCATCTCGAGAAATCAAGTTTCATATCATAACCGCCCAGAGTGGGCAAGAGATATTACATGGACTGGTATAACACTCGGTAAGCTCATAACCATCTACTGTGCCGTCATACAATTGTGTATTCTACGGTCAGAACAATGCATCACTTTTTGACCAATTTAATATCCTCAGAACTTAGAATAACCCTGATCAAATTCTCTGTTAACATAGAACATCGAACAGCAAATTCACAGTGTGGTCCGGACTCCATCAATCACAAAGCTTCACAAATACTTTCTAGCAAGAGCCCGAACTTTTGTATCAAAATGTGATGATGTGATACGACCTCCCGGAAGATAGAGTGGGTTGAGGAGAGTCTGCAAAATTCAGTTCTTAGATCAATAATGGTTTTGAATTATTTTCTGAAAGGAAATCTTGATTTAGAAAATAATAATAACTGTATTAATTTAAAGAAACATCTAGCTGCAACATTCAACCATCTAAGCTCAGGTACCAATGGCATATTCCTACTGCTAATAAAAGAAAAAAGTAGAACCTAATCAAGACACCCAAATATGAACTTAAAGCAACCCCTAAATGCATAACTTGTGGTGCACTTGATTTGTCAAAATATCTTGTTTCTTCGAGCAGAAATACATTCTTTGTCATCAAAAAGCTTGGGGTTGTGGCCCTTGATAGTACTGAAAACAATTATCTATGACTGGTATTGGGCACTATATTCATTTGAACCTATAGTTGTAAATAGCAAACAGCAGACCATAATAATGGAACTTTCTACGCCATGTGGAAAAGGGAGCTCTACAGTATGTAAAAATGAAATGCATGGTTATACCTCAGCTATTTCAGCAATTATAATCCACAAACCGCTAAAACATGTATGACTATGTGTTTGTTAGTTCATCATATTGAAATAATTAAAGTTACAGCCATAGCAGTGCAAATACAAGTACTAAAACTAAGTGCCGTAACGTTTTGAATTGATAAACAAAGTCAAAACTATATATTAACAAATCTGTATTTTTGTTTATAAACTGTTATGAGCCTGGAGATGAACACCAAGAGAAGTACATTCCTAGAAAAGGGAAGAAAGATAAACTAAGATAGAAAAAGTCGCCGTTGATGTTTGGTTTCCGTTGGATTAGGATTAGAAAAGACTAGTTAGTGTATAATAACTCTATATCTTTAGCTTATAGTTTCACTCAGTCAGAATTGTTCAACTGCAAAACTTAAGGGTAAATAACAGCGTCTTTATTATAGCCTCCTGCTTAACGAGGCCCTTTTTTTGTTTCCTGCATTAATTGCATTCTAGCAATGATGGTGATGATATTGTCTTATCTCACATTCAACACTAGCAAACTTAATTATTTACATACACTCCTGATATATCCATTGCATTAACAAAATCTCGCGACATAACTAGGAAACAGTTGGAAGATACTCTATAAGAGAAAACAATTACTTATCAATATCTGGTAATATACATTGTTGTGCTGCTCAACGATAAACCTTTTACAGTAAAGATTAAAAAAAGGATACACACGTGGAGTAAAAGATCTTACCTTGATATAGAGTTCATGAACCTCCTGAAAAAAGCTCTTGATCCCGTCATCATTACGAGAATCATGAAGCAACATCAATCTTGTATGTATAATTCACAAGGTCAAGGAAAAAATATCTGATACTGAAATCAGCTCATGAACAACGAACAAAGCAAATATCACTGCACAACTTCACTCAACCAGTCAAAACTATGACATAATCTTTCAACATATTAATACTGAATGCTAGAACCAAACATTCCAAACTTATATATGGACAAGAATAACAAATTCTAGCCATTAGGTTGCATACTTGCATCAACTTGTCACATAAAAATAGAACTAAAATAAAAACTTTAACATCGAAATTCAGTCGGTTAAGGAAATTCAACTTGCCATCAAATTTAGCGCCATAATCAAAGCAAGGATGCATGTGTCACGACTCACAAATAAACAGTAACGCCATAATTAACCACAATGACTATCATTGCAAAACTATAATACTAGGCATCCAATCTAAGTTTGTTAAGTTTCCACGAGAAAGTCTCAACTCCAAAGCAAAAGAGGAATATGAGTCACTGAGATTAATTTCGATTTGAGCTTTGGACATATGAGTTCAAATTCTTAATATTGGAATTGACTCTGTAGGTTAGTTAGTACAGCGTTGAGTTGAGTTAATTATGGGCAAGAACTTACGCGGACACAATCAAAGTAAGCCAAGAAACTTATGATTGAAGCTCTAGAATAATAACATCCTAGACAAGTGACCGAACACATATTAGCTGAAATCGTAGCATGAAGGATATGACCAGCAGTGACGTAAACAGAAACCACCAGATCATTGAATCTGTCAATTGCTTTGAGAAACCTGGTCCATCAAAGAAAATAAAACTGAATGAACATAAAACTCAGAAAACAACTACTCATCTGTTTTTTTAGATTGTTTTATTAGATCGTTCACGTTTATTTCACAACTTTATTTATCGTGGGTCGTACCACTAAACCAAACACTACACACATTACATTATAACATTACATTATAAGAACCTCCTAAAAAACAAAGCATTCCAAGAGCGTAAACAATCTAATAAAACAGATGAGTAGCATTATATTTCCCAAGCATAATGAAACTAGTTATACTGAATTTAATAAATAAGTATCCTCACATTGCACTTGTAGTCCAAGCTGTGTCCTGAACAATGTCTAAAGCAGCATGTAAAATGAACTGGTGTCGATGAGCAGCATCTTCCTTCTAGGAAAGGAAGAAAAAAAAATACACAAATTCAGTTTCAGACCATGAAAACAACAAAATTAATCAAGTTGAGAATATGAAATGTAGAAATTACTTTGGGCACGGCGCCGACTTCAGCTTCGTAAATCGGGATGTCATTTTTGCTAACAATCATGAAACAAGCGGTACTTGCCATTGACAGAGATCTTCTCCTGGTACCGATTAGCGGCAATTCGAGTCGGAGACACAGAAGACGCACAAACCTTTCTTAATTCTTCCTTATGGATGGTTGGGTCAATCTTTCATTCTTTCCAACTTCTTGATGGATCTGTGGGCTTCAACTAAAACGCAGACAGGCAGTCTTAGGTAGTGTTGGTAAATGTTTATTAAAATAATTATTTTTTTATATTTTTAATTAATTTTGTAGTATTTTAATTTTAGAAATAATTACAAATTGGTTGGTGATACTTCTAAACCATTCTATCAAATAGTGTAACCTAAATACTATATTACAAATTGATTGATGATACTACTAATTCTAGGATTAATAAACTTAATTAGTTTTTCTTCTTTGTTGACGTTGTGATGTTGATGGTTGAGACTATCAAATGTAGGTATTAATTGGTATTACTTTTATCGGAATGAGTTGCTTGATATGGATGCATGCAAGTTGTTATGTTTGTGGTGATTATTATGAATTGATTTTATGTGCGTGTCAGTGTGTCTATGTGATGTTTTTTTCTTCATGAAATGGTTAAAAAATTATTAATTAAAAGAGCATAATAAATGTTCGAGGAGTATTACAACCAAAGGTCTAACCCTTTTAAACCACAACGGGCGAAAATACACAAAAAAAAGGGTTCGGTCTCTAACCCAAACGAACATGCTATATCACTACCAACTTTCACAAATCCAACAGACACAACCTGTAATACCCTGCATCCCACATCGCTTAAGGGTGAGTGGAATAAAGGGTATATATGTTAGACCACTACTCTCACATGGTATGAGCCCTTTTGGGTGATTCCAAAAGCAAATCCGTGCGGGCTCAGGTCCAAAGCGGACACATACTGTTGGGACGTTTGTGGGTCTGTCCAGGAGTAACCACGCCGGCCAGATTGGTCGGGTCGTTACACAACCAACTCATGTTCATTGATTCTTGGTGGTACATGCTTACGTATGTGGGCTCAGGCCCAAAGCGGACAATATCATACTGTTGGTACGTGTGTGGGTCTGTCCAGGAGTAACCACGCCGGCCGGATTGGTCGGGTCGTTACACAACCAACTCATGTTCATTGATTCTTGGTGGTACATGCTTACGTATAGAAAATCCATTTGTTCTAGATCGTGGCATGGTATGAGGCCTTTTGGATGATTCCAAAAGCAAATCCGTGCGGGCTCAGGTCCAAAGTGGACAATATCATATTGTTGGGACGTCTGTGGGTCTGTCCAGGAGTAACCACGCCGGCCGGATTGGTCGGGTTGTTACACAACCAACTCATGTTCATTGATTCTTGGTGGTACATGCTTACGTATGTGGCCTCAGGCTCAAAGCGGACAATATCATACTGTTGGGACGTGTGTGGTCTGTCCAAGAGTAACCACGCCGGCCGGATTGGTCGGATCGTTACACAACCAACTCATGTTCATTGATTCTTGGCGGTACATGCTTACGTATAGAAAATCCATTTGTTCTAGATCGTGGCATGAATGATGCTCGAGTTGTAGGCGTTGTGGTGCTTGGGTATTGTTGCAAGAATCGTGGCCCTTGTTATAATTTGATTTGGTCATGCTTGTTATATACTTATTTGAATTCTCGTAATGAATGAGACGGGTTCTTGACTCATTATAATTAAGCTGCTTTTGTAATGATTGTTGCATCTTTCTTAGGATTCTTTCGTGAATTGGAGATATTTCAAAATTTTGATTTGAGATAATCATACTAAAATTATTAAAATCAATAATTTGTACTTCCTTATCTATGAGCAAGGTTCTTTTTTATTAGGTCCAATTTAACCTCATATTCCTTACTCATAATTAGAGAGTCTAGTATTAATATTCACACTAATTTGTAACTTTTCCTATTTGTAATTGTAATCCTTTAGATTCTTCTTTTCTTAGAATTTTTCTATGTGAAGAAAACTTTTTTTTTTTTTCCGAAATAGTTCATGCATTAGATTAAACTGATAAGTTTCTTACAAACCGAACTGAAGTAGTAGAGTCTAAATTTAGGATATTACATAACCAAATTGGGCATACGTCCCAGACAAAAGTAAAACCCAAAGCATGAAAATTGCTAGATCCAAAAGTTTATTTTCGTCCTTCATTTGCTAGGAAGTCTGCTACTCCATTGCATTGCATGTAGACAAACTCTAGCTTCACATCTTGAATTCTTCTAAGTCGCCTTAGATTTTCCTCCAGCAATTGTTGTTGTCGTATTCCTGCTGCTTCCTCCCAGTAAGTGCATGAGATCAGTGTCTTAGAGTCTGCTTGTATGATTAATTTAGAGCAGTTCAATCTTTCACTTAGGAAAAGTTCTAGTTTCAGTGCATAAAATTATGTTGTGCATGCCTAAGTTTTTCCTAGGAATTGCGCGCCTGCTAAGACAAAGTTTCCAAGGGAATTTTTGATAATAGTACCAGCTCACGCTAAACCTGTTTGCGGATCATGGGATCCATCTATATTTAAACAGAGATACCCATCTGGGGGAGGTTTCCATTGGCAATGGAAGGGAAATTTAATAACCGATTCAGGTGAGGGGAATGCAATTTCATGATCTTGAAAAATTTTAAAGAGTCTTTGCTCAACCTGAATGAGAATGATGGGTTAATTTTGGAATAAAACTTTTCATTTCTAATTTGCCAAGTTAACCAACAAAACATAAGCAATTTTAATTTTGCTTCCATATCAAAGTGTTGAAAAACAAGTTGAGAGAAACACAGTTGAACAGGAAAACAATGCATCAAGTTAATCCTAATTGGAGCAAGAACATGACAATTAAAGAATAAATGATGAATTGTTTCTTCTTCATTGTGACAAAGCAAGCAAATGGGGCTCTCAACAATATTATGACTGGCCATAAAAGAAGCAGTTGGTAGTCTTTCAAGTAGAGTTAGCCAAATAAAGAATCTAATTCTTGGTAACACTTTAATACTCCACACTTTATTCCAAGGCCAATTAGGTCAAGTAGGTCTTTCTTTGTTTATCAACATTTCATATGCACTTTTGATGGTAATGTTACCATCTTTTGATTCTCTCCAAATCATTTGATCTGTGGTGTCAAAAGTAGGTAAGTGGACGCCTACAATTTCCCAGATCAAATCTTGTGACAGAAGGTGTTGTAAATGGCTGACTAAAAGATTTTGGTTTGGCAATGTATTAGTATACTCTCTTAAGAGTTTATTATTACACCACACATCATCCCAAAATCTAGTAGACAGGCTATTACCTATTTTTATAGCAATTCCTGAGATTAACAAATCTTTAAGATTTATTAGATTTTTCCAGAACCAGCTATGTTGGGGTTTCGCCAAAGCCTCAAGGACTGTAGTATTAGGAAAATATTTTTGTTTATAAACAGCAAACCAAAGGGAATTGTTATTAAGATTAAACAGGTTCCAAAGATGTTTTAAAAGGTAAGCATTGTTTAAAACATGTAGATTCCTAATACCCAGTACTCCAAACACTTTTGGTTGACAATTTTGAGACCATTTCACTTTTCCTTTCTTTTTTCCTTCTCTTTGACCATTCCATAAAAAGTGACTATTAAGTTGTTCAATTTTTTGAAGGCAACTTTCAGGTACTTTAGTTATGGACATGACATAAGATGGTACTGCATATGTTACTGACTTTATGAGCGTTATTAATCTACCTGCATAAGACATAAACTTTGAATACCAAACATTTAATATTTTTGAAACTTTTCTATAGTTTCATCAAAGAAATCTTTTTTCTTTTTACCTAGGAGAAAAGGCATTCCTAGGTATTTGTCTTTTTTTTTTTTATTGTGAGTCACTCCCAAAAATTGGGAGATATATTGTTTCTTGTGTATTGGTGTGTTAGGAGAGAATAAAATTCTGCTCTTAACCCAACACACTTTTTGGCCAGAGGCTTTGCCATAATCTTCAAGTATGTTTGCCACTACTCTTGCATATTTTTTGGAAGCTCTTGCAAAAAATAGGCAATCATCTGCAAAACACATGATTGGGATGGCAGAGCCATTCCTTGAGGACTTTAAAGGAGTCAAAAGCTTGTCAAAAATCTTTGTTTGTAAAAAATGAACCAATAATTCTTGGCAGAGGATAAAAAGATAAGGAGATAGGGAGTCTCCTTGTCTAATTCCTTTAGTAGGAATCCAAGAGGTTTTTTGATTTACTTTAACTTTGAAAGAGGACGTTTTTACAAGATTAGCTTAATCCAGTGGGGTGGAAAATTAAAGAGATTTAAAGCTAGTTTAATAAAATCTCACTCCAATCTGTCATAAGCTTTTTCAATGTCCAACTTAAGAGCAAAGAAGCTTTGTTTTATTTGTTTTTGAAGAAACATTATTTATAAAGGACGCAGAATGCGAGATGGACACATAATTGACAATATTCTAGTGAAAATAGCATATGACGTTGAATAGTATTTGGCAATAGTTGGTGCAAAAATCCCAAGACTACTACGGTTGCTTCCAAACAAGAGATATTGAAAGAATGATTTCCAAAGGTATTGCGTATAAAAAGATGTACTAATAGTTATCAGTTCACGGTTGAGGAGGCATTTAACTCTGCAAGACAGGAATTGAAATTTGCCATTTCAAATTAGATATGAAGATAAGATTGCATAGAATTCCTTGGTAGACATGAATATGTATATGATGATATATGATGTTGATGGCTTCAATCATTATCCTGATGATGTATCAACCGACTTCATTATTGACTGTAGAAGTGCATAGTCAATAGTAGTATATTGTTTATTTCAATTGAGATTGTTCTAAATACTGGGTGCTCTAATTTCACAGGATCAAAGAACAAATGTAAGTGGTGAAAACTGCGTTGAACATGGGAAAATTTCAACATCAACTTCATACCAGATTACCGAGATTGATTTTCAAATATAATTTGGTTCCACTGGTGCAAAAGAGTAGTATTCAATTCACCAACACAATGACTTCGTGAAAGAAACAGAGTGAAAAGTGAAAACCACTCTCAATGCTGGAGTCTGGACCATGTCTGATAGAAAATAGATCAACCACATAACACAGAAAGGCACAATTACATGCACCTACTATAAAATACAGAGAGAACAGCTGTATGTCTGATGGTGCAATGTCTTAAAACACCATGCTAATATTGCGGCAAGAAAGAATTGGCTCAGGATCTTTATATGACATCCATCGGTGATCCTGCCAACAGAAAAAAGTTAACAGAGTTCAGGAATCCATTTCTTTAGTTCATACATACAGCAAGAACCTAGAGACAGACAACCCACCACCTGCATTTAGTCTATCTGAGAGGACAATTCTATTTACACCATTTCATATGTGCATATAGGGTAAACATGCGAGGTGCGATGCAATGAAGCTGTGATAATACATCAAGTGCTGAGAACCCTACAGGCTACATAAGTACCTTACCTTCTCATCTGGAAAGTGCATATATGAACTCCACCCAATTAAGTAATAACCAAAGATTTTCTATAATTATGATAGAACGCGATTTAATTGTTTCTGGAAGCATGGCTTACTACACACTGTGTGTTATACGCCGTATTTAGTCTATTTAGTCATCGACATGTAACTTAGACACCCTTACAAATTGTTAGCAGATGTTGCTCAGACTTCTGCTTCGTTTAACACAAGTCATAATATGCACACGCCTTTAGATACGCCTCAAGGTTATTCTTAGAGCTCAGCTATATTGTTGAAAAGCAACGTCAACTAAAGCAAAGGCAGCATATAGCTTTTGCAATAAGCAGAATCCCACCTTAGTTGTGTCAACACAACTTGAACTGCATAATACAAGCATAGAATAAACACAGAATGAAAACAAATAAAGGCATAGAGGGTACATAGATGGAGCCAACATAATGCAACGAATTATCGATGGAAATTTTGGGTGGTGAAGAATTGAAAATTCAGATACGGGAAATGAAAGCTAGATGATTGATGGAGCCAACATAATGCAGCTTTGATAATATATGAAAACCTTATGTACATTTAGGCATGCATCAAATAAAGCAAGATCCTCACAGCATGACAGTGTATCAATTACAGAAATTGGTGCACATGATTCAAACTCAATCATGGAACATCAACCATAGGGCTGAAGCTTATATCTGCACAGAGACAAGTCCGCCAAATGCCAGAAATGATTTTTCATACTGTTAGCATGAATTGATTGGGCCGTCCCAATCAATTCTTTACGTTTCTATTTTTGGAAGCTACCCCACATAACATTTATATTACTTTAATCATTGTCCCCACATTCACAATTTAATTTAATTATTTTCCCCACCACTACCATTTAAATATTGACCCACATTCCATTCTATATTAATAAATCACTATAAAACAAAACCTCTCATTAAAAACCGTGCAAAAAGCAAACGTAGGCTTCTCACTGGGACGGAGGGAGTATAATTTATCACCATTTAAAGGACTCCCACAAAACATATTGGAAGTCTATGAAACTAAAAGTAAGAACATGCAAGTATGTCATCTGAGCGCTTCATTCGCTTTAACAAACTACAAAACATAGAATAATAATAATAATAATAATAATAACAACGGATCAGCAAGAGGCTGTGATCAATGCAGGAACATGGTGATAGCTAAACTAGATCCAAGCACAGGATAGAAGCACGAAAACTGTAGGGCTGAAGTCTAGATTGGCATTCAATACTAGAATGCAATCACGCCTTTATCTTACAGCCCCAGCCAAGCTTAAGCATGGCTGTATTCCTATCGAAGAGGTTGCGAATGTTGGTATGTAAATCTTGACTACCAACAGGGGCCCTCTTCCTAATTCATTTTGTTGTTTTCAAGCCTCTATCCCATGGGTACCAACCACAGTTTCCTGCTCAAACCTTTTACTTTTATGCCATCATCTCCATTTTATAACAAAACCAAAATATATATCAAACAGGAAAATAACACTAATTTCAACATAATTGTAATATCCAGCAGAAAAAATCAAATAAAAAACATAGACATACAAAATCTCATTCAAGCTAGTATAACTGACAGTATGCCACAATTTCAAGTTAATAACAAAATCGAAATGAAGGAAAACTACTTTTAACCTGATCCAGAAAAAAATAATCAAATACTATAATGGACTGTAAAATCATTTCTGGATTAGCTGCGGCCTATTGCTGATAATATAATGGACGCAACACAGAAACTACCGTCGATTGAATTAGGTCGGTTTGGCGGCCATAATCGACCGAGGAGAGAGAATGGCTGGCCGTAATCAGCAGAGAAGAGAATGGATTGGGGTAAGATTAAGAAGCAAGCGCCTCAATTAGGGCAAGGGTTTTGGTTCTGGTTTTTAACAAGTGTTTTATAGGAAAACATATTTACGCAAATGCCCCCTTACGGTAAATCAAATTACATATTAACCTAACTTCGGTTAGGTCCTGTTTGATTGGAATGAAAAACTCCAAATTTTCAGTCAAATTCAATTCAGATTTAAGTTTTCTGAAAATTACTGATTTCTCATTTCTCATTTCTCATTTCTGTTGGTTGATTTATAGTTCGCATTCATTCAGAGATGAAAGGGCGCAACTTTTCTGATCTGATCACATTTATTTTGGAATCATTGAACCACAGAATCCAAACTCCATTAAACAAGCTGTAAACAAATACTATTATTCTGGTTATCTGGAAATGCTGCTAATATAATCACAGAATCCAAACTTGTGATTTTGGTACATAGAGTAAGAGTAGATTATACTCTAATCTCTATCTGTCAGTCTGACAGTCGGCCCAGCACCACTTTTCATGCATCAGAACCCCCGAGCCTCAATCATAAATCGGAAACAGATATGGAGAGAGGGGTTACAAGTTACAACACCGAGAGCCAGAGACATAGTTCATTCATTGTTGCAGATGACACCATGCAGGAAAATGCGTAAACACTAAACTGATAAGACTTGGTTCAAAAGTTTAAACTACATCATTCAGGATGAACTCAGTTCAAAAGTGGATACATGAAATATGTCTACTTTACCATTGATAAACACAGCAAGAGGTCGATCCTTCATAATATTCGAATGAGGCTTGACACTGTCTAGTGTCTAGACTCCACACTTTCTTCGCCCAAAGTCAAACTGCCCCAATTGCTGCTAGTGGAACCTTAATGATGAGAATCCAGGACCAACTGAATGAGTTTAAAGTTAAGTACTTGAACATGTGGCTCAACAAAAAGGAAAGTACTTTCATTCGGTTAAGTTTGCAATGCTTGTGGTTTTAGCAATGCTTGCAGTTTTAGCAGACAACATCAACTCTTCAATGTGTTGCTTCTCTTTTTGCATGCTTTTCTTCTCAAGTTGTTCCAGCAGAATCTTACACGTACAATCCATTGGAACAAAACCTTTTATCACCATTTCCTCGAAAATAAGCAGGCACGATTGACTTCACCCCTCTTACAAAGCCCAGTAACTAAAAGAGAATAAGTGCCACGATCAATGCTAACGTCATTCTTGAACATGTGGCTTAACAAAAAGGAAAGTACTTTCATTCTGTTAAGTTTGCAACACATCTTTAAGAGCGGTGTGTAAGTATTCAGATCCGGTTTGCATCCACTTTCTTCCATCTTCATGAGTAACTTCAAAGCCTTCTCTTCTTGCATAAATTCCGCAGCAGTTTTTATCATTGAACTGAAAGTAATCATATCTGGAGCAGTTCCCTGCTTTGACATATCCTCAAACATCGCATCACAGTCCTTTAGCCTTCCACCTTTTCTCAAAGCCAACATAAATGCGTTACAGAAAGGTGCATCAATAGAACAATTTTCTTGTTTCATCATCTCATAAACCTTGACAGCTTTATCTGTTTCCCGAGATTTCGCCAAAGCAGTCATTAAAATGGTATATGTCACTACAGTAGGACGAAAACCGTTCTCTCTCATTTCTTTTAAAGTAGCATAAACATTACGAAAATCTTTTTCTCGGCAATATGACTCAATAAAGCATGTATATGTAAATGAATCAGGGGAAAACCCCTGCACCTTCATTTCTTCTATGGTCCTTTTGGCCTTATCAATCTGCCTAGTTTTGCACTGACCATGAATTAATACGTTGTAAGTCTGTGAAGCTGGAGGAATATGGTTCTTGAACTCTATAAACACTCGCTCAGCATACTCAACACCTCGATACTTGACCAATGCATCCATCAACATGTTCATGGCAGTTGCATCTTTCTCCAATCCAAATAGCTCCATCTTTTTAAATGCCTCAATAGCATCTTCATGTTTACCAGACTTTGCAAGACGTCTGATGATTTTAGTCAGTGTATTCAACGTAACATATCCCAACCCGTTCATTTCTTCAACCAATTCCCACATGACATCAAACTTTCTTGTTTTCCCCAAGTTTTCAACCATCAAGTTATACATATCAGGCGAATTCTTAACCCCTTTAAGAGATTCAGCCCACTTAAAGAAGCCAAAAGCCGGTACCCACTCATAGCTGAATCTCTTCAATACCCGTTCAATCAAACTCTCAGATACATCAACAGCACAACCATCTAAGGCACTAACAACCAAATCAGGTGACCCAAATTTTTTCTTTAGAACTTTACTGATCTTATCAATGTCACTCTCAACAATACTGTTTACAATATCTTTCACACCAGCATCATGACCATGAATCTTGTGATTATCTATCCAGTACAGCACCGACGGAGGCACAAAATCCTCGTCCTCTTTATTGCTGGCACTATTGTTCGCCTCTGAGAACTTAACCCAATCAGGAAGTTCAGGAGACTCATTCACGCCCACTACGTCAAGTCCCTCCGGGGCAGTACAAAATGCACATTGCAGCTTGGGAGTAAACCTAACATGAGTAGAAGAAGAATCCTTCCTGAAGTTATTCAAACACCATAGCCACAAAGAAGTGGAATTCTTTGCTTTAAACAGCATGCTTGATTCGTCTGTTAAGGAAACAAAAGGAACATTACATACAAATGATTTTCTCAAGCAGTGGTAGTGGTAAATAACATTTTAAACCAGCACATTCACTTGGGAATTTTATCAAACAGCTGTGTTGCAACTTGCAAGTCGGTTAGATTGTTATATTTACAAGGTACTCTTAACCATGACTAATATTTACTGGACATGTTCTGAAAATAAAAAGGCACATCCAAATATCCAGTATATGGCAAAATCTGTGTTTGGGTCAGTCACCTAATTATAACACAAATCATTTATACTCCCAATTTATACTAAATCTAGGCCTGGCAATTGGGCCGGATCGAACCAGTCCTCCATGGATCGGACCGGTGCGGATCGGATCCGTTGCTGGTCCGAAGGAAGACTGGTCGGATCGGTCCAGGATCCGGACCGGACCGGATCGGATCCTTGATCCGGCCCCTTTTTTGCTTCTTTTTGTTTTGCATTTTTTTTTCCTGCTTAGTAGTCTCTTTCCCCAGGCCCCAGATTTGTTATTGTTTTGACTTTTTTCTGGATGTTTTCAGGATTTTATGTATGGATAATTTATTATCTCATTTTGTATTTTATATAGGTGGGTTTCTTGATTATTAAAAAAAATGCACTATTTTTATGTGACGAACAAACAACGATTTTGACTAAGAAAACTAATATGCATTAAGATACAAGTATTAATAGTACAATACATAAATTCAGCAAACTCCCATAGAACCATTTCTTTATTTTCTCAATTTTAAGCATTTAGCTACTACTAGTGTAAATTTTATCAGTCTGCAATATGACAAAATGCAGCCACTAGAAACCAACTGTAATAGAAATGCAAAATTAGATTCCCATCTACCTTGGTTATCGATTCCGAGCTATACAAACTACTCTACTACTGAAGGCACAAATTCTATAATCCAGAATCCAGATAAATCAATAATAGAATCACAATCTCACAAAATGCAAGCAGTAGCAATTGGAGATATCCTGACGCCAAAACGCAAGCATAATACACAGTACTATACGGAAGCAAGTCAAGCAACAACCAGATGAACTGAAATATTCACACAGGCAAATTATCAAACAGTTGGTGCTCAAACAAAGAAGTTTCATTTAAACTTAGAATCTTCAAATATACTCAAACAAAATTGAAACCCCAGATGGAGAAATAACTAATTACTTCACAAAAATCAGTAAAAGTAGTACAATACCTTGGATTTTGAGTATCTAATTGAGTTGGGTCATAAATGGATCTTCTTCCTCCGTAGCTGAATCATAATTGTCAGGCCTAACTAAATCAAACAATAACAGAGGTAAGAAGGGGAAAAAAAAAAAGTTGACAAGAGTTACCTTAATAAACACCACCACCGAGAACAGAGCAAGAGACCGATACACGACAAATCAAATCAAGAGTGAAGATTAAACGGAAATGAGAAATACTAGGAGTTGGTTGAATTGATACTTATAGACTAAAGAAGGAGAAGAGAAAATTTGCCAAATATGGTTTCAACTTTTAACTTTTAAGCCCCTTCTCGTTTTTTTTTTTTATATTTGCATATAGGTCCCGTTCTTCCTTTTTCTATTTTATTTTTCGTTTAAATTTAGTATAAGTTTTTTTTTTTTTTAATCGGCAAAAAATTTATTCATACGAGAACACACCTAGAAGATACAAAACCCCCAAAACCAAGACATTACTACAGAGATGCAAAATGTAAATACCCAACAATAATTATGTACGGGATAACTCAAGTCCATCATTTTGACTCTAGTACGTAACATCACTAAAACTTGAGTTGGATATTCTCACTGCATTTAAAGACACTGAAATAAGAATATAAAGATCATAATTGTACTTAGTTGTAAGCGAGATTCATAGTAAGAATGTTTCGACATAATATTTAAGGTCCAGTTTTAAGTGTTTAAAGATCTAAGGTCATGTTTGATGTTTGATTCATTGGAAGAAAATTATTTTTTTGGAAAAGGCAAAATATTATTAATAAAAATAAGAAACGCACAAATACATAGAAATCGAAAGTGCATAAGTGATGCACAACCTCAACTAAGTACTAAACCTACAACCAAAAGGAGCATAAAAGCATGTTCGTACCTCCAAATCGTTATGACCGTTACAAAACTCAACCACCATCATCGTCTAGTTTGTCATCTTACGAGCAAGAGACCAAAAGTGTGTGGGGGGGGGGGGTGACGAAATGGCAATCAAATCTAGTTGAGTCTAACGGAGGAGAATATCTTTCATTTGCAAGTTAGGCAACTTAGCGAGAAAACGAAAGATGATGGCATCCGTAAGGTAACAAACCAATCACAATGTGAGGAAGACACATAATACACCCCTTAAGGCTGAGGAGCACTACTCAGTCAAGGCACCTCCACACCTAATAATCAACAACAGAACCACAAGAAGCCAAGAATCACCGCCTGCACCCAAAATCAATAAACTCACATAAAACCAAAGCCTATACAACGTGACCAAGATAGCCGTCCCCAACCGAATTTATGCTAGAAGAATAAGCATCATCACCCCAATGCGGCTAGCAACAGAAACCGGGAGACAGCAAGTGAAACCATACAGCAACATTGACAGCAAAAAAAGGACTGCAGCGGCTAACAATTATGACTGCTTCAAAGAAAATTATGACTAAAGTTCATGTTTGAAATTTAATTCATTTCGATAAAATTATGGCTAAATGGATATTTTAACCGCTCATATTTTTAAATTAAGTTGAATAAGTTGAAGTTGAAAATGTTAGGTTCTACTAAAATTAAGTACCTTCTAAAGCAAGTTTGCAAATACTAATTATACAGCTTATCTAAATTTTTAATTAGTTTTCGCAAACACCAATCAAATTCTCTAATAATTATTTTTTACCAACTTCTCCTTAAATTATTCTACTTATTTAGGAGTGTTTGCAATGATTTCAATTTAAAATAAGTGACTTACTATAATTAGAAGTGGATAAAGTTGATTTATTAGAAAATTTGATGGGTGTATGCAAAAAACTACTTAAAATTTAGATACACGGTAGAATAGTGTTTGTAAACCCAACTTTTTAGACAAGACAACTAAACTTCAACTTAATTTAAGGATAAGCTGCTTAAGGAGGACAACCCAACTTATCTAGTATAGCCGATTCTCCTAAAAAAAATAAGTGATAAACTGAATAAATTAAAATTTTACCAATTTTTCCTTAGATTAATCTACTTATATTATATTATATTAAGTTGAATTTGTTACAAAAAGTCAAACACCTACAAAATTAATCTACTTATTTTAAATTGAATTTATTGCGAACACACCCTCTAAATTAATCTAGTACTTATTTTAGATTTAGATTGAATTTGTTGCGAACACTCCCGAGTACCATAAGTAGTTGATAACAAGTTTTACATGTGAATCATGACCTAAACGTTATTGTTTGTAATGAAGCCCAAATAAATAAGGGTGAATTACAAATTAGTGATATTACTAATAGTTTCTTACATATTAGTGATAGATGAAAAAGTTATTATAAATTAGTGACTAAATGTGTTGACTATTATTACCTTCTTTTATTTTTTAACTAATCTAATAATAATTATGTAATTTTAATAATCTATTACTAATTTTCTAATTAAAGAAGCATCGATCTCTTTTTAAGATTATTTACTATACTAGTATAGATATAATTAATTATTAGCCCGATGATAATAGATGATACCTTCTTTCCCTTGAAGAAGACAAAAAAATCTCAAACACCTTAACACGCATCATTCCGTTCAAGAAGCCAAGAATCTTTCACGCACGGCAACTTCTCTTCGTGTGTAGTAAAATTTGCGAAGAATCAACATTCCTAACATCTTAAATTTAAATTACTAACTACAAGCAACACTATTCGGGGAAGCATCACCAGTTTTATTATTGCCTTTTGATTTCTGTAGCCGTGATCGCACCCTTTAATTTTCGGAAGCATCCTTTATTGTTGTAGTTTAAATTCCCATAGCACAAGCATCTATTAACAAGGTAAGTTAGACTTTTTTACTCTTGCTTTAGATTGGTTTTGTAGAGGCTATGTTACTCGTTATTACGATAATTGAATGATTGCTTTTTATTACTGTTCCAAATATATGAAGTTTAAAGATGGTGCATGTGGACGTGATGAGCTGGTTTTGGTTGCTAAGTTTACAAAAGTGCACTAGACATGTTTTTAAAATACTCACGTTATTAGAAATTGTAATATTTTGATTATTTTGGTTTTTGAAGCTCGATGCATAGATGTTGTTTAGCAATAATATTCTGTCCTCAACGTATATTGTCCACGAGATCGATGCATGCAATTCTAGTCTATAGTTACATTTTGTTTTGGTATTTGTTTACTATTTTTTTTTTTTACTAAGCATGTTGTATTTTATAATTTCTTGATATGCCAAAGGATATAAAACGAGAGGGTGTAAAATAAAATTGTAGGTGTTACATAAATGATGAAATATAATTTCTGTAGAAAAAATGGAAGAAGATGCCACCGATAATGCATGGGAGAAGTGGTTGGATTTTTTATACATGATACTTGATTTGATTGGAATTAGTTTGGTTTGACGGAAAGAGTCAAGTATTGTTGTGAGATTATGAGGTTTGTTAGATAAATTTTAGGAGTAAAGTTAACAATTTAAATACTAAAACTAATAGAATTACTAATTTGTAAATAAATTTTAATTAAATTGTAATAAATAAATTAAATCACACTAATTTGACATAAAGAAATAAAAGTATCACTAATGTATAGTTATCACAATAAATAATTCGACATAGTCACAATCATGTCCATATACAGTATGTTGTCGATGATCTGATTCAATGGCTATGGACTATATAATCTGAGCTTGAAAATACTACCAATTCACTTAAAGATTAAGCAGGGAATCATAAATATCATTCCGCCAACTCGAGCATTGATTTATAGGGTTTTTAATAAGCAATACCGTGAGCGTCATCTTTTTGTAGTTACTATATTAACTTGAGACACTTTTAAGTAAGCTCCGAAATATGAGAGGTTGATAAACCCTCCGATATTAAGTTAGATGCCTACCAAGCAAAAACGTGCAGCAGCGTTCTTTATAACAGCATATTGCTGCAGAGCTGAAAATCAGAAGCGGGTAGGCAAGATGATTGAAAAGCTTGCAAACCATGAAACCACAAAATCCAACTTCAGACTAAGAAACCGATCAAGATATAAAAGGTTAACAAAATCAAATTGTCTCAAACAACCAATAGTCCTGGTGGACCAACACCAACACAGTTCGGGACTTATTCAAACTGGAAATATTGTTTTAAAGTAAAATAAAGAACGGTGTTCCAGCCACGAAACTGCAAAGAACAAAGTCTAAACCGGACACATGACGACTTAAGCAACAAAAGAAACTGATAGTTGATCCCTCTTAAGCAACAAAAGAAACTGATAGTTGATCCCTCTTAAGCAACAAAAGAAACTGATAGTTGATCCCTCTCCATAAACCTGCCTGCGGGTAGAACAGTCAAATGCACCACGCTGTGACCAGTATTCTTCACATTTCAGTAAGATGCATATATTCATATACTATCCTACAGGACAATAATCTTCTCTTACTTGGAGATACTTTTACCAGCACTGCAAAAATAACATAAAAGGCAGAGAACAAATGCATTAAAAACAATGAATCCAATTTTACAAAATACAGTATAAAAGTAGCAGAAAAACACAAAAAAAAGAAACTATGAAGGCCAAATAAAGATAGATACATAATCAGCAATCATGCACATGAAACGAGAGTATCTTCCGACTTTGGTAGATGTAATAACTTAGGTGATGAGTAAATAAGTATGTGAATTTCTTTAAGCACCACAGCATATATATGAAATAAGTCGAAAACACAGAAGGAACAGGTGTAAGAACTATAAGGGATGTAATAAGATGTAATTTCCCCACATCACTAGTTTGCTTAAAAATACAGAAGCTCCAAAGAGATGCATACTAACGTTATTTTGAAATCATACCTCAATGACATCCCTCGTAATTTTTCAGTAAGCACAACTCGAGCAGCACAGTCCAGCACAAGCCCTCGCGCACCAGTGTAGGCCTCCTGCTCGATCCCTGCACCGGTATTGGTGGAGTTTGCTAATTGCTAGTCAGAATCTTCATAAACTTCACCGTCATCCGAAAACTCATCAAAAGATCGAACATCCAACTGATAACGCAGGATCCCTCCAATCCCACCAAAACCACGGCAAAATTGAGACCCTTCTTGTGACTTATTGGTAACAAACTCAAGGGTGCAACCAAACCGTTTATACTCATTAGCAAACCATTCAAGAAGTGAAGTTTTTTCCACCACCTCTAAATCAGCATTCGTCTCTGAATCGCGGAAGTTACTTTGATCAGACTCCTGCTCCTTCTTCAAGTGCTTTATAACAATCTCGCCAGTGGAGGTGTTCTTGAGGACATAACGAGTCATGTCCAGGTTTTCCCAAACAATAAGTGTCTCAACAGCACCCATTTCTAAGACTTTCAATGTGTCCTCAACACCAAAAACATACTTTCCGGTGTCTTGGCTTATCTCCTCAAAATACTTTCCAATTAGACTCTTCTCTTGAATAAATTTAACATTAGACAAGATCTCAGATGATTTCTCAATTGCCTCATTGAAACCATTTTCCCCTCCATAAGAGACATCCACCACACTCAAAATCTTTGCCTGAAGACGAGGATCAAACATATCAGACTGGCTGAGCTCGGTCTTAAAATCAGCTGAACCTGCAAGTATAAGTCCAGCCACATTAGGCTGACTTGTAGCAGGATTGATGTAAAACTGAGTAGAAAGCTCTGCAGCTTTCCTGACATAGTTGTGACGCTTCTCCATTCGGAGACGAGCAAACCTCAGAGCAGATTGACCTCCTCTTCCGTGCTTCTTAGGAAGGTCCACAGAGAACTTGTGAAGAACCTCCCTTGTGTTACCACTCAATGTACCAAACAGGGTCCCATTCCCATCCATAACAATAAAGCCAAACTTGTCATCAGATTCTAAGAGTTCATTGAGTGCCTCAGTGTGAAACTTGTTGTCACAAAGATAGAGCGATGCATTTATGGGCCTGAAAGGCTCAAAGTCAATTGTCACTTTCTTCTCCTTCCCATCATCAGTAACAATAGTTCCAGTATAAAGGACCAGGCCATTTGTAGGAACCCTGTTATACAATTTCAGCCTCTGCTGAGCAGAAGTAATAGCACCCAGGACAGACTGACGATTAACTCTGCTTTTGATGTTAGAGGCCGTACCATACTCATCTCCAAGCATCTTTGCAACACGCGCTATCTGATCACGTGGAGGCATGATAAGAGAGATCATACTGGTACCATTACCTCGGGCCTCTTCCAAACCCTTGATAAGCTTCTTAATTTTCCATATTTCAATATTCTTGTCAGTCTCTTGACCATCAGAACTCATTTTGTCAAGTTGTTGGAGTCCAAGTAAGACCTAAAAAGAGAGCAAGGAACAATAACACATTAGTTACAAAGGGAAAAAAAAAAAGAAGCAATAATACATAGGTCAGGATGATTCAGATTAATCAATTTCACAACCTCAGCCTTCCAAAGGATAACAAGAACCTTGAGACAAATCACTTGACGAATTTAGTTGATTAAATACTAGTACTAGTCGAAATTCCCCAGTCAAACTCAATATCTACGTGAAAGCTCCACTAGATTCAGATCATACAAATAAGAAATATCTATCGAGAATACGTAGACTGGTCTAGGTTACACATGTACATACCTATCTAAAAATCTGACCCATAAGAATAGTAAACGGCAAATTAAACAGACAGAAATTATAATCATGACCATTAGCTACTATTACCTAAAATCCTCTATTCTGATTAAACGAAGTATGAACAACACACTTTATTAGATCAAAAAAATCAGATCCAGAACATCAGAATATAAACGTTATGTACACAAACGATTCATGACAGGTATTAAATTCGATGATCCACGTCACTCACATAGCTCAGTGAAGAAGAAAATAACTTTCCTCCTTCTCCACGAAACAACAAGCAAACAACCAAAAACAAAGAACGGTAATACATGTATTCCAGCATAGATCAGTAATCAAAACTGTAAACAAGAACCGATTAAGCAAGCAACATGGATGAATCGGAAACGGAACGAAGTAAACACACGAAACGTACATAGATTCAAGCAAAGGTCCGTAATTAAGCAATAAAAAGAGCCGATTAAGAAAGAGAAGAAACGAAATAGCTTTCATCGGAGCGTACCGATCCAGAATCGAAAGGGAAAAAACACGTAAATAGTGAGCTGGAGGCTAAGGATTACCTGAGCTGCGGTGAAGCAAACGAGGGTTTTGAGAAGCAGCTGAAGATGATGAGTAGGAGAGAAGAAACCGAGAACTAGGGTATATATATGGGAAAGACAATAGAAAAGCCCAAATCAATTGGACTATGGTAAGGCGGTGTAGGTGTTTGCTTTTGGGTAGGTAATTGATGGTAGCCCAAACCGGGCTTGGTTCTGTTAGTGGCGAGCACAGACATAATTGGCCCAAACGGTCGGGTCTCGATTTATTAGTAATTGAGTCATTATAACCTATTTTCACGTCTAATTTTTGTAAGCAAATACTACATATTAGTTTCTTTAAACTTCAATTTTTTAAGCAAATACATAGCTTTTCTTTAAACTTCAAATTCTTCCGAACTATATATCAGTTCAAGAGTTGGTCATACAAATAAAATACGAAGATGCAACACTTGTAGATTTTTTTGGAGTTGGTTGTTAAGTGTTACCTATATAAAAACTCAAAGTATGCAAGTATCAAGTGAGAATGTCTTGTGTAAAGGACGAAATTCTATACAATAAAATCAATAAAATATGTATTTACCATTTTATCATGCATCAATCCGAGATTCCACAACTAATTAATAATGAGGAATTAGTCAAACTTGCCATAGTATTAACTAACATTATATCCAGTAATTAAAAACTGATCCATGAATATTAGAATTTCATCTGATCTAAAAAAGAAATCACCTAATCGGGCCCGAATCCAAATCGGTTCGCATACGAGACCAAAACCAAAAGTTTCATTTATTTGATTTATTTGTTATGATTTTTTATGTTCAATTTTTTTTTTAAATTGATCCAACATAAATATAAATCTGATCCATGTTGATCCGGGCCAAAGGTCCAGACGGGCCTGACTAAACCTTGGATTTTAATGGTGGATTGGTGCCCCCTGATTCTGGGTCCGGAACCTCTGGATACCCGACCCGTTATTGTCTATCAGTAGTTGAAGAACAATACTCCAATTTCATTTCACAGCGATCTTAAAAAGCTCCAATGGAGAACTCCGACGTATTTGGCACATCCACGGCGCCGCTAACATGGCACGACTTCCTCGATCGGATGCGCCACCCTTCCGCCGCCGAGTTCGTGAAAGCTATCAAAAGGTATTTACTACTATTTGCTTACTCTCTCTCATTCAATGATTCAATTGCAGCCGCTTTATATACATTCATATCTGCTCAATTCATTTCACTCATGATTGATCGTTAGTTTTTGTAACTTTCAGTTGGAACAAAATTTATTTATGATTTGTGATATAGGCTTAGTTCATAAAACGTTTTAACTATCTGCAAGTATTATGCATTGGTAGTGGTGATGGTAATCGCTTAAGGTACTGGCATTATAGCCCATGAAAGGTGTTTGCAGAGCAATGTTGTGATTATTTCCAGCTTAGAATAATCTGAAATTAGGTTAGAAGCCACGATACGGTGATTTTGGTAAAAAATCACTTATAATCTCTTATTCAGCACCTTTGTTCAAAATCCAAAAGACAGCAGTATTTAAGCTACTTTCAGGATGATGTTCCATTTGATCGCTTGCTAATGCGGTTTTGGTGTGCTGTGTATACAGCTGTTATAGGTTCAGTTCCATGTACTCCTATGTTGTTTACCACAAGTAGAATCATTATGTTTCCCGATGCTACTTATGGTAATGAAGTGATTTATCTTTGATTATGTTTGGGTTAAATGCTTCTAGTTGGTGATACCATATGCCAAGTGCCATTCCATGCACCATAAAATGCTGCGTTAATACAACTGTTATATAGCTCGGCTCAATTCTATTATATTTTGTTTTTTTGTTTTTGTTTTGTTTCCTATAAGTAGAGTGCTTAACTATTCAGATGCATCTTATAGGAATGAAGTGGTTATCTTTGATTTCGGTGGGGTTTAATGCTTCTAAGCTGGCAATAGCTTATGTGACTCCATTTCCATAAGGTTTACAATGTCATTTGCAGTCCACTCTCTTCATTCTGTTTTCGTCTTATTTATTTTTCACAGAGTGGTCATTTCTGTACTGCACCATGCCCATGTATTGTCTTAAGTTTGGAATTATATTATCCCTGTAACAATCTATTTTGTTTTCTGCATAACCTTGCCGTATGGAGAATACTATTATTTTGTATAGCTGATGTGGAATATGTGCAGTTTTATAGTATCTTTCTGGAACAATGCGCCGGATGCACAACGGGACAGTACAGCTGTGCAGGCATTTCTCGGAAATATGGAAGTGGCATTCAGGGCTCACTCTCTGTGGGATGGTTCATCGGAGGAGGAGTTGGAAAGTGCAGGTGAAGTGAGTATCAACTCAGTTTGTCATGCTAATTCATCTGTTGATTATATTTGTAGGCAATGGCAATTATCAATTCTGACATCCTTATTTTTTACTTGAATAATTTTGTGCTATTTGAAAGTTAAACTTCTGTGCATCTGAAAGTAACTTATTTCAATTGCTAGAGTATTCTGTTTGTCTAATCAAGCTGGTTGATTACAAGCTCATATAAGTTCAACTTCAATTTTTTTTTTTGAAACGGCAAATATTACAACTACTTCTACACTACTTTTATACAATTATCCGATACCACCTTATATCTCCACATCAATTTGATTTAAATGGTGTGGAGAATCTATCATTGCCAAATGAAACAATGTAGACGTTAGAAAATTTCATTTGTTGTGCTTTATATTTTACATCGGTCAAACATTAACCTAATTGAGAAAGAAGGATTGCAATTATTATTGCTATATCTGTAGTCACGTTTTCAGTGGTTGCACTAGAGATTTTGATGTCTACAATTGCTCATGATATTGCTTTACTTTTTGTCAGTAATAAACTTCAGTATCCAATTCAGAGGGGTGCTTGCAGCACCAATAGTGGATGGATCATGGATGTAATATAATACTTCTATTCTCCATCTAAGGAGTTGTTTTAGACATATTCATGTGTTTCCATGTGCAGTAAACCATGCCTGAGAACGTATTCAAGTGAATCCTCTCAATAGTGCCTACTGCTATGTAATTCACATGTTATATTATATAACTCAATATGTCATTATATTTCTGTTCTTGCAGTTGTATGTTTATGTAATTTGCCTTTCCTTTAAGTTTATGTTCGCTCTTTCAATTACAGGGGCTAGAGAAGTATGTCATGACAAAGTTATTTACACGAGTATTTGCTTCAATGGAAGAAGATGTGAAATCGGATAATGAGCTTCATGAGAAGATGGCTCTACTTCAACAATTCATTCGCCCCGAGAATTTGGATATTAAGCCCACATATCAAAATGAAACATCATGGTTGGTAAGTGAATTGGATGAAGTAGTCCTAGTACTTCTTAAGTGCATTACTTGTCCAATAGGAGCTGAGATTATATTACCTTGGAAAAGGGCCGGTCCATTTCATTTCCTGACGGTTGGCACATTCATTTAGAAATATGCTTTATGAGGCTGTTGTAGATCTCCCATACTTGGAGAACACTTGAACCAGCTCTGAAAGTTTTGCTGGGAAGTTGAATATGTTTGAGGCAAGACTGGAGTTTAGAGAGTATGCTACTTGACTAGATTGTTGTAGGTTAAATTAATTTCTACCATTCAGTAAAGATGTTTAGGATGATAGGTTCTGTATATAATCTACGTTCATCAGTGACTAGCATCTCGAATACATCCTGTTTCTCAATTTTGAAATCTGAGTTAATATTTACACGAGAGGGAGATGGAACAGAATTGGTAAATACATATATCCTGGGCCTAGTAGGAGGTTTACTTAATCTTCACTAGTTTATGATAATCGTGAATCTATACCAGCTAGCATATTTAGTAAGACCTCTCACCCTTCCTTTTCTATATTGCTATAGCTTGCGGAGAAAGAGCTCCAAAAGATTAACATGTACAAGGCACCAAGAGACAAGCTTGTGTGCATCCTAAGTTGTTGCAAGGTCATCAGCAACTTACTGCTCAATGCCTCACATGCATCTAATGTTGAACATCCAGGAGCTGATGACTTCTTCCCACTTCTCATTTATGTAACCATAAAGGTAATTTTACTTATCTTTTACCCTTCCGTTATGGTTATTAACTTTAACTTCTTCAGCATTAGGTGTCTTTCTATAGTGTCTAACCTCGTTAGCTGAGACTGTGTGTCAACTATGTGTTGTGTTACACTTACCTGGTATTATGATTAGATTCTTTTCCAGTAAATGTGAAAGCACCAAATCTTTTTCTTTTCTTTTCTTTTTTTTTCCCACAAAAGTTTAAGGAGATAGAAGCCCAACAAGAGTACAAAAGATAACAGGGGTATAACCCCAATTGAAGCCCCCCCCCCTCTCTCAAAAAAAAAAAAAGAAAAAAAAAAAAAAGCTGATTATTGAACTTAAGCAGGAGTATGGGATTTTCATGCACTTGTACAAGATTTAGGCCTAGAATCTAGTGGTACGCTGTTCTGCAGACAAACATATTCTGTAATTCTATTTTAGGCCTTGGGTATTGTTTGGTTGTCTAATTCTTTATGCTCATGGAGGACTTTATTAGGAGCCTTTGATTGTCTAATTCGTTATGTTTGTAGTCATGGAAGTACATGATTGATGAAGATAACAGATCAACCAGTATCAGGTTTGCCACTGGATAATGTTTTCCTCAACTTTGTTTGCAGTTTGGAAGTCATGAGGGTGTATATGTGCCATCACGAGTATTCTTGCATATGTTTTGATTAACAATTATTTTTTGCTTTTTCTCGTGAGTATCTTAGACTCAGATCTTTGCTTGGCATCTTATGCAGGCAAATCCCCCTCAACTGCATTCTAACTTGGCGTACATACAAAGATTCAGACGACAAACTCGCTTGGTAGCAGAAGCAGCTTACTACTTCACCAACATGCTATCTGTTGAGTCCTTTATATCAAATATCGACGCAAAATCCATTTCGATGGACGAAAGGAAATACGAAAGCAACATGGAATCCGCTCGATCACTTCTTTCTAGCTTCTCTGACAGCCCAAACAGCTTATCCCCGAATCAGATGAAAATCATGGACACATTCCTAAACAAGAGCCTGTGGAGCCAAAACCAGCTTTGAGTTCTAAAAATCATCAGTCCTCAGAATCATCTGAAATTAAATCCGGGAATGACGAGTCATATGGAAAGGAACACATATCCATAAATAAAATTCCTTCAATCCCGGATCTTGAAAATAAAGGTGCAACCTTGCTACTGAAGGAAAATGAAGCAAGCCAATTTATTCATGACTTCCCCTTTTTATATTCTCAGGCTGGGGACCTCACGGTTGTAGACGTAGATGATTTCCTGAACAGCTATAAGCAACTTGTATTTAAGTATGTCTGCCTCGCAAGAGGTGTACGTGGTGGGAACGATCCGGCTTCTTCATTAGCTACTGTCCGTAACAATAATCAAGAGCAGCCTGAAATTGCCAAGGAATCAGTAATGAGAAGTGAATATAATGTGAATACGGACACTCTGGAGCATTCCCAAGTTGGAGAACATTTACAAAAGATAACCGAATCTATTTTGGATATGGATACAGAAAATCAAATCCAAAATCTAGAGCAGACCGTAATTGGAAAGCATTTTGAAAGGATAAATGAACCTATTATGGGTATTGGTATGGATACTAAAGGCCAAAATGCAGATCAGACTGGCATCAGAAAGAATGAGTCAGAAAGCAGAAGTGAACATAGAGGAGTCGAAGAATCAGTGTTGGGGTTGGAGAGTACCGAAACAAAGCTGGCAGAAGAAGTGACAGAACAAGCTCAGGCAATGAAAGTTTCAAAGGATGACCCATAGTTCAGCTGTTCAGGTATCCATTTAATGTGTAGGATTTAGGGCAATGTTGTTGCTGTTTCATCAAACTGCTTTCCTGGTTTATTAGCGAAGGAAAGTTCATACTTCTGCAGGTATGTTTCTGTTTTGCTCTTTTCATGTTATCGTGGATAGCAGAACAGGTTATAACCTGTAAATTGTAAGGGTAGGTTATCTGATTCCCAGAAAGATCTTTGATTAGTAGCTAGGACTGTGTTGTAACTTGCAACCAGCACAAACAACTTGAGGGTTTTTTTTTGCACTTAACCCAGATAGTTTGATACCTACACATAGGAGGAGGTATTGCATTAACCAACTGATCTTATTATCCACTTTCGCAAACCTAGACTTCGTGAACTTCCCGTTAGGGTTGATTAAATGATTAAATCAATCAAATCCATGAAATCACATGTCGTATCGTATTATTAGACATAAGAAACCCCATCATTATAAAAACATTAAATATCGGATTAGAAGGATGAAATCTACTCAACCCAACCACCATGTACGAGGCAAACAGTCTTTTCAATTCTTAATGAGCCAAAGACCATTCCCAAGCGACATTGAAATAGTAGAATACAAGTTGGTAAAGTGAATTAAAAGATCGGAAAAGTAATTATGAAAATATGTCCCTACTTCGACGTAGAAGAACTTGGTTCACGTTTGGTTGTCTGATTGCCGATTGGATTACAGTTGAAAAGAGAGAAGCAGAAAGATCTCTTGGTCAGCTTTCTTATCTGTACGTACATACATTAATATTAATTGTGAATCCTAGTCCATTCAGATTATATATGCTGCAGAACAGAACAAGTGACTATGTTACAAAATGGACAGCATGAAAGTTGAGCTTGGTTGGTCAGCAGCACAGGTAATAAGAGAGCTATTTCTTAACAACTGGATCATGATCAATATTATTGTTTTTGTAGCTTTTGTTATATCCAAAGTGTGTGCATGTGTTACTTGGTGTGATAGTGGAATGATGAATTATTGTTGTTGCAAAGTGTTTTTTGTTGTATTTACAAGTATTGATAATTAGTGGCATGCATGCATGCATATGAAAAGAAAAAAAAGGATATGGCAATGTGTCTAAAAATTGTGTCCAACGCCAAATCTGGCAACCATCGAATTATTTGATTAATTCTCCACCTCATCATAAACTCCCTCCCATTAGAATTAGAATTTTGAACATGGGATCAAGAACACATTATTCCCTTTTAAGTTTTAACGAACTGAACTGAAACACCATTGCGCGTTAATGTAGTAAATATTTGAAGTACTAATTAGTTAGTCATTCACAATGTTACGAATTTAGTTTGTTAGGTGATGGTTTAAAGTTGGTCGTAGGTGATGTCCAATTATGTTCAGTTTTTCCTTTGCCGTTTCAGATAGGACTTTTCAACTTGTTTGATTTCTGTCAACAATTAAGTTAGTTCAAATTACAACGCTTCTTAATATCCATGAAACTCTTCGTTGCACCAATTTGTTACGCCGCCTAATAACCGTTTATTTTGCTTTTATTTTGATATAGTTGCGTTGCAGTCTTTGCCTACTCTATTCCCCGGAGTCTCTGTTTTTTTTTCTTTTTTTCTTTTTTTTTTTTGTTGTTGTTGTTTTCATAATAGGCCATGGTTTGCCAATTGGCTGGTTTGACACAAACAATCGTAGATATTTGTCAAAATTGGTAGGTGGCTGTTGGCCTATGGCAGGTGAGAAAAGGATGAAATTATTGCATATTGCGAAGAGATATACTCCCTCTCTCCCAGATCAGCTGCATCATTTACTTTTGAACACATTAAATAAGGAGAAGAGTTAAATATTGAATTATATGGACATAGACACATAGTGGAGGTTGATTTTACTATTGAGGATTGTTGCCACTGAAATGTGTTGATGGAATAATTATAAAATTATTACTAACATATTCAAATATGAAATAAATGAAATGATACAATTCTAGCGGAACGACAAAATGGTGCAAATGTTGTGGAACGAACGAGTATATGTCTATTGAACAGAGGCAAACTAGAAGCGAATTAATTTGTTGAAAACCAATTAGGAGTTTAATTTGAACCGAATTACCATCAACCATCACCCCAAAAGTTGTTTCAAAAAATAATTAATTAATGGCTCCTTCAGTGTTCTTCTTTGTAACTTTTCATTTTCTTGCGTTCTTGCCCCTTTTCATTCTTTAATTTTCGTAAATCCAGACACTTTTGCGTAAAAAAAAAAAAAAAAACCACAAACAAAATCTGCTGTACAAAAATGAAGTCGCAAAAATTATGACAGCAAAAGGTGAAAAAGGAGCAAGGAAGATCACGAGTGACCAAAGATTAGAAAACTAATTACTTGCTACCCTTTTCTACGACAAACCCTGTAGCCTCTAAAATATTTTACCACGTCGATCGACTCAGCGTGATTTCATTTATCACTCTGCTAGTGGATTAATTAAATTAAGAGATTAACTAATAGCCTTTCTTTGATGCCTCATTTTAAGAGACATCTGATGTGATGTACCGACACTACCAGATCACGTTCTTACACTAATTAAACAGGATTATTAAATTTCTGAGTATTCATTAAAACTATGCAGATCCAAAACTTTGGTTTAGTTTGGTTTAGTTTGTTGGTGTAGTTTAAGTTTGAATCACGCGTCAAACTGTTGAAGCAATATGCATATGAGCAGTTAATTTGTTTGCATTAGACAAATTTAAACTCACGAACTTAATTAAACAGAGGCCACGCTAGGTTTTTTAATTTTTTTTTTTTGTTTTACACGTCAATATATATTACTAAAAAAGAGATAATAAATACAAGTAAAAGAGAAATAATACGCTAGTTCATTTTATAAATGATACCCTGAACTTTATATAATTTTACATTTAATTATCAAGTACATGGAAACTTTATGATAGGCGTAAAATAACTTGACAAATTACCGAATTTGTAAGATGCATGGTATTGGAGTAAAATATACATGAAATTTTTTATGATATACGCTATGAATCCACCCTGGCATGCGACGCCACCATACATGCAAGTGCAATATTTAAAATTTTCAGTTTTCTTTTCTTGGTAAAAATAGGAAAACATTGTGAAAAAATTTAAAGTTTATTAATTATACGCTATTATATTATGAAAATGACGAGCTAGGTGAATAGCACGTTCCAGGCACATGTATACAAATAGGATATGTCGGACGCGTCAAGAGAAGCACACATGTAATATTGTACATATACTTACTCTCTTTAAAAGCAAATAATACTTTATAAAATAATCACCATTTAACCATTGTACCGTTTTGATTTGAACCTTATATTTCTTTTGATATATTTGAGGAGTCAACTTGAATAGTAGCACAACCTCCTATTCAAGCACTATGTATCATAATAAAAGAACAACTTCATTAAAAAAAAAAAAAATTGTCTATAAAAGTTTCCATAAATAGCATGTGATTGTTTATGGATTCAACTATTTGTAGTTTTAGGCATGTATTATTAGTTTTAGCCATTAAAAAAATACAATATATAATTTATAGTGCTACAATGGCTGAATTCAAACGGCTAACTTTGTCAGTGTAAATTTTAACGAAGATAAGGCAATCTAAATGTGGAGATATAAGAGTTTAGAATGTTGTATATGTAATATTTAACGTTTAAAAAATATTATTACTTCGAACTTTACATATAAAATAAAATTTGTGAATAAATAAATATTCACCGCCTAAAAATTATTGGAAATGTGGCATATGTTTAAAGCTAGCTAGTATGTGACATGGAGAATCCTACAAGGAAACTCGAGGTTATTATTCTCACCGATGATAATGTCAAATCTGTTTGCTAGTAGCAGCTAGATAGAGTGATAGACAGCGTGTCGTGCTTGAAAATTGAAATTGAATTCACATAATAAAGCACCATATATAACTTGGCTTCACATTAATTTCTTGATATTGACTGGGGTTTTTATTAAAGTGACATGCATGTTACGCCAACCACGTTATACCGAGGACCGTATACTGTGGAATATGGAACCACACAACTTTTTATCTTTCGCAAATTCGTAATTCAATCACAAAGTTTGGATAAATTTCATGTAGAATAGTGAGTTTCACACATAAATATTTTTATTTACTTAATTATGAGTATCCGAATTTTATATCATTATAAGTAGAAACTTTTAAATAGCAAAAAGAAAAAAGAAAAAAAATGAAGCAATCAGTTATTTATGGGTTTTATAACGATTGTCCCCTTCAATTATCGGCTAAACAAGGTAGCAGATAAAGACTTTTGGAAAAATTTCAGGCCAATGCTTTTGAACAAACTTTTTATGGACATTTGGGATAATTGCCCCATGGTTGAGTGATGTAATTAAGCTAGGTGATTTTTTTATTGATATAACTACTCCTTCGTCTCACAAAACTTTACCCACTTTTCATTTGTAGGTGTCCCACAAAACTTTATCCATTTTCCTAAAATGGAAGCTACCCCACACATTAAAAACATTATTTTGTACACTATATTACAACTTTACCACTACTTTATACTTTTAACAACTCCATTTCATTTAAAAAAGGGTTCATATCTTTTTAGGGTATCAATAGAGCACCTAATAACATATATTACCCATTAGACAAACAATAACATTTTAGTGTCGAATTTGACCAACCCGGCGCTCTAAGGACTGTTCCAAAATCTGATTTTTTGACAGCCAAACAAGATTGTGTGGGAGGACTACAATGTAATTGAATTTTACATATTTTTAGTCTTTTCTTTATTAGCCTCGAGTACACAGTAGTTCGATCATTAGATACAATAGATTATACTGTAGCCAACTTGGTAAAAGAGTCCATATGGTAAAGCTACTAATCTATGTTTTGAAACTGGAAGCCAGGCCGGACACCCCAAAAGGAGGTCGGACCGGGGTTGGATCGGATTAGACCGGGGTCAGACCGGAATAGTGTTGAACTGTCCATTTAACGGTCCATGGTCAATCCGGTTAAACCGACCGGGCAAACCCGTTTTTTAAAACATAGCTACTAATATGATCTATTTCAAAAAGGGGGAAATTCAGATCATTTGAAGTAGAATGGACTTGAAGCTGAGCATGCACCTTCTCCGCCAGTTCCTTACTTCCATATCTAGCTAGAGAATCTGCTACCTGGTTAGCTTCACGATATACAAACAAATTTTATACCCTTTTAAGTGACTTAGCAGGATCCTAATAGTTCTAAGCATTTGGAGCTGAAGACAATCCTGCCTGCTCTATCTATTACAACAAGCCACAACAAACTGAGAATCAGACTGAATGATTAGACGGCCTATATTCATTTGTTTTGTCAAAATTAAACCATGTTTGAGAGCCATTAATTCAGATGTGTTATTAGAACAAACTCCTACATAGCCTGAGGCGACCCTTTATGAAATGGCCATGCTCATCCCTAAAAACAATTCCCACGTCCGCTTTCCCTGGATTTCCAATCGATGAACCATCAATGTTCATTGCTATGTATACAGGTGGTGGTAACTGCCATTTACAGAGATGCAAACGTAAAGTGGTGTGCTGTGTTTGATAAAGAGGTTGCATAATTGTCATGTAATACGTTATAGGAAAGTATAAGCTAGATGATTTGGTGTCTTTAAGATTTGCCCCCAATAGTATTTTATTTTGAAAAAAGAAAAAGAAAACCTTTACCTTACCATCAAAAAAGTCTATTATCTGATCATTTACCACCATAAGTGTTAAGGGGTATACCGTATACATTCACCTCGATGATTATAACTAATAGGTACACATACACCTCAATTGGATCTAAATGTCAGGTAAGAGCCATACAAAATACATAAATTTCAATTAGATACTTCTATTGTTGATCGACCAGCAAAAATACAAAATGGTCCGTGTAGTATTAAGTGAATATGCATGAATATATATGATGTTGAGAGTCTTGAGACTCAACAACTTTCATCACACCCATAATTAATTATTAATCCATCCTGAATTAAATGTAAGATGTTCTGTGCTTTTTAACATTTGCAAAATATAAAATGTTTAGACCTTATAAATTACTCCACCACCATTAAAATATTGTTTTACTCCTCTGATCATTTTTTTTTATTGTTACTTTTTTTCATGAGTCTATTTTTTTCATTTTTTTAATGAGTTGTTTGAATTAATTATGTTTCTTATAGGGTAATTATTACATTTATTAATCTTTGTGATTTTGCCAAAACATCTTATATTTGATTAAGTAGGGAGTAATTTTTTCTTTCAAAAAACCAGCCCCTATCATCTAACCAATTATTTCACTACTTCAACCTAGATCTACATTTTGAAACATCTCACAATGACTTCGATTGCATTATGTTGTCAAGTGTGGTTAAAGGGGATTTTTGAACATGACGATTACTTCGAAAAGAAGCAAAATTGTTTGTACATGCTAAATAATATTACTAGATGATTTATTATGCATGTGTGTTGATGTGAAGCTAGCCTTGGTAGCATTGCGTGTCGATTTTGGGTAAATTGCCACCATCACAGGCTTCAACGGAATTATTCACCCATTTGTTTGGTTCATAGAAAATATTCTTTTCAGACAAACAAATTCCAACACCCTTGACAATCTATGGGCACTAAAATTCCAAGATAGAGATGTCAATCACTTTCTGAACTGGAAATACGTACATGTATGTAGTATCTACACAAAGTATACTACACAACGAGTTGAGTCAAAAGATAGTTCGTTCGGTGCGAATAATTATCAATTATATTATTTTCGTTTAAGAAAATATCAAATTTTTTTTTTTTTTCATGCTAAGAAACACATGACCATAGTCATATTCTCCATTTTTGCAAAGTTCAATCTAAGTACAGTACTTGTGTAATTCCGGTTTGAAGTTTGAACGCGTTCAGGTTACATTATGCTCACCATAGTTATTCAATTTGCGATCATTTTTCCCAAAGCGAGCCCCAATAATCCTTGCAATATACTAGGAGTAGGTCCTTATAATAATATAATAAAACTTGTGACACTGATCAGTATAATCCTAAAGACTACCAAACAAAAACATGAATTTTACGTTTAGCATGAATACAGAACACGGGTTAAGGTTTGAAAAATAATTCAATCATGGACACGACTCAAATAAAAAAGAGTACTCCGATCCAATACATTATAGTAGTAGTAGTCTCCATGTTTTGAATTTGCAGGCGGAACAACTGAACACAAGCTAAGGTAATGGTCCATTCTCAACCAATTTGAAAGTCAAGTCAGTAGTGATTTCAGTTCTTGACCCATGCAAATAAAAGACTAATTTTGTGGTATTACGCCAGAAGAATATCTACTGCACATGTAACTTACCATTTTCATTGTCAATACTGATAGAATATAAACTTTCCTAGAAATTCAAAGTATTGAGAAGGTTTGAAATTTATATTAATTGTCCGATAAATATTATCACTCCTATACATGCTAGCTACCATTACAGTCTTACAAACTTGGAGTACTGTATTTTTATAAGTTCTGATAAATAGACTTAAAAAAATGACACGCATCCACAAGTCTTATTTAATGCCAAGGACAACATGATTGTACAAGCCGGTGGCTGTCACACTTTAGATTTATTTCACGAATTTTGCGCAACTCTTTGTCTGACTTGGGATTTTGATCATTAATGATGCTGTTCAATGTGCCAGTTTTTTTAACTTTTGAAGTAACTTTTAATGATGGTTATCTACTTTTAATGTCACATACTTTCATCGAGCTCCCGACTCCATTAGGCATGCAAACACTCTAGCTAGCGTCCTTTTTCTAGTTGTGGTTAAGTAGTCTAAACAATCAAAAGTTAAGAGAACTATACATCGGTCGGTATAAATATATACTAACTGTAGTGTACTCAAGAAGTTGAGTAGATGAGTTAAATTCAATTGGGTATGTTTTTTTTAATATGAATTGAATTTATTTATAATATAAAAACAGCTAAACAAATTTAAACTCAATTAATTTGTAGTGAAGTGAAATTAATAATGTTTTAGACAAAAATAATATGGCCTAAGACCCTGTTAAATTCAGGTTCAAAACTCTAAATATAACTTATTGTTGAAGGTATAAATTTCAACAAAGTATATCTAAATTAAATTGAAATAATTTGAAGCTAAGGTATCGGAATGAAATTACAAAATATTTGATCAACAAACAAACACTTGTATTGACACACGACACAGTGAATGAGTGAATGCATCATGCATATAAATACCCATATCCTGTCAACCCCCATATTCAATTCCTCCCTCTTTTGACACTTTTTGGGGAGTACCTTTTTTCTATCTCTCTACTCTCTCTCTATCCAGTTTTAAAAAAAAAACACTTGTCCGATCTCCTCCCATCCCACCTTGTTCATTCCCACCTCCAAAACAAACACCAAATCCAGAACAAAATGGGTAATGACAACAGGTACAACAATCACAGCATAGAGCACCACCAGCACCATTTCAATCAGAAGATCTTCCTCCCAATCTTGTGCAAATTAACCCTCAAAGACATAAACCTCAACAACAACAATCAATCCAAAAACCGGATCAAAAAAACCGATGAGCCTTCTTCTCCTAAAGTCAGTTGCATGGGCCAAGTCAAGCGCAGCAACCGTGTCACCACCTTCCCCACCGCCACCGCCGTCCACCAACAGAAATACTCCAGGTTAAGGAACCTCTTCTCCAGCAAATCTCTATTGCCTCCTGCAGCTACCAATCCAGTTTCGGTTCGGAGTAAAAGTTGCAGAGCTAGCAAGGATGTACGCGTGATTAGTACTGATAGGAGACGATTGATGAGATCGAAGAATGATGAAGAGAGTGATTGTGGTAAAGTGGAGGTGAATATTAGGGAAATGGATCCGCCGTTGCCGGTGGTGAAGAAGGTGGCGCGTGATGAGGTGAACATATGGAAGAGGAGAGGGATGCAAGGGTTGCAGATTAACCAGATCCCATTGCCGAATTGCAGGTTTCAGGCAGCTCCAACAACTGTTTGATTCCTGGATTTTTACTACTCTATATTCGGATATGGATTTGTATTCAGTTGTAAGGATTTTTTACTGTGGTATTGGAGATATCAGATATCAAGCCAGGGTGTGAAACTCAAACAGGGGATAGTATTAATTAATTAATTAATTAATTAGTACTAGTACTAGATCTAGGATTCCCTCATTATTCTATCAAAGTAGTAAAAGTACAAGAGACTATTACGTATTAGTTCATGTAAATGGAATTTTAAATTAGGATTTTTACTTTCTTCCTTTTCTTTTAGTTTTACTTTTTTGTTTTGAGATGGACTCATGTCTATGTCCATTGTGACTTTTTTTTTTCAACAATTTTCAAAACTGTTAAAAAATTATATTGTTTAACGTCTATATTTTCATTATTATATTATTTTATTAATTATTTATTATTGTAATTATAGTTAAATCAAAAGTTATTGACATACCAAAAAAACTAAAATGGTAACTTATGGAATACTAATAGTGAATTGGGTTAATTATAATTATAATTTAGTGATGTTTCTAAAACTTTCTTATTGATTAGTGATACATGTAAAAAAGTTAATCCTCCTATCTTATTTAGTTGTCTTTCTAGAAATTTTGTTATAACACTAATACTTATCACTTTAAGCATAATATTTGATATTAATATGTTAAACTCTCTTCTGTCCCTATATTCACAACTATCAATACAATATAATATTAATATCAATAGGCTTTTGAAAATAAGTTTTATAATTACAAAACTAGTAATAAGTCTTACTTAATATGTGTGAAATTACTAAAATGACAACTAAAAAATATAGTAGGGAGTATTATAAATTAGTGCTAGTGAATAAATTAGGGATGTCCGCTGACAATCAACTAACCTATTATTTAATTTTAATACTCTATTACTTTTCTAATTAAACCAACATCTTTTTTAAAATTATATATATTATAATTAGCCTCAAAGAATCTGAGATAATAGACGTACTCCTCTTTCCGTTGTCGAATCCCTAAATATTATCACCCTTGAAAATTGACAAGCATCCTTCCGTAGAAAGATCCCAGAATTCTTTCAGGCAAGGCAGATTCCGTTCATGTGCAGTAGAAATCGTGAAGAATCGGCAGTCTCAACCATCTCAATCAATTGTGTATTCCTAACCAAGCAACACTATTATTTATTTTTTTTCTTCTTTTTTTGAAAAAGGGATCAAGCAACACTATTGAGGGAAGCATCACCCCGTCTATTCATTTGTTTGTTTGTTGGTTTTTAAATTTTGTAACTTTGTTTTACCCAACGCTCTAATTCCGGCAAGCATTATCTTTATTGTTGTAGATTAAATTCCCACATCGATAGCCTCTCTTGAAAATCACAAAATCCGGGAATATGTTTCAAAATGATGAAAGATATTTGAAATAATATTTCTGGTAGATGTTGGATTCCGTAAGCAGAAGCATCTCTTGAACTGATAGTGAAGAAAATTGCAAGGTAATTGATTGCAATTTTGCTCAGTTTGGGTTTGTTGTTTTGGTTATGACATTATGATTTATCGGTGAAATCCATCATATTTCTCTTTAGGGATGAGTACAAAAGCTGATCAATCTAAGAGCAGTTCCAGCGCTACAGGGAAGCATCTTTATGGTCTACTCAATTGTTTAATTGTGCTAGGGTCATTGTGAATTACATTTTGTTGTGATGGAACCTCTGTCCTATATTAAGTTTGCACTTGAACTCTCTGTTTGTTAAGCTGCAATTGTTTTTTCAAAAGGAAAACAAAACTAGTTTAGTGGTGCTTTTATCTTGTGTTGGTGCTTGTGGTGAATACACTTTTTGTGTTATTGATGCTTGGGTAATGATCTCAGTTGTAAGGTGCTTTTATCACGAGGCTTTTACTTGGTGTTGCTCGTGATTTTAAGAGTAGTGGTGCTTTTATATTGTGTTGTTGCATGTGGTGCATATGATTGTCGATCGTTTTGTTGATGCTTGAGATTAACTGTATGGAGTGAGATACTTCAGTTTATATATGTAGCTTGGACATAATCCCTGTTGTAAGGTGCTTTTATCAGGGTGATTGTAATTTTAAAGCGTCTTATTTTTGCATATGTTCTGGCTGAATACTTATACATTGGTATAGATTGGACTGTGGAGTCTCTGTCTGTATTTTGATGGAACAGCTCATGAAGAACACGAATATGGCTGCAAAAGTTTCCCTAGACCTAGTGCAATAGTATCGTGGCATTGTTGAATATATTCTGTTTATGAGCTTTTTTTTTTAATAATCGAACCATTACAATTTCATAAGTAGCATTACAAAGCTAGTAATAAACTATAAATAATCTCGCACTTGACGAGAATTGAACTTATGACCTCTAGTGTCATGACACCTCAGTCTAACCAATTGAGCTAAACCTCATTGGTTATGAGCTTGGATTACACATCTAAATTTTCTTGCAAATAATATTGCTCTTTGATGTACGTTTACAATAGCAAATCGTATATTAGTTGCGATTATCTAGACTTTATTTCTTATCTATTTTTTAAGGATTTGAATCTGCACACTGGTCTTTGTAGTTCCAATATTTTGGTATTAATAAGTTTTGTTTTTTTTCGTCATGCCGATGAAATTTATAGTTATGTTTCAATGTTTCCTTTCTCTTATAAGATCAGTTAATATTTCAGTGAATTGTGTGGCTACATGAACCACAAAATAAAGGTTTTTGATGATGATGCATAGCTGTTGTAACCATGCTTAATTCTTGGCCTGGCCTGGACTGGACAGATAAACTGTGCGTGAAGATTGTATCAATGACATTCACTAAAGCATCTTTCAGTTTTACATGCTTAATTTTTTTCTTTGAACTGTGCCTTAATCAGCTTCGAATGATAGTGATGCATGTAACTACTGACATGCTGCAAATAAGCAACATATATTGTTGAGCTTTACAGCATCATGTTCATTCTAAACATCCATCTTTCAATCAGCAAGTATCAAATTCTATAGAATCCAGATCAATAAAAAGCAACCAAGGAAAGTAAATAACAAAAGCACGAAATATGGAGGAAAAAAAATTAAAGTGATTACAAAGAGAAATAGCAGAATAGTGAGTGGAATTGTAAAAGTAACAAGCACTAGATTATTGATCATGATGAGAAATTTTGGTTTGAAACGTGATAATGAAGAAAATTTTGCTAATGCTGGATTAAATTTAGTTTTGGAATTGACGGAAGGTAAAATACATACATGAGATGATGAAGGTTTGTTAGGTAAAAAAAAAAGAGTGAATTCTCAAATACTAAATTTACTATAATCACTAATCTATAAACAAGTTATCACTAATTTGGCATAACGAAATTAGATCACATTAATTTACCATAATTTAGCATACAGATTTCAAAGTATCACTACTATTTTGTAATTATTTCATCTCAAAACTCCATAATACCATCACTTAATAGTATTAAACTCATGCAAGGATTAACCAGAGCATGTTAACAAACTTTTTGTATGTTGACCAAGAAAAAGTAAGCATAAGAAATTAATTTTCTACTACTGGAAAATTATATGCAGCTAGGATTTTATGCACATTGCTCCGTCTGTAGTTCAAATAGGATTAATTAAATTGAGCTTTCAATTAAGAACCAATGCTGTTTCCGGAGAAGCCAGTGTTCAAACCTCTCAGCCGAAGATCCTAACTCCTAGAGCGTAATACCATCATTGTTCACCCTTGTGCTATTGCTTTCAGTCCCAAATCCCAATTGACATCCCTCTGCTGCACCCGTAAATTCACAGAATAGTTTATTATCATACTATCCCACCAGGACTAAAAATTCCAGAGGAAATCACGAAGTCAGACAAGACAAGATCAGCAATGCAGTCCAAATTTTTCTTCACAAACAATCAACTCTTTCAAGTTATTATTCTCGAATAACCCGACCAGGTTTTTTCCCTGCTCTTCCTGACGAAACTAAAGGCTTCGAAACAGTGTATGATAGGAAAAAGGCAAAACATAGACAAAACCCCCCAAGTTCTGGAAACCCGTGATGCATGAGAAACTGGCCTGCTTTCCAAAAAAGATGCCATACACATATGTTGCTTTATCTTATGGAACATTTTATGGAATTCTTCTCTAGTATTGGGCTTCAATCACAATCACATACCCATTATCCACAAACCAGGGCGAGAGGAGATGGCAAACAGACAACCCCCTCTGAACTGTTCTCCAATGTGTGTGTCAATCTTGCGGTCCTGATGATGTTTTTCAATCTATCTCTGAACACAAATGCTTTTCTTTACCTCTTCCGCAGCAGCAGGAACATCACCCTCTTCTCCTTCCTGCTTGGTGGCAGTCTTCTTGCAGCCAATGTCAACTCAGTAGTGTTGATTTGTGAAGATACCCTTGCTTGAATGGAGCAGCATCACCTTGATTAATAGCAGCCTGTACCGGATAAATAATCACAGCATTAGAGAACCCAACACACATGCATAATGATGTTTGATTTGGGTTGCGGTCCTTGTGGAGGAGAATTTGGTTTTGGTTTTGGTTTTGATCTGGGTTGTCTGGGTTTACGGTTGCTCTATGGAAAGGAAATTTTCGCAATCGAAGATAAGATGAAATTCGTTCAAGAGATCAAACTAATTAGGGTTCTTCCTACAATCCTGGAAGTCCAGGAAAACAGAGTGGAAAGATCTCCCATAGGAGTCAGGCGGCAATTCAGTCCAGAGATGAATTCCGCCCTTGTTGATTTGATGTTCAACTCCAACTCTGAGTCAGATTTACAGGCAATTATCACACTTCTAGAGAAGAGAACTTGGGTGGGGCAATTGACTACAGGAAGGTAATCTTACAATTGTCTTTTAATTTCAAATCAAAAGATTGATGATCCTAACTACAATGCTACTGTTTCAGCTAACCATTCTCCAGATATATTTAGATTTCTAATGTCTTATTTCAAGAATACAAGAATTGGAAAGTATTACCTATCCTGGTGGGGTGGGAGGGGGTTGGGAGAACCAAGTTCACATAAACTGTTTCCTCAACGAGTCATTGGGACAAAACCCTTGTTAGGCAGGTCAAAGTGTTATAGTTAGATTAATTGTTAATTTTAGAAAACTACACTTTTCTCCATTCCCAATAGAGTATTGCAGTGTGACAGCAGGCAGAAACTTACTTTTAGTTTCTCCCGTTTGATAATTCTTTCACATAGAAGTCGCAGTCTCTCCAATTCAACCTGTACAAGTCGGTGGAAGGAACCACATGTCAAGTCTTCGCAAGTAAAACAAGCTAACAGGAATATAAGATATTTAAGAAGAAACAGAAAGAAATCAAATAACATCAATTGCTTACCCTGACTTGCTTCAGACTCTTAAACTCTTCAATTCCATGCTTCTGAGTATCAGCCTGAATGAGCATGCAAAGACAATGCAATCAGCACCAAATTGCACAATCTAGATATTTAAAAGGAAAGGCACATATAAAACACCTTCGCTCTCTATTTTGTGCTATGCTTTTCACAATAAGCCTTGTGTTGCAACTTCCAGCAGTTCTCAGTCATGCAAAAACCAGCACTTCCAGCACAAGTAGGATGAAATGTGTTCTGGCAGTGCCCATAACTACACTGTAAACACAATAGCAATAACAAATCATGACCCATATACAATTGCACTTACATTTAGACAGTTTCCTAAATCAATAATCTCATAATTCTTTACCTTGAGGCAGGCACCTTGCTTGCGATAGCATACAGAGCAAGTGTCATTTCCTTTGCTCACCATTTCCTGAAAATGCATGAACATTTTCAATATATTGCATAACATGCTCACCGTTCCCTCTTGTCCACATCTGTATTTTGACTCTAACACCCACTACATTGACATCAAATTGAAAATGCATAAGCTTGGAGAAAAACTAAAGAAATAACCATGAAAAATAACATAATGAGCAAAATAGATAAAAAAAATTGTTTACTTCAGCACATAAGGCATGCATAAACTATAGGAGTTGTACTACTTTATAATATTATACTAAACTAACTACAACTTTATAATATTGCAGGTTCAAAACTATCCAAGCTGGAGATATTTGATTGACAAGAGGACATATGATTCATACTGCAAAAAGAAGGATTTTGGCTTGTGCGGTTGTAAGATAGGTTGTTGTTGTGGTCGTTTTCAAATTAGGTTGTTGTTGTGGTCGTTTTCAAATTAGATTGTTGTTGTGGATTTTCATCGAAGAATTGGATATTTGATATTTCTGATGGTGTGTCGTTTGACATTGATTAGTGCTAATATTTGTTTTTTCATTTAATTGTTTCCAACTGCTATACTTCAATAATCAGCACCAAATTGCACAATCTATATATTAAAAAGAAAAGGTATAGATAAATACCTTGACTCTCTATTCTGTGCTATGCTTTTCACAGTAAGCCTTGTGTTGCAACTTGCCACCAGCAGTTCTCACAGTCATGTAAAAACCAGCACTTCTAGCACAAGTAGGATGAAATGTACTCTGGCAGTGCCCATAACTACACTGTAAACACAATCACAATAACAAATCATGACCCATATACTATTGCGCATACATTGACAATTAACCAAATCGATAATATCATAAATTTTTACCTTAAGGCAGACACCTTGCTTGCGATGGCATACAGAGCAAGTGTCATTTCCTTTGCTAACAGTTTCCTCAAAATGCAAAATGCATGAACATTTCCAATATATTGTATAACATCAAAGATAACAAAAAAGGACTTGTCTCATTTAAAGCAAGTACTCACCGTTCCCTCAATGGGATTTACTTGTCCACGCCTGTATTTTGACTCTAACACCCACTGCCACTACATTGACATTAAAATGAAAATGCATGAGCTCGGAGAAAAATTAAAGAAATAACCATGCAAAATAACATAATGAGAAAAATAGCTATATAAATTTGTTTACTTCCATTTACCATCCATAGACTTCCTAAAAGCACTTGCAGTGCCACCACAGACCACATTCTGCAACAAAGTAAGGCTTCTCCGGCGAATTTGCTGCCAGAGATCCCGAACCCTGGGAAGACAACAAGTCTTCACACAATTCGCAATGCCATGGTCCTGGTGTGCTTTTCACACTACGATAGCAATCCAGGTGAACTGCAACCTGCGGGAATTTGACGGAAAAAATATGAACATGCAGCTTTGAGCTAGTCAATCAAGGTTCAATCCTTCGCATCTAGAAACCCAGTCACCAGAAGAAGCTTGAGTATTGTGTTTGCTGCAACAGGGGCCTGAACTTGTCGATGCTACCAATTGTGTATCTTCTCGAACACCTGCACAGATTAGGTAATTTACCAAACAATCCTTGAGCATAACATAGAATAATTGCCTGGAAATTACCAGCCAATGGGTGTGATTCAGTATCCCCAACTTAAAAATTCTTTTCCTGCAGCAAATTGGACGGATGTATATTTGAAGTGGGCACACCTTCCCCATTCCTAAAGGATCAAAATCCAAATGAATTTACAACAGGGCTGTGTAACTTCAAAATTGAAACTATAAATGTCCAAAAGAATACATGATTACAGCACATAAAGAGAATATAGAAACTCACAATAGAACAGGTGAGCAGTCGGCCAGCAGCTCAGATTGCTTACCATCCTCGGATAAAGATCTTCAGAGCTCATCTGTAGCTGTAAATAATGCAAGATAGTTAGTAAAGATAGTGGTCCTAAGTACGAACAGTAAGGTAGCAGTGATATCTAATTGTATTTTTCGAAATAACACATTAGAGAGCTAATCCCCAGCACAACCTTCACTTCTAAGAGAATTCTTACCTGAATGATTATGTCTGTGGAGCTCGGGATCAATTGACATCTGCACAACACACAGAAAGGTAACCTGAATTAGATTATTGTTCGACCAGCAATCATTTCAAAAAAAGATACTTCAACGGCAAGCCAGAACTTCTAACATAAAGCAGGTACCTTCTCTGTGACATCAGAGACTCTCCGTGCACGCACCATTCGACACTGCAACACCATGACATACATCATCTACTGTTCTTTCTTCGTCAGGTTTGTCCTCGGAGTTACATGACTTGTCAGTTTTCACAGTTATTACTTTGCCATTCTTCCCTGTGCAAACTGGAACAGCTTCTGAGATATCAGAATCCTCCACCGAAACAGAACAGGCACTTTCAGCTACATCTGCCTCAGGTTTGGAAGCTGCAGGTGACGTGATTCTCACGTTTGTGGTTTTTTGAAAACTACCAATATGAGCATGGTTTTTCAACCATTTCAGAAGTTTTAACTGTATCTCGGGAACCATATGATTATCCTGAATATGATTAGAACGTGTAAGTTGGGAAAGACAATGAAAAATCTGAACCAACTTAATTTTGTCAAAAGTCAATAAGTAAAATATTTAATCATATAGTAAAAACATTGACAGCAGAAAGAGACAACATAAAATATTACCGTGAGTATCATGCTCAGTGAATCCGGTGGTACACCCATCTCAACGGCCACATCTTTCACATCAACTTTTCCCATATCAATCAACTGAATAGAAGCAGGCAATATGAGTCTTGCTGCAAAAGGCATACTTGGCTTGTAGCTAAGAATTTACAATACCTTCTTCAGTATCATCGTGAAACTGGGACGACTGCAAGCATTGACATTTTCATAGCCATTCGTACCTGTTGTATCCTTATCAGCAGGTTGCAGTACTTCACCATTTTCTGAATGAGACTCAGAACTTGATCTGCTATCTAATAAACTACCACCACCATCATCAATCAACTCACTGGGATCTACATCAGCAGTCTCAGCAAGAATGTCCAATTTATCACCATTGGCTTGGCCAAGTCCCAACTTCTAAGATTTGGATAATTCTGCCAACATCTGCTTGCCCTTACTCAAATGAGGCCAGATTCATCTGTTGTGGTTTCACCCATTCGATTGCGCCTATCATAATATAGTCCTGAATGTTTAGAGCAGAAAGCACGCAATTCAACCATGAAGATAGAACAAGTAACATAAGATAGGTCAACACTTGTTGCACACCACTTTCGCATTAATCGTTATATATTATTATACTTGATAAAGGAAAAGAGAAACATAACACACCTCATCACATCCAAGTTTTCCCCATATCTCCATTCTGTGTCTTGCGTCTCTCGCACAACTGGGATGGATCGAAGTTCTACAAGCTCCTAACAAACACCAAATAACTAGCTACTTAATCGGGAAAATGTTGAAAGTAAGAAAATGTTCATAACAACAAAACTATAAAACGGAATAGAAGAGAATCAATACCCAAAATAGCAAAGGCACGCACGCTACATTGCCACCACAATCATCAATCATCTCACTAGGATCTCCATCAGGAGTCTCAGCAAGAATGTCCAATTTATCACCATTGGCTTGGCCAAGTCCCAACTTCTGAGATTTGGATAATGCTGCCAACATCTGTTTGCCCTTACTTAATTGAGATCCAGATTCGTCTGTTGTGGTTTCACCCTTTCGATTGCACCTATCATAATGAAGTCCCGAATGTTTAGAGCAGAAAGCACGCAATTCAACCTGGAAGATAGAACAAGTAACATAAAATAGGTCAACAAAAGAACTAATACACTTGTTGCATACCACTTTCACATTAAGCATTATATACTCGATGAAGGAAAACAGCAACATAACACACCTCATCACATCCAAGTTTTCCCCATATCTCCCTTCTGTGTCTTCCCTCTCTTGCACAACATTCCACAAGCTCCTAACAAACACAAAAAAAACTACTTAAAAAACTTGTGGATAATACTGCGGAAAGAACCAAACTTTGGGATAATACTGCTGAAATAACCATATTGAAACAGTGCTCGTGTAGCCAAATGAAAGAAGGAAACTTAAACAGGGATGGTGCATCGAAAAAGAATGAAACTTTGACGTTGCTGGTAGAAAGAAGTAAACTTTAGAAGCAGGCGAAGCCATATAACTTAATCTTTGCAGAAAAGAGAATGGGAGGAGATACCAATAAATCCCCTTGTTTATCTATCTTTGCTTAGGTGCTTAACTAGCTCACATTCAACCCATAGTTAAATGTAAAAACCCTGCTGAGAGAGGGGTAAAAACCGATTGGAGGAGTATATTGATGGGGTGAAGAAGAATAACAAAAAGGATTTGAATCTAAAACATACAATCCTGAATTTGAGGATCAAAAGGAGATGCAACAAACACTTACAAAGGTATGCTAATTACAATTAGCAGGAACGAAACATCAAAAGGAGATCGATGGTATATAATCCATACCTGTCAGCCCGACCGACCGGCCAGAAATGTTGAAACAACCCCGGGGCTGGAGCTCCGGTGAATTGACAGATGTTTACGGCTTGGCCAGATCGGCTCTGACCATTTTGCCGGGTTGAGGAGGAAACGGAAATGGGGCTGAGTTTTTGTCGGTTTTAGACAAGAGAAGAAGATGAAGAAAAGGATGAGGGGGGACCCACATAATTTGTCTCTATAGGTGCATTGCACACCTGTTCCTAGCATCAGAAATATATATGTAAAAACCGAAATGCGTGTATGTACTTTACCAATACGGAGTACTTTGTAATGTGGAAGTCTACTTTCTTTAGTTTCTACTTCTAAAAAAACTATTAGTTGGTGTACCGTTTTGACTTTTTTATCATAATAATTGAAATTTGATTATAAATTATTTTTAAAGTATCATAAAAAAATATTTAACAAAATTATAAATTTAAAATTTAGACTCTCATAAAAAATAAAAAATAAACATTTTCATCCTTTCCTTCCAATCCTCCACCTCAGACCCAGAACCTTCAAATCCCCATTGTCATGGCGTACTCTTTCCTTGTAAGAAGTACTCGAGCGCATCTTCAGCTTTTTCAACTCTCATTGAGATCAAAACTTCGTCTCACTCGCCTGCAAGACATGGTACGAGATTGAAAGCTCCCATGATGTTTTCTTTGGAAACTGATACGCTTGAATCACAAGGTCATGATATGACGGTCCCTGAAGGTTCTATATGTGGAGGTGAAGGGAAAACTGCATCTCATTGACTTCAACCTTGTGTTGGACAGTTTGGGAGCGTATGTGTATCTTGTCTATGTCGGTGGCCTACGCATTGGTGGAAGAAATCAGGTTGAAGACAATGGTGGTCACTAATGATTGCATAGAGCTAATTGCCAAGTCGTTCAAGAGTTTTGAGGTTTTGGTCCTCTCCTCCTGCGAAGGGTTTAATACTGATGGTATGGTATGGTTTTAAGATTGAATGGTATACTTTAAAGACTGGATTGTATGGTTGTAACTTGTTTCATGTTATGGTTTTAAGCTTAGATAGCATGCTCTTAAGATTGTATGGTATAGTCGTAAGATGTCATGTTATGATTTTTTTAGAGTAAATGTTATGGCTTTAAGACTAGATGATATGCTTTTAAGACCAGATGGTGTGGTTATAAGATGTTATGTTATGATTTTAAGACTTAATGGTATGGTTGTAAGATGGCATGTATGGTTTTTTAAGAGTATATGTTATGCTTTTAAGACGGAATGGTATACTTTTTAAGACCGTCTAGTATGGTCTTAAGATTGGATTGTATGATTTTAAGACTGGACGGTGTGTAAGATGTCATATTTTTAAGAGTATATGTTGGCTAGGGTTTTAAGACTGGATGGTATACTTTTAGCACCGAATGTTATGGTGGTAAGATGTCATGTTATGTTTTTTTAAGAGTATATGTTACTACTATATTAAGACTAAATGGTATGCTTTTAATATTGGATGGTATGATTGTAACATGTTTTGTTGTAGTTTCCCCAAGAGTAGATGTCATGCTTTTGATACTGTATGATATGCTTTTAAGAGTGGATTGTATGAGTTTTTGTATTTCTGTTTCTTATGAAATATTTGTGATTTGATTTTTGTACATATTCCATTATAATTTTAAGACCTCGAGCTATGGTTAAGAGTGGGTGTTATTTATGCTTGTTGTTGTTTTAAACGCATATGCTATAATTTTAACGACAGTTGTTATGGTTTTACGTAGGTGCCGATGATGCCAATCGAACTTGATGAAGAAAATGCAAGAAGCATAATTTCACCAATAAGTTTATTCAGAAAAATAGCACTGAATGTTTCAATATTGTCATGACTAAAATGTTTCAAGTAGCTTCTTGTAAACTTGTTCATTGATATTTTAATGGCATTCCTCGAATTTTTAGACTTGTTTACTGGTGAATTTGTGATGTTTGTGATTGATCGTAGATTGCAGTTTAAAATTATAACAAGCCATCTTAAAACCATAATGTAGTTTCTTAAACCATCACATCATCTCTTAAACCGTAACAACAAAAAGATGTCAAAACTATAATTGAAACATACAATGTGATACTTCGCCTCTTAAAACCACAACAAAGGCAGGGAGTTGAACCTCAGGAACGTGATTATTGAAAGTGATTGCCAACGGATTATTTGCCAACTTAATAGTCAGTCAAGTGCACTCTTTGTGGCTAGGAATATTCTTGAGGAATCAACTGTTCTTTCTTTTTTTTTTTTTTTTGTGTCTGTTTCTTTTTGTTTTGTTTTTCGTGGGTGTAACACTTTAGCACATTTGTTAGCTCGCTTAGTTTTTTTAGACAGTTTTGGTTACTCTTTGCTTCCTGATGATATCCCGGTGGATGTAACTTGATATTGGTGATGAATGAAAGTCGTTCTATCTCCAAAAAAAAAAAAAAAACACAACAAATAAAGTTAAAACCATAATAGAAACTTTCAATGCTAACATCTTAATTAAAACCACACTATAACCTCTTAAAATCATACACAAATGGTATAACCGGCTGGGCAGACCAAGTAAGCTAAAACAGATGGCATTTCCAATGTTTTAGGGAAGGCTTGCCTTTCCCAATACTTTGGTATATTGTTACTCATTTTTTTGTCAAAACTTATGTACCTTATGTTCTTTGAAATGCACACGAATTGGTAATTAAGGTTTTTGTACACCAAAATCATGAATACAACATTCACCAAACTTTAATCAACATAGACAAGTTAAATGTCAAGTTGGGTTTGTGGAAGTATATGTATTAGATGTACTATTTGTTCCCCTTAAAGTCATCAAAATGAAGGCGTCTCTAGGATTGTATGTCACTATTTGTTATATATGTATATTGACATTTTTTACATTTTGTAATTTAATATTTCTTTTGGTTGCTTAGAATAACTTGTTGCGTTTTTTAGATTAAAGAAGTTGGAGGGGCTGCATTTTCCGGAACATAGTCTGCTGCCATAGTTTGGGCGATTTGCTGCCATAGTTTGGGCGATTTGAGTGTTTGGGCTCCTGTGAAGAGATCTCATATCTACCAACAAGCAGAAAAACATTGGAGGATAGAATCAGGCTTGTGTTTATGGACATGTCAGAGGTGCTGGGGGATTTTGAGGATAAGTGAAACAAGAGGCTGAGGAGTTTGGTAGATGGTTTTTTAGTGGTTTTCTCTTGTGGCCAGTTGTACATAGGAGATCCAGTTTCCGTGGGCATTAAACAAGCAACATTACCAAAGTAGTCGCCGCGAGGAGTTAAGTTTAAGGTTCAGGTTCTTGGAGGTTCTGAATATTGGTATAGGTTTTGGAGGTTTGATTGCAAGAGAGGAAACATAAATAGGTGGTGGGTAAGGAGGTTATGGTACTGTCCTGGAGAAGGGTAAGGTTTTGGTATGGCATTGGCCATGTGTTCGGTGAGGTATTGGATTAGGACATAGTGTTAAAGTTTTGGTAGTGGTTTGATTGCATATTCCGGTTTGGGCTATATTGTGAGGTATCGTTCAGGTTTTGGTTGTACAACCGGTGTTGAATCACGGTTTAGATAAGTCAAGGTGTCTCGCTCGTCGTTGTATTGGACCCGATCATTACTTATGTAACGACCCGACCAATCCGGCCGGCGTGGTTACTCATGGGCGCTCTCCGGGGTGATATGCTGGCCCCACAGACCAACACAGGTTCTAATCCGCGCACTTTGTCCTCACTCGTGCGCGCACCGGGAACTTCCCAGTGGGTCACCCATCCTAGAATTGCTCCAGAGCAAGCACGCTTAACTCTGAAGTTCTTCTAGGTGGATTCCCGAAAAGAAAGGTGCACCTTGATGGTATGAGTAGCGTTCTCAACCCTCTTAAGCTTCTGAAATCTGGGGCGTTACAACTTATGGTTTTTCTTTTAATTAATACTTACTCCATTTCATTAATAAGTTCTTAGATTTCCTTTTTTGGCGCACCATTACAAAGTTCCTAAGTCCAAAAATGGAAAGTTTATATTCCACTAAACAATACAAGTATTTATTATTCATCTCCTTCGCTATAACCACTTTATCACTCTCTTTCGTACTTTATCACCTATTTAAATTAAATACTCATACAAATCAATTTTTTTAATATTATTTCTTAAAAAAAATTAATAATTTTTACCACTTTAAAACTTTTAAAATAAATGGAGAAAGTAAATTTTGTAGGCGTTTAAAAAAAAGGAAATTTAGATACCAAAAGTCGCATGATGATGATGGAAATAAAAGATGCTAAAGTGTTAGTGTGTACAATAATGAGGGTTGCAATATACACGCTATCAATCCTATTTGTATTATTTAAATTTAAAATTAAAATATGAAGTAGTAATAGTATGAATCAGTTGGCAGTCACTAGTAGTATCAGCTAGCTAAAAATAAACACGACTCTCTTTCTCTCTCACTCAGTCAGATGAGATAGATAGCGAAAAAATCCCCAAAACACGTACCGAGAATCGGATCCAAATTCCCAAAAAGAAGAACTGGCCCAAATTATTTAGCAAATTTCTTTTTACCCCCCAAAATAAACAGGAACCCTAACGCTAGCCGCAATCCCTAATTTTCACGCACTACACCCAATCGCACAATCTCATATCTTCGCTTCTCCTTCACCTACTCTCTACCTGCTTTCAATTCTCTATCAATTGATACCAATTCACGCCGCTGTTTCTAGTTTTCAATCGATTCGCGTCGTTTTAGGTTTTTTCATGATATGGAATTCGCCGGAATTGGGCGGTGTAATTGATGTCCGGGAGATGCAAGCGGCGGAGAAAGGCTATGGACGGCGATAGGAACACCGCCGACCCGAAGAAAATCGATTGCCCTAATTCCGGTCCCCGAATTACAGAAAAGCCCTCCGGCGTGTCCGAAATTACGGAATTGCCCCTCACGTCTACATTTGAGCGTGATTTTTACAGCCAAGCTATCAAGGCGCTAGCCTTTCATTCCCCGTATGATTCCGAGGAGTCTGCGGGTGGAGCTTCGGTTTCTGGAGTGAATGTGCTGCCTAGTAGAGTGTTGCATTTGCTTGGGAGGCACTCGGATGGGCGTAAGCGGCAGAAGAAGGGCATGCTAGCTCTGATAAGAAGAAGTCAGCCGGCCCTGGCAAGCCTGGTGCAAGGAGTGTATGGGTTGAGACTGACGAGTACTTCAGAGATGTTACTGTAGAGGATATTGGGAGGCTTGAGAAGTGTTCGAATGTCGAGTTTCTAGGCGATGAGAATTGTTTGCTGATTAATTCATCTGGTAATGAGAATGGAACATTGAAGAGTGCCCCTGAGAATGGAACATTGAAGAGTGCCCCTGAGAATGGTAGCTTATGCGTGGGAAACGAGATAGACTTGAGTAATGACAGAGAGGATGATCTCAAAGAAGTTGTGGTTATGCAAGAAGAAACTGAGCCTACTTCCATGGATGTTGATGGTGCTGGGGAAGAGTTCCTTGAGTTGGAAGTTAAAGAAGAAAGTAATGGAGGTAAGAGAGAGAATGGGAATAAAGAGTTTGCATATATTAGTGGTGTAGAGTGGCTTTTAGGATCAAGAAGTAAGATTTATTTGGCATCAGAACGGCCCTCTAAGAAACGGAAGCTTTTGGGTAAGGATGCTGGTTTGGAGAAGTTATTAGTGGCTCATCCTGCTGAAGGGCTAGATTCTGCATGTCATTTTTGTAGTTTTGGGGATATGAGTGATATGTTGAATTGCTTGATCAAGTGTGCTTCATGTGGAATGGTGGTTCATCAAAGGTGTTATGGAGTTGCAGAAGAAGTTGATAGCTCTTGGTTGTGTTCTTGGTGCAAATGTAAAAATGGTGCAAGTTTGAGCAGTGTGAGACCATGCTTGCTTTGTCCGATGTCAGGTGGTGCACTGAAACCTGTTGCAGTAAGTAGTGAGGACGAAAGGACTGAGGTGAAATTTGCTCATTTATTTTGTTGCCAGTGGATGCCTGAGGTTTATATAGAAAATACCAGGACAATGGAGCCAGTCATGAAAATTGAGGAATTGAATGACACAAGGAAAAAGTTGATTTGTTATATATGCAAGGTTAAATGGGGTGCCTGTGTTCGTTGCAGTAATGGTATGTTTTGCTGCTTTCTTATGTTATATCCCTCTGTATTTCTGTGTTAAATGGTAGTAGAGAAGAATCTTTGTTGCTTTGAAACCCTTGGGTATTCAACACTAATTACGCTGAAAGCTTGGAGTAAATAGGTGATGTATATAATCCTGTAATTTGATATGCTAAAATTGAATAACAACAGTATTATATTTCTCGGATTTCTCTTCATGCTTGGAAAATGGAGCAATCTGTAAGGATATAAACAAAGAAGACCATACAAATCTAAGTTGTTAGATTTTATCTAGTTACACATCTAGATCTCTTTAATTAAATTTAAATAACCTAATTACACAAACAGTTCTAGAATGCTTAAATAATTTTGAAACTACAGTCTGTGGGTGGGTGGGGTTCTTGAAGGTAATTCGATCATCTTCCCTGTGATTCGATGTCTAAATCTTTTCTGTTTGTCCAATGTTCCTGTATTCGTCATAAACATCAAAGTTTAGCCTGGATATGCCCCATTTTTGCAAATTGCACGCTCTCAATATTTTGGTGATTTTCAAAGAAAATGTACCAGTCTACATGGACAATAATTGATGAGTATTTTTCTTCTCTACCAAGTCCTTTTCCCTAATAATGACTTGGCCATCTTATGCTTTTTATCTAAATCGGCCCATTCTGTCAATGTTAGATGCAATTCACATTTTGAAATCCTCTGTTGTAGTTTACCTTTTAAGAGACAGTTGCGTTGAAAACTGGTAAATGTGATTTCCAGGAGAAATCTGAGGTATTTGGCGGAATTGTTTATACTAATCGTATTATAGAATGTTATAGCGAATAGTGATGTTCAGTTCTGTCTCTGTTGCATTTCTACATGACATTTCAGCATTGTTTTTCCTTTGTAGTCTAGAGTCTAGACGCTAAGCATAAGGCAAACTCTTTATCTATTGATGAAAGATGCACTCGAGCCCAAACTAAACTTTATATACTGTTAAACTAGTTGTTCAGAAAAAGACCACTGATAGTGTAGCAGGTTCACTTTAGAGTTTCCTGTGTTCGAAGTTTTATTAATTGTGGGATATACCCGTGGACTCATGAAGTAGGATCTGCCCTCAGTTACACCATGAAACAGTTGCATTTTGTGGTAAATCTGTGAATGTAATACTATACTTACAGTTAGTATGTCTAACTTCTGTTATTAAGAATTCAGATGCAAGAGTCGCTTATGATGGTTGAATTCAGATGTAAGAGTCACTAATTAATTCTTTTGTCTTATTTTCTTCTGATCTTCAACGAAACTTTGCAAGTATTGATAATGTGCTGCATGGTTATGGAAATACCTTTCCCCCTTTTTTTTTTCCATCTCTCTCTATCTCAGTGCTGAAATTTCTTATTTGTATTATTGCGTAAATACATATGCAGATGGTATAAAAGTTTTGCTAATTTGCCTCATTGAGGAAACTGTTTATGCGGACTGATTTATTTTTCATTTCCCCACCTTAGTATATCTAATGCTTTCCAATAATTCACCTAGCTTGCATCTTATTGGGTTGATTTTCTTTGTTCATGTTTTTCGTAAGTTTAGAGTTGGGGAGATGGCCACTACATGGTATTGATGGGAAATTTCTGGTTTGTAAATTTATTTGGTATACGAGTATATCCTTACATAATTGAGAAGGAACGTCTTCAGTTTGTCGCAAGCTGCACATTATTATAGGAATGATAACAAGGAGGCTAAAACCTATTTGATTTGCAACTGTCTTGTTTACTCTTTGTTAATGATTATGGATATTTGTGTCATTATTGAAAAATGATTTTAACAAGGGTACTTCAGTAGTATAATACATAAATGCTTTTGAAAGGGAGAGTAGAAAAAACTGTAAGAAAAACAAAAAATAGATAGTGCACCTACCTGCTTCGATATGGATGGAAGTTCATAGGTTAATTAATTGTTGTCGTCGCTGATTGGCGGAAGTTCATGTGTTTTGTCATTAGGTTTTAGGAACTGTATCATTGCTGTTTGACCCTCCTGGTTTAGTAGTGAAAAGAACTTTAAGAAAATTAATAGCGTGCGTGCCTTTGCTATTTTGGGTATTGATTCTCTTCCGTTATATAGTTTTGTTGTTATGAACATTTTCTTACTTTCAACATTTTCCCGATTAAGTAGTTATTTGGTGTTTGTTAGGAGCTTGTAGAACCTCGTTCCATCCCAGTTGTGCGAGAGAGGCAAGACACAGAATGGAGATATGGGGAAAACTTGGATGTGATGAGGTGTGTTATGTTTCTCTTTTCCTTTATCAAGTATAATACGGAATAATATAAAACGATTAATGCGAAAGTGGTGTGCAGCAAGTGTATTAGTTCTTGTGTTGACCTATTTTATGTTACTTGTTCTATCTTCCAGGTTGAATTGCGTGCTTTTTGCTCTAAACATTCAGGACTTCATTATGATAGGCGCAATCGAAAGGGTGAAACCACAGCAGACGAATCTGGACCTCATTTGAGTAAGGGCAAACAGATGTTGGCAGCATTATCCAAATCTCAGAAGTTGGGACTTGGCCAAGCCAATGGTGATAAATTGGACATGCTTGCTGAGACTGCTGATGTAGATCCCAGTGAGATGATTGATGATGGTGGCGGTAATTTATTAGATAGCAGATCAAGTTCTGAGTCTCATTCAGAAAATGGTGATGTACTGCAACCTGCTGATAAGGATACAACAGATACGAATGGCTATGAAAATGTCAATGCTTGCAGTCGTCCCAATTTCACGATGATACTGAAGAAGGTATTGTTAATTCTTAGCTACAAGCCAAGTATGCCGTTTGCAGTATGACTCATATCCTGCTTTTATGCAGTTGATTGATATGGGAAAAGTTGATGTGAATGATGTGGCCGTTGAGATGGGTGTACCACCGGATTCACTGAGCATGATACTCACGGTAATATTTTGTGTTGTGTCTTTCTGCTGTCAATGTTTTTACTATATGATTAAATATTATACTTTTGGCTTTTGACAAAATTAAGTTGGTTCAGATTTTTCATTGCCTTTCCCAACTTACTTACACGTTCTAATCATATTCAGGATAATCATATGGTTCCCGAGATACAGTTGAAACTTCTGAAATGGTTGAAAAATCATGCTCATATTGGTACTTTACAAAAAACCACAAATGTGTCAGCTTCCAAACCTGAGGCAGATGTAGCTGAAAGTGCTAGTGCTTTTTCAGTGGAGGAATCTGATATCTCAGAAGCTGTTCCAGTTTGCACAGGGGTGAATGGCAACGTAATAACTGTGAAAGCTGACAAGTCATGTAACTCCGAGGACAAATCTGACAAAGAAACAACAGTAGATGTTGTATGTCATGGTGTTGCAGAGTCGAATGGTGCGTGCACGGAGAGTCTGTCTGATGTCACAGAGAAGGTACCTGCTTTATGTTAGAAGTCCTGGCTTGCCGTTGAAGTATCTTTTTTTGAAATGATTGCTGGTCAAACAATGATTAGATATAGATAGATGTGTTTCATTTACTGATGGTCCCTCGTGGTTAGTGGGACTTACACATATATTGAATAATGAATTATTCAAATGACTAATTTATTTATTCAACTTTTAGTTATGAACTTAAAGGGTAAAACTTCTTCCTAGAATAAAGAGGGACTTGCATCACATTTTATGCTAATTTCTTGTGTGTTTTCTTGTGGCTTTTGTGCATTTTATTGATGGTCCTCCTAGAAAATGTAACCTTTTGTTACGACAGGACTCTTGTGCATTTGTTAATTTCATCACATTCATGCTAATTTCTTAAATGTACTTGTGTTGAACTTGTGGTAGTATTCAAATTATTATCCTTTCTGGTTTTGATGGAAGAATTTGATATTTTCTGATTAGGCTGATGGTGTGTGGTTTAGAATTGATTAGTACTAATATCTATGCTATTTAATTGTTTCCAACTGTTATACTTCGATAATCTAATTCAGGTTACCTTTCTATGTGCTGTGCAGATGTCGATGGATCCCGAGCTCCACAGACATAATTCAGCTAACAATTCTCTTAGAAGTGAAGGCTGTGCTGGTGATTAGCTCTCTACTGTGTTATTTCGAAAAATACAATTTAGGATATCACTGCTACCTTACTGTTCGTACTTAGGACCACTATCTTTACTAACTATCTCACATTATTTACAGCTACAGATGAGCTCTCAAGATCTTTATCCGAGGATGGTAAGCAATCTGAGCAGCTGGCTGACTATTCACCTGTTCTATTGTGAGTTTCTATATTCTCTTTATGTGCTGTAATCATGTATTCTTTTGGACATTTATAGTTCCAATTTTTAAGTTACCCATGCTATTCTTTCCTGTATTCTTCCATTTTACGCCATACACAGCCCTGTTGTAAAATTCATTTGGATTCTGATCCTTTAGGAATGGGGAAGGTGTGCCCACTTCATATATACATCCGTCCAAGTTGCTGCAGGAAAAGAATTGTGCAGTTGGGGATACTGAATCACACCCATTGGCTGGTAATTTCAGGCAATTATTCTATGTTATGCTCAAGGATTGTTTGGTTAATTACCTAATCTGTGCAGTTGTTCGAGAAGATACACAATTGGTAGCATCTACAAGTTCAGGCCCCTGTTGCAGCAAACACAATACTCAAGCCTCTTCTGGTGACTGGGTTTCTAGATGCGAAGGAGTGAACCTTGATCGACTAGCCAAAGAAGGAAATCTGGATATTCTAAAATTTTCTCCTGTCAATGAAGTTGAGGGAGAACTTATATATTATCAGCAGAGAATCCTTTGCAATGCTCTTCAGAGAAAGCGGATAAGTGGTTCGTAAACTTCCCTTTCGATTTTATCCTCCAACGTATTCGTCTAATTCTTCTTATCGTACTGATGATGAATATTACCTTGTGGTTACTCCGTGGTCAGATGATTTAATGTCCAAAGTTGTAAGGAGTCTTCCTGTTGAAATTGAGGCTTCAGGAAGAGAAAAATGGGATGAGGTAGTAGTCAGTCAGTACAATCATGAACTTCGGGAAGCCAAAAAGAAGGGAAGAAAGGAGCGGCGCCATAAGGAAGCACAAGCTGTTCTGGCTGCTGCTACTGCTGCAGCTGCAGCTTCCTCTAGGTTATCTACAAGGAAGGACTCCTTAGAAGAGTCTGCAACCCCAGAGGTTATATTTTGGGACATCTCTGATTATTACGGTTTTCTGTAGTTCCCTTCTATTTTATTGATACTTGTCAATACTTATTCAGGATCATAAGACGAGCGTCTATGTAAAACCTGCGGTTAATTCTCAGCTTAATCCACGAGTGAAGAACACTATTTCTAGGACAACTGTCTCAAGGCCGTTATCAGATGGAAACTCTGATGTTGTCCAGATGCCTGCAAACGTTCGGAAGGACCGCCCTAGGATCTGCGAGATATGCATACGTTCGGAAACAATTTTGAATCCAGTTTTAGTATGTTCAAGTTGCAAGGTATTTTTACACGCACTTTTTTGTTTTTTGAATAAATATATAAATACCTCAAGTCCTCAACGGTTGCATATGCTCAAAGCTGAATGATCATATTTTTTCCATCAATTTCCCGCAGGTTGCAGTTCACCTGGATTGCTATCGTAGTGTGAAAAGCACGCCAGGTCCATGGCATTGTGAATTGTGCGAAGACTTGTTGTCTTCCCAGGGTTCGGGATCTCTGGCAACAAATTCGCTCGAGAAGCCTTACTTTGTTGCAGAATGTGGTCTATGTGGTGGCACTGCAAGTGCTTTTAGGAAGTCTATGGATGGTCAATGGATACATGCCTTATGTGCTGAAGTAAACAAATTTATATAGCTATTTTGCTCATTATGTTATTTTGCATGGTTATTTCTTTAATTTTTCTCCGAGCTCATGCATTTCCAATTTAATGTCAATGCAGTGGGTGTTAGAGTCAAAATACAGGCGTGGACAAGTAAATCCCATTGAGGGAACGGTGAGTACTTGCATTAAATGAGACAAGTCTTTTTTGTGTTATCTTTGATTGTTATACAATATATTGAAAATGTTAATGCATTTTGCATTTTCAGGAAACTGTTAGCAAAGGAAATGACACTTGCTCTGTATGCCATCGCAAGCAAGGTGTCTGCCTTAAGGTAAAGATTTATGATATTTATTGATTTAGTTAACTGTCTAAATGTAAGTGCAATTGTATATGGGTCATGGTTTGTTATTGTGATTGTGTTTACAGTGTAGTTATGGGCACTGCCAGAGTACATTTCATCCTACTTGTGCTAGAAGTGCTGGTTTTTACATGACTGTGAGAACTGCTGGTGGCAAGTTGCAACACAAGGCTTATTGTGAAAAGCATAGTACAGAACAGAGAGCGAAGGTGTTTATCTGTGCCTTTCCTTTTAAATATCTAGATTGTGCAATTTGGTGCTGATTGCATTGTCTTTGCATGCTCATTCAGGCTGATACTCAGAAGCATGGAATTGAAGAGTTTAAGAGTCTGAAGCAAGTCAGGGTGAGCAATTGATCTTATTTGATTTCTTTTTCTGTTTCTTCTATTTATCTTATATTCCTGTTAGCTTGTTTTACTTGCGAAGACTTGACATGTGGTTCCTTCCACCGACTTGTACAGGTTGAATTGGAGAGACTGCGACTTCTATGTGAAAGAATTATCAAACGGGAGAAACTAAAAGTAAGTTTCTGCCTACTGTCACACTGCAATACTCTATTGGGAATGGAGAACCAAAATCTTCGCATTTGGAAGGAACTTTTATACTTGTTTTTCTTTACTATTCTTGCTTTTCCTGTTTTATTTATTGTTGTGTTGTGTGTATATTTTTGCCCCATCCATGCTACTTATTCTCATGATGGTCTTTGCATTTTTTTGTTTGCTGGTTTTTAGTGTTATCAAATTGTAGTTTACTCTATAAAGTCCCTGCAAATTTTTTATACTATTCACTGTTGGAATCATACTCTTCTTTTTTGTCTTGCAGCGTGAATTGGTCCTCTGCTCACATGATATTCTTGCATCTAATCGGGATTCTGTTCTGTCTGCTTTAGCCCGTCATCCTTTTTATCAACCTGAAGTAAGCTCTGAGTCAGCTACAACATCCATTAAAGGTTATAGTCAGCAATCCGGCAGTGAAACAGCACAAAGATCAGATGACATAACTATTGATAGCACTGTTGCTGGTAAAAGGCGTGTTAAGCTTTGTGTCTCGTTGGACAACGACCAAAGAACAGTTGACAGCTCTACATCCCACAACCTTTATACACTTAAGCCTCCGGAAAGGACATTTTCCGGGAAGCAAATTCAGAGACCCTCTGTTGCACCAGTGAGTCTGTTGGAAGATGTGGAATCAAGATCAAAGTTTAAAAAGGTTTGTTTGTCGCTCTCCTGCTCTATTTGTTGTGATTCAGATTTTATTCTCGTCTTGGCCTTTTGGGTAATGCTAGGCTGAGGCAGCCTACTGAAAACAAGCACCCAGTTTGTACCTAGTATGATTTACGAACTGTCGTTGAGCACCCAAAAGAGAATTAATAATTTGTTAGAAAAATAAAAAGTCTCTTTGGTTTGTCTAATTTAACACCGTTTTTCAGTGATATAGCCATTCATAGTCTAATTTATATTGCTATTCACTCCTTGAAGAATTATTATAGCAATTATCGGAATATAGGAGGTAGTTCCATAAATGTCCTTGGATGTTTACCCCGACTTTTCTTGCTGTATATTACACTAACAATTTCTCATATAATTGACTTCCCGATAATTGTTACAGCAGATTGAGACCTTGGAAAAGGAGTTAATAATGACTTCAGACCAAGCATCCATGAAAAATCAGCGGCTTCCTAAAGGATATGTTTATGTTCCTATTCGAAGTCTCTCTAAGGATAAGGATAACCTGCCAGATGCCAGCGGGACGTGATTGGAAGGCTGAGTTCCTTCTTTCGTACATTAAAGTCTCGGTTGGCTGGATTTAATTGCCTAGAGTAGTGCTGAGAACTGTTGAGCTTACAATTTGGGAGAAGTTTGGCTCCATTGTTGTATGTCTTCCCGAGCATAGTGTACAGTTGCGTGGGTTCTCTTCCCCTGCATGTATCTCAAGCGACTTCATTTGTTTAATCATGCTGCCCTGTTTCTCCAAAAAGGTCTTTTTACAGTTCCTTCATTAAATTTTATTTTTATGTGAGAAAGGACAGGGGAAGCTCTGCTTCTTGTAATTGTATAAAGCCAGCTGAAGCTAATGCCTCTTTGTGGGCTTTTGTAAAGTTTGTGTACATAGACTCAGTTCACAATTTAATAGATTAGTCACTGAAGCATATCTAACTCATCTTGTAGTGTGTATGATAACGATATCCCAATATTAGCATGTTGCTCTTGATTTGGTATCAGGCTCTTAATTTATTTGTTTTCCCTATAAATTTATTGTTCCACATTAAAATGAATAAATTAAAAAGAAAAGCTGTGATAGGGAAGTCTGAATCTATAAACTCTGTATAGTATGAGTTAGTTTTATTGTTAAATAACCGTATGTTCTTTGAGGACTGGTGAAATTTTTATACACTTGTGTAGCATTGGATTGTTTTCTTGTCTTATAATCTTTCCAGTCACTTCTTGGATTGGTGAGATTTTAAGCTGATGTTGGCGATGTGTTTGATAAGGTACGATACTATTTGGTTTTGCAAACTTTTACATTTCTGAATTGACCTAGTTGTCAAAACTGATATGGCAAATGTTTTTGGATTGTAATAGATTTGTTCCAAACAAGAAAAGGAGATTAATGAGCTGGCTGGGGGCTGGATTATGTGTGCAGGTAAACTATGAAGTTCTTAACAAGGTAAAAACCAGCAGATTTTTGCTGAGACAATGTGAATTCGGAAATATGCCTTAATTTCTTCACTCTCCAGGACTAAGAATAGTTTCAGGCCCAAAATTGAAATCTATTATCTGATCATTTCAATAATGTTATATTTTCTGCATGGTGACAGTGTTATCATGTCCCTATGACCTAAGTCTTCCTGCAATTATAGCTGTTCATGTGTGATGTGTTGTCATCTGTGCCGATGAAATACTTGACTGAGGATAGTGGTTATGAAGTCTTATACATTATGGTAGTAGATGTGTTACGGTGGTGTCTGTTATCAAGTCTTATGTTATGGTAGATACCTGTTTTTCTGACCTATCTTATGGTTGGTACCAAGTTTGGATCACTGTAGGATGGTCAGATTATTTAGATTATCGTGTGTAGATATATGTTCAGTATACTGTATATACGCAAAGGTGTCTTGAGTCTTGACTACTGCTTTGAGTAAGTTGCGCCTACGGACTCCAAAAATTTTGTTAGTTAGCATTGTCCTAAGCAATCGTGGGTTTTGTAAACGGTGAGATTTTCTCCATAGCAACTTTACATGTCTCCATCGGTGCATGCACAAAGACCAAGTAAAATAAAAAAAATGTGTTTCCTGCAATCTACTTCTATTGTTTACGGTGGCTAATTATTATACATTGCGGAGTTTATGGACTTGGGCTCCTTGATGTTTCATGAGATGTTTGGAAATGATCCAGTGAAATACTTTTGTTCTTTGTCCGTGGTTTTAGACTACTATTATGTGAATGTGAACATTTCGCTGTGAAATGTTTCCAGTGATGAGATTGCAAAAGCAGCTGTGTTGGCATTTATTGTCAAAGACTGCAGGTCTAATTTGTTTTGTTGCCATAAAAAAGATTCTTGAAAATTGGAAGGATCACTACGATCGAGTGTAAGGCAAGAACTTTACTGTTGAAATGGAATATCTGTTTTTTGCTCTGAACATCGGAATATGTAGTATGACATGGCAACAAACACGTCTCATCAGAAGTTCAGAACTGTTACTTATATAATATAATGAAAATATAAGATTTTTACTTTTCTATAACGAGTTCAAAGATTATTTTTTCTGTATGAGAGTCAATCAGAATCTAAAAAATATCAACAAAATAAGTACTTGAAGTTCGGGACGAGACGGGGTAAGTACTTGAAGGTTGAAGAGGAGTTTGTTTAACTGAAACAATGACGGGGTAAGTACTTGAAGGTTGAAGAGGAGTTTGTTTAACTGAAACAATGCACAAGTCGATGGTATGGCATATATGGGATCAATTCCATGTACGTTTGATAGTAGGTCCTGACATTAGCATATAAATTAGATTGTTAACTTCTTTGTCTTCCATTTGACTTCAGCTTATTTCTAAATTATAGTAATGAAAAATTAATTTATGTATGTCTATTATGAAAAATATAGTGTCTCTGTTATCATTATATAATTTTATTAAGTAAAAAATTGATCCAACCCCCCAACCTTTACTACAAGTGAGACATTATCCCATAACCTATTAAATTTGAGACTTAACCCCCTCACCTATTTAAACTGTTGCAACATAACTTTATATCATATTTTACTATCAATTTAATATTGTCCGTTCAATTTAATATTTTTCTTCAATAAAATATTTCTGTTTGACTCCAAATTAATCATAATACATACCGAAAAACTAATTTTGAAAATTATAATATGAAACTATACGATTTTCACTTTTTATAATATAAGTTTAAATATTATTTTTCCGGTACAATTAATGAAAATATTATTTTTTCACTTTTATAATATAAATTGTATTGAAAAAATAAGATTTGAACTAGGATTATTTTTTATAATATAAGTAAAATCTTATATTTTTATACAATATTTTTAAAATTATTTTTTGGTATGATTTAGAATTAATTTGGAGTCTAACTGAAATATGAAATTCTAGAGAAAATATTAAATTGAATGAAAATATTAAATTAAAGGGAAAATATTATATAGGGGGTATGTTCGCAACACTTAATATAGATGGGGGGTTGATGGGGGGTTAAGTCTCAAATTTAATAGGTTAGGGGTAATGTCTCACTTGTAGTAAAGGTTGGGAGGTTTGATCAATTTTTTCCTTTTATTAATTATGTTTGGTCAAAGAAAAAGTAAACAAAACAAACGTAAACGATTCATTAGGACGGAAGGAGTATCTTTTAATTGGATGATGAACCAATTTTTCTTTTTGAAATGGCAAATATTGCAACTAATCTACACTACTATTATACGAATATACTAAACCATCTTATTTCTCCACACCTATACAAACCATATAACTCCGTCATCGCCATGGATCGAACTATTCACCTCTCATTTCACTGCTCCACCTCCTTACCGCTACACCACCTTATGACTCTCGATGATGAACCAATTCTAATATGGTATCAGTGCGAAAGTCGATGAGGATTGTTCATGATGGATTTGAGTCGATATTTTGGAAGTGTTAAATTGCATTTTGCATCGCTTGATATTATGTACTAAAATTACATATAGATTGGATAATTTTCTCCCTTATGAATAAGACCTTTTACGAAGATAATGGTCCAATTCTAATAATTTCATTCATTATTATTAGTCGGAACAATGATATATTTCTCTTGCCAATTGCACAAGGACAAAACTCAATTTAACTTCTCTGTCTCGGAGAATTATAATAATATTAGTACTCGTATTTGTTTAATAAACTAGTCCCTGTCTCTCTATTTTCCTATCACGGGTGAGTCCTGTGTTCCTAAACATCACTGTAGCACATGAGCCCCAGCAGGACCGACATGCACCCTAAGTTTTGACATAAATTACACAGCGTCAACATGCATGTTTACGAAAATTAAAATTGGTGGACGTAGTTTTATGGTACATCTGGAAATCAGCCAAGCGTGTAGTAATTGAGCAGACTGATATGGGCCTATTGGGCCATCGGGGGGGGGGGGGGGTACTTTCTCTAAAATCTAGACCATAGAGATCGAGAACTCTCTTCAATTTTCGTTTTAGGATTTACCTTTTCCATCTTTCCGTTTCCAACTCCCACCATCTTTATTAATCTTCCAAGTAACAAACGGTTCCCGAGGTAAACGCTTGTTATTTTGTTTGCCTATCACCTGTTCGATGAAATGCCTCTTTCACCTGATCCTATGTAATATATATAAACATATTTCGTTTTCAGGTGTTCAGTCATGTCGAGGCGCGTCCTTCACCAAGGCTGCTTCAGGTTTGTCAGTGATACTAGAATGTACTGTTCAGGAGGTGAAGGGATGCAAGATTCTTCCGAGATAATTAACAGGGTCTGTAAAATAATGGTTTCTTGCCCCAAACTAGGCCTCAATACTGCTCTTGACCAGAACGGTATCCGAGTCTCGGTGGATATAGTCGAGAAGGTTCTTGAAAAGTTCCAAAATGCTGGAATGCTGGCTCACTCCTTCTTCGAGTGGGCTGGCAATCAACGGAACTACGAGCATAGTGTTAGAGCTTATCATACGATGATCGAGTCTTTAGCGAAGATACGGCAGTACGAGATTATGTGGGATCTTGTTAATACCATGAGAAGCAAGGAGGATATGTTGAACATAGAGACCTTTTGTATTATCATGAGAAAATATGCCAGGGCGCAGAAAGTTGATGAGGCAGTTTATACGTTCAACGTGATGAACAAATATGGTGTCACTCCGAATCTGGCAGCGTTTAACGGGCTCTTGAGTGCTCTGTGCAAGTCGAGAAATGTTAGGAAAGCTGAGGATATCTTTTATGCCATGAGAAACCAGTTTGTTCCTGATTCGAAAACTTATAGCATTTTGCTTGATGGATGGGGGAGAGCGCCTAACTTGCCGAAAGCTCGGGAGGTTTTCAGGGAAATGATTGATTCGGGCTGTAATCCTGATATCGTGACTTATGGGATCATGGTTGATATTCTCTGCAAGGCAGGGAGAATTGATGAAGCGGTACATGTTATTAAGGATATGGAGTCTAGTGGTTGCCAGCCTACATCCTTTATCTATACTGTTTTGATCCATACTTACGGGATCGAGAATAGAATTGAAGATGCAATTGACACATTTCTTGAGATGGAGGGAAATGGAGTTCAGCCTGATGTTGCAGGATATAATGCGCTGATTAGTGCTTTTTGTAAGGTAAATAAGTTTCAGAATGCGTATAAAGTTGTGGATGAGATGAACAGAAAGGGCATTCGGCCAAATTCAAGAACTTGCAACATTCTTCTGAATGGCTTGATTGATCAGGAGAAGACAGACGAGGCTTTTCTGGTGTTCCGTAGGATGAGGAAAGTTTGTGATCCTGATGCAGACACCTATACTATGATGATAAGGATGTTTTGCGAGAAAGATGAACTTGAAACAGCTCTTACATTGTGGAAGTATATGGAGAAGAAGCAGTTTGTTCCAAGCATGCACACATATTCTGCACTTATTCACGGGTTATGTGACAAAGGTGACGTGTCTCAAGCTTGTGTTTTAACGGAAGATATGTTGGAACGAGGACTCCGCCCTGGAAGGCACACTTTTGGGAAATTGAGGAAGCTACTGTTGAAGGAAGGAAGAGAAGATGTACTCAAGTTTTTGCAGGAAAAGATGAACCTTTTGGTCAAGGAACCTTTGTACTGATTGATTCAGCATAGAACCTCCATCTGATTGCTTCTCTGTAATTGCTGCATCTATGTGCCATGAAGGTGTGACTTCTGGCATCTGCAGTTCAGTCTTTAAATTTTTCAGATCCTAAAAGTTTGTTACTAACGCGTGTACTTTCTTCAAGCGATTCTCATCTTTTCTTACAGCAAGTGTGCACAGAAGCCTTTTTTAGTGCATTTTTGGTTGCTCTGTCGCAATACTGGAGCCTGCGGTTTCCAGGTTTCCGAAATAATGTCTTGAACAAGGTCAAGATGGCAAGCAAAGGTTATATAACTTCTCGAGGTCTTCTTAGGAATCTCTTTGGGGGAGAGTATAAGTTGCCCCGGGAGTCTCAGCCATTCACGTTGTTTCGAAATCCAAGAAAAAGGAGTAAGTTTTTAATAGTAATGCCATAGACTTACATTCTTTATTTTCTTCAAGGGCCATGTGTTGTGTAACGCGAGAAATGAATTTCATTATGTAAATGGCAGCAACGAAAAAGTGTAAAACAAACACTAGTATAATCGATGAGCACCAAACGGCTTAAAAGTAATGCAGCGATTTTCAATTTCTTTTCTAACTTTCATTTTCTTCCTAACAATGAATCAAGGCAATGTAAGACAACCGTTTTCACCAACTACATCATCATCCACCAAAAGAAAAAAGACCGGTTCTCATTCAACAATAGAAAATGAGATTTTAGAGTCTGCGACAAAACTGTATACTGTCCAAGGAACCAAGCTTCAGAGTCAGATCCGCAGGTGATAAACTGAGACCAACGAGGTATGGTGTCCAACTCATGTGCTGTGATGGCTAGGTCTCCTGCTCATGTACTGTGATGATTGAACAAGCAAAAAGAACAAGGATTAGTTTATGTAAAGAGGGTTAACCATTCTGACAGGGGAATAACATTGTAACACAAGGTTGCGCTTGAACCATTTACTTTTACTCTATATATCTATTGATATTGATGATTAAGGAGTGTTTGTCAAGAAAGACAGTGACAGTACAGTAAAATGCTTACTGATGAAAATATCATTTACTCAACACACAAGTAAAAGATTCAAGACTGCATAATCCACTTCATTTTGCTTATTGCTTTCTGGAGGTAGGTAAGTTAAGAACTTCTATCTTAGATAGCAGAGAAGAATACATGAATCCTAATTACTACGTACGGAGTATATACAATTCAGGATTGAGAGTGAAGTTCATTTACCTCTTCATAAAATGTTTTGATCTCATCCTCTGTCAAACCTTCTTCTTCTCCGCCATTTTCATCCCAACCAAGTGAACGAAGAAATGCAACTTCTTCTTCATCTATATACATTGCTTCATGACCAGAAAAGTTACTATTTCTCTCATCAGAAAAGCTCCCCACATTCTGTGAAATGTCTAGCGTGTCAGCAACGAAACTCATCTCGCCACCATTCTCTGTAGCACGAGTACTTTCAGGTGTATCGCCTTCTTTAGATGATTCAACAGAGGAGCCATCATTAAGAGGTAAAACAGTCAAACTTGATTCTCGAGTAGCAACACCATTAGATGCTTTCTTCCTCATGAGATTAAAAAATTCACTCCTGCTTCTGGCCAGAGACTTTGATCTCAGCAAAAAGGCATCAGACTTATTTTCAATAGAGGGAACTTCCAAACTCTTTGGACTCGGTGATGCAGTCGGAGTTGATGGACCCACAGCAAGCTCACCGGTTGAACTGGATAAATCCTTTGCTCCAGTGGTTGAGCAGTTCTCACGGCCTGGTTTGAGGACCAGAAATTTTCCGACGTGAGGGGCAGCTGAAGAATCAGCTCTGGCTTGTCCAGCACGATGTTGATTGGAAAAATGAGATGAATGGGACAGTGCTTGGACACCTTTCGAAGCCACATTCATTTCATTAGCTTTGTTGGATATTTTTGGCTGTCTCAATTTATCTGTAGAATTAAAAGCCTGGAAAAAAAATATAGGAGACTGTAACTTGTTGCACTCAGAGTAATAGAAGAGATTTTAATCATAATAAGTTACAATTATAGTAGTATAAGATGTGAGGTAATACTGACAACTATACTCAAACCAAAATGCAAAGCACGTGAGCATGGCATAAGATAAATACCTTCATCAAGGATTTAGGCATTGAGGATGTCACTGGAATTAATTGTCTGGACTGCTTAATGGCCAACTCCTCTAACCTCTGGCTTTTATCAGGTACCTGCAAGTTTCATACTCAGAGACGATTCAGAGGAACAACATATATGCATAATAGAATAATCATAAATATATCACCTGAGGAGCACCACGAGCTTGTTCTGCGTGCTGCGATAATGCTTCAGCCATGTTACGACCTGCTGGATTAGATACCCCAGATTCTGAAGATAACTTTTCCACAGAGCTATGGGGATAAGGTGAATGACCAGTACCATTATTGGGACGAATAGGCACCTCAGCTAAAGCAGAAGTCCAATTTCCACCACCGATAAACCCCTTGTTGCCAGTGGGCAAACTTTTGGCAGAAGAAACCAAGCGAGGAGACATGATTTTCTTGACTACAGTTAAACCTTGATTCTCTTCGGTAGCAAGAGATTGGAAATCCTTAGGAAATGCTTCATTTTTAATGCTGCCAAGAACACTGGCCCCAGAATGTACACCATTAGTAACCTTATTACTACTATTTGTCAGGTCATGTATTCTGCCAGGTAACACATCACTAGGTTTCCTCGAAACCAGTGACTGGGAACGTGTCAAGGTATTCCTCTCTTCTCTCCTTCTTAGCATACCTGACAAAGGATCAGGAGAGTCAAGGTCCCACATATCCCCCAAAAAGGACTTCTCTTTCTCACCAGCACTATTTCTATCACGGTGGCTCCTTGTGAAACTACTATACGGATGCTTCGGAGATCCATTACTCAATGAGCTCACTCTAGAATTGGACAGTGGACTTCTCTCCTGGAATCGAGAGCTGTCCTTTTCGCTGTTACTCCTAAGATATCTGCTTGGTGCAGAAGGAACATCTACACGTAGAAAAAGAGGATAAGAACAACAAGATTATAGTCTGTGGATATGAACATAAATTGTGCCAAGATATACAAACAAAAGTTATCTAAAAAACGACAGCACAATGGAAAGCAAAATAAAGACAGTTACCACTGTTACTCCAAAAATATCTACTTAATACATAAGGAACATCTACCCATGATAACAGAGGAAAACAAAAGAACAAAATTGTAATAGCGGCCAATGCCATATACATGAACTTTTTTTTTTCCTATAAAAAAAAAGGAAGGAAAAGGAACAAACACAAGCTACCCAAGATGAAGAACACAATCGCCTGACAAATGAATAGAGGTGTCCTCTCTATAGTTACTCGTAAGATATCTAGTTCAGGCAGAAGGAACATCTAAGCATGAAAACAAGACAACAAATCATAATCATGGACAGAAACATAAACCAATACATTAATTTAAAATGAACCAAAAAAAAAAAGGGTTATCCAGACACGGAAAAGCAATCCAAGCAAAGTAATCCAGAGACATCCTTAAATATCTATCTTGTTCAGAAGGAAGATCTAGCCATGAAAACCAAGGAAAACAAAATCATAATGATGGACAGAACATAAACTCACTAATACAAACACAACCACAATTTGTCCAAACACAACAACACAAGTTCATGTGCAAATTATACCTGAGTGGTGAGTGGGAGAACCCCCTCCATTAACATTTCCTGCACATTTCAACCACTGAGGGACTAATACAGGTTCAGTTCTTTCCATCAGTACTGAACATGGTCCAACATAGAAAAAGGGGAAAAGGAAAAAAGAAAAAAAAATCAACCTAAGCAATCACCTCTTTGATTACCCTAATTGTTAACAAAATCCTAATTTCCGTTAAAAATATAAACTCCAAGAAAAACCAGTTGCTACAATAAAAGTCTCTCTTGTTCAATAATATCTGATCAAATTTCTCCTATAGCTCACTCCATACTCGAATAGCACCCAGGTTTTTATCAAATTAACGAGTCAACCCACAACAATTACAACCCCAGAGCGAGAAATTATCTCCAGAAACAAAATGCAGCACAAACAATGCAACTCGCAACTGAAATTCCCAAAACCTAGGGTTTCCGATCAAAACCTAAACACACGCAATCGACGATTCTATAAACCTTTAGAAAGTGTACATAACAAATTAAATTGTGAAGGAGAAAAGATGGCAACAGGAACGGAGCAATTGTTGTGTAATTAAGGGGAAAAAAAGGATCGAAAAAAAAAACCCTAAATGCTGAAAAATAACCGTACAAGGGTGATTATGAGAATGATAATGGAGGAATTATCTAAGCGTAACAGCAGCCCTTGGATTCCCGGTCAAACCAACCGTCGGATTTAGGCGGTTAAACATATGATGCACGAGGACAACTTTGTGAGTTTATTTTATGATTTTGTTGATATTTTTCCTTTTCTCAAATTTTCACTAATATAGGTGTTAGTCACCAATATTAATCTCATATTTGATACCGATTGGTCACGATACGTATTCTTCCTTCGATCTTTGTTTTCCTTGTTTATTTTTAATTAAAAAATTAAATTTAGGTCAGGTCAAATTGAGATTCACAAAGAAAAAGTAAAAGAAAACAAAATATTTTTAATTAAAAAATTAAATTTAGGTCAGGTCAAACTGAGATTCACAAAGAAAAAGTTAAAGGAAACAAAAGCGAAGAAATTTTTCATTTTTGATGGGATAATCAAATTATATTTAGTTATTTACTCAATCAATGATTCTTTAAAAAATTAAACGGCCATATATCCTTTTTATTATTATTTTTCTTATTTTGATATTGACATATCGATGTATTTGTATCGTTTCGTGTCAGTCTCTGTGTCGGTGTTTATTAGTTAGTCACTAATTCAGTGAAGTACCGTTGGATTCTTTTTTAGGGTTGAATTTCACCTTTCCATCGATGTTTTTGTACATTTAAGACTCAAACTTAAGACTTTAATTAAATAACTCAAATCACTTATCGTATGAGTTGAGACAACAACCATCTATTTATATTTGATACGTTGAATTGAATCTCTCTGTATATATTTTTTTTAAAAATCTATATAAACAAGTCAAATTCATCCATTTGATGGACTGATTTCAGGAGTCAGGGCTAATGTACGAGAGAGTTTAATTGGAATGGCAATGTGGCACCATTCTGACTAAAATGCAACTAATTACTTGGAAAATGTTGTGGCTGACATGGTTGTTTGTACTTGTTAGTCATCCAAATGTGTATGGAACACTACGACTATAAAGTCAAACTCCATATTTCAACATTTTTATACCACTTTTATTCTAAACTTAACTTCTTCTTTTCTAATGATTTCATCATCACATTTTATAATTCTTCATTCCTCGTATTATTTGCAATATGTAGGGATTCCGTAAATTTTAACACGCTTGTTCGTAATTAGTTTCTGTATTTTTATTTTTGTTATTATGACTCTTTTCTTTTAGTAATTTTGGTAAACAAATATAGAAACAATTTAAGAACACATTGCTTATATGGGCCATGGCCGGTCAAGAACAAGATAATACGGACGATTAGAATAATGCCTAGTGGTCAATTTTTTTTTTTGCATGAAGTTGTGCCAAGTGTAAAATCACTACATCGCGTGACTTTCGTCGATCTGGCTTCTCGTTTTCTAATTTCCAACTTTCTAGTGTAATAATAGTACAGACTACAGTCCAGTCTGGCACTCTGGCTTGCTTTTGTTACAAATTTAAAGATGATTTCCACAAAGCAAGACTGCATAGAACACTTGGAGAAGATATACAGAAACTACTTACAATTATCTAATCTACTCTATATATTTTATTTTATAACTACTGCATTATCAATGTATCATCTCACTATTCCAGTTTATTTCTTTACTTTTGTGATATTCTTAATTCTTAATTGACAGCTCGAACAATAAACTACTCCAAATAGTTATTGTTCGAGCTGGAGAGGAGTTGTGGGTTCTCACCTGGGGAAATACTACTGTAGTATATACTACTTATACTACAAGTACTGAAGTACAGGACTTGGTACTTGGTAGAACGTGAATACGATGGTAGCAAGATTAGCTCAATCTTATTTTACCTAGCTGGCCGTGCCGTGGTACATTAGCATGTTGCCGAATAGCTCACGTGGTTGATTCTCCTGCACACCACATCTTAATGTTTGTCTTTGAGTTTGATATATATCACCGATGATTCAATTCAACCTTTTTATAATAAAAAAATCAATCACTAGTGAAGGAGGAGTATAATAATATATTACTTCAAACTTTTTGGGCATTATTGACTAGTTGCAGTATTTCATTATCTTACGACAGCTACTTGTCTTGCCACATCGAGGTTGTGATGTTTTCAACACCATAATATACCATCGCGCTTATGGTATTTACATAACGAATTAACGATATAATACAATAGTTAGAATAACTCGATATATTACACTATATCATAGCGTACAAAAAACTTAAATCGTACAAATTCCTCATTAGTGCCATTTTATTAACTTTTGGAGCAATTTTATGTTGCACCAATATGTAGACCATTTGCAAATTCCTCTGCCATTTACTAACTTATACTGTTGCACTGATAAATACTAGTACTAAAATAAACTAGTACTTGTCCTGGATTCCTAATCCATCCACCATCGCTAGATAAAGAGCATAAGTGCTAATATGTCAACATTCACTTTATCCTTTGTACTCCGATTTACTTTATTTATTTTATTCGTTTGGAAGTAATTTTTTTTTAAAAAAATAAGATAGATATATTATAGCAAATCAAAAGAGTTCCCTAAGTTACAACACGCGAAACTGGAAACAAGTCTGAATCTAAAAGTACAATCATCCAACCGGGAATAGAATCCCAAACAAAATGAACAGAGTCTAGAGATATGTGACTTCTTCCGAAAGTTCTTTTTCAGCCCTCATTGGCGATATGATCGGCAGTCCGGTTCATTTCTCTATACACAAACATCACTTGCACTTGCTCCATATCTTCTAGCATCCTAAAAGCATCTTCCAAAATGGTTTGGTGCCTTGTATGCGGAGCTTCCTTCCTGGAAATACAAAAAGTAGATATTGTGAGTCCGTTTGAATGACGACCTTTTTAAGTTCTATTTGATACCAAAGCTGTACTCCTAGTTTGAAAGCATAAACTTCCGTTGTGTTTGCATCTATTCGATTGGAAGTAATAAAATAAATTAACATATTCTTTTTATTTAATTTATTTTCGATAAATCTTAAATTAAATGGTCACTGTTCATGGTTCGTAACAACACACAATTCACATAAGTTAAGATTTAACAATATCCCTTACTAACGCATATTAATCAAACTTCATTTATTGTTTGGTGAAGGTATACAATTTGTAACCAAAATCAAATCATTGATTCAATTTCAATCATGAAAACACTACAATAAGGTAGTGATTGATTTATGTATCTATTGAGTAATTTAATGTTTGAACGTCAAAACACAACAATTAATAAACTGTGTTTTAATTGGAGCTGGTTGGCTGCATTAACGCGGGCTGTGTTTCGAAACATACCGACTTGTATGTATTGATTGGGGATGGGGTTGGGAGAATACATTTGACCGTGTCCAAAACGCAAATCAAACACACATTCGAGCATCCCACCAATCTATGTGTTTAACTGGGATAAAAACACATTCTCACAGAATTTTTTTCCGGCCGGTTCATTTGAAACACACAACTTACGAAACCACTATGGGCTGATGCTAATTGATTAGTGATTATTGATTACACATACCGTATTATTATGAAGAATAGCTTAAATAAATATTAATTAGAAAAAGGAAAGAATATAAAGTGACGAGTGACGACCAGAGGAAAATATCTGAATTTTTATTATTGACAATAATACTAGTAGTAATAATAAAGTCATTTGAGTCAGTGGTGTAAATCCAAATTGGCACCGCGTTTTCTTGGATGCTTCCTTTTCAGTCTTCTTCCTTCCTTCTCTCCCACATACGCACTTTCAGCAGTAGCTCAAAACCCCAAAAAGCTTCAAAACAAATTTCCCCAATCCCCTTTTTACAGACTGACAATAAATATAAAAAAGAAAAACTGAATATTCTTATTCATTCATTCTACCGATAAAACTCAACTTACTTGCTGAATAATTTTCCGCATTTCATGGAAGTTACTGCTCTACTCCTTCACAATGCATCGTCTCCCTAAAATCTTCACTCAGACAAAATCCGACCGCCGCAAGTCCACCATGAGCTCCGCCTCCGCCACCCGGCCTAAGAAGCTCGACCGTCGCAACGCTAACAAAAACATCAACTACGAGTTCTCTCCCCCTTCCACCTCAGCTTCCTCCTCTTCCTACTTCTCCTCCGACGAATGCCTCCGTGCGCGCTCTATGGAGCTCTACGATGGCAAAACCAGCTTCAGAATCGACGGAAATGATGGCGAGATTGATATTATTTGTAAAGGCCTAGGGTTATCCGGGATCGAGGATTTGTCCATACCGGAGGGGGAGTACACGGCGATGAAGCTCAGATCCTCTTCTGCTCCTGTTGTGCTTAGTGGTACCAGAAGTAAATGGTTTGATGGGGGAATTGAGCTCAATTATGATGATGATGATGATAGTGCTGGTGTAGTTAATAGGACTTGTGATGTGATTAGTACCAACTGTGAGGAGATTCGTGCTTCTAGTGATTCCTCTAGTTCGTTTTGTTGCAGATTAGGGGATAATTCCACGGTGAATGATAATAATAATAATAAGGTTAATAGGATTGATTTGCCTATTTCATTTCATAGTAGATTAGGGGGTAATGATGTGGTTTCGAGTGAATTACGGGGGAATGGTATTAAGGGCGTGAGGCCGCCGGTTCTGGTGCCGCCGATGCCTTTGAATGATAAAGACGGCTCTACCTGCGACATGTTTAGAGCATTTGCCCCTAGTGGCTCAAGATTTGAAGGAGTACTTCGTTTGAATGAGGAAGCGATTGAGAACGGGGGTAGGAAATGTGATGATGATGGGGAAGAAGGGGATATGAGGGGGAGTGTTATGGGGAGGGTGGGGAACTCAGTGCTGTCGGAGTCATATTCGTTCACGACGAGTTCGAATGATGATTCTTCAAGCACCACAACACCAATGTCCAGTGATTCACCTATTCGTAGATTTAGGCGAGTTATTGTTGGTTGGCAGAAGGGCGAGCTTTTGGGCCGTGGGTCCTTTGGATCTGTGTATGAAGGAATTGCCGAGTAAGTTGTTGTTCATTACTTCATTTTATAAAACATGCACTATAGACTTAAGAATTAAGAGTATTGGGCCACCTGGAGATGTATGCTTGAACTTGCCAGATATTTGTTGTTTACACTTTACATATGCCATATAATTTGTTAATTGCTAGAGATTGCTAATCGTAGTTGATGGATTTTTATTTTCTTCAAAGACCCAAGTCATATGATATTTAGGTTAACCAACATAAACTGGATTACTTGTGCTTAGTTGTCGTCTTCTTAATATTTCAAATCTTAATGTGTACTCCAAACATTTGCTCCTAGGACACCTGTATCGGCGAGGGTTTCATTATCCCAGATTGTTTGATGCCTTGTTTCTCTTGGTGCAGTGATGGATTCTTTTTTGCTGTGAAAGAAGTATCTTTGCTCGATCAAGAGGATGATGGGAAACAAAGGATTCTTCAGCTTCAACAGGTCTATCATTCTTTCAAATTGTTCATGTACAATTTTCGAGGATCTGCATACTTTTTCTTGATTGGACCGCTTGTCACTTTGAGTCCTTTTTCTACCTGTGTTAACTTTCCTTTCATTCTTTTCAGGAAATTGCTCTTCTGAGTCAGTTTGAACATGAGAATATCGTTCAGTACTATGGCACAGAAAAGGTTTTGATTCTCTTAGTTTTGTCAATGTGATTTTTTATTCTTTTGAGCGCGTTGCTTCCACCATTTCATGATTAATGAATTGGTAAAAGCTGAAGCAGTGACTCCCAAATTTGTGTTGTTATCTTTGGCAAAGAACTTCAAGAAGAACATATGAAAAACAGCTTCTTTTTTTCCAATCCTTTGTAGTGCATCCTGAACTACATAGATAAATATCTAGCCACCTTTAATGTTGTTTATGCAGTTATGCTAAAAAAATATGCTGATCTTTGCCATTTCTTTTTTGTAGGATGAATCCACCCTCTATATTTTTCTTGAGCTGGTAACTAAAGGCTCCCTCTTGAGTCTCTATCGGAAATACGTCCTCAGAGATTCACAAGTCTCTGCTTATACGAGACAGATATTGCATGGTTTGAAATATCTACACGACAAGAATGTCGTCCACAGGTGATTACAGTCCCCTCTGATCGACTTCTCATTTCCCACATGAATATAGGGAACTGGTAATCTGCCGTTGAATGTGTATCTATATTTAGTCATACTAGCACATTCTGTGGCGTGGTATTGTGGTGTAGTCTCTATAGGTTCTTCTTTTTCTTGTGACTCACACAGTTTCAGTCCATTTTAGGGCCACATCTGCTTACTTATGTGTGTTTGATTTGTTTTATTGCTAGTTTAATCAGTATTTCTGCGTTTAGAAGGTCCCTGAGAAAAATTAAATTTAGTACAGTGACCTAGAATGGAGATGGTACTTGATCTTGTTATTTCATGTCTAGTTTTTCTATGCTACTTCTGGCATACTGTTTTGTATTGTGCTTCAGTATATTTCGCTGCCATACATAGACTATAGCTGGGTAGCTGGCACATTGGGGGGAAAAACACTTTGAGAGTTCAACAAATGTAAAGCGGGAAAAAAAAAAAAACGGTTTTGTAAATGGTGAATTTGCCAAGCTTTTAGGTGAATATACTCGAGTATGACTGCCTTGATTGAAATGCACTTGAATATTGACATCGTGGTTGCCCCATTTGATGCCTTACCTACCATGTCAGCGGTCTTGACTCCTGTTCTCTTGTTGTACCTTTCCTATTGCAGAGATATAAAATGTGCCAACATATTGGTTGACACAAGTGGCTTGGTGAAACTTGCCGATTTCGGTCTTGCTAAGGTTCCATATTTTATTCTTTATTTTTCTTTCCCCCTTGCCCCAAAATCATTCAATAGTTGGTCCAGTTTACAGTTCTAATATAGCAAGTGTTTATCTATTCCTTTTGCAGGCCACCAAGTTGAATGATGTTAAGTCTTGCAAAGGCACTCCTTTCTGGATGGCCCCTGAGGTTTGTACTGAAACCATTTATAACCCTTGGCTTTGAATTTTTCCTAAGGTAGTTATTCTTTAGGTTATGGGTACTAGGAAATATTGATAGAAATCAAGTTTAAGCGCGAGAGGACAGTGCATCTGTTATAGAAAGTGCTGATACGTCTTGGTGAGTACATCGATCTAGCTCGGTTGAAGGACTGAATCTGCATTGTTCTAGTTTTAGGGTTCACACTATGATTTATTTCTGGCGATCGACATTATGGCCCGTCTTTATACCCCATGTATTTTGTGCTGTCACATGACCAACAATGGGCGCTTTGCTCGTTAGAGGTTGTGACTTGTGATGCAAGAATTTTAATTGGGAAGAGGATAAAAAAGTGGGGGGGGGGGGGTACTCAGATTTTTTGCATGTGGAGAGTGCAATTTTCAATAATTTTACCAGGATTAAGGCAAGGAAAGGGATATCTGATATAGGATTATTGCGTTTTAGCACTTCCTCTTGCAAAGGCCTTCATCATAATGAGGTTCATGTTTGTGGAGCTTCTTTAGTGCCATATTTTACTGATTTCTGATATACTTGGCCACAGGTTGTAAGAAGTCGGGGTTCTGGGCTCCCAGCAGATATATGGAGCCTAGGATGCACTGTGTTGGAGATGCTCACAAGAAATTTCCCATACTCCAACCTGGAATGTGTGAGTGAAACAACTTTCTGATCTTGACTTGCCGAGTAACTTAACTATTAGATTCTTATGTTTGAGAGCTCTTTTTTAATTTTGTACTAGTATTTTGCCACAGAATAATTTGTCTGTGAGTGTATTGATATTTTGCAAGTGTATGCATTTTTTCTGTTTGTCAAAATAATTCTCTTTTATCCTGCAGATGTCGGCATTATTCCAAATAGGAAGGGGTGTGAGACCACCTATTCCTGATTCACTTTCCAGCGATGCACGGGACTTTATCGAAAGCTGTCTACAAGTTGAACCAAGTTTGAGGCCAACAGCAGCTAAGCTCTTAGATCATCCCTTTGTGAGGCGTGCACTGCCACAAACTTCAGGATCAGCATCTCCTCACTATTTTAGCAGACAGAATTGAGTGAAATCAAAGTTTTCTGGTAAGCAACAACCTATTTCCCGTTTCAAACTCCAGATGACTTATAAACAATATATTGGAGAAAATGTTACTCTACAACACAACTAAAAGTTCAGTGGTACAGTACGTCTTATAAAAATCCAGCTTTCCCAAATAATGGGTAAAACCATGCACAACATTTGTGTGGGTTGATTGTGTTGGAGTGTAAATTCACACTAATGTCCATAAAATGTGGTTTCCTAATATTTAGGAACTTCTCTTTTTGAAAATAAGAATTTCACAAAAATATAGTAAAATAATTCCACATTATTACTTATTAGTTAAAAATACAGGCTCTTATTTATTTATTTTTCATTACAAAACTATGATGCCCTGTGAACTTAGAATAACATCTCTGAGGAGCCCCTAGGAGTTGGTATTGACTGAAGTTGCTTTAAGAGTAGAAGGCATCATCAACTGTTGTCGCTGTTGAAGGCTCTATCTTTCTTTCTCCTTTATTTAGTTAGCAGAGTTCTCTATATAGCATGCCTCAGCTGTTTATATTCTCCCTGCAGGTTTGATCTCATTATTGGAGCAATTGCGGGATTGCACATCATATTGTGAATAACTGTATTGAGTTTCTACTCTTGTATTATTTGAGAGTTAGCAATAGGATTGTTTTGTTGCAGGAGCACTAGTGCTCGGTGCCGCCAGGTTAGTGTCATGTAAATTTGAGATGATCCAGATTATGAGGGAATATGTTGCATAGCGTAAACTAGTCTTGTCTTGTGTAATTTAAATGTAAATATGTTGTTCGTCTTGTGTCGGTGCCATTCAAGAATCTGGTGTACGAGTATTGTTGTTAATGCAATATCTTCTTCTTATTCCCTAATAATGGAGTCCTATTCTGCTGGTTTCGGCATTTTAACGTTTTGTTGAAGAGTGAAGACGACATGCAAATTGTAAATTTGTAACTCGTCAAGATGTCAACACCAATGCATAAGATCAAATGTCGTCATGATGTCTACATATGTGATCATTCAATAGATTGTCCCTCCCATTCTCTTTTACTGCTGTCCTTGGCAGCATTATATTTTAACTTGGCCAAAATATTGTAGAGTTTGGAACTGTCTAAGTTTCTGTATCCTCAGAAATCAAAGGGTTGTAGAGGGTAAAAACCTACAGAACATATCATGTTGGAGTAAGGTGGAGGGATTGACACGCTCTTTCTACACGATCCTACAAGGAAATGATACCACTCCTAATTTAAAGCTCAACCTAAATTTATACTGGTTCATGTTAAACTTATTTTGCTAACTAAAAACACACGTTAAACTCCAATGATGAAATGATAACCAATTTAGATGTAAAGCTCAAAGTGAAAAATACTGATAAATATAAATAAAAGTGTTACAGTACTACAGTATATAGGAGTAAAATTTATTATGTAGCCCGTCCTCCGTCGTTGAGACACCTTCCCTTCCCCTTTGTGGGCCAAGGGCCTGAATTTTTTATCCAAAAAGAAATTTACACATGTCGTTACTTGATTGAGTTAATTTCAAAGAAAAATATTTAATAAATGAACTGAAACTTTCACCTATTTACAAATCAACCCCTGGAGGAGTCGGATCCTAAATTCTCCCTTGTGATTAATAACCCCCCGCAAGAACGTGCGCCATCATCTTCATCATTATAACCAGCAGCAATCGAGCCCCCGAAATCTCGTCCTCCATTTCCTTCGGCGTCTGTTTCAGGTACCAGATTTTATCTGTTTTTCAATCTATTTGAATCTCTTCGCGATGTTTTTATGCTCAACAAGCCCTATCTTGAATTCCGTTCCGCCTTTACAGTTTATATTTTACCTCAGTTAGGGTTTTCAGGATCTCGTTTCTAACTAGTTGAAATTCTTATCGGTCTGTTGTAAACGATTTAGCTCTTAATCTTATGCAATTACATTCCTCGGTAGGTTTACTCGGCTAGCCCTAGGTTATATCATACATGTATATTGTGTATTGAAGCTCAAGGAAGATTGAGATTATGTGAACATGGAATTTGATAGAGTACGAGACAAAGATTTGTTAGATTCCTAATGTTAGAAAATGCTAAATTGTGCCTACTGAGTACCAACTATTGTGACATTTCCGTTTTGTTTCGTTAACTTAAAATGCACAAAGTTACCTACTAAAATTTTTAAGGCCATGAAAGAGTTGATTAGGTTCGTAGCGTTCTTCCAAAGTTTCCGATTCGTAAGACACGATTGTCCGTGTAGCTCACTTGATTTAGTTATGTTCGAGTAGGTGTGATGTTGCCCTTTACGGGTTAATAATGTGTTTATTGTTGTTTTTATCTATCATGTCTCATGATAAAATTTGATGAGCTAAACATGGTGTCCATGTGTCAAAGGGATGATCCTGGTTTACTATGCTGTGTTATCGAGTTTAATCTTTTTTGCATGACATGTGTGTATGCTTAGCTGTAAACATATCTCGGTATCTATTGTTATGGTATGACTGTATGAAGCGTTGCGTCATTGATGGTTTGAACAATTTTTAAATCATGAAAATGACTTGATATTTGTGAAATGCTAATCACGTGGAGCTTGCTGTTGTTGATCAAGCTTATCCACATAAGGAAAGTTGAAACCTATTCCTTGTACTGGAAAAGGATCAGAGTTATGAATTTATGAATACAACAGTTTTGGTAAAGATTCGACAATTATGCACAACCCGGTTGTATCCTTGGACTTTTGACCTTGCAATATTGAGTTAAAGCACAAGCAAATGTGCTAGTATGTCAAATGATTCTTTTCTCTCATAATGAATTAATAGAGGCTAAGCAAACGTTTATTGTATTTGTATAAATTAATGTAAAAATCACACAACTTTCTACAACATGTTGCAAGTTTTAATGTTACATGCTGACAGCGGCATTTTAGAATACAATGAGTAGCTGGATGTGATTTGAGTCCTGAAGTTGCTTGATGGAAATCTACAAATTGCTTCCTGAGACTTTTATGAGTTCTATTAGGATATGTTTAGCTTCCTATTTGTTATTTCTTCTGTTCTAATTATTTTTTCCCCCTCAAATGTTTTTCTTCTGGTGGGATATGATGTGGCATTAAAGATTTGTTATTAATGGCGAAATCCAAGAAGCTGCAAGTGTACACCACTTCGCCAGACCACAGGGCCAGTCTGCGTAAGGTATCCTCCCGATGTACAAAGTCTTGTAAACATGCCAATGATGACAAAAGATCGATGGAACCATCAGAAAAAAGAGAATGGCAGAATGCAGTTTGCTCGGTCTGCATGGAGTGCCCTCACAATGCTGTCCTCTTGCTTTGTTCCTCATATGACAAAGGCTGCCGTCCTTATATGTGTGCTACTAGCCATCGGTTCTCCAATTGCCTGGAACAGTACAAAAAGGCCTATACTAAGTCAAACAGTAATGTAGTTGTATCTGATAAATCTGGATGGCAAAAAGGGAACACCGAAAAGTCAGAGCTATTATGTCCACTTTGCCGTGGGGAGGTAATGGGTTGGACAGTGGTGGGCCCTGCAAGAAGGTACCTCAACGCAAAGAAACGGACCTGCATGCAAGATAATTGCTCGTTTGTTGGAACTTACAAAAAGCTCAGGAAGCATGTTAAGTTAGTGCACCCTATGGCCCCACGTCCTCGAGATGTGGATCCTTCACATGCTGAGAAATGGAGAAAGCTTGAAAACGAGAGAGCTGTTAGTGACGTTTTGAGCACGATCCAATCTACTACGCCTGGGGCAGTCGTTGTTGGGGATTATGTTATAGAAAGAAACTATCGTGATCCCTTTGACCATAGCGAGGATGATCATTCAGATGATGGATTTATTAGACTAATTGGACGCTGGAGTAGCCCTCAACTTGATGACATTGGGATGGATTATGACTCTTTTGATGAGTATGATGAAATTGGATTTGGTGGGGTTCGTGGTGGAGCTGCTCTGGCATCTAGAAGCACAGGAACTCGTCTTATTAGTGCACGGCCACGCACTAGATTGTTGGGCCGTAGACGCACAGGGAGGCTTAGAACAGGCAGGTAATGAATACATGATGTTTTAGGCATAGAACTAGAGCAAGAAAATTAGCATGTAGGATTTTCTGAATTCTCAATTACTGTCGGTTTACATTGCTGTGAATTTGAAGGTCTCATGTTTGCATAATTGTTGGGTTCTCATTTGCACAGCAGTCATAATTTTCAGGTCTAAAAGAGGGTGCAAGTCATTCATGACTATGCCACGAATCGTTGTTATCATTTTCTAGCTGATAGCGAGTAAATTTGAATTCTGCAAATTGTTTTGGTGTTATCAAATAAGATACTCCATTTATCTTGCTTTATGATCTTCTGTGCACTTGTATATCTCCGCATGTATGCATCCATTTCTTTTCCAGCTCAGGGTGCACAAACAAAGGATGTACTATTCGTTTCGGGTGTCTCTTATTTCCTTTTCCTTCTCTCTATGTGTCAAATATGTATGCTAGGACTTGTGCCAGTTGGATTTCAAAATGCTATTTTAAACCAACGTACTCACCAAAAAAAACAAACTAAAATCTAATACTAAAACTCTACTGCCACGAATTGTTGCTCACCTCTTATTTGGTTATGTTTTGAGTTTCTCTCTTTTCCTTAGAGCTCTTGGTATTAGGTTATATAAATAAACTGATACGAGCTGGGAAGTTGCTAAGAGAATAAACTTGTGATTAAGCAGTATGATTAAGAAGATTATTTAAGTCTGTAAATTTGGAATCTTATCATATGTTACTATATTGTCTGATAAAATGAATTTGTGGTGTGATTAATTAATTGAAGGTGATGAATGGTTGGCCTATGGATAAGCCACATTGCTTTTCCTGTTCATTATTGTAGTGAACTGAAGTAGGTGGGAATGAATTTGAGTCACTCATTTCATTAGTAGCTAATTTATTGACATGGAGAATTGCTCTTTAAATAGAGTACTTCTCTTTGAAAGCAAGACACCACTTTAGCCACTTTCTAGCTTCTACTATGGTTGTTTCAGGTTGCTAAAATAATAGTTTCGTGGGTCTTTTTGTTGAACGGTGAAAATTGTGTAGTTAGTACAATTTTCTAAATATTGTATTTCTCTACTTGGGTTTCTGTGTTTTCTTCTATAGTTCAGAAGTTTTTAGGCCTGCAGGTGTTTTTTCTCCTATTTTCTTCTCATCTTTGATCATTGTATTGGAAAACAGAGAGAGATGTTTAGTTTAAAGCAGGTTTTGATCAGGACAACCTTCTCTTGTCATGGGAAGTGAAGAATACAGGAAAGAATGATGACCACTGCATTAAATTTTTTCTTGTGTACTGCACTTCCCCATGATGAGAGAACGTCGTCTTACAGATCCATGGGACCTCAGTTAAAAGTTTATACTGTGACTCTCCACCTCGTTCTCTCTATTATATGCTGCCATTTCTATTTACTTAATTTTCTGAGGAGCTTGTTATGAATTTAAAAGCAGGAATTTATATATTTTGAACATTGAACAACACACCCACACTCTGGATCATAAGATTCATAACTGTATACGATAAGCATGCCAATCTAACATAGTAACATGTTCTATGAATATCAACAACTCACAAAACAGGGCAAAATGATTTCCATGTGAACGATGTCTAGATATATTCGCCCGATGAAGTGAATTCATCGATCACCCTGAACATTCACGCACTTTCATAGAACAAATTGCTTGTACAAAGGACAAATAGGTTCAAACTTCAAACTGACAGTTCAAAGAAAAAACAGGACCAAACTCACAGTTCAATCATCAAGCCATGTATTTCCTTTACGCAACTCATTGACAACATTGTGCATCAACATTCGATCTGCTGGCAATTCATTTGTACATGCCAACCCAATCTTCAGGACTGAGACAATGCAATTCAGTGTCTTATTTTTCACGCTATGACTGCTGCATTCATGTAGAATGGCTGGGTCGACAACATCAACTGATTGACTCTGCAATGCAATTCTCACGAGATCTCGAAGGCTTGGCGAATCATTAGGCTCATCATTTGTTGGTCTCTTGCGCGTGAACAACTCCAGTAACAAAATCCCGTAGCTGTAGGTATCCCCTTCTGTGGAAACCGTACCACTCAAGCCGTACTCTAATAAATAAATTATTGTTAGCATAACTAATTATGAAAACTATGAACTTTGTTTTTCTTGAGAAAATACAATAGATAACATACCTGGAGGAATATACCCTATGGTACCCCTGATACCAAGTGAACGACTTTCATTTACGAGTACACCAGATAAAACTTTTGACAGCCCGAAATCCGAAATATGAGCTGTCATGTCCTGATCCAAAAGAATGTTGCTTGGCTTCAAGTCTCCATGAACAATTGTTGAATCCGTGCCACCATGCAGATATTCAAGTCCAGAAGCAATGTCAATGGCGATGTTAACTCTCTGTTTCAAACTCAGTGTCCTTGTTTCATTTTCAGAATTCCGATGTAGCCGTTTGTCCAAGTCTCCGTTCACCATATACTCATAGACAAGTGCCTTGAAGTCATTTCCTTTGAAATCGGTGCTAGAACACACACTCACTATATTCACAAGGTTTCTGTGTCTCATGCCTCTTAATGCACTGCATTCCGTTAAGAGACTTTTTGCAGCACCCCTGACATTGAGATTGAGCACCTTTACAGCAATACCTGTTTTAAGGTTTTCAAGATATCCTTTGTAAACCGATCCCAATCTTCCTGCCCCAAGTAAATTTAACTCGGAGAATCCACCAGTGAGTCTCCGAAGATCTCCGTATGATAGCCTCAAATGATCAGTTTCAAATGGGACAATGAATGAGTGAGTAACTTTTGATTGTCTCCTCTTGTATAGGAATATGCAGAAAAGTAGTGAAATCATAACCACAGCAGTGACAATAGGAATCATGATTATGAATACAGTTGGAAAGTGCTTTTTCTTGGAGTTTCGAGAGGAGCAGGGAGCAAATCTTAGTGATGGAATCCCTCCGCACAATCCATTGTTACCCTCAAATGATAGAGCAGTCTCATTTAGAAACACTCCTACAGTTGGAATTTCACCTTCGAGCTTGTTGAATGACATATTCAGATACACGAGAGATCTAAGCTCACCTAAAAAACTTGGAATAGCTCCAGAAAGGTTATTCTGTGAGAGATCCAAATATTGCACGCTTCTCAAGTTTCTTAGCACCTCGGGTAATTTCCCAGTAAAGGAATTGCTTTGCAGATAGATATGTTCCAGCCCTATGCATTGACTCAATGAATTTGGAAGAAGTCCTGATAATCTGTTGTGTGACAAGTGAAGCCTCTCAAGATTTTCTAAAGAACAGACTTCTGAAGGTACAGACCCCGTCAGGGAATTGTAAGAGAGGTCCATGGAATGTAGAAGAGACAACATCACAAAAATTTCTGGTGGTATTCCACCATTGAGATTGTTACGAGAAATGTTAAGTGTTAGCAAGTTTCTACAGTTGCTGAGACTTGGAGGTATAATACCAGAGAAATTGTTCTGGTTCAAGCCTAAATGGCTCAACCTTGTCAAGTTATCAAAAGGGATGGCAATCTCATGGGAGAATAAGTTTCCACTGAGGGTAAGGATTTCGAGCTTATTGAGTTTGCCTATGTCAGAAGGAAGTGGACCAGTAAGATAATTGTTATCAAGAAGCAAATAGAGGAGATTTTTGGGAAATCCAAGACCATATGGAATGCTTCCATGAAACTGATTTCCACTTAGATGAAAGAATATAATATTGGTGTTTGAAAGATTTGTAATCGAGTACGGCAACATGCCACTTAGTTTATTGAAGCTGGTATCAAGATAGCGGAGCGTACTGCAATTTATCATAGATGTAATGAAACTTAGATCACCTTTCAAACAGTTTTTGTTAACGTAAAAATATTCTAGAGATAAGAACATACGTAAGTCTATAATCAATCGACCAGAAAAACTATTTATACCAAGATTAATATCTCTAAGAGAAGAAAAGTTTGACAGAGAAATTGGAATTTTCCCACTGATCAGTCGATTGTCCTGTAAATCAAACATCTTAAGCTTTGAAAATAAGAAACCCATGTGGGAAGGGATGGTTCCTTCGAGATGGTTAAAACTCATTCTGAATGTTACCATTGTGGAAATATTGAATAAGCCAGATGGAATTCTACCAGTCAAGTTATTAATAGCTAAACTTAGGAATTCAAGCGACTGAAGTTGGACAAAGGACATTGGAATTTCACCTTGCATTCCGCTTTCCATTAGAGAAAGCTTCTTGAGATTGGTGAAATTCCCAATAAATGGTGGGATAGTTCCAGAAAGTTTATTTTTCGACAACCCCAAGGCTTGAAGTTTAACCAAAGAACTTAGTTGGAGAGATATGCTGCCAGTGAGATCATTGTCAATCAAATTGAGGTAATAGATATTCACACACTGGGACAAGTTTCTAGTTATCTCACCACTTAAGGAATTGTTGCTAAATTCGACATACTCAAGACGCCTTAGGCGACCAATCTCCTGTGGAATGGGGCCATGGAAGGTGTTATTTTGCAGATTGATCAATCTGAGAAAAGAAAGATTACCTAAATGAGGTGGAATGGTTCCCACAAGGCCTCTTGACATGAGATCAATTGACACAACTCTGCCTTGATGCTTGCGGCCACAGAAAATGCCAGGCCAGCTACAGAAATGGACAAATTCATTCCACCAGCTTAGAGCTCCTTGTGGATCAATATCTACTGCATTCTTGAAGGCAACAAGGGCATGAAAATCGGATTCGTTACTGGAGCATGTTGCTGGAATAGTAATGATGAAGAAGAAGAAGATACATATGCATAAGGTGGTGGAGGGAGCATTAACAGTGAGTCTTGACATTGCTTTTTAGTTTTGTTTTCCTGTACTAATTAACTGGTTTGAGATACCATTCTTTATTTTTTTTTGCACTACCTTAGCTTTTATAGACTGAGACTGATCTTATTGTGCTCAACTATATATGGAGTTAATTGTTATGATAAATTATTGAGCCCAACATCAGCTTAACGAGCAGTACGTAGCTACTGACTAAGCATTTTGAAACATCTATTGTAGTATTGTATTGTGAATTCCATATCTTGACTGGACTTGTAGGTAGAGATAGTCTCTAAATGTTTGGAGTCGCCTTGTATATATATACATATATATTCTTTCGTTTTGAATGGAACGATCATGATGACATGTATATCATTAATTTTTATCTGGTTGTATTTTTTATTTTTAAATCTGCAAGCAACATGCATGAATATGGATGTATGATAACTATATCCAACTAATCACCAATAAATTACAAGAGCAGCCCTTGACTCTTCTAAGATTAATTATATGTGATGACTTTTTCTTAGTTTTTAACAAAATTAGGAAGCTACTGAAAAAAAAAAAAAAAAAAAAAAGGAAGGGAAAAGAAAAGAGGAAAGTTAATTACAGTCTATGATCAGCTTGTTCAGTTTGACTAAGAAGTAAAACTGAGTTCCAGTCCTTTCTGGAATCCAGTTTCTTTTCACTTTTGTTTTTCTGGCAGAGAGATTCTCAAACATAAATTTGGACATCCATCCTTATGTTTCTCCATATTAAAATTTTAGATATCAAAGACTAACAAATACTCGAAAATCACTAAAAATAGTACACACTTGTGGAAATGAACAATTTCCTGATGTTCAAATTCTAGTTCAGCACTGTAGGAGAAGGAGGTTATGTACTTGTAGTTATCTCACCACTGAAAAGAATTGTTGCTAAATTCGACATATTTATGCCATCTTTATTATGCAAAGAGTTAAGAATTCCAAGTTATTGGATCTGATACATCTATTATAGAAAAAACAGGGACCTTAAACGACAAGCTGAAAAACACCAGTAAGTTGGTTATAGGGAAGATTCAAGAATTCGAACCTGGGAGACAAATCACAGAGAGACTCCTGAATCCCAGCACTCAGAATGATCAAGTTGAGGAATGTTAAAATATATATATCGAAGAGTAATTATGCAAAATTACCCAAAGAAAGAAGAATAATAAGCAAATTAATGAATTAGTGGAAGACGAATCATACAGTTCTGAAAGTGCAACGATCTAGAACTAATCAAAACTGGGAGCAAAAAGCTTGTTCCCAAGAACCACAGGATTTCATTGTACAATTGGGCAAACATATCTTGTCTGTTGACTAATTCCATGCATATTGCTTCCATGAATCCAATCATGGCCAGCCGCCTGTTTATATTGCACTGGGTAAAGGTCTAATGCTGGTACATGTGTAGCTAGGTCACTTATCTTAAGTTGTTGCCTTTTTGAGCACTTTCTAGCTCATAATGTGGGCATGTGTGCAGAAGGACATAAGAACATCCATTCAATATTTGTAGCTCTGATTTCACTCAACACAAAATGATCAATGAAACGAAATCAGAGAATGTGAATGTGTCTCCCCATATTTTGATTAGCTAGTTTTTGAATGCGTATGTTGTTTAACAGAGCAGATTATTATGTGACTGAACTACATATAAACATGTTCATCAGTTCTAGACTTGATTGATTATTATAGCAAATTTTTAAGAAGGAATTATATTTATATATATTACTATAACATTACATGACAGAACAATGATAGAATCTGCATGCCTTATACACTAAAGTAGAATCATTGAGACATGTGAACTTTACATTTACGCAATCCATTCACAACATCATTCATTGACATTCTATCTCTGGGAAATTCATTTGAACATGCCAATCCAATCTCCAGGACCGAAATTATGCAATTCATGGTCTTATCATTCTGATTGTGTTCACCTAGAATGCAAGAGTCGACAACATCCATTGTATGGCTCTGCATTGCTGATTTCACGAGATCACGAAGACTCCGAGAATCATCAGGCTCAGCATTTGTTGGCCTTTTTCCGGTGAACATTTCCAATAAAAGAATCCCATAGCTGTACACGTCTCCTTCTATGGATATAATGCCACTCAAGCCATACTCTGAAAAATGAATTGTGGGGGGTTAACAGAATTTATGATGACAAAACACTGACATGACATTTTTATATTTTTGTTTAGGCTTCAAAAGATAAATATGCATATATACATATTAGTCATACCTGGAGGAATATACCCTACAGTACCCCGAATACCAAGTGAACTGCTTTCATTTGTCGTGAGTATATCGGACATAACTTTTGCCAACCCGAAATCCGAAACATGAGCAGTCATGTTCTGATCCAAAAGAATGTTGCTTGGCTTCAAGTCCCCATGAACAATAGTTAAATCTGTGCCGCCATGCAGATACTCAAGTCCAGATGCAATTTCAATGGCAATGTTAACTCTCTGTTTCAAGCTCAATGTTCTAGTTTCATTTTCAGAATTCCGATGAAGCCATTTATCCAAGTCCCCGTTGACCATATACTCATAAATCAGTGCCTTGAAGTCATGTCCTTCGTAACTGGCGCTAGAACACACACTCACTATTTTCACAAGGTTTCTGTGTCTGATGCCTCTTAATGCACTACATTCGGATATGAGACTTTTTGAAGCACCTTGGACATTGAGATTGAGCACCTTTACAGCAACACATGTCTGAATGTCTTCAAGAGTTCCCTTGTAAACCGATCCAAATCTTCCTGCCCCAAGTAAATTTAACTCAGAGAATCCACCAGTGAATCTTCGAAGATCTCCATATGATAGCCTCAAATGATCAGTTTCAAATGGGACAATGAATTGAGTATCTTTTGATTTTCTCCCCTCATACAAGAAGATGCAGTACATTAGTGAAACCATAACAGCGGCACTGACTATAGGAATCAAGATTTCAAATACTATAGGAAAGTGCTTCCTTTTGGATTTCTTGGAGGAGCAGAGAGGAAAGCTTAGTGATGGAATCCCTCCGCACATTTCAGTGTTCCCTTCAAGTGATACAGCAGTCTCATTTAGAAATACTCCTGTAGTTGGAACTTCACCTTCGAGCTTGTTGAATGACATGTTCAGATACACGAGAGATTTAAGTTCACCTAGAAAACTTGGAATACCTCCAGAAAGGTTATTTTGTGAGAGATCCAAATGTTGCATGCTTCTCAAGTTTCTTAGCTCTTCAGGTAATTTCCCAGTAAAGGAATTGCTTTGCAGATAAATATGCTCCAGCCCTATGCACCGACTCAGTGAATTTGGAAGAAATCCTGAGAACCTGTTGTGTGACAAGTTAAGGCTCACTAGATTTACTAAAGTACCAATGTTTGGTGGAAGAGAACCTGTCAAGGCATTGTAAGACAGGTCCAAGGAATTTAGTATCGTCAACATGCTGACAATTTCTCGTGGTATTCCACCATTGAGATTGTTATGAGAAATGTCAAGTGTTAGCAAGTTGCTACAATTGCTAAGGCTTTGAGGTATATTTCCGGAGAAATTGTTTTGGTTCAAGTCTAAATGGCTCAACCTGGTTAAGTTATCAAAAGGGATGGAAATGTCATGGGTGAATATGTTTCCACTGAGCCTGAGGATTTCAAGACTATTAAGTTTACCTATGTCAGAAGGAAGTGGACCAGTGAGAAGATTGTTATAAAGATCCAAACATCGGAGATTTATTATATTTCCAAGACCATATGGAATGCTCCCATGAAACTGATTTCCTCTTAGATATAAGTAGGTAATATTAGTCTTTGAAAGATTCGCAATCGAGTATGGTAACAAGCCACTTAGTTGATTGAAGCTGGTGTCAAGAAAGCGGAGCGTACTGCAATTTATCATAGATGTAAAGAAACTTAAATCACCTCTAAAATTGTTATTGTCTACAAAAAAATATTCTAGAGATGAGAACTTACGGAGATCTATCATCACTCGACCTGAAAAACTATTCGCACCTAGATCAATATTTCTAAGAGAGGAAAAGTTTGTCAGAGAAATTGGAAAATTTCCACTAAATCGATTATGACTTAACTCTAGCCAGTTGAGCTTTGAAAATGAGAAACCCATGTGGGAAGGGATGGTTCCTTCGAGTCGATTAAAACTCATGACGAATGTCACCATAGTGGAAATATTGAATAGGCCAAATGGAATTCTACCAGTCAAGTTGTTCATAGCTAAATTTAGGAATTCGAGTGACTGGAGTTGGACAAGGGACTTGGGAATTCCACCTTGCAATCCACATTCCATTAGAGAAAGCTTCTTGAGATTGGTGAAATTCCCAATAAATGGTGGGATAGTTCCCGAAATTTGGTTTTTCCCCAACCCCAGGGCTTGAAGTTTAAACAAAGAACTTAGTTCCTGAGGTATGATACCCACGAAATTGTTGTTAATCAAGTTAAGGTAATAGATATTCACACAGTTTGACAAGTTTCTAGTGATCTCACCACTTAAAGAATTGTTGCTAAATTCGATATATTCAAGCTGTTGTAAGCGACCAATCTCCTGTGGAATTGGGCCGTGGAAGGTGTTATTTCGAAGAGTGATGGATCTGAGAAAAGAAAGATTACCTAAATGTGGTGAAATGGTTCCCAGAAGGCCTCTAGACATGAGATCAATTGAGACAACTCTGTTTCGATGCTTGTGTCCGCATAGAATGCCAGGCCACCTACAGAAATGTACTGTTTCATTCCACCAGCTTAGAGCTCCCTGTGGATCAAAATCTATGGCATTCTTGAAGGCAACAAGAGCTTGAAAATCGGATTCATTATTTGAGCATGTTGCAGGAATAGTAGTGTAGAAGAAGAAGATACACATACATACAATGAAACAAGGAACATTAAAGATTCTTGACATTGTTTTTTTTTTTCCTTATTCTTTTCAGTGCTGACTTAATTGTTTGGGATACCATTCTTTAGTATATTTTGCAAAACCATTTATAGAATGAAACTGATCTTCTTGTGCTCAGTTATGGAAGTAAGTTGTCATGATAAATTATTGAGCCCAATTAATCAACATTAATGGCTCGAATTAGCAACCACCTGTCATGTTGAATTTCCCTTGTACAAAAATCAATTATTAGATTTAGATTGATCTTGCGTATCAACTCTGACTTAGTTTAAAATCATTAATTAGTATGTGTATTATTATTGCTGAACAAGAGTTTTCACATGGTTGATTTATTTTGTAAATAGTTAACAGCAGTTATCTTAATTATTTGTGCTTTCCAATTTTGAATATATGAAGAAGAGTGTTAACTTCTTGGACTTGATATTATGATATATCTATTAGGTACATTGATTTTTTATACCCTCTTAGCGCCCCTAATAACGAAATGAACCACCTTAGTTTATCAATTACATTTTAGTCCAAAGTCAACAAAAATTCACTATTCCAAAATTGAATTTTGATGAAACCAAACAAACCTTATTGTTTTCAAATAAAAAAGATAAAGAATTAAAATAAAAACTAAGTAAAATACTAAAATAATAAAATAAATTTTAAAGAAAAAAACTTAACTAAAAAAAATAAATAATATCTTCATCATCCCCAAAGCTTCGGTACCGTAACTTTTTCCGGTACAGGAGCTCCAGCGCCGAAAACGGTGGAGCAAGCTGCTCCACCACCATTAACGGTGCAGCAAGCAGCTTGCTCCACCAACAGATCGGTGGAGCAGCAGCTCCACCATTGCTCCACCGTTACCGGCACCGGAGCTCCGATACCGGAATGTTCCAATATCGAAACTTTAGCGAAGAAGAAGATGGATGGATCTTGTTAAATATTTAATTTTTATTTTATTTTATAAGTATATTTGGATTTTTTAAATCTTTAAATTAATTTTTTGATTTAAAATATTTATTTTTCTTAAGTCATGTTTGGTTGGAAGGTGTTTAAAGTGTAGGTCAACTCAAATGGACTAAAATGTAATTGAGTTTGGACTAAAATGTAATTGATAACACAAGAGGGTCCTTTATCAGAAAGGCCTTCATAGTGAGCCCTTATAATCAATTTTCTCTATAGTAGGGAAATCGCGGACCTCATATGACATTGACAACCCGATCAACACCGGTGTCATACCACAAAAAAGAATACAAACGTAAAACTCAGAAAAAGATCAAGTTGAGGAATGTTAAAATATCAAAGAGTAATTAATTATGCAAAATTTACCCAAAGAAAATAGAACTGAAACAGAGAAACAAAAGAAAGTAAGAAGAAGAATAATACAGTATAACTTTAAAGTGCAAACGAATTAACAGTTTTTGGGGGATGAACTAAGAAACGAACTGAACTGGCGCTCTGGGAATTAACGGATGGTTTTTGGGGGAATTTTCCCTCCCAAATTGAAATGTCCCCTTCTTTATATAAAACCCTAACTCTTCAATCAGACAGCAATTAATTCCTCCAAAACTCTGCAAATTCTCCCACAATTTCGTTCCCTAAGATGAGTAGGACCAATTCACACCCTCAGGTGAGTTCGTCCAGTACCAGTTTAAGCTCCGATCCCAAGGTTTGTGATTTCAACTTCTAGCTTGTTGGTTGAATGACATATTCAGATACACGAGAGATCGAAGCAGCTCATCAAAAAACTTGGAATAGCTCCCGAAAGGTCATTGTATGAAAGATCCAAATATTGAATGCTTCTCAAGTTTCTTAGCTCCTCAAGTAATTTCCCAGTAAAGGAATTGCTTTGCAGATAGATATGTTCTAACCCTATGCCGCATCGAGTCAATGAATTTGGAAGAAGACCTCCTGATAATCTATTATCTGACTAGCCAAGGCTCATAAGATTTTCTAAAGAACCAACTTCTGAAGGTACATAACCTGTCGGGGGGGCATGTAAGACAGGTCCACCTTTGAGATTGTTACGACGAGAAATGTCAAGTGTTAGCAAGTTGCTACAGTGGTTAAGGCTTCGAGGTATGTTTCTGGAGAAATTATTCTGGTTCAAGTGTAAATGGCTCAACCTGTTCAAGTTAAAGTAATGGATATGTCATGCGTAAAGAAGTTTCGACTGAGCCAAAGGATTTCGAGTTTGTTATATTGTTTGCCTATGTCAGAAGAAAGTGGAGCAGTAAGATAATTGTTAGTAGCTAGTATAGAAAGTAAATGATCTGATTGTGCTGAATTATGCAAGTAAATGGTCATGATATATTATTGAGCTCAACAAAACAACTATAATAACTCAATTATTAGACTGATCTTGTCTGTCAACTCTGACTTGGTTTTTGTGGTTGATCTAGTTTCAATTATTGAGTTTCTTTCGTAGATATTGGAAACATCATTCTCTCTCAGTATACTATTAAGTAGCAGCAGTTTTCATGTTTGTGCTGTAAAATTTTGCAAGACCAATAATGTAGGCTAAGCTAGAGGCCTGAATATGTAAAGAGTGGAGTTATAAGTTCTTGCAAGTTGCAACGGTCAGCTTAATGAACTTCTTTTTTTTCTTTTTTAATAAACGACATTATTTAATTTAATAAAAGATAATATACAAATTCACGGTGTTTATAAGAACCCAAGAAGACAAGATGATTTAGAAGCTTTGGAGCCGCAAGGACAAACATTTTCTGATAATGAAACAAATTTATTATTAAATATTTTCTTCATAAGAAGAGTCATTAGAGTTGTTAAACATGATCTACTTGGCCAGGAAAGGAGAATAACCTGATTTTCCTATCTAGGCTCTAGATACTTACTCAGGTTTTCAAAACTCAAAACTGAAACGAAGCTTTGATCCATGGATTAACCCTGGAATTGAATTCAGATAAAGTCTGTTCTCACAATTGCCAGGTTATAAACAGGGCAGTTCCCCTGCACGCAGTTACTAACAACGTCTTGACATTGGCAACCTTTGCTTGCTTAAATCTTTATAACATGTTGAATGGTTGAAGATGTACGTAGATTAATTTCACGCACAAATGGGCAATATCTCATGTTATGTCTGCTCTTTATTACAACAATTTTTTATATAATGGAAAATATGCCAAGTTTTATGGCTGATATTATTGAGTCATATGGACAGTTTTACTCGATCCATTCACAACATTAGTCATCAACATCTGATCTCTCAGCCATTCATTTGAACATGTTCTTACTTTTGTTGTTTTCCTGTAGAATGATGAGGTCGACAACATCCAACACTTGGCTGGCTGCCATTGCACTTCTCACAATAGGCTCATCATTTGTTGATCTTTTGCCTCATGAACGTCTCTAGTAAAAGAATCCCGGAGGTGTAGACATCCCCTTCAGTGGAAACAACTGCACTCAAGCCATAAACTGAAAAATAAATTGTTGTTAGGACTGTCAACACTGACTTGGTTATGGTGGTTGAACTAGTATGCGTATTTATTTCTGAAGAATCACCTAGGAGTTTGTACATGGTTTCGTTTTTAGTACACAGAGTTATCAGAGATTAATAAAGCTGCAAATTTCTTTGCTGCATGTTGCCTGGAGATGATCTGATCGATCTCCACACCACCCATCCAAGTGTTGAGCGTATTCTCCAACTAATTTCTAGACTAGTACCATTTACTCCAATTTAACACAGGTTATTCACATTGGACGGCGAATAAAACAGTGTTTTTTTAGAGAATGAAAATGGGCTTTATTAATCCAAAAATGAGATATTAAAATTCAAAAGTCATTAAATGGTATGTTGATACAGATCTGAGAAATGCACTTTCCAGTGGTGCCAAAAATCCAATAGAAGAATGTTGCAAAACCTCAGTCCAAGTACCTCTTGTGTTTGTACCAGGCAATGGCGACCATGTCGAGGAACACAGTTCCAGCCGTACCTCCTCCACAGGTCCAAGAACTACGTACTGATTCCCTACAGTGATAATTTGCTGGTGCAATGGAAAGGACAGGAATCAAAATACGGTGATCACTCTCTACCACTTCTTAAGCTCATATTGACCTTTCAGGTAACAGACTGTCGACAGAAAACATTCCTCGTAAACTTTTCCTCTTGAAGGGACTAGTTACCTTAAACCTTTCAAGAAACCAATTGGTTGGGGGAATAGATCCAGACATTGATCGGTCATATGGAAATGTTGGGATCTCTTGATTTATCCAGTAACCAACTCTCTGGTGAGATTCCATCTGGACTGGGAGGTTTGAGTTTCCTAGCAGTTCTGGACTTGTCGAACAACCGTCTGTCAGGGAGAATTTCACCTGGCACTCAACTCGAAGGCTTCAATGCTTCAGTGTATGATGGAAATTAGAAACTCTGTGGGCTTCCTCTAATGTTGTGCGCTGGTGATGGTCCTGTCAAATCCAAGAGGCTGAGCAGGATACTTCTAATGGAGAAGAAAATGGCATTGTGACGCAAGGTTTCTAGTTTCTACATATCTGTGGCAATTGGCTTCATCATTGCATTCTGGGGACTGGGGAACTAATGTTAGTCTCTTTCTTAAAGTCTCATGGAGAATTGCCTATTTCAACTTCTGGTCCAAGATTGGTGATCGACTGTATTTTGTTCGTCACAAGATCAAATCAAAGCTCAGGGCCAGTTTTTGAGCAAGTAGAAAGCATTTAGCCCTGTTCTGTAAGTTCCTTGATATTTGTTGTTGAATGTGTTAAATAAAAAACCCGATTGTCTTGCTTAAAGTTATCTATATATAGTGTGTGTGTTGTAAGAAATAAATAAATTCCTGTTTTAATTCATGGAAGTCTTCCCAGAAAATCATTGAACAAAATAGAACAGCATGCCAGCATGCAAATGTGATAGAACAGCATGCCAGCATGCAAATGTGATACTGTCTTAAGCATTGTGCTATAATTACAGGGTCTTAAGTCATAACTGTATAACTGAAACAGAAAAGAACTCAGGGCTGAACCTTAATATTGATTCATGGCCACAACAGAAGTTGTTTGTTGAATACAACAGTACTGTTTCATTTCTTCCTTCACTTTCAACTCCCCTTCTCCATGTTGCAGCCGGATCAGGTCAATTCCAGGACTCTATTTTATCTAATCATGCAGAACATGCACTGCATCTTCCATACTTGTATGGATCATAAATACTGTCCACATAGGACACCAAACATGTTAATTCACAGAATCACAGGGAGTATTCCCACAAAATTAAGGATGATCAAGGCTTTTATCAGGGACCACATTTAATTATGTTCTGATTTTCTATATCTTAATGACTTGGACGAAATCAACAGAAAAGCAAAGAGTACAAGGACTGAAAACAAGGAGAAAAACTGGTTCTTACTTCTTAAAAGGCTGGAAACTTATAAAACAACTTGAAGAACACAGTACTCTCTCATTTGGCAAGTCTTTCATCACTTAACACTTGTACTCCATGCTGCATATTTTGTACAATCCCAATAGTTCCGGATTTCATATATAGCCGTTCAGGTTAGATAGACAAAAATGCCCTTACCGTTTGCATGTATAGGAACTCATTTATTCTTCCTAATTCCTTGTAATTGTGTTCCTGTTATTGAGATAAATCATTCACTTCTCTAAACTGAAAATTTGTACATTGAAATATTCAAAGTATTAATTTTAACTACGTAAATTTGAATTGAACTAAATTGAATTGAAATTTAAACGAAGAGTCAGAGTGGTGAATGGAATGTGCACCAACCCAGAGTTGGAGTTCAAGTGGTGAAGGGAATTGTACCAAATAGAAGATTATTATCCAGATCAGAAGTTATGTAATGTTAGTCGATTAATGAGTTTGGATCAAAAGAAATTGGTATTGGGCTGACGGGTCAACAACTCTACTGTTGTCAAACATAAATATGGCTTAATCAGTTTTAGTCGACTAATGAGTTTACTGTTGTCAAATATAAATGGCTTACTTAATCAGTTTTAGTGGACTAAGCTATCGTTTTCATTCGAGGCCATTTCACACAATCGACGTTGGAGAGTATGTATCAATGAGGCTCACAATTTTGTGGATTGTTCGGGTCAGTCCACAGTACTTGAGCAATTTAATCCGACTAAATGACGATATATCATTTATGTAATATATTGCACTTTGGTAAGTATATATACTCGGTGGACCTTATTTAATTGGGCTGCCGACCTCGGCTGGAGGAAGTAAAATTGCATATCAGGTCGGGCTGGTCGGCAACCAAATATGCATCATGCCAATAAGTAAAATAATTTAACAACTTGGTTAATTTGGACAGATCTAGTTATAGTCACCCACAGCTGGGGAGAGAGACAGCACCAAAAAAAAATAAAAATAAAAAATGATCGTTCTCGTTGATATGTAATTATTTAAATCAATAAATATTATTATTGTGCGTCTGAAAGAGATGCACGAAAATTTAATTGTAAGTAGTACGAATTTACAATAGATTATCAAGGGGATTAAAAAACAAATGCAAGATGTTAAATTAGTCAAGTGGATTATAGGACACCCTAGCTACCAAGTACCAACCAACAATATATACTTGTCATTACTTCAATTATATATATTCATTTTTATTCCTCCCACGAGTATCTGCTACGTGCAACTAATTCGATCGTGTGAGCATTGTTGGGCCCATATTAAGAGGTGACTCTTTCGGTTGCATCTTTTACACCCACAAAACTCGTATTTGAAGCCTTATCTAAGGAAACTAAACTATTCAAGTCTCTGACTTACTAATATCTAAGGAAACTCAACTATTCAAGTCTCTGACTTACTAACATTTTTGCCGTGTTATTACTAATATTATTTTTACATAATTCAACTCAGAAAGTATACTGTTTTGATATATATTTTAAATTTGATGATGTTTGCATAAGAATTTGTACATTAGAAATTCAAGTGTACGGCTTTCGATGGTTCAATGGATTATGTCACTATGCTCTAAACAATTCCCAGGTTATTTTCCCACCGCCAAATTCATTTAATTGTGTTTTAATTTCTTCTCCCGAGTTTAAGCAGTATTTAGTTTAATAAACTTTTGACAATTTGTTAGCTTAACAAGTGTATTTGATATTTTGATTTAGTTTATGCTAAAGTGAACGTGACGGATTCAAATTGGAATATCCGTGTAAATATCTTTCAGATATTTATGAAAGTTTGATTTTGCCCTAGACTGTGAGGAGGAAATGGAAATCACTACTACAAGAGAATCAAGTGTAACAAGTACTGTAGAACACATAAAGTGACCAATTAATCATGAGATAGATTGATTTAGACAATCTGATGATAAATTGTGCTTGCAGGTCTAAAATAGAAACAAATTTTACCGGAAATTTATTAGTTGGCTGAAGGTTAAATTACATGTTCACATCTCACACAAGCGAATTACTATGTTTTTTTTTTTAATAATCAAACTATTACAATTTTATAAGTAGCATTTTACAAAGCTAGTAATAAACTATAAATAATCTCGCACTTGACGAGAATTGAACCTATGACCTCTAGTGTCATGACAGCTCAAGCGAAATACTATGTATGCATTCTAAAATTGAGAATGTCGCAATATTTGTGGATATATGTCTTACGTTGTTTGCTACCCAGTGTATATCCAAATGATAGCGATAAGGAAAAAAATGATTAAAATAATAAATTGCATAAAAAAAGGAGCCCAACGTCAATAAAGTTTAGCTAGTCGGTTAAACTGATCTCTAAGATGCAATGATCCTGCGCCCTTGAAAACTGAGATGCAACTCTTAGGTCAGTGCGGTTACTTATGATTAGCCCCACGAAACCGTACGCATCTTACTCATATAATATTATTCTTTGGGCCTGAGCCTGTAGAATCATAACATACTACAATGATAAGATGAGACCCGTCCCAGACATGTCTCACCAATTTTGTTTGCTTTGGGCCTGAGCCCGTACAAATTTGATTTAGATTCACTCGTAAGTTCTCATACCATACTAGAAAGTTATAGTTTATATATAATTTATTTCACTCGCTCATAACAAGGGTGCGGGATGTTTTACAAAACCTACTTCTCACTATGTGCCTCTATATATAAGTAGGGGAACATGACTATGTTTTTCTTGAAGTAAATGACTTGTAATTATTGTATTTTTTTCGATATTACAATAGTACATGTGCACTCACCAGAAACATACTACTACATATTTTGCAGGCCTACATGTGGGACCCACTCACCACCCTTAGCATCATCGTTGACAAGATCAACTCATCCGGTTTCAAGAGCTAGGAAATCCTTTAGCAACAAAAGGTTTCCGTCATGACATCCGCATAATCAAGTTGATCTAGACCGCAAAATCAATCAGAACAAGATGTTGCTTATCCGTTTCTCCAACCCCAATGGTGGAAATAAGTATAAAACTGGAAGAGTCAGTGTCTGTTACTCATAGATCCCTCTAATAATAGAATGACGTAGAAATTTGGTGCTAAACAACAAAATTTGAACCAAAACTATTACCACATTCGGTTTTGTTTCAGAGTATAATTTAAGAGGAACATGGTCTCTAACACTTTGTTGAATTGATAGATGTGCAAATTTGTTTGGAGGGTTCCTAAAAACAAATGCAAAAAAATTAAGGGGTCAAGGCCGTTCAAAGGTGCTGCGGAGAAAAGCTGGGTTGCCCTTTGCATGGCACCAAAATGCAATCAAAAATGTGAAAAGTGCCACAAATTGTATTAACCAATTGATCTTTGGCTCAATTGAAATATTAAATTGGGTGACTTTAGGAGGTCACGGTAGCCAATGGGCACTAAGGGCCCATTTGGATCATGTGGTCCCACTTTTACTTGCCTAACATTATTTAATTTCGTTTTTCTTTTACTATAAAGTTTTATATCGTCAAATAACATTATGGACTATCCATTCACTTAATATTTCGTAATAGTAGTAGTAAAGACAATACCTAACGATGTATGAGGAGAGTCTAGAGTTATGAACCAATATCATGTTGATGATAGAGTTTATGTATATGGCACACATAATAATGCAACGAATAAATTTGGTTGACCTAAGAGATCCGCGTTTTAAGGGAGATTCAATGATCCTTTATTTGAATAATTACAAAAGAATATTCCATCCAATATCATTAACAATTTTCTCGGGGTGTGTAGATTGAAATTTTTATTAATCTATGGTGCATATAATTTAGATGTTAGAGTCGTCCTTATCCATTTTTAATATTCTTTAAATGTTTTATTTTCAGAGGAATTATTATTTGACACTCAGGAGATTGATATTTCGTGGTACAAAATTCAACAACCTATGTTTTGCTGGTAATGAGTTTGAAACATGCAAAATTGTGAAACAGTATGTGGCTAAGAAAATTAAACTAACAGAAAATTTCATATTATGTGTTGGATATTACGTACTTCATGGGAGGATATTCTAGATAAGTTGATTTTGTAATCTTCTTAGCTCCACTTTTGTCCACAAATGCAAAACAACCAAGCATGGATTATTTTTTGATATATACAACACGTTTTATATTTGATTACGAAGATCCCCGCATAATATAATCTTGATTTACATAAGAGTACCCCATATAGTTTTGTAAACTTAACTATGTGCTAAATTTGGTATCCTGTGCGCACAACTCTTATATATATGTTAGAATCAAAATTAAAATTTATCGTTTAAAAAGTATTTAAAAAATCACCAACAAATTATCTGTTAATAACTTTAGAAATATTTACAGGGAGCAAATAAGTGCATTTCACACTTACAAGTATCACATCAAACCAACAACCACAATACTCGCTTAGTCTCGATTACGAATCAATGCAACGTTATGGGACTATTATGAATGGTAATTGCATTGTTCAAACCTACATAAGTACATGGTACAAATTGAAATTTGAAATACGAAAAATAATGTTATCAACGGATAAAAAAGTTTGTGTGGTAACTGCATTGATTAAAACTTATGCAAGTGCACCTAGTTGGGTTTTGGATTCTTTGTACTTCCACATATTTAAAACAACCATTCGAATAGTGAAAAAGACTCTCAGCCATGCTTTTTGCAGTTTGTATGTAAGTTTAAAGTTTGTACGGATTATTATGAAATAAAAAATATATTTAAAAAAAATGCAAAGTTAGAATGCGAATCCACTTAAAAGAACACCTCTTTATTCATCGACTTTCATGGAGATCATGAAACAAATTCCCATCCTCATCCTATGTACATTACACATCGACCTTTGCCCTTCCCATATTACATAGCATACCCCTATATTTTCTTTCTGGAAAAAGAAACAAAAGGAGAGAAAGAGAAACGAAATGTCCATTTCCCAAATAAGAGGACATTCCAGACATTTTTTTTTTAAACATGGAGGGACCATCTTACAAAATAACACCAGACCAGACCCATATTTACAAAACGACTAAACGAGTTCACAACTCTAGAAAATCACATATCCCCCCCTCAACTCAACTCTCACATTTCTCCTCTAAAACACCAACAAACGTTCCTTCAGGTCATACCCCATCTTCTCCAAGTTCGGATTCACTGCAAACTGCAGCATAGGCGGTGGTCCACAAGCCAACGCCAACGTGGTCTCTGACACGGCTGGAATGTGCTCTCTCAAAACAGCCTCAGTGACAAATCCCACGCTGTATTTCCAGTCTGCTTTAATAGTCTCCTGTACCACATACCACACTTTCACCCTCTCAGGATACTTAACTGACCACTCGTCCAGCTCGTTGCGCAACAAGATATCATCCTCGGTCCTATTTGCGTACACAACGTGCATTTCGGTCGTGTCCTCAGGGTCTTTAAGAATTGCCTGCATCACCTGCAGAGGCAGATCAAGGAGTACAAGTTAGGAGGGTGAAATACTAATTTGACGGAAAGAAACAAAATGTGCAAGTACACTAAGTCAAAATTTACCTGATAAATCGGGGTGATACCGGACCCGCCTGCGATCATGGCTAGCTTCTTGGCATACTTGCATTTTCCATGAACGGTGAAGTTTCCTTTTCCGGTGTATTCAATGTGGCCTAATGGTCCTTTTACATCCACGAATGAGCCAAGTTCTAATGAGTCGAGGTGTTGAGTCATTAGTCCACCGTTCGGGAACTTTGGGTGAACGTTCCCAAAGTAGATTTTGACTACTAGTTCGAAGTATCCAACCGTGTCTACGCTGCTGGATGGAGTGTAAGCGCGCATACAGAGCTTTTCACCAATTGTGGCGCAGAGGAATATGTGCTTCCCAACAGGTAATCCGAGGAGCATATCTTCATTAGGCAATGCGAACCTGAACAATCTGACATCATGTGAAAGGGAAGTTTTTGCAATCAGCTTGCAGGGGACCTTTTCTCGGGGAACTAGCGCGACATTTCGAACTGGAACAGCAATTTCCCTAATCGGAGGGAGATTTCCGGAAGGTCCATGCATTGAGTTGTTCGGAGAAGAATCAGCAGAGGCGTAACCGGTGGTGATGAGCTCTCCGATTCGGTAGTCCTCAAGTAACTTCTTGGCCTTGTCAGAGTGAATCGCGTCAAATTCTTCTGTACAGTCTGTACCAGCATTGATCAGGATGCTATCAGCACCTCCAGGATGGTCTTTGAGGAAGCGTGTGCAATCGTAGACGTGGCCATGGACAATGATCCAGGCGGAATCAGGGGAATTGTGTCGTTTCACCTCAGACATGGAGAGCATTTTCGTGGATGTGTTCATGAATGGTGTGGAGATACTCTTCTTGAGGCTGGGGTTCTCGTTAGAGGATCTCTCAAGGTGGCGTTCCTTCGCCATCCATCCACCGGATTGGTTTCCAGCTTGAGTTGGGTGCTCGAAAACGATCCCAATTTCTCCCTTGTGTGGCTTGCAAACGTTGGTTTTGACTCTGAACCAACAGTTGTTCATCATTCCCTGAGCAATTAAGTCACAACATAATTATTAGTTAGTCCAACACATAAAAATTGAAATCAATAAATATAAATTTTAATTAAACTTTCCTATCATCTAACGTTTTCTAAAATCAGGGGCGGAGGCAGGGCGGTCTACAATCAGGGGCGGAATCAGCGGGCAGGACGGTCACATCACTAATCAGTAACCATGTAAAATAAAAATAAGGTCTTTTAAGTCCAAAAACCTGGCTGAAGTGAACAGTATATATCCAAAACGGATTTGCCACAAGAATTAGTTATGGTTTGAATTCAGGTGTGCAGGTGAAATTTAGCAGGTCTGAGAATTGTTGCTACACTATAATCTCAGCCATACACATACAAAGCTCTAAGGATATATACGGTTGAGATCATACAGGATCTGGGGGTGGTCCTTGGCCTGTCTGAAGACCCTGAACCATAAAAGATCAGACAGTAATCAGGATCATGTGACGTTCACATGTCCCTCAAAAATTGTAAAGGGTCAGTCAGCTGAACTTTTAGGACTTTTAATAGGAAAAGAACTGGTACTATTTTTCAGTTCCAGATCCTAGAAGCCATATTTTCTCCCTATTGGCTTGCAGATGAAAACAAGTAAATCAATGCTACTGCACGTGCCCACAGTGTCGGTCAATTGGTATAGTCATTTTCCACTAGGCGGCTTTTACTTCTTTGGATCTGTTGTCCCACTTGTGATCCACAAAGTCGAATAAAATATCAGCGGACTAAAATGAAATACGTGGATTATCGTAGAGAGATGGAGGTACATACCATGACATTCCAGATGAGCTTTTCAGGTTGAGTATTGTGAGTCTCATCCCATGCCCGGACCGCGATCTCCTTGGCACTGAGCATGTCCAAGACCTCGACCTCTAAGGACCAGAAACACCAGCACCAGTACTTTCCGTATTTGTTTGGCTTCTCCGGGTGGTCCAGTACACATACGTGCCATGTTTCACCTCCGTCTAGCGTTACCTCCACACGTGTCACTTTCTTCCCGCCCCCTATTAGTCGATAATGCAATATAGTAGCGTTAATATTCAATACAATTGACATTTCATGTTCATAAATTAATCCAAAAATTGTTTGGTTATAAATTTCTACACCATCAAGCATCAAAACACTACCTTCTAAACACAAGTGCTCTGCACATTATTTATGAACACAAATGGTTGAGAAAAATGTGACTATATCAAAGGAAAATGACAGAAGGGATAGTATAATAAGTTGTAGAAAAAGGACTTGAGCATAGTTGTAAAACACAACCAAAGATGCTGGATCAAGATAATTATTAGTCAAATAAATCAATGGCGTCACTGTTGTATATGATTACCAAACTAGTTGGTTTAATAATTGGCCCAAGAGTAGAGGACAAGCAATTAAACAAGTATTAGGAACTTAATTTTAAAATTAGAGAAAAGTGATGGAGTTACACTTTACACGGAACTATGGAACATGTATTAAAGTTGTTTACTTTATAAATTTTGAGTTTAGTGATCTGTGGGTAGAAAAACAGACACAGTTAATCACAGTTTTGAAGGTTGGCTTTTGGCTTGACCTTTCAAGTAATAAAAGGTTCAGGTTAGGTTGCTGTAATCATTGACAAGTCATGTACTCGATGAATAAGATCTTAAGCCCTACGATATTTTTTTGAAAAAAAAAAAGTGAAAAGTAAAAGGTAAACTACTCCACTTGTCAATTTTTCATCTGATATGGCCCAAAAAATACAGGGTCAGGCAGGAATGCATTTGTCCCAAATATGGGGCTATAAACTTTGAAATTAACCGGTAGAGATGGGAAAATGCAACAATACAAAAAGAACTTGGCCTTGTTTGTCCATGCAATTGCATGGACCATGTGATATCATCACCTTTGAAGAATCAATTCAGCAATAGACCAACCCAATTAAATAAAGGGACTCATTAAATAAAATTGGAAAAATGTTGTGTAGCCGACTGGATCCACTTAATCATGTATAGTACTAGGAAATTTCCAGCTATGTATCCGAGGAATACCTCCAAGAGGCAAGGAATATTTAAGGGACGCTCACTTGAATTGCTTTTTTTAATAAGAAAGAAAACAAGGATGGTAATCGGTAATAATAGGTTGGTTTGAAATCTCACCGTAACGAAACTGAAATTATCAAAGTGCACTAAATTGTAATGAACATGTAAACCCAAACGTACACAGGTCTTTATAAATTTGTCTTTTTTATTTTCAAAATGTCCCATTTTTTAAAAAATTGAAACATATTTTGAAATCGAGATTCCACTCATGACTCACCGGAATAAGAGTAACCCCTTAAGGTGTAAGGCCTCTGAGTCGTCCAAGCGTTGATCGGCAGTATCTCTTCATGACAGGGCGTCGTAATCACCGAGTTGATGTTTAACTCGTTTATGATGTGCTCAGGCTTGTACCACCATGCTGCTTGTTGCACAAAAATAAACCAAGTTAATACTACTATTATTTTAATAATTAATAATAATACCAATATATAATAAACCATCACTTGTGTGTGGTCAATTCATTACATCGGACAGTGCTACTTCACTATACTATATCAAGCTAAAATCCAACTCCATAATCGATGTAATTATATTATATACTTGGTACCCAATTGGACATGCAATCACATATTTTTCTTCCACTTGAAGAACTTTATGTACACTTGTTGTAAATTTAAACCCACTGGTTTAAATTATCTGTGGTTTCATGTGAATAGAATATTCTTCAGTTAATACTTTCTCTCAAGTAGACGTCACCAAACTCACCACTGCATACGTCATAAATACTCAACATATTACCTCCAAAATTTATGTGTAAATTCATCTACAAATACAAATGATCAAGAAAACACCAGCAAATTTTAAATTCTTTTTAGTAGCCCGAGTTGGAGTCGAACCTATCAATGGGCTGGATCCGCCAAAGGATGAATTTAGTTAGTTGCATTTATCTATGCACAAGTTGGCTTATAACTTTATTTATATTGATGTTAATACAAGGAACCCAATGAAATTACGAATAAGGAGCTAGCTGGCTTCATTTTATTATGTGTTTCATTGGTTGGTTTTCAATTTTCATCAAGAAAATTATTACAAGTAAAATTAAGACAGAAAACAATTTGAACAAGAACGTACCTTCAGCATTAGCAAGCTCAGCATCAACATGGGAAGGCAAAACCCTATTATCCTTGTAATGATAATAATTATCCGACTCCGCAGTAGTAACAATAATCCTCTTCAACCATTTCACCATCCTGCCACCAATAAAACCCGGAATAATAACCCGAACTGGAAACCCATGATCCGGCTCCAACCTCTCCCCATTCTGCATATACGCCAAGATAATATCCCTGGAAGCATCCATCGCCACCTCCTTCCTCAAACTGGTCCCATACTTGGACCCGCCGCCACCTGGCAAGTCCTCCGCACCTTCAAAACAAACATTCAACCCTCCTTTCTTCTTGCTCATAATCCCACACTTGTTCAACAATGCTCGCAGCGGCACGCCCCGCCACACCGACGTGGACACCCCAGCTGCACCCCAGTTGAACCCGATCGTCTGCTTCACCATGTTCTGCTCCTTCCTCCTGTTCCCTGCACACACGAGCGTAGCAGGGAACTCCCGGAACTGGAACTCCTTCTCGAGCTGCGCCATGGTGAACCGGGTCGGCTTTTTTACTAGTCCAGTAACTTCCACTGTCCAGTCATCCCACGTGGCCTTGGGAACCGCCCCGTGGTTGCGAACGTAGTGGAGCGGGACAGGGGTTATGAAACCATGGTGCATGAGGCGCGGGAGAGGCGCCTCAGCGTTAAAAGGGTGCTTGCCGGTTAAACGGATCATGGCCGGGTTGCGTTCAACCCAGTTGTCGGAGGTGAACTCGTCTCTGGAGTCGAGTACGGATGGTTCGAGCTCTAGGTTGGCTTTTTTAATTGGTAAAATGTACTCGGATATGTCGTTGTCCTCATCGTCCGAGGAGTCGTCTATATTATTATCGGTAAATGTTTTGGAATTGACCGATTTGGGGAAACTGCGGATAGGGGAGTCGGGGCGGGGGTTGGGTTTGAACAGGTTATTTTCGAGGTGGTTGAATTGCCGGTTTTCGACGGAAGCCGCCATCATGGACCGGTGGTGGGGAATGGTGGGGGAAGAGTGGTGTGGCTTCACTCAATTTGTTGTTGTTGTTGTTTTAGGGATTTTGGAAAATGATTTTTTTTTTTTTCTCTTTAGTTTGGGTGTTTCCGTGTTTGAAAGGAGGGGAAGTGGGTTGTGGAGTTTATATAGAGAAGGGAATTGGGGGCTGTTGCACTTCCAAACAAATTTGTCAGACTTGTTTATTGCACAACTCCCATTACTACCTCACATATAGTACAATTTTTTATATGTCAACAGTGTCATCGAATTAATTTATATTTTTCATTTTTTCTTGTTTAACTCTACACCATAGACTATTTTGTAAAACAAATTAACGAGTATAAATTATTATTTGGAAACAATATAAAGTTAAAGATTAATAAAATTATATAATGAAACTATGGATACTGACATACTGTATTTTTATAATGTAATTTTATAAATTAATTTTTCGTTATAGTTTAGGAGTAAACGGAGACCAAACAAACCACATTAAAATTAACAAAATCAAATGTAAAAAAATGACTCAGACAAATGAGTATTACTTACCAACATGCACCTTTTTTTTTCTTTTTTTTTTAAGTGTTTAATTGTGAGGATTTTTTTTTTTTGGAAGTTGACAAACAACGAACTTCAGTCGTACATTGTGATAGAATTCCAACTCCCAAAAAAAACTCAAACTGTTGGAAAGGAACGAAATCTAGTTGTTTATGTTAATTCTCCAATACGTTATACGTCATTAGGACTAACAATTTGGGACCGATTCGGATAGAATCAAGTCTAAATATTTTACTTGATTGTAATTTTCATTTCTATTTTAGGAAAAAAAATTGATCACGCCCCCAACCTTTACTACAACTGAGACAATATCCCCCCCCCCCCCAACCTATTAAATTTGATATTGAACCCCCTCACCTATTTAAAGTGTTGCAACATACTCCCATATAATATTTTTCCTTCAGTTGAGGAAAAATATTATATGGGGGTATGTTGCAACAATTTAAATAGGTGAGGGGGTTAAATCTCAAATTCAATAGGGTAGGGGGTATTGTCTCACTTGTAGTAAAGATTGGGGTTTGATCAATTTTTTCCTTTGTTTTATTAAGGATCGGATTTGTATCCAACTCGGTCCGATATCCAATTTAGCGGTGGACTAATCTGATCCAGGCCAATTGTCGGAAATATACGTGATATATACGGATTTTTTATTTAAAAAGAAAAGAAAAAGAGAGAGTGAAGGAGGTAAATTATACGATCATTTTAATCCCAGGCAACTGCACATTTTGCATATTAAGGGAGTGTGAAATGGATAATATGATTTTATCCATTTTCCAAATCGGTGAGTCCTATCACCAAAATAAAGGTTCGGATACATGGATAATGAAAAAGAACCCATAAAGCTGGTCAAAATCCATTAAAGAAAATAATAATAACAATAATTTGACACGAATCAATTTTAATAAGATTGTTTTATCTCGTATTAATTCATACTCAGAAAAACAAAACTTTTTCAGTTTCTAAAAATTTTAATAAATAAAAATTGGTAGCTATAAATAGTATTTGTGTGCATATTCTGATGGGGAAGTATATATAGTACTGTAATGTGTGATATGTACTCCCTCCGTCCCAAAACAGTTGCACCGTTTTGACTTTTTGCGGTCAACAAAATTCAAGTTTGACTACAAATTACTCTTAAACTATAATAACAAAATATTTTATAAAATTACATATTGAAAGTTTAGGATGGAAGTTTCGGAATATAATTTTGATGAATATTTTACTATTACAGTTTAAGAGTAATTTGTAGTCAAACTTCATTTTTGTTGACTGCAAAAAGTAAAAACGGTGCAACTGTTTTGGGAAGGAGGGAGTATATTATTTAAATGAATTGAAAGGGCAGTAATCTAATCTGTGGACCGGGTTAGTGAATATGAGCCATGCATGAGGAGCTAGGTTGCTGCTGCTTGGTGGGAAGCTGTGGCTCGATCAATCTGACTAATCCATGTAATATTATTATTATTATATATGTTAATTTATAAATATAAATACATATTGACACTGTGCTATTTCAATTCTGTGCCGCGGGTTCATTCAATTAGCTTTACAGTCACGCCACACATATTTTCTCAAACTAAAAAGTCTGAAAAACCATGTACACCCATAGTCTCTTTCCGATGCTATTGGCTTTGCCATTAATTGACAGAATGTCACTTTGGCACGAATAAAACTCTATTTTTATTTCAGAAAGTTGTTAATTATACGTGACAAAGACACACACACGAAAAAGACCTTTGACAACTTCGCGGCGTGATTCTTATTAGTGCTACTACTATGCATATATGTGAATGGTATGAAATAATGATTCAAAGTGCATGGAATGTGATCACACATTCAAGTACGTTGCTGGCCAGAACCGGAGCAGAGATTCACAATTCTACTAGGTTTATCAATCGGGTGTCAGTCTTTCGAATTTTGTCAAAAGGAAATATAGTCCAATTCGATCAACTCACTAACTAATCATACATGGGCTTTATTAGCTGCTTAATTATGCAATTGCATTGCATGGCCCGAATTCATTTTATGTCTCAATTAACACTAGCACTCTAGTTGTATACTTTATTTTACTGGTAAATGGTAATGACTGTGTACACGAAATATAAAGTAAACAAACAAATATAATTAGTGATATACAGGATATTTAGTTAAAAACTTAAATTTTTTAAGTCCTGGTTTGATCCTCGACAAATCGGACATGGGTCCTAACACTCCCCCCCTCAAGCTTTTGTAGGTCCTAGCACCTCATGAAGAACACACTCGAAAGCAAAACTTAGACGAATTATCGAAACAACGAATTACCCAACAACAATTGAGCTCCCGTGTAATCAGGAGAACACAACTTTTAGACCATGAAATTTTCCTCGGGAACATTAAAGTTATTCCACGTTCAATGGAACGGAAATTTTCTAGTATATGACTATTCTTAAAAAAATGGCTAAAATAATATAAACCAACATCAAAGAGTTTACAAGAAGGGTGCATAAGCAATGCACCAAAGTCATACCTCAACATCTAACCAACCGATGAAAGCCTAAAAGAAGACTAGAGCAAATCCCTCTCTTTAATTAATCCATTATCTTTAACATGAATGGATCTTGGTTGTCCGTTCAATGGTGTCTAAGGAACAGTTTGCAGTGTTTGTTCTTTCTTGTTGGCATATTTGGGGGAATAGAAACAGGATTACTCATAACCAGGAACGATGGGAGCCTTTAGATGGAGTTAGCTTTGTGGCAGATTATTTACACCGATTCCAGGTTGCAAAACAGCAGCTGCAGCAACCACGACAACCTGAGCAGATTGACAGATGGATTCCTCCTGCTCCACCATTTGTGAAATTCAATTTTGATGCTTCTATCCGTAAGGAGCCGGCAGGGGTAAGTTTGGGAGTTGTTGGTAGAGATCATTTGGGCTGCATTATTATTTGGCGTCGTGCTTTTACACCATTCATACAGGTGCCAGAAGTGGGGGAAGCTTTGGCTTTGCGGTTGGCTATGTGTATTGCCGCTGAACTTCAGTTACAACACCTTATATTTGAAGGGGACTGCCAATTCATTATCTAGCAACTCCAACATGGTTCAGGTCCTTTTTTGTGTGCCTCAGGTCATATACTTCAAGAGATTATGAGTTGGTCTTATTTATTTTCTTCTATTAGTTTTCGTTTTGTGAATCGCACTTGTAATAAAGCAGCCCATATGGTTGCACATGACGTTTTCGTAGATAGCTTTGGTTTTGAATCTCTTCCATTTGAGAACCCTGATGTAACCTCTTGATTGTTTCTTGGATCAATAGATGACCGTTTTCATTGTTAAAAAAAAAAAAAACATGAATTTCGTATTGAGCTAGCGTTGAAGAATCAAAAGCGGAGAAATTGATACAAAAATGAGATTTTGCACGTTGGAGATAAACCACTCGGATCCATCCAAGATTTCATGATTTCATCCACAATTAAACAAGAGGTATAATACGATATCCACGAATTGATCGCCTTGATTAATCTATAATTTAATTTCTGTCAAAAGCGCTAAAGTCTAGACTAGAGTAGTACTAAACTCCTAAATCACGGGAGTTATATTATACTAATCTAAATTTTTCTAGAAGAAAAAAACAATAATAAGAGACGGTAAATCAAAACTGTAAGAATATATAAATATATAAATTATATATAATAAAACTAGTTTGTCATAACGTCCAGTACAAATAGTTTTACATTTGCAGGTTACTGCACGTAAAATCACATAAATTTATTGAAACTGCAACTAAAGAGAAGTACTGCGACTTTGTAACGATGTTGGAAGGAAAAACAACTAATCTAGTATCACACAGGGAGTACGTCTTCTCGTTCTATTCTTTAGAAGAAAAAAAATTACTTTCCATTTTTAGTATAAGCATACGTGAATCTGTAACAACAAGCGTTGTTATCATGAATGAATGGCGTTGAGAACGTCCACGGATATCTTCAGAAGTATATTATTTTCTAACATAATCTTTTTGGAACAAAAGAATTTTTACTTAGCACAAATACAATTATTACGATTCAATCGTACAAAAGTAACTCGGGGCTTTCTATTCTCAGGTCGGCTCTGTACCGATCTAAACTCAGGTATTCATTCAATAGTTGCCATGTGGCGCTTAATTTAATCTCATCCATTCATTTCGGTTCAAAGTCATTTTTGGTACGATGGATTATAATTAATTTTCTTTAACATTAAAAATCACCATAAAAATACAAAATGAACTATAATATCCTTAATTTCAATTTATATGATTACATATACGTAAACCTTATTAATTAATCTTAATCACAAACCAAAGTTAATTGAACACAATTAATTTATCCATTTTAGTGATACATAAACTATCTGACACTTGTAAATAATATACTTCGTAGCTAAAAAAATAAGTCTCTCTTATTGTCCTCTACAAATGTTGATAGCTAGTGCAATTAGATTATGGAAAACGAATATTCCATTGAATTGTTGTTGGAATTAATTTGATATATATTGGTTAATTTTAATTTTAGTTAAAGTAAATTTTTATTTTTAATTTAATACTTATAAAATAGTAAGAATTTATTTAAATTATTTAAATGAATTTTTTGAAAGTAGGGGTATAACTGCACATTTATATATTTTTATTAAAATTTAATAAATTAGAATGAAATATATAATAAAGACCTACGTTTAAGTTGGTACGAAGCCGACCTGAGAATAGAAAACCCCACCCCAAGTAACTCTCAATAAAACAAGACTAAAGCTACGAGCTCAGAAAACATGTGTATTATTGTGTATGTAGTGTAATGTTCATATATACTTTGTGCCAATAATGTCTAATTTTGAAGAAAATTACACGACCAGTCATTCACCTTAGTCAAAAGACATATTGAATAAAATTATAACGGGCCGGAAAATATAAACGTGTAACTAACTTATAATAATAATCCGTTTTAACTTCTTTTTTTTTCTTTTTAAATTTCAGATATATCATTCCTTCCATTAAGGTTAAAAATTCCGCATACCGCCCACCGTGGGGCTCGAACCCACGACCACAAGGTTAAGAGCCTTGCGCTCTACCAACTGAGCTAGACGGGCTTTGTTAATCACTGAAAACAAACTGATATCTATTCCATTAAAATATTGGAACTTTTAAGCGAAATATATTCTCTCTAGCTATAATGGTGAACGATAGTGAATATTGAGGTCTGCCCTTAAAAAGAAAAACTTCAAATATTGTTGACAAAACAATATAATAAAGTGACATATATTTGATACTAGTACTCTAACTATATTTTATTAGGTATTAGGTGATGATAGTTGGTAAGAAACTTTATTTCCGAAAAATTAGTCAATATAGATTTTAAAGCAAAATAAATCACATTAATTATTAATTTTCATCAAATATACTTACTGTAATCAAATAAGATGTAAGTATTTGATAATGTGACTTGTGATAGTGAAGAAGAGGTGCAGGGTTCGATCCCGGTCCGACGGTGTCGACGTTAAAAGATTGGTTTAGGTATGGAGAAATAAGGTGGATTGAAAAATTTGTATATCATTAGTGTATGAGTAGTTGTAATATTTCTCGTTTAAAAAAATATAAAATCACACAAGACCTATACGTGTACATTATACTATACAATTATTATTGTTCTTAAGAATAAAAGTTAAAACATTATAGGGAAGGAATCAAGGAAATAGTTTGGTACATAGATAATCCAATCCTTTAGTTTTATGTTGGTCAAAACAAAGTGATAATGTAATAGAAAGCTGATAAGTGACTGGTAACTAATCAATCATCTTATTTCATTTAAGTTATATAAAGTAACTTTTCAAATCAGTCACCATATTAATATTTACCAAAGAAATTTATTATAGTTAAACGGTCAAATAACATGATCGATAAGGTAACGTGAAACAGAGCTAATAGTAGAGTGTTGTGACATGATACAAATAAGTCTCAAACTATATATAAGTTGCCAAAAAGCTTCGTCAAGTAGTATTTGTTGTTGCACAGCTGCTCTCCCCTTGATCCAACAATGTATATACTTGTCGCTAGACCTAACAAATTATTAATTTGCTTCGTTTTTAAGATTCGATCGAAAGTCAATTGCATATCATTAGATGTTTTCAACCATATGCAGTTCATCATATATAAAATCCGGTCTTGTACATAAAGGTCCAAACGTTGTATACTAAGGCTAGTACTAGAATAGCTTATATAATAATATAGCTCCATCTAAATTGCGCGTTCAATCATTTTTTTTTTTTTTCTTTTCAATGCTGGTTATCAATATTAATTTATCAGTAGAATATACAAAAAAAATATAGAACGTGGAGATGGTCATGAAAGCAACTCTTAAACATTAATAATTTTAATACATAAACTTTAATAAGACAAGGTAGCAATTGACTAGCTCTTTTTATATTTTCTTTTTAAGTAACAGTTGACTATTCCTTTTTTTTTTTTTAAGAAATAATCATATATTGATATCTCGAAAAACCAATTACAAGGCCAGGTTCTCAAAAGGTAAACTATCTAAACCAATCTCATCCCTCACAGTATTAAACTAAACGCTAACAAGTGTGCAACTTTATTATAATTTATTAACACTTGCGAAAACATAATAGAATTAAACTCATCAGCTAGCTCCCTAATGTCTTCCAACAGATCAACAACAAGAGAAAAAGATGAGGAAAGCGGTGCCTTGAGCTTATGAATTATGGAGCTGCAATCAACCTCGGCTAGGATACGCCTGAAGCCACACCGTAGCGCCATGGATAATCCTTCCCGCAATGCCATAATCTCAGCGACGTTTTGATTTTGTACAAACTGGACCACACATCCCTGCCAAACTTTAACAATTGTTGTCTCGTCTCGAATTACACACCCAAAGCTGGCCCCTCCTTCCCGTTTTATAGCCGCATAAGTGTTCAACTTAAACTTTCCCCTGTCAGGCGGCTGCCACTGCCGTTTATCTACAGAATTATTAGCAGCAACACGAACAATCATAAACCAGCCTCCACCTGCTGCAACCGTGCGTCCCTAAACTGTTGCATGTATTGGACATAGAAGCTATACATCGCCAATGGATCCTGGCCAGTCTCAGATACCGCATGAACCACCTGATTTCGACTGAACCAGATGCACCAACAGGAAACCACGATTTGATCCAACAGTGATACATCAACTTCCAGTCGTAAAGCCTCAAACCAATCTGCTATATAATTCACATCGTTAGAGAAAACAAATCCTATGAGGTATTTTGGAATGCACAACCCAAACACATCTTGAATACGCACAATCCCGAAACACATGAAGCAAAGATTCACCATCTTTACATCACAAAGGACATGTGACTTGACCCACCAAACCGCTTCTACCTAAAGCATGTAAAACAGGTAAAGCATTGATCAAGACATGCCAAAGAAAGATCTTTATCTTATTCGGCACACTCAAACTCCAAACCCAATTCCAGTTTCACTATTAGACCCACTAGCACTACCATGCTATAAATTAAAGGACTGGCGCTGGAGTTTTCTAGCCAAATGATATGTTGTACGAACTCAATAATGCCCATCTTTCGAATAATGCCAAATCCTTACATCTTCTCTAGCTCGCATACAAAGAGAAATTTTAAAATAACTTAGGGGTCCTCCTCCCAAAACAAAGAAACCACCTCCGAATCCAACCCACGCCGCCCCTCTATTAACATTAACTCAGCAACCTTTGTATCACCCATCCCCATAAAATATGGTGTAAAAGGTCGAAAAGCCTCCATCCCTTGGAAGCCGACTATCAGTCCATACATCAATACTTTGCCCATTCCCAACCCTCCATCTAACACCCTGCTTAATCAAACCAATCGCCATACACATAGACTTTCAAGTAAAAGAGGCATTAGACCTAGGAATTGCATCAAGCACATCGACCTCATAAAAAATATTTAGCTTTTAAAACCAGACTCAAAATAGAATCTGGAAACTGAATATTCTCCAAATTTGCTTCCCCAACAAAGCTAGATTACAAGATCTCAAATCTCTAAAATCCAAACCCCCATCTCTCTTACTATTATAAAGCCTATCACAAGCCACCCAATGTATCTTTTTCTTTCCACCATCACCCCACCAAAACTTTCCGGTAATAGATTCAATCTCACGCAAAATATAATCAGGTAACTTGAAACATCTCATAACATAAGTGAGAATTGCTTGTAAAACAGAGTTAATGAGAACTTCTTTTCCAGCTTTTGAAAACAACTTATTATCATAACCTTGAACCTTACTCCATACCCTCTCTCTAAATCAACTAAAAACCTCTTTCTTAGACCTACCCAACTCCGTAGGAAGCCCTAAATAGTTTTCATGCTTCTCAACCACTCTTACCGGAAGCACACCCTCTCACTCCTCGTATTTTTGCTAAAAATTGTTGTAGACTTCTCCAAATTAATCTCTTGCCCGAATGACATACTATACCTATGAAGGAGAGACACTATTTTCATAGCTGCTTCAGAAATAGTTTGACAGAACAACAAAGTATCATCAACAAACAGTAGGTGAGAGATCCTCGGTGCTGAAGGAGTAATAGATACACCCCTCAACACTTCCCTCTCCTCAGCATCACAAATCAAGGAACTAAAAGCCTCAATAATAAAAAAAAAAGATATGGGAAAAGAGGATCTGATGACGGATCCCCCTCTCTGGCTGGATTAGACTAAGAGGTTCTCCCTTAAGCAAAACAAAATAGGAGACCGTTTTCACACAAAACATAATAAGCTGAACAAACAACTCATGAAAACCCAACTTATTTAACACTCTCTCAAGAAAATCCCATTCAACCCTATCATATGCCCTACTCATATCAAGTTTCAAAGCCATATAATTATCATTTCCTCTAGTCTTTTGCTTTAAAAAATGATTTATTTCATAGGCTACAAGCACGCACATTATCAGTAATGAGGCGATTAAGGACAAAAGCAGACTGAGTTTCGGCAATTATGTCAATCATATGGGGCTTTAAACGATTCGTTATAGCATTAGAAACAATTTTCAACATAACATTGCTGAGACTAATAGGACAAAATTGAGAAACAAACTCTGGTGCTTTGCATTGAGGAATAAGAACGATGTGAGAAAAATTCAGCACAAGATTAATAACTCTATTATTTAACACATCAAGAGCATATCTAATAACATTCTAACCAACAATAGACCAAAATTTTTGATAGAAAAAAAGTCATGCCATCAGGACCTGGAGATTTAGAAGGAAACATATCAAACAATGCGATTTTTACCTCCTCCGGCGAGAAAACACGGCACAAGTCCTGATTGATCCTCCGGTCCACCTTTGGTTTCATAATCTCTATCACATCAGCCATCTCCTCCTCAGTGTGCTGCCTTGACCGAAAAATTCTCCCAAAATATTCCACCACTAGAGCTTCCATCCCTGCCCTATCTGTAAATACTCTGCCAATCCATTCTTCAACGCCACAATCTCATTAATCTTAACCCTTGTCATAGCCTGAGCGTGAAAAACCTCGTGTTTCTATCTCCCTCAACCAACCACTGGTTACGGGACCGCTGCTTCCACATACGGAACCGATGATTCCCTATTTTGTTATACATTACATAAAAAAAGATACATGTTTTAAAAGTTAAAGTTCTCAAAGTAAACGCAGTAAGCATTATTTGACACGAGCGAAATGGTTAGTTTGGAGGCCAGGTTTTGGTATATTTGGGTTTATGTATAGCGATCCGGAGGTTTGTTCCGGTTTTTTAACTCTATGTATCTGTTTCAAGCATTTCTTATGCTATTTCATTAATAAATTTTTGTTGTTTCCAAAAAAAAAAAAAAAAAAAAAACACGATCGAAATGGACAAACAGAAGTCGGTATTAATTTTAGCTGCGTCAAACAATATTTCCGGGGATGAGATTGGAGCTCCGACGCGAATTTTAATGGGATTCCATGAAGCTCGATCCGGCCTTCTATATAGCGTGAACAAGTCACGGGCTTAGTCCATGAAATATATATGTTCTAGTTCGGTCCTAGGTTTAAATATCTTTAAGGAGTGATATATATTGGTGTTCTGAGAGGAGTTTGGTCGATCAACCTTGAAAGCTTGGAATTGGTGGATAGCGGATGGTTAGGCTATATGATGTCGAGCTCTTCGCGCTAGTAAATAGCTTGGAGATCAAACAAAAACATCAGTTAACACTCTTTCATGAGGTATTATTTTAGATGTAGGTTATTCCACATGTCTGATTTGATTGCAACCTCTCACCCATCAAGGCCTGATGGACGAGTCTTATTATGGGTTTGCTCATACATGTTTTAAGTTTTATAGTAATTTCTAAATTTCATTAATATATTTCTAGGTTTCTATTTTGAGAGTTCTCTTACAAACTTACTAACCAAATATGAAAAGTTTTTCAACTCAATTACCAATTTTTTATTATTTCTCTCTCATTCTTTATAACCACTTTTTCACTCTCTATCATACTTTATCACTTTTCACAATTAAATACTCATACAAATCATTTTTTAATATTATTCCTTAAAATTAATTGGTAATACTTACCACTTAGGAATTAACTAAAGAAATAGAGGAAGTATAAGACATGTCTAATCCGTTTTATAAGTTTTTGTTTTTAGTTTAAAAAGAACTTAGAAAAGAAAAAAAAAAAAAAAGTGAGTTTGATGTGTTTGAACAAGCAAAGTACAGATAAAGAATATGGAGTAGTGTAATCAGGGGCGGATACGGGGTGGGGGGGAGGTGACCGTCACCCCAATCTTTCGAATTTTTAAATTATTATATGTATATTTTTGGAAAATTCACATTTCGCCACCCCTAAATTTTCTTGTTAGTGTATTTTTTAAATCAAATTTTTTAACTTTCGAGCAAGTATCTTGTTATAACATATCTCGCCACCCCCACTTTTCATTCCTGGCTCCGCCCCTGAGTGTAATGTCTAATAAAATAATGTACAATGTCAATGTGACAGAGTTGAATGTGACTGAACGGATAAAAATAATCTGAATAAATACAAACGAACTAACAAAATTGTACTAGTATTTTTTTAAAGCTGAATCAACACAGTTTAATTAGCCAAGAGAAAACATAGTTGAGTTCTTATCTTGCACCTATTGTGGTAGGGAACATTTCTCGGCACAAGTGTACAAACTACAAACCAACTCCATATACTATAACTTAGAAACATTACGTTAAAATATAAATATGGCTAGTCATATAGTTAGAGTAGAAATTACTAATGTCTTTGTGCACTTTTAGAAATAATTATTGTTTATAAAAGATAAATTGTTGCTCTAGCTATATCACTACTCTTAAAATATTATAATTATAAGCTTCTCCATAAGCTCTAACAATTACATACAATTAGACATGATCACTAATTAATTGGTAATTAGGGCGTGATTAAAGAATTAAAAACTAATAGAGTGACTTTTAGTAAAATAATCAGGATTCTCTGGGATGGTAAAATGGTTGGCTGACTTTTTTTTTTCTATAGAAGGGAAAAGAAAGAACGATCATGATAATCAATTAACCACCCAGTGGTGGGGGAGGCGACGTCACCCCCAAACTTTCAAATTTTTAAATTATTATATGTATATTTTTGCAAAATTCACATTTTGCCATCCCTAAATTTTTTTGTTAGTGTACTTTTTTAATCAAATTTTTTAACTTTCGAGCAAGTATCTTGTTATAACATATCTCGTCATCCCCACTTTTCATTCCTGGCTCCGCCCCTGAGTGTAATGTCTAATAAAATAATGTACAATGTTAATGTGACAGAGTTGGATGTGACTGAACGGATAAAAATAATTTGAATAAATACAGACGAACTAACAAAATTGTATTTTTTATGTTGAATCAACACCGTTTAATTAGCTAAGAAAAAACATAGTTGAGTTCTTATCTTGCACCTATTGTGGTAGGGAACATTTCTCGGCACAAGTGTACAAACTACAAACCAACTCCATATATAACTTAGAAAACATTACGTTAAAATATAAATATGGCTAGTGATATAGTCATAGTAGAAATGACTAATACCACAGTAATTTGTACAATTTTAGGAATGATTATTATTTACAAAGAATAAATTGTTGCTCTGGCTATATCACAACTACCTTTAAAATATTATAAGTTTCTCCATAAGCTCTAACAATTACATACAATTAGACATGATCACTAATTAATTGGTAATTAGGGCGTTATTAAAGAATTAAAAACTAATAGAGTGACTTTTAGTAAAATAATCAGGATTCTCTGGGATGGTAAAATGGTTGGCTGACTTTTTTTTTCCATAGAAGGGAAAAGAAAGAACGATCATGATAATCACCCAGGGGTGGGGGAGACTGGGAGAGTTCAAACTGGAGAAGGTAATTATAAAAAAAAAAGTTATGGTAAAGAAAACATAATAAGCTAGGGGTCAAATCCGAGTGTTTGTACTACTAGTAGTTGTGGTATAGTGTGAAGTGGCGAATGGGGAATCCCAATAGCCAAATATTCAGAGACATGGGGCGGGCTAGCTAAGGAGTCCTTTTAGGTGTTGCAATTTTTGTAAATTAGTAAGTACTGTACTACTAAGATTTAATGCATGCGGCTAGCGGGCAGCCACATAAAATATATTCATCTTCTTTTTAGATTGTGTGTTTAATTTTGGAACGATTTTTAAGAAAGTTGGTATAATGTGTGTGGTGTTTGAGTTAGTTGCAGGACACATAATAAAGTTGTGAGATAAAAGTTTACCAAAAAAAGGAAACGTAAACAATCTAAAGAAACGGGCTAAAATGGAATATGTAAACAATTTAAAAAAAACAGATGAATATATGGGACGGGAGCGGAAATAGAGGGTGCATACCGAATGAATGAGCATCTAACTCTAACTTCAAACAACCCTTAAATGATGTGATTATTTATCTATAAAAAAATGTATATAATCGTGGGGTGGTACAGGAAATGGTAATAAAATATAATATTTGTCAGTCTTTTCTTATATTTAATAATGGTACAGGAAATGGTATATATTTTGGTACAGTAAACCTCTTGTAAATTGAAAATTATTAATTATGCAAGAGTAAGATTTGATAAAACAATTTGGAAGGAAAATAATTGCATAACCCGAATTTATGGAGATTTACATGGGTGAATTTAGAATTGAAAAGTGGGGTGGCGATGCATATTACAGTAAAAACTCTCTAAAAGAATATTCTATAAAGGAATAAACTCCTTATAGTAATAAAAATCCTCGGTCCCAACTTGGGACCAGTTTTAAATAAAAATAAAGTGAACTCCACATTATGATATTTCATGACTTTTTCAAGTCTCGTCTTAAGGAATTATACCTCCATATAGTAATAAATTGCATACATAAATAAATAAATACTCCGTATGTGTTACACATAACATAAAATTTGCTACCCAAAGTACTTGTGCAAAGTTGTATGTGAAGGAGGCTTTAACTTTTGAGTTACAATAACATCTTTTAACTTGCATGTGCTTAGTAACTTATTCACATGCAAGTAGACCTTCTTGTTGAACCCAAAACAATATTAACTTGTCAAACGTGCAAAGTATCTTGGTACTAGTATGAAACTTTTTGTACTTTTACACTATCATCATCTGGATTATCCCTTATCCGTATCTTGTATAATTGATTCAACGATTTCATTATCAGTTAAGACATTCACAAATTGTTGCTCCTCTTGGTGATCAAGAAAAACATCAATTCCATCCGGTTGTTGTAATGCAATTATTTAACATGACAAAACAAGTTTAACATGTATTTTAACACTTAAACATTATATGGTATGTTACTCTGTTAGAAAAAAAAATTACATACAAAACTCTACGTACTTAGGAATAAACTTCTTATAATAATATTTTTTGCTGGTCCCAACGATATTACTCTATGGAGTACTTTTTTACTGTATAATTCAAAAGCATATATAATATGGAAATTAAAAAGTTAGACTAACTAAATACACTAGTGAAAATATTTTAGGGGTGGCGAGACGTGAATTTTGCAGAAATATACATTTATATCGTAGTAATAAGATTCAAAAATTTGGGAGTGGCCACACTTGTCTCTGCCCCTGACGTACATGGTTAAAAATGTTACACATATATAATGAGATGAGAGTGTATCTCTTACTCTCATAATCTTGCGTGTTGTGCTTCTCATTTGAATAAAATTTTGTTTTACATTTCAAAAGAAAAAATATATATTGGCCAGTTTTATTTTATTTTGCAACGGCCAATCTAATATATTCTACTCCTACTACTCCACTACTCCTTTACCACCTTATAACTTCAAATATATCCCTTTAGAAACCTTATAACTCAAATTAAATCTAAACCAACTTATTGGCCAGTTTTATGAATAATCTAAAGACTTTACAGTTTAAATTATCCATATCACCTGAGAATGAAGGGTAAAATAAGTTCAAAATCATCATGTGGTTCATTTTAAGTTATAAAGTTTAATGGAGCTAGTTTATAAATGAATTATTCATAATAATAATAATAATAATCGATAGTGCATTAAAATACGAGGTATAAATATTAAAAGTTTATAGATCCGATCTGCATAATTATTTCGTGATCGTGTAAAGAGAGACTAAAAAATAGGTAATATTGGAATTGTAAAAGGGGTCATAGTTTGTATCTGGGGACGGCGACTAGTGGAGCTAGAGAAATGGAGAGGGGAAAAAAGGGCTAGGGTTGGTTAAGGAAGGAGAGGCATTGGCCCTTTGGTGAAACATGGAGGCACCTTGGTTTCTATGCATGCTATTTTCATTATACTGTTGCCTGAATGTTCTTTCCTAGTTACTAACATAGTATGTGTTGTATCTATGTGAGTACGTGCATGCATACTTGACTCTTGTTAGCTAGCCACCTCTTTCCTTATTTAACCTTTTCTAATTTCTAATTTTCTACTAGATCAATTTCATCTTTGCAACTCCACGCACATGGAATATGCCAACACTCGGGTAAGCCGGTAAGAAGTACTTCATCTTATTCACCAAGAGTTCGCATGAGCTTATAGGAATTCATACTCATAACATAATAAATGTGATTGGGTGTTGGAGAGGTAGTCCTAGAAGGTTATAAGTTCAAGGTTCCCTAGCGGAGACAATATAATGTGGGTTTAGATTGATAGAATTCCAACTCTCCCAAAAGCTCGAACTAATGGGGAGGAACGGAATCTAGCCATTTATATTAATTATCCAATACTCCCCCGCACTCGTGGCCGATTTCAACCTCTTTGGGGAGGCCAATCGAGTGGAAATTTAATATGGGGCGGAATTTGTCTCCGAGGAGATTCGAACCCAGGTGGGCGTGAGCCAGATGGCTCTGATACCATGATAGAATTCCAACTCTCCCAAAAGCTCGAACTGATGGGGAGGAACGGAATCTAGCCATTTATATTAATTATGCAATATAGATGTGGAGGTATAAAACAGTATCGGATATTGTATAATAATATTGTGAGAGTAGTTGTAATATTTGTCTTTTTAAAATAAATAATATAAATGTGATTTTGATTAAAAATTAAATGAATTAAAATTGAGTTTTTAAGTGAACGACATTCAATAATATATGGTCTTCACACCATCTTGGTGGATCAGTTGGTTAATAGAGAGTTATGTTATCCTATTTGAGTATTTGTGACAACGTGTGTGTTCTGTGTATGATTGTGTTGCACAAATATGTACGGAGTACCATTTATCTAACTTGCATGGTTTGCAGTTTATGTTGTGAGCCGGTGAGTCTGAGCATGTATATATATTTTGATAGATTTTCCCTGTATATATATATATTTTGATAGATTTTCCTTTTACATTTTTAAATGTGATATTAGTATAAAATGTCACCAATTAAATTTTTTTGGGAAATGAAGGTTTAATTAATTGAGAGTACACCATAAAATGAAATGGGAGTCATAAGGTGATGCATCGTTAATGGGCTGGAGTTGTGAAAGGAGAGATGTATGGTTCGATCCATGGCGGTGACAAAGTTATAACTTATAAGGTTGGTTTTAAGTGTGGAGAAATAATGTGGTTTAAGATATTTTAATAATAGTATTGTAGGGGTAGTTGTAATATTTGGCGTTTAAAAAATGGAAAAAAACAAAATTTACTTTTGAAATATATTGGCAAAGTTTATTGACACTTTGCATCCCGTTTTAGAGGGAGGTTCAATTTAATGGCGTGCCTTACGGTTTTACCAGAGGTTTTTTTTAAAAAAAAAAAAAATTGATACCAGAGGATTGAGAAATAGTGAAAATGTGTTAGATATTTTACCAACCGCGAACTTGAAAAACTGGTACATATGTGATGGCCACACGACTCATGAATCATGATCGATAATTCCATGTATATTGGACCTACATTTTTACAGATGGCGATTGCTTGTTTTGTTGTACTCGTATTATATATCTACCTCCAACCGGTCTAAAAACAGGCGTGCCTTTTTTAGTTGTCAAGAATGTCATTTATTCAATCAAAGGCAGTACTGTTAGAACTTACACGAAGGATACTCTATGGGTTAGTGCATGTATGTATGTATGCGGATAAACTGAAATTATAACCTTAGAAAAAGACCGAATAAAAGTATGTTGAGATCTCAGACGAACCGAGATGTGCTAATACTACTATACGTATGATGGATAACTTCAACGATTGGTTTATGCGAAGAACAAAATTTGATGTAAAAACATAAAACTCACAAAATTAGAAGGTTTGCAAGATAGGGGGAGTTTCTACGGAACATAATTTTATTCATCAAACATTTAACATTTATATTGACATCTAAGGATTTGGTTTTAAATAAGCGTCCAGGAGCACAGGGTTTCTGATGACCAAGTCCCCAACGCTTACACTCCAAGTCGTCACCAACCTCTTATATGGTATCTAGATAAATTAGGAGATTAGACACAATGATATATTGGGAAAATTTCTATACTCATGGTCATGGAGAGATATTTTAGGAGATAAATTGGCTTTTAGTTCATTGTTGATTAATAATCTCGTTGATTGATTATGATAAAATATGCCTACAGTCATTAACTCTCAAGAATGTTCTGCAAAAGACAATTCCTCAATAGTCATGGAGCAGGTCAAGCCTTTGACCCATGCCCGGATCGGCAAAATTCGACGATATCATTAGTTTCTCTCTCACAAGCCATATGTTGACAGTATGGACTATGGAATGTGGCACACGCACATCTTTTTGCTATGGCGTGTTACCATTCCCATCACTTTTATGAATGAATCACTCGATATAGAGGAGTTACAAGTCTATTTTCCGAAAAGAAAAAAGAAAGCATTTGCAGTAATTATCAATGAATAAATAAATAATGAGTCAAATTCGTACAAAACAACATATACTAGAGTATGGAATTTGGTCCATCCATCCACAGAATTGGGGGCCGAAACTTCATTATTTTTCAGATTTCTCCCGTGTACATGATTGGAACCTATGTCCTCACATTTTATTTACAGTATTATTTATTGATGTGACAATCTTTTTTATTTTCCGTTTTATTTGTTCTAGAATACGAAGTAGTACTACTCAAGTGCTTGAGTAGTATAGTGAATATTTATATTTTAATAAAATAGAGATACACTTGTCTAGCTAGATATTTGGAAGATCTGCACTTTCATCTTATAAAAATTGATACTGGGTGCACTTTTATCTGGCTTTTGACCCTTTGCATCTTAGAGAACCAAGATATCTAAACAAGCCTCATTTGCATCAGCTTCATGTGTGGTTACAAGCCATTGGCTTATCTTCTCCAAATCTTCAAATTATACCACACTATAGACAAAAGTAAATCAGGATTGATGGATTCATGATTTGTTCACCAATAAATTATCTAAATTGTCAATCATCACAATGTAATACCATCTCCATCGGCATATAAGTTGATGGAGTTGAGTCAACTTAGCCCGAGCTCAAGATCATACTCTGCTTGAGTGTGTGAGGTAGAATGATCCTCTCATTCTAGAATGAGATAGATCTCTCTCACACACTCCTTTTTTATTCTTTTTATTTTTAATTTATATACTTTTTAAAGTGTACAGTTTTAAAAGATAAAAATTAAGGTCGTATTTAAGAGAGCATTAATGTTGGAGATGACTTTTAATTAGTGTTTGAGTATGAGTGAGTGACGTGGCAGGGGAGAGGGTTTGAGATCGAGGAATTTAACTGAACTGAACTTAATCGTGTACAGATTTTCCTCATTATTAGAATTGGGTCATCATCCCCTTAAAAGGCCTTATAAGGGGAGAAGGTTATCCAATCTGAGGGATATTGTAACGACCCGACCCACTAACGGGCTGAGACCCAGCCCAACGGGTCGACAAGGTTACTCATGGGCGCTCTCCGGGGTGATATGCTGGCCCCACAGACCAACACGTGTTCTAATCCGCGCAATTTGTCCTCACTCGTGCGCGTACTGGGAACTTCCCATTGGGTCACCCATCCTAGAATTGCTCCAGAGCAAGCACGCTTAACTCTGAAGTCTTTCTAGTTGGATTCTTAAAAAGAAAGGTGCACCTTGTTGGTATGAGTAGCGTTCTCAACCTTTTTAAAATTCTGAAATCTGGGGCGTTACAGATACGGGGAGAGGGTTTGAGATCGAGGAATTTATCTGAACTGAACTTGATCGTGTACAGATTTTCCTCATTATTAGAATTGGGTCATCATCCCCTTAAAAGTACTTGTATGAAGCAATTGCTCTAATACCATATTAGAACTGAGTTATCATCCCCTTAAAAGTCCTTGTAAAGAAAAAATGTTATATAATATTATATGTTAATTTCAAGTCCTACTATCAAACGGTGTGGAATATGAGGTTTAACACTGATTGAAACCTATATTCTCGACGGGTATGCTTATTAATTATGAGTTTACGCTATCATACTAACAAACGCAGAGTAAATTAAACATGATGTATTTAATTTCTGGCTAAGTTTTAATAGTTATCACTGTGCATGTACCTAGCTAGGCCTGGACAACTCTGTGTATCCACAATTTTAACGTTATACTTGTACCCTAGTGAATGAAAGATTCCATTTAAGGATTTTATTCCACCAATCCAATCAGAAAATTCATATCTTTGCTCTTTTCCACCTCATCATATCCTAACGCAGAAAATTTTCAGTTCATCTTTTAGTATGATGCGGATATGTATTTATAAAAACAATCGAGTAATACTATATAGAGTATAAACTAAGGCAAATCAATCAAGCGAGTAGGAGTAAAGTTGGAATGGATGGAGTAAATTGTCGCATATGGAATAATGAACTTTACAATATTCCTAAAAGTTCTGAAAGTTATGATAAAAGAAGTGATGAGTGATTTGCTTCTCAGTTCATGCATTCAACTATGTTTGGGGGACTAATCCACTTTAATTAAATTAATCAATGAAATTACCAATTGCAGATACATATTGGGGTAAATGAGAACCATTATTGATCCTCGCTTTGCCGCTTAAAAAAAAAGTACAGATACATATTGATAGAGATGATCATATCGGCTCCAACTTCTATTTATATTCACTGGTGCTCCTTAACCCTAATTATTCAAATACATTGTTATATAAGAAGTTAAGAACTACTATAACACAAATAATAAGGTTGAGCAGCAGGATGATTGGTTAAAGAAAAGGAGCACGTAGAGTAAATATTTTTTGAAACGGCTAAAAATTTATTCGATGCATCGAAGCATAAGAAATGCTCTTTGCAAAAATACAATCCAAACCTATTACAACCTCCAAACTGAACAAACTAGGAGTACAGCTACTCTACACGAGCCTAGGTTATTTGTTATGAACGTAACGAGATTTGACCCCCCGGTCTACTATGCCCATCTTACTAGCAAGAGGGCAAGATCCGGGGAGTTTACAAGTTGTATCACCAACTCTTAGTCAAAACACAAGGGGTGTGCATATCTTTCGTTGCAAGCCTAGGGGACTAAGCAAGAAAACGAAAGATGATTTTCCCCTTGAGGTTACAAGCCAATCACGAATAAAAAAGAGCTCTTACAACTCCGAAAACAGTCAGCCAATCCATACAAGAAGAGGGTCAAAGCGAGCTCACAATAATACAACAAGGAACAAAGCTAGAAACTTCCAAGGCACAAAAGAGCACAACCAAGCCAGGCAATGAAGTAATGCGGGCTTCCCAGGACCGAGAGTCAGTAGCAAAGTAGAGAACAAACCAAAGGGAGGAACAACATGGTCAAGCCCATAACAAGAGACAGCCAACATAAGCAACTCACACACACGCACCCGAACAACCCATACTCCCAATTCGAACTTAAGTAGCAACTTTATAATATTAAGTTTCAATATGAGTATCTTGTTGTGCTACGTAGAATTGAGGAGATTGACTAGAAAAAACCAACTTTTTAGATGCTAATATAGTAATATTATGAGTTATCGTTACTCTTTCTGCTAAATGTTACTCTTTCGGCTAAATGAATAAATGATTGGCGATCGTTGGATACGGTCCAAGAGTGGACAAACTCATTCAATTCGTTTTGGTTCACTAGTTATGTATCCAATATTATATGTACAAAAGATTTGTTATATTTTCATTTGTAATATACAACACTTAGACCTAAGTGAACTAAGTAATCGACTCTTAGTCCTATGCGCAATTTTTCATAAATGATCATTTCTGCATAGGAAATGGCATGATGCAGTCAGTTCTTGGACCTGAACATTTTTTATCTTTTATTTTTTAAAAGAAAGAGCTATGAAATTCTTGAGTCACGCATGGTTTTTCTTGAATAGTCTGCATTCGTGCAAGGCTCATCTACATGGGCTTTCCATCTATACGACCTTGAGATTGGCAATATCTTTTGGGCCATGAGTCCATAACAGTCCATATGTCGACTGATGAATTGCAGGACAATCTGAGTAGCTTCAAAGCATAAATTGAAACTCATAAAGTGAGTAGTAAAGAGATTGAGCATCAAATCAAAGCCAAGGTCAAACAGAATACGTCAGTTTTTTTTTTAAAGGAAACTTCAATAGATAGATAGATGATTTACAGCCGAGTTCTTGTTACAGACGAGTACATATCCTAAACTCTAACGACTCTAGGATACAACATAGTTTTGTCTTTAATTATAAATGAAGCTAACCAATTCGGGCATTCATCCCAAATATAAAAGCTACTCACATCACTCGAAACAAAAGAAGAAAATATCGAGTGACTTGGATTTAGTTGGTACTTCAGCGTACGCTGCCACTCCCCCGCCAACTCTTCACTCTCATATCTAGCTAATGCATCCGCAACTTGATTAACCTGTCTGTATACAAAACTCATGCTGCAAACTTCTATCTGATCCGCTAACTCCAAGACTTCTTCAAGCAGCTGCTGATGCAGTTGCTGCCCGGCGTTCCTCCTTTTACAAGCATGCCAAATAAGAAAAGAGTTAGTTTAGATACATAATTTAGTAATGTGCATCTGATGAGCGAAAATTAATCCTTGTTTTACTGCTTGCAATTCCACCACATTATTTGAACATATGCCTATAAAACTTGTGGCAGCTCTAATGAAGTTACCCCTATGGTCTCTAAATATGATTCCTATTCCAACCAACCCTGGATTGTCTCTAGCCGACCCATCAGTATTGATTGTAATAAAATTTTCAAGGGGTGGCTTCCGCTTACGGAGAATGATGGTTGTACTAACTTTAGGAATTTAACATTTAAGCAAGCTTGTTGCATTACTAATTTTTGAAGATATTGATACAAATACAAGCCATTAAAATCCACTTGCCTAAAAACCAAGTTATTCCTGTAACTCAAAACTAGACAAACAATGGTGCACCAAATAATTTGAGTGTGAGAGTGTAATGGAAAATCAGTAAACAAACTAGTAACATTTGGTACCACAGTGTTCCAACTAGTCGGCCAGATGACATGTCTCACAAAACTAAACTTGTTACATCTAAAGAAAAGATGTTCCTGAGTTTCTGCTTCTTGAGAACATAAAGAACACACATCTGATTCAAGAATCCCCCATTTATGCAACTTATCACGCAACATCAACCATAAGAAAATTTCAATCTAGGCAAAACTCTCAAGTTCCACACTCTATGCCAAGGAAGATGTGGCCTGTAAACAAGGTGCTCTATTTGAGTTTCATAAGCATTTTTAACAGTGAATTGACCATTTGGTTGATGTTTACATCTAAGAGTATCACAAACATTTTGGTGTGATGGAAGTGGATATCCCATTATTTGCTGCACCATATTAAAGGGAAGTACCTTGGCCAGTTTAAGTACATTCCATTGTCTTTGATGTATATAATCGACCACATTTTCATTAAGATCAAGTATATTTAAAGCCATAGTTTTGAGTTTAGTTTTATGAAACCAAGTATCTTCCCAAAACTTAATGTGAGAACCCTCCCGGCCCCTAAGTGCCAAGCAAGGTGCTTTTTGAAATCCTCTAAGTTCCTTGCTAGACACTTCCATAGCCAACTACTTGTTTGTTTGAAAGATGCATCTAGAACAGAAGTCAGAGGAAAATATTTAGCTTTATATATTCTGCTCCATAAATTTTGAGGCTGCATAAGTTACTTCCAAAGCCATTTGAATTGAAAAGATTTATTGAAAATGGCCAAATCTCTCATCCCTAAACCACCATATCTTTTTTGTAACGACCTACCCAATCCGACCAGCGTGGTTACTCCTGGACGGACCCACACACATCCCTACAGTATGATATTGTCCGCTTTTGGCCTAAGCCCGCATGGTTTTGCTTTTGGAATCAACCAAAAGGCCCCAAAAGGCCTCAGACCATGTGAGAGTGGTGGTCTAACATATATATACCCTTTATTCTACTCACTCTTAAGCGATGTGGGATGCGGGGCATTACAACTACCCCCGTTAAAGCCTCGACGTCCTCGTCGAGCGCCTTAAGTGGTGGGGGTGACAAACTGACAATAACCTTTACCAACCATCCACTTGATGCGGGCTTTGGGTTGATCAAGGCTCTGATACCATTTGTAACGACCCGACCAATTCGGCCAGCGTGGTTACTCCTGGACGGACCCACACACGTCTCAACAGTATGATATTGTCCGCTTTGGGCCTGATCTCGCACGGTTTTGCTTTTGGAATCACCCAAAAGGTCTCAGACCATGTGGGAGTGGTGGTCTAACATATATACCCTTTATTCCACTCACTCTTAAACGATGTGGGATGCGGGGCATTACATTTTTGGTGTGCAAACTATTTTTCATTAGGCTTCCTACCTGTAGCTAGAGCATTCCAAATAAAATTTTTATTTAGCTTATCAACTTTATTAATTCTTCCGGAAGGCACTGAAGCTACATACATAGTATATGTAGGAATGGATGAAGTGACCGACTGAATTATCACTGCCCTACCTGCATAAGAAAGGAACCTATTATACCACTGATCTATTATTGCAGCTACCTTATCTACTAAACCATGAAAAATGTCAAAAAAATTTCCAAATAAGAAAGATAGCTCTAAATACTTATCTTGTCTTTTCTTATAAGTTACCCCTAGAAAATTTGTAACCCAATGCTTATAACCTAATGGAGTATTAAGTGAAAACATAACTTTTGATTTATGCCAGCAAACAGATTATCCTTCAGCCTGAGCATAATCTGTTAAACACTCTTAACTTTTTCCACAGACTTCTTTGAAGCTCTGCAAAATAACATACGTCAGTTGAGACTATGTAATGATTTTACATAGTGTTCATTCGTTAAAAAAAAGGAACAACTCAAACAAGAGTAATTTTAGAAACTATAATTCTGTATGTTTGAGATTGAGTAAATTATTCTCTCAAAAAAAGAAAAAAAAATTGAGTAAATTATAAAACGAAGTTAAACCCCTATTTTGATATGTGCCATATGGCTAGACACGATTGGTTCAACTATAATGTCTAGGGAGAGGATGGAATATTCCCTTTTGAGTTTTAAAAGGAATTTGATAAAACTAGACACGGTGAATGTGTTTACAAGACGAAGTCAAAAACCTGTTTTGCAAACACTGCGGTCAACAGTACTTTGTTGCTAATGGCCACACAATTTATTGTGAGTACATGTATTATTAACTTCTTCTCTATTATTTCCCTCAAAAAAAAAAAACTTCTTCTCTATTTCCCAAAGTAGCCAGGCAAATTCAGCTGACTTTTTCTTTGGTCATTGCATACGAGAAAATTCTGCTGACTTTTAACGGGAAAATTTACATACGATGAACCGACAAGAAAAAATTGCATTGTGATCCTTACTTTTCCTTATTTATTCAACTTAGGTTTGGCAATCTGAAATAGATACATGAACTTCGACCCGATCCGACCTGGGTCTGGACCAAGTCCGATCCAAAATTTATTTGGTCGGATCAAATTTGAACGGAAATGTCCCCAACAACCATATGCTATAGATTATTAGTATTATTTTTTTTAAATGCCAGAGGCCCGGACCTGATCCGATCCAAAATGAATCGAATCAACCACAAGTCTGATCCAGTGGTGGACCGGGCCGATTGCTATGCCTAATTCATACATGTTGAAGCACAACTACTCAATTTTTATGACCATAACTTTTATTTATAATTTAAAACCTTAATTATTGCATCAATCAACCTAACTAAAATAATACGACTAGTGATTTGAAGTATCGTCAGGTCAAGTAGTTTCAACTCTTTATGTTTATAAGCTCCTTGTACGGGACAATCTACTAAATTGATATCATAAGTCATGCCGTAGTACTATAATTTAGGATATTTGATCAAAAGTAACAAAACATATGAATTTAAATTTAGACCCTTACCTTTCCTTTTATCCTCGTTCGTTCAAATTTAGTTGAGCATTCTAGGGCCTTACCTCTTATATTGTTACGTCACTGAGTTATGAACCTTATGTCAAGTACTAGTACTTACGTTCGTTCGAAGTCCAAGTATGCTAGTAATTTCAGTAGCTAAAATAACCAATATTGAAACAAGTGATTTCATGTTATAATATTGAAGTACATGGTAAGTTATCGAAAATGATATCGTCATATATACGCAACTTACATATGGCATTCAATACTCTCTTTATTCCCTCTAAAGTTTCTGTTAATATTGAAATATGTCTAATCCGTATATCACGAATCACAACAAACTAAGGAGTGTGGTCACGATCTAAGTATCGTGAAGTTCTCCCAGCCTGCATGTGTACGAACCTCGATTTGTACGTGTCTCCTGAGCAAAATATGAAAAGGTCCCAGATTATTATTATAAGGCATTTTGGAAGATCAAGATGTTTTTACTTGAGGAGTTCAAGATACTTCGAGATGCGGATGGTTTCCCTGCCCTCATGTGTACGAACCTCGATTTGTACGTGTCTCTTGAGTAAAATATGAAAAGGTCCCATATTATTATTATAAGGCATTTTGGAGATCAAGATGTTTTTACTTGGAGAGTTCAAGACACCTCGAGATGCAGATGGTTTCCCCTGCATGCATGTGTACAAACCTCGATCTGTACGTGTCTCCTGAGCAAAATATGAAAAGGTCCCAGATTATTATTATAAGGAATTTTGCGAGATCAAGATGTTTTTACTTGAGGAGCTCAAGACACTTCGAGATGCGGATGGTTTCGTGATTTTTACTAAAGTCAAGTTAGACGTTTCATATCTCTATTATTACTTAACTTTACTATTTGACCCTTCTGTTGAAATGTTCCAGGAACTAGCTTTCAAATAAATACGGATGGAACATCTTATCCAGGGATTAAACCAGGTCAGACCTTACGAGTCTCATTTATTACGAACCTTTAATACTTATCTGCTTTGCTATAAGATTGAAACTAGGAAGAGACTTACCAAGAGCCGCGGAGGATTCAAGCCACGGAGGAAGCTTAGAGTTTCTAGAAGATACCAGAGGATTCACCCTAGTTGGGCCTGGCCAAGCCCATGAAGGTCAATGTTGGGCCTACTGAGCACACGTGTAAGAATGAGAAGGCGACAGATGGCAGGGAAGGATTGGACCGACATAGAGACAACCAAAGACTATAAAAATGCACCAACCCCCAAAATTTAAGGTATCAAGTATTGACTATTCTCACTAATTACTCTTAGACAAGGAGAGTCTACAACTCCCTTTAAGTAAAGTCTCATACCGGTTTGATCTCAGGCAAACCGGCATAATCACACTTTCACACGTGCATTTGTCATTCTCAGGTACAACCAAAGCCATAAAGAGGTACTTAGAACTGGACATTGGACCTACAAAAGATCTATTGTGATTCGTATTGGACTATGGTGACTTAGTGAAATCTTTGTTATTTGAGATTCATAAAGAATTTGTACTCTATTTAATTTGATACTTTGGGTCACTAGAAAAACACCCTTACAGTTTCATGATTAATATTCCTGGATCAATACCAATTTTTATAAATTAATTAAAAATAGAAAGAAGTTTGAAAAACATTTATGCGGGTCACAAACTTGAACTTTAAGTCATTATACACATAAATCACCATTCGAAAAAAAATGCTTAATTTCTTTCAATTTTCTTAAACTTATTCTCACAACATCAAACATGAAACGAGGGAATCTTAAAAAAGTACTTAGTGTACTTCATCTGGGGTGCAAATTGCAAAATCGGCAAGAAAATGCCGGCCAGGGCCAGGAAGGAAAATGGGAAAGGGAAAAAAACTCGAGTAGCAGCCGTGGGCCCAACCGAGAACGGACAGTATATAAATTCCTAGAGAGAGAAAATGCTGCATCAGAGAAAATGAAATGAGAGGAGAGAGAATTGGAAACACAGAAAAAGTCAAAATACAGAGGAAATTAAAGTAGCTGCTGTTGCCATTTTTCTTCAAATCAGATATGGAGAACGGAGCTCAGCCAGCTGACACGATGATGTCGGAGGCAGCGCCAGCGCATCAGCTACCTCAGTCGGATCACATACCTGCTGTACCCAGCCACGGCGGTCGATTCATCCAATACAACATCTTCGGTAACATATTCGAGGTCACTTCTAAATATAAACCCCCAATCATGCCGATTGGAAAAGGAGCATACGGCATCGTTTGGTACCATCCTTTTTTAGTAATTATTTTTAGTTACCTTTGTGATTTGTTGTTTTGTGATTGAACTTGATTGTTGTTGATTGATCATGTGAAATTTAATTGTGAATAGTTCGGCTTTGAATTCGGAGACGAATGAGAACCTGGCTGTGAAGAAGATCGCAAACGCTTTCGACAATAAGATTGATGCTAAGAGGACTTTGCGTGAGATCAAGCTTCTGAGGCACTTGGATCATGAGAATGTAAGTGATTTTATGATAATAAACAAAGTAGTATATATATACTGCATCTTTGTCTCATCAGAATTATTGTATTTGGCATGCTGGAGCTTTTATGATGGCATAACAATTTAGAATGAATGTATGTAAACTAGTTTTATAACTTCTGTGGTGGTATTTATTTTCGTCTGCTTGCTCGTTCGTCCTATTTAGAGTTTAGTTGCTAAAAGCTCAAGTGTGTATGTTGGTGGTGGAAGGTAATCATTTTTTAAGCTTGCTTGTTAATTCTGTCAGCACTTGGATCATAAGTATCAAGTGATTTAATCAATTTAATATTGGATTTTTTTAAATTTGTTTTTTCTAATTGAGCAGGTAGTGAATTTAGTTGTTGACCTTCTTAAATTCTCCAGAACACTTACCACAAGAAGTAATCAAAGTATAGATTTTCTCTGATTGGAATTATTTGGCATGCTGGAGCTTTTATGATTTTCCTATGTATGGCATAAGAAGGAATGCATGTGTGAACAGTATTTTCGTCTGCTTGCTAGTTCGTCATATTTGAGTTTAGTTACTCAATATGAAGTGAATGTTAGTGGCTGAAGGCAATATTTCCGTCTGCTTGCTTGTCTGTGCTGTAATCCTGTTAATTTATTTTACTAAGGCTGAACTCTGAAGTGTATATTGGTGGCCGAAGTTAACTTTTTACTCCTGCTTGCTTATTTATCCTACTACTATAGTTAATGATGTGGTGCCTGAACGGAATAGGTGAGTCGGTGACCTATGTTTTATGTTTAAGGATAAGGACCATTTTCCATTTATAGCTTGATATGTATGTTTCCTCTCTTAATGGATAGTCCCTCCGCCCCAAATGAAATATGCCGTTCACTATTCACAGGATTTTTTATCTAAAAAAATGATTACGAATGGAGGAAAGAAAACTAGAAATATTTTATGACCATAACGAACAAAGTAAGGACAGTTGAAAATGGTTGGTATGGAACTTGCTATTTTTTCTAAAGGCAAGTAAGTTTATGGATGGCCTAAAGGAACACTACCACATTTGATATGGGACAGAGGGACTATGGTTTAGTTTATGTCAATGGAGAATCTATGTTCAACTTAAACTATGTCTGAAGGGGAATTTGGTACAACTTTATGTACTTATTTATATCTGGATAATGGTATACTATTACCTTAGGGAATAATGAACATATAAACTTCTTATGATTGGAATTGGGAATTACTTGGCATGATGTGTTTTTATGGTGTTCCTTTTGTATTTTACAAGTGTGAAAAACCGGATTATGTAATATCCATTGTATAGTTGAGAAAATGTGTCCTATTGCTCCTGAAAATGGAAAATCACATATTCCCATTCATTTACCTTTTTTAAATGGATCCTGACTCTCCTACCTGTTTGATTATCAAAAACTAATATGCTTTGTACTTGGGTTTCACTTTTATTGTGTTCTTTATGTGTGTTCTTAAATGGTTAGTCCATTTCTTTAATGGACATAACACTAATACTCAAGTTACTTAGTTGTGCTTTACTTCCCCAAGATAGTAGATGCATTCAAATGGTGCTGCTTCTCAGCAGTTAGCATATTCTATCCATGACCCAAGAACTTTTGCAGTTTTACAAAAGTATGCTATTAACAATGACCCAATAATGTGTCATGGCAGCAAGCCAGGAACCAACAATATGAAGTGGTTTGACATTGCTCACCACATGAAGTATCGTACTGGGATAAGTGCCCCACTCTCAAAACATTATTTATTTTTTTTCCTTTTCTTTTGTATCAAATGAGTTTAAATAGAAAAATGAAGTAGTGGATAAAGGTTGTAATATTGGGTCATGGATAGCAAGCTTAATTATAAATTGTAGTCACAATTGACAATCCAGAATAAGACAATCCAATTTTTGCCCAAAACCAATTTGTTGCTGTGGATGCTCTGAACCAAAAATAAATATATCTATGTCCATTAGTTCATTTAGTGTTCAGGATACTATGAGTATGTATTCTTCTTTTTTGAAGTACAGAAGTAGTAGTATATATTATATAATTTGATTGGTACCCGAAATTATGATGAGAAATGATGCATGTGGGGAAAGTTAGGTTCATAAGAGCGATGGTTATGCCATCACGTGTCCCCTCAAGTGCAACGCATTGAAAGACAAGCTAGGCTAATTCATGGTTTTTACCTCAGTGGGAGGACAGATCGTTCAAAATTGTGAAATGAATTTGATGAATCGCTGAACTCAATTGCAATCTTCAATTTATATGCATCTGTCAACTGATATGTTACATACTTACACATGAAGTTTAAAGTTTAAACCTCACAAAGTCTCCATCTTGCTTAAGATAAAGACTCATCCTTCTTGCTAAGTCATATTTTGAATTTTGATCCAATTCAAGTTCCCAGGGAATCAGTCTTTTCTATACTCATGTGTAGTCCATTGAGGGTAGGTTCTGGGACTTCGCTGGCATGAATCCAGAAATGCTAGTTTGAACCCAAGCATCTGGCTGACTTTATTTGTGTTCAATGAACAGCCAGTTTTAGTTATCGAATTTTGTTGGGGCTCCATCCTGTAGTCACCCACCTTGTTTTATTTCCCTTTCTTATGCTAATAATGATAAATGGCCATCAACTTCCTAAAATATAGACCATTCCATAGGTCACACATGGTATGATTCTGATGTTGGGAACTGTATATCCGATAAAGTCATTCTGTTCATTTGGACTTGAAGGATAGAAGTGTTTGTTGTTAATTTGTGATTATTTTCAAGCTCATATTCTTGGGGTCTTCTTGTCTTGTCTTAGAAGAACCAAAGAGAATGCTCAATCTGATTATTTATGACTTGATTTGCAGGATCTTAGATTTCAATTATTACTAAGTTGCGAAATGCTTCATATTCCTGGGTTTTGTCTGTGACTTTGAAATATTGAGTTGGGATCTCAGATGACCCCAACTCACAATGCACATTTTAACCAGTGATACTTTTATAAATATTATGTACTCATATATTATAATGGAAAGAGCACAGTATTCCGCACTTTGTAGCTTACTGGTTAAAATTTTGATGTCTCCATAGGATTTTTTGGATGGTCACATAAAGTTCCTGTTAAAACTTGAGTCTTTTTCTTTTGTTTTTACCCCTTTTCCTTTTGATATGTGGGGCGTCATGTTGCACCCTTGGAAAGCTGTTCTGCAATTTGCTTTTCCTTATTATTATCCATGACCATGGCTGTTATTTTGCTTCCAGCTGTACTTTTTGCTTTTCCTCTTAATGGATGAATGCAAATTATAAATGTTTACAGGTCGTTGCAATCAGAGATATAATTCCACCGCCTCAGAGGGGCGCATTCAATGATGTTTACATTGCATATGAACTCATGGACACAGATCTTCATCAAATTATCCGTTCTAATCAAGGATTATCTGAGGAGCACTGCCAGGTTGTATCACATTACGTTGCTGCTTCTGTACTTCACTAGTCAGCTTCTATCTTTCTTTCTTGCGCAAATTATGATTTGTTTTTTTCTGGTTCAGATTTTTTCTGTCATATCATTACTACTGAAGAGCAAAAATTTAGCTACAGACTGCAAGTACTATTAGCATCCACAAGAGTGAAAGTCTTAATATGCATGATTGATCGAGTGTTGGAGTTTGTTATGTTCTCTATTTATGCTGACATTAATGAACTCAGCCAGTCCTTAACTATATTTCCTGGCCAAATTCTGTATGCATATACTACTTTGGCACTCACTTTATTGTACGGCTTTTAGCTGGCTTACTGATTGATATGTTCCTATGTGCTAGAAAGAGTAGATCTTCCAGCACTTTCCCATAATGTAGTCTCTCGTATATAGATTTCTATTCTTTAAAAGCAGTTATTCGAGTTATTACTTGCAATTATTTAAGCAATCCTTAACCTTGTCCATGTTGTTGTGCAGTATTTCTTGTATCAAATCCTCCGTGGATTGAAGTACATTCATTCAGCCAATGTTCTTCACAGGGATTTGAAACCTAGCAATCTTTTGCTGAATGCTAACTGCGACCTGAAGATTTGTGATTTTGGATTAGCTCGGGTCACGTCTGAAACAGACTTTATGACAGAATATGTTGTCACGAGGTGGTATCGGGCACCAGAGCTGTTGTTAAATTCATCTGATTATACTGCTGCTATTGATGTATGGTCAGTGGGTTGCATTTTCATGGAGTTAATGGACCGGAAGCCATTATTTCCAGGTAGAGATCATGTGCACCAGTTACGACTTCTCATGGAGGTATATATTTTTTTTCCTTTACGGCCTCCTTTCTGTATGAATCCTTCATACTGGGAAGTTATGAATCATATGCATCTAATAGTTTGTTCTTGTAATCTATTTATTATATGGTTCTTTTATTTTATTTCATTTCATTGTGTCTTCTTTCTTTTTTCTTATCCCATTCTGGATTAAAGACCTTCATGGGTTGCTGAAACAAATAATTGGAATAAGTGAAAACCTATAGATGTTATTTGAGTGATTGGTCATAGTGGAGCTCTGGAAGTCTTCCAGTAAACATAATCATGGTCTATTCTTTGATTCAAGCCCTGTATACGTGGGCTCAGAAAATAATTATCCCTTTAAAGTGTTGGTCTTCCTGTTCAATTATTTTTGTGCGTCAAGCACTAATTCAATTTTGGCCGTGTTATTGTTGGCAGTTCTGTAACATAGTGCATAGTTTCTACTTATTTCCTGCGTGAATGTATGTTTCTGACTTCAACCTGAAGAAAGAATTTTCCTCTCTTTGCAGTTAATTGGCACACCATCAGAAGCTGAGTTGGGGTTTCTTAACGAGAATGCAAAGAGATACATAAGACAACTCCCACACTATCAACGCCAATCACTTACTCAGAAGTTTCCCCGTGTGCACCCTCTTGCTATTGATCTCATTGAGAAGATGTTGACATTCGATCCTAGAAAAAGGATTACGGGTAAGGATGTTCCCTTTTGTGCACTCTGTAATTTTAAGCTTGTAAAGACTGGGTAGATAACTAAAAAGGAACTTTCTCCCTTAAGACTGCCCGGAGCCCCAGACAGTCCCCAAGTCTCTAGTTTCATAAAAATTATTTTGGATTTGAATGTCACTTACATAGTTGTGATACATGTTAACTCTTACTGCTATCTCAGTTACAATTTTGATTGACTCTTGAATATCTTCTGGTTTCTCAGTTGAAGATGCCCTAGCGCATCCGTACCTGAACTCACTCCATGACATCAGTGACGAGCCTATTTGTATGACTCCGTTTAACTTCGACTTTGAGCAGCATGCATTGAGTGAAGAACAAATGAAGGAGCTGATTTACCTGGAAGCTCTTGCTTTCAATCCTGAATATCAGCGTATGTAAAAAACAGTCCCCGTTGTCATATTTATCTTGTGTTCTTCTAGTTATGATACAGAGATGATGATGATTATATATGTTGTACTTGGACAAAAACTAATGCTCATGTATATATTGGCTGTTTGAGATTTTGGTCAAATGGTCGGATTATGAATTCGTAAATCGAAAAAATAGATGTTTTATTTTGTTATTTTGATGACGATAAACTCACGGATGCCATGCCACTCTGAATGGAATTCCTTGTATTTTCAATTACAAAGCACTTTTTGTTCGTTCACAAGGTCTATGGAATAATTGTGACATACTTTACTCAGTAAGTTTCTTTCATTTGTTTCACTTTTCTCCATAAAAATTGATTTGATCACGAATTAATTTTAAATCAGATTTGTGCATTAAACATTAATTTGAGAAGTCACAAATTAATTAGAGTGAACATCGTTCATTGCATTCAAAAGTGATTCAATTGCTTCCAAAAACATCAAGTGGTAAGCAAATCTTCTGTGCAGAAGCAGAATATAGAGCTTTGGCTCATGCTTGCTGAGAATTGATATGGTTGAAAAGAATGTTTCAAGACTTGAATGTAAAGATAGAACTTCCAATGAGACTATTGTGTGACAATCAATCAGCTATTTACTTAACCAAAAATCCAATCTTCCATGAGAGGACTAAACATATAGAGATTGATTGCCATTTCACTAAGAGAAAAGGTGGAAGAAGGTCTCATTGATGTGAGACATGTATCTAGCAAAAATCAACTAGCCGATGTGTTCACAAAAGCAGTTTCAGCCTTTCAGGAGATAACTTGACCTTCTTCTTCAATAAGTTGGGAGTTATTAATATATACACACCCAACTTAAGGGGGAGTATTGCGAAACAGAAGAAGATCAACTCTGTTTCCATGTCAAATGATCAAGCCAACAAGAAAAGGAAGAACATTGGTTCTACTGGAAAAAGAAAGAAAATGAGAAAAGTGCGCTTCTTGTGAAAAGCGTATTTATGAAATCTGTTACGCTCACGACTTTGCAGACGAACTACGACGACTTCACTACAGAACATGAAGAGGGACAATTCAAAATTGTTCATGCTTCTGGCGTTGCTGTACAATCTAGGGTTCCATCACAGGTGCACCAATGAGAGCAGCGATTACGGCCAATTATTATCCGTTTCTAGCTAATTGTATTAGGGGTTATAATCTATGTAATCCTTCTGTTTTTACAATCAAATAGCAGAATTTACACCTAAAGATGTAAGTTTATCCGCATACATTACTTTGGAATGATGTTTTAAATGCTTGAGTTCCCTCCGTTCAAATAAAGCTCGCAACTATAACTCGATCCATGCATTAATAGACAACAATCAATAATTTATTTATACATGATGGCAAATTTGTACGTATTAATGAACTTTCAGGTCATCTCAACTCAATGGACTTGAAAGTTCGTTTACCTAGTAAGTGTACCAAGTCGTCTTGGTGTAGAGTTTCCTTCTGGAGCAGTAACTCGGCAAGCTGAGCTACTTGCTCTTTGTGTTCCTCTATGAGTTGCAGCGTACGAGCGTATGCAGTCTTCACCATCTCTTGCACCTCTGTGTCGATCAGACCAGCAATCCTGCTGCCATATAGTTTGCTCTCTCCTTCCCGGTGTGGAAAAGATAAAAGACCTACCTTATCACTAAAACCAAACACTGCCACTTGCTCATACATCATCTTCGTCACTTTGTCCAAGTCATCTTGCACTCCTGTCGATATTTCTCCTATCAGTACCTGAACCAATAAATCAACCACACTAGATTTACAGTCACAAATTAAAACAATTGTTACATTTTGACTTTAATTTTTTCTGGTCTAACAGTGACAAATGACTAATTAAAACCAATATATATATACCTGCTCAGCAGCACGTCCACCAAGGGTTACGCAAGCACGATCAAACAACTGTTTTTTGGTTGGCAGAAGATTATCAGCCGGAACATATTGTGCAAAGCCAAGTGCTGCTGTACCACGTGGAATAATAGTCACCTTCAATAGAGGTTCAGTGTGTTCTAAGAACCAGCCAGTCACTGCATGACCAGATTCGTGATAGGCTACAGTTCGCCTATTAGTTTTACTGATAACCTGTCAGAAATAAAGAAAACCAACCAGCAAGATGAGTCAGTTTGTGTTAACAGAATCATGTTTCAAAGTCTTCACTTAAGACAAGTATTATAAGAAGACACAAATAATTCACCTTGTTTTTCTTCTCAAGACCACCAATGATTCTGTCAACAGCCGATTCAAGATGTTCCATCATCACTTGCGTTTTCTCATGCCTGACAGCAATCAGAGAAGCTTCGTTGCAAACATTAGAGAGATCAGCACCAGAGAATCCAGGTGTGAGGGGGGCAAGTCTCTGAGAGTAATACGACGGTTCCTGATCAAGTTCAATTTTCTTCAGGTAAATCTCTAATACTTTCTCGCGGCCCTTGATGTCAGGCAGGTCTACACTGATCTGTCTGTCAAACCGACCAGGCCTCAACAATGCTTTGTCTAAAATGTCAGGCCGATTGGTGGCAGCCAGAACAACAACTCCATCAGATGTACCGAATCCATCCATTTCCACGAGAAACTGGTTAAGCGTTCCCTCACGTTCATCGTTACCAGAAGCTGTCTGTCCAGCAGATCCTCCTCTCCCCCCTTTTCTGGTTTTACCAATCTCATCAATAAATATGATACTAGGGGCACATGCCCTTGCTTTTTTAAATAAATTTCTAACCCTGGAAGCCCCAACACCAGTCCACGAATTCAGAAGCTGATATGGACAAGAAAGGAACATCAGATTCTCCAGCAGTCGCCTTAGCAAGAAGCGTTTTACCCGTTCCAGGTGGTCCAACAAATAGAGCACCCTTGGGGATCTTAGCTCCTATTTTCTTGTATCTGTCAGGATTCTTCAGAAAGTGAACAAATTCCATCACCTCCTCCTTAGCTTCATCACAACCAGCAACATCTTTGAACAGGACCTTTTGTTGTTCTGAATTGTTATCCGCCCGCTTAGTAGGTGCTTCCTTAAACCTGGAATGCCGAAAAACAACAGCATACCCTATTGCCCCCATTGGCAACAATGCTGCCATGAAGCACAGGATCAACTGTAATCCATAAACCCACCACGAATTCTTCGAGGATTCAGAAACATACAAGACTGGAACATCCATCCCAAATTGTTTCAGTGCATCATCCAATTTCCGGTCGAAAGAATCAACACTACCAAAATTGTTGTGATCATCCCCTGTTCTTGGATATACTTGCGCAACTCGCTGATCAGGAGAAACGACTATACGGTCGACTAGGCCTTTCTCCAGCAGGTTGTTCTTGAACTCCATAAAACTAATGAACTGCAGCAGCAACATACAAAATAAATTAAACAACAAAATCAATTAATCTCAACATTAATTTAATTAATCCATTTCATATATGGCATTGTTAGTTAGTATAGTTAGTTACCTGTTTCTGTTGCGGAAACAATGTGAAAATCGAGTAACAAAAAACAAAGGCGACTAAGAGTATTTTCTTGAACATGTTCTTCTTCATGAAATGAGGCACGGAGAGTTTTTTATTGAGCATCTTCTTCACGAAATGAGACAACATTGTTATGGGGTTGTAGACGGAAGTAATTGGAAGTTAATGAAAGGACCAGTGGGATATCATCACATATATATAATAATATTATCGCGGTAACACAAAATTACATAGGTTGGAGGAGACAGAATATAACTAGGACCACAACTAATGGCCTAAATGCGATGTTACCAGATGCATACATGACGAGACTTGCAACTTGAATAACTAATGAATGTGTGCTACAAAGGCCTAATTCCTAAATGCGACGTTACCATCTGGTTATTAACCTAAATAAATATATACCATAAGACAAAACAAACAATTCAGTACTTATTGATCATCAATTCAACACCCACACAAATCTTGTATTCTACCCCGTCTACGAACATATGAAACACTTTGTTTTGTTAATTTTTTCGAATGTAAGTTTGACTTCATATTAATTCCAAATTATACAATAAAAAAAATTAAAAAAATTATATTATAATACTAGAATGTTTAGATTTTCATAATATATATTTTTTAATTAGTTTTCTTGTATGATTTGAGATTAATACGAGATCAAACTGACCCAAACTGACCCTAAAAATAATAAATAAAACAAAGTGTTTCATTTGTTTATTTGTTTATAGACGGAGGCAGTAATATATATATGCTAGGAACATCAGCATTATAAATTATACATACCAGATGTCAAGAAACTAATTACACATGCATGCATGCCTGTTAACATAAACCTCATTTAATTTATTAGTCCTGTAATAATCACGTGTATATATTTGCTCTTCTGCCAACACCTTCAATAGAGCAGCAGCAGCCAACTAGTACTACTATATATGTAGCATTTGATACAAGTAGTAGTTTTTTTTTTTTTCTTTTTATTATTTATTTTTCAACTTGAGCAATTCAGTTTTAATTTATCAGTTAGTTTGGTTACTAGTAATTTACTTGCAAAACTGAGGTTATTATAAACATGCATGTGCCTCTTCAATCTTGCCATTAACAATCTTTCCAGAAATTAAATGTGTGACTTAGCTAGCTTTTAGATTGCCAAAAATAGTAAGGCAAAAATTTCTGGCCATCTAATCTCTCATCCATATATATATCGTTGGTGTATAATGAAATAGTGAGTGAATGATTTGATTCTCATACATGCATTTGATCATTTATGTTTGAACTACTAATCTTATTTAAACTAACTAACTAAGCAATGGAAGAGTAAGTGATTTGATTCTCATTCATGCAACTATGAAAGGAATTTTCTTTGAACCAAGCGCATGGCGCCGGTCAAAGGTGGTTTGGGAGTGCAAACACGAGAACCCATCAGGCCCTAACTAAAAAATATATCAAACGGACTTTTAAGAAAATATTTTGTTCCATACTAGTAGACAATTTGAATACTTGATATTCTTATTCAAATCGTAGCCACCTCCTTGGAGGCGGCATATTCGTATAAACAACTTGATATTCAATTCAATTCTTTATGTTAATGTGCAGCTGTAAAAATTTCAATGAAGTTGTTGAAAACCAATATATATACCGTCATGTTTGCTTAGACAGATTCCCAATAATACCCTGGTTTCCTCAAACTCAAACTCAACAAACATTTTTGAAGAAATGTCGCCAAAGTCAAAATGCCGAGCTCTTCTATAGGCAAGCAGTGGTACGTACGTACACATTTCTTTTTCTTTTTCAGAACCAATTTATTCTATGAGATATGCATATCTTTTGTTATGACTTGAGCTCTTTAATTGATTTTGTATTACTATGTACTTATTTCAGATAGATTACTTCAGTAGAGAAGAGCTTACATCCGCTTATGAATGTATGCATAGAGCCGTTAATTCAGGGCATGAGGGAGCTTTGTATTTATCATGCATCTTAGATTTGTTTAGAAGCGATGAAGAGTCGAGAGAGAAGGGTGTCAAGTTGCTCGCAAAATAATGAAATCGAGTGATGGAAAGAAAAAACTGAGAGATTGTCGCCGTAAGTTGAGAGGTCACTTGAGCATGATATGGGTGAGAAATCATCTAAGCATGATGCCGCGACCCGTATGTTCCAAGGTGATGGAAGATGATCACATGAAGAAAATGAGGTGGGATATCACAGAGTATGAAGATAGTATTACATGTGAAACAATATGTCTTGCTGATTTTCAGGTCAACTATATTTGTGGTGAATATATTAATTCCTAATTGTACCTGTTCTTGTTTCTCGTGCACTACAAAATAAGTGTCTATTAGTCACACTTGAATTGATATTGTGGCAGTATAGTATATGAGAAATGTGGGTAGAATATATATTGTACATTTGGAGCTCAATTAATTAATTAAGGAACTCTTTTGGAGCTCCTTAATTGAGTTTCATGTTTGGAGTTCAATTTCAAAATAGATTCAATATTATTCATCCCAAAACTCTACTTGGCAATTTTATTTTTTTTCCAGACTTTGACTTTTTTTTAAATTTACTTTTACTATAATTTTACATCCACAAACAAAACATCCACCACATATTCTCCTCAAATTCCGTACCTGGTACAAAAAAAAAAAATTCATTCTTAAACCTAATTATTGTTGGGAATTTTAGTGAAATGATGGTCATTTGGGCCCAACACGTTGGAAACAAGCTTTCCATGATTGTGTATTTCCATTTGTTAATGGATGTCACTAAGGCGTTAAGTCACTAAAATCTCGTATGGTGAAAGGTGATTAATGCACATAGTGTGTTGATCGATACATGAATGAATTAAGTCGTTCAAATACGGTTGGTACCACTGTGCTAAAATTCATGGATAAAAGCAAATGGGGTTTGCATAGATATATGCAAAATGCATTGTTGGAATGAATTGATGAGAAAATTAATTTACAAGTTAAACAACTTGCATTAGTGAATTTGTGACCTTTCACAATGGTTTCCAACAAGAAAAGGTGAAAAAAAACGTAAATAGTGGTTTCCAACAAGAAAAGGTGAAAAAAACGTAAATAGTGGAAAAATTGTGTCTGCTAGGGTTTGAACCGCATACCTATTGGATAACAGACATGACTGTCTACCACTAGACCATTGTAACCCTTGTGAATGGTTTTGTTCAAAATACAACGTATCCCAGAACGTGGCAGACGAGTTTTCACACCTTTTGGCATTTTGTTGAATGGTTTGCTACCATTCATTGTGACCTTTTGAAGTGATTTCATACCTCTTCATTGAAGCCTTTGAGAAGTATAAATATGGGAGTGGGTTCATTCCCAAACACACATCCAAGGCATTTGATACTCCTCTTCTCATTTGCTTTCTCTTTGCACTCTATCATACTCAAAGTAAGTTCGCTAGATTCGACTATTGGAGTGCTCCTTAGTCGTCTTAGAGTAGTTTTATCCTGGGAGACAGATTGCCGAAATTCCGTAAGCACCACGAGCGGGGCAAGTATTTGTCTTAAGGAAAGATAGTCCAACTATCGACTCTACTCCCCATTTGTTGTTGTTGTTACTCCTTTGAGGAGTTGTTGGAAGTCCAGCGGTTGTTGCAATCTGTACGTGGTTCGTTGCATTCTTATAGTGCGCAAGGAAGGACTTAATTTGTGATTGAATCAACTCTACTTTGTAAGTTCTTTTGTTTGTTATATATTGATATATACTTGCATTTGGTTTTGTGTTCCTACTTGTTCTTGTCTCAAACTCTTGTTCAAGTAAAAACCCATCGGCTCCAACAATTATTACCCTACTCTATACATCTATTTTTCCCTAAATTTAAATCCAAACACAATTACTCTCCATCTCTTTAATAGACATTACTATTCCTCCTTAAAGGAGTTTTGCCAAATTGAGTTTAGGAATCGAGCTTCAAACAGCCAGATAGTAGCACGTGATATTCCGTGTAAGATCAACTGACACTTAAGTTAAGTCAGCAACATTTTCAATTAAATGTTAACGAAATATATATAAATAAATGATACTTCAACAAAATGTCACTAGAAAATTCCAATTATATTACTTTAAATCAAATTATGATTGTTAAGGACTTAAGGTGACATTTATGAAGTGTGACTCATTCTGAAATTGTCACTTAAGATTAAGTGTCATGAAAAGTATATACGGTGACATTCATGCTCATGCCAAATGTGAAAAGTTAATTTTATTAATTAATTACTAGAAATCACATCACCACTACAAGAAAAACAGCAAATAGTGACGCGAATTAGCGACGCATAACCATGCGTCGCTAAATTTTTACGACGCATAGCTCATGCGTCGCTAATTAGCAACGCATGAGTTTTGGTCGCTAAATTAACGACCCATAGCCCATGCGTCGCTAAAATTAGCGACGCATAACCATGCGTCGCTAATTTAGCGACCAAAACTCATGCGTCGCAAATTAACGACGCATGAGCTATGCGTCGCAAAAATTAGCGACGCATGGGCTATGGGTCGCAATAACTGCATAATTTTCAGGTGGGTCTCCTCACATTCAACTGGAGTTATAGGGCTCATCTGTTATCAGATTGGTGCGCATAACCTACCGTTGGATACCTCGTTGAGTTATCTACGCGTGGACGTTGATTTGAGGTTGATTCAATATCGTATGAAGGAGTTATGGATGAAATGGCTAGACTGCACTAATCTTGCACACTTGAACGACTCTAAAACCTTTATTCGAACTTCTGAATATGTGCTTCTAAGGTAAGTCTAAGTTTTTCCAAATGAACTTCTTGGCTTAAATCGAACTACGGTCACTCACGAACATATCCATGGAGATCGAGAAACTTCAACAAGATCACTTTGCAGCGTTTTAAGCTCAAAATCACAGTTTCGTACCTAAGTGCTTGAAACATGAAAAACATCAAAACGTGACACTATTCTACAAAACTAAAAGAAAAAAACACTTACGAAATAAGGAGTGCACAAAGAATATAAAATAACACAAAACAGAAGTCCGTAACTAAGTAACCCCAACCGTTCAAAAATAAACTATTAGTGTCTAAGTAACTCAACCGTTGATGCAGCAGATATACGTAGTAACAGGGAGAATTATTCTTTTGTGAGGAAACCTCATTTTTTTATTAATCAAAAGCTAAACTGAATGACAAACAAAGCTATTAGTCGCTATATAAAGAAGACTAAAACAAATACGAAACTATCTAAGAATCGAAATTCTAATCCTAAAACAACTTGACAATATTGAAATTAACTAGGAATTGAAATCTAATCCTAAAAGAACTTGAAATATAAACTACGAAAACAGTAAAACTGCGTTTAGACCCCCTAAACGATCTCCGATGGCCGAAAGTTTCACACCGTTTCGGAGCCGCCGACCAAATTTCGTTGAATTCCGACAACGTTGCAAATTTGTCGGTTTGTGCGTAAATTGGACCGCATCAACCGTTAAGAAATAAAAAAAAAATTAAAATTTAGTGACCTATTCCTTAGATAGTCCACTTAGTAATTGAGATATCTCAAACCGTATGAAGATATAAACGGTTTATAAATATAAACATATGGAAGTGACTATGAAGAGCAACAACTATATATTATCTAGAACTTATACAAGAATTATCTCAAGTATTGGTAGCCGAGCGGTAAGGGTGTTGGGTTAGTAAGGTGTTGGGTAAGGATGTCCTAGGTTTGAAACCCAGGAAACACAAGGTGGACTAGAGAGGAGAATTTATTTTTAAAAAAAATTTCCAGATTTAACGACGCATGGGTCTATGCGTCGCTAAATTAGCGACCCATTTTTGGGTCGCTAATTTAGCGACGCATAGAATGGTCGCTAAATTAGCGACGCTTGACCCCATGGGTCGCCTCATCATTTAGCGACCAAGGGTTTAGCGACGCATTTTCTATGCGTCGCTAAATAGTTTAGCGACACATGGGAGGCAGTTTAGTGACGCATGGTAGCGTCACTAAACTGCGTTTTTCTTGTAGTGCACGGTGACTATTGTGTAGTTGTCTATATACACTACAAGAAAAACAACAAATAGTGACGCAAATTAGTGACGCATGGGGGGCAGTTTAGTGACGCATGGGAGCGTCACTAAACTGCATTTTTTTTGTAGTGATATATATATATATATATATATATATATAGGGTGCGATTGGTTTTGGCACATCACATGTGAAAGGGCGTTTTTGGGCGTTGACTGGCCTCAATACACGCGCTTGGTTTACATTAGACGACATGTATTTCCATTTCTGGGCTGCCCGAATTTTTTTATTTTTTTAACTGAAATGTGATCAAATCACAGCGGGGGCTGTATTCTGAATCCACGGCTCACCCCCTGCATCGCAATACATCCGATTTCTGTATTTTCAGACACTGTTTTCCATCCCAGATTTGTCCCTGTACAGTAAAATTTTATTACCCAAAAGCCCTTGAGAACCCTACAAGGATGATAATGCCACATATATATACCCCTTTTCTTGTTTCTGCCGGAAGCTGGGGAAGACGAGCAGAAAGGTAAGACGAAGCGGTCCAGATCTGTAAAAAAAATAAAAAAATAAAAAAATCTTCAGCTCTATCCCCAATTCAAATTTCAAAACCTCCAAGCAAAAAAATAATAAAAATAATGGCGCCTAGACGAAAAGCCACCGGTGGTGACGGCTTAAGCAAAAGCCCGATGCTTAAGCTCATAGTGGAGAAAGGTCCCTTGGCGGGCCAGTCCAATGTTTTCGGACCTGCTGCCAGGATCCAAATCGGACGCATCGTTCGAGGTAACAAGTTGTGTATCAAAGATCCGGGCATTTCCTCCAAGCACCTGTCCATCGAGGCGGATTCCGGTTCGGGTAAATGGACAGTTACTGATCTCGGGTCGTCCAATGGAACGTATTTGAACGACAGGCTGCTCGATTCGGATGAATCGGCTATTCTTAGCGAAGGTGATGTTATCAAAATTGGAGAGCTGACGTCAATTAGAGTGAGCTTTGATGTTGGCGAAGTGGCGCCGGAGAGTGGTGGACCAGTGAGCTTCAAAAGTGCATTTCAACTTAAGAAGACCCAATAGTTTTGTGTGTCAAAGGATAAGTTCGTAAATTGACAAATCCCATATGGATGAACACATTCTGGGCTGTATTTGAAGAGCAAAACCAAGCCCATGCATTCAAAGTGTATGCATGCCGCTGTTGTTTTCTGTTTTACAAAACAAGCGCATGTATTTACCTGCATATGTGGTCAAACTACATGAACAGGATCGTGTTTTTGTGTTCGGGCAGCTCCACCATGCAAAAATGTGGTTTGACTGTAATGTGCAATGCACAAAAACCAATCGGACCCTAGGGGAATTGGTGAAAGTAATCTGCATAGCAAAAGAACAACGGGAGCTATGCACAATGATAGTGTTGTACACATGGTAATTAACGAGTTATTAAGAACAAGGAACAAAGCTACATTAAATTAAAGATAAATTTTGGAGACTGGCATGTAAAGTCTCTGCCATTCACATAGAGCAAAACCACTAAAAAGGCATATACAGAGGTGTGGCCATCAAGGGACAAGGCCTTGGGCGTGTATTCAATTCACATTTGAATACACTTTCCAGAAATGGCATCGCTAAATGAAATTGGTCGATTAAGAAAACTTCAGGAACAGAGAAAGTGAATAATAAGATTACTCGCTTGATGAGAGACAACAATCATAATGGAATGAACAGCATTATGCACAAATTAATGCATGTCTGGTAAGGGGAGCCGTGATAAATAATTTCAATTACACGATTACTTCCGATATGAGGACCTAGTCCATAAACGCATGCACATGACGTCTATAATCCTCAACTTCACTCGAACATGGTGGCAATAGAAAGAAGTTACCAATTTGTTTTGCCAAGGAACAAGTCATTTTTCCTTAATAGTTGAGATGTCGAACAATACTACCATCAAATCTAACTTCTATCCTATTGAAGATTCAAACTGATTAGTGATAGGATTGTTGTAATGGCTTTGGATCTTTGGACCATGATAGCAGGATCTCTAAAAGAATCTAATTTACGGACATGCACTAAGATCTAGCAGAAAATGAATCTTAACTTGAAGTAGTTGTCATCTTGAGTTAGCAACCTGAACTGGACCTCAACACGTTCCTCCCTAGAATGTTCTCATGCAAACTAAGAAAAGGCAAAATCAATACTCAAAATCTGAAACTTAATCATAATACTTTCAAGATCTCAACTCACGATCTTCAAAACAGAAGCGGAAATACCAGATAACTCATAATTAGTCTTGTATGCAAACAAATTAAGTTCTTCATTGATCACTGCAAAAGCAGTATGTTTGGTGCTTATAACCGTATTTTTTATTTTATTCCTCCAACAATATGTAACCGGAAAAAGGAAATTAGGTCTTAGTCCAACTATACAAATAGCTCAAACTTTTGACAATCTGTTATATATCTTTCTAACCATTCTCACAAATTATCAGCATGAATACAGTGAACGTTAGATGGATAATCAGTTTAACACCTTTCTATATTGCCCTGTAAGTTCTATCAAGAAAAAAAGAGTACGTGTGATGGCAGGGTTATTATTTAAACTTCATACAGAATCTATTTCGTAGCTTCCCAACTAAGTCTTTGATCATTTACCTAAAATATTATTGTTGGCATGTGAAGACTGCAGATGTTGCTCCTGGGACTTTGTATAGTTGGGGTATAGCCATATAACTACTTCCTTCACCCTGGAGAAGTTTGTAGCAGTTCTGTTTTCATGTTATTTCATTTGCACCAGAATTGTCACACACATAATTTGTCATCAGCACCTCAGCGGACTGAAATTCTCTCGACCAACAGCTTACAAAAACATATTTAAGTTTCTGAAACAGGGCGTCTTCCATCTGTTGGAAGCATTAAAATTTTGTATATGATGGTTCCATCCATAAGAAGTATTCTTATTGAACCAATGGTCTGGTACTGAACCATAGTCATATCATGTCAGTAAAGTTTTACCTGAATGGTTTCACAAAAATCAAAATACATATTTCAGTTTTTGAATTTCTTGTTAACTTACAAGTACTTATTTTGTTACACAGGAGATGAACAAAAAAATCTCCGACAATAAACTCAATTTTATCTTCTACACCATAAATCTTGGCATTATGATATGCCAGAGCAACGTTTTTTAGATCGATAACAATGGCACTCATATGATGACATCTGACATTAGGAGTACACGTGTAAATGACAAGATGATCAAAGACATAATACATGCAGTCATGCAGCCAAGTATCCAAATTTGAATACAAACTGTCTTATTACCTGTCACCAATCAAACCACAATTAATTGAATCGATTAGATTGAGACTCTAGGTAAAAACTCTAACTTCTGGTTCTCAATGAAAATCAACTAATTCGAATTTATTGGATCATAGGGATAAAAAATCCAACTAGCAAATGCTCAATCAATACCTATTCTGTTGTATTCGACAAAATCTCTAATAGCACTAAACTCGTGAACATTCAGGCAATTAACAGTAAAATCACATAATTCAGAAGCCCTAATCGCACTAAACTCCCAAAAAATCATAAAATTAGCAGCAACAATGATTGAGTCTCGTATGTACCTGACCCCTTTGTAAAGAAGTCAAAATGTCTACTAAGTCACTATTCAAACCATCAACATCACTAACCTGAGCTGCAAGTCGGCTATTTGTTCCTCTATTTTGATTTCCCTCCTCTTCAGGATCATTTAAATTGCGCTCTTGATTCATTTACATGCCATCTTCTGCAGTTTGAAAAATATAGGCCAATTTTTATCAATGCTCTAAACCGATCAAACACCGAGAGTCAATATCGATGGGCACTCTAGTGCTACATAGCAATTTATCACTTTCCCAGCTTTGTCCAGTGTCCTCAAGAAACTAATTCTGATTGACTAGCATGAACAAGAAACTTAAGAAGTTTTTCATACATCACGATGGTCGTGTAAATGAAACAGATTTTGACACATAATTAACAGTAGCAACAATATAAGGTTCTCCAATTCAGCTTTGCAAACACTCTTTCTTTAGTGTCTTCCAGTAACCCCAAAACTTGACTATTCCACAACTTTTCAACAAATTCTTAAGTATTCAATCTTTTATATCATCAAAACTTCACTATTCCACACCTTCCAACTAATTAGAGTATTTCGCCTTTCTTTTATTATCAAACCAAAGTAACCCACACGAATTGAGTAGTCGTATGGCACATCTAACAATCAGGAAAATGTTTAAAACATACCAGCAACCAATCAAGGATCATAAACTATAACACTTCAGATACTCATAATAATGTATACATCGAGTGTTGAGCAATTAACTTACGAGATATATAGAACGTGGAACCAAAGTCTCATATGATTCATTCAAGGTTACAACTCAGCCTACACCAAGAGTTTTCAGGCGACACATCTGTGGGGAAAGGAACAGATCCTAGTAGTACAAACTGGCAAAACAGAAATGATATAAATGTTAATGTACTGGAAATAGCAAGTGTATTTCATAGGAACGACGAAAGCAGGCACATGTTGATGGTATTTGTGTTTAGAAGTGCACCACAAGCAGATAAACAAAACAAATATGCCAATCAACATACCAATCCAAACACCCTGCAGATCGAATCATTTGTCGTTTTAGTAAGTTTATGTATTGAACTCTCATCCTGCTAACTAATTGAAGATATCATATAGAGTGAACTGTGACTCACTTCGACATGTACATTGAATACATAACCAAGCACAATGTCGATTGGAACTGTTCAAGATTAGGGAAAATGCCAAGAGAGGCGACAGTTGAGCAACAGACGAAGCCACTTCAGGATTGTCTGTGAAGAGATAAGCTACTCTCTCCTGAACAAGAAGGAAAATTACAAACATAACAACTCCAATGGAGAATGATGTCGTAGCGACTGTAACAATTGAGGACTTAGCTGCTTTAGAATTGCCACATCCTATCTCATTGGCAATCTGGACACTAGAAAAGCATAAACAACAGAAATCAATTAACTGAATGCTTCTCGTGTTCTGGAAACTTTTGCTTGCAACAATAAGTATGAGAAACAATATACCTGGCTGCCGCAATGAAACCTAATGCTATCATAAAAGCAACAACACTATACATGCCAGACACACTATAGCCCAAGAATGTCTCAATCAAAATACTTGTACACACGAGTCATGACATTAACTAATTTTTCCACGCAGAATACAGTACACAGCAAAACATTTCTTTTACTTCATGCATATTAGATATCATTATTGTGCTTATTAAACATCAAATAGTAGCATTTCAATCTGAAATAATTAAGAACAGACAATAAAACATTTCTTACTTCATGCCTACTGATATCATTATTGTGCTTATTAAATACATCAAATAATAGCATTTCAATCTGAAATAATTAAGAACAGACAATAAAAATCTACAGAAGACACAAAATTACAGAATCAAAGGGATCAAATTCCAACTAGCACAAGCTCAATCAAAACCTATTCCAGTGTATCCGGAAAAATCCCTAATGGCACGAAACTCACGAAAATTCAGGCTGGCTGAATTTGGCAAAAGCCCTAATAGCACCAAACTCTCAAAAATTCAGGAAATTAGTAGCAACAGTCATTGAATTATTTACCTGAAAGCTCAGTTACTGATTGACCGAGTTCAAAATGCGGAATCCATGGAAGTCGACTGGGAGCTTGTCTAAGGTTTCATCTCTCAGCGTCGGAAGAGAGGGGAAATTAGGTATCCTTTCAAAATCTTCGTATATTTGTGAAAAGAGAATAAGTGATGATGGATAAACTGTAAAAAGACCCAAATGTTTTATTTAATTACTGATTTGCCGCCGAAATTTTATTGCTAGTCTCTTTAATTTCAAAACTGCCCCAATGTATTTTGACGAATAAAAATTTTCATCGTTCTAAAATCTAAACTTGGTAGGCTGAGTATACAATCCATCCACCCGCCCCACCCACACGCCCAAACCACATGTCTTTAACCCGTCCGTAACGGCTTACTTCGAGTTATACCAGTTCGTAATTGAAAAAATGTTTCACCCGCGACGAATCGGATGAGTGGTGGGTTGGCGGTTGCAAACCGACATTACCCACCCGCCCCAACCCAAAATAGTATATATAATAATAATAATAATAATAATAATAATAATAATAATAATAATAATATGCCAATTAGTTACTACTATTTCAGGAGAGTTGGGACGTATCAGGCTTGGCCCAACTAATTATACTAGTACTTCAATCCTAGGTCACATAATTCGCCGGAAACACCTCACGATTTCCGTTCCGATCGTGAATTCTCGCTCCTAGAGCGGGATTCGCACTCTATTGAGAATTAGTAAACGTTATGTCGCGGATTAGGATTTACTAATTCTTCAGCTAAGAATTTGAAGCAGAATGGAGCATAACATAGATGGCTACGGGGCAAACGAGCTGAGATGATTTCCAAATGAAATGAAGATGAAGATGTATATATCACTATATTATGGTGTGTTGGGCTACAGTATTTTGGGTTTAGATGTATCTGGTTGGGTCCATTAAAGAGGAATTTGGTGAGAGTATGAAATTATAATTATATTTTCTTCATTCTGTGTGAGTGTTCATGTAATATTATAGTTTATTTTTTTTATTCGCTCTAAGACGCTCGCGCTCTCGTTTATTTTAGAAATTATCGATTCGCCGCTCTCGAATTCGAATTATGTGATCTAGCTTCAATCCTAACTAATTATAGCGCCCTGACATGCATTAATTGTCGCACCGAACGTGAAGAAGAAACCTGAATTAATATGCACGATTATTATTATTATTATTATTATTATTATTATTATTATTATTATTATTATTATTATTATTATTATTATATACTTTCAAGTTTAAGAACTTACAACACACACCATGCAATGTATTAATGTATTAGCTGAGTGGACTCAATTTAAAGTTGGTATTCCATTTGCCTCTTGCCTTAATTGATATGCAGTTGGTCTGTACATTCTTTCTAAAACGAGCAGAGCATAGAAATCGAACTAGTTCAATTACTACTACATGGCAATTTCTTTTTTATGGATAATTTTAGTGGTCTTAATGACTTATAGGAGCTTCACAATTAGCTGAGTGGACTCAATTTAAAGTTGGTATTCCATTTGCCTCTTGCCTTCATTAATATGCAGTTGGTCTGTACATTCTTTCTAAAACAAGCAATATGCAGTTGGTCTGTACATTCTTTCTAAAACAAGCAGAGCATAGAAATCGAACTAGTTCAATTATTACTACTGATGACAATTTATTTCATAGTTGCATGAATGAGAATCAAATATCACTTACTCGATCTTCCATTGCTTAGTTAACTAGTTTTAAATTGGATTAGCAGTTCAAACATAAATGATCAAATGCATGAATGAGAATCAAATCATTCCCTCACTATTTCATTATACACCAACAATGATATATGGATGAGAGATTAGATGGCCATAAGTTACACATTTAATTTCTGGAATGATTGTTAATGACAAGACTGAAGAGGCACATGCACGTTTATAATAACCTTAGTTTTGCAAGTAAATTATTAGTAACGAAACTAACTGATAAATTCAAACTGAATTGCTCAAGTTGAAAAAAGAAAATAATAAAAAAGAATTACTACTACTTGTATCAAATACTACATCTACTGCTGCTGCTCTATTGAAGGTGTTGGCAGAAGAGCAAATATATATACACGTGATTATTACAGGACTAATAAATTAAATGAGGTTTATGTTAACAGACATGCATGTATGTGTGATTAATTTCTTGACATCTGGTAGGTATAATTTATAATGTTGATGTTCCTCAGCATATATATTAGAATACTAGATTTGTGGGTGTTGAATTGATCAATATGTACTGTATTGTTTGTTTTGTCTTATGGTATATATTTATTTTATTATTTAAGTTAATAACCAGATGGTAACATCGCATTTAGGCCTTTGTTGCACACCTTCATTCATTAGTTGTTCAAGTTGCAAGTCTCGTCATGCATGCATCTGGTAACATCGCATTTAGGCCATTAGTTGTGGTCCCTAGTTATATTCTGTCTCCTCCAACCTATGTAATTTTGTGTTACCGCCATATATTATATATATGATGCTATGACACTGGTCCTTTCTTTGTCCTTGCCAGTGTCTTAGTCTTCTGCGGCCTGATCGATTCCCAGTTTCCCACCCATTTAATTAAACCCATTTAGAAGTGGGTGAGAAGTGAATTTATCCACTTTCAAGTAACCATTCCTCACCCATTCTAATCCAATCCAAACCACCATTTTGCCACCTATACTTAGTAGTGCCTAGTGTGTCTCAGACCTCTATCTTTCCAATCAATCTGATTTTCTAAAATGTCTCAGACCTCCCTCTTTTCAATTAATCTGAATTTGTTCGTCCTATGTTTAGGATTTTTCTGCGCCAAGAAAATTAGTGACACCAGAGGAGATGTCACTATTTTTTGGGATTTGTACGTTGCAAATGCCGAAATGTATGTGGTAATCGATCGAAATTACAATTTATTACTATTACTATTATTATTATTATTATTATTATTATTATTATTATTATTATTATTATTATTATTATAATAGTACTAGTAGTAACCAAGTATAATATATTGAGGTCGCGTATTCATGACATTCTTAATTAATTAATTATTTGTTGTTATGCAGGCTTTAGTTCATATAAAGAACAATCAAATCGATACGAGCATCAACAATTGGGAGTTAAATTGGACATGGACCGGTGAAGATGAGTACATATGGACATTAGGCGGGGCTAACGTGACAGATGCAAGTGATAATAGCACTTGTCCTGAAACTCCAAAAGACAAACACCCACGGGTCTCGTGTGTTAAATCCCCAACAATCATCGACTTGTTGCCCACAGCACCAAAACTTAAACGTTATGGCAACTGCTGCAAAGCAGGTTATATATCATCCGCCAGCGATCAGATTAACAGTATAGCTGGAATCCATCTTAATGTTGGCAATAGGGCCTCTGGTAATGACACTAATATTAGAATGCCTGAAAGATTCAACATTAATGGATTACCATATGCCTATGAATGCAAAGATCCCGTCAAAGTTAGCCCTCCCGCATACATTGATCCAAAGGAGGATTGGCTACCATCGTGTAAGTATATTAATTCTTGCTTCTCAAACTTAATCATCACTATATATAATTAATTGTTAATTTGTTCTTACAATTAATATTAACTACTATCTTTTACAGTAATTAACTTGTTGCAGTTTCTTGGTACATTCCATGTTATCGCAAGAATCAGCAAATCCCAAGGAGACACCTTTTATTATTATTATTATTATTATTAAAAGTACAGTACCATTTTGCGGATCGTCTCCGACAAATAAAAGCAAGAGAAAAGTAGTAGTCTGCATCACCACCATCATCTGTACGCATATTTTGAAGTTGTCATCTCCGCTCATCTCTGCCGTGAATACATTCAGTCAAGATAAGAAAAGGGTTCCTTCTCAGTCCTTTCCGGTGGACCCTCACTGATACTATGCAGTAAACTGTCTAATCTTTTATTTTATTTATGCACATTAATTATTTGTTGAAATGCCTGTATGAGCATCTTTATGGAAATTGGATGATGTCATTTCGTTTTGGTTTAATTTTGTTATGAATAGCAAGTACAAACAAGGATAGATATCCCTCCTTGATGGTGTTGCAGTCCGGTTTGTCAATGCCAGTTTTGTTCAAGGAGTTGCGCTCACTTGAATTTGATACTCCTCTACCCATCGAGTTCTATGATTTCATCAATATGTGTTAATTTACTCAACATTTAATTTCTTGCTGTTGATTCATGATTCCGTTTTGGACTAGTATTTGAGTTGGTCTAAATGTTCATTGTAGCATAGCAGAGTGGAATGGTTTCAACATTTACTTTCTTGCTGATGATTGGAGATTTTCATTGAGTTGGTTTAATGGGCTCTAAATGTTACTAGTATTTGAGCTCATAATGATTATGTGTTCTTCCTATTTTCATTACAATTTCAGATCTCGAACTTCTCAACTTAGAGCAACCTCTGACAGTTGTATATCTCTGGGTCACCGTTGTGTTCCTTGCATTATACATCAAGAATGTCAACACAGAGGTACTTTCCACAATCTCGTTTGCTCCATTAGGCAGTGAGCTTATAAGCTGCTAATCATGATTCTGGAATTACTGGTTGAGGAGAGAGGGGGTTAAAACTGGATATCGCCATGATTGAATTATATAATTTATATCCGCTTATGTTCTTAGATTTGTAGTTCCTAATAGCTTAATTTCCTATAAAAAGATGTTAGTACTACAGTAGTCTGTTGAACCTTATTTATCGAGTTATAGACTCTTTGTGACTTTGGAAGGAAAGGATTAGTCTATTTTCAATCCTGTCCAGTTCATACAGGGTCTAGTTTAACTTGAATTGAGATATTGCTCCGAATTTCATTGAAATGCTTGCCGGTGAACCTGGTGCAGTTCAGTTCACAATACTGCACCTTTAATTCATATAGTGAGGCCTTTACCGTTGAAGTTTCAAGCTAATGAAAACATACGAAGTAGTGAAACTTTTTTGAGGTGTAGAAACCTATTTAGTATCTTCACCTCACATGAGAACTGGACAGATTTCTCATCCTAATCAACATTGTTTTGGCCCACATGCTTCATGTTCCTTCATTGTGTTGTCTTGGTCATGTTTTGCTAAGTTTATTGGAAATGCCAGGCCCTTGGAGACTGGAGTTGGCTTGGGCATGTTTTATTATGAGTTTGGTTCTAAAAAATCAAAATGCCTATTTCTCATGGTTGCAAAGTTTAACGTAAACAAGAATGTAATGTAGAGCATATTGGTTTTTAGGTAATACTAAATTCTAAGGCCTCTGATACCTGCAGATATTGGAGAATATGCATTCACGAATTGCTCAAATTCATCTTTGTGAGTTCGCATCCCGAAGTGTATGAACCATGTGATGACTCATGTACATTAGTAGATGCATTGCTGGCTGATAGATGATAGATCTAACTTGATAGAACATAATCCTTCCATTTGCATGGAAATTGGTTGTGGTAGCGCCATAGTGATTATGTGATTACTTCGCATGCTCTTCTGCTTGACGTCTCCGGGGTGCACTTCATTGCAACGGATATAAATCGTCACGCGATAAATGTAACGTGTGAAACATTAAAAACACATGGTCATCATGCAGAGTTGATAAATACTGATATTGCCTCAGGATTGGAAAAGCGCTTGGCTAGGTCAGTGGATGTGATAGTTGTGAACCCACCTTATGTACCAATGCCAGAAGAGGAAGTTGGCTGTCATGGTATTGCATCTGCTTGGGCTGGGTGGAGAACGGTCGAAGTGTTATTGACAAAATCTTGCCTGTTGCTGACCAACTTTTGTCTGATAAAGGCCGGTTATACTTGGTTACCCTCTCAACATACAACCCTGGGGAAATGTCTCTTGATAGAAAGAAAGGTTTTGCTTATCGTTTCATTTTGCAAAGATCAACAGATGTAGAGAGTCTCCATATAATCAAGTTTTGGCGAGATTTGGATACCCTTTTGGAAGTGAATGAGGGCACAAAGTTGAAGGAGAAGGACAGTGGCTTTGTGATGAAATCTTTACCTTTTTCTCCATTTGCTCTTTGGGTCCGCACTCCTAATCAGTAAATAAAGTATTAAACCGGGGTGAGACGGAGCCTAATGAATGAAAGGTATTCTGTTGAGGTACTTTTGTTCACTCTTTAATCCATTTCTGATTTTTTTTTTTTTTTGGAAGGTGAATATCTAATATTATTCCGTTGATTTCATGTCAGCGCCTGATAGATGAATCCACTTTCGCTGGAGCATGGTTATTAACTGGTGTACTGATATCAAACACTCAAAAGGCAAAGTTTATACATTAATGTGTAACAGCCACCGCGGGGGTGGGAGGGGGGGGGGGGGAATTAACAATGGAATCGGGCTAGAAACTTATATGTGGTACATGTAGAGAGAAGGTGAATTCGGGATTTTCTTGTAAGAGCAAGTCTTCGATGTTACTCCTTTACAAACATGCAATATTACTATGTTATGCTTGTTAATGTGCATCTACATTGTGGGGGGTGATGAAGACTCATTAGAACATAGTACCTCTTATTATCAGAACAGTAGTTATACACAATGTAAATGAAATAGTACTTGTGTTTTATCTTTTACAGCTAAAAATGAGCAAGCAACTTGAGGACAACAGTCACACAACAATTGAACTATATATATCTCTGTCAGCTGCACATTTTAACTCTTGGTCTATAATTATTTAGCAAGACAGGTTACTGTTCTGATAATTTATTAGTTCGTGCAGAGTTGTTTCATTTTATTTGCTGATGTTTTCTACGCACTCTCAAATTATTAGTAACCCAAAAAGTCATTTTTTATACTTAGTTATATTAGCTTATACTATATGGATGTGCCGAAACAATGTGCTGTTTAGGCAAGGGGGTCTATAGAGTTCTTGCAGAGGGTTATCACACATTTTTAAAACTATACAAGTAGTCACAGGTATGTTTTCCACCCAAGGAACCCAAGAGAGTCATAAATCTTAATGTGTAAATGGCAGCTTGTGTCTGCCAGGCCATTTTTCTTAATTTTGATGGGTAGTTTGTTAAGGAATTAGGCCAGGCTGGTTGTGGTGGTATGATTAGAACACCACAAGGTGATTTTGTTAGAGCTTTCTCCTGTTCTCTGGGAAATGTTGATAACCATACTGCGGAGTTTTATGGCTTATTTTATGGTTTTATGGAAATACAATCTGACTCGTCCTATGTTATTTCGTGTTTAAATTTAAACAGGGTGATGACTCTGGCTTGGAAGCATCAGGCGCTGGTCAAGACGATTAGGCACCAATTGAGGTTATTAGAGGACTGGCAACTTGCTTTTGTGTATTGTCAGTGCATCAATTCCGCATATCTCGGCGAAACTGGGGAGTGGCCTAGTTTCAGTCTCCAATGTTAGGATTTCTGTGTCTCCTTGTGTAAACTGTCCATGTAGGATTAGTGTGAAGATCTGGGACTCGTGTCCCGTTGTTGGTTAGACGAGTGTCTGCAAAATGATAAGAATAATGCCTCATTCCTTACGGGTTTGAGTTTCCTGACAATCTGTAATTTTCCTATAATTATCAGTATATATATTATGATTTTAATTGGTTTTTCCGACGAAAAGAGGGACAAGCTCATGAATTCCAGAGGTTAGTGTTGTTCTGTGAGGTCGACAATGTTTGCTGCACAGGGAGTTACCCTTCTCCGCACAACCTGTGGTACTCCTAATTATGTTGCACCTGAGGTGACCCACATACGACTGTTTGTTTGTAACTTTTCCAATCTGTTCTTTATGAAGGTATATCAGTTTTGTCTTGTTTGGTTGTTCGGGCTGTAGGTTCTTAGTCGTAAGGGCTACAATGGTGCCTTCGCAGATATTTGGTCATGTGGCTTCATTCTTTATGTTCTAATGGCTGGCTATCTGTAATTTGATGAGATTGATTTGAAATCATTGTATGGGAAGGTAATGAATTATCTGATTGGCTCTCCACAATATTCACAATTTACGCATTTGGTTAACTGTATAATATTCAAGGTTCTAAAATCTAATTTCTGCTTATCTCAGATTGAGAATGCAGAATTTTCATGCCCCTCCTGGTTTGCACTTGGAGCAAAATCCTTGATCCATAGTATTTTACTGTGAGTATTGTTCTTTGGTCAACCATTCCATCATCCCTTCAAGCTGGCAGCAGGTTTTTCCGCCTTACTCTTCCATCATTTTATTAAAGTGGGGAATTTATCCCCCACGCATTTCAATCTCAAATAACTTGGACCTGTTAACATGGAATTTATAGACAGTCTCTCTGAAGCCGAGTTGATAACTGAAAAAGTATATCTTCGACACCATAAGCACGCAAAACAACTCAATCAACTAATTTCAGGTCATGTCATCACGATCTTTTCGTCTTACATGTCGCCACAAGTATAACCTGTAGGCCAAAAAACATGTCATCTATCATGAATATTTCCTCAGAAAAAGAGTTCCAGGAAATTCTAAAAAAATATGCAAAAGTTTCTAGGCGGGCGTCTTCCATACTGTGATTGAGATTGATCTCAGACCCGAAAACATCCAGCCCGCCTGATGTCCCAAAAACGTATAGCACCATCACATCCTCCAGTGACCAGAACCCACTCAATTGAAGTAGACCACTCTAGTGACATTATCCCGTCTGTCAAAAAAATAAAATAATAATAAATCAATAAAATAAATACAATATGAGCATTCACATAAATGCATTTTAATATATTACCACATTGACACGGTGAATTGAACTTGAGAAACTTGAATATTATATGACAAAGCAAACATGTAGCATAGGGTGACAAGATTTCAGATACCCGGTCGATCCAAACCTTCGAAATGGAAACAATATCCTCCGAGACAGGACATGTTTCTGTAGACATGTATTGGATGTTGGCATTATACACCACCAGATTTGTATTTATAAGTTGAGGGCCCTCTGTTCTGTGTGAATATCTGCTCCATGCTATTGAATATGGTTCCTCCGCCAACTCTGACTAAACCTAACAGGTCATCTTTGTAAGCTGAAATAAAAGCCCCAGTGAAGAAGCCCAAAACAGCAAAAAGCTTTGGTTCCTGTGAGCAACAAAAGAAAGAGCATGCATTGAAAAGATTTCATACAATCGTATGGCTTCACTGGATTGAACCAAAACTAACAATGCTAATGTCGTACACTGTATGTAGGCCCAAGATTTCATGGCAATGCTACGAAATGTGTAATTATGGCATCACACTTGGATCCATCTCAAGTTTAAACTTTATGAGAAGTTTATTATTCAATGGCCAAAATAAGCTGTCATGCAAGCTTTCACCCCGGAAAGATGAAGTGAATTCATTTTTAACAAGTATCGTCAACTCACATTATGTAGAAGAAATAATTGTATATTCCAGAATTTCCATCAGCATTCAGCAAGCAAGATGAAAATGCTAGTCACGTCACCAACTTCTTTGAAACCAGAAGTTGCATTCAGCAGAGCTGGAATTCTTAATGTGAATCAGAAACTAAAATTCCATGAGCCTTCATTGCAAATGTATTAAAAAATGACCCATAATTTAACACTCGGACAAATAACTAATAAGTAGTATAAGTATATGACTCACAGTAAATGGTTACGATTCATTTGCCATTTAGAATTGCCATGAGAACTTTCAGCATCCTACTGTATGTATTGCCCCATTTGCATTTGTGGCAGCAATCACGTGAGTAATGCCTGGGTTCCAGGACTTGACGACATTAGCACCACATAATGCAGCAAAACCAAGCAAGAAACTCTGAAACCAAAAATTACAACAAGACATGAGCTTATGCCAGTTCACACAGCATGTTAATCTGTTATGTTTAATATATGAAGGACTCCAGCTTAAGTCTAAGACAGGTATCAAGAACTGACGCAACAGAAACAGAAAGTAACTGACCTTCTCCTCTGGAGACAGAACAGATCCACAAAAAACCCACTTTTGTGGGCCATGATTGGAGGCTGACCAAGAATTCAACTGTTCAGAAATTCTGCAACAAGACAGAACAAAACATAATTGTGCATACGATGTTGGTTCTGTAGCCTGTTATGTTATAATAAAGCAAAAACATGTGATCACACGTTGGAAATAATAAAACAATAAAGCAAAACATCATCGTAGAGGATTGCATGGTTTATCAAACTGTCCTACTTTCACGGGAGGGAGAAAACATAAGCCCCCAGTATGAAAAATCTAATTGCAACATCAACAAGTAATCTGTAAGGAGCTATTCATTTCTTACTCACTCCAATGCACTCGGTAAAAAGTAGAACCAACCCAATTCGAGTATCACATTAGATAGCATTACCAAAATATATGCTACTGACTGAAACACTTTGTCTACTTAATATCATATTGCACTCCACGGGCACATTACCATAGAGACATTGATGAGAATCCAGTTCGTAGAAGTACCCGCGCTCGTGTTCCGAATCCCAAGTTCACTAAGCTGATTCCCGCTAATTAGTTATATTTACTTACTGCTCAATTCTTTTAGGTATTTGCACTCTAGTATTCAAATTAGTTAATTTTGGTTCTTGTACGGGTATTAATACCCCAGACTTCTATTTTCTTTTGGATATTGGAATATAATACCCACTTTGTTTCGGTATTCTTCTACGCTAGTAGAGTTTATCACGGTTGCACGGGAGAACACATCAGACATCTGTATAAAAATTATATTTGTGTCAGTATTCTCCAAAAGTTAAAATTCTATTAGACTTTAAAATCTTAAGTTAATTGCCGAACAGTTGAAACAGCTAGAGACAGCAAGTACTTCATTTAAGTAATTGCAACCTGATACAGACTTCTTACAAATGGCATCCTAAGCATTAAAACATATCATTTGACTTTGAGTATATATCCCAGGGGGGCAGGAGCTCATCTTTTTTATTTTATTATAACATTCCACTTCTTGGGTAAAAACAGAAAACTATTTTATAATACGGTAATATGTGTTACCATATACCATGGTTCTAGTATTATGGAGTTATACAACTAGTGCCAAGTAAAGTAAGTACATAAAATACATCCTAGCTAAGATCTGGTCTACTATTTCAGAAATGATTAGCGTAGTGTGAAACTTCCATACATCTGTATGGGCAAGGGACGTGATTAGTTGTTGCTCTTTTTGGACTTCAACTTTTCACTTGAAACTTATGTGATTTGTGAGCTGGGCATAGCATTACAAAGTCATCATGGACATCAGTTACATCAAGAAATTTGATCAGGTTAGGAGGTTGAAGCGATCAGGAAATACAACCAAAAACAAATATAGTAAATGATATATTGCTAACTTACACAATGCTTCCACAGTAAATACTGGACAAACCTGACCATTAGTCTAAACAATGGACCTAACCTGACCATTAGTCTATCAAGAAAGTATGGAGTCTGACCCAAGAACCTCAAATAATATCTCAGAAATGGAATATAAAAAAAGTTCATTGTGAGACATATCATCACACTGAACCTGGCCACTAATGGATTGCACTCTCCAAATAAACAACTTAATAAGATTGTAATTCTCAAAAGTACTTATCAACCTTATAAGGTTTGCAATTTTTCTTTTTCTCCAAAAGACTGCTAGCAAGGAAACAAACCCTTAATCCATTGTCTGAAGTGCTAACAAACCATCGCTCTGACGGGTTATGTTGTATCTATCCGTATAATAAAATAAAAAGCCACTGGTTGAGACTATGATAGTATTTTTTAAACTATTGGTCAGTAAGCCTTAATGTGAAGCAAGCATGTGATGCAAACAACGTAACAATCCAAACTATTCATTTTATCATTCACATATATGAACATCAATGCCACTAATAAACTGTTTATAAGATAAGATATATATGCTTTACGGTTTTATTTATGCTCTTGATTTCAAATTGGTATAGCTAACACCAACTCACTAATAAACTGTTTGCTAGAAAGCAAAGAACAAAATTGTGGCACTCGGATAGCTCACTCTACCTTATTATATACCCAAGTAAATACATAACTATTGGTCATAAACTGTTCCTTTCTCAAACAAATAAACAAGCTCTGGTATAATAGTATAATGCAGGAAAAGGATCAAGTCACTAACTCTGTTCCTCCCATGCTGATTGACGTGAAGTAGACAGACACCATTAATCTTATGTCAGTCTGTGACACTAAATCCTTCGCTGTTATACTTCCTACAAACATCATACAGAAATACAACAGTTCAGAACAACAAAACTTCTCCAAGTTAAAAATGACAAACAGCTGCAGTGCATATGAAAGATAACAACAATAGTTACAATACCATAAGGCAAGAGCAGAAACCTGGCTGACTCAGTGAGTTACTAGCAGTGTATATATTGCCGGTAAGTCAGACGCACCCAGCACCATTTCTCTGTTGACAACAAAATTTACAGGCTATCATAATGTTTTTTTGACTGTATGCCTATAGGACCGCTGTTGCGTCGGTATTTAGGGCTTTTAGGGCAGAATCGGATGAGCAAGCCAAATCAGATCGTACAATATTAACCCAGATCTGACACGATCGAAGCTATTAAAGATAAAAGCAGAAAGAATCTTCATCCGCTCTACTTTGTACTAATACAAACTTATCTTTGTATTAGATAAGTACAAATTGCAACTCAATTCAAAAGGCAAACCTGCCTCTGGTGAATTAGCATCAATTTTGATAGAGAGTGACTGAATCAAAGCCCCTTTCTATCTGAAACCCGGTACAGATGATGTAAACGGTCAACTTGACTGTAGAGATTAGAGAATTTTTTTTTTTCTTAATAATTCAACCATTACAATTTTACAAGTCGCATTTGGCGAAAATTTAACCTATGACCTCTAGTGTCATGACACCTCACTCTAACCAATTGAGCTAGACCTGTGTCATGACACCTCACTCTAACCAATTGAGCTAGACCTCATTGGTAGATTAGAGAATAGTTCATAATCTATTACTTCCTACATTTATTTAGTTACTTCCTAAGTTAACTATTCATTGCGACATTTAACCACGTATAACTCCTAAATTACATTAAAGTAAAATATAATAAAATTATATTATGAAATTAAATGAACTATATTTTCATAATCAACTTTTAATTTATATTGATACAGTTTAATTTAGGAGTTATACGTGGTCAAAGGTCGCGATGAACAGTCCCCTTAAAAATTAACTAAATAAATGGAGTAAGTACATAACATTCCATCATACACAAGCATAATGCGGCAGCTTAAACATTTCAGAGGAACCATAATTGATACCTTGGTGGTAGGAAAATTAAAAAAAAAAAAAAAAAAGTATTTTTTCATCCGTCCCACTCATTTGTTCACAGTTGTCTAGTTTTTCTCGCAGTTTTAGTAAATAGATTTCACCATTAAAACATATAATAATACACTCCTAAAAAGCAAACGTAAAAATCTAGGTGGACGGTGAGAGGGAGTTTACATATATAAGACAATTTTGTAGCTCATGTCCACATAAAAATAGAATAAGAAATTTTAAAAATCCTGATCAAAACCAGAATTTAAAACAAATAACTACGCAACATTCTGGGAAGTTCTTTTAAAAAAAAAATTTATTCAAATTATTGCTCAAAGAAAGACTAGACCTTTTGTATAACAGTCCCATTGTATGAAAACAGACTGCAATAACATATATCCATACCGTTTATCACAGGCTCAGCTTCCCTCTTTACATCAACCAAATCAACTACCATTGGCACATGAAGCAATGCGCCCTCAGCATTTGAGCTATCCAAAGCAGCAACTGTTCGTCATTCATAAATTCATCGACAGAGAGACATTTAGCATCAGACCACAAGAAAGTAGATATTGTGCAGAGCTTACAAGCAAGTAAAACCAATTACAAATCCATGTAATTCAGACTAAGAAATAGATCAAATCAAAGGAACATCAGCTTCATATAATCAAACCCAAGCGAGAGAGAGGACAAAGTTACTTGCCTTTGCTCTTCAAGCCTGAGGATTTCTTGGCCTTGTTAGATTGACTAAAGGGTAGAAAGATTCCCTCAAGTGAAACTTGTAAATTTACATATGTCCTGGGTGTGCACATAACATAACTTTACCGAATGATGGTTTAATTAGCAAACCATGAGCAAGATACACATGGCCATGTGTAGACTGAGAGATCACAAGGTATGCTGATCTTTGTTGGTTTGGAATTCCGCAACTGATCAACGGTCTTTTTGTGCCAAAAGTAGCAAACACCAACTTGGATATAGCCAGCACACGTATATACCTGCATTTTCTGAATCCTCACTACCGATGCACTTGCTATCCAGGAATACAGCAGGGTGGTACATTGCCAGAAAGGTGCAGGCAGATTTCTTTTTGCTGCCATCAACTTTCCACAACGCAACATATCGTTCACCTAAAGAAGAAGAGAACAAGGATCCACCATCTTCACAGAATATCATACATCTCACAGCTCCCTGTTCAGCAAAAGGACAGGCATATGAATAGTGAATACAAAAAGGAAACCCAAAGTTTGTTGATAAAACTGAACTGAAAACGGATGCAGTTTAGAATCCGAATCTCACAGAATGGCCAGAAAACTTCTGTAGCTTTTTGTGACTTGAGCTATTGAATATCTTCAACTGAGCTTCAGCAGTTGCTATCATTTTCCCATCTGAGTTGAATTAATCGCCAGAAAAGCAGAGTGAGCAAAGCAACAAACAACTTTCACCTATCAGTGCTGTGTAAAATGAAAGTTGACTAATACCTAACTGAGTTTTAGTTTAAAACTTCACCAATGTAGTTTCATTTCTCGAAATATGATAATGAGATGACAGTTTGAGGATGCCATCAATAACTCTTAATCATATAAAACTATAAGTATGATAAATGAAATTCTTACTCTCCCATACCGAGGCTAATTTCGCATGACAACTGTGATGGGCAATAAACTTCCAATTCACAGTATCACGCCATTAATTTGAGCAGACATTATAACACACTGAAATAGTGATACCTTTTACTACACTTTATTAAACTTATACGGAGTATAAAACAGAGATGAAATCTGTAAATAAATATAGTAGAGTCACCTGGGGAAACACACAAGGAAGATATCGGTTTTTGAGGAGGCACTGAACGTTTTCAACAAATTTCCTGACAATGACTCAATTCCACATGCCATTCCATCTGTGCACCAGCAGTGTAAATGCGTGATCCATGAGCAGTAAATGAAACAGCATTGATACTCCTGCGTATGATCAAGTAAACAAACTGATCCACAAACTGTTAGCTACTCAGTCAGAAGTATATTCACCGACACTGATCCATATAGCATACATGGATAAATGCACTTAAAGAATCACATGACTACCTAATATGATGAACATACACGTCGCTATAACCACATTTTCATTTTTCCAAAGGTTGCATCCATCTATATACTAGGCTAAAGACGAAACTTCCAACAGAAAAGAACCATAGAGAATGGATAAAAGTGTTCTGCAGTGTCAAATAGAGCTAACAAAAACAGCCACTAGCATTCAAAGAATTGAGGTACTAATATAACGTGGCCGTGTTCCACAGAAATCTTGGCATACACACAAATAATTTGCATTAAGAACATGCAATCGGCTCGAGGTGAACAAAACATCACTTTGTTAAATTATAAGCTAACAAAACATTTTCCCAGATGCCAAAGAAAATTAAGCTTATTAAATAAAGCCAACAACATTTACGACTAGTGTGAAGCAACTGACCCTAGATGGCAATTGCTAACTCTCCATTTCAACTGGCCAGCAGAAACATCCGATGCCAATTGCCAAGAACATCACCCCAGGTCCCCACCAGTAGTATATTCCATGGAAAGGTGCCCTTTTTCATCCTGCTTCCCGAATAAGTTATAAGTCAGTAGTTTCTGCTGAAGCAATGTGCAAAAATTCTGCTTGCAGCTGACCCTTTCCAAGTTCCCAGTATCCCAAACCGGACTGCAATCGGTTCAGCCACAGTAAATTGATGCTGACTGGTTTCGTTATGGACATGACTGGTTTTCGCCCATTAAAAAGTATAAGTGTAATAATCGAATGGTAAATTTATACTTCTTTATAACAATCAAATACACGAAGTAATATAATGTGAATAATTTACATCATTTATACTTAATTAATATAGTGAACAAGAAACCAATGCAACGTGTATCAATAATATGACAATGACTGCTCCAATTAGTATGCGGTGAACAAGAAGCTTCGAAGCCAATGAATATGATAATTAATTAATTACAATTGCTGCAGCTATATCCATTCCATTCCTTTTGTTGAGGAGTCGAGAAGAAGAAAAAAAAAACTAAAGATTAGGAAAGATAGAGTTGGAAGAGAACAAGAGAGAGGTTGTATAGAGAAGAAAATTATAGGAGTCAATCTCTTTGTGCTAGATACTCTGAACTAGTTTTTTTTTCTACCCTCGACCCCTTATATATGGTCTCACACTCTCATCGTACTCGTAGACTTAGCTATCCAAACAATTTTCATTTCGAACAAAAACATTAAGAATGCTTACACAGTAGTAAGTAGAATAAATTCTAGGTAGTCCGTTGTCAACTCCATGGATTGTTATGAAAGTTGACACTTGGTTGTTTTTGGCATTACAATGTAGTCGTACATTTTAATAACCAATTTATATCTTCTTCGGATCGGTTTCTAGCGAGAATACGTTTGGCGATGAGGTGTTCTGGGGGTATCTCTGGAGAATGTTGGTCACTTTGGTTGCATTGTTCTGGATCTTTTTATTTTGGGCTTTGTGGACCTATGTGATTGAAGCCCGCTCTTAAACCCATACTTTGTACCTGCTTGAACTTTGGGCCAGCTGCTGAGGGAAATAAAATAGTCATGGACGTAGTCCATAACCCATAAGGGTACAATTGCTACGTCTTGGGCCGCAACTATGGGCTTTTTTATCACGGAACTCATTCGTTGTCAATTTTCTAGTTGCCTAGGCTTTAAGCCTTTAAGCATGATTTTTCTTTTTCTTTTTTTTTTTTTGAATCGGCCAGTCTTTAAGCATGAAATCTTTGAAGTATTATTGTTTTGGTGAGATTGCAGTAGGGATTATCCTCTAAATCACGAACCTAGTTTGCAGTCTAGCTTCTCGTTGGGAGATTTATTAGAATTGGCCATGTTAGCTTTCCCTATGTCTTTCCAATAGTGTCGAGACTAGAGTATTGGAAGTATACCTCGCTTATCCATATTCTTTCGTTTTTAACGAATTTTGATTTTATGAAGAAAAAAAATGTGAACGCTAAAGTTTGTTGTGTGGAAACTTGAAACTTATTAATTTATCATACGGAGGGCGTTCAAATTATAAACATCATTATGTGGTTCAAGTCACCGGTGGTGAAATGAAATGTCTATTTAATTTAAATTTTAGTGTTCTCTCTTTTAAAGACTTTAAACCCAATCAAAGGCAAACATCATGATGATCCTCCATTAAATGCTCAAAATTCTTTTCCCAGGTGGTTGAAAAATTATTGCACAAAAAGGCCTATGAATAATTTTGTTTGTTTTCATTTACAACTATACAAAAGAAGCAAAAATCATTAAACAAACACATCTAACTTAAGAATTGGGTTGCAGATTGTCCCCTCTGGTGGAACCTTATGTTTAACTTGATTTGACATTCTCAACTTTATGTTTTTAAGGTTAACCCTTCAATACAAGTAGTAGTAGGTCATAATATTGGAATACTCACATTAATAGGATATTGTAGTAGTCTATGTTGATACATTGTAAAATCTGATGGTACGAAAATAAAAAGTAAAAGAAAAACGATAGTGATCTATATGTAATATAATGTATAGGTGTAATGATCGTGAAAAAATAGTTAGCACGAACACAAAGTTAATCTCAGTCCTAGTATATCATTTTATTAGGCGGTACTTGATCGTGCACATTACTACAGTCTTACTACTAACTAGTGACATTGTTGTAAATTAAGGATTTAGTAGTGATCTCTAGGCCAATCAAATCATGAATTTCATTCTATAATAGTAGTATTAAAAAATAGAAATATTTTATGAGATTATCCAAGCAACCATGGATCATCACTCGAGCAGAATGATAGAATAGCTCGAATAGTAATTATCATGTAGGGAGCTTATAAAACACCATAATTAGGACTTTCCCATCACTTTTTAGAACACAAAATTAAAGTTCCTATTACCACAATTGCGCTAGACAATTTTGGTTGTATCTTCATTGTTAATGAAAAATACATGGACCATAGAAGTATTTAAAAATACTAGATAAAGATATTGTGACATAAAACCGGCATAATTAGGATTACTTAAAATTGAATTCTTGGACCAGCTGCTATCTAAGTAAAAATACTGTGACACAAAAGGGTTTGCACTCAATTTAGTAGAATCAAATCCCTAAATAATGTCACTCCTGTATTTCAAGTTAACACATTATTAAAATGGCCGAATGTAGTAGTAGTAAGTATTTGACTTCAGTTTGTAATAGTACGTATATACTACGAAATTAAGACGGCAAGCTGTTTTAAGGTGGGCTTGTCTGCCTTCGGAGAAGCGTTGTGTTGGGTTAAATTGTGAGTTTGTGAAACATATGGCTGCATCAAGTATAATTTGTAGGGCTATTGTCGCCCAAAGGGAAGATAATTGAGACTAGCTAGCTAACTACTCAAGTCACTTATGGGGAAATGTTGCTGATCATTCCCTCTTTTTTATTTTTAAGATTCAAGGACATTGACATTACCAAATGATCTTCTTTGACAAAAACGCACTTAACCTGAAAATTGCATACACATGTATGGTCAACTTAATTCTAAACTTTAGATAGAGGTATAAAGAACATCTTAATGATTTAAGAGTTTATAAAGTAGTAGTAGTTGTAGAGTTATTAGATTTTGTAATTTTTGGCAAAATACCATCTAAATTTTGATCCACACAGTTGTAGAAGCAAGGAAAAGGAAAAAGCAGAGAATTATATTTCAAATACTGCTTTATAAATGAACTTTTGGTCCACTGATGTCTTGATCGTGAATTTTGCCAAATTTGTATGCGGGTATATTTGCAAATTGCAAATAAATTAACACAATTTAGTCAATTTAGTCGAGGAGGAAAAAAAACGCTTCAATATTACCTAATTATGTCGGTACAAATAAATAGCGTGTTTCCATGAGCTACTTACCCCGGATGACAGAGAGCTACTAAGGTTATAAATTAACTTCAGAGTTCAGACATACATAAAAAGTTATTAAACAATACCTATGTAGTAAAAAATAAGGGTGGAATTCGACAAAAGTACTATAGGATATAAATTTCTACTACTTGGTTTTTTTGATAAGAAGTTCACAACTGGATTTTGTTCCGAGTAAATGAAAGACTGAATTTCTTCTATTCCGACGATGGAACTAAAAAGGAAGTAAAAGATCAAATCATCTTATATTTTATTAGAATAATAATGTTTTTAATATTATTGAAAAAGGAAAAAAGAGCCACCAAGGTGACATGATGGGACTAAGTGTTAGTAATACAAAATATATATACTATGATGAGTATTATGGAGTTGTTGAAACTATGATTAGCAAGTTGCCGAAGCTTTACGTCTCACAAGAGAACACAAATCACAAGTGCACAAACTACGGTCCAAATTAAGATTAATTCCATTCCTTAGTGAATAGTGTAGTATATACGGAGTATCAACTTTATGAGTTGATTGATAGACTTTTAAGTTTAAACAGTAATGAATTTCACTATTTAATTACAATTTGCAACAAAATAATCTATATTCTTGCTGTTGTAGGAATTAAAGTTTCATTTCAAGTTGTTGTGCATGCCCGTGATCAAGAAGATTACAGTTCAGAATCCACCATAAAGAATTTATTTTCATACATGTTGGCAAAAATGAATAATGTACAAATAGTCTATAGACTATACTGAGTGATCAAAGCAGAATTAGATAACAAGGAGACAAAATTTGAGCACGTAGAATTAGTTCTTTCCACATCATGCTCTTACTACGTAGAACTAGTTGTTTCCACATCATGCTCTTACTACGTAGTACAATCAATTTCTACTGGTGGCAAATAGGGTGGCCAAATTCAGACGGATAGGTTAAGGTAATTGGAGATAAAATTGAGGCAACGGACATAAAATTAGCTAATAAAATTTAAATCGCAACCAATTAGGCTTTGTTCTCTTCGTCTGAACAAAACTGAACTGAACTGAACTGCATGGATCTGAACTGAACTGAACTTATTTGTATTACAAAATACTATTAGACAAATTTGAACTGAACTAAACTGAACTTAATGCATCTGAACTGAACTTAAAATAATTAATTTTCAGACGAAAAGAACAAAGTATTATAACATTATCAAATTCGAAATCATCTCGTAGATTATAATTCAATGGTTAGGTTTATGTGTAGCTATTCTTAGGTGTTGCCATAGGGGTTGACTAGTGTTTGACCTAACACCTATATTATGGAAACATAGCACATTTAGTTGTTTTATTGTTTTTACCTTTTATAATATAACAACTACTCCCTCCGTCCCGGTGAGAAGCCAACGTTTGCTTTTTGCACGATTTTTAATGAGAGGTTTTGTTTGATTGTGATTTATTAATATAAAATGGAATGTGGGTGAATATTTAAATGGTAGTGGTGGGAAAAATGATTAAAGTAAAGTGTGAATGTGGGGACAATGATTAAAGTAATATAAATGGTATGTGGGATACCTTCCAAAATAGAAACGTAAAGAATTGATTGGGACGACCCAAAAAGGAATACGTAAATAAATGAACGGGACAGATGAGTATTCCACAACTTCAGTTGTTTGTCTTATGCATGAATTAATTACTACAAGGAATTGCCATAACAAGGAAAGACTTGAAGGAAAGGAAGAAAACTTATACAAGAGAAAGAACTCAAGAAAGAAGGAAAATGAGTTCTTAATTGTAGAAGTCGGTTTCTACAAGGAGTTCAATTCCATATACAGTTCACAAGAGAAGAAAGTCCTGATGGTAATCAACCAAGATACTACACTATAAACACACCGAGACTTGGCCACAGAGAAGCTACAACGAATTAAGAGTTTTACGACTGAGAGTTAGTTTATTGTTTTAGTTGTTTTGTTTCGTGTCTTTTACACAAATTTATTTTCTAGATCTCCAGCCGCGTATCACTACAAAAAAAACAGTCAAATAGAGACGGATTAATAGCGACGAATTCGATCTGTCGCAGAATAGCGACGGATCGGTGATTTTAACGACGGGTACAAATCTGACCGGTAATTAGCGACGGATGAGCTTATCCGTCGCTAAATTTGCGACGGATAGGTTTATCCGTCGCTAAATTTAGAGACGTAAGCTTATCCGTCTCTATATGAATTGACCATTTTTTAATTAAAAAAAGAAAAATCATTAAATAAAATATAGCGACGGATAAGGCCTATCCGTCGCTAAATTAAAAAAAGAAAAAGAAAAAAAGAAAAGAGAATTCAAAGATCAGATCACCACCAAAGAAAAAAAAGATAAGATAAGAACATATTTTTCTATTATCTTCTTCTTCCTCCTCTCCCCTCTCTCTTCTCTTCCCACCAACACCAATTCCTCCGCCCCGCCACTTCCTCCAGCCCCCTACACCGCCACTTCCTCCACGACGCACCTTCCCCAACACCAACAAGTTCAATTCTCTCCTCCCACCTTCCACCTCCATCGACCTCCAGCGGCGCCACCACCCACTACGATCCCACCCACCGCCTTCTTCTCTTCCATCTCCACCTCGACTTCTCCTCTTCTCCACTTCCCTCTCTACCCGATCTGGGAGCTCCAATTCTCCTCTTCTCGACTTCCCTCTCTACCCCGCCACTTCCACCCTCGCCACCTGCGCACCTCCGCCACCACTGATCGGGTAAAAGTACATTGATGATGATGATTCCGTTGATGATGATGTTGCAGATCGGAGTAAACTCCTAGACACTCGATTTGACTTCGAAGGTATTCTTATGAACCCTAGTATTTGGGGATTTTTTTTTCCAATTTCATTTTGTATGTTTAGCTGCTGAGAGAGTGAGTTTAGGATCGTTTGCTCCTTTAAATTCTACATTTGCTGAGAGAGTGTGTTTGGAGATTGTGTCTATGTGAAGGTGAAATCACTTATTGTAGAAGGCTATGGTCTCATTTGCTTGTGCACATTTTTTCATCTTTGATTTAATTTTCTATTGAACTCCTAGTCAAGCATAAGAGATTAATAATCACTCACCTGAGGATACGGTATAGACTTTCTTTCTCCGAGGATCTTATTATCTTATTAGAAACCTTCATTTTGTTTGTCTTTAATTTTCTTCTTCTAATTTCTCAATGAAATCTAATTTTATGTTTTACAAGACGCTGCTTCATTTCATGATAAGAGACGCTTATTCCACTCAACCGTAATAAATGATAACTTAGTAGACTGTATCATCTCAAAAGTCCATATAGTACAGGTACCACCTGAGGTATTGATGAACGTGTCAGATTCAATCAAATAAATTTGTTATTTAGCCAAAGGCAATCCACAACTACAACGAAAACCGTAGTGTAGTAGTAGAATGACTCGAGTGTCGTTCTCTCAGGACTATACTAGCTTTATCAAATCTAATTAAGAATATAAAACAGCAGATAGAAAGCAATAGGGGTTTTCAAGAAGATAATGGAGATCGGTGATAGTATGGTCCTTCTTAACATAATGGGTCGATAATCATGCATAAATTCCTCGGTCTTGCATAGAGATCTTTGAATCAATCTTGTGTCATGTTGCAAGTATTAAGCACTACGAAGATAATATGGGTCTGACTTGTCAACAACTAACGTCCTATTGTGTTCCGTAATTATTCAACACTACGAAGATAATTGGTCTGATTAGTCGACAAGTGTCCAAGCGTGCATAATAATCAATACAACATACGAGAATTTTGGTTGCAACTGATCAACGAAATAAAGCAATGACACGGAGTATAATGCGCGATATAGCCATTAGCATGATTATCTTCACTCGCTAAGAATTCACATACTACCACCAACGATAAGTTTAGCTACTCATAATAGGCATGCAATCAATAGCAATCATAGAAGAAAACATATTGAAAGAAGAATAAAATAAGTAGATAAAAACTGTAAGATACAAAGTTACCGAAGGTTGTCAATCTCCGGATGATTGCGATCCTACGCGCTCCAATCTGCTATGAAAAAGTATCCCCTAAGCTATGGAACTCCCAGGACAGGCCCCGGGAAGTTCCTACCTAAAACTATAGAGAGAGGTGAGAAAGTAGGCTTGGAAAGATATGATTTTCGGAGAGAAAACTGAGCACTATATATAGGCCCGAAATATCTCTGGGGCGGTTCGTCCCCCAATATTTCGCGAATTTCCGCGTTTTTCGACGCGGATTTGGATTTCTTCACCTTTTCGGACTCGGTTTATGACTTCTAGTAGCCTTCTAACCTCCAGATTCGGCCCCTAGACTCCAAATCCTATCCGGAAACCTTCAGATACTCCAAATAGGCTTCTGGAACACCAATTCCTTGTAGACTTCAATATAATTGCCCCGAAATCTCCGAATTTCAACCAAAACCTGTAAAATAAAATCTAAAGGGAAACGTGACACTATTCTAATAAAATGTACTAAAATATAGCTAAATTATCATAGAGGATAGCTAAAATAGGTGAAAAAGACTCGAATGAAAGTGTAAAATACACATTCATCAGGTATGTTTAGTTTCTACTTCATGTTTAATTTTACATGGTTTGATGTTTATCATAATTACACGCCTACACCTCCTCGTATGTACTGATTTACTAAATTAGCTTACATGAAGTACATTTTCTTCTCTGTTATGCTCACTGCATTTCAGCGTTCATCACTTCATCCATTGTAAAGCAATCAGTACATGTTTTGTGGTAGATCTTGTTTGCTTATTGTAGCTATTGTTTCATCATGTGTTCTAAGTAGTTCTAGTTAATGGCTTAATGCATATTATATGGATAACACAAACATATCTATAGCTTTGGAGAGTTCATATGCTGTTTAATCAAATCTGACCTGTCGACACAATTGAAGGTACGTTGGAAGGGATATGGTCCAGATGACGATACATGGGAACTAGTTGATGGATTGGAGTGAGTTCTTGAACCAATATGATTAACAAGTTCCATCAAGTTTTCATGCTTAGTCATTTCTTATTCCACTTGTTCACTACAACTTTTGTATCTGTTATGCCTCTGTAGGATAACAATACCTTATTAATTAATTTATTAGCTCATTTAACTATTTAACAATTATTATTAGGAGTTTGGAGCTATTGTTGTGGCAGTTGTTGAAGTTCTAGCTGATTCACATTCTAATTTTCACGGTAAGCAATTCTCTTCGTTGTTGTAGTTGGGGCATTGCCTTTTAAAATGTGTGTTTGAATAATAAAGGTTCTTAGTTTAGATTGGGGCATTGCCTATTATTGTACGAAACATTATTAGAAACATTATTATATGTATTGTAACTAGATTGGGGCATATTGTAATTAGATTGGGGCATTGCCTATCCAGATATAAGGTAGTTGGTAATGATGTGTATAAGGTGTCTTACCTGAATACACTAGAGCAAGTTAAAATGCATGTACTCTCCCACCTTCTATAAAAACTTTTACTTTTTTTTTTTCATGTTTATTTGATAATTTTCGTGTAGTCTGACAAATATGGGTGTTTGGTCTAGTGGTATGATTCTCGCTCAATGCGAGAGGTTACGAGTTCGATTCTCGTAGCATCCCTTGTTGCATTTACTAAATTATATTTTAATATTTTATTAATATTGTAGGTGAATTAAATAAATTAAAAAGAAACATATTTTTTTTTAAAAAATCAGATTAATTTAGCGACTGATAAGCTTATCCGTCTCTAAAGTTTTAGAGACGGATAAGCTTATCCGTCGCTAAAGTGAAGAAACCATGGGCTGTCCGGTCAACGCCAATTGTGCGACGGATCAATTTATCCGTCTCTAAATTTAGAGACGGATAAGCTCAACCGTTGCTAAATCATTTAGCGACGCCACTTTTCGCGACGGCCTATTTAGCGACGGACTATCCGTCGCTAATGGGCTATAGCGACGGATCGCGTCCGTTTAGCGACGAAACCCGGTTTTTCTTGTAGTGTATTAAGAGAGGTAGAATATGTAGAGTGCATCTCTATAACACTATGAGGTGACTTGTGTTGTTTTGAGCTAAGAGAGAAAAAAAAAGTATAAATAGTTGTACGAATAATTTCTAACTTAGTGATTTTCTGACTTGACCGGCATCAAGTAGCTATCCAGTTGCTTGAAAATTTGATAAACGCATGTTATTATTTACATTCACTTTAACTTTGATACATAGTTTTGTGTTTGCTTGACTAACGTGGTTTACAGATCATGAATTGCAAAGTTGACATAGGAGTTGACACAACTTCTTAGTCAATCCAACTGGCATAGATTTACTTGTATCTAATTACAATTTATTATCGATTTAATATTTTTACAGATTGAACAATTGAACAATAACTAATTAATTAAACAAAACAGTCATTTTTCACGATTCCAAAATGGGAACCAGAATAATGTGGAACTGCACGCAAGCCTGGAACTGGTGGTTCGGGGAATGAGCTCATAATACTTTAGATTGATGCCCTGATTGAAGTTTAATTTCGACGGACTAGCATATGTTTCACTGAATATTACTCCATGGCAAACTTGAATTTTCAGGCATAAAGGGCAAACAAACAAAGAAAGTACTATGCAACACAACTTTTGCATCTTACCAAGAAAATTAAATTACAGTTTAGCAAGAAACATGCTAAAGTGAAGCGAAAGAGAAACACCACAACAGAGTTGACTGTAAATAATTGCATTGCATGAATCAAATGTTTGTTGACCTATTAAACCAAAGTGGATCGCACGTTGTCGACCACTCCAACGCCAAAGTACACAAATACTACAACTATTCATTACCATAGTTTGGACTTTGGACTTATGGTATGAGTAGTAAATTTCAATGCAGATTACTACTACTACTGTTTTGATTTTTGAATAGAAAAGGAACTGTATCATGCCTGATCACATGACCCAATATGGTAGTAACAGTAAGTAACACTGATTAATTAAGTGATTCACAGCTTTAAATAGAATTTCATATGGTTCCATTAGTGGTCCATTTCAGACAAAAATGGAGTCACACAGAGGGAGTATTAAACCCATCTGAATTGACGCTCTTCAAGATCAAATCTTTCGTACAAGTAATACAATCTAGGTTAATCTGTTTTATTGGCCAAGATCGTACATATACTGCAAATGGGATCTCTGTGTGTTACTTTTTAAGCATGCTAATACTTGTTCTGCCATGGATTTGACTAGCTCCAGTCATAGGGCTTAGGGGGGTCTCATTTCTAGTCTAGGGTGGTTAAACCAAAACACTGGGTCATGGTCATGGTTTATTAGGGTAAAATTTATAATGGTATGGTTTTGGTTACTATACAAATATCCCGTCCAATTTTGGTACTCCGATAATTTCATTTATGTGGCTGTTGGAATGCCAATGACGTATTGTTTTTTAATGTTGACTCATATATTGACCTTCAAAAAAATTGATTTGTGCTAAATTTTGCCTCTTGACTCATATATTTCACTTGTGATGGTTAATTGTGTTGGATATTTGGAACGTACATGAATGTATAGAGTGTATGGAAAACTGGAAAATAAGGTATGTAGAAAATGGAAAACAAAGTAATGAATTTGTATACAGAGTCTAGTGATGTCAATCTTTCCTTAAAACATAATTTGTCGTGTTATGATAGTCACAGTTACTAGTGAATCGTCTTCCAAGATAAAACTGCATGTAAGTATGTATACTAGCACTCGAAATACAATTCTTTTTTGGACCACTACAATAAGGAGTATAACGTTTTTTTTTTCTTGTCCAGAAATAGAGAAGAAAGAGAGAGAAGATTGGGTGTGTTATCCGGAAAAGTTGCAGCTTTTGGACGAAAATACACCTCATTTTGTTTGAGTCCCATTTATTCACTACTGGAGAACGGATAGGATTTAAGGTACAAAAAATTATTCGTTATCCATTGGACGCCCCATTGGGCGTATCTAATTAGGCCCAAAACCAAAGTTAGTATTGGCCCAAAACGATTATACACCACCACTAATTAGCGTTAAGCCCGAGCACACAACATCCGCGACCCGAGTGCTAGGCGGGTGCGCTTAGACGAACTATCAAGTAGCCATCTAGCTCATCATCCTTCCAAAAGCATGTGTATCCCCAAGGGGGCCAACCCTTAAGCCAAACAATGTATTTTTATTTAACTTGATTATTTTCAGTTTTAATTATGTGGAATATCTCCCATTACCAACAATTGGTATTCCATTCTAATGCATCAACCAAGACACTTTAAACTTCAATTACTCTTTCAGCATTTAAATAAATTTAATAATTTTTATTCAAGTGTCATCTACTACTCTAAGTAGATTATCATTATACACATTGGAGTAAACTATATTTTTGACGTGTACAGTCCCTTTAATTGTGGTACAAAAGCCATGGACAAATCAACATTGGCATGCTAAAACTCCAACAAATTGAGGTTAGACTCCGCTCGCGCTTAATACCATCACTACTAACTTGCTATTTGTGATCTTTTAAACAAATATAAATTTAAAAAAATTAACATTAATCATTAACAATTAATATTTTAAATCATAATGCCATCAAATAAATCGCATACATAAACAGATAAAATCTAGTGATAACATCCCAAATATATAGATATTACATCCCACGAGCTTTAACATGTCGTAACAAGTATGTTCATCAAAGTCGTAGTCGACTCATTAATAGACCGATCTATAAGTTAAGCTCGAGCTCAACTCGCATAACAACACTAGATCATGTCAGTGCCTTGGAACCGTAGACTTGAGAACATAAGTTTGGTTTGGTCCTAATGTTTTTGGAACCGGTAGCGATGTTGTGATAGTCTTATTACAAACATAAAAATAAAAAGTTATGATATCTCGAATAAAACACCGACAATAGAAATGTTGTTTTCAACATTATGGTATCTATGTAAGATGTTATTACAAACCGGCTGGAATTATAAGTAAGGTAGGGAACCGATGGTTTTAGTTTAGAACCTTATGGAATGGAAAACCAGCAATTCCAGGACTTAATCAAGTTTGACTTACCCCGCCCCGCCGCTCTATTAAATTGGTTAATTAAAATTGGCATTGAATAGTCTAATTACATTCGGGGTGAATCCTCTATGTCAATTTAGATCACGAGAATGACAGCAATACACACTAATGGTGGGTATTCTCGTGATTTACTACATAAAAAATCGTTTCACAGTTAAGGCTCTGTTCTCTTCGTCTGAAAAAGTCTAAACTGAACTGATCTAAATTGGACTTATTTGTAATACAAAATACTATTATCCAAATCTAAACTGAACTTAATGCATCTGAACTGATCTGAACTAAATTTATTTTTTATTAATTTTCAGATGAAAAGAAAGAGTCTAACAACAGAAACTTGATTTTTTTAGTAAAAAAAAAACAGAAACTGATTTTTGTCTGGAAAAATAAGAATATTAGCCTACGTAATTGGCTACATAACTAATGAATGTATGGAAGTAAAGAAAAAAAAAAAAAACGAAGTTGACTAGATAATTGTTGCATCTATAATATAAAATTTTGTTGACATATGTAACAAAAGTGCATGGCACGTTGTCGAGCACTCCAACGGAACACAGTAACCTAACTTTATTATCTAAATTTAATTGAATTTTTCTTGTTATAAAGTTGTAGATTTTGCGGATAAACTTCGAGACTATATAATACTCCTATGTGATTATTAAATGTTAATGTTTTAACTTTGGAACCACAATTAACGCAATGCGTTTTGAGTAAGATTAATTGAGGGTTACTCGATGGATTATTAATTTCCACTAATTTGTACGTACGTTATTAACCCCATTGGTCATAACGTGGAAAGTTGAATTGTAAGAGTTCACTTGTAAGTGTATAATTTAATCAGAGAGTAGATAGTTGGATCCATTTCATGTTTCTATACTTTCGTCATGATGATAAGCTTAAAATGTGTATGAGGCATTTAGAATTTCAGAAAGCTCTAGCTATAATGGACTTTGAGCTATAAGATTTTGACATGCATGAGCAAAAGTTCTTTAATTATAGTAGTGCTGTTATTTTTATAATAATGCCGAGTGTAGCCGCCTATCCAAATTCGTTGAGAGATTACTAAATTAGAGAGAGATTTTACTATTTTACAACATTGTAAATTAGCTGCAAATTTGAAGGTTAATTTTGAGAGGCAATTAACACCCTTTCTAAAATGACTGACAAACAGTCCAAATGTCCAATAGCGTTTTAAATTGTATATTTACTACTCCAATCCAACATACGGTTTCACAAATTGTGCATTCATAATTCTAGATGCATATATAAGCATTAGTTTTCAAGTGATATCTTGGTTTGGTTCCACAAAATGACATGTATTATCATTTCTTATAACATACTTTTCGGTAACAAAAACTTTTTAAATGAGTCATACATCCTAAAATTGGTTCAAAATAAATATGTTCTTGCGACCGTCACATAGTGTATTCGAAGACACTATAAAATGACATAAAGTCATTGTCCATTTTATAATTACTGTTATTTTTATTAAAGAATACTTTTTTTAAAGCATATGCATGTGTGGCTAAGATAAGAAAAAACAAGAGTTATATTTAGATAGAAATTATAAAGAGAATAAAATTGACCAATCTTTATCAACTTTGGTGTAGCCATCTTCTAAAATTATGTCCCAAAAAATGGTCACCATGTTCTTATCACATGGGCACAAGACCATAATACAATAGCAACAGCCACAAATTGTGGTTGATAACTTGATACAATCCTCAAACTAATATTTTTGACATTTTCACAATTTGGCCGGTGATAATTAATTTCGGCTTTGAGTTTGAGGATCTTTTAAATATTTGTGTCATCATTTTATTTGTATTTGAGCAATTGGTCATTTTCTGGTTGTGTTGTGAATTGAAATCAACACATGTATCTTGAACCCACAAATAGATAGAATAGACTCAACGATTTGTATAAAGCCCCAATTGCCATTTTAATTTACAACAATGGAAAAATGATGTTTTGTCCTTTTTACATTTGACCACTAAACTTATTAGATTATTTTAACTCTGATAAAAATCTCTAAATTGAACTGGATTTATTTGAAGAATTTATTTGAATTATGAATTTTTATTAAGAAAATCTGATCTGAATACGATATTGTTTAAGTTGAACCAAACAAAAGCTACACCAGTAAATAAGTGTTGTCAGAAATTTACTCCGTTTAAAACATTCACAACATTCCGTTAATTTAAGAAAATAATATATAATGTACTTATTACAAAGTATACCTGAGCAAAATTATTAAATTTGAGCTTCTAAAAAAAATCATAAAATATGAGGGGACAATAGTTGGTAGGATCCTTGAGAATCATACACAAAATATATGCAGGTGTATACATTACATGTTCAATTGATCTAATTGTACTATAATGTGTGCAAAATCAAGAATCATATCAAAAGAACTCTATAATAAATACTAGAAGAAATATGTATCACGTTTATACCTTGTACTAAGACATCGATCTGGAAAGAACGCTTTTCTATATACAATTTCATCGGTTCATGGCTCGCGCGCTGTCCATTCATTTTCCCACATAATTACAAGTACTTCTTAAGAATCTCGATTAAGAAAAGATTAAGTGTGAGTGTCTCACAAATATCTACTCCAAATTAATATTTTATAACACTTGAATCTTGATCTGTCCAAATTAGTGATCTTTAAGCCTCTAATTTAAAATTTAAAATGGGATCAATCCTCAAAGTTTGGGCAGATAACCACATAATTATTAAACTTAAATGTAAGTTATCTTGTACCAAGAACAAAATTTTACTACAGTAGTAGAAAAATAATGGACCAAGTAGATAATCTATTTTAATTTTCATATTCCCTTGACTGAAATCGTCTAATTCAATCCATCCATTATTGGTAACCAATGAAGCTGCCCATTTGTAGCTTAACACGAACGGATTTTTAATAATTTGAACCGAGTCTTAGGTCATGAGAATGGAGAGGTATATACTTATATGATTTACAAAACAATTTTTTTTAAATAAAAGTCTTTGTTCCGTTAAACATTTAATAGTGTATTGATGTATTGGGTGACGTTAATGATGTTTGAAGTGGCACAAGATTAGGCTCACAGCGAAGCAAAGATACATATCAAAGGGTCAGCTCAAACTGTCTGAGGTTCACCTATCCCCCCATTATTATGTCCTTAACCAATAATATTATTATTCAAACTATTAAAAAATGGCATGTAACAAAGTATGATTACGATTATGTTTAGATGATAACATTATAAACTATTTCAGACAATGCTAGTATGGTTCGTTTTTCGATATTAATATAGAAAAGAGTAGACCTCTTATGCATTCGCCATATATATTCATCCAGGTCCTCATCGTGCTTATTCATATTAAACAACTTGGAAGTAAAAAAAATTCTAGAACAAATATACCGTAGAGGTATTTTATAGTAAATCGTACGAAGCACCAAATAAGCTCTAATTCGTTACAATACAACTAAAAACAAAGTATCTTACGTCACCATAGTCACAAAACAACAATAATACCAATCTTCTTCAGGTGCACAATTGAATCTTTTGTAGCACAAAACGTAGTTCTTCTGTACCTGAGATTGTTAAAGGCACGTGTGGAAGTGTTGTTATGCCGGTTTGCCTTAGGTCAAACCGGATTGAGACTTTACTTGAAGGGAGTTGAAGACTCCTCCTTGTCAGAATGTATTTAATGTAATAAATGAGATTTGCTTACTTTGACCTTGAAATTGGTGCCCTTTTATAGGTATTGGTCATTCTTAAGTCGGTCCAATATTCTGTTGCCATCTGTCGTCTTCTCCTTCATACGCGTATGTAAGGTTGGCCCAATCAGTGATCTTCATGGGCTTGGCCCCAGTCCACTTAAGTGTACTTTCTTGAATCTTCTAGTTCATCCTCTAGTTGTGTGTACCTCTAATCTTCCGTGACTCGACTTGTTCTCGACCTTCCTCAAAAGTCCCTATTACAAAAAGGATGTTCACAAATTGTCAAATGATTATCAAACTGGAAGAACGCACTTGGTCTTTCGTTAGTTACAGCAATCGTTCCGGTCCTTCCTCTTCTTTCTCTTTGCTTGGTCGTGTTAACTGCTATAACTCACAACAAGCAAATAAAGTAATAAGTGTGATACGGAACATTACAAGATAGGGACGATCTAACCTGATTAACTCATATTATGCAATACCGTCCAAGTCTACGATTCTTCCTTACCACACAAACTTCCGTACCATCTCCGCATCTCTCAATCTTCTGATGGTCAGGTGAGGCGGACGATATGATGATGCGGAAGATTAATAGCTAGAGCAGGAACACTGATTCGTACATTTTAGTGTGCTAAGACGACCTCAATCGAACCCAAACGTGCACTAATTCGTGCAGGAGCGTGGTATACGAACTAGACATATTTTCAATATCAACATATGTCCCCGTAGTTTTGAGGTATCTTAGTAGAAGATAGTTCGAAACTATAGTCCGAGTGGCCTTTAATTTGTATAGGAGCGTAATATACGAACTGAACATATTTCAATATCAACATATACTACACGTATAAAATATTGAAAATGTATACGTATCTGTTTGTGTATCCGATAGAAATGCTATACGGGTGACATATATTTTAATTGGAAAATTCTAGCCATGCCAATCGAGTTTGAAAAAATACTTTTATTAAGATGATTTTATCTAACAAGGTACTCATAACCAAAAGATGCTGCCATCTAAGAAATTACTCATTCCGTACCATTTTCATTCTATAGGGAAAACGGATCGTTCGGATCGGATACAGATTAATGAATTTGGATTGGATCGGATGAAGTCTACAAATTACTTTTGGATGAGATTGGATCGGGTCTGATCGGATCGGATCAGATGATGTTCGGATTTCGGATCTTGATCGGGTTAGGAACTTATTCGGATCATAAAACTTCTTGTCATTTTGGTTGTCGGGTGAATTTGAATCGGATCAAATGGTTATTGAATATTTGAACGCAAAATTATTTTTATAATAGAAATTTATGAATTTTTACAACTTCAAAATTGAATTAAAGGTTAGTTAATGATGAAATCTTAAATTATAGATGAAATTAGTTATATTTTCTTTAAAAATTTAATTCGATATTGAGTTCGGATCAGATGAGTTCGGGTCATATTTAATTCGGATCGAATGCATTTCGAATCAAATTTATACGGGTGATTTTCGGATCGGATGAGTTTGAATCAAAATGATTCGTGGTGATCTCAGACCGGATAAATTCGAATCGAATTTCGGGTCAAAGTTCGGATAATTGTGCAATATATTTCCGGTGAGACTTAAAATTACGGATCGGATCGGATTTCGGATATACTTTGCCATGTCTAATTATTACCTTTCTTCATTTCCGTTAATCATATTGGATTTAATGCGTTTGTCTCTTCAACCAACTTCGAATATGAGCTCGTTTCGAAAAAAAACTTTGTATATGAGCGGCCGGATTATACCGATAAAAACAATTAACACGGATATCCCAAAAACATCCTTGAAAGTCATGTAGGATCAAACATAGTATATGATCCAACCGCAGCCTAGTAGTGATACAAAACTTAGATAGAAAATGACACAGAGAACAATGCTTATTCGTAATGCTTAGGATCTCATGAGCAAAGAGACAAGCGGAAGATCCCATAAAAGAGAGAACAAGAGGTCAAAAGGGAGGGGAGACACCCCTTAAATCTATAGGACCCCACACCCACCGAGGGGACCATTCAACACCTCACTTTGACCCATCAGTATTTTGTAGTAGTACGATGAGTAAAGTCTAAACCCTCTGAACCATTCACTTAAATTACCATATTACCCAGCAAAGATAACAGCAACTGCGATCAAGTGGGTTTCTGACCGGTCAGTTGCATTCACTAGACCAGGTACCCTTTGCGGAGGCCCCCTTTCTTGAGGTCAATTCTCTACTCGGCATTACCACATTTGCTTTGTCATGGTGAATCTTTACAGGACCCCTCGGATTTTTCTTCAAGACGAGTAAATATCATCAGACTAGTACAACATTTTTCGGGTTACTTTATGCTTTTAAAACACCGTAAAATATTCCGACGCAAATAATTTATCGAGCGGACATAACACGGCAAATAATTTACAGTATCTGGACAGACATTACCCAAATCTGGTAAAGTACACACCGGAAGAAAGAAATAGATGGGACAAAGTGGGCAATAACAACAAACATCAACACTCCTTTTTCCAACTTTGCTTTCTCTTCTTTTCATGCCAACTTGAATATTGTAGTACTACTAATATGAACCCTCTCCATTTTAAAGGAAAAGCAAATGTCTCACGAGAGAGAGAGAACAACACAAATACACAATACAAAGAATGCAATTTATATTAGAGTATGTATACAAGTGAGCTTTTTGATAGTCATGAATGAAGGGCCACATATAGGACTCTTGCAAAAATACATTGAATATTTACACTCTACAATAAGCACAATTGAGAAATTTACCTACGAGTCAAAGCAAGAATATTTCATAATATTATAAAACCTATCCTCAACCTTTTTTTCATTTCACCTTTAAGACTGTACAATTTTCATTATTCAAATCCCCTTCCCCTTTGCCACATTTTGAATAATTTCTTGGGGAAACAACAGATGCTCTGTTCCCTATACCTATCTTTCAAATCTTCACATTCTTGGTGCTCACACCAAAATTTACCCACTACTCTCCACAAAAAGGAACAATTCCCAAAAGAAGAAACCAATAATAGTTCCTCCCCACATTTTTTTTAATTTACAAAATACACTTACTTTTGACAATGGCCGATCCTTACAAACTCAGCCCCAGTTTGAAACCACCTTATTCGGCCTGAACTGAACACAGTCCCCCAGTGCTACGAACCCATATTATTTACCCGAGTACTTCCGATGGCCCCTGGTGATTTCTCATAACGCTTGCAATTGCAGGGGCATCAAGATTCAATTAAGAATCCTTGAATATTCACCTCATTTAGTTCTTGGAGCCGATGAGGAATCACCTATCCTCTCTGAATATTCTTCCAATGAAATCTCTAAATCTTTTGGAATATAGTTTCGGGTCAACGGCTGAAATGGAAGATGGGTCAACTTGTAATGACTTGTAAGCATGTTCGAGTTTCTTGCTTATGTCGTAATCTTGTAAAATGTCAATTATCCCAAAGTAGAGAACAACTTCATAGTTTTCACCACCATGAAAAGCATTGAAGTTGCTCAACCGACCAGCATACTGATCAAAATCGCTCCTCCGGGCCACTTTCTCTGCTCTTGCTGGCATATTGGCACCTAACCTAATCAAAGGTTTCCTGATAGAAGAAATGCACAACAAATCTCAGAAGATTTAAACAAGAGGATCAAAATGACCCCAAGTTTTTGAGTAAATCACATTCACCCGACCATGTTTTATAGCATACATGAAATTACTAGGAGTTACTTATCCACACAATGACCATATTTTACCAAAATCAACAGGCTCTATCTTCCTATAAAACTACAACAAGCTTCTCTTATCCACCAACAAAGCATGCTATGATCATACCCCACCAATAACTATCATTATATATTAACCAACTCAATAATTTGACAGCCCATACTGTGCCCAACAAAACTTTCAACAAACTTGTTCGAACTCTATGGAGGTTTAATCATTGATAACCTAGCAAAATCAAAAACACATTTCATGGCACAGATTTAAACATCCAGCTATACTACAGCCAAATCAAAAACACACCTCATGCCTATGAGCAATACTACAGGTAAAGCCAACACCAAGTATTACAGTATAAAATGTGGTTTGAACTGATTTACCTGCCGGCTAAAACACGATCCATGTCTTGTAATTCAGCTTCAAGAAAACGACAACCTCGCATAAACTTTTCATTTTGGTAAGAGTCATTCTTCCCTGAAGACGAAACACAGATTCAAGTTAGAGACCAGAGAAAATAACAAAAACGCCCATCAATAAATTCATGATGATTCTACGGGGCATTAAATTACCTGTTCGCAACATAAAAGGGGACAAACCAATTTTATCTCCCGTACTCTCATCACGAAAATGAAGACCGACCAAGAGACTATAATCCATAATTCTCTCAGCCTCCAAAAATTCACAGTCCCGGTCAATTTGTCTGGAAAAAAGAAAAGGTCAAATGAATAAGGAGGTTGAAACAGTAAAATCAGAAAAAATACTCATAACAGAGCTGTAACACTCACTTGATTAGTGCTTGATACCAATTGCTCTGAAGCCGGAACACAAAGTTCAGGTCCAAATCCTTGAGAGTAGTGGTTTCATCAATTTCACCCTCTGGTTTGTCAGTCATGCGGCCATGAGATGACCCTTTCAGATCAAACCTTCTGTGGATTCGATATTCCGAGCAGAACAAGTTTCCCATAACAATGAAACGCGTCTAATTTAAGAAATCATGAAGCCAATTAGTTCTATGCACTCACAATTTTACTGGATAACTTGAACATTTAGGACCACAAACACACCTTGACACCACCAACTGGTTTGACACAGTGAACGCCGTAAAACTTTGTTATAAGAGAATTTTCGTAACGAGAGACATGCTTGTAATAACTAGGAAGCATCTTGATAAGCACCTGAAAAAAACAAAAACAAACATAACATCAATTTTGCAACAACAATTGACTATTCCATTGTAAAAGGCATAAAGAAAATATTTCAACACAGCAGGTGCTATACACAGAGTTTTTTAGTTGTCCAAGATGAAAAAATTCGTTCTTATGTAAAATTTCAACAAGTCAAAGATTAGGCAACAAACCTTGACTTCTGATTTCTTGACTGTTTTGATCATGAACCTATCATCCTGTGTCAAATAAAAGAAACTTCCACTCTTCCCCGGAGAGGAAAGCTCTCTGAGAGCATCATTTCCGCAAACGGCTAACATGTAGTCTGCCGGATCCACTTGGAATAGCTCTCTTAAATGTCTAATATAACAAGACAAAATAAAGAAAGAAACATTCAATTTCACAATTAAATACTCCATAAACTTAGATTCCTACAAAAATGGATGTGCTATAGGCAAGAAAACAAACAGCACCAGACATTAAACAGGGAAAAAATTACCTAAAGACCACAGGGCAATAATCCTTCCACCTAAACTCAGGAGATTGATGCGGAGGCGTGAGTTTAGTCCCTTCCGCCGGAAATCTAGTCCAGAACTTCTCCTTAGGATCGAAATCGCGCTGCTTAAGAGGGCGCAACACTGAACCAAGCTTCCCCACAGAATACCTAATCATTCATCAAATAACTACACAGCTAAGCTACAATACTCAGACAAGACTAACAAACAAATAAGCATTTCAAGAATCATAGATTCATCTCTCATTACCTTATACCCAACTGGAGATTGAGCATTAGGTCATAATGTTTATGCCCTTTGGATATGGTCTGTCCCGGTTTCTTCACCTCTCCACCACTATAACAACAAGGATTCCTTCTAAACTGCTTAATACCATCTGGATCCACAGAAAACCCATCTCTATACAACATAGATGCTTCCACATTATCAATAATATCACAAGTTATATCCCCTGCTTCACCATCAGACTCCCAGATACAAATCCTCGGAAACGGCCTCTCACCGGCACCACCATCAACCGATGACCTCTTCTTTCCACCTATCACAGTGTCCTCCCCCAAAACCATCAAGGGAGCAGACAGCTTCTGACTAAAATACCCCTTCAAAGCCTCCTCCTGACCACTCCAATTCCTGTTCTTGTTACTAGCAGGGTAAAAAGTACCATTCAAAGTCTGGTTCTTTCTAGCAGACCCAGAATCATTACTAGACCAGCAGCCAATGTAACAGCTCCCATCAGGCCAAGTGAAGACTCCATGACCTCTGGGAACCCCACTTTCCCAATTCCCATCATACCTATTCCCATTACTCCAGACCAAAATACCTCTCCCATGAATCATCCCATTTTTCCACTCTCCAATATACTCATTCCCATTCTTCCACAAATACCTCCCTTGCCCATCCTGCAGATTCTTCTTCCACTGACCCTCATAATAATCCCCATTACTGTAATGCTTAACACCATACCCATGCTTCCGATCTCCCTGCCAAGACCCCTTATACATATCCCCTTCAGGACCAATAAAAGTACCCTTCCCCTCCATTTTACCAGCCTTAAACTCCCCTTCAAACGTTGCGCCAGAAGGCCAAGAGAATTTCCCTTTCCCACTAGCCTTCCCCTTCTTCCAATCCCCTTCGTACATGCACCCATCTCGCCATAAATACTTGCCGGATCCGTGAGGCGTGTGGTTGGAGTAAGCGCCGATGTAGAGATCTCCGTTGGCTAACTTCTTCTCGACTACACAGTTGTCGTTGTCGTCGGAAATTGAGACGGAAGTGGGCGTGACACGGCGAGAAGTGGCCTGGGATTTACTCCGGGGGACGATAATTACTGATCTGGGCGTGGTGGCGCTGGTTGTGGTGGTGTCGTCGTCGGTTTTGTCGAGTGGGTTAACACACAGAATTGGTTCAGGCATTTTATCGAACAGTTTGTGGGCGAGGGAATTAAATAAAATGGGGGGTTTTGGAAAGTGAACTATATAAGGAAAACTGGATTAATTGCTGGGGAGATTAACTCCGGAAACATTTCCTGAGAGAAGATAATGAATTGGAATTGAAATTAGTACTAGTGTTTGTGTGAAATGAAATGGGTGGGAGAGAGAGAGAGAGAAGGAGAGGAAAGAAAAAGTGTTTGTTGCACAGTTTGAGCTCTCTGCCTAGGGAAAAACATTGTTATATTGCCTTTTCTCTGTCTTATGTAACTACGTACGTTACATACATAGATGATGATGATGATATACGTATATTACATACATACATACATACATGTTACTACAGGACATACATACGAGCGTGGTTCTGGTTTTTATGACCTGACAAAAATACCCACATACCCTTCAATGTTGTGAATTTACGTCACGTCAATTTTCTACATAGCACAAATTTCGCCATACATGCCTCATTTTCGTTTTTACTACTACCCTTTTACTTTTAGATTTTCTTTATTACTTCTATTATTTTACATTTTGAAATTTATGTTCATAAATTATTTCCTTATTTAGACTCCAAATGTTTGAATGGATAGGGTTTGCATAAATGATTCATTTACATTAATTTTTCAACACTTTGATGATTTTTAAATTTTTTTTTTACATTTACAAAATCTATATAGTTAAGAGCATATGTGAATCGGTAAATGATACTAAAGTACGTATCCTAAATTCCGAATCGAAATACGAAAGTACCCTTAGTATAAGTGTTATCTTTTTTAAATGTACGTATCCTAAATTCCTAATCTAAATAAGAGCAGACGTGAATCGGTAAATGATACTATGAAATGCGCGCACCAAAATATATATTAATTCAGAGAGATTAGGGTATATTTGATTTGACTAAAAAATTCTAAAAAGATCTAAATCAAATAAAACTCAATTTAAGGATAAAAAAGTAGATGCAGGTTACAAAGTAAACGAATATAAATCAATGAAAAAATCATTAATAACTCTTTAATTAATACTACCTACCCCCATTTTTTTATATTGTTTAAACATTTTTCACTCATATTAAGAAAACAATTAATTCCACTCATTCCATTGTGATAATTATTATTAATATGGATTTTTTTTGAAACGGCAAATCATCCTAAACCACTCTATTTCCCCACACCTATACCAACCTTATAATTCTGGCACCGCCATGGATGGAACCATGCATCTTTAATTTCATCGCTCCAGCTCATTACCGTTGCACCACCTTATGACTCCATGTTATTAACAATATGGATAAATGAAAGATTGTGGAGTTGATAATGTTAAAGAAAGATGGATGGAAGAGTACTAAGGGTGGTTAATTACTAATGCATTTTCCAACTTAATTAGTAAATTAATTGTTGTTATTGAAAGTATAAGTGGTACTACCAAAACATCTTATATTATGAAAAGAGTTAAAAATGTTAAAAAATATTTTATTAAAAAATTGGAGGTACAGTATTATTTACAAGAACCGTATGTGAATTGGAAGTACATACAAACATGCAATGCCGACACAAATCTAAGAAAACTGAATCAAAAAATCCTTTTAACTCTAGAACAGATTTATGATCAATAAAGAAATAAAGAAATGAAGTATTATTTGGATGAAACATGACCCTCCAATACCAGCCCCTATGCGATGAGTTCATTGTTCATTTATGTTTTAAGGTTCTAGATGTTTTATTTTGTCTATATGAAAGTTAGATTATGATTATAACATTTTCAAAATATATATACATGTATATATGTCACACCGTTTGATAAAAAATACAAAATTAATTATTATGCACTTAAAAGCTGTAATTACTAGGTTCATTTTACCAATACAATACAAGAACCGTTTCACATACGTGAAACTTCATTACTATTGATTTAATTATATCTTAGATTTTGCCATTAAAGATTAGATTGTGTTAAAAGGTTCTTGTAGCATCTCTATTTACAATTCTATGAGTATGTAAATGACAAAATGATTCCTAGAAGAGGTAAAAAGAATAAGAAGTGACATGACGGTAATAGCAAGAAAGTGAAAAGGAAGGACATGATGGTTCTGATTTTACAATGATGCCCCAAATCGATTGGTAAAATGACAGAAAAGGCCCATATCCAAGTAAACTTTGTTGCAAGTGGAGTATATGTTTTAATTTCTATACAGTCACCACTGGTCGACGTCTAGGTGAAGTGGTGAACCATACTCGGCCATGTGTTGGTTGGTGATTCTATTCTTTCTTTTTCCACAAAATGGGACGAACGCGTCATTAGTAAAGATCATCTCACCTTAATTATGCTTATGGTCAATAATACTCCTTAATTCTATTCTTATATTCAATCCATTAATTTAATTTAGTCCCAGGATCTGAGTCGTCTGAGTTTGGTAGATAAATAAGTGAATAAAAACTCTTCATAATTGTATTTTTTTTATTCTTACCAAGCATTATCAGCTTGGCATCAAATTATGACATATACTAGTTTATAAATAGAATTTGATTATCTGTTAATTTGACTAAAATAAAATACTCATATCATATATTTAAAATAAATGGAATCTTAGTGTTTATCCAAAAATCAAGGAGATGGTTTGTTAATTTAACTAAAACATAGTATACACTACCGAAGAAAAAATTATATGGACAGGATTTCAGCGACTTTTGCATACCTTGTTGTTTGAAATATCACAACATTATTGACTATTATGTGTGACTCACACTTGATTTTATGTGTGTCACATATATAGCCACAAAATTATGAAAATTATGAAGTTGTGTATGGACTAAGTCTACTATGAAATTTTCCCGGGATATGAGAGCAAGTAGTGCTAAAACCAAAGCAACAATCACAAAAAATTAAAATTGAATACATATTAAGAAACAAGTTGTGCAATTCAAAATTGAGTGTAGTTAGCTCCAAACTAAGTAATTCAATTGATATATAACTTCCGATGTAATTTAAACACTCTAACACGAATTCTCTATAACTGATTTCCTCGCAATAATTTAACTCATTATATTAACTTATTAAATTGTAATATGAGCTTTTATCCGGGAGTTTATAAGGGTGGTCAGGTGGTAGGGGTACTGGAGTAGCACATGATAGGTTGGAGGTTCGAACCTGATGGAGCCATAAGGTGGTTTGGGTATTGTATTTGGACCTATAAGATAGTTTCAAAGTAATGTAGGAATAGGAGTAAGATAAGTCAGATTTGCCGTTTCAAAAAATAAAACATGAATTTTACCCTTTGATCATGTCGGAAAAAGTTACTCAATTCAATTTTTTATATTCATTTTTTTAAGAAAAGAAAAAGAAAAATACCTTATCAATTTTATATGTTCATGCCTAGGAAATCAACTTATATTTGCTTAAATGAATTCAAGTTAATAGAACACTTACCATATGCTCAAAATCCAGTTATATTGGTTCTGGGTTTTGAGCTAATTGGGGATTAGCATTTGTTAATGATAAAGAATGATGTAGTAAACTTTGGAATATGTGTAGTTCGATGATCCAGAAGAGTTCCATGAGTTGTTGAGCTAGAAAAATTATGATGAGGGACCGAATCCCGATGAATGATCGAAGAGCGGCAATATGGATTAATGAACGAACTGCCATCTGTATGTAATTAGCGATAATGTCAACTTTGATGTCACCGATTGGTGATTCTTTCTTCATATTTGCTGGCAAATTTATCATTGTTTCATATTCTTCATGTTCATTACATTACCCACCCAAGGACAAATTTAGCATAGTTGTTATGTTGTGGGGCTGTGGGGGTTAATGACTTAATTCTTCCTTTCCCTAGCCTTTTTCTCTTTTTGTTATCCGACCCTGATTTACTCTTTTATTGCATAATGCTATAGTGTGGTATGATGTTTTAATACATTATATTGTACAATATATTAAGAACATAATAAAATACAAGTACGGTATAACAATTCACGCACCATGAATGATAATAACATATTGTAGCTAAGGCTGTAGCGTAGAAAAACAATCCAAAGTGACATTTTATAATTACAAATACAAAATGACCATATCTTGTAATCCGATGTAAGCTTCCTAATTGCCCATTTGCAAATGATTTATACTTGTTGGGCATGTTGTTTGTGAAACCCATACATGGTCAATTGCCGTGTGTTTGATGTTTTTGTTTTTTTACCTTCGCCCACATTTTTATGACTTTTCGAAGAAAAAAAATTTTCACCCTTATTTTAATTTTGGGGTTAAACGAGAAAATGTTCTCAACCTCTTCCCATGTTATTTTGATTATCTTTTCTTAATTTATTACAAAGTTTTTACGATAATTTCACAACACCCCACAAAAACTCATGTTTAGAGTTTTAGAGTTGGATTTCTTTAAAAACAACCTAAAATTGGCTGAATGGATGGATACTGGATTATATAGTCTATAGACACAACAAAGCAAATACATTTATTGTAAACCCAACTAATATAGTAAACCTTGCAAATTAATTACCAAAGATTTTCATGTACAATATATTTCAAGTTTCAAGTAACTATCTATCGTCATGAAATGTCAAGGCAGGGAAGGAACCTACCTGGCCAGGGGTCCATATGGCCCATTTAGTGAGTGGATTGCCCAATTAGAGTACCATGATTTAACCCCACTATTGGGTTCTTGGACAAGAGGTTGCTTATGTCGGTAATTGTCATTTTCATCCTTAATCACCCATTTTATCTTGGTTGGTAAAACAGGTTACCCCTTATGTACGTGTTCTTACTTGCTAAATCACCCACATTATCGGACCCTAATGGGCGACTATACACGTTTATCTTACGTTTTGCGCATTTGCTAATCTCCATGCTGTCGACGGATCATATAATTCTCCTCACCATTTTTATCTTTTACTAGCAAACATTTACCCCAAAAAATGAAATTTACACCAAAGATTAATAGTTAGGAGTGTATTCTTGAATCTTGATTGACTAACAATACTCTATTCGAAGAATGTAAATAACACCAATATAGGTTTACCAATATTGTTTCATAGGTTGGATAAGCTTTGGAGGTGGGTCATTTCAAAGGCATACTTCCGCTTTATCATATACCAAGAATTCCAACTTTGATACCTCATGCGTTTCATTAAAAAGTTCCTAAGAAAACTAATCATCGCGACCTTTAACCACGCATAACTCCTAAATTATATTAGAGAAAAATATAATAAAATTATATTATGAAATTAAATTGAGTATATTTTTCATAATCAACTTTTAATTTACATTGATAGAGTTTAATTTAAAAGTTATACATGGTCAAAGAGCGCGATGAATAGTCCCCTTAGTAACTTATTAATGAAACGGAGTTAGTATTATTTTGGGTCAATTGCATCCAGACTCCCTCATAAATTATTTTATTATGGATTTATTCCTTATAAATTAATAATTACATCCAACCCCCTGTTCGATAAAATCAATTACATATAGCCCTTTGACTTTGAGTTTTGGCGAACTAAAAGCTGGAAAGTACAATTCTGCCTTCATTCAAATTCCAGTATAGCCAAACAACCTAAAAGAAAATTATTACACATTTGACTTAATTTTTTTTTAATTTGCAAAATTGACTATAAACTATTTAAAATAAACACCCATACCTTAAATAAATATCAAAATGATATAAATATTAATCTAAAAAAGTCCCTACAAAACTCATATTTCAAAATAAATCCCATTATTTTTTTTTTAAAAAGTAAAAAAAAAAAAAAAAAAAAAAAAAGACTGAAATCCGTTCGGAGCAGACCAGAAGCTTCAATCAAAGATGTTTTAGCTACAACTCCGATCGGAGCTGTAAAATATTTCTGACTGGAGCTGCCCAAAAAATCCCGGTACCGAAATTTTTCCGGTACTGGATTTTGAAGAAGAAGGAAAAAAAAAATAGAAGAAGAAAAGAAAAAGGAAAGAGAAAATTCTAAAATTATAAAATAGGTAAGGGCGTGTTTGGGGAGAACAATTTTCAAAAGAACTACTTCAATAATTTGGTCAAACCGTTTGATGCTAGATGTAATTGATGGAGTAAGAGAGAAGATTTTGAAAGGAAAAAGGGTGGGTTATGTAATTAAGTCTATTATTTTAGTTGTCATTGATAAAATGATACTATATGTTAACGTTTAAAATTCAATCACGTTCCAACTTTGCTAACATGCATGCACATTCATTCTCGTCTCTTTCGACCGTTTGGGAGATTGAAGATGCCAAGGTTCATATATAATGAAGGTCCGACAGTCTTCACGAGGGTAGTGCAATGGATGTTCAAAATTGGCAATAGCAATCATCAACTTAATTATACACTAGCTACATCGTGAATCTTACAATTACAAAGTTAAAAACAAACGACATTCAATACGATACAAACTGAACTCGAACTACTGAAACTCGCTCGATCGACGACCGGTTAAGTTAATTCTTATTACCCTTACATTTGATTTACATAACATAAAGTAGATTTGTAATATATGTGTGCCAGAGAGATCAGAGATGCATAGTGGAAATTGCGAGTGAAATTCATTGTCATTATCGATCCTCAGTGTCACCATTAATTGTTAAATGTTAGAACTTTGGTGTTCACACGGTGAATTGTGAAAGTTAAAAGATGGAACAAGAGAATGATAACAAAATGAAACTTGTACATTAACATTGCTAAAATACAACAATAAAGAAATTTACAAAGTAAACTTCTCTTTCTTTCTACACGCTACAGAATGTCATGTCTTCAAGCAACTCTGGCATGGTAACGAACAACAATAAATCAACAAGAAGGCAAGTAGAGTCCATGGTTGGACCATCTCTCCTTAAGACAAATACTTGCCCCGCTCATGGTGCTTACGGAATAATGACAATCTGTCTCCCAGGATAAAACTACTCTGTAGACGACTAAGGAGCACTCCAATAGTCGAATCTGGCGAACTTACTTTGAGTATGATTGAATGCAAAGAGAAAGCAAATGAGAAGAGAAGTATCAAATGCCTTGGATGTGTGTTGGAGAAATGAATCTACTTCTCTATTTATACTTCTCAAGAGGTTCCATTGAAAGTGTGCAAAACCCTTCAAAAAGGCTTCAAGGAATAGCCACACAACTATTCATCAAGTGTCATACACTTTCGGAAATCAACAACTTCACCAAAAGTCACCAAAATTTCGCCACATCTGCTGCCATGAACATATCCGAAATGTACACATCTTTTCACCAAAAGGCGTGTTGTTCCAGCGGCATAGAGTCTTAGCTACCAACCACAAGTCTACTGTTTGAATCCCAGAGACCACAATTATTATTTTTGGACCATTTTATTTTTGAAAACGTCGTGAAATCATCACAGGTACACTAATTCAAGTGGTTTATTTGTGTAATAATTTCTCATTTAACTTGAATAATTATTTACACTAAACACAAATGAATTACACATTTCCAACAATGCTACTTGCATTTTTGGTTGCATATTTCAAACCTCATTTGTCTTCTCTCCCATGAATTTTATTACAATGGATTCAATTGTATTTGAATGACTTAATTCATTCATGTATTGATCGACACACTATGTGCATTAATCACCTTTCACCACACGGAATTTTAGTGACTTAACGCCTAAGTGACATCCATCTCAACAAACAATTATTATTTTTGGACTTTTGGACCGTTTTTTTGGAAACGTCGTGAAATCATCACGGGTACACTAATTCAAGTGGTTTATTTGTGTTATAATTTCCCATTTAACTTGAGTAATTATTTACACTAAACACAAATGAATTACACATTTCCAACAATGCTACTTGCATTTTTGGTTGCATATTTCAAACCTCATTTGTCTTCTCTCTCATGAATTTTATTACAATGGATTCAATTGTATTTGAATGACTTAATTCATTCATGTATTGATCGACACACTATGTGCATTAATCACCTTTCACCACACGGGATTTTAGTGACTTAACGCCTAAGTGACATCCATTTCAACAAACAATTATTATTTTTGGACTTTTTGGACCATTTCATTGTTGGAAACGTCGTGAAATCATCACGGGCACACTAATTAAGTGATTTATTTGTGTAATAATTTCTCATTTAACTTGAGTAATTATTTACGCTAAACACAAATGAATTACACATTTCCAACAATGCTGCTTGCATTTTTGGTTGCATATTTCAAACCTCATTTGTCTTCTCTCCCATGAATTTTATTTTTATTACAATGGATCCAATTGTATTTGAATGACTTAATTCATTCATGTATTGATCGACACACTATGTGCATTAATCACCTTTCACCACACGGGATTTTAGTGATTTAACGCCTAAGTGACATCCATTTCAACAAACAGAAATACACGATCGTAGAAACCTTGTTTCCAATGTGTTGGGCCCAAATGACCAATAAATCGAACGAATTGAAAGCTCATTCGTTTCCCTACCCAACATTAATATCGGAAGTTGGTAAAGCAGGTAATGTAAGCCATGACCCGATTGGTTGATGACTAATCACCCCTCCTTTAGGAAGGCTAATTAACATTGATATTTAATCACTTAATCCTATCCAGATTATGTTTATATCTTGATGGTTTGTAGTGTTACTTATCTACCAATAATAATTATCCTTTTGGATTTATGTAAAAAATTAGTACCTGTTTTAGCAAAAGAACCTAATACTAGTCTACAAGTGCTCGAGGATGTTTTGATGGATTCCACTATCTATATATTTTTATGACATAACAAATGATGTGATTAATAACTAAGTAAGCCCTAGCTAATAATCGGGATTATGTTCTGCCTAAACGGGGGATTTAAGCTGTAAACAGGAGGACACTATCCAATTAGATGGTGTAGAATTTCCTTTGGAGTAGTGGAAGTTTCTCATTCGAGACATTTGAAAATCTTAAAATCTTAGATAGATTTCTTTTTGCTCCAATTAATTAGATTGATAATGATGGGTTGCTTCTCAAATTAATATTCTCAACTTAAGTGATCATATATACATTTATAATATGGTTTTATAATTATTATTATTAGAATTGATAATGAAAGAGGTTCCTGTTCAACTGAACTTTCAAATTGGATAACAATTTAGTCCATTGAGATAATTTCACTTTAACTCCAGTCCATTTGAATGTTTTATGAATTAGTAGAAAACTTTATAGGAGAACAATGTAAGCTAGTTGTAGGTTTTTATAATAAAGTTACGGCTAGTGATATAGTCAGAGTTAAATTATTAATGTCAGACCAATTTATCTTTTATATACACTAGAAAATCATTCCTAAAAGTATATAAATTGTTTTTACATTAGTAATTTAGTTTTTGGCTATATCACTAGCCGTTACAAAAGAGGGGTATCGAGTTTTACATGAGACTGAGGAAAACTCCACACTAGAAAGGTGGACGAAAGAAATTTGGTGCAAGTTGACTCCTTTAAATGTGAATGCTTTTGTGTGGAAATATATTCAAGATAGGCTTCCCACAAAAGTGAACTTGGAAAGAAGAGACGTTTTCATTAGTGAGTCGGAATGAGCGTGTAAGTGGTGTGGGGTGGAAGATGAGACCACTTGGCATATTTTAGGAGAGTGTGCATTTGATAAAAAGGTGTGGAGCATTGTATGTGTTGGCTAAAAGTGGAGTATCCCCTAGGTGATAATTTACCTGAGAGTCTTGAAGCTCATGGAGGGAGTGCTCCTAGCTAGAGGGGTGGGAGAAGCTTGGCAATCGATTTGGCATGCCACATTGTGGAACCTTTGGCTAGCTAGGAATGGAGTGCTATTCACCGGGGAAGGCCTCAATCCAAGGCAAGTGGTGGAGAAAGTAAAAATGAATTGTTGGCTTTAGTTGAAAGGAAAGAATAAACTTAAGATTCATGATTCAATTGGAGCTTGGTTCATGGAACCTTATCTTTGTTTGTGTTGACGAGGAAGGTGTGGAAGAGAGGCGAAGGGAGGAAAGAAAAGGGCGAGGTCCATGGTTTACTAACTATTGTTTGTTTATTGTGATTGACCCTTAGGTTTCGGAAGGCAACCATAAGGAACGTGGTGGAGGGAGTGGTGGAAGTTTGGTGAAGGATTTTGGGACTTTACTAATGCTAACGTGTGTTTCCCTTTGTCTTTGTTTCCTATCTCTTGTAGTGGCGAGACCTTTTCATGATCAAGGGCGATAACGTGTGCATTCGTTTGGCTTCTAATATACCTCGGTGAGTAGACTCTCTCTTGGGCTTATGTCTCTCATGTTGGTGTGGCCTTAAATTTATTGTCACTTGTTGGTTGTGTGTACTTAAGAGGAGGCATAATGTAAACATAAGTCGTAGTCATCTCGCATTAACAAGGATAGACCTTGGCTTTTGATGAAACTTCAGATGTTCCTATCTTAAAGTTTCTCTTTTTAAGTAAACTTTCCGACATAGGGTGTAGGGGCGTGACCACATGAGATATACGAGTCGGTTTGGCTTGTCTTGGTTCTTGTTGGAAGGTGGAAGGTAACACTAAGGATTTTTCGTGTTGGTGGGTGGTTTTCGTGGGTATGGCAAATAATAGACTATAGTGTCCACCACGATAAGGAAACCGTCGTTGGATATATGGAAATATAGGAAAACTATTTTAAAATGTTTGTCATACCCTCGATTATTGACCTTGGTGGAAGGAGATCGAACATAGAGTAAGGAATAGACTATACTTCCATCGCGATAAGGAAACCGTCGTTTGGATGGAATATAGGGAAATTATTTTAAACTGCTTGCTCTATGTTTGATCGTTCGATCTTGGGTGATTTCTTTCCTTCGAATTGTTGCGGTTTTTGGCCCTGCTAGTACCTCTGCCTATGGCCTTACCAGGATGTCAACCTAGGTGGCTCCTTTATGGCTCTATTTGTTTGCATCTCGCTTGGTTTGGATTAAAGGTGGCCAAATTAATGTTGTTTAGCTTGTGCTTAGATAGGAAGCCACTGAAGGCTGTGGTTTGTTTTTTTTATTGCCCGGTTTGGATGTTGCACAAGGTATTGAATATTTTATCACGAGTATTTCTTATAATTGAGATTTTAGTAAAAAATTTAGTTGCTTAGAAAAAAAAATTAGCCGTTACAAATTGATCTTATACTTACACCTTCTAGTAATAGAATTCATCTAAGCTACAGTAGCAGATTAGGCATAAAAAAATTAATTAACTACAGCAGAGATGAATTCCCATGAATATTATCTTTTATTTTTATCGGCTATTATATTTATATATGTAGGTAGATCTTATGTTCATTTATCCATTCGTAATTGAACTACGTACGTAAGCTTCACTATCTCCCACTAATTAATCTTCATTATATGCAAGGTGTGATTACTACTGACATGTCAATAGTCACTAACTCTCAAAATTATAAATTGTTGCCTTCTGTTTCAAAAAACATAAAGTGTTGCCTTAATCGGTATAATCCGTCCAGAAATTTCATGGAATTAATTTATATTATACATGCATGTTCATGAAATGAAATGACATTATTTCATATGTATCATTTATTGTTGGTAGTAGAAGAGTTTTATTGCAACTCGAAGGAACTCGTGCATATATATATATATATATTGTATGCTGATTTACGATAAATAACATTATACTACTACTGAACAAGAAATAATGATGTACTAGTACTAGTAGTAATTTTGTTTTCACATGCTTCACGTACAATTCACTCCACGTTGACATGCAAGTCTAGACATTGATTGTGTATAGAGATCAATGTATATATGTAGTACTCGTATTATGTAGTATGTATCTTTACATCCACGGATGAATAGAGTTAGTGAGGTTTCAAAGAAGTTTACTTTATGATCTGAAATTTGGTCCCGCGATTCTCACTGAGCATTGCGCATCTAGAATCGTAAATCACCTAATATGGCATGATTGAAACATTTAAAATATTTATATTATTAACTATTTTTTATCTTTTTATTAATGTTGGTATAAAATTAGAAAGGCAAAAAACACTACTTTAATCACAATAAAATCTAATTGAGTTGAAATTTGAGATATAAGGTAAAATAATATAAAAAATAACATTGACAATATAAAAAAATTGAAAAATTAGTTCTATACTAAAAAGTAAGAAAAATAAAATAAAATTGGGTAGTGCAACTGCACACCCTGCCCTTGGTGCCCTTGGTACTCCGCCACTGTCACCGAGACTAATCACCCAAGTAAGATTTAATTAACAAGTACGTAGTACGTACGCAGATAGTCGGCATTATAGGAGTTGTGTTTCACGCCTTTCTCTTCAATAGTTCAATTTCATGCTCTATGTAGAGACTCATTTCCTACAAAATAGTACGGTATGAATTAGCAAGAGTCGAAGTTTGCTAGAATATATCGTAGAGGGATGTATATATGGATTGAATCCTTATGGAGTGATCGATTTTTTTTTTTAATTCTGAAGTGTTCAATTAGACTATGTTCTCTTGTCAAAATAAATCTGAAATGACTGAGTTGTTTTGAATTGTAAAACAACAAAAATCCCTGTCGAATGAGATTCTTGACGTAGGTCCTCTTGGCCCCGAGACCTTGGCATTTGCAAATCCTATAGTTAACAAATCCGACTTCAGGTAGCGCGTTCTCCGCCACAAACATCTTTGACCGGCACTGTTCACGCGGGTAGCAAAAATTCTGAAAAAGTGAACCAAACAATGAAAGAGGATGATCGAATTGGATCTAAAAGTAGAAAATCCCTACCAAACAACTCCTTAGTCTATCATTAATTGTGTATCGTCGAATTCTGACGACAAGGACAAAAAAAAAAGAAAATGAAAGAGAGAATACATCTTTTTGTAGAACCCTAGCCCCTCTTGGGCCAATATTTAGTATCTTGACCGACTTGAAATTACACAAATGATGTTAATATAATATTGTTCGATGTTAGTCGAGATTATGAGATTAATTTTAAAATCACCCAAAACTGCCAAAAGTACCTTAGCTTATATCATGTAAAATTATTTATTTACTTATACACCATGTAACCATCACAGTGTTAATCCATGCATGATAATATGATCGGTTCATTAGAATAACTTGTGCGGATTTTTTTTAAACAGTTTAAAATTTCATTAAAAAAGGAGCATAAGAAATATTTGGAATATAATCAAACTTTGAAGGTCAAAACCTCCTTACACGATACCGGTGAAACAACACAAAACCACAAAGAAGTCCGTCAAAACTAGCCCAATGGTGATGCAATACCACTAAGCTAGTACATCCAAGATCCAACACCACAAAATAAACAGGAGAGCTCTCAACACCCAAAGCAATGCAATTCTCCATACCACCGAGAGGCGAGACTAGAAAACCAACCGTTGAAATCCAAAAGCTAGGGCAATCTCTTCACCAATAAACCGCCAAAGCACCAAAAGACGCCGTGGAAAACAAGTAAATGAAACCACTCAATATTCCCCATCACCTCCCGAAGATCACCCTCCTACACCCCAATTTAAAACATGTTTAATTAGTTCCATAGGATTGGTGCTAATTAATCTTCCAAAGTGGAACAGTAAACCTTTTTCCTTCCAAGTTCCATCCTATTCCTTTCACTATATTAAATCAGGTTCGGTACTACTATATACTGTATATAGATGTGTAGAACAGGGCAAGACTAACCTATATAGCTCATTGATCACTAGCTTGTTGTTTTTTCATGGCTTAGAACAATAGCTATGAAAATTGTCCAATGAGAAAGCCAATATTTGTTTGGCCTCTGAATTAATTATCCGTTCGACCGTTCCTTTTCCGTACGCAGCACTTTTCTTTCAAGACAGTTGAAATATTTTCGATTAATGGGGCGCACCCTCCTCTACTAGAACACTAAACTCCATTTTGCTCCTAGATTAAAAATACTAAAATAGTACTCCTTATTGACATTACACATTACAAGTTACAACTAAAAAGGTTATAAATTTGACTATTTGAGCGCCATGCTACATGAAGTTTTCAACTAATTAGATCGAATTGGCTTCCATTCTTCAATCACGTCCAACTTCAATTATTTCTCGAAAAAAAAAAAAAATAATAATAATAATAATAAAATTATTACTATCGACAGATTGTATATATATATATATATATTTTATCTATCTAAATGAGAAAATAAGAGCGAAATCATATATGTCCACGTACGTATGTCGTTATGAAGTTGTTTTCAACTATACATGTTGTCAAACCTGAGTAATTAGGTTTTAATATTAATAAATTATTTGATGATGTTAATAAAATGACCAATTTAAAAAATTATATGTGCGTGACCTCATCAATCGTCATACGTATACATATGAATCGTTATACGTATACGTATGAGGTGATTTCACTTTATTTTATAATCATTTAACTATATTAATAAAATTATTTGATGAATATTAATAAAATGACTAATTTTAAAAACTGTTCTATTTATATAAATTATAAAAAATAAGGTGACTAGTCGGACATATTATTAGTTTATCCGAGCCTTCACAAACATACATAATACATTGGTCCTACTCCTATCTCTAAAAATAAAAAGTGACACGCTTTTTTCGATCTCTTTCAAATTAGATGTAACTTTTGTTCATACCTAGCTAGCTAGTCCTGTGAGTTACGTTCCCTCCTTAAGTCAGCAGCTTCATTAATTTACGTACATGGAAATTAAAACACAAACTGCAATTAACAGGTACTTCTCAATTATGACAATGAAGAAACTTAATTATTAATTGATTGGATACCTACGGGTAGTACAAACAACTCGTACTGGTTTAACTTTAACCCTTTCACCAACTAGTGTTAATCTGGTGAAGTTTGTTTCCCATTTTCACACAAGCTAGATATTCCACACGTTTCTATCGCCAAAGCTAAGAGACTGTTTGGCATTTATTTTATGGAAGTTTCACTTAAATTTGAGCTGGATTATGAAAAAAATAGTGGTCCTTCAACGATATTGCTTTCTTGACTTTATTTCCATCATATATTATTTGTACTCATATAATTAAGAGAATTTTTTTTAGAAAAACTATACTAGAATAGTTTAAATATCAGACGTACTATTTAATTATAATTTTTCTTTAATGTGATTTAAAATTAATTTAGGATAAAAAAATATTAAAAAAATAAATAAATAAAAACATTTGACCCTATAGACGAGGAAGTACTTTGTTTAAGTTAATTTATCTGCTAGTATTTTTTTTTTCTTTCTTTTTCCTATGTCGTCTTTATAATTGGTAATTTTAAAATCCACCGTGCTGCAACAAAAGTCCGATCGAGTGAACACAATAATTATTAATATCGTTGGAAGAATAGAATCGGCGTGGGAGAAAATAAGGCCAAGTATTGGGCAAAGTTGAACCATGAATCTGCTGCTCTAGAGCGAATTGACAATTTATTGGGGAGTTCGATATATGGATGGATGATCATAAGTTGCAAATGACCACCACGCTGTCTGTCTGTCTTCATTACGTACTCTCTTCATCATAAATTCTCTATATGATTAATAGGGCCGTCCGGCCGGCCATTTTAACTCACCATAATGCTAACCAAGAACTTATACATTTCCAACCACCCCTTTACACATATTCTCTAGAATGTAGTAGTACTAATATTTTTGCATAAGTTTATTGAATAATCTTAAAGCAATATATATTGTAGTTGTATTTAATTTGGTCGGTGAAGACCAGTATGATTTCACCATACTCGATCTGTGATTCTATTCTGAATTCCATTACACTTACACACAAGAATACTAGTACGTGCGTACAGGCACGGCATTTGTTCCATTTTCTGTTTTACTCCAGTAACTTTTTATTAGTATCTCAATTCTATCTTCCCATGTGAAAGTCAAAACCAATTATGCCCTAAATGTATACAGTATGTTACACTTAACAAGCTACCACATACGTACTAAATCTATATACAATTATTTTTTTTAAAAAAAACACGATCGTATTGTAATCGCAAACATGTAAGAACAACAATTTTATTTTTTGAAACGGCTAAAAAAAATTCATTAAACAAACGGAGCATAAACTATGCTCTATCAAAGATCCGAAATACAAACAACCACAATCTCAAAACAAAATAAAAAAACTTCACCTCCAAATAAAGCTTTCCTAACCACCTTTCAAACCAACCAACATGGACGTCTAATGATTACAAGAAAATCCAAGGATCCCAAATTACCAAGAATTTTGACACAAACCAAAGGCGATCAAGAGGCACAAAAGGATGAAGAGAAGTGAAAAACGAGAGCCAAATCGAGACACGGGGCATGGAAAGAGACGCCCAAACCACAATAAAGGCTTCCAAGCCTTTAACTCAAAAGTCACAAAGCCACCACATGTAAGGAAAACATGCTATCAACAACCCAAGTAAACAATCAAGCCACCTGCAAACCGAGATAGGAACCACAAAAGCAAACAAGTTAGCACCAAAAAATAACCAGCATTGGACAGTGTAATGGGAAAGGAGGTGCCCAAGAACTTTACTTATAATAGGAACTTTAAGACCCGACTACGACGACCTGATCCTCTAATCAAATTGACTTAGGTCTTAAAAGATTAAGATAGAGAAAGTATAGTCAAGAAATTGGTGAATTGTGGGGATTCTCACAATCCACGCGCAGAACGACCTAGGGTCTTCAATGAATTATGGTGAATTCGTCGGCAATTTGGTTAGGAAATCGTACAGAACGTGATAGAACATTCATATCACGCAGTTTAGGGTTTCCGTCAGTACTAATGAGAAATAGACTGGGTTCGGATATAATTGATCATGAATAACCTTGACCGGGTTAGAAACGCCATTGACGGACTGGGGGACGACATCAACAAGTGTTTTATTATCATTAACTAACGTGAATAAAGATTAATATAAATATTTAAGGAAACAATTTAGGAAGTATATCGAAAAATATATTGACACCTTGAACACACCAAATTTTTTGCGCACGCTCATAACATGTTAGAAATTTGAATTACTAGAGCGTAATCTAAATCTGTACCTGAATCATCATTCCCAAGTAGAGCAAGTTAGGATTAATATTTTTGCTTTATGTTCAACAAGACTAAATCAACATTAATAAAATTACAACTTGTGATTAAACCAGATTATATCCCTTAACCGACCCACAGTTATCCATATAAAAAATACTCGTGATCCAAATACAATTAATTATAATATGAAGCACTTTTTTGCCCTTTTGAGAATAGAAAATTGAAAATGTCGATCGGTGGATAATTTCATCATAGTATTCTGTAATACTAGTATTCTGTAAGTAGTTGAGTTTGAGTTGTTCGAAAACAAGCGCTACAGTTAAAATACCGACGTTTGCTTTGCTAACTACCAAATACAGTATTTATAACAATTCCGGCAAGTATTGTTAATGTACGTATGCGGTATGCATGCGTTTTAAACGATGATGTTCAAATTTGAAGTTTGATGGACTTTGGAGATCTCAAAAGGTTCTAGTCGATGATAGATCATGTAAAGATAAGATTTCCAGGGAAGATAGATAAAATATTTCTTGATCCAAATCAAGACATATACAATGCAATATATCAATTATATGTACACCTAACGACTAACGTTGCTATGTCATCCAATTCGTGTTAAATTAATGTCTTATTTGTATCCCTTTTCATTTTACTACATCCAAGTGTCGGAAATGAATGATAACATCATACCACTACCACCATATATACATTAGATCCAATTGTGTGTTTGTTTCGTTGAAAAAAGAATAACAAAAACAATCACCAAACGGAATAACTCAATTCAGTCCATTTTAATTTTGTTAGTTGTTGTAATATATTATAAAATAAATTCACTTCACATTTAATAAGTTAAATTCAATTTAATTTTTTTCCCAGACGAATCAAACATGTTCTAACTCTGATCTTTGATGCAATATACGAGTCGAGCCTAATATATACGGCCTTCGTCACACTTAATATGTTACAGTTTTTCAATTTTAATTTATGCATCCCATTAGAAAGATTACCTCCCATAAATGGCAATATTTTAGTAATACTTATTTGTTAGACATGTGTTCACAAATGATTTAGAAAGTAATTTTGGTATACTTTTGCTAAAAGTTAAAAAAAAAAAAAAAATCATTAAAAGTCATTAGTGTTTGATATTTTAGTCTAGAATAAGCTTAAAATTACAAGAGTAGAAGTTGTAGTGTTAGGTAAATTCAAATAATTAAAGCACTTGTTCTTAGTCAAAATAAGAATTACGAATTGATTAAAGCAGGTAGAATCATTACTTGTTTCTCATCTTCTTGGTCGGGTGTTGGTTCACAAGACACGGTAGTTACTCAACTCTCAGTAAGCAACACAGAAGTAAATGAGAAATATGACAGTGTGGAAACAGGAATCAATGAAAACAAGATAAGAACTGAAAGTAAAGAATAAGAGAAATTTAACGTGGTTCGGTTATGAATAAACCTACGTACATCCAAGGAGATCTGTAGATCTCAATCCACTATTAAGACAAGATGAATACAAGAAATCCTCAGTTTACAAGAATAGCAACTCTGGAAGAGTTCTTCCCTGCAATCTCACTGATTTTCTCTCACATAATCTCAGCTTACTCTCCAAGCAAAATGTGTCTATCACTAGGTAAGCCTCTCACTCTCTTGCTCACACAAAAACCGTGTGTACAATCTTATCACCAGAATTATATAAGCTGCCAAGGAGTATTAATGACCTGTTGTACCACAATATTCCATAACAACCACTCACAATGCAACAACCAACATTGCTTGATATTGACAACACACGTGTTCACACACAACCATAAAGATTTTGGTGCTTGCATAACAAACCATTATCTGGCATCTTATCATGCTGATAAATCATCTAGAAGCTTCCTGGATTCCAACCAATAGAACGCATGTGAGCTTATTAGAATTGAGATAACAACGTGTTGAGTTCGTAGTTGCCTCAACAACTAAGTCAACACTCATATTGGGTTTACCTTTATTTTTTTAGGATAATTTGCAGCATATATAAGTTGCGAAATAAAACGCTAATAAACTACACTCTTACTACTCCAAAAGTAAAAAAAAGGAAAAAATATATTTTTATCAGTAGGTTTTGAGCTAGGTTCACATGCGTCGGCCTACGTATCAACACCATTTAAATTTAAATTTGCCACATAGTACATATTTTAATCATCTTTTATCCATTATATATCACCCGCATTTTAAAATAAAATACAATTACACATTTTTTCATTTTTGGTAAGGCTATTAACACATTTTTTGGTAGATAAATGCTATTAACACGTTCAATCACTTGGTTTAAGATAGACTTGCCCCCTATCATTCACGTGTTTGGGGGGGGGGGGGGTGGGCAAAAGAAGGTTTTCATGAACTTGAAGGGCTAACATTTTTTTAAAGGCTAAAGTTACAATTTTATTAAAAAAGAGGATAACAAATGTTTGGGAACATTACAAAGGAGAATAACAAGAATGTTCACCGAAATGAATGAATGAAAGAATACATTAATCTTCACCTAAATACTACAAAGAACTTCACTAAACCACTAAAAAAGGTCTTAGGCATGGAGTTATAAATTATTGTAAGTCGAAATGCCACTTGTATTTTATTTCGTCACCTCCTAACTCTTGGCTTCTTGCTAGTAAGATAGACATACTAGACAAGGGGGTGATCAAGTTTTTGGTACAGTCATAACGAGAGTAAGATTTGTACATGCTTTTATACTCATCTTGTTTTGGGATTAAACTTCTTATTTGTATTGTGCATTGCTTATGCACCTATCTTTTGTATCTTTTGTATTTTTGATCTTGATTTTTTAATAAAATTTCTTTGTTGATTAAAAAAAAAGTATTTTATTTAATGTAATTATGTAACCTCCATTTAATTAAGTTGTCCTGAAACCAAATTAATTACAAGTTTACAACTAAATTAACGTCAGGGTATGGCCACACAAGACCGATTAACAAAGTATCAGTCGCTAGCCGCCGATGATAATACCGAACTTAATTAATTATGAAGTGCTGAATGCTGATGTTCAGTTCCGATATCTTCGAAACATGTACGTACTATGATTGCGTTTTCTAGGATAATAAAGATTAAGATTATTAATTTTATTATATAACTAATTGCGGGCCTAATAAAACAACAATTTATCCTAAGGTGACTCACTCGTATTATTATTCAATCTTGACTGTGTTGTTTTATTATCATCAACTCTTAAAAATTAGCACGTAACCAATTATGTCATTGTTTTGTGTTCTCTGCTTATTTTAAGCCAACTCGTTACGATTATATATGTTCAATTCAAAGGAAAAATGTAATCCACATAGTATACCATATTGTAGGGATACTGTGTCGTTTTTGATTTAAGACCGAAGTTGACCTGTATCTTATTATAGTCAAAATGGCGTGCCACGTGGTTGGAGTAATTAAGCTAGTCAAATCTGTATATTTATTCCCTTTTTGTTTCCTCTTCCTTGAACTTTTTAACTTCTGAGAATTCTGGACCGTTATGTTTACGAATGGTACGAATACGAATACAAAGTATTTCGATAAATGCTTTATGTTTGACTTAAAGATAATTAAACAAACTTTTGTTAAGAAAACATGAATGTTCTTAACTAAAACACCTGTGTCGTTAACAAAATATAGATTTTCTTTGTTCGTAAATATATATATATTTTTTTGTAATATGTTCGTAAATATTACTACATGATATCTTACATGAATATAACTTCCCACGTTCTCAATACTAATTTTCATATTTTTCAATTTATTTTGATTTATTTATTACTTCAGTAGATCGTCTATCAGTAGACTTCTCCGGGAGGGTTATTATGCCATAGCTCGAACTTATTTTCCACAACAGAAACCTGCAAAAGTTGAGGAATTAAGTCAAATGTACACCTAATTTTTAAACGAAAGATCTTTCATGCATTTGAACTTGCATTATCCACGACCCATACAAGCACGTTTTAACATAGTTATCCATAGATTTGAGTCCAAAGAATAAGATCAAAGGTACATAAAACTCCAAACATATAATGATCAACCAACCTATAGTTTTCGGGCCAACACAATACGATTATTCGGTCATAACATGAAACAAGAATGTATCGTTACCAAAACAAGCTTTATTGAGCATTCATTAGTTACATTAAATAGTGTTCATGGTGCTCAAGCAAAGAACGCATGAGAACGTGATAAATGACCCACCATGCATGTGAACCTCTTCTAATAAGCTTACCCATTGACATGAGATGACACCATAAAATTATTGAAAATGACAATTATTATCATATCTACTCTTTTTTGGGCTCATCACATACAATTTATGTGATCATAATTCACAAAACGAAACCTACTTGTTTATTGCTTTTTTTGTTGGAGTACATGATACGTGCGCGTACCCGCGAACACACGGACATTGTTTCCTTTTCTAAGTAGAGACGTATCTACATCTATATACATAATGAGCGATACCCCTAAATTTCTGACTTGAAATTACAACTATACCGTCCATTCACAAAAGATACATATACTTGCATGCCTCAATGTACCATATGAGTGATATGTTTTCGTTCTTATTCATTCTATTACTATATTTAACGAATTAGACTATATTTATGGGACAGTGAAAATTTTATCTACACATTATGGCATTATCAGAGTCAATTTATGTGACCACAAAATAAAAAACAACTTATTTTAATGCATCTTTGGTGGAAGAGTTTATGTTGGACATGTTACGTATATGATGTATACATATACATAGTGTTTTGTCTAAATTTTTGGTTCTAGCTAGCAACAATCCCTATCACTATAATCGTTGGGCCTTATATGTTCTTTCTTAGTTTCTGGTAATTTATTTATATTTAATGTCTCAATGAGTGATGTTTCTAAAATTTTGTTTTTGGTATGTGTGGTCTCTGTATATTTGGATTTTGATAGTGATATATACATATATGGCGAAAAAGTTTTCATTTATATACCAATTTGAATATAGATATTAATTCTTTTTAGTAAAATAACAATTTAATTGCTTTGAAGAACAAAATACATATCTACACTGACCAGTTGACCTTATGCAAAGTTGCAAGCATACCACAATCCACGACTTGAGCCCTGAATAATCATGATACTCATCCCTGTATATTTGATCCATGATGATAGAATCACACCTCCCTCTCCTAGCTAGAGCAAGCTCCCAATTAATTATTGATGAGAGTAAATTCCGTTCAAGGGATTACTCCATCATCTCTCAACCCCCTAGGTCCTTAGGTCGAGTATGTTCTCCGTGGTATTCCGGTACCTACAACTATTCTAGGGATGCTTTTTTCCACCCGAAGCGTCTTAAAAAAAATAGAACTCTTTCACTTCCTTCTTTTATAGAGTAGATAGGTAGTCAAGTGTAGGATAGATCTTTTCTTATGTCATTCTGAAATCCAATTCAGGGAAGAAGCAGTAGTGAAGGGAGAGTTAGAGGGGAGGGGACGGTGAGGCGGTCTGCCTCAGTCAGGCCGCACTCAAGTTAATGTGGAGGGAGATATGAGAATGTTAGAAAATGCATGGGGAGAGAATATATGTCGTGAGCATAATAAATGAGGTTTATTTATAGGGGATACGAAGTGGGACCCCTTTCTAGTGGGATGTCCCCTTTTATCCGGTCATAGCGGCGTTTAGATCTGGACATTGTCGAGTATCCGTTGATTTCGAGGGTCCACCGTCCTGACGTTCCCCTTCGATGGCCAAGTGTTCTTCTGGGTTCGACGCTATAACTCCCTTTTTGTTTAGGGTCATATCTCTCGTTGGGTTCGATGTCATAATACTTTCCCTTCGGGGGTTTCGGTAGGTGTATGGCGCCCTGGGGATTAGATTCGAGGAGGGGGTCTTCAGGGGTCGAAACCTTTATCCCCATATCAATTATTATGCACCCATAAATCAAGTGACATTACATGTACATTCAATTAGCTAGAATTAATCATGCATTTCACATAAACAATTTATGATTTGTGAGATTGTAAGTTGTAACCCTTAGGCAAAACAGGAACCAAACACAAGAACTGACAGATAAGAGATGGATGCTAAACAATTCGTTTGTTTCAGCAGCCGTTGTGCAAAAGCATGATTGATGGGTGAAATGATTTTTTTTTTTATGGGTGAAATGATTACTACTAATCTACTACTCCTACTATTTGAAGAAAATGTAGTGGCAGTAATAGTATACCTATGTTTTTTCAATAATTTTAAGGTAAAATTATTTTTACACTTAATACCCCCATTAATTATGATAAAGTAGTTTAAAATTTAAATACTGTATCATCAAATGAAAGGTACAAGTAGTGGTATTTTAACACTTAATTTTCATTTTTATCATAATTTTTTTTTTTTACCAAATTTACATTTTTTTAGTATTCCATAAATCTTTATGGCAAACTTTATCCATTTAAACTAACTCACATGTTAAAAATGTTGTTTTTTTTACATCTTTAATACTCTTATATACTTAAACAATTTCATTTCAATTAAAAAATTATAATAATCCACTAATTTTATATTGATTTAATATTTCTTCTTAAACTACTTGCTAACCCAATTGAGAAATATTTCGTGTGACGAGTGGAGTATCCACTTATTTTAATATTTTAAGTGCATTTTTCAAAAACATGGAAAAGTTTTTGTTGTAAAATAAAAAATTCCTAAAAAGAAAAATTATTTTATAGTTCGGGTGAGTGTGGTATGGGTCCGATTTTGTGCGGGTTGGATATTGGATGGGTTCGGATGCTAACTCGTACCCGCACCTAGTGGTGTTATATAAGCCGGGTATCGTAGCTCGGCTTGAATTGACAACAATCGTAGCCGGCTTGCCTCGTTTACGAGTATGTGTCCGAGACAGTCAGGGGCGAAGCCAGAAATTTATATCAACCCGTGTGTTCCATTACTCTAAAAAAAGTTACATGTGTGCGGTATAATTTTGTATGTCCTCCATTCAGGTCAAAGTTTATCATTTATTATTATTGATTTTTGGGTTGTAAATTAGTCCAATATAACGTTGGGGATTTGTTTAAACAATACTAAAATACTATAATAACGATACTATTTTAATATAAAATTTAAATTTTTTCTAATATAGAGTTGTAAAATAGTCAATAAAACCAAATGAGAAAATTTTTGACTCCACGGAGCAAGTAAAACTAAAAGATATACACAAATTATAACATTCTTTTTATCACTGATAAGTCTCTCTCGCTTTTTATTTGTATGGGCTGAATATAAGTTTCTAATGGGCACACACTAATGCTAAAAAACATCACAAACTAACATGTACGCACTTGGTAAATAATGAGAATAGCAGACTAAGAATTTTTATTTTTTGTTGACCCCGTATATTGCACGGGGTCATTGATAGTGTCGCCTGGTGTTATATACTCCGAGTATCGTAGCTCGACTTGACTTGACAACAACTGTAGCCGGCTCGCCTCGTTTGTGAGTATGTGTCCGAGACAGTTTATGCATGATTCATTAGTAAAACGAGTTATGTGTTAGAAGAGAGCTCAACTCGAATATATTATTGAGCTATTCAAACTCCAGCCTTACATAAATGGGGAGGTCAATCCAAAACCTTATTAAAGTCCGATTTACATAACATTACTACCTATCCGCACCCATACTTGATTTACAATCCTAGATATAGATATGGGTGGGGCGGGTGTAGATCTAGTTATCAGTTATCATTCATTTACAATCCTAGATATAGATATGATACTAGCTAGTAAGCACGGGGACTTCAAAATGGATGACGTATCCGTACAGATACGTATCGAAAACGTATCCTGACGGATACTCGAGGGATACATATTCCTCTATTTTTTAATTAAATTAAATCTATAGTGGTGTGTGTTTATGATAATGATGCAGTTGAGATATAAGATATATGTATTTTTGTGTTTATTGGACATTTATATGATTTTGTTTCTTATTTGGTTGGTTAGTATTCATTAAATTTAAAAATTTTTAGTTTAAAATGTTAAATATATTAAAAATATTTATATAAATTAAACGTATCCTACACGTATACGTATCCTATATTTTTTAATTTTAACGTTTCCACGTATCGTCTCGTATTCGTATCCGTACCCGTATCCGTCTCCGTACTTATTAGTATACTACTAGTACCTACATAAATGGGATTATGAAAAGAAGAGTCATGACATATATAAGCATATAGTAGTACAGAAGAAAGGAAGAAGCATGACTGCATGAAAGACTACTTGACCTAGACAAGGTAGGGTGCCTTTTAACTGCAGGATCTTATATAGGTCAGATACACAATCCTCACTACGTCATTTCATATCCATTGGACTCAATCCGTGCTCTCTAGTGATGTTACAAAATTATACGGAAGAGCCATTCACAATATTTATACGCAAGAATCAATATCTTCTTGGGGAATGTATAATATAACCAAGAACAAATAATACTAATATCAATCTTATATTTTAATAATATAATTTTTAAATTTTTTTCCGATATGAATACAATTAATTTAGAGTCAAATAGAGATTAAAAAAGGTCAACGAAATCAAATGGAAAGATTTAACAGGGACGGACGTAGTAATTACGTAATACAGATTTCATCATGAATTCTTCAAGTAAAAAATTAAGGAGAATGGAGTACATGTTACTCTACAAGTGAACATGAATTGTAAATAATCGTGAACCTATATCGAAAACATGGTTCATGTAATTTACGCAAAATTCAATGCTAGTTTCATAGTATAATGATCAGTTGAGCGCATCGACCAAGCAATTGGGTTCACAAGACACATGTTTTGTGCTGGAGCTAGGTTTAGTTCATCTTAAGACCTCAAATAAACCACAATTACCTGGTCTAAAGGTATTCTTTAATGATTATCAAAATCATGTTAAAAACTTTCAAAAACTAACTTTACGCAAAAATAAAGTGATTAACATGTTAAAAACATCCCATTTGATGCTTTACACCAATACATCTCTTCCCCCTCCCTTTTTTTTTAACGACAAATATTACAAATACTCCTTCACTACTGCTATACAACATTCTAAACTATCTTATATCTCCAAACTAAACCGCCTTATATCTCCGCAGAGGATTGAACCCTGCACCTCTCCTTCCACTGGACCAGTACATCTCTTTAATTTTAGTATTCAATATTAATGTAAAAAAAATGATAAAATGGGAGTACAATGTTTCTCCATTTCACAACATTCTTTGGGAGGCGTTTGATTTGCAAGATAAGGCAGCTATTTAACTGTTACTGAATACACAATTTGCATTTGGTTGAAAGAGAGAAGAGGACAAATTTATCCGGCTGCCCGAGTTAATGAGTCGGGGCAGGCTCCTGATTGGTCAAGCCCTATGACGTGTCGATTAAGAGAATTTCCGCTTCATTCTCCATTCTCCACCCTCTCAACCGGATAACTGCTTTCTCCCTCCATTATCCATTGTTGGCTACTGTTCAAGATAAAAGATATACTGTATTTATCTTCCCTATCCCTCAAACAAAGGAGGCGTTTGGTTGAGGAGAACTTGGAGAGAAATACGATAGGCAGATTCTTGTGAACAGTAGCCCAAATCAGATAATGAAGGTAGAATGGTCGTTATCTGGCTGAGACAAGGGAGAAAGGAGGATGAGGAAATTCTCTGGGGTGACACGTCATGTCTTTCCACCAATCAGAGGCCTGCCCAGCTTCATCAACTCGGTCTGCTCAGGAAACTTATCTTCTTTCTCTTTACCAACCAAACCAAAAATCCGTATAGTGCGACAGTTTTTTCTTGGCCTTATCTTGCAAACCAAACACCTTCTTGAGGCTTAGTATGTAGTTATGTACAGAATCCACCACCATTGACAAGATTCAAACTACAGAGGAAACCCACTACGGTAATTAATTTAACCCCATGCCCTCTGAGACAACATCCATTACTACTAATGAATTTATATACTCAACTATTAGTAAGTAAACCCAGCAATTAGTTTGTCATCCAATGCATGTTCTCATGTGTGTGTATCTAACAATCCCACTGATAACAAATGAAAAAGAACGACAAACAAACAAATTCCCTTAGAAATATTCTCAAGGTTTCCACACTTTGCCGACTAAATCCTGCTAGCCACATAGCAACATCCCACCATACTGTACATAGAGATAAGTCTGTACGTAGTACTATAATAGCAAAAAATATATATATCTAATCTAGGGCACACCCATGTTGCGTTTTCTTGTTGAATTCTTTGTGACCAAGTGAATTCTATGCCGTAGAAAGTAGACATATCAACATATATCGTCCTATTCAGATTATGATATTTTCGGTCACGGCTCTTGCAAACAATCATTTCGTTACTTAGAAAGGGACATATCCTTAACTACAAATCTCAAGCCTCATCTAAAGACACGGCCACAAAACAGCCAGACTTCAATTAATGTTTCATCTACTTGTCACTTGTGAAGGGGAGACATAAGTTGGTGCAGCAGTATGGTGGTGGAACGGAAAAATAGAGGTGCATGGTTCAAACCCAGAGACATAAGTTGATTTAAAATGTTGGTATAGTCATAAGTTGATTTATGATGTTCGTTTAGGAGTAGTTGTAATATTTAATGTTTAAAAATAAAAAAGAAAAACTTGTCACTTGTGAAGCAAAAAGGTTGTCTATCTATGATCTATCACAGGCTGCAGAAAATGGGCCTTTCAAGAACAATTGGACTAGACCTTAATATTGGACCAATACTTAGAAATCATGTCCAGCTGTTGTTGGGGATCATGATTGGATCAGCATAAGTGAGGGCCCTAAACATACTTCAGAAATAAGTTATCACCTTGGAACATTAATAATCTTACACACTCACACATTCATTCATTGAGATTGTGATCGGTGCATTCGGAGATGTGTGTTGCTCCTTAGTCCTTATCATGCATTACATACTGATACAAATGCCCCGTGAAAGCTTTATCCACCGTGCAATGTTGAGATGAACACCACAATATCCTTTTCTTCCAGCACAGTGTCGAGCTGCCCACTCAGTTCCCAGTCACAGTCGTTAACAAGGACTAGAACTCCGGGTCTCCTGCAAGTACAGCGCACATATGACAAATGTCATAACTTAGTAAAGTTGTTCAAGAGGGAGGGCACTGGGAGTGTTCTTTATAATCAGTCAGTCAATCAATAAAGACACATATTTAGCTTAAAGAAGCATAATCAATGTATCACAGACCGCAACAAGCATATTTTCTTACGAGTTATTCATGGAAAAGTTTAGTGCTATAGGGTGCATGTTGGTGAAATCCATATGTATGTAGTATCAAATAAATATCTAATTTAAGATTTAAGGAACCTATCTAGAATCATACCAACATTCATAAGCAAGCTTAGCTCCCTGTTGAACTACTTTAAGGAAGAAAAATGTTGCAGGTGCTTGGATACACATGCCACAATGTTCTGAAAGTATGTTCCAGGATAAACATAATTAAATTACTTACACAGTGTCTCCTTCCATAAACATCTCAGGTCTTTCCTTGATCAAATTGGAGCTGACCCAAGAGAGCAAGTGTTTCATGGTTAACTGTATAAAACCAAACAACATATACAATCAGTCAATCATATGCAAGAAAATTTGAAATTCTTGACCAGAAAGGACACAACACTCATGGGCAACAGACCTTGTTTACTTTGTCTTGTGGCTCTACATTCACCTTGTGGATCTTCACAGAATTACACAGAAGCTCCAGCCCACCACTGCACAATGCAAAGATATCAGAAGACGTACATAAAAGATAGGAACCTCAAGTAAATAAAGATGTAATTAATCTGTCATAAGCGGAGAGGATATCATGCACACACAGTACTGTACTTCTTTATTTTACAATCACTTACATTTCACCTATAACCCACAACTATTTGTTTATGGCAAGGTTTATTGGTTTCTTTTGCATGATAATATCAAAAGAATATTATATATGATTGACGTCGTGGTCTTTACAGTATACGTAGACATAAATAAGAAAATAAATAAATAAAACTGGAAAAAAAAAAAAAGAATGAGAGTATTATGTGCTACTACAATTTACAAACATTTCAAGTATATTTGACTTATTAAGCACACACACTTCAATGCTTATTGTGTACATCATCTATTGCATATACTGATATACATTTCACTAACAGGCTCCATATTTTCCTCCCTTTCGTAGGGAGGGCAAGCTATGTTTACTCGGCTTCTTTCAAGTTAAATTTTCAAACATATACAGCTGTACTCGTACGTATATGGTAAGTTTAGACTTCACAAACACATTAGAGAAAGAGAGTGTTTAAAGTCAATAACTCATGAAACATACTCGACTCATTATCCACAAATAAAGTTGAACCTAGCAAAAAATAAATCCATAAGACACAGCTAATCAGAATAATATTCTTCTTATCCTATCAAGCTTAACATTAACACAACTGTATACACACTGCTTCTTAATGCTTCAGAAGAATTCTTCCCCTTCAGTAATATCCTCTCAGCTTCTACTATTCAGCTCACTCTTGTAGCTTGTCATTTGAACATCGGCAACTACAATTGACTAAAATGAATGTTTAAAGTCAAGTTGAATCTTCTTCTCTGAATAGATGAAATCCATTTACTCTTGATGACTTAACATTGGGTTCACATATGTATGTCTTCGTATTAGTTGGTACATGACAGGAGTCATTTCCCTCTCTTCCTTTTCTCATTACAGATAGTTATCGTTAGGCTGAGGAAGCACTCTAAGAACAGCAAAAGCAGTAAATACAAGTTTGATCCAAGCTCTGAACATCGAATTGAACCAAAACAAGGAAATAATAATAATTCTCAAGTGTAAGACTGCAAATCATTTTATATTGAACATCTACTCAAGAGGCCCGCCCAACTTCTTTTCATTTTATCGATTGACAGCAATGATATGCATCAGAGAGTCTAGTCTATATTGATCTTAGCACTTACCAGGAGGACACAAATTTATCTACGAACGAAAAGAAGCATATATTAGAAAGAAAATTGGGTAGCAAAATTAAATTAGGAATTAGGATCAACCTTCAATCCACAGCCATCTGTTCATCATCATGCGTCTATTTTGTTTAGAGTAAATTCATGTAGAGGAAAAATTGAAATCAACGGATAGCATATATGAATTAATGAATACATACATGTTTGAATTCAGCTTTAACAACTACTCCTAGAATTTGATATTTAGTTTCTCAACCTAGAAGAAAGTAAAATTTAGCGATAATTACAGATAGATAAATGCACCATAGATTAACAAGAATACGAGAACGAAAACGAAGAGAAGAGAATTACCCGAATTCGAGAGTGAGCTCCATTGCCGGAAGGAATCTAGTGAATACAGGCAGCAGGGTTTTGAATTTCAGAGGCTGCTGCTTCTCATGATGGGGGCGAAAGAAGCAAAAGTCGTTTATTCTGCACTTCAACAAGAGAAATAGTATAATATAAAATTCAAGTATAATCGAACTAATCCACTCGACCAAATGCTTGAACCGGAAATCTTACTTAATTTGACTTCAAGACCCTTACTAGTTACTACTTACTCCCTTTCATTAATAACTTTCTAGGGGGACTATTCATCGGGACCTTTGACCACGTATAACTTTTAAATTAAATCGTATCAATATAAATTAAAAGTTGATTATGAAAATATACTCCATTTAATTTCATAATATAATTTTATTATATTTTTCTCTAATGTAATTTAGGAGTTATACGTGGTCAAAAGTCGCGATGAATAGTCCCCTTAGGAAGTTATTAATGAAATGGAGGTAGTATATGAATTTTTTTTACTATTTTATAAATAAACCTACATTATACACTATGTTTTAATTAATTAAATTTAAACTTTTAATTACATTATACACAATACACAACGTTTACAAACTTTTTCAAATTACATCACAAGGTGATTATAAACACACACATTCTCCTCCGTAAAGCGTTTTCTCTTCCTTTTTGAATTAATTGGAATTTGTTTATTTTGAAGGGATTTAGAGAGAAAGCGCAATCTAGAGATCAAATTATTGTCAGGTGCATAATCAGATTAAGAGATTGAGAGAAAATCTCAGATAGTATCTTTTAATGTGTACCCCGTACATAAATAATTAAATTGTTCTTTAATGTGTATGTGTGTCATCGAATATCGTACTGCAATGTATAAAAAAGAGTCTCCTATCTATCATTCATCTTTGGCCCATCCTTTTACAACCCAAACCCCCAACAAATATACATTACACTGCAGTCCATGCCCCCTCGAAATTTCTAAAATGCCCTCACTTTTTGGGTACTGTGGTAATGTTTTTATCCAACGGGCCTACTTCACTTGAAAATGTCATTTGTTGTTGTTAGGACCTAGTATTTTGATGGACAACATAAGCATAAAGCTATTTAGTACAAAATAATTGCTAAGTACTCTTAAGTCCTAGTTTTGATATATGTAAAAGAGTAAGCTTACTATCTGTTAGGCTTAGTGACTTGTGTAGTAAGTTAGACTTTTACTTATAAGTTTATTTTTGGAGATCATTCAGCAAGGTGATCATCTAAATTGAACACAAGATCAAGTTGCATGCATCAGGTCAACTCAAGTCTTATTCTCCACAAAGCAATACCTCATAATAACTCATAAAATGACCTACTCCAATAATTAACTCTATGAAAATAGAAGACCAAGAAAAGTAAGGGTTTCTGAATACAAGAGCTCAGAACAAGTATTTTTTTTTTACTACAGCTCTCTGAAGGAAATTGACTCAACATGCGTTGAGTGACAAGTTTCTTTAAGTGGCTCACTTAATGCTTTCTAGCCGTTTGTCTATTTGAAGAACAAACGTGAAGATTTTACCTAATAGTACGGTGCATTTAACGCATTTGCATGAATTGATCTTCTTTTTCAGAAGAAGACAAGAAAACTCGAAGAACTATTACAATGGTGAAAGTGACATGCCAAAGATTTGAACTTACAGTCTAACGGATTCAAAATTCAAACGACACTATTTCTCACTATAAATACGGGGATTTAGAACCCGAAGGACACACCAACACCGAACATCAATCAAAATCTTCAAATCTTTAAGTGTTCAAGACTCTTGATAAGAATCGAGATCGCGAATCGAACTACGCTTATGATAATGTGCGATTTAAGGAGTAAACGATTCGGAAAGGGGTCAAAAGGCGTACGTCGAAGCGGTCCGGTCCTCATATTGGCAAAGCCGTTAGTACTATTAGTTAGTTTAGAGTAGTTACGATATTTTATTATGTCTTTTGTCTTTTATATAGATAAGTTGCGATTAATTAATTAGTTACTTAAGTTATTAGAAGTCTAGTTGATATTCTTTGCTTATTGTCCAAGTCTCAAACGTCTATGAGCCTATATAAGGCCACTGGCTTCGTTTGCATTAGATTATTCAAGATATATTCAATAAACATATTTAGGGTTTTTTACTCTTCCTTCGATTTTCAATACAAAACACTTATTATGTTTTGATTATTAACCCTTTAACGAAGGGCCTGAATCTGAAATTAGAGGTGAATTTACGAGTAGCGCCTGAGCGAACGAGTAAATTCGTCTATCCAAATTAATCACGGAGTCTATCAACTCTATAAAGCATTTTTTAGTTGCGACCAAATTAACTCTTTGATCTAAGTTCTTGGTGTCAAACTTGACTAAATACTCTGTCGAGGAGTTGAACAATTGATCTTAAATTGTGACCAAATTAGTGTTCATTCTTCTAAACAAGTATAAATCCTAGCGTTAGGAAGATCACAATTACTTTGTACAAGAGTATATCATTTTGATCATTCCACCTTTCTACTAATAAACTACAAAGTTTCTGAGTAAGAAAATATATATACAGTAGAACCTGTATAAATTAATCCTGGAAAAAAATAATAACCTGGATTAAATAATACTTCAATTATTTTCGGTCCCGACTTGGGACCAACGTGCTAAATTAATAACCTGGCTAATATTATAAGATAATAAATTTTCTTAAAATCTAATAGGTCCCATCCGATATATAAATTAATAATTCACTAATTTTATTTTAAAAAAATTTAACTATATTACACAAGTTTCTTGAAAAAAAATGACTCCATATAGTTAATTGCCTCTTATGACATTTATATTTCTCTGGACAAGATGTTTAAGTTTCCCGAGTACGTGCAGTTAGAAGGTCCGACGTAAAATGCTTATGTTGTAGTAGAAAATTATTCAATGTGAGTGTCGCATGTATTGCTTCTTTTCGGCTAACAGGCTCCAATGCGATACTATCATCTTCAACTTCATCATTTTTGTCATGTCCCGCATGATTTCTATTATAAGTTGCTCATCGGTCAGCAGCTAAGTCACTTCATTCTCTCTCGGGTAGTTTAAAAGGTTCTGAACATCCATTTTGTTACGATAATTCAACTCTCTAATTAAGACTTGGAACAACTGAATGCCCCCATCGTTCAATGGAGAAATTTCTGTATTTTACTATTCGTGGTTCGAAGCTTGCAATGACGAAAACAATTAGCAGTTGCATGCTTTTCAACATTAGTTGTCCAAGCTGAAATTGCAAGATTGATTGCTTGCAAGATGTTTATCTTCTCTGGATTGGAAATATTATTTTGATATTTTCTCCATATATTACATAACGACCATTTTTTTAGAAAAAATTACTACATATATATTTTCCTTAATATAAGTTTCGCTTATTGTTTGAAAGATCGAAACGAAGTTTACATATTTACGAATTAACTATTATGTAAATTAATAAAATATTAATTTATGTATAACATAATAATTTTTTACGGTCCCAAAATTATTAATTTCTAGATATTATACTTAGTAACTCATAACATCTACCTTTAAATCACGGTTACATGTAAGTATAGCATGTCGTTCCACCTATAGTTGTAAAGTAACATCTTTGTCCTCCTTGAATTTAATTAATTTATGACTTCGCCTCTTATCTTTTATGTTGTGTGGTGCAGTTAAACTTTTTGGTGTAGTGGAAGAGAACATTCATTGATTTGTTGGAAATGTACGTAGTGGAAGAACATATCTTGGTTTGTGGTTAGAAACATACAGTATGTTGGTTCGTGAGATCACTACGTGACCTGAAAATTAATCATAGATATTGATAGCCAGGGATAACTACCCACTTTATTAACTGCAGCATGCTGCAAAAACCCGTTATGTAAATTCTCATTCTCATTTTTCCAGTCTCAGAATATATAGCTGCAGCATCCTACAGAGTGGTGAGACTAGCTACCTTTCTCTTTGCTCAAGTCGCGTATTGGTTTAATCATATATAGTACATGAACGAATGAATGATCAATGGATATTTAGTGATATTTAGGGCATAGCCTTTTGTTTCTTTTTTCTATTTATATTGGTATCCAATTTTGGCGACTAATCAGCAGATTACTCCCGGACACTTTTTGAGGGGGCGGTTCTCCCAGTAGTGTTTTACATTCACAAGACTCGAACCTGAAAGTTTGTTTAATTGAAGTCAAGTCCCTTACCATTTGAACTAACAACGACCATTGGTGGGGCATAGATTTTTCACTTGTAGAAGCTCATAAATCATAACTATGTCAGGGGCAAAACCCATCTATTCTTGAGAAGTTACAATCACAACTTTCTCATGAGTCATGACAGAACAAGAACAAGCATGCATCTAACCATTCTTAATTAAGGTGTGTACTCACTCTTAACGCTAAAAAAGGCTGCTGCCGGAGGAGTGTAACGAAAGCAGCCTGAAGAGAGGAAGAATCATTTCGTGTATTCAACTGTAATAAATTATCTTGGTGAAGCAGATCGATAAGGGAATACAGAGTTTAGGATTTTAATTTGAATCTCAAGATAAATCAATGGCTGAAGGTAAAATGGAGATCTGTCCATTAGTTACTTCCATTTCAACATCCTCAGTAGCTGAACACATTTGCAATATAACTTCACTGACGTACCTTGACCCCCTTCATATCCAAAACTTCAGCCGGCTAGCGCAAGTGAAATAGCTGCTCTTTCTGGACCCTTAAATGTCCACTGGGAAGCAGCTTACTTCAAGCAAACAACATCATGCCGAACAAGCCTCACCTAATTACTCGAGTGCAATGACATCTTCTTAAAAGCTGGAACTCAATAAATACTTAATAAATACACAACAAATGCATAGATGCGCGATGTAGCTTCTCCACATAACAATATAGGCACCTGATCGATTCCTCTATGTAATAGTTTAAGAAAATTAGGCTCAAGATTTCATCATATCTGAATTTCGAGCTGATTTAAAAGGTTCATTGTATTTGATGTTCACAAAATTGCTTCAACTCTTTAACCTACTATTATAAACATCTCAGGGGTCATTGTATTTCGTAGTGTGGGGTGTTTGAAATTGTCACTTATCGCCGACTCATAATTCATAATTAAACACCCCTAATTAAATATATACAACTAACCACTTTACCTAAGTACTTGAAACCTTTCCTTTTTTGTCCATATAAACATGATTAATTAAATATAAATGTGCGTTTGTCTTGGAAAGGAAAAAAAAGCATATATACACTCCAAAGAAACATGCTTTGTCTTCTCTAATTATAGCCTTTCATCTTGATTAATGATAGTAACAATTCATTAAACCAACAGAAGAGTGATTAATTAACCAACATCAGTCCATCACCACGTGCACGGTGCACCACCGTACCACTAGATATGGGCGACCCTCCTCCACCATTAGCACCACCACCAAGACAGCCACAATCTCCTACGCTGCCCTCCCACCGAAAACGAAAGAAAGCCTCCTCCAGCAGTAGTAGTTCAGGCAAGCATCCATTATACCGGGGAATCCGTAGGCGTAGTGGCAAATGGGCATCCGAAATACGAGAGCCCAAGAAAACAAATCGTATCTGGCTAGGTACCTACCCCACCCCCGAAATGGCTGCTACGGCCTACGATGTGGCAGCCCTAGCCTTGAAAGGAAAGGACAATGTCGTCCTTAACTTCCCTGATCATGTCCTAAACTACCCGGTCGTCCCTGCCTCCTCCTCACCACAGGACATACGCAGGGCGGCTGCTGGAGCTGCAGCGGCTCTTAATAAGTCAGCATCTGGGAGTGAGATGGAAGATCATGATCATGATCATGCAGGTGGTGATTGGAATGTTGTTGAGAGCAGTGCTGCTGCTGAGGATGGTAATAATAATCATCACTATATAGATGATTATGAGCTGTTCGACATGCCGAATTTGTACATGGGTATGGCGGAGGGAATGCTTCTCAGTCCGCCCAGAATGGACTCGCCGCCGTCAGAGGACCCGTCCGATGGGGCGGACAATATCTGGACGTAGTGATACTACGTACTCATGAGTCATGATCATCATTTCTTTCTTTAATTTCTTGTTTTTATATACTACTACTAGTAATAGTATATTATTATTACTACTACCTATTATTAGTAGTAATGTTTAATTCCAGCCTAAAATGTCAGTTTCTCGATCGTCTCTCTCTTCTATTCTCTGCAGTGCACTAGCTAGCTAATTCTGTCAGAATGACAGAGACAAAGAAACTTGCCCAATCGAGTAATATTCTCTCAACTGCTCTATATAAAATATACCAATAAATAAAAGATAATACTGTAGTATCATACTACTAGTACTACTTTATTCACTATCGATCAAACATTATTAACTCTGTCTGTGTGTTACTTTGGTTTCATTAATTGATCAATCCACGGTCCACCATACATTTTTCTAAATTGTTATAGTTATTCTTAGTATAATTTACCTTTATAATCTGTGTCTAGCCCCAATTACAAATTGGGTTTGAAACGCAGGGGTTATAGTATAATCTGTCAATCTCAATATGAAATCTCATATATTTCATTTATGTATGTAATTTTCACAATTTAGATGTCATGCTCCTTTTCCTTTTCCAATCATCGATTAAACCGTACGATGCTATTTATGTGTAAGATCAAATGGACATTTTGTGTGATATTATAAAATGATTTCACCTTATTTTACTGTTTAATCATATACTTCCTCAGTTTCATTATAAAGTTTCTAAGGGGATTATTAATCGCGACATTTGACCACGTATAACTACTAAATTACATTAGAGAAAAATATAATAAAATTATATTATGAAATTAAATGAAGTATATTTTCATAATTAACGTTTAATTTATAGTGATTCAATTTAATTAAAAAGCTATATGTGGTCAAATGTCGCGATGATTACTTAGGAACTTTGTAATGAAACGGAGGAAGTATGTGTTTGGTAAATACTAATATTGTAGTGATTAATTTGAAAAATTATTTTCCGTAGTTTAGTAAAAATAAAGTAGTCGTCGGTCAACTTAAAAACTTTCAATCACCTTATAATTAGTATTCAATTCGTTTTGCCAAACAGACACTTCGTATGTGTTTAATGTGATCTTATTATTCACATTATTAACCATTAGATTATATAAAATGTTTTTTCTAACGGTAAAGTATTATAACTATTCCTATACAAACATGGTAAACCACCTTGTGACTCCACACCTATACCAACATTATAAACTATACAACCTTGCACCTCTACTTTTCGGCTTCAACTCCAATTAATGTGTTTTTTTTTTTAAATAAATAAGATGAATAATTATTCAATTATCAATCACTTAATCATATCATTTTACCGATCAGACACTTCATATAAAGAAAACGGAGAAGATATAATATTGTATGTCCATATATGGTATTTTGTTTATGTATTATTTTTTTTTTCCATTTCTGGAACTAAAATTGTCAAATGTTGATGCCTTTCAAAGTTGCTCATTTTTATATTTGAAAGTTAAGTTTATGGTTGCAACTTGCAACAGACTTTCTCGAAATATCTCTTGTCTTTGTCATACATTTGAATCATTTGATTAAAATAGAACAGTGCACAGATCAATATAAAAGTAGCCAGGTTTAATTTTAGCCTTGCTTTCAAATATTGATCGTGTGGAGGGATATATAATTGACCTAATTATCCAGTTCGATTTTTTTCGGTCAACATCTGTCAATTTTGGATTCCAATTACTTTTAAACCATAATGATCAAATATTTAATAAAACTATATTATGAATATTTAGGTTCTATATTTTCATGATATGATTTCGTCAAATACTTTATCATTATAGTTTAAGAGTAATCGAGAGTCAAAGTTGAAAACTGTTGACCGAAAAAAATCAAAGTGGGTAATTTACAGTAGAACGGAGGGAGTATGTCATAGAGATCGAGTAAAAATAGAGTCGTGATCTTGCTTTCAAATACTGATCATGTGGAGGGATATATATGTAATAGAGATCGAGTAAAACTAGAGTTGTAAAATACGCACAATGGTTGGCCAGTTTGTTAAATCTTACTCTTAGTTGCATTATACGGTTTAACATAGTTCACGTGGTTTGCAGGCTATTACGTGAGCTCGATAATTTTAACCAGTACACACTCAAAGGGTAGCGGTGTGGGTTCCCATGTTAAAAAAGTTGTAAAATGCCAGAAGTACGTATTGTTGTTCTGATTACATTTATATAAGAGAATTATACAAGGAAATATACTAAATAGATAACAGAAATAGCAATAGCTAGAGAATGAAGTAATGTTAAAAACCGAATGCAAGAAGAGTAAAAACTCACCGTCAAATGTTAAACAAACCAAAATAACACAACAACTTTCAGATCAAATTCATGGATGAGGCAGCCATTAAACCGCTTGCCCTTAAGCTCTATTTACCGCCTTCGTATGCTTCAGACCTCCAGTGGACAATAAACTCTTAAGGTACAACGCTTAATCACTCTTGCCACATTGCCACAGGAAGTTACGATGACAAATCCGTCTAGCGAAAACTGGAACGCGTAATTAGCTAAATGTTTGAAGTGCATATGTGAAGTTAGTGGAGAAGAAGCTGGAAAGACAAAGGACATTCAAACTAGAAAAGAGCAAAACATAGCTCACGGGAGCTAGCCACATTATGGATATTTCGGTCCGGCATTCACGGTTCATGTGTGCGCACGCACTCGCATAGAAGTCACACAAAGTCGTGCCCCCGAGCTAGGTTTCTCAAGCTAGCAACACAATTTGAGCACAATTGTTTACATGAACACATATAAGCTAGTGAAACTTTTCAATCTTTTTCAATGTGGGATAAAGTACTCCCAACCACACCAGTTTTAATTAAATTAATTATCTTTCATGGAGTATACAGGGTTCGATCCCCAGCGGAGTCATAAGATAGTTTAGGTGTGCAGATATAAGGTGGTTTAGGATGTTGTATAGTAGTAGTGTAGGAATAGTTGTAATATTTGCCTTTTTTTTAAAAGAAAAAAAAAACTTTCATGCCGAGAATTAATTTACTCGCAACGAGCTCAAAAACATGAAAAAGCCGTGTAATGTAACCTTCTCTAATTAATACTCAAAGTTCTCCTCTTAACACATAATGTGTCTAGTTGACTGAATTTTACCAGATGTGAATGTCGTAGATGTACAGGTCAATACTCCTGCCAGTCATTTCAAACTACTTCGTAAGAGAGTTGGAGCTAGCATGATTGTTTACTGACTTGAATTTGTGGTAGTTCATATGATAATTTTTTGTGTTCAGAACTGAAACAAAACCAACTAGTGTGTTACGAGTATTAGTTACGTTGTAATTGAAATTGGTGTAAGAAAGCTCTGGTATGATATGAATATATCGATGGTTATAATCTAACAACATGTTTCCATATTCACATTCCAAAATTATAGGATGTATGGAGGAGGTATAGGATGGTATGCGATCTGCTGTAGTTTCAAACACAAACATACTTTTGGAAAAAAAACACACTAAAATAAATTTTCGTCTAACTTTATCAAATTATATAAACGTTTCTATGATCAATCAACTCAAACAATTCTAATTTTGTATCATTACCGACTTTAATGAATGCAATGTTTAGGAAATCACTAATCAAGAAAACGGAAGAATATTTTATAAATACTTTTAAACACCGAAATCAACACCGACAAGTAATTAATTAGAGTTTTGGCCAAGTATAATCTCTCAAGCTCATAAAATTTTATACACTTTTCATTCTAGGTGTATCATAAAATTTTATTCAATTCCTAAATGAAAAAATTATCTCACATGTAGATGTTTACTTTGCATTTTACCTACTGTTAATTCAACAATTACATCTAAATCAAAATCTATAACGTTTTTAGGTGTTAAACAGTTAGACGACCCTTAATGGGCACCGGGCTCCATTGGTGGTGCGACGTCCACCACCAAAACCTCACCCTCGGCGTGGGACGCCCTCACGCGGAGGGCGATGAATCTGTTTCCCTTTTTCTTTTTGGCAGATGTGGAGCTGCCACGTGGAAACTCCACAATCATTCCTCTTTTTTTTTTTTTTCAGTTTTTCTTTTACTCATTTTCTTTTTCATCCAACGCCGAAAAACACCGATATAACTTTAAAAAACAAAATGTAAAAAATAAATAAAAATCACCAACGACGTTATTTTTTTCAAGATCTATGAATAGAGACAACTCTTGGATATTTTTGGAACAACCCATCTCCAGATTCCATTTCTCTATTAATTAAATTTGAAGTACGACTTTGTAACCACTGGTGGTGGTCTTACATCGAAGCTTAAAATTGACATCTATATGTAATTAAAGTATCTAAGAATGGGTCGATGTTATAATACTTAATTTAAGAGAGAATGAACCAAGTGTAATTAAACTATATGAGGGGTTTAGATGGAATTGACTTTAAAAAATTTATTTTGTTCACTACCTTACATATTTTTCACTATTTTGTAGTTTAATAATTTTATTTCAGTTAAAAAATTAATGTATATTACTAACTTTATATTATTTTAATTTTTTTAAAAAAGTTGTAACTTTAATGTATTATGGCCTATGGGAGAGTGGAGGAAACAGTATCTAATATGAGTGATAGGACAGGTGGCTTGGCCAGGTGCGAAAGAAATATCCAACGTTAAAAAAGCTGTTTTTTCTCACGTTGGTGGAGCCTAAGGGATATATTAGTATTAGTATTATTACCTTATTTAGACTAATGATCATTACGCCTTATTTAGAGTTAACGATCATTACGGAAAATTTTAAAGTTGTTTATAGTTTTGTGGGCTAATACAGAAACAGAATCTCATTTATTGATGGAGAATGACGATTTCTTTTGTCCTATTATACTCTCACTTCGTGATTGATCGATTAGAGTAGTTTCCATCTTGAGACTTAATCGAGTGAGTGACCCCAAACTTTGAACTTTAGACGGACCCCGTGTGGCAAACACTTTGGGCAGTAATTTAAGAGTTATTACTACTCTAAAGAGGTAAATAGGTGAGTGAAAATGTAAAATGAAGATGAATTTGAGAGTTTAAATTGAGTGTGAAACAGTGAAAATTGAATAATTAATTTGCCTATGGAACAGTGAAAATTCGTCTTTTAAACATAGCAAAACGTATTGACAGTCATTTAAGAGTTACTACTAATTTAAAAAGGTGAGTGAAAATGTAAAATGAAGATGAATTTGAGAATTAAAATTGAGTGTGAGACAATAAAAAATGTCTCACTTATATGTTACCAATTCGTCTATTACACGTTAGTAGTTGAATAATTAATTTGCCTTATTATATACTCTGACTTCCAACTATAGTGTCTTCTAGACATTAGGGGGTGAATCATTGATCCACCATCTAATTATTCGATGTGGGACACTAGTTGGGTGAGAAAAAAAATTGCACGAAAATGTGGAAAGTTGTGATTGAGAAGGTTGAGAAGAGGTTTGTAAGTGGGAGAACAAATATTTATGCTTTGGAGGTAGAATTGTCTTGCTAAAATCGGTGATTGGTTCCTTGCCTTTATATCCTATCCGTTTTACATGCACCTTCTTCGATAATCCGTACGTCTCTTCATCTTCGGGCAGAGCAAAGAAAGTGGTTTGAGTAACATGGGAGAATGTGTGTGTGCCAAAAGAAAATTGGGGTTATGTGTATGTGATTTAAGAATATTCAATCTAGCTTTACTTGGAAAATTAGTGTGGGATCTATTGAATGGTTAAAGGGACTTTTGTGTGTGTGTGTTGGGGGGGGGGGGGGGGAGTTTTAGAGTCTATGTATGGTTCAATTAATTGGGAATGAGTGAGTGAGTGTTAAGAATTAAGGGCATTAAATAAAAAATTACTTGTGGGTCTTCTTGGCGGTGGAACCTAATTTCAAATGTTACTTTGAGTTCTTGAGTTTTTTAGAGTTTGAGTAAAACTATTGGGTCGGGATCAGATACTAGTTTGAGTAAGAGTTTTAACAAAAATATGACCCATGCCTTAACAGGTTTTTGTCTAGTTTGTAGATAGCTCGAGTCTTGAACCTAGGGCTGAGCACAAAGCAGCCCGGACCGAAAACCGAACCGGAACCGGACTGAATTTTTGGGTTTGGTCCAGACCGGACCGCATACGGTCCGGTCTTCAGTCCTGACAATTTTAACTTTTCGGGTTCGGTCCGGGTCCGGTCTAAACTCGGAAATTTCCAGGTTGGACCGAATTGACCCGGAAGTTCTTTTATTTTTTAATTTTCCCTTATCTTATCTAAGTTCCAAATCAAAATCACACATATAACCCACGTCTTACTTATTGTCTAAGAGTCAAGTACACCTCCATCTTCAAACCTAAGTCCATTCACACCCAAGCCTTGCCTCTTCACTTCAGTCTTCACCATGTGTCACGCTTATGCCTCCGCCTCTCCACTTTGCTGTCGCCCCTTCAATCTTCATCACCACAACCTCTTTCTCGTTGAGTTTGGGTTCGCGTGCCCAGATCCAATTCACTTTCTCGTTGAATAAGAGATCTGGTGCTTAATTAATCTTTTTTTTTGAGAGAAGATTAAAGAAGATGGAAATGGAGATGAATCTTTTTTAGGAGAGAAGATTAAAGATGGAGTTGGAGTTTGGAGAAGAAAGGAGAGCTAAGATCTGGTGCTCAATCATTGATTTTCACGTTAATGTGATAGCTTTTGTCCCCTGGCCCTTTCTCAGTCTCATCTTCTTGCTATTTCTTTTCATTTTTTTTTTAATTCTAGATATACCATATTCGGTCTTGACCGGGTTTGATCCGGACCGAACCAAAATATTCGGTTCGGTCAGGTCCAAACCCGGTTATATGCGGTTCGGTCTTCGGGTTACAAAAAGGATACCCATTACAGTCCGGTCCGGTCCAGTTTTGGACCGATGCTCACCCCTACTTGAACCAACCAACAAGATGAAACTTTTCAAGCAAACAAAAGACTTGCAATTTATAAAACATACACAGATGATGTCGTGATGACTTTTTTTTTTCCAACTTCCTCAATAAGCTGCTTTAGTTATAGCACATCTTATATAAACTCATCAGTGTTAAAAGGCAAATCTCCAAACCTATCAAATAGCAAATCCAACATTTATTCTCAACTTTCCTTCACAAATCACCACTGATATTTTCTCCAGACTTCCCATCAAAACTATTGTTACTTACAAGAAATGGCTCAAGCTCATTACTAGTCCCGAATTAATAAATTCCCACCTTTCCAAATCCACCCCTGGCATAATTGTATGCCTACCTCTGACAGATGCACCTCTATGCAAAATCATCGAATTCGAAGATGTTCTTGGCCTTCAACACCACGATCTTCACTATAAAGCAGTGACAAATTTCTTGGCCTATGCATGGGTGTTGTGTTCCACGGAGGGTTTGCTTTCCTAGACCGACTCGGATGCAAAACACAAAACTCTTTATATATGCAATCCAATCACACGCAAGCGCATAACTCTTCTAGGACTTGATGGCATCCAGAGTACCCCAACGTTACCACATATGGATTTGGGATAAGCGCAGTGAGTTGCCAATACAAAGTGGTTAGGATCTCCCACAAGTCACTGTATTATATGAGACCGATATAAAGATTGATTGTATGGTTTACACGCTTGGGACAGGCACCTGCATGCAGATATGTAGAACCAAATCAGGCATATGAATACATGTTCTTTCGTGATGACATGCACGTTCATGAACGGGAAACTTCATTGGTTGGCTGGAAATGCAGAAGAGAAGCAAGTGATTTTGTGCCTTGATGTTGAGACAGAATGTTTCATGCTGTTTGCCTCACCACCATTTCCAACACATTTTCCTTACAATGGGACTCTTATGATAGTTTTTTTTGGGGGAGGGGTGTTTATGTTTTTGTGACTTCACCACAGATCGATGAAGAAATAGCTATGTCGGTAATGAAGGATTATGGGCCGGGTCGAAGAATCTTGGACAAAAACGTTCGTGATTCAAAGGAGCGATGATCTTTTCGGGATATGTTGCGAGTCCTTTACTCCGCTCAAAGTTTTAAAAATGGCAATATCTTAATGTTATGGGAGTTCCAAGGGTTGTTCTATCATTGCAAGAAGACTGGTACTAATCCGATGCTCGAACTGTTTGAACGTGGTCAATATTGGTCCTTCATCAATGCTCTGCTTCACACTTCTAGTTTTGTTTCACTCCGGAGCTTCACACTGGAGAACGTAAATGCGTTCTAATCAATCTTGGCTCTTATTTTCCGTTTGTAGTATATAAGCTAGTTGTCTTGTACTCCTGTGGCTAAGTACCTGTTTTACAAATTTAGTTTTTTCAAAATTGATGAAAAGTTCCACATACTCATATTTATCAAAATGCCGCCCACACAAAACTCCACAAATTAGACTATTGAGATTTGAGACTATAGCAACCAACTCTCTTCTTATTGTTGAATAGCTCAATTTGCTCCATTTCAAAACTATACAACATATGTCAATAAGCATATTTGCACGCCATACTGACATTTTGTTGGTAGATGAATATTAACCTTGTTATTTAAGGGACCACTATACATTATAATTTGAGAATCAAATCAATCGTTCCATACATTTCTATCCAGTATTAAGTTTTTTCATATTGGCACTAACACGATTTTAATTTATTTAGAGTTATTAAGTTTGTTGAGCTTATATGACACATCTTCGACATCAACAATGAAACAATGACCATCCATAAATATGTACATGTGCGTATCTGCTCAAATTCCTAGCAAACTGTTTTTGTCGTATATTATTAAATATTACTATTAAATATAAAGGACTAAGCTTGTTCTCATGTTTGTCTCAAACGAGAATAAATATTTTTGATTCGCATAAAACGTTAAATTTCAACTTATTTGGATTTGATCAAGTTCTTGTTGCCTAAAATATCCATTGTTCGGTCATAGGGGAAAAAATAAGTAAAAATCTAAAAGTTTTCCGACAAAATTGTCTTATTCGAGTATAAATGTGTTTGATTCACATCGAACATTGCATCTCACTTTATTTTGATCTGATCAAGTTCATGGTGTATAACATTTTATTTGCCGATTTTATGCATCAATACGTGTGCTTACTTGCTCAAATGTTAAAATACGGGTAGAGCTAATTGCACAACAAGAATGTCAATGCTAGAGTAGTCTGTAAGTTTCTGTCAAAACAAATAAAGATCATGAAAGGTGAGTTTCCATAACACGAACTATTTTTGCCCTGGCATTATCACTACTCTTAAAATAACCACAAATTAACTATTTCAACGTATGTGTTTAAGTATTGGGACACAAATTTGATCTGCATGCTTATTTCATTTTATATGAATTGTTCTCTGTTAACTCCAAAGTCCATTCCATGATACCTAGATTCATGAAGCATTACTTGGCCATTCTCACATTTTATCAATTTGTTTTCAATATTTTTATTTTAAAAACAAATTAGTAACTCAAAAGTATTACTTGAAATTAGTGCTACGTAGCATGAAAATCATGAGTGCATTTTCTTTTAACAACAATTTTCATTTTTCTCCATAACCTCGTATTTAGTGTATGTGTATTCACCAAATCCACAATAAATACTCACCACCACTAAGTTGTCACGCTGTAAGTGTACCTAAAAACCACAATCAACCTAATTATGAAACGACAAAAGTAGAAAATTTTATTAAAATACACTCGGTACACTAATAAACTAACCAGTACACACAAAATAACCCAATTAATGACATTTTTATCTACAACCTAATTTTAACAAAAGCCCATAATGTTTTTAGACAACTTTTATACCTAGAGGTCCTATATAATCAGGTGTTTGTTGGTGTAAGTTTACATGAATTACTAAGCAAGAACAAGTTATTACATGTACAAAATGCTTTCAAAAGTAAAAGTATGAAGCTCTATTAATTTGCTAATCTCTCTCTCTCTCTCTCTCTCTCTCTCTCTCTCTCTCTCTCTCTCTCTCTCTCTCTCTCTCTGTGTGTTTATCGTTCGTTTAGGTTTTGCTTGTTTGAGACTCTGAGCGGTACTCTTCGTATGGTGCTTTGATCACTCATCTTGCAGAGTGAGTCTTTTAGTTATTGATATGTTTTTCCCGACGGATTGTATAATGTAATTAGGTTAATTTCGTACATAAACGATATTTTTACGCTAACAAAATAACTGATTTATGTATGTCATGAATATTCTTGATGATAAATTCGTAATGATATCTTTTTTCATGTGTTTTTAAACACAAATTTCAATGGAATATGTTAACGTAATTCCTAGAATCCAATATGCATGATATGTTGATTGATGTGGGTTAACATTTCTATTTGTTTTATTGAGTTGAATCATTCTATATATGTTAATTATATGAATGTTCAAATTACACTATGTATGGATTTTAGCATTTGCAATAAATTGATGTGTCACTTTGTCCTGGAGACCGTCCGAACGGGGAGGGGTTTGCTATCCTAAGCCCTTCCGGTGTATGTGAAAAAGAGTGACGAAGCTCTTTTTGTTCGGTCATAGGTTGGAAAAAAGAAGAGGCCATTTAAAATTAAACGCTACACTCTAGGTACATGGCCAATGAATATCAAGGTCTTTTGTCAATTTTTTAAGCACCATGAACTTTTCAAGATCCGTTGGTCGTTTCATTTAATTGTTTATCTTTTAGAGATCCATTTTTTCAATCAAGATTAAAATAAAATACAGTCATGGATATGTATAAACATCTCTACACACATGCATGTGATTAAGGTTTAGTAGTTAAACCTTTTCGAAGAGTCAGGAAAACTAATAAACACTTTTTTCCAAAAAAGAGTGGGATTGGTTTATATTTTCTAGGGATTCTTCAAAAAACTACTCCCACTGCTGCACCTAATTACGAATTTTCCCCTCCTAGTTTAACAATTACATCTAACCCAATTTCACCCAAAAATGTTGACCAAGTTACAAACCTTAACATTTTCTTCTCTCCCCAAACATGCCCTTACCAATATTATTATTTTACATTTTTTCTTTTTTCATTTATCTTTTCCTTTTTTCTTTTTTTACATTTTCTTTTCTTTTTTTTCTATTCATCACCTTCTTCTTCATCACCAATTTTTCCCGGTACCGGAGTTGTCCAACCGGAGCTGCTGGTCAGACAGAAAAATCTCCGTCGGAGCTATGTAAAAATAGCTACGACAGAGCTGTGTAAAAACTGTCAACAGCTCCGACAGAGCTGTTTTACACAGCTCCGCTAGAGGGAGCTGTTTACAGCTTCGATTGGGGCTGTTTCAGCCCCAACCGGAGCTGTCCATCCCAATCTGGGATTGATAGCTCCAACTGGGGATGAAACAGCCCCAATCGGAGCTGTAATTAGCTTCGATCGGAGCTAATTACAGCTCCAATCGGAGCTGTAAATAGCTCTGGGAGCTGTGCAGCTCCGACTAGAGCTCGGAGCTCCGATCTGTTTTTTCTTTTTTTTTTTTTTTAAATTATTTATTTTTTGGGATTATTATGACTATTTTTTTTGGTTTTAATATTTTTTAGGCTTGTATTGAAATATAAAATGTGTAGGGACTTGTTTACAAAAATATTTTGGATAAGTTTGAAAGTTAAAAAGGTTATGTAGGTTAATTTTGTAAAATAAAAAATTTTAGAGTCAAATGTGCAATAAAGGAAAGTTGATGGTGTTTGGGTGTTGAATAAATCTGAATTTTGAATGAGGGCAAATTTGTCATTTTCAGACCTTAATTCGCTGAAAGTCAAAGTCGTGGGGCTAGATGTAATTGTTTTTCACTAACGAGGAGAAATATGTTATTGTTGAACTAACAGGGGAAGATTCGTAATTGATGAAACTAACAGGGGGTCTGTATGAAAATTACCCCATTTTCTAAGACATAACGTTTGTATAGGTGTATTAAGAGTATGAGTATGGTAGTTATATTTGCAGTTTAAAAAAATAATAAAAACAAAATCTTCGACATCAACAATGGCACAATGATCATCTATAAACATGTACATGTGCGTACCTGCTCAGATTCCTAACAAACTATTTTTGTCGTATATTATTAAATATAAAGGACTAAAGCTTGTCATGACGATCATCATGTTTGTCTCAATCGAGAATAAATATTTTTGATTCGCATAAAACGTTAAATTTTAACGTATTTGGATTTGATCAAGTTCTTGTTGCGTAAAATATACATTGTCGGTCATAGGGGGAAAGGAAAAATCTAAAAGTTTTTATATAAAATTGTCTTATTCGAGTATATAAATGTGTTTGATTCGCATATTTTGATCTGATCAAGTTCATGGCATATACCATTTTATTTTTCGATTTTATGCATCAATGCGTGTGCTTACTTGCTCAAAGGTTAAAATACGGGTAGCGCTAATTGCACAACAAGAATGTCAATGCCAGAATAGTATGTAAGCTTCTGTCAGAGATCATAACATGTAATTTTCCCTAACATGAACTATTTTTTATCTGGCATTATCACTACCCATAAAATAACCACCGAAAAACTATTTCAACGTATGCGTTGAGTATTGGCACACAAGTTTGATCAACATGTTTATTTTATTTGATTTGAATTGTTCTTTGTTCAGTTGATATTCCATGCTACCTAGATTCATGAAACATTACTAGGCCATTCTCATATTTCATCGATCCTTTTTTTCAAATTTTATTTTAAAATATTTTACTAATTAAAAAAGTTGTACTTGAAAAATTACTTGGGGGCATGGGAATCATGAGTGCATTTTATTTTAACAACAATTTTCATTTCCATCCATAACCCCGTATTTAGTGTATGTGTATTCACCAACTCCGCAATAATCAATGAATACTCACCAATAATGAGCTGTCACACTGAAAGTGTAACTAAAAGGCACAATCAACCAAACTATATACATGTACTGACAAAAGTAGAAAATTTTAATTAAAATAAATACATTCGCCACACCAATAAACTAACCAGTACATACACAAAAACCCTATTAATGACATTCTTATCCACCACCTAATATTAGGAAAAGGTCATAATTGATTTTTGAAATTCTTTTATACCTAGAGGTGCTATATAATCAGGTGTTTGTTATTGTAAATTTCCAGGAATTACTAAAAAAGAACAAGGTATTATTCAAAATGCTTTCAAGAGTAAAAATATGAAGCTCTATTTATTTGCTCAGCTCTATATCTCTCTCTTTAATTGTTCCTTTGTTTGTTTAGGTTTTGCTCCTTTGGGACTCTGAGCGGAATTCTTCCTAAGTCGCTTTGATTACTCATATTGCGGATCGGAGTGAGTTTTAGTTTTGAATTGTTTTAAATTTTTTTCGCTCACGAACTGTTTAATGTAACTAGGTTAATTTCGCACATGAATTGATATTTTTGTGCTCACATAATAACTGATTGATGTATGTGACGAAATGTGCTTGATGATAAACTCGTAATGGTATCTTTTGTCATGTGTTATTAAACACAAAATTCAATAGGATATGTTAGAGTTACTAGAATCCAACATGATATGTTGATTGATGTGGCCTAACATTTCTATTTGTTGTATTCAGTTGAATCCTTCTATGTTAATCATATGTATGCTCAAATTACACATCATGTGGATTTTGACGTTTGCAACGATTTGTGTGTCACGAGAACATTGAAATTTAAATGTTATACTCTAGGTACATGGCCAGTGAATTATCAAGATTTGTTTTTATCAATTTGAAGCAACACAAGCTTTTCAAGATCTGGTGGTTGATTTATTTAACTGTTAATTTTTTTATAGATCTATTTTATTCAATCAAAAGAGGAAAAAGAAGTCATGGATGTGTATAATTACATATGATGATTTTCAATGGCATACAACTTATTTTATTTTTGTGACATGCTTATTTCCTTCTAGTACTCATTTTATTTTGTTAAATGAAGGTTAGTATTTTACCATATAAAAAATCTTGTTTTTCTAGGTTACTCGGAATTAATGTGGTGTTAATATATAAAGGGAAATAAATTTAGAGCCATACATTCCTATTTGTATTTAAAAATTGCAAATTCTGATTAAAATAATAAATTACTAGCCTAGTATGTACTTTATTAATTAATTGAATAATTAGTAAATTGTGGGGTGTACATTTGGTCAAATATGTACAAATTTAACTATCTACATCTATTCAAAATGCATGAATGTCTCCAAAATAGAGTTTTAAAATTTTTGTTTACATTTAACAACTGTAAAATTAAGTTCGCATGGGTTATATAAGTATAACTGAGGCGCCAATAAATTTATATTTATAGTTTATTAAGTGTAAAATCAGTTTTACAATAAATTTATCTTGCCTTAAATGTTGTTTAATAATTTGAATACGAGAGAGTAGTAACTATACCAAAAAAGATAGATACCCCAAAAAAATTTAGATAAATGTGTTTCAATTTTTATTTATGCTTGTTAAGAATTTTTTCGATATATACTTTATTAAAAATGTCCTTATTTAGCTTCTCACTATTTCGTAGTAAGTCCATCTTAGTTTTCTTTCGCGAAATGTATCCATTAAAAAATAAATTATATTCAGGATATAGTGGATCCATATTGCGAAAGTTAATTGTGTTATTTTTGTTATGTTCTAAGTTAATTAGTTATATATCCTGAATATTCTTTTTTTTTTTAATGGATACATTTATACCAAAATTTATTCTCGAAATTGCAAATAAAGTTTATTTCATAGCCATAAACCGAAATGTTCCCTAATCATCACCTAATTGATGCTAGGTTCATGGGCATACATAAACTGCCATTAATCATATCAGTAGGGTTCACTTGTTAGCTAATCTTTGTACGTGTGTATGCTTGCTTATATAAAGTTAGATTAGATATATCTATACTTTGTCGCTTATATAAATTCATGAAACTCACTAATCAACAATCATTTTGCAAAATCTTTCATACAAATTAATTACTGTGTGTACACCTTTTAATTTTTGTATGTTAAGCTTTAAAAAAATTATACAAAGTAAAATTATGAAAGTTACGTTAAAATTAATTCACACATAATATTTTCGCCTTTTAAAAGAGTACGGTTTTATAAAAAGAAAATTTTAAATACGAAGAAAGGTAAAAAAAATTATATAAAGTCTGAATTTGTTGATTTCTAGGATTATGATATGTGTTGATAATTTAAGGTTACATGTAGTAGTATAATTTAGATGGTTGATGGCTGGGAATTTTTGTGGTCATGATTTCAGGTTGTTTGAATTACATTTCCCAACAGTATAACTGAATAGTGAGAAAGATGGCTACCAATAATGGGGAAGCTAATGGTAATGGTGAGGCTTCATTCAGACCTCCTCCCATCCCTAACCAGCAGCAGATGAATCAGCTAGAAGTACCTCAGTTGAACGTGCCGCAGTATCATGGTCAGGCTACGCAATTATGGCCGAATTCAGGAATTGAAAATGGTAGCAGGAGGGTAGGTTATTCCCCCGTACCGTCCTCGAGTTCCTCCAGTTTCACCTTACCTGCAAATCCCTTCCGGCCTGCCTCCGAATCATCCTGTGGGGCAGCAGAACTTTGGTGCTACTAATCTTGTGCAATCGCATGCTCAGTCTATATCACAGACCGTGGCCTTTTCCATGGATTCATTGCCACCTCTGAGCCCTTCACTTTATAAAACGGACCAGTTTGCTGCTGATGTGTTTATAGACGATATAAACGCATGTACTAGAGAGTTTACCTGTGCTAGTTCATCAAGGGTTGGAGAGAGTTTACCTCCCCGCAAAACTCATAGAAGGTACAATAGTGATATCCCGTTTGGATTTTCTAGTGTTATGCAGCCTCCAGCGCCAGTTGTGCCATTAAGGAGTCCTGGTGTCTTGGGTAGGTCAGTGTCTGCTAAGCCTGCCCAGCTGGTTCTGAAAGGAGCAGAGAGCAATGGAGAAGGGAATGTAAAGAGAAATACTGGAAGGGATGGTTCGGATGACCTGCTCTCTACTTATATGAATTTGGACAACATTGTTGTGCTCACTTCTTCTGATGAGAATCAGGGAGACGGGAAAGCCAGCGGTTCCCTGACAAATGGATGTGATGGCAATGAAGCAACTGGCGCTGCCAATGGGATTGGGAGCAACATGCAGAATCCTGGGGTCTGGGAAGGACTAACCAGCGATGATTTTGGTGAAGCCTCCACCACCCGACACCATAGAAGTATCTCTATGGATAGTATTATCGGGAATATAGATTTTGATGAGGATTCCTTGGGTGTTCTTCCACCTCCTGGAGCATTAACAACGCCAGGTCATCAACTTTCACCAGCGTTTTCCGTGGATGCAAATGCAGAAGCTTTTGCGTTGGAGTTTGGTAATGGCGAGTTTAGCAATGCTGAGCTGCAGAAGATATTGAAAAATGAGAAACTTACTGAGATAGCTATGACTGATCCCAAGAAGGCAAGAAGGTAATATATATAGTGTAGACCATCCGTAGTTTCATGCAGTATTTATTTCTGTTTTCTTTTTCCTGTATATATCAATGAATTATATATTTTGGGTTTAAGTAGGCATTTCTTGTTTCAGGATGTTGGCTAACCGTCAATATGCTGCTCGTTCAAAAGAGCGAAAGATGAGATATACTGCAGACCTGGAACACAAGGTGCTGACTTTACAGAGTGAAGCTACAACATTGTCTGCTCAAGTTACTATGCTTCAAGTAAGAGCTAGCTAGCTGATAATTTTATTTTCTTCTAGGGATTGAAACACTTGTCTTTGAGATTCTTAATGCCGGTGTGCTACTTTTATTCAGCGAAACGTTGGTTTACTTGGTGCCGATAACCATGAGCTGAGAATTCGTTTGCAGTCCATGCAGCTGCAGTCTCAACTACGTGATGGTTAGTTTTTTTACTCTTCGTGGTTAAATATAGAGTCTGTTCTATTAGTGTTCTAAAACTTCTGCAGCTGATGGTAGTTTGTTGTTATATATTTAGAGAAACCCTGTTCTTGTAATTAATAATTGTCGTCCACTAACTATATATAGAACAGCATAATCAAATTTGCTGGTCTAACTTCTGAATTCTGGACCCCTTAAATCCATTGGCCGTAGAACTATAACCTCTTGGTTATTCTAGCTATATTAGCTTTATATTCCTTGGCTTATTATTTTGATGATGCTTATTCTCTGGATTCTGGTAGTAGAAAGTTTGTAAGGTGTGGTATATATGATGAGTATGATAAGATGCTCTGCTGCAATATTGTTATATCAATGTAATCTGATTTGTTGCCCTACTGACTATGCTTTGGTTTGTTGCAAAGTTTATGAAGTAAGATAGCTCCAGTTTTTTAGTTTACATAGTGTGCTGCTAGATTAATTTGTCATTATAATTTGCTGTTTGCTTTCTCATGAAGATAAGATAATGAATTTCCAATTGGGACAAAGAATTATTGTAATAATTTCATGGTACTATAACTGCATGTGTAGCATGGATGGGAGTAATTACGTCTCGCAGTTCACTACTTCTCATCTGTCGGAATGCGCAGTGTTTGCGCTCACAAATTACTTTCTTCTAGTCTAGTCCTCCAATTCACTTACTTTGAGTTTACCGTGACAGCACTGAATGAAACATTGGTTGTGGAAGCGCAGCACTTGAGAAATGCAATGGCTGAATTTAATAGAGGATTTCAATAGCTCTCAGACAGCTCCCAGCCCTCTGAGCGCACTTTAAGCAACATGCAGCACTCCCAGCAGCAGTCTCATGAGAACGCGCAGCAGCCAGTGGAGGTACAGCTGCAAGCCTGTAGCTTTGCAGAGTGGTGGAAAGGAACCAGAGGCTTTGATGGGGCACAGTCAATGTTGTCTGGCTTTTTTTTTTCCATCTATCAGTTCTGCGCCTTCATTGCGATGTGTTTAAGTTTGAATTCTACATTTTCTATTCATCTAGCAAATTTATCCATAATTCTTAGTTTTGCACCTTCAATGCGATACATTGAAGTTCGGATTCTATATTTTCTGTCATCTAGCATATATATTTTTTCAGAACTTGTAGTTTTGCACCTTTAGTGTCCTTTTGTTTGAAGATGATTGGTGCTGACTGCATCCTGGTATTTGAGATCCAATGAACCTGCATTTTCTGAAAATTGCTATTATTATATTTTTGTTGTTGAATTAAGATAGTACTAGCTAGATGATTGATGATTCCTTTGCTGGGCTTATGAAGTTAGGCTTTGTTCATGTTCAAGTGATTCTGTTGTTACATGTAACTTGCACTCTGCTGAGATTCAATGGATGCTGTCCTAGTTTCTGTTGAACCAGTGTAAATCTAATAACTTAAACTGTTCGTGCGACACAATACTCCATGTGGCTTAACCATCTTTCCCTCGTTTCTACTGTGAGTCGAACACTCGCACAAAATATTACTTCAAACTCTACTCCGAAAATGGCGAATCAGGTAACCGTCGTGAATTGACCACAGCGGAGATGGTGGGCATACCTCCAGTGAAGAGAGAATTCCTCTGCCCTCCACCACTCAGGTCCAATGACAGAGATAAGGCAAACGACGGTGTTTCTGCTCCTCTTGTGAAGGAGAAGAAATCACAACAAGTACAAAATATGTTTGATTCGCATTGAACATTGCATCTCACTTTATTTTGATCTGATCATGTTCATGGTGTGTAAAATTTTATTTGTCGATTTTATTCATAAATACATGAGCTAATTACTTGCTCAAAGTTCAAATAACGGTAGTGCTAATTGCATAGCAATAATGTCAATATATTAGTAATTTGTATATTTTTTGCGCTGGCAGTATCACCACCCTTAAAGACACTCACTACACCAATAAACTAACCAATCACAAAAACCATATTAATGAAATTCTTATCTACACAACTTAATTTTGAGAAAAGCCCATACCTGTTGATTGCCAACCTTTATACCTTGAGGTGCTATATAATCAGGTGTTTGTTAGAGTAAGTTTTCAGGAATTACTAAACAAGAGAACAAGGTATGACTGATTTTTGCGATATTTTTGCGTATATAAAATGATATTTTTGTGCTGAAATAATAATTGATTTATGTATGTCATGAAATGTTCTTGATGATAAACTCGTAATGATATCTTTTGCCATGTGTTTTTAAACACAAAATTTAATGGAATATGTTAAAGTTACTAGAATCCAACATGATATGTTGATTGATGTGGACTAAGATTTCTATTTATTGTATTGAGTTGAATCCTTCTATGTTAATTATATGTATGTTCAAATTACATTTCGTATGGATTTTGCCATTGCAATAATTGATGTGTCACGAGACCATTGAAAATTAAAAGTTATACTCTATGTACATTGTCGATGAATATCCAGGTATTTTATCAATTTTATGCACCATGAACTTTTCATTTGGTGGTCGTTTCATTTAATCGTTTATCTTTTTAGAGATCTATTTTAGTCAATCAAGAGAGAAAAATAAAATACAGTCATGAGTCATGAATGTGTATAAACCTCTCTACAAACATACATGTGATTAAGACTTGGGATCTCCCACAAGTCACTGTATTGTTTGAGACCGGAGATGCGTTTGTCGGATATAAAGATTGATTGTATGGTTTACACGCTTGGAACAGACACCTGGAGACATGTAGAACCAAATCAGGCATATGAATACATGTCCTGTCGTGATGGCACGTTCATGATCGAACGGGAAATTAAACTTCATTTGTTGGCTGGAAATGCAGAAGAGAAGCAAGTGATTTCATGCCTTGATGTTGAGACAGAATGTTTCAAGCCGTTTGCTGCACCACCATTTCCAGCACATTTTCCTTAAAACGGGACACTCATGACAGTTTTGGGAGAGTGTTTATGTTTTTGTGACTTCTCCACAGATAAAGAAATAGCTATATGGGTAATGAAGGATTATAGGGTCGAAGAATCTTGGACAAAAACGTTCGTGATTCAAAGGATCGATGTTCTTTTCGGGATATGTTGAGAATCCTTTACTCCGCTCAAAGTTATTAAGAATGGCAATATCTTAATGTTATGGGAGTTCCAAGTGCTGTTCTATCATTGCAAGGAGACTGGAACTAATCCGATTCTGATCAATCTTGACTCCGGTTTTCCATTGTAGTACAAGCTAGTTGTACATGTATTCCTGTGGCTAGTTGTACATGTATTCCTGTGGCTAAGTACCTGTTTCACAAATTCAGTTTTTCCAAAGTTGATGAAAAGCTTCCACAAACTCGACTTTATCAAAACTCCACAAATTATACTCTTGAGATTTGAGACTATATCAATCAACTCTCAATACATTACTTTAGTAACATTGCATTAACGGGAAAATGGAATGTGTATGATATAGGCAACAAAGAATATAAGAACAACTCTTCTTATTGTTGAATAGCTCAATTTGCTCCATTTCAAAACTATACAACACATGTCAATAAGCATATTTGCACGCCATACTGACATTTTGTCAGCATGTAGATGAATTCTTCCTAATTGAAGGACTCTCTGTAGAAGAGGGCGCAGATAAATTGTTATACTCAATCATTTATTCTAAAATGTGATCCGTAGGTATTTGACCAAAAATATTGGGACATGACTCCCAGTTACCCTGTTCTCTAGCTTCCCAATACCCACCGATATAATGGTAGGAGTCGGACATTTTGTCTTTTGCAAACCACTGCGGCTTCCACCCACTCTCTTGCATGTTCCGAGCCTACAAGATCTCAACATTATCAAACAGACATACAACACTTCCATGGTTGAAAAATGCATGAACAAATAATCTGTTATATGTAACTTGCACTCATCGTTATTATTACTTGTAAGGCTTCTAGTTTAAAAGGTCAGGCACCAGATCAGATTACTTGACCTTGACTGAGAACCAACAAAGCTTTAAGAAAGGTCATAGTTTAATAACTGCTGTTCTTGGTAGTGCGATAATTGTTCATCAGTGCATACAGACAAATTTAATTTCGATATAATGATTTTACTACATCTATTTACATACAAAATTAAATCAGATAACATGGAGAGAGAGCATGTAAACAACAGTGCCTCAGAGACAGACTAAATGAAATAATGAAAGTACTTCAGTTAACAGCTCTCAGCACCAAGACCCTGCTTACGCACATGATCTCAAAGTTGAAAAGTAGCCAAGATAGAATTGAACAAGCACAAAGTATACCTGTCGTTGCCGCTGCTCTAGCCTTAACTTTTCAGCATTAGCCATCTCATATTCACCATTTTCTAAGCACCGTTGGTCAGGTCTCAGCCTTGAATCAGTCGGAGGTAGTTTTTCCTGAAAGAGATGAAATTCCCGTTTGCATTACTGTTCTAATCAAAGAACATCTAAAGTTTCAATACATTTTTTTTTTCTCATTTCCATCAACAAGAAGGCACTTGCAAGTAATGGACTTTAAATGTAATAACATGAATGACCTGGGAAAAAAACAAACTATAGTGTGGTAAAAATACTGCACCAATTTTGCACAGGCAACTTCAACAGTACATAAGAAAAAACAATAAAACACATTACATCAAAGTTTTTACAAGTACAAGATTACCTTTAGACCAGGTATAAGCTCATTCAGTGTCATGGCGAACCGTGTCAAATTATAGCGGGTAGGAAACTTTGGTGGCCTACTCCGTCTCCAGAGCAACTGGGCCTCTGATAGAGCTTCTTGGCTTTTTCTAGAGGAGCAGTCCCCGTTGACATAATGCATACTCTCATCCCATTTCCCGAACAAGGTTGCCACTATCTTTCCACTCTCATCCTGGACTACACCCTGGACCTGCATTGTTACATTTATCATATCAAAAGGCTGATAGAACTATTGTTAAAATATCAAGTGGGCCCTAACCCTTTAAATTGCTCCTTTCATATAAGGAAACGGGTCCAAACTTAGTGTGGTATCAGTACGAGGCCCCAAAAAGTGTTAATGGGCTGGCCCTGTTTAATAGTCATGTCTGGGCTTCAAACTTACAACTCACACGAGGGGACGTTGTTAAAAATATTACACACATCTAGTGGAATTAGGACCTATTGTGGAGGATGACGGGAATCGTCATTAGGCATTACATTTCATGGCTCAAATTTTACGACAAAGTAATGCTTCACCAAACAGAAAGGTGGTGAGGAAATATATCACAACTCAGCTCAGGGCCTCGGTATCTCAAATTTAAGAGTTCTCAAAACCAAAATTTTAATATCCTCACAAAAGAGATTATTTCCTGTGTTTGTCATCCGTTTGAAAAAAAAAACTGAGATATATTGAGATGGGATGATACGAGAAACAGTGGGTACCTGATGTGGGTTTCTGTCTATAATGGATTGCTCCTTAAACTTCAGTTTGCAAGAATAAGTTTGATTTCCTTGTATCCTCATTGTGCCATAGTGATCACAATATAATTTCCCAAGAATAAGGTTGTATATAGACGATGTCACCTGTCATAATAAACCTGTGTTTAATCTCTGAATTCCAAGTATAAAAGAGACTTCAAAAGCTCTTGCAATACCTTACTCCACTGAAAAACTTCTCCGTCATCAAATTCAATTGTTAATACACCAACAGGATCAAGCTGAATGGAGCGACCCCAAAATTTGCTTTTCAGATTGCTGTCGCCTGTAAACTTCCAGCCTGTTCCCTCGCAGTGGCATGCTACAATCATGGGGTGATGACTTACCTGCATAAATGTAAACAAATTTGGGTGAATGTTCATTAACAAATTCATACAAAAAGATAAAGCACACTTTGATGCTCAATCATTATCGGCTCATGGTGTCATACTGTCATAGCCTCATAACAATCACTCACCACCCACATTTTCTCAATTGCACCGACTAAAAGGCAATAATCATTTGGTAAAATTCACAAATATGACCCCGATTTAGTTTTCAGCTATTCGATTTTGCCTCCAATTTTCTTAATTGATGCTAAGGTTTTTTACCTTGATCTTTAACTAAAGACTAAGAGAACATTTAGGAGTTGTGGGATTGTCCGAAGATGTATCAAAGAGAATTTATTGCTTGAAGCAACCATGGCGTGAGCTAAGAAAGAAAAAGGTAAAAACATGAGACCTTCTCAGAAATAAATCGGAGGCCTTTATCTGGATATTCAGCTTCATACGTCTCCCCTAACAACGGATTGAATGGTTTGCAGATTCTCCCTTCAGTGGAAGAGTATCCAGATACCGCAAAGGCAGCGACATTTAGAATCCTCATGAGGCTGTTACCCTGAAAAGAAAAGATAAAAGTCATAATAGAGTAATACACATCAATGGTTTCAGTCAAATTCATTTCCAATACTTGCATATACGTCTCACTAGCGACACATTATCATATTCTTATTAAATAAAAAAATAGTATTGGAAAATTCGAACTCCTAAACGGGATTAATACAATATGATATACTAATCATGAACTCAAAAGAAAATAAAGTGAAGCCTATTTTACCACCAACAACTTAAAATTGTCAAGTGAAAAGATATGTAAACGCCTGGCACTTGGGATAAGTGCTGTAAGGGAACATAATTGTTATGGCACAGGACTACAAGTGCAGTATGGCAGTGTAAACGTTGACGGAAATAAGATAAATCAGGAAATAGACACTCCTACCATTGCAAATCCAAAAGAATGTTTCTATTCCCATAAGTCGAGAAGTGATTATTCTGCCAAAAAGCTAGTAAGGTAACTAGGACACCATTTGATGTCTCTGAGACATCAAGGAATGTCAAGACATTAACTTGGCATGCATCAAAATAAAAATTGGCCCGCTCAACGACATTTAAATATGGTCAAGGTAAAACTGCCTAACATGTTGATAGTGTTGTTAAACTATTCAGTGAAATACACAAGTAGGATATTTTCCAATATAGTAGTAGCCACAAGGCCCACAACCGAATTCCTATTTTAAAGTTGAATGTACCTGTTTTCCCCATTCATAAGCTCTGTCAAGGAGGTATGAGTATTCCAAATCTTCAAAACACTTCTGCAGTGAGGATAGAGGTTCATTGAAGTACACCGGCAGACATACTTTTGTAAGGTCCTTTCCGATGTTGTCTTTGATCATCGACCATAAACTCACTGCTTTTTCTTTCTCAACAGGATCTGGCAATTTCCTCCTACGCTTAACATGAGAGAAGTTTCTTCCAGCAGATTTAATGGCCGGATCAGTATTCTCCTCCATGTCGAAAGCATATATCTCGTCATCATCAGACGAAAATGAAGAGGTCCTATAGTCAGACCCATTACTTCTGAAAGAGCTAGATGAAAGAAAATCCCTGGTGTCAAAGAAAGTATTGTCTTCTTCATCTGTATCTTCCTCCACTGCATCTGCTCTTTCATTGTCATCTTCAGATTCACTAACACTTTCTGGTAAAAATGCAAACGAGTTAGAACCTACCCAATATTCATTCAGGCTCAGATAACGTAACAGTTAGCAGTCCACATATAATCAGATATGTTACTTTTCTTTCTAAAAAACAAGCAATGTAAATGTGCCCAAACAACAATATCACAGCTTTAAAACTAAAACAGTTAGATTTGAGGCATTGCAGTTGCATAATTAAAAACTTTCAGAAATATATTTTTTAAAGAAGGAGCTGAAAGGAAGAAGGAAATGAAAAGAAATTGTGTGACTAAAAAATGATGAGTGAATTGATTTCCAGTAACATAGTCAGGACCTGAACCTAAGCATGCACAGGAATTATTCTCTAGTATTTTACCTTGTCTTGATCTTGAGGATGCTCCGACTTCTTTAAATTGGCGGCTTTCATCAACAACTGTATTCTCTAGATCTACCTTTTCTGTCTACATAACACAGTAAGCATTTGTTAACAAAGCAAATCAACAAAACAGATAAATATGGGAATTGATAGTGAAGAATGATCAAGAAATCCTGATTTACTAATCAGTAGTCCTTACAGCACAAACTCCTGGGTCTCAACTAGGAAAATAGAATAGCACACACCTAAAATTTGCAGCTACTCTCTAATTTCCACATCATACAAACAAACAAGGAACTGCCAACCTCAATGACTGTATGACTTTGGAGAATACTACATGAAAGTTTCTCAAACAGAGACAGACATGAGCTTTTCTGCAACATATTATAGGTTGAAGAAAAGAGAGCATATGGAGATACACACCATCCACTGACTAGGAAGTGATTAACTCATTAAAGAACTGATCACCTTGGAAGAAGATCAGAATTACGGTCACATTTGTATAAGCAATTCTGCTACTCAGATTCTAAGATAGTAATTGATTTGACCATCTTCAGACTGTTAAGAAAACAACAGCTCACAGCCACTACAAACATACACCACAAGAAGGCGTAAAAGTAGTTGGGACACCTGTGTATCCAAGCAGTGAAATAAAAGGAACTACTAGAAGCACCCTAAAATTCTAAACTCTTTGAAGAACGAAGGAAAACAAACATGAAATCGCGTAGCAAGATGTATTTTTCAAATCTTAACTTTTACCTCTAGTTGGCGCAGGGAGTCCAGAAGTAGCCAGTGCTTCTGCTTCAAGACCATCAACTGATTCTGCAGCGACGAAAATTCATTCCTCATAATCTGCTCACTTGCTTGAATAACAGCCTCACTCACACCTTCTTCAGACAAGTGCTGCCTCAACTTTTCAGTCGAGGCAGCAACATGGTCAACAGGTGCCATTAACTCGCCATTGGACATCCTAGGAAACATGTCCTTCACGGCCTGCAATGCTTCCACCCATGCTATCCTGTCCTCTCTGCTGTCAGCCTTAAGATGTAGCCTCTTTGTCCCCGTAAATATAGAGAATCTCTTATCATCTGATCGGCTCTCTCGAATTGATGAGACCTATAGAAAATTACAGAATTGTACAGGTTTGTTTAAAATTCTACACCAATCCATATTCAACACACTAACTAACACATTGCTAACAGGTGATGCAGAATTACACTACCTTGCACCACCAGCCACACCGTTCCATGATCCTTCAGAAACATAAATTTTGATTCTAACTACAATATCTTGACTATCCAAATCAACAAACAATATCAATGAAGCACATAGAAATCCAAGATTTTAACTAGAGTACTCTAAGATGAACTTCACATCAAAGAACCATACAAGACATCATAATTCTATTCAGAAAAAAAAAAAAAAAAATCAACAGATGATTTAATTGCGAAAAAGAGGAATCCGAACCTTCAAATGAACTTCACCAACAGGCTTACGGGTCCAGGGAGAGTAACCAGCACCATTAGGAGTCCTGTGATGATTACTACTACGCGAGCGGGCAACACGCCTGGCGGAATCCTCCCCAATGACCCTGGAACCTTTCTCCGTCTCCTGATTAACCAGAATCTTATCCGGCCCATGGATCTTATAGTAACTCAACACTCCATCCTGCAACACAAACCACCTAGGCCTCCATCCTTTCCCATAATTCACCCACTTATACATGATTCCACTAATCCCATTCCCAACCACATCGTTAATTATCTTCAATTCACGACTACTGTGATGATTATTATTATTATTACTCTGATTGTAATTACTATGACCATAAACATGTCCTCCGTTCGATTGAAAATGATCCGAGGTCGAAACACGGGCTGATGAAACCCTAGACATGGTGATTGACGGATCAGGCGGCGGCAGGGACGCCGATGGCATGTCGGCGGCGTAGTTGACCGTCAATGAAGAGGCGCAGCAGAAGGATTGCATAGGATTCGAGCAATCCGCATAGAGATTAGTAGGATCAGTGGCCAATAACCACCTGGCCGGTTTTTCTCATACGACAATTAATAACCACCGATCGGGATTGGTTGTTGCAGTGACGACAGACGGCGGAGGAGTGACGTAAGCAGGTCGGGAAAACGTGGCAGAGTGATGGTGAATTTTGTTCAGTGATTTTTTTCGTAAAATGGAAGCTGCTGAAATGGAGTTTCTGTTTCTCTTCTTTTTTTCTTTTTTTCTTTTTTGGTTTTTGGTAAAATTTGAAGCTAGGATATTGGAAATGAAATTGACAAGACGAATTTATACTTGGAAGGGAAGACAAGTCTATAGATGGCACCTGTGGCTTGGTTGATTAGCTCGGTAGCTAGCTAGCTGTAAAAGTGCTGTTTAGTTAGTTACTGCACTGATTTTTTTTCTCAAGTATTTTGATTGTCATTTCGAATTAAAGTTACTTTTTTCCCTTCTTTTTTCCTATTTTCAGTTTATGATTGGCAGATCTGATTAGTGAAATCTTTGAATTACCAAGGACCACCATCTGTTTGTGTAGCATTTTGAATTTTGATTAAACTGAAAACCGCGTTTTTATTTTACCGTTATGATATTTATAAATTGAAAGGTCGAAATTGAATTGCATTGCACTATTTTATCGCGGTTTGTCTTTAAATTCTTCATCTCGATTAGGAAAAAGAATAATAAATAAAGTTTGTAAACAGTTGGTTAGTGAATACTTTAAATTTAAATTATGTGGACTTAACATTTTTTTATTATCTTTCATGATTGATAGCTTATACTACACCAATTTTCTCTAAAATTTCTAGTTTACTATTGCCAAAATATATTTTTTTAAATAATAAAAAATATAAAAATGTTCAAAAAAGTTTGTAAGCGTAACGCCCCACAACTTAAGAGGCTTAAAGAGGTTGAGAATGCTACTCATGTCAACAAGGTACACTTTTCTTTTCGGGAATCCACCTTGAACAACTCCATAGTTAGTCGTGCTTGCTCTGGATCAATTCTAAGATGGGTGACCTACTGGAAAGTTCATGGTGCGCGTACGAGTGATTTTGAGGTCCGCATAAGGAGCGAGTGTTTGGTAAATGTTAATTGTAAATAGTTTTTTATGTAATTAGTTGTTGTTATTGATTTATTTATGTATTTTTCCTTTTTGTTATTTAATCCAGGGACCCCTATCATTTATAATCTTTAATAATTTTATTTTATTAATACGTTTCGTAAAATATACGCCGGATTACAATGTTAACGGTCCCCCCAAATTTGAGAACTAGTCATATGGCGGCAACACAACGTGCAAGACACCCTTGTAACATTCCGACCGTTAGAAAAAATTAGGAAAACTGAATTGGCAACAGAATTAGGCAAATACTTTTCGGTGAGTACTGAGTATGACGAAACTGAGACGACAATCTGTAAAGAAAGATTAGAGAATAACATTTAGCCTTAAGTTTCCCAATTACGCAATAATTAATTTAATATCAACAAACTTTGGAATTTGAAGATGTCAAACTATCTAATCGCAGGTTGGTTAGGAATATATGATAGGACTGAATCAATACTCAGTCATGTGTCCTTTCGAATAAGGATACCCTTCCAATTCGGTTGGCAACTAGTATGCCAACAGCCAACATTTATAAAGTATTATTGGTCATCTAGTGAATGAGTTAGGCTTAGTGAAATTCATTTTGTGACGATAAATCTTTTGTGGGGTTATATAAATTTGTTAGGGAATTTTAGTGAAACGAATGAGTTTTCAATTCGTTTGATGTATTGGTCATTTGGGCCCAACACATTGGGAACAAGGTTTCCACGATCGAGTATTTCCGTTTGTTGAAATGGATGTTCCTAAGGCGTTAAGTCACTAAAATCTCGTGTGGTGAAAGGTGATTAATGCACATATTGTGTTGATCAATACATGAATGAATTAAGTCATTCAAATACAGTTGGATCCATTGTGCTAAAATTCATGGGAGAAAAGAGCAAATGAGGTTTGAAATATGCAACCAAATATGCAAGTAGCATTGTTGGAATGTGTTGATTCATTTGTGTTTAGTGTAATTAATTACTCAAGTTAAATGAGAAATTATTACACAAATAAACCATTTGAATTAGTGTATCCGTGATGCTTTCACGATGTTTCCAAAAGGAAAAATGTCCATAAAAATGCAAAACTCAATATTATGGGCGCTGGGGATCAAACTCACGACCTACCAGTTGGTAGCATGAACTTATGCCGCCAGATCAACATGACTTTTGGTGAAAAGGTGTGAGCCATGTAGAAGCTGTTCGTTTTGAGGGAGTTTTGTGACTCTTGGAGATTGGTTGCTTTTCCAAAAGTTTATGACTCTTAATTAATAGCTTCGTGACTATTCATTGAAGCCTTTCTAAAGGGTTTGCACACTTTCAATGAAATCTCTTGAGAAGTATAAATAGAGAAGTAGATTCATTTCTCCCAATACACATCCAAGGCATTTGATACTTCTCTTCTCATTTGCTTTCTCTTTGCACTCAATCATACGATAAGTAAGTTCGCCAGATTCGACTATTAGAGTGCTCTTTAGTCGTCTACAGAGTAGTTTATCCTGGGAGACAGATTGCCATTATTCCGTAAGCACCACGAACGGGGCAAGTATTTGTCTTAAGGAGAGATGGTCCAACCATCAACTCTACTCGCCATTTCTTGTTGTTCGTTACCATATTGGAGTTGCTTGAATACATGACATTTTGTGGCGTGAAAGAAGAAAGGGAAATTTACTTTGTAAATTTCTTTATTGTTGTATTTTCGCAATGTTAATGTACAAGTTTCATTTTGTTATCACTCTCTTGTTCCATCTTCTAACTCTCACATTCCCCGTGTGAACACCGAAGTTCCAACAGAATTTTGTTTAAACAAACTAATTTTTCTAATAGGCTGCTCATTTATTCATTTCTTATGTTTGCATTGCCTTCCGATAATTGACTTTTTGAAGGGGAAAGCTATGGACCTATGGTAATTTCCAACCAAAGAAAGACCATTTCTAACCCATTAATCTACGCCACTTGATGATATTGATAAGTCATGTTTTGTTAGTCGAATTCTTACTGTATTTTTTGTGTTAGAAGATGATTAGCATTAAATTAACTTATATGACTCGCACTCGTATTTTAACTTTTTAGTTATAAATTTTAATGAGTGATTACGGTGTTAAGTTCTCAAACTCTATTTTAACGAAGTTGTTCGCTTCATATAAGCCTGAGGTTGATTCGAGTTCACTGTGGATGCGGGATTTTTCGAATTTGTAAAATGTAAAAAGTAAGATGAATTGTCTAAGATGAACATGAGAGGTGAGTGTTTAGGGCCCCTAAGCATTTGGGTGTGGTCATAATTTAGTTGGAGGTTCTTTTCAAGTTGTTGGGTTCCATTTCTACGAGCAAACATTCTTTTACTCTCTCTGTCCCGTTAATAATATGTCGTTTGATTTATCGATGTTGCTTTTAACCATAAATTACTCTCCTAAACTACAACATCAAACTACTTAACAAATTAAATTATATTATGAATGTGCACTTCGTGAATTTTCATAGTCATAACATAATTTTACTAAATATTTTGTCGAAGTTATTTAGTACTATAATTTGTGGTTAAACTTGCCTCTAAAGTCAAATGATACATTATTAGTGGGGTGGAGTAAGTATATAATATGAAGATTGATGCATTTATTTACAAGAGATTGCCTTTTTAGCACTCCAGTTGGTTTTGATTCAGTTTTGTACCTCTTGGTGATTGTAAGTTGTTTTTTATTTTTGTATTGTCAAGATTATTTCTCATATTTTTTATAATACTTGTATTTTGATAAAAAAAAAAATTCCCTTAAAAAATACAAGAGATTGCTTTATTTGGGGGTTTGCCTTTACCACATCAAGTGAGTGAGAATCATTTTAGATGTGTTTTACAGTTTTTAGCTAAATTTGGACAGGACTCTGGTGAAATGGTTACATCATTGGGAGGAGGGACCCGACAGGTGCACCCATTGTACCCCATATATGTTCAAGTGTGATTTCTGGTGGCGGGACGTGGTGAAGTCGGTGGTGGACTAGACTGCTCTGGGGGAGGAGCTTGAGTTGGTTGTGAAAATGTGGTTTCGTCATTTTGAGGTATTGGAGTTTTGAGGTTTGTGAAACTGTGGTGAAGTGGTCAAGCCCAAGGTTGTCTTGAGGTATTGGAGTTTTAGTATCTGTGAAACTGTGGTGAAAGAGCTCGAGGGCTGTGGTCATTTTGAGGTATTGGAGTTTGGGGATGCCATTTATAGGTTAAGGTGTACGGAATTCGTCGAGGTTTAGGTGCTTAAGAGAACAACTTGGATTCATCAAGGTTTAGGTTTTGAGGGATGAACTTGGATTTGTCGAGGTTTAGGTGGTTGAGGGACGTTACTTGGAATAGTCGAGGTTTAGGTGGTTCAGGGACGAACTTGGATTCGTCGAGGTTTAGGTGTTTGAGGAACGAACTTGGTTTCGTCGAGGTTTAGGTGGTTCAGGGACGAACTTGAATTCGTCGAGGTTTAGGTGTTTGAGGACGAACTTGGTTTCGTCGCAGTTTAGGTGTTCTTACGGTGTTAGTCAAGCTTGTCTTTGTAATTGGTTTGGTTTCGAGCATCACTTATGCTCTTTTTTAATTAATAAAAAAATTAGCCATTTAAAAAAAAATAAAAAATAAAAAAGGAAAGGGACGCGCAATAGTTACTAGCTAGTGCTAACTCTCTATAAAGAAAACGAAAATTATAGCCGACTGTTTGGCTCTCTTTTCATTTTGGGGAGTTCCGTTCTAAAAACGTAAATTAGCTTTGCCTCTCGTTTTTAGCCACCCCTCAACACTATTCACGTTTTTTGGTTTTTAGCATTTTACTTTTTGTTTTTTTATCTCATATATTATATCTCTCTCTATAACCCATTACCTCTCTTTCTCTTTCTATAACTCTTTTTTACACATCATCATTTTAATTTTCCTTACTTACTAAACTATCCAAAATAATACTCCCTCTATTTTTATTTATAAGTAGTTTTAGCATTTTAAACTCTTCTTTAAATATAAGTAGTTTTAGCTTTTATTAGATTATTTTACTCTTTTCATGTACTTTCTCCTCACTTTTAGTAGTATTAAAAGTGCATCTATTCTTTTTTCTCTCTATCTCTTTCTTATTAAAACAAGAAAAGTTACATAGATTTTATAACATTAATAAGTGAATGAATAAAATAATAAAAATCAATAATTTTCTTAATATGTGTGAAAACACCTAAAAATATTTATAAATAAAAACGGGGGAGTACCAAACACTAATTTTTTCTCCCTCTCAAATTTTCTCCTATTTACTTCACTAACCACCCATCCTAAAAAAATGCTCCCAGAAGAGAGCCAAACGTGGTCTAAATTTTGGTAAAATGATGAGTTGTTTAAATTAACTGTATCAATCTCAACTAGTCAATGGTATTATAATAACGTCAAAGTCCTTGCGTATATAAATTGTTAATAAATGTTTCCGTTTTTAAAGAAAAGAAATACTACTCCTTAGTTAGCCAGGTTGAGTTTAATATGCATCTTAATTTTGAGCCGGTAAAAAGGAATCTACTTGATCCCGATCAAGTTTTCGTTAAACTTGGCCGGTTGAAACTTGAAAGCATTAAGAAAAGGATATACTTAGTGAGTTAAGAGTGATACCTTGATATATCCGACCACGACCCCAAAACAGAAATATCACTATTAAAAATAATATTTTATTATTAAAAAACACGTCGAAATCAAGGAATAATTGAAAAAATATTTAAAAATTGGCAGGAAACGGATTACATTACACCTGGAAAAAGTCCTGTCTTTTGCGCTTTTTTGGGTAATTAGTTCTCATTTTGAAAATTACTATTATAATTATCAGAAAATCCACCTATTATACCGTTGTGTGTGTGTCATCTGTGCAAACTGCAAAGTACTACCTCCATCTACATTTAATTGTCTCATTTTGACCTAAGTCTTCTTAATATTTTGACAATTTAATCACTCTCAACACACACACATATTCACATGTACCCTTATCAAACCAACCACCACCACTTGTTAACATTAAAATATGTATAATTTTTTTCCCAAAATGGAAATGGGACAATTAAAAGTAGACACCTAATAAGGAAATTTGGGACTATTAATGATAGATGAAAATGGGACAATTAAAAGTAGACACCTAATAAGAAAAACCGGGTGAAAGGTCAATGGCTAGCAGTTCTTACGAATTTTCGGAATATGCATTAAAATAAATAAATAAATAAAACCTTGCTAAAAAAAGGGTAAAATTATTTTACCGTTTGATGAGTGAAGCGTGATTTAGGTCAAAGTACATGTGGTATTACTTTGTCAGTTTTTCTATGTATATGGTCCTAACTTAACTTTTACTAGTATATGATCTTCCTTATGGTTGGAGATTATTTATGGGGGTTTTAAGATATACGCCCCAAAAAGTCCCTTCCATATGAAGTCTCTCATGGTTTTGGAATTTAATTTGAACTTTTTTATTTGTGAGACCCACATTAATGCTTCTAATGTAGTTGTTTTTTTCCTTGTGGGTTTCATATTTGGGGCTTAAATTGGGGCCACTAATTAGTATCCCATTTATAGTCCCCATCGAAAACATTTTTAGGCTTAATTTGGATTTTAAACCTCAATTGAGCTAAAAGAAAGACTTCTTTACTCTAATTAACTTCTAAAGTGTAGTAGTAACACAAAATATTATGGCCTTTATTATCCTTTGAACTTTGTTGAGTTAAGCTCTGTTCTCTTCGTCTGAACTAAACTGAACAGAACTTAATGCATTTGAACTGAACTGAACTTAATGCATCTGAACTGAACTGAACTTAATGTATCTGAACTGATCTGAACTGAACTTATTTGTAGTATAAACTATTAGGTGAATCTGAACTGAACTGAACTTATTGCATCTGAGCTGAACTGAACTGAACTGAACTTATTGCATCTGAGCTGAACTGAACTGAACTTAATGCATCTGAACTGATTTGAACTGAACTTAATGCATCTGAACTGAACTGAACTTATAATAATAAATTTTCAGACGAAGACAACCGAGATTAATAGGAATTAATGCTCTAACGTGCTCGTGTAACATATTTCAGTATATTTTGGCTTTATATCGTTTTCACCAAATTGCCTAATATGTGCCAAATCATGAAAAGAGTAAGACTTGGCATGCTAAAATATAATACTACTGTACGTACTAGAAATTTAATTATATCTCACGGTTCCTTCCATTTCTTCGTTTTTATGCAAGTTTTCTTTTTTTTTTTTTTTATAAATGATGAAAGACAACTTAATATAGGATCAAGTAGGAGTAGATGATAGAGGAGGAGTATCGGGTGGTGCATAACTTATGCGGGGCATTGTGTTTTCGATGTCCAAAGTTATACTCCTTCTGTTCCATAATAAGTTTTCTAAGGTTGATTTTTTTTCGAACTTTGACCGCAAATTACTCTTACATTATACACTCAAAAATATAATAAAATTATATTATGAAAGAAAATCAAGTATATTTTTCTAATCTAACTTCATTATATACTAATCATGTGTAATGTAGTAGTAATTTGCGGTCAAAGTTTGAAAAAAAATCAACCTTAGGAAGCTTATTATGGAACGGAGTGAATATATGATTTGTGTTTTCAATGTTAAGGGGGGAGGGGGTGGTGTCATATTGTTGCTAAATGATTAATTTCTTTTGGATATAATATACATACACTTTACTAAATATTTTGTAAAATTGGATCAATCTGTCAAAAGATATCAGTAATATTCTTGTGGTCACAAGTTAAGGTTTCAATCCATTGAAATCGAAGATACTTGCACGTTTATCTTGTTGGAGTAGAGTAGTCTTTTTAGCAACAACTTTGCTTGGTGTGGTGGAGAATTGTCAATTAAAGTACAAATTGTGTTATAATGAACAACAATACCTATTGATAGAGAAACAAATAGAAATGTTAAGGTAGTATTTATATGGGGTTTTAAAATGTGTTTTTCGAGAACATAATTTTTTGGAAAAATTGTTTTTACACTAACTTATTACAAAATTGATTTTGTCTAGGTTACATAAGCGACCAACTAGGACATTAAGCAGCAACCTAATCAGTTTTACACGATACCTTAACCTTAATGTATATTCCAAAGATAATTCATGATAACCATCTATTTCGATTCTTATAGGAGGTGATTTTGTTCATTCACGCGAACGCCCAACTCTAAGTATGATCCCCCGCCAATTCTTAGGGTAATCATCTACCCATTATAAACAGCCATTATGTAGGACCTTGCCAACCAAACGAAGCAATATTATGTAGATTCTTTTAATTTGATTAAAGAAGTTCATGATCACTATTTAAAACTCCATTAAGAAGCACATGTACGTTTGGTGTTAGTTGATAAAGTTGCATTTTCTTGACTTTAAGTTTTTATTAATACTCCTACCTTTCAATCCAAAGAAGAAATAAACTAACAAAGAAAATGTGACCTTGTGATTGTTCAAAACTATAGTTATGAGTATCATCAAAAATCAAAATTAACATGTGATCTACTGATGCATCATGTGATTGTGATTTGTGAGCCTTATTCTAGATGGATGATATGATTTGACAAAATTGTCACAAAACCTCACCTCTAAATTCTTTCATCCTTATCTTTCAATTATTATGGGAGTGAAATATAGGTATGTTAAGTGTGAATTTGACATGATATATTTATTCAATTAGTTCCGTCTTATATGTTTTTTTATTTCAAGTATTTTTACAAAGAGAATATATATAAATACTTCATCAACACGAATCATACATCTGGATTATCAAACGGTAGCAAGTCCAAATCGTCATTGTCATACGTAGCATATAGTGTTACACATTTGACATAAAAGCAAGTCCCAACCTATATCATAGTTTGGAGACCAAAAATCGCAACGTATCAAAGTTTAGGTGGCAAAACGCACAAACAAGGGGAAAATGCTATAGTGCCAAATTTATATTGGGCCCCGTGTGTGTTAATATTGTATTTTTTGGTATAATTCTAAATTAAGTTGAATTAATAATTTACTAAATTATAATATGAATATATAGTAATAATTAAGGTAAAATGGAATTAAAAAATAATAAATTAAATGAAATCTTGGTGGAAGATGGGGGTGGTGTAACATGTTTAGATACAAAGTTATCGAATCCTAAATCCTTTCCTTTTGCAATGTGGCCATCACGTTAGAACTTTACAAAAGAATTATTAATAATATCATATATATTCACACCTTTCCACAATTATTGCTGTCAAGTTCCTAAAATACACGACATTAATTAATTAATTAACTAACTAAAAAATAAATTTAAAAAAAAACAGAGAGGGAGACCATTAGTTAGTTAATTCGTGTGATTGTTTCGTTAGATCCTATAAAGATTAAACAAGTACACATAAAAGATGCAAATTCAGCAACAACACCAATTATACATTTATACCTCCTCCTAACCTTCACATAATTGAATGAAATTTTGAAAATACTCGAAATGTGTAGAGCATTATTATGTTAATGAAAGACAGTCAGGTCATGTGGCATGCAAGCTGGCAATCAACAACATAGCTTGACCATTGATCTGTGTTGTGTTCAAATTCTATCCACTTTTATTTGTTAATTCGCAAATGACAGAGAGTCATAGAGTCATTCACTGGCGAAATCAGAGGTGGTCATCGCCTCATCGGTTACATCCCTGTTAAAATATTCATACGTAATTTCGATTCTTTTGAAATTTAATTCACTGGACTTCTAAAATATTCTTATATATACTCCAAACTTTAATTTATGGCTCCGATCCGGTGATAAATCAACTTAGTGTAGTCCAGTGGTTGGTTCTACTCTATTTTTTTTTTTTTTATTAAACCGTAAAATATTACAATTACTCCTGTAATACTACGAATTATTATACAAACATTTTAAACCACCTTATTTATCTACACATATATAACATTATGACTCCGTCACCACGTACCATGATCGAACCATTCAACTTAGTGGTTGGTTGTACTTAATAACCAAAACGCAACAACATGTCAAGCAATTACAGCACCTGTGTCAGGAAATTGAGAACATCATATTCAAATTAATTTGATTGGTAGACCAACACACATGAGTACGTACCATTTAGATTTTAGCCTCTAGCATCTGCTCCATGCCTTCCATTATTACATACTACATCTTGTTGGATGAGCGTGTAATGGGTTCTGAGTTAGAGTCTCACACGTCGGTATCACTAATTTGAAATCATCACACGTTGTTTTGTGCCGGAGTTCCCAGATTTAATCGTATTATGTGTAATACGTGTATATGAGAATGAATGTAGACGCACAAACAAACGTGTAATGGTTTGGATTCCGTTCTTAACCTCCAGGACCACATGTATAGTTGGTATAATATTAACCGTATTCACACTACTGCTTTGTAAGATCCGAATTTCAGGTTGATTAGCTCGCGCCTACTAGAAGTTAAGAATCCAAGGAGTCTTATACACCTATAATCATCAAATATAATCTGATCATGTAAAAGTATATGATGTACTATTTGACCAACACATTACAATACCGTGTGGTAAGGAGATTTTAGAGAGTGTATTTGTCAAATATCTAGCTAACTTAGTAATCACAATTCATTCACTAGTTATAAATTGAACTAGATTTGAATGGCAATATCCTAAAATCTGATGGGATGTGTTTACACGGTGAACTATAATGTGTTTATAATGTGTATTTGTCAAATATCTAGCTTAGTAATCACAATTCATTCACTAGTTATAAATTGAACTAGATTTGAATGACAATATCCTAAATCTGATGGGATGTGCTTACACGGTGAATTATAATGTGTTTATATGAATTCACTCACTTTGGATCCTATCTCAAGCTGTGAAGCTGCTAAGATACACTAATGACGATCTGGGCCGGTGTGAGTGGCTTAATTTATTTTGCTCAGGTGCTTCTCATCATATATACGGGCCTGGCCTGGCCTGACCAAGGATTGTTCAAATAAAACAGTTCACTCCAAAATAGAATTGCTCGAGTAGAATTGCTCTCCATCTGTAGCAAAAAACAATTAAGATGAGAAACACCTCATCTTATAGGCCCTACTTATTAATTGAAGATGCCCATATTAAAAGGGTCAGCGAGATGGGAATTGGGAAATAAAGGACAATATTCACAAAAATCATCAGGTAAAAGTTGGGATGACAGGTTGCTTTATACGGCAGAGCCACTCGAGTAACTACAGGAGACCGTTTTTCTTCTCACGGACCATTTATGGAAACAGAACTACTGTAGTCACATGCAGATTGTATAACAACATCAATCCCATTGACTATTTCCCAATCTCATAAGTTTTGAAACCACATGGAACTTCAATGGCACCTTTAGATAAATAGCAATGGATCCAACTTGGGGCTTATTCTTAAGCCATTTCCATTTATTGGTACAATGGTTTAGGATTATTATGGACTATTTTGTGGGTTTCACATGATACATACATTCCACGTGCACCACACAATTGATGAAATAGAGAAAATGAAATAAGCCCTCTAGAGCTCCAATAATAGAGCCCAAAAAAGATCCCATTGTAGCTTATTTGGGGCTTATTTGGGGATGGAGCCCTAAATAAGCCCTCTATTGCTATTGATCTTAGTAGTATCCCACAACTCTATCCCCTCCGGCCCTCCAAATTCCAGATTGAAACCCCTAAGGCTCTATAGCCTACGTAAAGGCTAATGCGATGTTAACATACTCGAGGATACCAAGGCAATAAACAGCAAAAGAGTCACTAACACAAGTTACAAATGCTAATATTGTGAAGCCAAGGAAAAGGCGCACCAAGTCACCAACCCAAGTGATGTACACTGTTACAGATAGTGAAAATGTGAGCCTAAAGGAAAATAGTACAAGTCGGTTGTCAATCATTTGATATGTCAGAATGTACAGAACCTGATACAATAATTGGATGGAGTTGAAGCAAAACATAACATCAGAACTCAGAGACACAATTGTCTGCAAGCATAAAAAGATATCAGAATGAGTTGGCACAAGCCAAACTTGGGCCATCTTTCTTTGTCCATAGCACAGGAAACCTATTATACACAGCAGAATTCCTATGCTGAATTTTACACAGTACTATTAACTCCTCTTCCAGGTGTCTTGCAAATCACATGAATTTAATCAATTTCTCTTGGGACTAAAAGGTGTACCTTAACATGCCTGCAGAAACACATGTAAGTTGACATGCATTTAATATACAAAACAGTTACACTACCTGGTAAATAAACACATCTAATAATATATCACACAAAATGGCCAGTCACTCTAGAGTTTTAGCTAGCAGAAAGCTAAGGTTTGAAATTTTGCAAAGAAACTTCCGTGCTAGATGGTACTTCGACACAGACGAATCAGTTTCTACTACTGCTTCTCGATTCATTAGTATATCTTGGAGTTGAGAACATAGCATGGAAGCCTTCTCATTACTTGCGCATAAGTCAGAGATATGCTGAAATGCTTCAGGTAATTGGTGTGGGACCGGAGGAACAAGAAATGGGTGTTGGAGTAATTGTGGAATTCTCCATCTATCGTTACGTTCCCAAGCAAGGCATTTCTTCATAAGATCAAGGAGCCACGGGTTGGAGACTGGTTCATATGTGATCTCATGGTTTGGATCTGTAATGACTTTGAATTTGGCCCAGAAGGTTTTGTATTCTGAGAAAGGTGTTCGTCCGTAAACCATTTGGTAAAGGATGCAACCAAGCGACCAGATATCTGATGGGCGACCACATTTAATTGTGTTTCCGTTTGCGTCTGTCTCATTGCATAAAAATGCTTCAGGAGACATGAAACTTAGTGTGCCTACCTGAAATCATTATTTGATCTTAGCAAAAAGAAAAGAGCACAACCATATCATCCTGAATAATGCAAGCATGCATGGCAAATTATTGACAACACCTTGGGAAAAAAAAGGATAAATTCTCGCACTTTGGGCACGTAAGATTGTTCTGTGTATGTTCGTCAAGTTACATATTCATATCCAGATGTAAAAACAAATATGTAGTCATATTTAAGTATTAAAAAAAAAAAAAGATTTATCTTCTTAACCCCTTGCCCAGATGTCTAAGACTATGAATCTAATAAAAACAACTCAAAAATTTACTCCACGGGGGATAGACAATACAGCATTTGCTGGAAGTCTGCAAAACAGAAAAGACTCTAAAAGAAGATTTTGCAACAGAATAAAAGCGCAATATTTAAAGAGGCCTACTGGACCAGTCTACTTGTAAAGTCCCCAAAAGAACTTTCCCAGCAAATAGTTTCTTTTCCAGACTTGGATATGAAGGCAATGTGATACTTTGTTGCAAAATATCGCTATCATTGTGAATGTTGATTACTGCTCCAGATTTCAGGGACACACAGAAGTAGGAAACCAATTCATTTTAAAAGAAATATCAATTAATCTTGAAGGAATTATGAAAATTAAGTTGACAAGTCAAGAAAATACTTGGGAAGCAACAGTAACTATCTTGACACTCAAGAAGGCAAGGATTTGGAAAAACCTGCGAGTCCCGCTGAATGTTGGTTGTGTCGTTCATTATGGCCTTTGCGATTCCAAAATCAATAAGCTTAAGAGAACCTTTCACTAGAAGAAAATTAGCTGGCTTCAGATCAGAATGCACAATACGTTCGTCATGAATGGTGTTCACAGCTTGAAGTATTTGCTGCAATAACATGAAAATTAGATCTCAGGAATGATAGTTGATGTAGAGAGTACGTGTACTTTAGTCATATCAGTATCTTCAGACACTAAAGCAGAGGAAACTGAACCTGCCAATAAAACCGGAGCCAGTTCTCATCTATGATCATATTAGAGCTATCTAGCTCCTTCCATTTTTGATCTAGCATGTGGGCCAAGTCAATTTCTCCATATTCAAGTACCATGTATATGTACTGATCACCCTTGATTGTGCAGTCTTTATCGCTCATGGAACCATTCATTACTTCCTGAAGCAATCTCTTATCAGTCACCTGAGAAGGAAATTTTCACATTAGCTCCACACATATTAATTAAACCTCAGATAACTGACCCTTAACATCTAGAACTCCAACAGATCACTTCTTAACATCCAAGCATGCATCTTGGAGGGCTCATGCTTCATACTTGTAGATCCGAATTCAAAATGTGAGGACTTTAGCAGACATTCAAAATTTGTTTCCAACGTGTTCATCTGACATCCCACAAATATCTGGTAGGTGATAACTGATAACTTGATAAGTATACACATTGGGCATGCGTGTATGTCAGCAGTCTTTCTATTAGTAATATTAAGTGCATAAAGATAGTGACATTTTTCGACTGTGTCTTCATATCTTATCCTACCACATGATAATAGATATGAGTTTTTAATATTTCATGCTTTGTGGTAGAATTTGATTCTCTCTTCTTTTGTGTCGTTGGGGAAGCTTATTCAAGCAATTATAGGTTTCAATTTGCTTTCGCTAAACGCTTTACTTCTTATCTCTATCCTACAGAACTAAGCGGGAACTCAAAAAGAATCAATCTCGGAATTAGCAGTGAAGTTTTTTGTTTTTTAAATTTTTTGGACGACGTGCAAATGACACTAATTTATCACTTAGTAGTTAGTAGGAACTATTAATAGTTATCCAGTTTCATTTATAAGCTATGGAAAATTTCACACCGTAATATCCCGGTCTTTCTCTTATAGGGCAGATATTGGAACAAGTGACAGAATGTACTCTAGACAGTTGGCTCCAATCTGGAATTTCCATGCAAGATCAATCAGACATAAAAGTGATATTCCTTTGAGATGGTATTTCCTACAGCTTTCTAATATCTTTTTATATTGCAACTTGCAAAAATTACCATACATACCGACAGAAAAGAGAGTTCTGTAGCACGGTCAGTTTACATGGGGCATTAAACGTGAACTCAAGTAATGAACTGATGCAAAGAAATCAAACAGTATACCACATGCTGACACTTGAAAAATAACTGATGCAAAGAAATCAAACAGCATATCAATATCCATTATGCTTACCTCATAGTCAATGAGTTGGATGATGTTACTTTTCCCCTTCAGTTTGTTCAAGTATTCAATTTCTTGACAAAACCCATACGCTGTGGCATAGTCACGGCCTTTGAGTTTTATTTTCTTCAAGGCATAAATAGAACAATCTGCAGCTATGACTTTGTGGACCTCACTACTTCCTCCCCTACCAATTTTGCCAAGTTTCTGGTACTTCTTTCCATTGACTTTAAAAATAGATCAGCATCGCTATCTCGTTTATGAGATGTTGATGAAGCTTTACCACTGGCACCTCTTTGTACTTTGTCTGGCTTGGGATTGGGTGATTGAGATTGAGAATTAACATTCATCACATTTCCTTTGCAAACACTGTTGTCTTCAAGAGAATGTTTTTTTGAAATATCCAATTCATTTGGTAAACTGCTCTGCAGCTCCTTAGCGATTGCATCACTCGAACTGATAGCTTGTGATGTCACAGTTATATACTGAGATGCCACTCCATCAGCATGCTTTGATAAAGACTGCACCGCATCTGTTTGATTCTTGGCTGCTCCAGAAGGCTCTGTACCTTCTTGAGCATCAGAAGTTTGAGGTTGCAATGGATAGGTCGTTGAACTAACTGCAGGAGCCGAGGGTGGGTTTATTAGTGTTGAGGTAACACAGGAAGACCCAGCAACTGATGATGTCATGGAACCAATCAAATTGTTCCGCAAAAAGTTACCAGAATTTTTATCCGTTTGTCCAGCCAACCTAGAATAAATTCCTTCACCGGACCTCAAACTACTATGTATTTCCACGCCCTGAAAGTTGTTATGTTGCCAATGGTCCTTGATTGCAGATGATGTATCTGCTTGATTTCCTTGATCGTACTCCATTTCTGTCAATGCAAGTGAATCCATATGAGACAACAAATCATCTGTTCGTGTGGCCATTGTATAATTGGCCCCTGCATTAACAAATGGCAACATCTTCTATAAAGTCAGAAGCACTAAACTCTACTATTACCACAATAGCTAACATCCACTTTACTCAAGTAATTTGTCTTATACTTAAAAATGCAAAACTCAGCTGAATATGTAATCACTTCAAATCATACAAAGATTGATTACCGCAAGATGCACTGCCGTGGGTGGCAAAATGAACCTTCTTTTGTACTCCAGCCATTATATTCCCAGATTCTTCACAAGATGAAACCGCTGCATTATTGATAATACACCTTGTGGGCAGTCCAGGTTGATCTCTCTGACAATTGTAAGGATCAATATTTTCTTCACGTGTATTATTTATGGTGGAACCCCATTCCGTTGGTGCAGTCATTGTTGCATCCTCTTGATTCTGTTTCTCTCCTGTAACAGAGTACATGCTCTTGGACTGTAAAAATGGGCTCCGGAATCTGTCATCCTGAGGAATGTCCTCCTTGCTCCTTTTGTCATCAAATGCTGGATTTGATTTTATACCTGAAGTTTCTCGTTTAGGAACATTTCTCTTTGGCTTAAATTTACTTGGCTGAATCATACCTATATCAAATGGAATATAATCAACATAAAATATCAGGAAACAACTAACATAGATTAACATGATAGTTGCGAGTTTATGCATCCAGGGAGCAATAAGTGTTTGTTGCTACAACATCAATCAAAGAACCTACGCAGGTTTTATTAAGTTGGTGTGAATAGTACAAGGAAAATGCAACAAGGAAAATTCCCACTGCATCCTTCATATCAGGGAAATCTACAGAACATTACATATGCAGTATGGCATCCTTTGAATGCAGTATAGACACTACTCTCCACCAATTTTGGTCAAATTATTCAGCCAGATCCTTCAGTGAATCGTTACTCTTACCAACCCCAATGCCTAACATGACATACGTATGACTGAACCATGCAACTAATTGATGAAATATCCCTAACTTCACAATAAAACAAAAAACATGAAAAGCATGTGTCAGATGAAACATATAAAAATGAGTAACACGCATTATAACATTCATTAAAACAAGTGACATCGCCTCTATCCTTCCCTAACGATAGTCAGATTAATCAGCCAGATAATGCAGTGCAACATTACTCTTAATACTTCAGTGCCTAAAAACAACAAATATACTAAGCAAGAGTTTCGATCAAGGACACTGGAGGAAAATAAAACTTGCTGAACTTCTTCTCTAATCTCTATAGAATGAAAAATGCATAAAGAAAAGCTTCAACTTATTCGAAGGTGACAGTATGTAAAAGTGACTGCTACGATAATTCAGAGTGGATTTACAAACTACTTAAAAGTGCAACGAGCAGTAGAAGTAGCTCATGAGCACGAGCTACTTCTCAGATTGAACTTAATTCAAGTGGTAGTAGCAAACATCAAATATTCAATTTAAGTATATCACTAATTAAAAAGCTTAAAATGCCAAATAAGCTATCACATGAGATAAACCCTAACTTAATTCACCAAAATTGCAGATTGGGGGCAATAAAAGGTAAAATGAAGTACAGTACCGAGGGGGCGATTCCGTTTGAAGGCAGCGTTAACTAGACGGACAAATTCCGGTGGAGAAGAAGAGGAAGAGGAGGTGGTTGAGGTGACGGTGGAGTTGGTGTAGAAGGAACGACTGAGATTGATGGAATCTGGGTGGATGTTGATCGGGCGGCTGAGATTGGGGTTGAGAAACTTCCCTTCTTCCTCTGGTTCAAGCTCACCTTCCATCGATTGATCTGACAAGCATTCTGGTGACGAATCTACTGTGTTTCTGCTGGAAATTGTGAACAGTGCAAGTGCAACGGAATGATTTCCATTGAAGAACTCAACTCAGTGACTCCACCACTCTCTTTGTCTGCAAGTTGTCAAAGATGGAGATTTGAAACGATTCATTGCCCGCCTCTACAATTTGGGCCTAGGGAGCCCGGTTGAAATGGGCTAGTCAAATTGCAACGGAATTGGGCCCAACCAATTCCAATTGCAGTCTCGGTTTCGAAATATATGTCAAAAACATATCGAAAGATTCGTCCTTTTTTTTATTGTTTATTTTATTTTTTATTTTTTGATAAAATTGTATGTCACATTATACTATATACTAACCTTCCAAAAATAAACGTTCAAAAAATAAACATACACAATTTAAAAAATACTTTAGATGAGTACATTATTACATGGTGTGCAAATGTGCAATCATTGGCATACTCACGTACGTACATGGGACAATATTGTTCATTTCTTTCCTTATCTAATGATGTTAGGAGCTTCAACGGAAAAAAGCAAAAAAATAGTTAAAAACCAACGTCGGAAGTGTTTGATCCAAGTGGCAAACTCCCCCGCCCCCTGGTAATCGAGAATCGAGTCGACCAATAGATCACTTTTAGTGGTGTACTACATAATCCTATTGAGTTTTCTGTAGTATTTAGCCCAAGTAGCTGCAACAAGCGTGAATGGATTGGATCATCTTCGGCGTAGGCCCTTAATTTTACTGGGCAAATAATGCTCAATGGCCCTTAATTTTTTTTTATCTGCTTCACCTATTTTGTACTCATTATCAGTTCCAATCAATTCTTTATATTTATTTCATCGAATGTTTTTTCCTCGCTGACTTTCGCTATAATTATTAATCATAATTAAAACATAATTGATGAAATGATACTATGAAAATACAACACCTATACCTTCATAATATAATTTCATTGATATATTTTTGTTTTCATTAGATTAGATAGATATTGCAAATCAAACAAACCTAAAAAAAGCCAATAAAACGAACGTAAAGAACTCATTGGAACGGAGTGAGTACAATTTATATCTTAGCAATTTCCTATTACTATTTTATCATGAGGAGTCAAATACTTGACCTGGACCAAAATAATTTTTGTATTTTAAGCATATGGGTGTTAGAAATTTAGGGTAAGCTTGGGACGAACTCATTCACAGTTGCGCTATGACTTATCAAGAAAGTTGTGTCTTACAAGTTAAAACTTGATAAAAATGACTTGGTAAAAAGTAAAACAACGTCTTCTATAAGTGCGAATTCCACTCCATTTCAAATTGACGTGAAAATTAAAGAGTCGCAGTTCTTTCCTCGTTTCTTTATTTGTTGTCACCTCACTTGTCTTCTAAGAGAATATCAAGTTATACATTCCACAGGAAAAATGGGAAGTTAAAGTCAATTGATAGCCCAAAATTAATCCTCTAGCTAGCCACAACAATGTTGCAAGGGAGAACAAATAAACAGTACTACTAAAACACAAAAAGCTTTCAGAATTTGATGTTCTTTCGAACTTCTATAAGATCACCGATATTCTTGTTCTAAGTGTAACAGTGTAAGTCTGGATTTGGAAATTTCCCTTAGTACGTCACTTTTACTTCCTTTTTCCCCATTCCTTTACTCTATTTGTATCTTCTCTATAACTATAATCGGTGCATGTAAGTTAACAAGAAGCTCTTTAAAGACCTTCTTCCACCAATAAAGCCATGTACACTGTAAATTTAACTAAAAGTTTGTTGTGAAATCAATACAGGTTGAAGTACTTTGATTCAAATTTTCTCTAGTGGAGTAAATAAAAGTACAGACTTTAAAGTATGGTGTTGTCATTTTGAAGCAGAAGAGAACAGAAGGAATCAAAATCAGCTTTACCATTAAATGCAAATATGAAATGGATCGAATGGAGGACAATGCATTATGAAGTAATAAGTGCAAATCCTTGTTCTTAGCAATTCTTGCTAAGGGAGCTCTAAATTCTAGACACCTTATTAAGCTTAGCCATTTTAATTTGCGTGCTAGTCCACTACTCTTTTTCTTTGTTCTCTTAAGATTTGCGCAAATCCATGGCGGTTTTTGCGTTATTGAATTTCAGAGTACTCATTCAACACTTTCAAAATTCATATTATGGAGTACTAGTAGTACACTAATTTAGTCGTCCAATTTTTTGAACAGTTTTGAGGCCAGCAATTTTCGGTATCATAAAGAAAAATTGCACATGAAATTACGGAATTATCCTTAGGTGCTAGTAGTACAATTTTAGCCCCCAAAGAGGATAAATAAATAAATTGAAGTCTCTATTGTATACGTAAAAACTCATTATCTTATATTCATATACCTTACCTATACATAATAATACCGTCTCAGAAAGAGAAAAAAAATACCTATGCATAATACATATAGTTTCTTCAATATTTTATTGAATCATCTATAGTCGTTACCGCATTTTATCATCCTTTTTATTTAGTTTACTCCCTTTTTAGGAGTATCATTTTACTTGTTTTTGCACTCAACCTTATCTTGTACGTAATTATGAAGAAAAAAAATTGAATTTAATTATGATGATTTTGTGGATTTTTTCGACATTATTGAACTCTCAAAGTGAACACATTAATGTTGGCTCAATGTTTGAGAAGCATTTAAAAGCAATCATGAGGGACCAATTGAATACACAAAAGAGTTTTGGACAAAGGGACTCGCCTAGGCGAGCTCCTACAAGAAATCCAACACACGCCATTTCTAGAGAACTCTAGATGGACCAGCTCGCCTAGGCGCCATTTCCAAAGAAGTTGAAAATGACAGCTCGCCTAGGTGAGGTCACTAAGCGGGTATAGTTTCTTGCTCGAGAATTCAAATCCGTTGGGCAGATTTGGAAGGTTTAAAAAGGTGATTTTGAACCATTTTAAAGATAGAGTTTGGTTCTCAACAATCCTTAGTCACAAACACTCTCTAGAATTGACCTTTGTAACTTTACTTTGCCATTTCACCGATTCAATCAAGTTTGTACACGCATATTCGATTTCAAGGTGCATCAAATTCTAGTTTATGTTCTATGACTTGTTTACTTTAAATGATCTTTTACAATTCGATTTACCGTTCTTAGTTCGTTGATTGAATAACGTTCGTTGCTTGTAGATTGTGTCTGCGTTTTCTAAGAAGGAGCCTATGTATGTAAAAAAATCTTGGACAGATCAAAACCATTTCGATGTAACTCTTTAACTCTAAAATCGGTGTTTGTGTTCTTGTGTAAATTCTGGAAACTATTACTGCTTGTTAAGTTTCCAATTGAAACTTCGATCTTCTAGATTAGCTTAATCGATTTCTTAAGAGATACGGCCCCATATATTGTTTCATACTCCTATAACTACTTACAATACTTACTAGTATTAATATTATATATCACCCAACATCCCATAAACCTATAAACCTATAACACTAAGTTATACTTTTATAAGTTGTTTCATTATAGCTAATATAGCTAACCCAATGATATTAGATAGTATTTTAACTTTTGAAAGTTATTTGCCAACATGTAGACCAGCTTACAAGTTAAAGTTTGGTTTCTTCTATTGGCAGATAAAAGAATTTTATAGAATCTGGTATACTTCTGCAAGTGCAACCACGACAGACACAGATTGTACAATGCCAATACAAAGATATTCTAGTCACAATTCATGTGGGGGACATGAAATTAATCAAACCACTGATGATATATTTAACTTAAATAACTTTAGATTATTAGTGCAATGACACAACATATATTTGTCGTACTGATTATTTACGACCCATAATACATACAGAGTAGTTATTAGAAAATGAGAACTAAAAAGTTGTACTTCCTACTTATCCGGTTGTCCTATATAACACCTTGAAGACATAATCAATATTAATATAATAATTAGTTGGTAAATTTGGTACTATTAGTAGTTAAATCAAAAGATAGTTAAGAAAGTTGTTGGTGAATCTTTTAACGTTAAACATTTGATAATAATGATGCGACTCATGTTGTTTGTCAGTTAATACAAATATCATGTCTCCTGTTCTGTTCCCTTTCCCATCCTTTATCGTTTTCTGAATTCATTTTTACTACTATTTCCGTAACAATTCATTCTTTTACATTTATATGGCGTGCATGCGTGCGTATATGCATTTGTTCTTTGTCAATTTGAACAACTGACCCAACGGATCATTGAGAGATACAGACTATTCTAGTTGCCTAGTTGGTATAACACATTCGCAGTAGTGCATTAAGTCATTAACAATAGGGTGATCTACCCCGGCCAAGGGTTATATCAGTTGTTAAAAAATGTTTAAAAATAGAGTATCAGGTCGGAACTAGCTAGAGGGTGCATAAGAATTCTGTTGATTGTTTTGTGATTATATGAATTTGTGTCAAAGCCGGTTGGTTGCACGTACCTATGCCGGTTAACTCGATTGACGGGATTTACATGTTATAATAAGGTGAATTCGTGAGTTTACACCCTGCACAACCAAAAAAGACTAGCGCTTGCAGGTTGGGCCCCCAACCTTATTTTTAAAAAGAAATCAGAGTGAGCTAGTTTAATAGAATTTGAACTGAGCTAGTTTAATAGAATTTGAAAGAGCATTAATTCAAGCGCTCACATGAGTGAATTTGATTCTATATATGCTACCTAGGCAAGATCAAGTTGTGTGAGGGTTAATCAATCATGTATGATTTGCATTGCGTAAATTTGATAATGTAGTGTGTTTTTATTTGTGTATTATATTGTGTAATTTGAAATATCAATACCACACTCTCTTTGAGTAGCATTGGAGGTTATCTACTGTGTGTTCGAATGTCTATAAGTACAGTACAAGTAAGTAATGATAATAAAACCAATTACCACTACAAAATGCTCATTCTTATCTACTTGGCAATTTGAATGTGTTAGGTTAACTAAGTAAATATATATTCATATGAGTGAGACGTGTGTTATGTGAGAGAGTGTGTATCTCACAATAGTTACGTTCAATTGTTAAATATTTCCTCTGTTTTATATGAATAATGTGTTGTTTGAATTTCCGAAATTGAGGAAATAGATATGATAATATTTTATTTTTATTAGTCAAAACTCAAAAAAAATGCTGTAGAAATGGCATTTAAAGAGAGGGTCCACAAGTCTCTCAAATACAGGATATCTGTATAGAGACACATACTTCAGTCCAACCCACCATCTATTTTCTGCAAAGGTCCTTACCTCATTAAGCACTTTTTCTGCTCTCATTTAAGCACACATTCTCTAACTACAAACCCACCACTCTGCAACTACAATGGCCAAAAGCAGAAATCCCAGAAAAACCACCAAAGAGAAGCCAAAAACCCACCCTTCTCACAAGCAAAAGCACCAAGAGAAACCACACTCATGGGCTGCCATGAAAAGCCTTTTCACTTGCAAGTACCTCCATGTACACAACCAACACCAGCATGTTCAAAACCAAGAAGAGTTACATGAGGAAAAAAAGATAGAAGAGAAGGAGAAGCAGAAGCTGAAACTAACACAAGAGCCTCAACAGCAAAAGCAGAAGCTGAAGCAAGCTCAAGAGGAGCAGCTGACACTATCTCAGCTCCAAGAAGAGTACCAGAACAAGAAAAAGGAAAAGCAGAAGCTGGAACAGACACTACAACAACTAGAAGCTGCAAAAAGCTGCCAAAAGTCCAAGAAACAGGGAAAAACAGAGGAACCAACACAAGAAATCCAACAGGAAGACCAGGAAATGTTCCAGAAGCAGAAGATGAAGCAAGCTCAAGATGACCAAACCACACTAACCCAGCTCCAAGAAGAGATCCAGAACAAACAAAAGCAGAAGCAAAAGCTGAAACAAACACTGGAACAGCTAGAAGCTGAGAAAAGCAGCCAAAAGTCCAAGAAACAGGGGAAAACAGAGCAACTAACACTAGAGGAGCTGAACAAGAAATCCAAGAAAATGAAATGCTCGGGCTCACTATGCAGCAACACAAAAGTCATGCACAGGCCTGAACTCTCCGCATCACCTCCTGAGGAACAAAAGAAGAGAGCTACAATGGTTGCAGTTTCAAATTCTTCCTCTTCGTCTTCTTCTTCGTTTACGATTGCTTCAACGCCTCCTTCGATTTCGGGATCTTTTAGGAACATCAGGAAGCTTTCCGGGTGCTATGAGTGCAGAATGGTGGTAGATCCTGTTCTTGGGATGACAAGGGACCCTTCTTTGAGAAACTCTATCCGTTCTTGCTCTGAATGTGGTGAGGTTTTCATGAAAGCTGAGAACTTGGAACTTCATCAGGCTGTCAGGCATGCTGGTAATTTTCTATTCTTCACTTAATTGTTAATTACTTTCCTTGATATTTGTCACTAGTTCAAACTTTTGTCTTAACATTATCGTTATCGATAGTGTATTTAGTTAGTCAATTTACCCTAACACTCTAGTTTTTCCCCGTAATTTTTGTTTTTTTACATAAGAAAAGTTCCGATAAATTTCAACATGTTTTGTTCAATGAACGATACGCACCTCCAAATCGAGATTTTAATGCATTTACATGGTTAGTTGCCGTAGCATGGGCTTGACTCACTTAAAATCTTTGCGTTGCTGTCATCTACTAACCGGGATTATTTTAAGCTCTAGTCGCACGGTTTCTCACTTGACACACTCTTTTCAACAACTCATAAATGATGGGCTTCCAAAATGGCACAAAATCACATACACGTTGTTTTTAAAAACTAAATCACACACATGAACATGTAACGCAAACTGTGGAAGAAAATTTACTCGATCCAATTTTTATATCAATTATTCAAATGCTATTGATCTAATTGGTCTCATTAATTTTTTATGGTCAAAACCAACAGTTTCTGAGTTGGGTCCAGAGGACACTAGCAAGAACATAGTGGAGATCATATTTCAGTCAAGCTGGCTCAAGAAACAGGCCCCAGTATGCAAGATTGACCGGATCCTAAAAGTCCAAAATACCCCTAAGACCATATCCAAGTTTGAAGAGTATAGGGACACCATCAAGACCAAGGCCACCAGGCTGCCTAAGAAACACCCCCGGTGCCTGGCTGATGGCAACGAGCTGCTTAGGTTCCATTGCACCACCTTGATGTGCTCGTTGGGACTCAACGGCTCGTCCAATTTGTGCAACTCCATTCCGAATTGCAGTGTCTGTAGCATCATTAAGAACGGGTTCAGGGTCACTTCAGGGATTCCAGCCGAAGGTACATACATACATACATTCTTTAATTTATGGCATGCACAACATTTAAAGCATAACAATTTACGCCTATAAAAGGTCATGTGATAGTCGCGATTTATTTGATTTTCATCTTGTGTCTTCATCAGGTATATTAACTACCGCGACTAGTGGAAAAGCACATGACAATGCTAGGGTGACAGTAGACGGAAGGAGGGCTATGCTTGTGTGTCGTGTGATTGCAGGGCGGGTGAAGAAGAACCCGGAGGGTAGTGCCGAGGACTATGACTCGGTAGCTGGAGTTGCTGGTGTTTATTCGAATTTGGATGAGTTGTATGTGTTTAATCCCAAGGCTATATTGCCTTGTTTTGTTGTAATCTACGGAGGGTTTTGAACAATGAACAATTGGCAATATCTCAATTCTCAATGGAATAGGTCATGTCCAGATGATGAACAATGAATGTCAAGTATTCACATTATGTCATTATGTAAATGTTCAGCAAATTTTCTAGTATGGTTTAGTACTGCCTGAATTTTTGGATGTGAATGCACAATATATAAAAACATCCAAAGGTAAAATGCGAAGTCTAATATGGCCTAATTAATATCGACTTTTTACTTGAGTGATGGCTAAGGTTTTTAATTAATTACTAGTATTTCTTCTGCTGCAAAAGTTGTAAACCTATAAACAGAGGCATGTGGGCTTTTGGCCACCAAGGAATCTTGTAAATACTGGTAGTATAGTTTGGAGCTCAAGCTCAAGTAGTTGATCATGAGATTAAGAAGAAGAAAATAAATTATCCCTCTCAAGCAGAAACAGTATATGGAAACATGTCGACGTACTAGACTAATTAATAGCTAACAATATATGTGGTAATGTTTTTGCACTTTGCGACAATATATCCATGAAAACATTACGTAGTAAAATTTGTGAAGATGTGAATTATAAATAAAGCTGCAATAACAATAGTGCGTGCATGATGAACATTCTCTCTGCATTTTATTTTATTTTGTTGTTGTATGTGATGATCATCGCCAACCTTTTATTATTATTCTTTCTTTGCTTTCGCTTTCTCTGTTAAGCCTGCACGGTCCTGTATCATATATATCACGCATGGACTTGTTTGCCAGTGTTACGTTTCTATCGCCCCTGTTTTTTGTTCAAACTTTATTCGATCTCACATTCCTGCTTTGGTATAAATCGATCAATGTCACCATGTGTAGGAATTTCAGTAAGATATAATTCTAGACTGCTATATAATCTCTATGTTCTCCATCAATTTTTCATTAAGAATGAAAATACACATCATTCGTCATTAGAGTTAGAATCCTCTAAAAACAGTTCTCACAAAGGAAATATGGAATCCTCTAAATACACATCATTAGTCATCAATTGCATAATTGTTTGTAATCCTTTTAAAAGCACATTAAAAGTTCTGTGAATCTCAGTGGACATATATATTAGGGAGAGGGTCTAGGATAGACCAAACATTGAGCTAGGGGGAGGGAAAGAATATTATAAATTTATAATACTACTACAACTACGGAGGCCAATAGATTGGCAATGATTTGTGCATCATGACTTTGTTTTGACTAATTATTCTATAACAACACAGGAGTATGGGGCATTACATTTTGTTTCTGTTGACAGTTAATCTCAGTTCCAGTTTTTACGAGGGGAGCCCTTAAAAGCCTAACTCTTTTGTCTATATAGTATATAGTAGCAGCATGAAAATTTGAATAACTAATTAAACAAACTTGGTTTTATCGTACACGAGTGTACGCTAGTGTTTATCGCATTTCCAAACCTTAAAATAAGTAGTACTACTTGCATTACTGATGGGACTCACAGTATCATGTGCATTAAGGGAAAAAGAAAACAATGAGTATGGGAAAAATTGGAGTTTTGAGCTTCTTGTTAGAATGATAGTAAGATAATGTGTATGTTTCTCCGGTATTGGGACCGAGGTGTAATGCAGGCATGACTAACATGTCCATTTAAAATGCAATGAAAAAGTTCAGTATGACTAACTGACTAACATATGAACATGGATATGATACCTTTTCGAAATAACTCTAGAGCAAAATTACTCGGGTGTTGGGTTTGGATTTAAAGTGAACAATAGCAACCTAACCGATGACATCGTGTGGACTATGGACTCATAGACATATATTGCGGAACAAGTATTCCAGGCAACTTGGGTCTAGGCGTCTAGCCCAAATACTTTAACCTTATTCGATCCACACAATTTTAACCTATTCTGGTGAATCTAAATCCATATGGGTCGAAACGGGCTGGATTAGAACCAAACGGATCTTGCACTGAACCTACTTTTTTTTCCGAGAATTTCCTCTTTGTTTTAAATATATTATGGACAGGCCCCAATCCAAATCTTTTTTTAATACTATTGACAGGCCCCAATCAAATATTTTTATAAAATTTTTAATTTTCTAAAAAATATTATGGGCAGGCCCCAATCCAAATCCGTACTCCAAATCCGTACTAGTAGATCATAGAATGGTTCCGCCATGAGGTGGATTCATGGTGGACCCGTCGGGGTTTGATCATGGGTGGATTGGACCATTTGTCATGCCTAAGTCAACTGTTCACGGTCATGGGCTTAGTGGTTTGATGGTGGATGCATGCCAACAATCCTAAGGAGAACGACATAGTGTCCATGTAAGGTGATCCCCATGTACGGAGTGAATAGATTTTCTTTTTTTAAACGGCAAAGATCACATTACTACTATACCATCCTAAACCAATTGCACTTTACCTCTCCTCCACCAGACCAGCTTCATTCCACTCCACTGTACCACCCCATAACTCCCACGAAGTGAACAGTTCAGTCAAGAAATTTGGAGTAGAGATACTTTTTTAAGATGAGGCTCGAAAATCTTACGGTGCAAAGCAAAGGTATCGGACTCTCGTAACAAAATAAAGGTGGTTCGGGCTATCAGTTGTGTCAATTCGATATCAACACAGAAATCCTGAAGGGAAGGCTCGATGGTACTTTGAAAATAATGATTTCCTCCAACTCTAACACCTCAACTAATGAGTAAGCCTCACACATTGAAAATAAGGAACTTGTTTATTCGGTAATTAAATTTTCATGATATGTCTCCATTTGGGTATGAATTAGAATTAATGACGTCAAATGGAGCCTTCGAAAATTCAAAATATAAAATGGGAACCTTGTATGGACACGGAGGTAGTATAACAGTACTGTGTTAGAATTAGATTATAGTAGTACAAACTTGTCCAACATTTCCCCCATGACTGGGCCATCATTGGTCCATCCTCATAGGTGTTTAGGCCGGCCCAATTACTAATGCCTGGTAAATAGAGAAAGTTTAGTTGGTCCATCCTGAAATATCGCCTTTCCGTTCCTAACTTCTTCCTTCTCCGGTTCCAAACGGAGAGCACATTTTTTGAACAACCACTAAGATTGTTGTGGGTTGTGACGTACGTGAATGCATATCATGCATATCATGTAAAAGTGCATATCAAATTGTAAAAGAGTTGTTTACAAGATAAATATTTAGCAGTAAGTCATCGAGTTGTTGTGATTGAAGTAAGAATATTAGAACATTCATAAATGTGTAAAAGTGTGAGAAAGTTCTATAAAATGATTTAACTCTCGTACTATATTTTCAAAAGAAACTAATAATAGGTCTATCACATACAAATTTAATTGTTATATGAATTATCAAAGAATCACTACTTTCATCCATGATTAATGAACACATCTAAATATATCCTATTATAATTTGCCCATTATTTCAAAAGAAGAGATGTTTATTAAATTTTATATGTTGATTTCAGTATATACTCTCTAGCGGTGTGGAATAAGATTTAACATATTCCACCGTCATTATTTTTTTATAATTATTTAAAACAAGATATGATTATGTAATATGGATATCCGATGTTTCCATGATTCTAGTTTCTTGAATTTGAGAATTAATACATGTAGTAGGAGAGACTAGAGAGACAATAACAATACGAACGGTGTAGCACAGCAGCTGCAGGGTAGATTGAACTTGGAATGTGGGGTCGTGGAAACGTGGAAACAAGTAAACAACTGCGCTATGTATTTGATCTTTCTAAATGACTTCGGTTTCCTTATCTTCGTTGTATAAGTACCACCTAGTCAATATTTTATCACCACTCTCTCACATATTTTTTATTTTATTTTACACTTGTACAGTATCTTAAATTATTCTAACACGAACGCATCCGATCAGCTGTCCCGCTCCCGCCTCCAAAATTAAACATGCTTACATGCTATGATTAGCTTTTCACATTTGTCATGTACTCATGGGTTTTCTTTCTTATTTTAAACTAGTTAATTAACCCGTCGAGTACTCGACGGGGCATAAAAAAGTTGTGCGCACACTTGTTACTATATAAATTTGATTATGTGGAATAACAAATAAAGAAAGATATTGCTCATATGTGTATTGTTACACAATTGTTTATTTCTCCATCTCGGTCTATATTTATCATAAGCATTACCACTCATCAACTATTAACTGGAACATCTTATAGTATCCAAAAACTTAATAGGATGTATTTTTTCATTGAATTAGAATGTCATATGTCAATTTAATATCTCCCCATTATCATTTTCATTGGCATTGGTACTATTATCGACCTCCAACAACCATCGGTACAATGCTATTTTCGATATGAATGTCTTTCCTTTGCCCTATGAACATGGTCATATAATACTCCACTTTTACCAAAGGAAAAATGTTGAATTTACAAAATACTTAACATTATGTATTTTTCATCTTCAAACTTAACACGTACATGCATAATATTCATATGTGTCATAATTAAGACTGAGTGTAATGTCATCCACATGAATGTCTTTTATTTTCCCCGTGACCATGAACTTATCATGGATCATGTATCACCTTCGCTCTATTTTCTTCAAATTAAATGGGTTCCAATATTGGAGTTCAATAGTCATTCAACAAAACCCCTAATATGTTGAACTTCAAAATAGAATAAGCAAGAATACAACTATTATAGATAGAGAGCCTATAGAGTAGTCTCATCTATTGTGATTGTTATTGTTAATTATCACATGAGTACACCAATCGAACACATCTACTGTTTCAGCATAATTAAGACCGAGTATAAAGTCATCCACATGAATGTCTTTCATTTGCCCCGTGATCATGAACTTGCCATAGATCCCATATCACGTTCACCCTATTTTCCTTAAATGCGTTCCAATATTGGATTTCAATTCTCATTCAGATTCAGCAAAGCCCTTAATCTTTTGAATTTCAAAATAGGATAAAGCCAGTATACACTTATTATGGATAGATAGCCTACATGGTAGTCCCATCAAATGCAATTATTACTTTAATTGTTATGGAACACAATGAAACTCATCCACTATTATAAATTATTTCGGCATAATTAAGACTGAGTATAATGTCATCCACATGAATGTCTTTCATTTTCCCCGTGACCATGAATTTGTCATGGATCCTATATCACCTTCGCTCTGTTTTTTCCTCAAATTAAATGGGTTCCAATATTGGAGTTCAATAGTCATTCAACAAAACATCTAATATCATGTTGAACTTCAAAATAGGATAAGTAAGAATACACTTATTATAGATAGAAGCCTACATGGTAGTCCCATCTATTGTGATTGTTATTGTAAATTATCAAATGAGTACCCCAATCGAACACATCCACTGGTTCAACATAATTCAGACGGAGTATAATGTCATCAACATGATTGTATCTCATTTGCCTCGTGATCATGAACTTGCCATAGATCCCATATCACGTTCACCCTATTTTCCTCAAATGCGTTCCAATATTGGATTTCAGTTCTCATTCAGGAACACCCTTAATCTTTTGAATTTCAAAATGGGATAAAGCCAGTATACACTTATTATGGATAGATAGCCTACATGGTAGTCCTATCAAATGCAATTATTATTTTAATTGTTATGGAACACAATGAAACCCATCCACTATTATAAATTATTTCAGCATAATTAAGACTAAGTATAATGTCATCCACATGAATGTCTTTCATTTTCCCCGTGACCATGAATTTGTCATGGATCCTATATCACCTTCGCTCTGTTTTTTCCTCAAATTAAATGGGTTCCAATATTGGAGTTCAATAGTCATTCAACAAAACCTCTAATATTATGTTGAACTTCAAAATAGGATAAGTAAGAATACACTTATTATAGATAGAAGCCTACATGGTAGTCCCATCTATTGTGATTGTTATTGTAAATTATCACATGAGTACACCATTCGAACACATCCGGTGTTTCAGCATAATTAAGACTGAGTGTAATGTCATCCACATGAATGTCTTTCATTTCCCCCGTGATCATGAACTTGCCATAGATCCCATATCACGTTCACCCTATTTTCATCAAATGTGTTCCAATATTGGATTTCAATTTTCATTCATCAAAACCCCTTAGTCTCTTGAATTTCAAAATAGGATAAAGCCAGTATACACTTATATGAATAGATAGGCTACATGGTAGTCCCATCAAATGCAATTATTAGTTTAATTATTATGGAACACAATCAAACCCATCCACTATTATAAATTATATCGGCATAATTAAGACTGGGTATATTGTCATCCACATGAATGTCTTTCATTTGCCCCGTGACCATGAACTTGCCATAGATTCTATATCACCTTCACTCTATTTTTCTCAAATGCGTTCATATATTGGAGTTAATAGTCTTTCAACAAAACGCCTACAACATATTTGGATTTGGACTATAGAGGCCTCTCGACGTCTATAATTGACCTCACATTTGGGTTTCAATTAAAGAGGCACCAGGTACTGTTCACATTTTGAGAGACCTCTCGCTTTTTTCCTCTCATTTCCCTCTCTCTAGTTTCATCTTTCTCTCTTTATTTTCAACTTTCTATCTTCCCAATCAATAATCAACATCTCATGCTTCCATTCGTAATATTCGAATAAATCTATTTTTGGTAATCCAGAGAGCGCTCGTGTCCAATTTATTTACTTTATTGTAACACGTTGCCAATTTTGATACTTTTTCAATTTGAATAATTCAAGCATGGTAACACATCCGACATATCGAAAATAGCGAATAAAATAAGAATTAAAAAATGGCAAAAAAAAAAAAAAAAGAAAAATGGACGGGTGCTATATACACTTTTGGTACTTTGGAGTACCAAACTGGGATTTTAATGCATTGTGTAAGACATGCCAATTTTCCTATTGTCTTGAGAATTTTGGTCCCTCAAGTGAGTGGCTATCACACGCTTGTATTGTTCACATTTTTTACGTTAAATTGGAAAAGTACCAAAATTGGTCAGTGTGTTAAAAACTTGCAATGAAGTATCTAAATTAGTCAGTGTGTTAAATGAACATGGCGCACTCTAGACTACCTAATTTGGGCAAGGGCACTCCGGAATAACTGAAATGAGTTTTACCCTATACAAAGCAAATGATAAACTTATATAGGGACGGTGGTAGTATTAAATAATAAATAAATAACTATTTTCTAAAATAATTTTTATGGATAAAAAATTTATATGATAGTACCATCATTGATTCGAATGTTATTGTAGTTCTTATTTATTGCGGAATATACATATCAAACATATCTTTCGTTCTAAATTACCTAAACGCTAAATAAATATCAAATAAAATACATAATGATATTTTCTTTCATTTTCATTGATAGACATATTCAAAATAGTATCACCAAATATGAGTGTTATTATAATTTTTTGTGTAATACACATGGCAAATATATCTATTATTCTAAATTATTGTTGAATAAATTCATGAGTAGTGACATAAATACAAAGTAATTAAAATATTATACCTTCTTTTTCTGTCATTTTTTTTATTTTTTAATGTATACATGAAATTTTCGACAGAGGAATCAAAATTTTGATTATAAGATAGAAATTCTAGTGTTAATTGAATTTGGGGAGATTATATTTTCACCACGTTTATTTTCAGGAATACGCTTAGGAGATTATATTTTGAGTTAGATTAATTATTTTTTGGCATATGCTTAGTTGAATTTTAATTTTATTCTATTTTTAGTCAATGTTTTCCAAGTGAATTTTAAAATAAATTTATTCCAATTAAATGAGAAATTGACACGTCAGCATGAACTTGAATTGAGCATTCTGATTGGTTGATATTTTTAGAATGTGAACTCTGCTTTGTTATATTATATAGATTCAATATCACGTTCCGTTAAATTTACTACTCCTACATTATGGAGTAGTAGTACTAAATACCCCTACAATATTATAATAAAACAAAATACATTATGGATAAATTTATCAAATAATCACAAAAGTTCCATTAAAAATATTTTAGTAATATGTATAAATTAATTAAACAATTATGAAACTATAAGTCTGCGACTACTGAAAAACTCCCAAACCGACTTATCACTCATGTCATAATGTTCTTTTAGTTATCATCATATTTCTAACTCTTTTTTTTTTTTTTTTTAAGTTCATTAAGCTAAACTATTAATACAAGGGATCCGGCCCAATACATGTTCGAGTGCACTTAAGATACAGATCCGAAAGCAAATATGATGAAAGCCAAAAGGTAACGCAGTCCCAAACATGCACTTCTACTACAATTTGTTAGACACTAATTTATTCCCAAAAATTCAGCCACCCGCATTAGCATTGTGCATCATGTGTACTTGTGTAGGCCAATTGTTATAGTTAGGGTGAATCATTGATCAGGATGTCTAGTGTGTCTAACTTTACCTATATATGCTACATCATTAGGATATCTAATCAAGCCAATGTCTGGTAACTCTAGTAATTGATGGATTAGGTTAAATTCGAAATAGTAATTTTGTTTGTCCAAAATGTAAATATTGAGGTGTCATGGCATTGGTTAAAAAAGAGTTTATGGTGAACTAGGTGTGTAAAATGAGAGGATAAAAGTGAAAATGTTAAGTAAAGTAATGGAATGGATTTGTTAAGCTAACATGAGCCCATTTAAGTGGAGTACCCGTGCATTTTATGTGTTTAAAGATGTACTTGAAAATAATATTGTTAAGACGACATATTTTAAATGAAACAATTTACAATAATAAAATGTCACATTATTAATCGAATGTGTATGTGTAATCAAACTAGTTACTAAATTACACATTTAGTAATTTGCATAATGATAATTTAAACTAGTGAGAAAGAGGAATGTGTTGTAAAATACAATCCGGGCTAATCCGTCAATAAAACCTAAAGGAAACTATATATACGTTCGATTAATAATTTAGCAAATTAATTTAGAAATACTAAATTAATGTTTTTGTTTCCCTTGTTTTCAAACTATATGGGACCTAACCGTATGGTTGAGACTTGACTTGACAGATGGAATGGAATCTGTAAATCTGTAATCTGATCTGCGGATCTCATTATTTTGTGATTTTATCTTTTTGAAGTGTCAGTTGTCAAACAAACTTTTATTGGTGGCAGTGGAAGAGAGTCATCCAAACCAATGTCGGCCTTTTCATTTTAACGACTTCATATGTAATCATTATACTTACTCCATTTATTTACAAAATTCCTAAACGAACTATTTATCGCGGACTTTGATCAATATAATTTTTAAATTAAAATATATCAATATAAATTAAAAGTTAATTATGAAAATATACACCATTTAATTTCATTATATAATTTTATTATATTTCTCTAATGTAATTTAGGAGTTATACGTGGTCAAAAGTCGTGATGAATAGTCCCCTTAAAAACTTTGTAATGAAATGGAGGAAGTACATCTTTCATAAAATTAACTTTATCTGCACAGGTATCAACTATATAATTTTTTAACAACTAAAATTTATTAATAATAACGGACCATAAGGAATGCTCGAGAAAAAAGTACACACTACCACGTAGGAGTAGTAAACACCAAGATCCGTGTAAAAAAAACAAATTAAAACACCTCTAGCATTAAAGCTTACTACTAACCACCAAGCAAAACCTTTGGAACTAAACTATAAGCTTCCGAGAAGGCCGAAGGATCAAGCAAGAACTTCCATTGAGCAAGCCACAAATCACCATGTAGCACCAAGATACTTGGGACAAGGACCAGGGATACAACACAACCAAGTAAACATCAACATAAAACCAAACCGAATTTGGATCAAAACCACACCCCGAAAGGCACACAACACACACACCCCACACAACCACCTGAGAGACACACACAACACCAACTTGAAAGAACTCATGCGGTGTCACATTATTGTGTTGTATGGTATATTGTATGACACATTAAGACACTATATGTCATATGTCACTATAGCACATTGTAGTAAAAAATAAAACTGCATGAGTTTAATACTCATCTGTTTTTTTTTTATTCTTTACGTATTCCATTTTTGCACGTTTCTTTGGATTCTATACGTACGTTTCTATTTCTGGCAAATCTTTATCTCACAATTTTATTGTGGGTCCTGCCACTAAACCAACACATTACACTCAATATATAAACCTTATAAAATTCCGATCCAAAAGCAAACGTATAGAATAAAAAAAACGGATGAGTATGATTCATGTGAACCAATCTCTTATTAGACAAATATAGTAGTAATTAAAAAAAAAAAAAAAATCTAACTAGATTCAAGTACTATTATTACTAAAATTTATTTAATTTTATAAGGCTTTGTTAAAACTTTATATCCAATGATTCTATTGGTGATCAAAATTGCGGTTTGTGACCACTAGGCTGGGCCCGGAGAGTACAAGTTTCGGCTTCCAAGTTCCACCGCCGTGGAATTGAATTGAGATTGTTGAATTCAGTTGTTATGGTTGGGGCCTGAGATCATGCTTTATGCCTTTATGGAATTGTGGAGTAATATAGTGTACGTAGTTGCTCAAGTCATTTCCAGGAAACCTCGCAAACTTGAGAGGCTTCAGATTCTAGATCGTCATTAGCTTTCGCGTGTATACCATTAGGCCGAAACTTACAATCCCCAGCAAAATATAGATGGAGATTATCGTGTTTATCGTTTTTTTTTTCTTTTTTTTTTATGCGAGATGAATTGACGATTATAAAATTAAAATATGCTCAATAAAATTGACATCAACTTATCAATTTTTTCTACGCGCATCAATTTCCTACGCGCATCTGGGTTCATGTTTCTAGGGAGTTGGAAGTTAAGTCTCTGTGTCGGACCATTCTGAAGAACTTCACCAAAGAAGATATGTCTAGTAAATCTACTGAGGAATTAGGCCAAATTGTTTCCGATAATTTAAAGATGACAAGGTACTTGATAGTCCTAGATGACGTGTGGTCATGTGAGGACTGGGAGCGGATCCGACTGTTCTTACCAAAGAGTAATAGAAAGGGTTGTAAGGTCTTGATAACTACCAGGAACAATAAACTGGCTAGCAATGCCAGTTTGACTAGAGATCCCTACCGGTTGAGGATGTTGTGCACTGAGGAATGTTTTGAGCTCCTCAAGTTAAAAGTATTTGGCAAACATAATTCTTTTCCTCCAGAGTTGGAACTGGTGGGTAGAAGAATAGCGAAAGCGTGCAACGGTCTTCCTCTGGCAATAGTAGTTGTAGGGGGGATCCTCATGCAACAACGAGTCTCAGCAGTAAATGGAAAGGATGCATTGAGGATGGAATGGGAAAATTCATGCGATAGCATCAGTTCTCTTCCTCTTGATAACATGGAGAAATTCATGCAGGAGATTCTATCGCTGAGCTACTCTAAGTTGCCTCCTAAATTAAGAATTTGCTTTCTTTATTTGGGGATTTTCCCTGAAGATTATCAGATCCCTACTCGAAAATTGGTCCTCTTGTTGATTGGAGAAGGATTTATTGGAGAAAAGCCAGGAAGGAGCCTAGAATAGACCGCAGAAACATACCTCAATGAGCTTATTAGTAGGAACTTATTGATGGTTGGAAAAACAAGCCTATGTGGTCAGGCCAAATCATGCCGTGTTCATGACCTGATAAGGGACTTCTGCATAAGCAGGGCTACTTTCCAAAACTTATATCAAGTAATAAGAAATTCCAAATTCGGGACTTTTGAGCCTTCAATCACTGATATAAACGGTCGCCGCCTCTGCATGCATTCTAATATCAAAGAGTTCTTCTCAAGGAAATCGTATAATTTGAAGGTTCGTTCTCTTTGGTGTTTCGGGGAATCCCTGTCCGATATAAATGTCAATAAAGACTTCACCCGTGCCTTAAAGATGGTCAGGGTATTAGATGCATGCGTTATTCAATTACCAAAATTTCCGCTGAAGCTCACTCGATCAGTTCATTTGAGGTACCTAACTTTGTCTGGAAATTTTAAGATTCTTCCTGCAACCTTAAGCAATCTATGGAACCTCCAAACTCTGCTGGTGTACACACTCTCTCCTATACTTGAAATCAAAGCAGACATATGGGAGCTAGAAAACCTGAGACATTTGAAGACAAATGCATCCATTTTCCTTAAAAATGGAAAAGGTAAAGGTGGGGAAAACCTTCAAACAATTACGAAATTATCGCCCCAGAGTTTCACCAATGATGTGTCAAAGAAAGCCAGAAACCTGAAGGAGTTGGGTATTTCTGGGGCACTTTCAGCTTCCATGTGCTTTGGGAATTTAGATCGTCTTGAAAAGTTGAAGCTAGAGCACGTTTTTCAATACCCACTAGCCCGTCTTCCTCAACCAAATAGCTTTCCCCCGAATCTGAAAAGTTTAGTTTTGTCAAGTACAAAGTTGGGCTGGAACCATATGTCTGCACTAGAGAAGCTGTCAAACCTGGAGGTGCTCAAACTTAAAGAAAATGCTCTTGTGGGAGAGTGCTGGGACATTGTTGGTGGTGGTTTTAGGCGTCTTGAAGTTTTATCAGTTGCCGTTACGGATCTAAAGTACTGGACTGCATCAGAGGAAAGTTTTGCTAATCTCCGAATTTTAAGACTCAAATGGTGCAGAAAGCTCGAAGAAGTTCCTTTGCACCTTGGGAAAAGCCTTGAGGTGCTGTATATGTACTCTGTCACCAAGTTTGCAGTATCTTGTGCCAGGAAAATTGAGAAGGAAAGGGGACATAAGAATCAAGGACAAGAAAGATCCCATACAAGTGGCCTGGATGTCCAAATCCTTCCTGGAAATATATGATTCACACTTGACAAACTCCAAATTAAGTAAGGATGCTTTAATTTTGAATATCTTTGAGGATAATCACAAGTATATATTTTTATTAGTGGTTTTGAATATCATCAAGTATGCATTTCAGGTACACATCCTCGGTCCAGAAATTACATGGAACCCCTTAGGTTTCTTGATGATAATACAGCTTACAAAGATTTGAAGTGAAACATGCTTAGTTGTTTAAGAAGATTGCAAATGAACCCTGCTATAGTGTTAAAACACCGACGATTGGGGTATTATCTCCTAAGTACTAGTTGTTCCGTATCTTTTATGGTTTAAACTGTAAAATGGACAAAATAAGTTCAGATAGTTCTAGTGAGACAGACACCTAGTTGAGCTATTCCTTTCCTTTCATCATAATTGGAGATTTGGAGGCATGTGAAATATGTAAAGTCTTAAGCTATCTGAACTTGAGTTTCCTTGGTTATTACTTGAGATCCAGTTTTGTGAATAGAAAAACACTGGTTGAAGGATGTAAAATAACTAAAATGAAAAAGGACTGTTATATAGTAGTACCTCTTAATTGCCAAAGATACTTGCTGGGACATGTTACTGCGTCATGATGCTATCTAATTTTTTTTTGATCAGTTTAATGTAATAAAATCTTCCCCAGTTTAATGGATAAGAGGCTTAGTTGCTGTATAATGATACCAATATTGCAGGAGCTATGTAGCTGGGAGAAAGAAGTTGTTTAATGATAGTTGGAGAGTTTGCGTGATGTGTGGATGTGATCTGCCACCTTCTCTTTGTTCATTTGGTTTCTTGGTGTGAGGATGAACTCCATGTAAATAAGCTACTCGAACTTTATGCGTTTTGCTTGTGCAGTGAGCCGGTGACTCTGTTCTGTACTGGGAGTAGTATTTTCCCCATCCCTGTGATGATGTATATATATGTGTGTTCTGTTATGGCCAACACTTTTGTTTATGCTACATATTCAATAAAATGAGTGGCTGTTGGATTTTGTCCCTGTTCAAGTAGATTGTTAAATGTTAGTAACTGTTAAGCATACTGGGAGTCAGACTGGGACATACTCTCTCCACCACCACCTCCGCCTCTCTCTTCCTCAAAATCTCGATTAATTTTAGCTGCTGGAAGCAAACAGTCATGGAGAATTTGAATTCGCAGGATCTGTGCGGTGAATTGCCGAATTCCTGTATGATCGATTGTTTTAATTTTAATGGTGATGGGGTGCTTAACTTTGACGAGTTTAAGGTCATGATGTGTTGAGAGTTTAGTGTTCATGGATTAATTGGATCGAGTTTGGTTAGATTGAAGGACTATTCATAGACTCATAGTAGTGTAAAAGTTCTCAGTTGATTCATATTGATGAATATTGAGAGGGAAATCACTCGGTCTTTTGATGTTGAGTCATTTATAGATGAATTTAATGAGATCAAAAAGCGTAGGGTTCAGCTGAAAAGAAAGAATACGAACTAAGGTGGAGATAGATTCAGGTTTGTTTTTATCTCTCAATCTCAATGAACATTCTTTATTTCTTTTGCACACGTTATTTTGTTATCATTTATCTTGTTATCCCTAAACTTATGTTTCTTTCTTTTGTTTTTTTGGCAACCAACTCATGTTGATCATTCGATGCACTCAACTACTTTTTGTCATATTATGGATGGGCCTTACTTTGATCTAGCATATGCTGGTAGAAGCTTAGAAGGTATTTTTGATAGTCTTGTTTTGAATGTTGGAATTTTATTGGATTATTTGGATGCGTTGGAAATATTATGTTATGACTCTTATATGCTTGAACTTTGTAACTTAGTTTATCTATATAAATTTTTAGTTTTTGGTGTTTTAATAAAATTTGGATATTTGAAACACGACCTTGTTAAAGTCCACCCGAATATTTTTTTTACATACATAAAGTTCGCCCCCCCCCCCCCCCAGTTTCGACTCTTGGCTCCGCCCCTGCAGCCAGTCCAGTATTCTCATCCATATATCAAGTGTAAATGCACAATCAAAGAAAAGATGCGACACAGTTTCATTTTGTTGGCAGAATACACATTTTCCATCATTAGCTATTCCAAACTTGGTTAAATGGTCTTTCGTGCATAGCCTTTCTTGCATGCACAACCAGAGCACAAAAAGAGCTCTTGGGCAAGCCCAATTTGTGAAGAAAAGTTTGCGCCACTCCACTTGCGGTTTTTCACCTCGCAGTTCATAATAGACAGCCCTTGTAGGGAATTACCCTTGCGTCTGCATTCCACCCCATGTTGTACTATTTGCCACATACTCCCGCATTATCAATTTACCACGCAGTATCCACGAGCAATTTTGCTTTGGAATATACTCCATCACAATAGTTGTTTTAATGTAGTAAGCATGGACCCATCACACCCATACTTTATCTGCTTTATCACTCCAACTCCACAACAGTTTCATAAGGTGCGCTTTGTTCCACATAACCAGGTCCGTCACATTCAAACCACCAGTGTTTTTTGTGCTACATACCTTGTCCCTGGCAACCAGAGCTTTCTTTGTAATCTCTTCTGTTCCACTCCACAAGTAGCTACGACACAAGGCTTCAATGTGGGTGAGAATTTTCTTCGGCAATGGAAATATTTGTAACCAATAATTAGAGATTGAAAACAAAACACTCTTTATTAGTTGAGCATCATTTCTATACGTGGTACAAATTGGAATATATTTTTCAAAATTTTCCCATCACCAAAACGATCTGTCTTCAAAAATAAAATATAAAAATGAAAGAGACTGTATGAGAGAGTAGGGCTAAAACCGTCTTCCTCAAAGTAACATTTGCCTTGGTATATATCATCTTAAATTATGCGAGTTTAAGGAAACCCAACTGGCTAGCAAAAGGCAAGGTGATACATGTGATTCGGCATTATCGCAAAATGTCATATGGAGGGTTGAAAGTGTTACGTGTCATGAGGAGTAATTATCTATATTCTATGTATTATATTAGACCATACTACATAAACAATAAAAATAAAAAGGAAATGTGTTATCCTACCCACTTAACTATTTAACAATTGTGTGTGCGCGCAAATAATAAGATAGATAGACTAAGAATGAGTTTGAATAGTTTGAAAAATTAAATTATTTTCCAAATTTGTTAAGGCGTATTATTTTCATTTGCCAAAAAGAACATTTTTAATTCATTTCACATTTTCTAGGTGCAAATTAGTTAAAAGTTTCTTACTATTATTTTTTATGCTGTAATTTTTTTTTTCAAACAGCAAAATTTTATTGATCAAAGAGTATAAGAAATGTTCGGAACAATTACAACAAGGTTCAAAACCGGAACAATGTTGTAAATGAATTTAGTTCTATTCAATTTAGTCTAGATTTTTTTTAAAATAAAAAATAACAGATTCAATTCTATGTATATCATCCAGCATTTTGATCAAGTATCAAATTAAAAAGGAAAAAAAAAAAAGCACTTAATTAGTCGGCAAACTTCTAAACGGTTTCAACGTTCACTTCTAGATGACTACTAGATGGATTTGTGAAATCCCAGTCACGGGAATAGAAGAAAGAAAGGGGAAGTAGAAGATCGGAAAATTAGAGATGGAATGATAAAAACACGTACGTCCGCCAAGAACAAGACAAAACACGAACGTTCGAGGAAAGGACCTCAGATCATTAGTATTAAAGCGGTTGATAAAATTAGACGACATCATGTAATATGACATCATGTAATATAAAGGCGAGAAATGTTTCTTCGTTCTTTTATTGAAATTCTCTTTAGTGATGACAACATTACGTACATATCTTATGATATTTTCATGTGCCAGCTTCACCATATTATATAGAAAAACCTTGACCAGTACTGATACTTCTAAACTCCAAGAGGGCGAAATTTAACGGATATAGAGTGAATGTGTGGGGCCTGTGGGTGATACTAGCTCCCACCTCCCCCAAAATATAGAAATATCAAAAACCCTCCATTATACATTTTATAAATTGCAGTATTACGCATATGGGTGTTCACGAATTGACCACAATAAAAAACTCGCGAGCTTCGTTAGAGTAAAATAAATTTTTAACATTACATACAGTATTTATTAGCTTTAAAATGATATTTAACACTTCTTTCGTCCGGTCAAATTGAAGCAAATTACTCTTAAATCACACCAATAAAAAGTTTAAAAAATTGTAATAAAATAGTTGATAGTTATAGTATTTTAATATATTTTTTATAATTGTTTAGAACTAGCATTATTGTACATTTAGGTTGAGCCAATGAGGTTTAATCTCTATCGGATCGGAGATAGAATCCTACACGTCTCTTTCACCACTCGAGTACCCTTCCACTACATCACCTTGTAACTCTATTTAGACTTTATATATTTATTGATTACACCTAACTAATCGTAGGTGTCATAAAAATCTTCCCCAATCCTATATTTAGACCATCGATATTCAACGTATGATCATAGATAGATCATACGTTTGGACAACATACATGGCTCAGACATGTATGTTAGCATATGATGGCCTCTTTTTTTTTTTTTTCTTCTTTTTTACGTTTTTTTTTTGTTTGTTTGTTATTTTTCACTTTTTTCTTTTCTTTTCAATTGCCTTATATTTTATATTTTCTTATCTTTTAATTTTCTTTTATCTTGTTATTTTTTATTATTTATTTTTCATACATTTCACTATGAATAAATTATATTGAAATACCAATTATAAAATTTAAAATATTCAAAATAAATATAAAATAATATTTTAAATAATATGAAGTATGAAGTTTTTATATTATTTAAATTAATTAATGACATTTAAATAATATGAAGTATGGAGTTTTAAAAGAATAAAAAAAGAATAATGTAGCTTAAAAAGAAATGGAAAAGGAAAAGAAAATTTTGGATAAGATAGAGCATGAGAATTTGAAATGAAAATTATGATAGAGTTTGATATGAGTGGAATGTTAAAGTGACGTTAAAATAGAATTTGAGAGATATGAGATGGTTTTAGGATGAAATTGATAATAATTTTGTTAAAAACACCAATACCATAAATCCTAAATTTAGTGGACCTACCTACATACAAAAATGAAATTCTAAACATTTAAACATGGACTGCCTAAAAAAGACTGATATAATCAGTGATGTAGTAGCTCAAATGTAACACACTGAATCCATCTCCATTAGTCTACCATTTGTAAACACACTGAAAATTTCATTTCATTCCCATAGAAGACATAGAGAGCTGTTTGGTAGCAGCAACTTAAACCTTCAAGTTCTTGCTCAAATAGATTCCTCAACAAAATGGGGCTATAAAATTACACCAGAGATTTAAACATAGGGTTAAACATACACATCATATCGAGATGATGCATTCCTCCAAAAGGGGCCCAAAATGGGCGGATCTAGAAATTTTGGGGAGTGGGTGCAAAATAATACAAGACGACTCATGAATCACTATATAAAATGAAATTAATTAAATATGGTACTTTACAGACATAAAATTGAATTTGAGAAGCTTTACCCTTACATAAAACAACAAGAAATAAATTATAACTGAATTTATATGAATTCGAATTCATTTATGGGTGCAAATTACTATATTTTGTGGGGCAAATTATTTTTTGTAGTCTATTAAAAGAGGCCAAGTGTCCCTACAAGTTTCAACATAAATCCGCCCCTGGCCCAAAAACACCTAACAAAAAATGAAGCCACCACTTGCCATAGTCTTTGTTTCCTTTTTCTTCTCACTATATATACTTCCTCCATTAGAAAAAACTCACACCCCTGCAAATGTTGAGAATTCTATAAACCACCAGCCTGCCATTTCCGATTGCAGCTCCGAACATAAATTGAATTCCCGATCGATCTGCGGTTACTCAGTAAAAAAGAAAGTAAAATCTAGTAGTAGCTTCTTTACCAAATGAGCTTTAGAAAATCATTCCCTCTTCATCTCTGCAATTCCCTTTCCTCTTGACAACAAACAAACAAACACACACTTACTTAATTTGAAATTTGCTCCTCCTCTATTATAAACCTACACTACACAATGGACGACGAAATCGGAGGAGTGAAGTTGTTACTTGGACTTACCCGCCAGCTCTTGGTCTACTTCTACACTCTTCTCTCCGGTGCCAAAACCAACCTTGAACATCTGGAAGCTGAAGTGAGCTTGTTGGATGCATTTCTCAAAGATGCATCCAACAAGGATGATAACGACAAGGACGAGCGTTTTAGGGCATGGGAGAGGGAGATCGTGGATGTTATTCACGACGCCGAGAATGTAATCGCCTTTTGCAAACTTCAAGCTGAGTCCGATAAGCACCGCAATTTTCTGGGCCGGGCTTTTCGCTGCCTTAGCCAGAAGAATGTAAGTCTCGCTGAAATGGTGAAATCGTTGAGGGAGGATAAGGTCAGGCCTTTATTCCACAAGTCCAAGGATTTTGTGACGGTTGATTTTAATCCGCCTCCTGTCGTCGTAGATTCCACTTCGGCCAGAGTAAAGGTAACCATTTCCTTTTTGTTACTATGTGAAATTTTTTCTAGGGCTCAAAATTGTGTTTGATTTGATTGGATTTTGGTTACTACTTACTAGTATGTGTATATAAAAATCAAAATAGATTTTACTTTTTTTTCCTGAAAAGAAATTTGAAATCGCCATTGATATAAACAAGACAACACATTACAATCGCCATTAAAAGCGTCGCTTTTATGTACTTTATTTGTTTGCCCTCAGTCAGTGTCTTGCAATACAATTTTCATTTTTGCCTTACCATTTTAGGAAGTACCCCTGAGTTGAAAGTTTCCTTTTTTTGTGACAAACAATCAGAAGAGCTGTATGGGTTCAATTCTTAGTTCATCAATCAATGTTGTAAATGGTAAACACTCTCTGTTCCATAAAGATGGCCTTATTTGGTTTGAATCGAATTGTTCTGTGTTGCAGTGCCTCACAAGCTAACAAGAGTCTTTTGGTTAGCTTGAACTCCTACAATTGGTTTGTGTGTGTTGTTATTTTGGGGGAGGGGGGGGGGGAAGTGGGGAACATAATCGTTTTAAACTTTTTATACATGATACATATCGAAAGTAAACTGCATCATGGTAGCTGATGATATTTTCACACACATGGCAATTCGAAATACTAGCAACAATCAACTTGTAAACTTTGTTTCATGGTTACAGGAAGATAGATATCCATGGATGACATTAGGGTCCATATTTGAGAGTTCTGCTTAAGTGTGGCTCAGCACAATTTTATTTATTTTTACTGGCATCCTGACTGCTTCTCTTGAAAATGAAATATCTATAAAAGAGAAAATAAATCACCAAGTTGATACTATTAGCACTCTATTAACCCCTCTGAACAGATATCTGAGGGGAATAGAAAACCAAGATACCCCTCAGCTATTCAATCAGTTAGCTGCTTCAACACCTGCCTCACACATCTATTAGGCTTAGGACAATAAGACTTTAATCTCAAATTATACCTCAGACCTATGGTCTTACAACATTGATTCGTCTAAACACTTCAAACTTTTGAGCACGCCAGCTTCCATACATATTCCACAAACTTATATTGTAAAGCAGACTTCTTTTCTTGCTAGCTCTAGAAGTCGTTGTTATCTACATTTGAAAGTTGAAATGTTACCTAGAACATCGACACAACTCCTGAAGTCTTGTTTAATACTTTGTGCATATTCACAATGGAAGAACAGGGGGTTGATTCCCTCCTCTTCCTTCCCCATATCCCACATACATCCTTTTCCTTCCTGACATACACATTTGATGAGTCTGAAAATGATTTATAGCATCATGTAGCACCTATATAGATTGTGTATCACCCCAGCAGAACAATAACAAATCATAGCAAAACTTAAGTGAACAAGATTTATTCTGCTATATACAGGGTGAAATGTTTTACTTGTGCTGCTATGCTGCTACTCTTGTAAAGATATTCCATACACGCTACAAGCAAAAGGAAATTTTAAAAGATGCAGTCAAAATTTAAATTTTGGGATAAGATATGTTTCTCACATCTAGTTGCAAATCGTTATATAACATACTCCTAGTAAGCGTTGTGTTTTTAATTTGTCATTTGTAATGATGAGGCTTGAAACTTACTCCTTCCCAGTTAATGTTGACTCTTGATCACATAGCTTATTTCTTTCCTATTACCACAGAATCCAAGGCAGAAGAACGTGATTCCTCTTGAGAAGGAGATGGATGATATAATCCATGGTTTGACGGCAGCATCAGCAGAAAACCTTGAAGTTTTAAGTATTGTTGGCATGCCCGGCCTTGGCAAGTCCACGATGGCATGGAGGATCTATAATGATCCGAGAATCAGAGATACTTACCCAATAGTAGTTTGGGTTAAGATTTCTTAAGAATTTAACAAGAAGGACGTTTGTCTGGCAATCCTGGAAGAATTGGGTGAGAGAAACCTTTCAGAAATGACAGTTGATCAATTATCCGCAATTATTTGCACCCGTCTGGAAAAAGCAAACTCTGTGATATTCCTGGATGATGTGTGGACAAATGAGGTCTGGAGCGAGATCAAAGAGTTCTTGCCCGTTGAAAGTAACCACCATGCAAAGTTCTGATAACCACTCGTATCCGTGAAGTGGCTATGCATGCTAGTACAGGTAAACCCCACGATTTGCGACTACTGTGTGGCCAGGAAAGTTGGGAGCTTATGCAGCTAGATGTATTTGGTAATCTTGACAGCTGTCCTCCAGAGTTGGCAGACATTGGGAAACAAGTAGCTCAAGACTGCGACGGGCTTCCTTTCACGATTGTCATGATGGCTGGAATTCTTTATGATAAATGGATAACAGCACCAGGAACTACGGAGGCAAAGGAAGAGTGGAGGCGGGTTTCTGAAACGCTTAGAAATTATGGGGGAAACGATGACCTAGAGAAAAGCTTCAGCAAAATCATTTCATTGAGTTTTGACACTTTGATGAGTCGCGAATTGAAAGATTGCTTTCTCTGCTTGGGAATGTTTCCTGAAGGCACAGAGATCCCAGTCCAAAACTTACTTTGGATGTGGATTGCACATGGTTACATAGTTGCACGTGATGGGAGTAGTTTGGAGGAGATTGCACAACACCATTGTAAAGAACTTCTTGACAAGAGCCTACTGATGGTTGGCGAAAGAAAACCTGATGGTGAAGTCAAAACGTGCCGTGTTGCTGACTTGATACGTAATTTTTGCAAAAAAGAAGCTGCAAAGCAAGGGAAGAACATGTTCCAAGAAATAAAGCTGTCAGCGGAGGGAGTTTCTATACCTGAAGTTGTAGCAATGGGAAAATGTCGCCACATTTGTATCCATTCTCTTGCCATGAATTTCCTGATAATGATTATGAAAGAGATGAATTTCTCAAAGGCATATTCCCTTTTGTCCTTCTCCAAAGAAACCATTATCTTGCAGAAGAAACATGTGGCATCATTCACTAAGGCTTTTAAGTTTCTCAGGGTCCTGCATGTGAAAATGGCCATCAAGTTTCCTGAATTTCAGGATAAGCTTTTTCTGTTAAAGTATGTCTCCCTGTCAAGTGATGGGTTGAGTGTTCTTCCCAAGAGACTTTCCAAACTCTGCAAGTTGCAAACCCTCGAGGTGGATACATCATCTCCGACCATTAATTGCAAGGCAAACATATGGAAGATGGTGGATCTCAGGCATTTTAAGACAAAAGCGTCTGTTACTCTAAGCAACCTAAATGGGAAAGGTGACGGTGGAGAAAACCTTCGAACTCTTAAAAGAATAGCGCCAGAGAGTTGCTCCAGCAAGTTGTTTAGCAGAGCCAGGAACCTAAGGGATTTGGGCATTCGTGGTAATCTGGCCAAGCTTTTGGTTACTGACCACGGCTTAGACAAATTGGGTTGCCTTGATAAATTGGAGCTAGTGAATGGTTTATCACCTGAAGACGCAGAAAAAAATCCAATGCCAGGCCTTCCTCAACCCAACAAATTCCCACCTAATGTACGGACCATAAAGTTGTCAGGTATGTTTTGATTTACTGGCTCACTTTTCGGTGTATGTACCTTAATTAATAATTACACATGTTTCTAAGTTGAATTTCTTTGCTACAACTTGGTGGAATTTAATCATCCGAACCAATATAACCATATTCGTGCAACATATTTTCTTTTCATGTTTCTGTTATCTGTGTAAAGTTGTTTATTGATTGTTTCTTTTCTGTTCTTTCATTTGCTGTTCTATGTTTATTCTAACCTTGTTTGCGAATAAGTATGATAGGAATTTAATTTGATAGCTTTAACATGTACAATAATTGCATACTTGAGTATATTAAATGAAACAGCCATTGAGATATATGTTAACGGGGCATTCTGACAAGGCCCCGTGTTGAATGTGGTTGTATATCTGGTTACAAATGAAGTATTGATATTGATCATATTGTTCTTCTCTGATTCTTTGCTTGATGAAATAAAAATGTGATGTTTAGAACCTATACTTGTATATTGCAGATATTTGTTTCAGTGCCTCTCTTCCCCATGGACATTGAGTCATTGAACCTTGCCGATGTATAAGTTTCTTGCTTGCTAGTGTGTTCCATTTCGATCTATATCTGAGCATGTTGTGTTCCACAGGTACCTATTTGGATTGGGATAATATGTCTTTGTTAGCACAAGTAAATTCTCTTGAGGTGCTCAAATTGAAAGGCCAGGCTTTCAAGGGATATCGTTGGGATGCCACTGGTTGCTGTTTTGGTAACGTCGAATACATATACATTTCAGATGCAGATCTGAGACTATGGGAAGCCTCCAGACTGAACTTTCCAAAGTTGAGAAAGCTCATACTGAGAAACTGCAAGCATCTTGAAAGTGTTCCAGATGACTTGGTAAAGGGGCTTCACCTGTTGTACATGGAAGGTGCCAGCGAGTATGCAGTTTTGTGTGCAGAAAAAATTGAAAAGGAAATGCAGGGACAACAACCAGGGAAAAAAGGTGGATTCCAGCTGAAAATAGTTCCCAGTGAGGATGATTACCAATACACATTTGCAAGTGATTGTACTAATTAAGCACAGGATGCAGCTGGTGAGTTTTGTTATTAATCCATTTCTATTAAATTGCATAATAGTTAGTAAAAATTAGCTCATACGTTCAAAGCCTATGTTTTGACGGAATGCTTAAGATCCCTCTCATGTTAGTAATGTTTGTAGTGTATTTCAGTCTATATGTTGTTTGTTTGAGAAATTGGCACATCGATTGAAAGCCTAGAAGTTACTTCGTGCACGATTTCAAACTAGTGGTCGGGTATTCAGCTTGAACTTATAATTTTAGTTGGGAAGCCTGCAACAAAGCTGTGTGTGGTAGGATGATTGTCATTGCCCAGTGTAGGATATGTGATATACTACAGTGGGCAGTGACAATCATCCTATATGTTACCTTTGCATGATGACCAAGAATAAAGAGTTTGATTTAATATGCTTCTCTTTTGCTGTGAATAGTTTGATCTGAAATCCGTTCTTGTTGAAATTTGTGTAATGAACTTTTTTAGTTATCATAATTTTGAGAGTGAAGTTTGTTTTGTAAGGCCTGTTTTCACTTGTCACTAGCATTTATCAGTATTCCTGTCCATTCAACATTTTCCATTTGCAAAGCTACATATACTGATATATGTACCCTGAATTTACTGATTTTATGGACATAATGTATTGAACGAAAATGCAAATGATTAATGTAGTACATGATCTAAAACTATATGTAAATTTACTCTTTGTAGGCATGATGATCTGAGGTAGAGACAGAATAGGATGGAGTTAATCGAGCTATAAGATGATGTGGGGAATGCCAAGAACCGAGAATGTAGCTAATGAAAAGGATTGAGATTTGGAGTCCCTTTTGTATAGCTGGTGCCTCTCTGGCAGCGGAACCTGCATTGGGGGATCAAAATACTCATTTTTTTTCTTTAGTTCCAGTTTTATTGGAGACTTGTGGTGGTTGTTTCCAAAGTTTCCCAGGGATAAATTTAGTTTCTTGATCCTGGCATGGATTTCTACACTTCCATTTTTGTATATTTCTGAGGGCTGATAGGTACGTTATTGGTGGTTGTGAGTTGTGACGATGTTCATAGTAAAATTTAGGCACTCAACTTCAGACTTGAGAAAGACTATATTGTTGCCTGCTGTATATATATAATCCTTTTATCTAATTTCATGCTTCCACCTCTTTAAAGCAAGTGCTTTATTTCGCCGATGCTCATTAGCAATTTGGAACAGTACTATAGTTTGGTTTATTTTATCCTGTTTTAGAAGTTTTAAAAACGTTATGTAAAGTGTGTTTTTGTTAGTTGGGTTAATAAGAGAGAGTTAGCCAGATCAGTACACGCATTGAGTTGATCTGACAGTCGTATTAATTGGTACTAGTAATTTCAGTATAAAGCTTTACTATCGTGTCAATGAAATTTGAAAGTTTTATCTGAACTCTACTCTCTCTGGTATCTTACGTCATAGGTAAGTTATTCTCGATTACTAATTTTAACCGAGTGTCATGTGCATAGACTTTGAGAGACTCAAAATGGTCTGGTAATAAGGGTGATAAAGTAGAAAGGAGACAGAACGGGTTCAAACTCTGACGGAGACATAGTATATAGGTGTATTTGGAGTTGTAGTTTAATAAAAAACAAATTTGCATAGGTTTCTTATAATTCAGGGGTTCGTGTGAAATTTGGATAGTTTGTGAGTAATTTTGAAGAGTACGGGAGGAGTAAAATGTGATTATGTAAAGTCGTTTTCATTTTCATGGCCTACCTGCTTATTGGATTTTGTATCCTTGTTTATTTTATTGTTTTTCAGCTGAAGTTAATAATGATAATGGGGTTCACACATCACCGTTCACGCGTATGAGATGACCTTTACGAGGCGTTATAAAGATGTTTCCATTTTCCTTGTGAGACGAAGACTTTGTTCTCTCTCCATCTCTATACCATACTGAAAAAGGTAGATCTATTACTGGTATATTATCTTACCGCTTGAAAATGGCGGATTTGGCAGCGGTGTTATTATTCGAAAACCTGATTCGCCTGTTGAGGAGCGTCAATCTGGTCGATCACAACAACAACAACAGCATGAGTGATTTGAAAAGTGAATTGGATGAGTTAGCTATTGAGCTCACTCAAATTCAAGCTTTCCTGGAAGATTTACTTCACAGAAGAAGAAGAAGAAGCGATAAATACGAAGCAGCAGCAACTGATGATGATGATGATGCCATGGAGAAGTGGTTGAAACTGGTCAACGATGTGGTTTACGAAGCTGAAGATATTGTAGACTCTACTTTACTCGAAGCTGCTAGAGCGGAGGATAATAGATCCAGGCCGTCGTGTATTGTTCCTCCTGTCTTCAACAAACATCAATCACTCACTGCGAATATCAGATCATTCAGGGAGATTCAGTTGAAGCCGCTACTGGTGGATATGGCACCCGTAGAAACAGCCAATCATCTATCTGCAGCACACAGATCTGACCTAACAAAGCATCAACAACAACGAGAAGAAGAAGATACAATGGACTACTCAAGGAACAACCACAAAGTGAGATAAATCCTTCTCTATATCTCTACCAATACAATATCATATTCATGCATCTATTTCTATTTTTTGTATTTTTTTTTCCCGTTTACTGCGTGAATGTTCTGAAATTATTGCAGGGCCATCCTTTGTCTGTTCACATAATAATTATGAATTTTATCCCTAAAAATGACTTGTGTGAATTTAAGTGCATTTTATTTTTCAATGGCTAATAGCTACCTCGTTGTGTAATGTTTGCCAAAATGGATTATGACTTTTAGAATTAGTTGGATTTGAATTTAAAATGGCACAAAACACTTGTTGACTTATTTCACTATGCTAGCCATCAGAATCGAATTAATTTTTTGACATGTGCACAGGCTGCAGGCCATAATCATGCTGTTGGTCTTGATGCTGAGATTCACACTTTAATCCAGTATCTCAATGAGGAATCACTGGAGCTTGACGTTATTTCCATCATTGGTATGGGCGGTCTTGGAAAGACGACACTAGCATCCATGGTCTATACTGATCCCAGGATTCAGCATCAATTTCCTACGCGCATCTGGGTTCATGTTTCTAGGGAGTTGGAAGTTAAGTCTCTGTGTCGGACCATTCTGAAGAACTTCACCAAAGAAGATATGTCTAGTAAATCTACTGAGGAATTAGGCCAAATTGTTTCCGATAATTTAAAGATGACAAGGTACTTGATAGTCCTAGATGACGTGTGGTCATGTGAGGACTGGGAGCGGATCCGACTGTTCTTACCAAAGAGTAATAGAAAGGGTTGTAAGGTCTTGATAACTACCAGGAACAATAAACTGGCTAGCAATGCCAGTTTGACTAGAGATCCCTACCGGTTGAGGATGTTGTGCACTGAGGAATGTTTTGAGCTCCTCAAGTTAAAAGTATTTGGCAAACATAATTCTTTTCCTCCAGAGTTGGAACTGGTGGGTAGAAGAATAGCGAAAGCGTGCAACGGTCTTCCTCTGGCAATAGTAGTTGTAGGGGGGATCCTCATGCAACAACGAGTCTCAGCAGTAAATGGAAAGGATGCATTGAGGATGGAATGGGAAAATTCATGCGATAGCATCAGTTCTCTTCCTCTTGATAACATGGAGAAATTCATGCAGGAGATTCTATCGCTGAGCTACTCTAAGTTGCCTCCTAAATTAAGAATTTGCTTTCTTTATTTGGGGATTTTCCCTGAAGATTATCAGATCCCTACTCGAAAATTGGTCCTCTTGTTGATTGGAGAAGGATTTATTGGAGAAAAGCCAGGAAGGAGCCTAGAATAGACCGCAGAAACATACCTCAATGAGCTTATTAGTAGGAACTTATTGATGGTTGGAAAAACAAGCCTATGTGGTCAGGCCAAATCATGCCGTGTTCATGACCTGATAAGGGACTTCTGCATAAGCAGGGCTACTTTCCAAAACTTATATCAAGTAATAAGAAATTCCAAATTCGGGACTTTTGAGCCTTCAATCACTGATATAAACGGTCGCCGCCTCTGCATGCATTCTAATATCAAAGAGTTCTTCTCAAGGAAATCGTATAATTTGAAGGTTCGTTCTCTTTGGTGTTTCGGGGAATCCCTGTCCGATATAAATGTCAATAAAGACTTCACCCGTGCCTTAAAGATGGTCAGGGTATTAGATGCATGCGTTATTCAATTACCAAAATTTCCGCTGAAGCTCACTCGATCAGTTCATTTGAGGTACCTAACTTTGTCTGGAAATTTTAAGATTCTTCCTGCAACCTTAAGCAATCTATGGAACCTCCAAACTCTGCTGGTGTACACACTCTCTCCTATACTTGAAATCAAAGCAGACATATGGGAGCTAGAAAACCTGAGACATTTGAAGACAAATGCATCCATTTTCCTTAAAAATGGAAAAGGTAAAGGTGGGGAAAACCTTCAAACAATTACGAAATTATCGCCCCAGAGTTTCACCAATGATGTGTCAAAGAAAGCCAGAAACCTGAAGGAGTTGGGTATTTCTGGGGCACTTTCAGCTTCCATGTGCTTTGGGAATTTAGATCGTCTTGAAAAGTTGAAGCTAGAGCACGTTTTTCAATACCCACTAGCCCGTCTTCCTCAACCAAATAGCTTTCCCCCGAATCTGAAAAGTTTAGTTTTGTCAAGTACAAAGTTGGGCTGGAACCATATGTCTGCACTAGAGAAGCTGTCAAACCTGGAGGTGCTCAAACTTAAAGAAAATGCTCTTGTGGGAGAGTGCTGGGACATTGTTGGTGGTGGTTTTAGGCGTCTTGAAGTTTTATCAGTTGCCGTTACGGATCTAAAGTACTGGACTGCATCAGAGGAAAGTTTTGCTAATCTCCGAATTTTAAGACTCAAATGGTGCAGAAAGCTCGAAGAAGTTCCTTTGCACCTTGGGAAAAGCCTTGAGGTGCTGTATATGTACTCTGTCACCAAGTTTGCAGTATCTTGTGCCAGGAAAATTGAGAAGGAAAGGGGACATAAGAATCAAGGACAAGAAAGATCCCATACAAGTGGCCTGGATGTCCAAATCCTTCCTGGAAATATATGATTCACACTTGACAAACTCCAAATTAAGTAAGGATGCTTTAATTTTGAATATCTTTGAGGATAATCACAAGTATATATTTTTATTAGTGGTTTTGAATATCATCAAGTATGCATTTCAGGTACACATCCTCGGTCCAGAAATTACATGGAACCCCTTAGGTTTCTTGATGATAATACAGCTTACAAAGATTTGAAGTGAAACATGCTTAGTTGTTTAAGAAGATTGCAAATGAACCCTGCTATAGTGTTAAAACACCGACGATTGGGGTATTATCTCCTAAGTACTAGTTGTTCCGTATCTTTTATGGTTTAAACTGTAAAATGGACAAAATAAGTTCAGATAGTTCTAGTGAGACAGACACCTAGTTGAGCTATTCCTTTCCTTTCATCATAATTGGAGATTTGGAGGCATGTGAAATATGTAAAGTCTTAAGCTATCTGAACTTGAGTTTCCTTGGTTATTACTTGAGATCCAGTTTTGTGAATAGAAAAACACTGGTTGAAGGATGTAAAATAACTAAAATGAAAAAGGACTGTTATATAGTAGTACCTCTTAATTGCCAAAGATACTTGCTGGGACATGTTACTGCGTCATGATGCTATCTAATTTTTTTTTGATCAGTTTAATGTAATAAAATCTTCCCCAGTTTAATGGATAAGAGGCTTAGTTGCTGTATAATGATACCAATATTGCAGGAGCTATGTAGCTGGGAGAAAGAAGTTGTTTAATGATAGTTGGAGAGTTTGCGTGATGTGTGGATGTGATCTGCCACCTTCTCTTTGTTCATTTGGTTTCTTGGTGTGAGGATGAACTCCATGTAAATAAGCTACTCGAACTTTATGCGTTTTGCTTGTGCAGTGAGCCGGTGACTCTGTTCTGTACTGGGAGTAGTATTTTCCCCATCCCTGTGATGATGTATATATATGTGTGTTCTGTTATGGCCAACACTTTTGTTTATGCTACATATTCAATAAAATGAGTGGCTGTTGGATTTTGTCCCTGTTCAAGTAGATTGTTAAATGTTAGTAACTGTTAAGCATACTGGGAGTCAGACTGGGACATACTCTCTCCACCACCACCTCCGCCTCTCTCTTCCTCAAAATCTCGATTAATTTTAGCTGCTGGAAGCAAACAGTCATGGAGAATTTGAATTCGCAGGATCTGTGCGGTGAATTGCCGAATTCCTGTATGATCGATTGTTTTAATTTTAATGGTGATGGGGTGCTTAACTTTGACGAGTTTAAGGTCATGATGTGTTGAGAGTTTAGTGTTCATGGATTAATTGGATCGAGTTTGGTTAGATTGAAGGACTATTCATAGACTCATAGTAGTGTAAAAGTTCTCAGTTGATTCATATTGATGAATATTGAGAGGGAAATCACTCGGTCTTTTGATGTTGAGTCATTTATAGATGAATTTAATGAGATCAAAAAGCGTAGGGTTCAGCTGAAAAGAAAGAATACGAACTAAGGTGGAGATAGATTCAGGTTTGTTTTTATCTCTCAATCTCAATGAACATTCTTTATTTCTTTTGCACACGTTATTTTGTTATCATTTATCTTGTTATCCCTAAACTTATGTTTCTTTCTTTTGTTTTTTTGGCAACCAACTCATGTTGATCATTCGATGCACTCAACTACTTTTTGTCATATTATGGATGGGCCTTACTTTGATCTAGCATATGCTGGTAGAAGCTTAGAAGGTATTTTTGATAGTCTTGTTTTGAATGTTGGAATTTTATTGGATTATTTGGATGCGTTGGAAATATTATGTTATGACTCTTATATGCTTGAACTTTGTAACTTAGTTTATCTATATAAATTTTTAGTTTTTGGTGTTTTAATAAAATTTGGATATTTGAAACACGACCTTGTTAAAGTCCACCCGAATATTTTTTTTACATACATAAAGTTCGCCCCCCCCCCCCCCCCCCCAGTTTCGACTCTTGGCTCCGCCCCTGCAGCCAGTCCAGTATTCTCATCCATATATCAAGTGTAAATGCACAATCAAAGAAAAGATGCGACACAGTTTCATTTTGTTGGCAGAATACACATTTTCCATCATTAGCTATTCCAAACTTGGTTAAATGGTCTTTCGTGCATAGCCTTTCTTGCATGCACAACCAGAGCACAAAAAGAGCTCTTGGGCAAGCCCAATTTGTGAAGAAAAGTTTGCGCCACTCCACTTGCGGTTTTTCACCTCGCAGTTCATAATAGACAGCCCTTGTAGGGAATTACCCTTGCGTCTGCATTCCACCCCATGTTGTACTATTTGCCACATACTCCCGCATTATCAATTTACCACGCAGTATCCACGAGCAATTTTGCTTTGGAATATACTCCATCACAATAGTTGTTTTAATGTAGTAAGCATGGACCCATCACACCCATACTTTATCTGCTTTATCACTCCAACTCCACAACAGTTTCATAAGGTGCGCTTTGTTCCACATAACCAGGTCCGTCACATTCAAACCACCAGTGTTTTTTGTGCTACATACCTTGTCCCTGGCAACCAGAGCTTTCTTTGTAATCTCTTCTGTTCCACTCCACAAGTAGCTACGACACAAGGCTTCAATGTGGGTGAGAATTTTCTTCGGCAATGGAAATACTTGTAACCAATAATTAGAGATTGAAAACAAAACACTCTTTATTAGTTGAAGTCTCCCTGCGTCACATTCAAAACATCTTTATTGGCCTGGCCATTGATATTTGACAGTAGACGTATAGTTCCAAATAAATGCAAGAGGGCAAATTTTCACGGATAGTTAATCAAATATAGTAGATAATAAAAAATGCACAATCACCATTGTCTAATATTCCCGTAGTTCTAAGTTAAGTTATAAAGTGGTTTAGTGATAAAAAGTTAGAATGATAAAGTATAGGTGCCTGGTTCAATTTTTATTGGAGACATAATCAATTTATGTGAAGATATATAGGATGTCATTATTGTACGAGTACGGGAGTAGTTGTATAATATATTTGTGATTTCAAAATTTTATTTTCCAGTTCTAAGCAAATAGTTATGAATAATAATGACTTGACAACGTAGTAGTAAGTTTATTTGGGTATATATGTTGAAACTTAGGTACAAGCAACGCTAAGGTGTACTATAATTCCGTTTAAAGGTGTACTATAATTAGTTTGATCCATGTGATTTTTTTAACGGTAATTTTCTTCATTAACGAAAGTATAAAAAGTACCTTTAGATATACATACATCAATCATAATCGATCCTTGCTAAAATACCCAATAGCAAATTACAACGGAAAACCACACTACCGGATTATATTACACTTTTGGCCATGCCATACCATAAAACGATTAGAACTCCTTGGCAACTCGACCATCCCGTTCCTACACCATAGACCATCCAACCGGCTCGGAGGTCATCATCCATTTAAACCTCAATCATTAAAACTTTTATAAAAGTAATTCCTCAACCTCTGTCAACTCCAAAACCTCAATTTCCAACCACGCAAGACCTTGTTTGATCCTTTCTCGCTAACCTCCTACTTTCAAATGCACACAGAGAGAAAATCATAAGTAATTTATGATCTTGACTCAAGAGCTAATATCTCACTCAAGATCATAAATCAACAAATCATAGTTCATCACTTCATCCACATGAATAGCCTTAAAAAGTAAAAACCATGAGCAGTTGAGCACCATTGTATTTTTTTATTTTTTATACATTGATTATAGTTCATCACTTCATCCACATGAATAGCCTTAAAAAGTAAAAACCATGAGCAGTTGAGCACCATTGTATTTTCTATTTTTTATACATTGATGTTTTTTTCTTCCTATTCTTAAATTTAAAAGAGAAAAAGAAGTTCAGTAGTCATATGACTCATATCACTCCTTTTTTATTTTTTTAAAACTCATATATCACTCATATGGATCTTAATTTTTAAACACTGATTCTAAAAAAATTGGATGTGGACGAATTCATCATTCTTCTTCTATAGTTGCACCATTTTTAAAATTTCGGACTACACATGTGGGGGAAAGTCGGCGAGAAATTGTACTGTGAAGAAATTCCACGCGAAAGCTAGCTCAGCATCCGGGTCGGTTCTGATGTCAGTAGGGACACTTTGTAAAATTGATTGAAAGGCGAAAAGTGTATTTTATCGTAAATAGAAGAAGGGAGGCAATGTGGCCTTTTCCGGAGATAGGTCATTACTGTTGTGGTGAAATTGCTTCATACCCCCTGTCTACGTCATTACTACCAGCACCAATCCATTCCCTTACTGCTTCATACCCCCTGTCTACGTCATTACTACCAGCACCAATCCATTCCCATCTAAATGCATTTAGATAGGGAAATTGAAAACTTTTTTAAACATTAAGTTTAACTACTACTCTATCTCTATCTCTCATGTGCTATTTTATAATTTTTTTTACTTGTCTACCCTTATAACTCTAAATACACAAAAATCTAGGGTTGTGGGTCGGGCAAAAAATATGAGATTTTAGAGTTTCGAGTTCGGAAATTTCAGGATCGAGACGATTTTTAACATCCCAATTCGCCCTAAATAATGTCGTAATTTTTGGGGATTGGGACTTTGAAATTCGGGCCGGAATTCAGGGTCTCATTTTATTTTCAATTTATCTAAGAAAAAAAAAAGTAATGTCCATCTATGCACGATATATCATTTCAAACATGTTGATATCATCCATATAAAAATTAATTATTTTTTTTCCATCAATAAGTAATAATAACCAAATATTAGGAAATATTAGCTCAAATTTATACCCCTACGAAAATCATTATGTCTTACTTTAAAAAAAAAAAAAAGGAAAAAGTTTAGAAAGGGAGGGAAATAATGTGGCATGGGCAAAATGCAATATTGTTGGAATCCAGGGGAAATATGTATTTACCCCCAGATTAAATAAATTTGATATGATAGGATTGTTGTAAATTGGAAGTGTGGAACGGTATGGTGAATCATCAAAAAGCATGAGAATTAATCGACGCATCTCACTATGTCTTACTTACTGCTACCTTCTTCTTTATAATTCCCACCCCTCCCCCCCTCTCTCTCTCTCTCTCTCTCTCTCACTCTTCTCTGTCCTACCTTACCTCCTCTCTCTCTCACTCTGATACTACAATGAAAATGACAAATCGCTAAACCCTTTCCATCACCTCCATTTACGACGGTATCCGGTATCCCGCCCCGATCCACTTCCACGTACTCAACTATCGATCGATCGTTGCTTTGCAAGTAAGTAACTCTTTCTTTCACTTGAAAAAATCATTCCGTCGTCTGTGCAACTCACTTTCACTCTCCTCTTGACTGACAAACTTACTTTTTGATCTAATCATCATCAGACAATGGACGAAATTGAAGGAGTCATGTTGTTTCTGGGAGCTGCCCGCCAGCTGGTTGTGTATTTCTACGTTCTTCTCTCCGGCGCCAAAACCAACCTTGAACATCTGGAAGCTGAAGTCAAGTTGTTGGATGCATTTCTCAAAGATGCATCTGAAATGGACGATACTGCCAAGGACGAGCGTTTCCGTGTCTGGGAGACGGAGATTCGTGATGTTATCCACGAAGCCGAGGATACTATTGCCTGTTGCAAAGTTCAAGCTGAGGCCCATAAACACCGCACTTTTATGGGCCGGGCTTTTGGCTGCCTTAGCCAGAAGAATGTAACCCTCGCGGAAATGGTGAAATCGTTGAGGAAAGATAGGGTCAGGCCTCTATTCGACAAGTCCAAGTTCAATTTTGTCACGATTCCGATCAATCCGCCTCCTGTCGCCGCTGCTGAAACCACTCCCCCCAAACTAAAGGTAACGATTTCGTCACAATTGATGTTTGTTTGATTTGTTATTTACGGCAGTTTGTTCTAGGACAAATATGTTTGCTGATCATTCCATTTCTTTTTGGTGTTTAGAGAATATCCCATCCACACTGCAAAAGAGATTTTACCTTTTCCCTAAATGTACTTGCCCTGTCTTGCTATAGGGATTTCATTTTGTTTGTCACACCATTTTAGGAAATGCTAGTAGTATATATAGATTATGTAAATATGGGTACAAGTGAATACAAACATCTGATGATTTTCTTTTTTTAGATTATGTACTGCAAACTTTTAGATACTCTCTGTACCATGTAGATATCCTTATTTGGTCTTGGAGCTAGCCTGGAGGACTGTGTTAGGATTTCGGAATGATAATGAAAAAACACATTAATTTGATTGATTATCAATTGTTTTGTTTTTCCCCTTTCAATTAACTACTACTACTACTACTACTACTACTAAAGTATTAGGAACTTTTGTGAAGTAATAAGTTAAAAAGATATTGACATTTTCTTCGAGTAAAATATGGGGCTAGTTAATACTGGCCTATAATTCTGGACTAACCAAAATAGAAAGTGAACTTCTTTTGCTTTTCTTTTTTGGAAGAGGGGGTACGGTGTGGTTATAAGGAAAATGTCTAAATATGTGTCGATAAAGATTTGCTCAGAACGCCAATGAAACTTTTCTACTTTCAAATAGGATGTTATTACAAGTGGAAACTTATTATGTGATGGAAATAGTACATTTAGTGGGACGTGACACTAATTGTTCTATTGCAGTGCCTCACAAGCTAACAAGAGTCATTCGGTTGCTCACACTTCTACAAAATAGGCCAATTATCAAATGTTTTTGGGGGTGGGGTGATATATTCACTTTTTACTTTTGGTATATGCACTATATATATAGAAAGCTATACTGCACCTTGGTAACTGATGAATATCTTCACATACCTCTTATATGATATTCCATAACACTATAATACACTTCAAGCAAACAGGAACGTTTAAACGATGGAATCAAAATTTTGAATGCTGGGATGTGATATGTTTCTCACCTCTAGTTGCAAATGTTTGCAACATAGAAGGCCTTCTGCTGTTAAATTTGTCATTTGTACACCGTCCCAGTTATTGTTCATTCTATCACATAGCTTAATTTCTTTCCTATTGCGACAGAATCCGAGGCAAAAGAATGTAATTCCGCTTGACAAGGAGATGGATGAATTAATCCATGATTTGACGGCAGCATCAGCAGAAAATCTCGAAGTTTTTAGCATCGTCAGCATGGCCGGCCTCGGCAAGACCACGATGGCATGGAGGATCTATCGTGATCCCAAAATCCGAGATATTTTCCCGATAGTAGTTTGGGTTAAGGTTTCTCAAGTATTTAACAAGAAGGAAGTTTGTCTGGCAATCCTGGAAGAATTGGGTGAGAGAAACCTTTCAGAAATGACGGTTGATCAATTATCCGCAATTATTTGTACCCGTCTTGAAAAAGCAAACTCCGTGATAATCCTGGATGATGTGTGGACAAATGAGGTCTGGGGCGAGATCAAAGAGTTCTTGCCAGTTGAAAGTAACCACCAGTGCAAAGTTCTGATAACTACTCGTGTCCGTGAAGTGGCTATGTACGTGAGTACAGGCAAACCCCACGAGTTGAGGCCACTATATGGCCAAGAAAGTTGGGAGCTCATACAGTTAGATGTATTTGGTAACCTTGATAGCTGTCCCCCAGAATTGGTAGACATTGGGAAACAAATAGCTCAAGACTGCGATGGGCTTCCCTTCACCATTGTCATGATGGCTGGAATTCTTTATCATAAATGGAAAACAGCACCAGGAATTACTGAGGCGAAAGAAGAGTGGAGGCGGGTTTCTGAAACGCTTAGAAGTTATGGCGGAAGTGATGACCAAGAGAAAAGCTTTAGCAGAATCATTTCATTGAGTTTTGACACTTTGATAAGTCGCGAATTAAAAGATTGCTTTCTCTACTTGGGAATGTTTCCTGCGGACACAGAGATCTCAGTTCGAAACTTAACTTGGTTGTGGATTGCCCAAGAATACATAGTTGCACGTAATGGGAGTAGCTTGGAGGAAATTGCTCAAGACCATTGTAAAGAACTTATTGACAAAAGTCTCCTAATGGTTGGCAAAAGAAAACCTGATGGTGAAGTCAAAACGTGCCGTGTTCCTGACTTAATACGTAATTTCTGTAAAAAAGAAGCTGCCAAGCAAGGAAAGAACATGTTCCACGAAATAAAATTGTCACCAGAGGGAGTTTTTGTACCTGTAGTTGAGGAAATGAAATCATGTCGCCACGTTTGTATCCATTCTTTTCTGATGAATTTCCTGATAATGATTACGAAAAAGCTGGATTTTCTGAAGGCTTATTCCTTTTTATCATTCTCCAAAGAAACCATTAACTTGGAGAAGAAACATATGGCAATATTCACTAATGCCTTCAAGTATCTCAGGGTTCTACATGTGAAGGTGGCGATCAAATTCCCCGAATTTCCAGCTAAGCTTGTTCTTTTGAAGTACGTCTCTCTGTCATGTGATGAGTTGAGTGTTCTACCTAAGAGACTCTCCAAACTCTGTAAGTAGCAAATTCTCGAGGTGGACACATCATCTACTACAATCGACTGTAAGGCAAACATTTGGAAGATGGTGGATCTCAGGCATTTTAAGACGAAAGCATCTGTTACTCTAAGCAACCTGAATGGGAAAGGTGATGGTGGAGAATGCTTACGAACTCTTAAGAGAATATCGCCTGAGATTTGCTCCAGTAAGCTATTCAGCAGACTGACGAACCTAAAGGATTTGGGTATTCGTGGTAATCTGGCCAAGCTGTTGGGTACCAACCATGGCTTAGAAAAATTGCATCGCCTCGATAAGTTGGAGCTAGTGAATGGTTTATCTCCTGAAGATGCAGAAAAAAATCCAATGCCAGGCCTTCCTCAACCCAACAAATTCCCACCCAATGTACGGACCATAAAATTGTCAGGTATGTTTTGACTTATTGGATCATTTTTCAGTGATATTGTCAACTTAATTACACATGGTAATACATTGAATTTCTCTGCAACATCTTTTCTGGTCATGTTTCTGTTATCAGTCTAACAGTTTATTTCTCGTTTCTTTTCTCTCGTTCTTCTGATGTTCTATGCTTCTTATATCCTTTTTGTGATTAAGAAAGTCTGATGTGAATTTGATTAGATAGCTTAAACATGTACACAATAGTTGCAGCATTTGAGCTAGCATACGAAATAGAACAACCATTGAGATATCTTAACAGGGCATAGTGACATGGCACCGTGTTTAATGCAGTGCTACTTATCTTGTTTGATTCTTTGCTTACTGCAATAAATTGTGATGTTTTATTATCATATTGTGAAGTTTCGTTTCAGTGCTCCTCTCTCCCATGGACACTGAACCTTGCATATTTTTATGTTGATTCCTTGCTTGCTAGTGTGTTCGGTCTATAATCTGAGGATTTTGTGTTCCTCAGGTACCTATTTGGATTGGGATAATATGTCTGTGTTAGCAGAAGTAAACTCTCTGGAGGAGCTCAAATTGAAAGGCCATGCTTTCAAGGGACATCGTTGGGATGCCACTGGTTGCTGTTTTGATAATGTTGAATACTTGTACATTTCAGATACAGATCTGAGATTATGGGAAGCCTCAAGACGAAACTTTCCAAAGCTGAGAAAGCTTGTACTGATAAACTGTAAACATCTTGAAAGTGTTCCAGATGACTTGGTAAAGGGGCTTCATCTGTTGTACATGGAAGGTGGCAACGAGTATGCAATTTCATGTGCAGAGAAAATTGAAAAGGAAATGCAGCAAGAGCAGGGACAACAACCAGGGCAAAAAGGCAGATTCGAGCTGACGATAGTTCCCCGAGAGGATGATTACCAATACTCATTTGGAAATGATCGTACTAATTAAGCACATGATGCAGCTGGTGAGTTTTGTTACTCATCCATTTTAATTAAATTGCATAGTTAGTAATTCACGTCGTATTTACCAGTATTTATGAAGTGCATAAGATTCCTCTGCTGTTAAGAAATTGTGTAGTGTATTTCAGCCTACGTATGCTATTTGTTTTTGAGAAATTGGCCAGATTGAAAGCCTAGAAGGTATTTCGTGCATAAGTTGGAAGGCCTGCAACAAGGCTTGGGGTGGGGGGGGGGGGATTGCCCATTACCTTTGCATGCTGACCAACAATCAAGAATTTGATTTAATATGTTTCTCCTCCTCTGCGCAATTCCCCATAATAGTTTGATCTGAATACTATTCTTGGTGAAATTTGTGGAAAGGAAGTTTCCAATTTTCATGTTTTCATTATGTTCGAGTTAGATTTGTTTTGTAAGGCCTCGCATTTGTTTTTGTGGAGCACTTTGTCGGTTGATTGAACTGCCAAACTGCAAGCTTTGTGTGTGCGAGTCATTTGGATGTGGGATTCTTTAGCATTAATGTGTTGTTCAGTTTTCATGACTTTATAAGATCACTAGGACACTATATTTTCATCAGCATGTATCAGTAATGATGAGATACAACATTTTCTTTCGCAGAGCTGCATATACCTTGAATTAATTTATGGACATGATGTAGCATATGAAAATGCAAATGGTTAATGAAGTACTCAAGTACATTGTCTAAACTATATACCCATCTGCAAGTATTTTCTTAACGTTATGTAATTTTACCGTTGATAGGCATATGATGATCTATGGTAGAGAGAGAATAGCGTGGAGGTAATTGAGCTAAGATGATGTGGGAAATGCCAAGAACTGAGAATGTAGCTGAGAAAAAAGTTATAGATTGAAGTCCCTCTTCCATAGCTGGTGCAGCCTTGGTGCACCCTCTCTGGCAGGGGAAGGGAAAGTAACACTCCTTTTTTAAGTTCGAGATGTATTCAAGACTCAGGGCAATTGTTTCTAAATTTCCCACGGATAAATGTAGTTTCTTGACATTGATATCTATACGTCCTTTTCTATTTAGTATTTCTGAGGGTTGATAGTTACATTTAGTGGTGGTTGTGATGATGTTTATAGTGTAATTTAGGTATTCCAATTCAGACTTGAGAAAGATTATTGGTTGCCTAATGTGTATATGCTGTATATCCTTTTATGTAATTTCATGCTTCCACCTCTTTAATTTAAGTGCTTTATTTATCCGTTGCTTGTTTGCAATTTGGAACATACAGTTTGGTTTACTATAACCAGAATTGGCCCCCTCCAGTTCCAACAGAAAATAGGCGTACTGCTGCCAGGCTTCATGCATGTGAGCCTCCCTGAATCCACTCCCATGATTCCGTTGAAGATTTTGCATGGGAAAATGATTGTATATTGGAGTTGGAGGTTTTGGATGCCAAAACTTCATTTTGGCACCATTGTATATGAAATGAATCGAGTCGTCTAAAAGCCTAAAACTTCATTAAAAAGAAAAATAGAGTAAGATTTATGTGTTGAGGGTTAATTGAGGTTTTTAAACAGATAAGTTCCGAAATAAACTTTTTTCAAATTGAAGACTCAAATGGATTAGAGTTAAATTGAAACTTATATGCAGTCCCATGTACCACATTAACTCTATTAATCAATCAAATAAATAATATAAATCAAATATTAATTTGTGGAGCTTAATTGAAAATTAATATTTTAGGATTCATTTTTTCATTCGTTTCATTTTTTAATTTAATTGATAATTTAAACCTAAATTAAGCAACAGGCCACAAGGAGTGATGTAACTAGTAAAGAAAAAATTATTCGATACTAGTACTCTGTCCTGTTATAAATTATTCATTTTGAATTTTTTCGGTCAACATCTTTCAACTTTGACTCTCGATTACTCTTAAACTATGATGATAAAATAATTGATAAAATTATATTATGAAACTTTAAGTTTTATATTTTCATAATATAATTTTGTTAAATATTTTACCATTATAGTTTAAGAATAATCGAGATTCAAAGTTGAAATATGTTGACCGAAAAAAGTAAAATTGGATAAATAAATCGTAATGGGACGTATAAGGAGTACTCCGTATACTTTATGTGGGGGCATTATCTGTTTAATTTAGAAAGATGAGTCGTCACTATCAAAGTGTCGCATCCCCCAAGTGAAGTGGTGTACACGCGGAAGGAATAGACTTTGCAGAAATTAGGGTCCTTTATTTTAACTTACCCAACTCGTGTTTTGTCAGCACTTCCCCAAAATTCCACAACCGCTTGCCTTCTCTCCCTTCAATCTTCTTCTTCCCATATTCAAAGCTGCTGAGCATACAGATCTCATCTGACATCGCTCAGTTCATATCCATATTTCGAGTTGACGAGATGGTGGATGAGACAGCAGTGTTTTTATTGGAAAACCTGGTGCGTAGCATCAATCTGGTGGAGGATCAGAACATGTGTGAGTTGAAAAGTGAATTGGATGAGTTAGCTACCGACCTCACTCAAATTCAAGCTTTCCTGGAACATTCTATTCACAGAAGAAATGATGATGATGATGATGCGTGGTTCAAACAGCTCCAGGAGATTATTTACGAAGCTGAAGATATCGTAGAATCTACTCTAGCCCAAGCTTCTCGAGCGGAGGATAATAGATCCATGTCTTCGTGTATTGTTCCTCCTATCTTCAACAAGCATCATTCGCTCACTGCCAATATCAGATCATTTAGGGAAACTCAGCTGAAACCACTACTCGATTCTGCACCCGTAGAATTTACCAAGCACCGACAACAACTAGAAGAAGAAGAAGATACAATAGACTACTCGAGGAACAACCACAAAGTGAGATAAATCCTTCTCTATATCTCTACCAATACAATATCATATTCATGTAGTATCTATTTCTGTTTTTTGTATTTTTTTTTTTTTTCCCGTTTACTGCGTGAATGTTCTGAAATTATTGCAGGGCCATCCTTTGTCTGTTCACATAATTATCTCTAACAAAATGTAAAATTCAAGTCTCTGCCATTATTAGTAGTAGCTGTAAATTATAGCGGTGGTCCCCGACCTCCAATAATCATACATTTACTACGGTCCAGTGGACAAAATTGTAGTCTCTCCTTCCAGTTTATATTTGACTAATACTTAAAAAAAAATTAAAAAAAAAAAAACCAAGTAGTATAATGAAGTACTAACTGCAACTTAATTTCCAATGGCTTTTACGTTTTAGGACTGTCTTAGAACTTGTTGGGTGTGAATTTTGAATACCTGCAAACAGACTAGATAAATATTGTGAGTAGTTAGTCATACCTCAGTAGCCATTCAAGTTGAATTGATTTTTTCTTTACTTGTGCACAGGCTGCACTCCATAGTCATATAGTCGGCCGTGACGATGAGATTAACACATTAATCAACTATCTCAGTGAGGAGTTACAGGAACTTGACGTTATTTCCATAGTTGGCATGCCTGGTCTTGGGAAGACAACACTAGCATCCATGTTATATGCTGATCCAAGAATTCAGCACAAGTTCCCTACCCGCATTTGGGTTCAAGCTTCTCAAGATATGGATATCAACCGTGTCTGTCGCACCATTCTGAAGAACTTCACCCAACAAGATATGTCTGGTAAATCGTCCAACGAATTAGGCCAAATTGTTATGGATAATCTAAAGATGACAAGATACTTGATAGTCCTGGATGACGTGTGGGGATATGAGGATTGGGAGCAAATCCGACAGTTCTTACCAAGGGGTAGTAGAATAGGTTGTAAGGTCTTGTTAACTACCAGGAACGATAAAGTGGCTACCAATGCCAGTTTGACTAGAGATCCGTACCCGTTGAAGATGTTGGGCGTTGAGGAATGTTTTGAGCTCCTCAAGTTAGAAGTATTTGGCAAACATAATCATTTCCCTCCAGAGCTGGAACTGGCAGGTAGAAGCATTGCCAAAGCGTGCAACGGTCTTCCTCTAGCAACACTAGTCCTCGCGGGAGTTCTCATGCAACAAAAAGGATCAGCGGTAAATGGAATTGATGCATTGAGGATGCAGTGGGAAAATTTATGCGACAGCATCAATTCTCTTCCAGTTGATGTCACGGAGAAATTCATGGAAAAGATACTGTCACTGAGCTACTCGAAGTTGCCTCCTACATTAAGAAATTGCTTTCTCTATTTGGGATTTTTCCCAAAAATTATCATATCTCAGGTCGGAAATTGGTTCTCTTATGGGTTGCGGAGGGATTTGTTGAACAAAGGCCAAGAAAGAGCCTCGAGGAAACCGCAGAAGCATATCTGAATGAGCTTATTAATAGGAACCTATTAATGGTTGAAAAATTAAATCTTGGTGGCAAGGCCAAAGTATGCCGCGTTCATGACCTGGTAAGGGACTTTTGCACAAACAAGGCTACTCATGTAAACAAAAACTTATATCAAGAATTAAGAAGTTCTAAGGACGGAACTTTTGAGCCTTCAATCACAGATCTGAACTGCTGCCGCCTCTGCCTATATTCTCATGTCAAGGAGTTGATCTCGGGTAAATCACCGACTTCAAAGGTTCGCTCTCTTTTGTGCTTTGGACTATCCTTTTTATTGGATATCAAAGTCTCTAAAGACTTCACCCGTGCCTTCAAGATGGTCAGGATCTTGGATGCAAGCGTTATTGCATTTCAGAAATTTCCACTGAATCTCACTCAATCAGTTCATTTGAGATATCTAACTCTCTCTGGAAATTTTGAAATTCTTCCTGCAGCACTGACCAATTTATGGAATCTACAGACGCTGGTGGTGTACACTTTTGTGCATATTCTTGAAATAAAAGCTGACATATGGGAGCTAGAAAACTTAAGACATTTGCGGACAAATGCATCCATCTATCTTGCAAAGGGGAAAGGTAAAGGCAAAGGTGGGAAAAATCTTCAGACAATTACCAAATTATCACCCCAGAGTTTCATGAATGATGTGTCAAACAATGCTAAAAACTTGAAGGAGTTGGGCATTTCTGGAGTACTTGAGGGTTCCATGTGCTTTAGGAATTTAAACTGTCTTGACAAGTTAAAGCTAGTGCACATTTTTGATGAACCATTGCCCAGTCTTCCTCCACCAGATAGCTTTCCACCGAGGCTCAAAACTTTAGTCTTGTCAAGTACAAAGTTGGATTGGCATCATATGGCTGCACTGGAAAAGCTAACAAACCTGGAGGTGCTCAAACTGAAAGATAATGCTTTTGTGGGGGAGAGCTGGGATGTCGTTGGTGGTGGATTTAAGCGTCTTGAAATTTTGTCCATTGTTACTACAAACCTCAAGTATTGGACAGCTTCAGAGGACAGTTTTGCCAAACTAAGAATCCTTAGACTTGAAAATTGCCGGAAGCTCGAAGAAGTTCCATTGCACCTTGGGAAAAATCTGGAGGTGTTGCACATGTATTCTGTCACCAAGTTTGCAGTATCTTGTGCCAGAAAAATAGAGCGGGGAAAGGAATGCAAAAATCAAGGACAACAGAGATCTCAATCCAGTGGTCTGGATGTGCAAATCTTTCATGGAAATCTATGATTACCTCCAAAGATTGATGTCGTCCTGGGTGAGTAAAGATACTTTGATTTGAATGTCGTCGTCCTTATATAGTTGGACACATTTCAGGTACGCCTTCCTTAGTTCCAGACACTATATCCCCTCTCTTGCGGTTCTTGAACATATTTTACTTGATCAAAGTATAATACTACACTTCAAATATGTGAGGCTGAGTCCTGCGCATAGTGACATCAACATAAAACATTGAAGTTGTGCACGCTTTAATAACATGTTTCATTATGCTTTTAGATTTCATGATTCACTCTTAAAGATGTGCTAATGCACACAATCATGAAAATGTTACAGTCATAGTCTCATAGACATTTCAAATAATTACATACTCCATATATACTTATGTATAACAAATGATTAGGCATATAGCTTTACTTAGATATTAGTACATCATATTTTCATAAATTTGAAAATATTTGACAAGGGTTGTTTAGTACTAGTTTCTTGTTTGAGCGGTACACGAACTTGTTTGATTATTTATGAACGTTTTAAAAAATAATTTGTTTGTGTGATTCCCCGGCATCATTTTTACACTTTACATGACCTGGCATGCAGCATAGTTCCTTAAATTGCAAATGGGGTCAAGACTAAATCATAGAACACCCGGCCACCCGCCACTGAGAAGTTCGGTCTTCATGTTTAAATCCAGGGGCACACTCGAATCATCTGAAAAAGCTTATTCAAAACCAGGATCTACGGCCTCTAAAAGACCATTCAACATTCATTCCTAGCATAATGAAAATGTTTATGAGTTCTATACTAGTGAAATTAAAAATGTGTGCAATATCAATTGAAATTAAAAATGTGTGATGCGCTAGCTGTAACTACACACTGCTTATGGGCTAAGCCTATAATAAGAGCCCAACTAGAATGTTCTAAAAACTTAACTAGATAACGGTCGATCTGATTCTTTTGCTTTTACAAAATTATGAAGAGTTCCGATCCGAAAGGAACAAGAAATATTGTATACTAATAGAGGTGATGCCGTCTAGTGTATTCCAAGAGCTCTGACATTAGGATTGGGGCTGTGTCCTGGGCCGGGTTTCATCAGCAATATAATATCAGTACTTGATTACCTAGATGTTTTTTTTTAATGGTGATAGATGTTTGCATCATAACACCGAGTAACTATATATATGCAATCCAATTAATTTCGTTTGATCGATATAATGATAGTATAAAATTTCCAGAATCTATTGGAGTAAGAGGCTTCGTTGATGTGTAATGACTAATGATTGGTATAATAATGCAGGAGTTATGCATTGTGTTGCAAGGAAGAAAATGATAATTGAAAGATGTTGTGTGATGTGAAGTTGATCAGCCACCTTTTTCTCATTTGGTTTGTTGACGGGGAAGTAATATTATCCGCATAAACTATTGAATGATTGCTCTGTAAAATTGACTAGAAAGTAATGGTAGATGTGTGCTTAGTCCTTGGACTAGTATTTTCCAGTGATTGTTGTGGTTGTTTAAACTTGTTTTTCTTTTTGATAAATAGTATTGCTACTTGATTCTAATTTCTACACGATATAATAAGCCCCAGTTTTGTGGGTGTCCGGTTTGGTCCGTTTTAATAAATTTTGGTTCTTGTTTGCGGCCCAGTTTATTTTGCTCTTCTTTTTATGCTTGTACCCTCCGAACCCAAACGTTTCAGATGATTTTATTACAGTTACTGGTAGTATCCAAAGAATACATCGTTTCACATTCTGTGTCCGTTGGTGTATATATAGCCGCATATATGGCAAATTGGAAATCAAACTATTTGACTTCGTCCTCTTTATCTTTTCCTAATTCCCCAAGCTGGAAAGTCACACTGTTTTCTCTCGGAGTCTAAGTCTTGTTGCTATTACATTCGAAATTCCCAACAAAATTGTGAATTATGCAAACGCTGAAGGATATGACATTGAAATTGAGGTTTGTAGGGTTTATACTGGTGCGGTGGGCTGGTGGCTCTGGCCCGTTTGGGACGCCATTGAATCTCGTCGGTTCAAGAACTCGTTGAAGCTGCCTGTATTTCCAAAATGCCAAATACCCCCTTTCTCCTTATGCCCTCCCCTCGTAAGCTTTTATTTCTTCTTTTTCAAGAGTAAGTATAGTAAAAGGTAGGAATTTCCTATATAAATAGGAAAGAAAGACTGATTTTTAGGACAAAATACCAAATCATAACCCAAACCTGTCATATAAATAAACCAGTTGCTAAATAAACTAGTTGCGGGTCCATTAGTTACTATATACTATAAACCAACTCAATCACACCATATCTCTCTCTACTCCACCACTTATACTCTCTCCACTCCACATTAAGGGTGTGCATAACCACCGAACCCAAATAACCGATCCGAAAAACCAAAAAAACCAAGTCGATCAGACAATTTTCGATCAAATTTCGGATCAGCGCTTATTGGTAATTTGGGTTTCGAATCGGATTGGGTTATAATCCGCGGATTATCGGATTAATTCGATCTGATCCCAATATATGATATTTTTCTCTTTTTTTTTTTTTCCTCCTACCGCTCATATATGTTTATACCAATGGAGAACCCTAAGTTCTCTCCCTTTTCTTTCTTTCCGCCTCCCTTTCATCTCATTACTCTCAACCTTCTTCATTCTTCAATAATCTACCAAATCAGTCCGTAGATCATAAAAGATCGGTTCAATTCCATTTGATATTAGGTCATATTTACTACTGGCTGCTACTCTGTTTCACAGTCGGGTATTCGTTGGCGGTGCAACACTAAATCAACTTTTTCTCTTTTCTCCTTTCTCCATAAATCAGCTTTCTGTTCAATACCGAAAGTGGTCTATCCAGCCAGTCAGACCGGACAATAGTTGAACCGCACGAAAAATCATCATTTTCATTAGTTGAGGAAAATCCACCCTTTTTAGTGACTTTAGTACTGAGAATACAAGTTGTTTGGACAATTTCCAAATCCAATATCTGAAGAGGGGAAAAAATATACTTTACTGATTTTAATTCGCCGAAAGTCAAAACTGTAGATTTGAATGTAATTAAAACTATCTAGTAAGGTAGTCAAATACAATATATAATCTAAGAGGGATCCCAATGTATATATTAAGCAAATCTAAGGAGTATAGATGAAAAATACCTTTAAGCAATTCTACGTGTATATACCACTTGCAAGAGCCAGCTAACTAACAAACTAAATCTAATAAGTAGACTTGTAATTTGTAAGTATCCAAGTCTTCATTTTAAATGTCAATTTGTTCTAGAAAAGGCCAATTTGCATATAGCTTCCCTTTTATCTTAGTTTGTTTAATTACATATCTTACCCTCCTAGTTCAACAATTACATGTAGTCAATGTTTAGACAAAAATAATAACATATAGCCCCACGAACTTGACTTTTTTCGAAATTAAAAGTTGGAAGTTACGTTTTTACCCCTTCCAGAATTTCAATTTTTGACTTGAAACAAACAACTTAAGTTTGCATTATTTACTCATTTGCCTCTAACTTATTTTATTCTACAAAATTAACTTTAATGTCTTTCAAATTAATCACAAAAATCATATAAATTTTAAAATGAACTAATATTTATTCTAAAAGAACCCCAAATTAAGGTTTTATTTTCAAAACAACCCCAAAACTTAAAAAAATAAATAAAATAAAGCTCCTGATCAGAGCTGTTGTAAAACAGCTCCGAAAAGGGACTGTTTTACAGCTCCGATTAGTTTAACAGCTCCAATCGGAGCTGTTCAATAGCTCCGATTGGAGCTAAACGGAGCAGCTCCGGTTCACAGCTCCTGCCGGAGCGGTAGCAGTTCCGGTACCGGAACTCTAAGAAGAAGGAGGAATAAAAAAGAAAAAGAAAAGATAAAAAAAAAAAAGAAGAAAAGAGAAGAGATTAAAAAGAAAAAAAGGAAAAATAATTTTTAAATATCTAAGGTTTTGGCCGGGAAAAATCCTAAAATGAACAAGGTGAGGTCAACTATTTTTCGATAATTGGAGCTATATGCACTTGTTGAACCAATGAGGATAATTCTGTAATTAAAATCCGCAACAAGGTGGTACAATGTAATTTCTCAATAGAAAATTTACAAATGAACACAGACAACAAGTCGTCGTACATTGAGTCCTGCAAATTTCCGGAATTGACTTTCTGGTTGGTAGTTTTAATAGTTGAGATGATATAAGACGCTTTACGTACCTCTTATGTAAGCTGGTTCAAATTTAATAATCTATCAACTACAATACAAATAAATTAACTCGTTGAGCTCTGAAAGTGTCAAGAAAGTGATAAGTAGTAGTATTAAATAGTTTTAAAACTTCCAAATTGTATATGTTAATTGAACAACAGTTGAAATTTCTCCAACCAAGATAAAGACGTCGCGCTATATACTATGAATTTGAAGGCCACTTGATTTAATTTCGTGATCATGAGAGCTTCGCCAAGTGACGAAATTGCCGGTAATCTTCTTCACAATTATGACTTTCAAGAAATAAACTTACGAAGCAGTGGAAGCATAGATGTAATTATATGTAATTCAAGGACAACACTACTATTTAGAGTTTGGTTAAAACAATATTAGCCTTAAAAGTTAAAACATCTGTTCTATAGGGTTCAGGTTGCACTAGTTGAAATAAAAATTGAAATTGTTTCATGATTAGTCGTATAAAAAAAAAATTACTTTAAAAAAAACATACACTAAAATAAATTAATAAATTTCAATTTACCCATCCTATCAATAAATAAAATTAATTTAATAAATTGATTTGTTTCTCATAAGGCTTAAGGCTCATGTGAACTAATCTATAATCTATCGACTTTTAAAATTTAATTATATATTATTATGCGGGTATCTGCGTGCCAATTTACTATTTACTAGTATGCTGAAACGTTATAAAAATGCTCGGAGAAGTCTCGGTGGAATATTGCATTCTAAAACCATAGTACGTTGCAAAAATCAACGTACAATATACACGCGAAGAAAAAAGTCTCGACTAGTTATTCAACACTACTTTTAGAATTAACCATGAAAAAAATGCACCTTAATCAGTATAGCTAGTTTCTCAAAATTTTTTATTAAACGGCAAATATTATAACTACTCTTACGCTATTATCATACAAATATCTTAAACCACCTTATTTATCCATAATATACCAACCTTATAATTCCGTCATCACCGTGGATCGAACCATACACCTCTCCGGTCCTTTCACATTTCACAGATTCAACTCTTTACCATTGTTTTTACTCCCTTTTTTCCTTTTAATATCAGATATTACATCGGATATACTCGTGGCTTAGTAGAAATTGTTTCATGATTAGCCGTGTCAAATATTTTATTTACACTATATTACGATTATTATTAAATAATTAATATTACTGATCCTACACTCCTACTAATTAACTATCTGTTTGGCCCCCTTATATATATAGAGAAATCATTTGGTTTTGTCAGCAACATGCTACTTCTCTCCTTTCTCTCCTTCTCTGTACCTTCTTATCCACCATGTAACTGATCTTTCTGTACCATTTCATTGCTTTTATATAAATAACCTTTTACTTCCCAACACATATCTAAAAATTAAATTTCAAGAGCAAAAAACAATCCAAGATAAAGATTAATCCTTAAAAGCCTCCCATGGAGTGCAGAAAGTTCGAAATCACCCTCATATCGGCTTTTGATCTCGAAGAGGTCCGCAAATTCGGCAAGATGAACGTTCATGCTAGGGTCTCGATTGGGTCATCAAGACCGGAGACTGAAAAGCGCACCCCAACCGACACACACGGGTTAAGAAACCCAGCCTGGAATTACACGATGAAGTACACGATAAACGAGTCGATGGTGGAACATTATAACACGATGTTGGTGATCAAATTGTACTGCCAGAGGACGCTTGGAGACAGGTACATTGGAGAAATATGTACTCCCTTGAAAGAACTATTTGATTGTGCTAGGGCTACGCGCGGGTCAGGGTCAATATTGACTTTTCCCATACAGAGGGGATGTGTCAACTCTCAAGGTGGGATTAAGTTCTCTTACAGGTTTGGAGATATAGTTATGATTGATAAGATGCTGCTGGCTGAAGTTGTGGCTGGATGGAGTCTTTAATTTGTTAATGGTTTCTCTACACTTTTTTTTTTTTTTAAAAAAATTATCGTTGCAGTTGGAGGGTTGGCATAAGAGATCGCGACTTGTGATGTTGTACGGAGTAGATTATCGTCGGAATCCATCGCGTGCAAACACATTTAGATAAGATTTATTTCAGTTTTCCTAGCTAGTTTCTGTAGAGAATGCAAGATGTGGTGTTGTGTATAAATGTGCTTGTATATATTGTTCTCTGTTTTCAGGGTTGGGTTGATTTTAGTTGATTGATCAGCGTTTTTGGTGTACGTAGAATCTGAATGATAGATTTAGAAACCGGTGTAGTTCGATCGATCTTGGGAAGCTTTGTTGCAGTTGCTCCATAATATTGTACGTACGTGTTTCACGCAAGATCGTCGTCGTTGTATACAATTTATAAGGTAACTGATTTTATAGTGAAAATCATGATCTTGAGTTCTTAACCAAAAGAGCGAGTAAGCATACAACTAATTAAGGTATCTGGTTGTTCAATATCCTTGACCAACCAACGTACTTGTAAACATTTTTAATTATTTGATTCTACTTGTACATTTTTTAACTTTCTATCTACAAGTTGGTGGCTTGGTGCAATTCATTTTGTTTATGTTCCCAAAAAAAATTCATTTTATTTCTCCAAAAAAGATTTTTTTAAAAAAATCATGGAGTCATGGATATTAGGTACCACAACAAGTATTTAGATTTTAGACAGAGAATAGATCGAACAAAGTATAAAAATTTAGTTAAAAGGTGTCTGGTTGACGAAGACTTGTCAAGTAGAAAAGACAAAATGCAGCAATATTTGGTCTTAAGATTCTTTCTATACCTCTTCATTCTCTACAAAATGCAGCAATTTTTCTTAGGGAAAAAATTATTTTGCACCAAAAGGTTTTTCATGATTTAAATATTACACCGAAACTTTTATTTTATTTCAAATAACACCCGAACCTTCCAACACAATTTTCAAATTGCACAAATTTTTAACACCATTAACTTTTCTATTAAGGGCACCAATGTAATTTCACAGTTTCTTTCTCTCCTACACCCACAATTCGTGGACGAACTCCATTATCAGCTCAGATCGATGGACACAGAACTTCACCCCCAATTCACAGCTCCTAAATTTGACTCTCTCACAACTCAAATCGCATCTCCTCTCACGTCGTTGCTGGTCGTCCTTCTCGTGCATCCTGTATAACTCCTCTCTCTTCTCCTGTATCGCAGTTGCTAGGATGAGTTAACTTCTCTTTTTCAGTCCTTCCACAACTTGTACTGAATTAGAAACCCACGTCACCTAATATATATTGATGCAGTCAGGAAAATTGAGGTTGAGGTTGTTTGGTCTGGTGGATGAAAAATCTCTAGCTTTGTTCGTTACTTGTTAGCATATATGTCGTTCAACTGTAGCAAGTGGAGAGCATGTTTGTATCAACATCCAAATTGGAACAGCAAGTGTGTAGTATCCTTGTAGTGGTGTGGTGCCCTGCCCTGCTATATTCAGAACTCTGCCTCTTCTCTGATCTTTTCTTGCATTTAAGTCTATGAATATGATGATGTGTACTTCATCTCTTTATCTCTTGTTGTCTTTTTATTTTATTATTATTTTTTATTTATTTATTTTTGTGTAATTTGAAAATTTTGGTAAAGGTTGGTGTGTAATTGGTAACAAATGAAAGCTTAATTAAAAATTTTATTGAAAACTTTATTTGAATCAGTCTCCTAAAGACCATATTGTAGTGGAAAAGACGCTCAAAATATACTAACTTATGAATCATTAATGAATTGGAAATGAGTCCGCAAGAAACTACTCTACAGGGATTAATCCATTACTTATAGGGGTAATATTGGTCATTTTAGAGAAGACCTGGTAATACTCTGCGTGACTACTACTACTAGTGTCTAGTGCAAGACATGAACCGAGTTGAGTGTTTATATAACTCGGTGGAACACTACTTGAGACAGATTTGTGACTCGGATTATTAAGGTAAAGATCTGGAATCAAGACTTGTGATATTTGGGTTCAAACAAGTTAGAACTTGAAAAGAACGAAAACACAAAGCTAGAGGAGTAAGAAAAATAAAACAAAAACTAACCATACTGGCAGGGCGGAGCCAATAAGGGTCAGGGTAGTGCGGCCGGCAAGGGTAGTGATGCCGCACTACCCGAAAAAATAAAAAAATAGTACTAGTTTTTTAATGTTTTTTTTTTTTCTTTCTATTTCCAATATTAGTTTTGATATTGCACTAACTTATATTTCAAAATTTCAATTCAATAAAGTTTTGTTGTATCATTAAAGTAGTCATTTTTCTCTAATTTTTACCTTAAAACCAATAAAAAATATTATTAATATAAATATTTTAGACCTTTCGATTTTACCGCACTACGTAATTTACAATCCTAGCTCCGCCCTACGATATGGTTTTGTTTATGTTCCGTGCAGATCTTGTGCACATTACTCTCTGGTGTGATGTATGTATCATTTTTGTGAGTAATATATTTTGGCTGCTTAAAAAAAAAATAAAATCCAAGAGCTCATTGAATAGGTAGCAGAACGCATATACATATACATCATGACTGGGAAAGGGGAAAATATGACCAGTAACAAAACATATATAGGCACTGCGCCAGGCGAAACATCCAGTTTAAACAATCACATAAGTGAGCAAGTTTATCCTTATTTAGTACATTGTCCAATTATATATACATGGTCCCTTTTAATGGTGAATTGGGGGAAGGATATCTTTAACAAACTTGTTGAACTGCATATAAGATGAACCATCAACATTTGTTGCTTCCTCCGCCATTCTCTTCCACTCCTTAGCTCTCTTCCTCATTCTCTTTCCTTTCTCTCCGCGGATCATTTCTCTCACCAAATTAGCTACTTCCTCGCTCTTTACGTCATGATCTACCTCCATTCCCATACCCCATTTTGTGCACGAATAGTGACAATTTGTGTGTTGGTCAGCAAAAAATGGCCAACAAATAACTGGCACACCACCGGCCACACTTTCTAACATAGAATTCCACCCACAATGAGTTAGAAATGCTCCCACGGATTTATGTTTGAGGACCTTATCCTGTGCACACCAACTCACCAACAATCCTCTATCCTTGATTTCATCCAAAAACCCTTCAGGCAACATTACTGATTCACCTTTCACAATATCAGGCCTAACAATCCACAAGAACGGCACTTTGCTTTTCATGAGACCTAGTGCAAATTCTTGGAAGTGTTTACTTGTCATTGTTGTCACGCTACCATAGTTCACATACACCACCGATTCAGGATTTTTCTCATCTAACCAGTCACTAACCTTCGAGTCTGGTTTCCACATACTTGAACCAATGGAGTTGGTTACATCAGAAGAGATATGGCGGTCTAGAAGGGAAAGAGGGCCTATAGTATATATATTTGAGAAGTTGAATTTCGACTGCACCGCCTCTATAGCTTCCTTTTCAAAATCATCAAAGGTATTGAAAATTATGGCGGAGGCATTTAGACAATTCTGCACTTCTTCTCCCATAAAATCAAACATAATGTCATCAGGGTCTGTCGTTCTTAGAAAGCTAGGAAGGTCCTTCAAGCGAACATCAACCATACCGCTTACCCAATCAACATAGGTCTCAAGCGTGCCAGCAGTGAGATAATCATCATCTGTCAATTGGTATATTCCAAAAATATAACATCGAGATTTTTTTAGCTAATTTAGTATACTAATCATACTAGATGCTCTGTTTCATGTAATTTAAAATGTAAAGGTCATGTTTGATTTAAAAATCTGAACTGAACTAAATCGAACTAGAGATTTTTTTTCCAAACTAAGCAAATAGGGTCAGGGTAATATTAACAACTATTACACTTACTCTTAAATGGAAAAATGCCACGCCTAATGAGTTCGTGGTAATGCAAGTATCCGATAAAGGAACAAGCAGAAGCCGTCCAGAGCTGGACATCACGAATGCCCATTTGTTGAGCCGCCTTCATACCAAACGTCATGACACCATCTGAGATCACACATGACACCGGAGGCACATCAGATGTAGAATTAAGCCTCAATAAGAGTTCCTTGAAAGGCTCCAAACAGGTTTTTCTTGTGGAGTCACATAACTTTGGAACGTCTTGCATAACATCCCCATCCGATGGGGGCAAACCATCTGGAATGGCTTCGAACTTGAAATCATGTAATCCTTTCATGGATTCAGCTCCTAGAGATCGGACTAAACGCCTGTGATTGTATTCTGTGTTGACAAAGGTGATATAACATCCTTTTGAGTGAAGAAGTTTGGCTATTTTCATGAGAGGATTGATATGGCCTTGTGCTGGGAATGGAACCAAGACTACATGAGGTTGTACCATTTTATTTTAGTAGTGATCAATATGTTTCAATGGGCTTACTGGTGTAGCAATTTCTAGTCTCTTTATAGTCAATAATTGTAGTGGCCATTTCCAAAGGATGCAATATTATATTCTAGACTTGCTTGTCTTTGCCTGATTTTTGCTAGGACCTTGACTTGGGCTAATAACATCGTGATGACACATCATATAATAATGATAATGTCACAACGTTACCTATTTTGGATTATCAAAAAAAAAAAAACGTTACCTATTTTGCACTCCCTCTCTCTTTTTTTTAATGATTAGGTTTGGTTTTAAAATGGTACTACTCTATATATTCTAGAAAAGATATATTGGTATAAGTGGTGACTGTGGTGTTATTTTATTTAATGGTATGATTCATCAATCAATAAAAGATATGAATAAAGTTTGTTAAAAAATAAGAAGAAAAATATGCACAATATCTATTGAATGGAACTAAAAAATACGTAAAAATATATAAAGACAACAACAGAGGAATAGATGAGAGCATTACGTAAAAATCTATAAGTTTTTGGCGGACCATGCATGTGACATGAAATGCATCAGATCATCTCATTTTTACACTTTACCAACACTCAGCTCAGTGTGTGGCTTACCACTCAATTCATGTGTGTGGTATTTCTAGTCACACCTCACAAGGTATAGTTAGACCAGATGTGCTAACGGCATCTTTATATAATCGAGCGGGATTTTCTATGTCAGTTCCTATGCCACCCTCTACGCCAGCATTAAAAATTTGACACGTGGCAACAAATTACCTAGACCATCACACCATATAACCCCTCTTTTTATTTCCTTCATGTTTTTATCTTATGCCATTTGTTTTCTTTCTTTTATTTTTTTTCGGATAATTTTAGAGAAAAATTTTTCACATGGTAAAAATTTTGGTGGTCCATTTTATTTTTTTATTGAAAAATATAATTAAACAACGAAATAAGATGTTACTTTTCGGTTCCAATTTTGGATTAACACTCCATTTTGTTAATTCCTTTTACAAAAAAATATAAACACAAAATAACTTTAAATTCTACCCAAAAAAAATTAAAAATTTTATGTTATGAGACATAATATTTATACTTATCAAATAATAACTTTTTTTAATTATTTTTCTGATATGATTTGAAATTAATTTAAGATCAAATGAATTTTTATTTAACAAGGTTAACAAAATATGGTGGAATGAAGTATAATAATATCAGATGTAATAGTACTAAATATTCATGCACAATTGTTTCCAGAGCAATACTGGGATATTTTTAAAAATTAGTATAAAGTAATATTAAATTATGCAAAATAATTATGTTTCTTTTCCTTTTAAAATTCACATTATCATACTAGTACTATTGGAACATTCCATTTTCATACCGGGACTATGCGAGAATAATTTCTCATAATGCACATGAATTATTAATATTAATACCATACTATATTTATTTAGTTGGTTAAAATTTGGATGAAACAAATTCCCTATAAATGATTAAGCACAAAACGAGAAGAAAGGATAATTATTAAGTGTGGATGTTTGTTAAATTCAATTCCACCTATTAAATTTTTAATGCTGGCATAGAGGGTGGCATAGTAACTTACATAGAAAATCCAGCTCGTTATATAATTGCCTTAAATATTCATCGAGGGTTTATTTTGTAACGGTTTAATTCTTTTTTACTTGATGTGGAATTATAACACAATTAAATCAAGACTTAAGGTTTAAAATGTTTTAACTTCTAAGTTTAATTAAGTTCATATATACTGTGAGACGTAATTACAAAACTGAGAAGGTAAACGTGAAAATCAATAGTACGTGCTCAAGTATTCCCGTAATATATGAAACATTTTTTTTTTTTTAGTTAATTAATCCGTTTCTTGAACCGATCCCATGAAAGCTTCTCTTTATCGGTCATGCATGTATCACGAGTTATACTAACTAGAACGTTCTAACGTGTAAATTAATTCACTCATATAAAAAAGCTCACGCCAGTGTTTTGGTATCATCAAAACATGAAGAAACCAATACTTATTTCTAATTTTGTTTGAAAGAGAGAAGACCAATATATATTCACCAAAGTATGGTCACAATTCGGCATGAAAATACAATTTTCAGAAATTCAGAAAAATAAAACACTTTGGCAATTCCAAAAATACCCTCCTACGGCATTTATTCGGATAAGCCCCCGTTACATATGCCATTAGGAAGAATATCTCTAGCAAACTTGTTGAAGTGCATATAAGACGAACCATCAATATTTGTAGCTTCTTCTGCCATTCTCTTCCACTCCCTAACTTTTTTCCTCATTCTCTTTCCTTTCTCTCCTCCTATCATTTCTCTCACCACATCTGCTACTTCTTCGCTCTTTACATCATGGTTGATCTCCATTCCCATACCCCATTTAGTGCATGAATAGTGACAATTTGTCTGTTGGTCTGCGAAAAATGGCCAACAAATAACTGGCACACCACCTGACACACTTTCCAACATGGAGTTCCATCCACAGTGTGTCAAAAAAGCAGCCACAGCTTTATGCGCCAGGACCTTATCTTGCGCGCACCAACTGACCAACAATCCTCTATCCTTAATTTCTTGCAAAAACCCTTCAGGCAACATAGCCGATTCACCTTTCACAATATCTGGCCTAACAATCCACAAAAAGGGTGCTTTGCTTTTCATGAGCCCCATAGCAAATTCATGGAAGTGTTCGCTTGTCATCGTTGTCACACTGCCGTAGTTCACATAAACAACTGACTCAGGTTTTTTCTCGTCTAACCAATTGGACACCATCGAGTCTGGTTTCCATAGGCTTGAGCCAATGGAGTTGGTTACTTCTGCAGCGATATGTCGATCTAGAAGCGAAAGAGGACCTATAGTATAGATGTTAGAGAAGTTGAATTTGGACTTCACTGCCTCCAAAGCTTCCTCTTCAAAATCATCAAATGTGTTAAAAATTATTGCGGAAGCATTTAAACAATTTTGTGCTTCTTCTCCCATAAAATCAAACATGATATCGTTTGGATCAGTAGTTTGAAAGAAACTAGGGAGGTCCTTTAAGCAAACATCGACCATACCATTGACCCAGTCAACATGAGTTTCAAGCGTACCATCATTGAGATAATCATCATCTATTAAATGAGAGATCGAGAGATTGTTAAGTATGTGAATTTACAAAATTTAAATTAAAGAAGCAAGATCACATATATGTATGCAAATACATATACATATGTTTGCCAAAAAAAAAAGAAAAAAAAAATTAAAAAATTAACTGATCATTGCTTCTGTAAACATGGGCTTCCCTTATTGTTAGTGAAACCTTACATATCACCCCACCGTTAAGTTTTTTTATGACATTAACAAAGTTAAAAGATGGAACACAAAAACTTCCCGTGATGACATCATAATTGTCACAATAACGTCATTGATTACTCTTTTAATTCCAAACTACCCAGAGGGGTATACATGTAAATTGCAATTTAAAGATAAGGTTTGTTTTTACACTAACCTCCCTATATAATTGATAAATTACCCATAAACTAGTGCTCTAGCCATTAGCATTTTAATTTATTACACAAAGTTAAACATATGTTGTATCAAAACATCATGAATGATATTAAGAATTAATTTTTTTATTACTTTAAAAAAAAATTTACAAATTTATCACACATCAATACAACTCCGCCATTGCTGGGACATCAAGCTCCAACATGGGCTTCAAGTTCAGATCATCAATCCCAGATCAAAAGTGGTGGAGAAAATATCAGACAACGTTACTTGGATTGTACAAGAATTAGAGAAAAGTCACTTATATTGAATTAGATTGAGAGTAAGATTGCATTAGTTTCGTGTTCAAATTTTAACCTTTAAATCCCTTATTTTAGACATATTTACATATAAACCCCATGATGTCATCATTACATTTCATGACATCATTGATGTATTTCGACTTTTCAACATTAATTAAACTTGATTGGGATGACTTAATGACATGGGGTGTCAATATGGTTTTCTAACGGTGCAACTCTTTTGTGTGTGTGTGTATAACCAGAATCACAAACATGCACTATATATAGGAGTATATGGATAACAAGACATTTATAAGTCACTTACTCTTAAATGGAAAGATGCTCCGTCTAATGAGTTCACGATAATGCAAGTACCCGATAAAGGAACAAGCAGAAGCTGTCCAGAATTGGATGTCACGAATGCCCATCTGTTGAGCAGCCATCATACCAAACGTCATGACCCCATCTGAGACCACACATGACATTGGAGGTACACCAGGAGTAGAGTTAAGCCTTGATAAAAGCTCTTTGAATGGCCCTAAGCAAGTTTTTCTAGTGGAGTAACACAACATGGGAACATCTTGTGTGGCATCCCCATCGGATGGTGGCAAACCATCTGGAATAGCTTCGAACTTAAAATCAGGCAATCCTTTCATGGATTCGGGCCCTTGGGATCGAACTAATCGCCTGTGATTGTACTCTGTGTTGACAAAAGTGATATAGCATCCTTTTGAATGAAGAAGCTTGGCTAGTCTCATGAGGGGGTTGACATGGCCTTGTGCTGGATATGGAACCAATACTACATGAGGTTTTTCCATTTTTAGAGGAGAGGCTAGGTATTCTAGTGATCAATACCTAGTCCGTTGGGAGTCTGTTTATATGTGTGCACAATATTTCCAATCTAATTAACACCACATTAAAGAAAGCAACTTCCTATATTTTAATACTAATAGTTTATATTGCCGATCGAATCTTTACGGTACTTTCCTTTTTAGGGAATCTTTACGGTATATTTTAGTACGTAATAGTTTAATTTGGCATTTGTCCACTGGAGTGAATAAATAGTAAGTTGGGAGTTTATATACAAAATTTACAATAGCAAACTCCAAATTAAAGAAAGCAACTTGCTATGTTTTAGTATAGTTTATATATTGCCGGTCGAATCTTTACGGTTTATGGTATGTGTGGTATCAGATTTAATTTGGCATTGGTCCCCTATTAAATTCAAATTTGGCTTGGTAGATTCTCGATTGTCCCCTGACCCCTATTTCAAATTTGGCATGGTAGATTCTCGATTAAGGCTCTGTTTTCTTTGTCTGAAAATTGATTATTCTAAATTTAGTTCAGATCAGTTTAGTTCAGTCCAGTTCAAATGCATTAAGTTCAGTTCAGATTTACCTGATACGAAGTAGTATTTTGTACTACAAATAAGTCAGTTCAGTTCATATCCATTCAGTGCAGTTCAGTTTTGTTCAGACGAAGAGAACAGAGCCTAACTGTGTTCTTTTTAATAAGCTTCTAATTATTGGTTATGAAGATGAAATTTCCATCTTAGATTACATATGTAATCTACGCGCCTACGCGTACATATGTAATCTAAGATGGACCAGTGTATATGGACATGCTACTCCAACTAATCATTTCTTGCCATCTTTTCTTCATTCTCTTCTCGGCTCCGTTCATGTACAACGCACTTAGCCATTTGACTTAATTACTTGTGTTTCATTCTTTATTTTAACACAACATTTAAGACGTATTAATTTGTTCATGTGGCATTTATTTTCTCTCAAAACTTAATCAATCATCATATTTTCAACTAAATCTATACCACTCATCCTATTCCACTCAATCATAATGAACCAAATCTATATAAAACCTAAATCAATAAAACTCAACTTAAGCTTTTGTCAAGTTCAGTTACTATATGAAGAAAAGTTTATGATATTTGTTATGATGACCTGTGAGGTACGGTAGGTAGTGACAATACAATCAAACAAAAAACTGAAAAAGTGAAATGGCTTGATAATTTCACTATCGGCGTGAATCGCGTGTTAATTAGTGATGAGTACCTACGATAATAATATAATATACATGTCACTTAATTAATTACTAATTACTTCACCATCAATTTTTTCACCGTTTACATTTAATAAAACAGTTTCTTTTTTTAGTAGTAGGTTTATTATTTTTGGGGTGTTTGGTCTAGTGATAGTATCCGTAACAAATAAATTTGTGAGATTAAATTTTGTCAACAAAGTAAATGTAAAAAAATTTAAAAATTTGACGAAAATGTAATAGATAAACAATAATAATAAAAAAAACAGATGAGTAGTAGCTAGGTACCATCTCCACCCATAAAACTTTATCCGCTTCTATTTTTTAGATATCTTACAGAGCATTACACATTACGAAAAAAGTAAGCTCCACAGTCTAGACCTACATCACATAGTGTGAAAGTGTGAGCGAAAGCACATATATGAAAAACAATAGAGAGCGAAATCACCTTATAGCTATGATAAATAATTTAATAAAATAAAGAGGAAATTGATTAAAATACCCCATTAAGAATAGACAACTAAAAAATAACTTCATTATGCCCACAATTACATTTACGACCAAAAATCACATTTTTAGAGTTGACCGTGCGTTATTTACAGAAATATCATAGATACAAAATGTGCAAACCAAACATGGTCTAACTATTTACTTCTTTTTTATTTTTCTAATTCCTTTTTCTTTTTAGTTTTTTGTTACTTCTAATTCTTTTTTCTATTATTTTATTTTTCAACTTCCTCTTCTTCTCTAACTCCGGAACCGGAATAATTATTCCGGTACCGGAGTTGTGCAAGCTCCGGCAAGGAGCTTGCACAACTCCGATCTAGAGCTGTGCAAGCTCCTTGCCGGAGAATTGCAAAGCTCCAGACCGGAGCTCTGCAAGCTCCGATCTGGAGCTTTAAGCTCCTTAACCTCCTGATCGGAGCCTGCAAAGCTCCGTTCTGGAGCTTAAACGCTCCAGATCGGAGCTTTGCAAGCTCTGGCCGGTGCTTGCAGAGTTCCGGCCAGAGCACGCCGGATCTCCGGTACCAGAAAATATTTTCCGGTACAGGTTCTAGAGAAGAAGAAGAAAAATTTTAAGTTATTTTTATTTTATTTTATCATTTTTATTTATGTTATTTTAAATTTTTTTATTTTTTTTTTAACTAAGGTTGTTTGGTTGCCCCAAAAACTGAATAAGGAACTGTGCCTAGAGCGTGAAGTGGTCAAGTTCGTGGTTCTTTTTTTAATTGATGGCATAACGTGGTTCATTATATTATTAGAGCCGATAACATGGTTTAAAAATTTATGAACCCTAAAATAAATGATAGATAATGTCACGGCACGTACATTACATCACTTGACCAATGTACATCAATATCCAACTGATCCTCAGAAAACAATCTACCGCAACATCATTAGGTCGCACATATTAATAGCCTAAGAATTTAGAATCCTACACATCAATATTTTGGACAAAAACTAGAATTCAAATCACAACCGTAGTTGCACAAGATTTGTTTTTTTTAATCCCTAACTATTGTTACATATTTTCTTACAGGTGTTCTGAAGTAATCTCCATCCATAACTCATTGCAAGTTTATAACAAATCTACCAAAAAAATTAAATGAGTCAAACATTTTATTTTATTTTATTTTTAATCTTAGAACACACAAAGATGGCAATATATTAAAAACGCATAGCACAAACTCCAATTTCAGAGTCAGATAAACCATAGTAGTACTACTAGACCTCACCAGGAGGAGTTGTATATATGGTGGTACAGCGGTAAGGAGTTGGGATAGTAAATAAGAGGTGTCGGGTTCGATCCCGGCGATGGCGGAGTTATAATATTTGCCGTCTAAAAAAAAATGACCTCACCAGGAAAGATTCTATGATCCCACACCCATACAATTGATCGACACCGAACTTTTGTGGAATGATGAATTTTGGAAAAGTAGCATAAGGGTTTGGACTTTGGAATTTTGGGTGTTGCCTTAGATATTTTGGTGTGTCATTTGAGTATCAACTGATTTTATTAAATTTAATTAAGGCGAATTATGGAATTTTAGATGATTTACCAATGAATTTAGGCTAAATTTTGTATTAGTGCTGCATAAAGCGAGACTTCAAGGTCAACAAAAACGTGAACTTTGTACGTAATATTAAATCACAACTTATCAAAACTTAAAACATGAAATTTTCTATCAATTAGAGCGTTTTAAATAATTTTAGAGCGAACAAGATGAGTGCGCTTTTCTATCTAAGAGTGCCACAACGTGATTTGAACGTAAAACAAATTAAGGTGTCGAGAAGCGCTCTATGTGAGGAAGATTATGCACAACATTTGGATAGAAAATGTATTGATTGTTCTCATGTTTAAGATTTTTTTCTCTTTTTACTTTTTACAAGAATTTCACAGTGAAATTAAATTACCAACTGATGTTACTAATCAAATCATCATGTGATAATATTTGATCTTTGCATATAAAAGAATTACAACATTAATTGTAGTCCAAGTACCCATTTGCACTTGGCATTGACGTTCTAATATGACACTTTACATAGATCTGGTTCCATGAGGAAGAATATCCTTAACAAACTTATTGAACTGAATATAAGATGAACCATCAACAATTGTAGCTTCTTCTGCCATTCTCTTCCACTCCTTAGCTTTTCTTCGCAATTTCTTTCCTTTATCTCCTCCTACCATTTCCCTCACCAAGTTAGCTACTTCCCCACTATTTACATCATGGTTGATCTCCATCCCCATGCCCCATTTCGTACACGAATAATGACAATTTGTGTGTTGATCGGGAAAAAAGGACCAACAAATAACTGGCACACCACCAGACACGCTTTCCAGCATGGAGTTCCATCCACAGTGTGTTAGAAAAGCACCCACTGCTTGATGTTCCAAGATCTTATCCTGCTCACACAAACTCACCAACAGTCCCCTTTCCTGGATTTCCTCCGCAAATCCTTCTGGTAACATTGCTAATTTTTCTTGAGCTATCTGGACTGACAATCCATAAAAACGGCACTTGACTTTTCAAGAGCCCCAGAGCAAATTCCTGAAAGTATTGACTTGTCATCGTTGTAATACTAGCGTAATTCACGTAAACGACCGACTCAACATTTTTCCCGTCCAACCAATCATAAACCTTTGATTCTGGTTTCCATAGGCTCGAACCTATGGATTTGGTTCGTTCTGCAACGATATGCCGGTCTATAAGAGAAAGAGGGCCTACAACATAGATGTTTGAATATTTAAAATTTGACTTCACTGCCTCTAAAGCTTCCTCTTCAAATTCATCAAATGTATTGAAAATTAATGCGGAGCCATTTAGGCAATTTTGCGCTTCTTCTCCCAGGAAATCAAACATGATGTCATTCGGGTTAGTTGTGCAGAGGAAGCTGGCTAGGTCTTTAAGCGAACATCAACCATACCACTGGCCCAGTCAACACTAGTCTCAAGCGTACCATCAGTGAGGTAATCCTCACCTATCAAGTTAGAGAATAAGAGTTTGTTTAACGATGATACTTCATAATTCACATCATCAACTACTGAAAAAACCCGATCACATAGTTTATACACATGTTTGTTTTTTTTGAATCGGCAATTTTTTCAATTAATAACAGAGCATAAGAAATGCCTACATGCAATACTTCGAATCATGTGTAAACCTATAATACTATATATGGATAACAAAACATTTAGCCACCACTTACTTTTAAGAGGGAAAATGCCCCGTCTAATGAGTTCACGATAATGCAAGTACCCGATAAAAGAGCAAGCAGAAGCTGTCCAGAACTGGACATCACGAATGCCCATTTGTTGAGCTGCCAACATACCGAACGTCGCTATTCCCATCCGAGATCACACATGACAACGGGGGCACACCAGGTGTCGTACTGAGCCTGGTTAGAAGTTCCTTGAAAGGCTCCAAGCAAGTTTTTCTAGTGGAGTAGCATAGTGTAGGAACATCTTGTGTGGCATCCCCATCTGACGGTGGCAAACCATCTGGAATAGCTTCGAACTTGAAATCAGACATTCCTTTCATGGATTCTGCTCCTTGAGATCGAACTAAGCGCCTACTCGGTGTTGACAAAGGTGATATAACACCCTCTTGTGTGAAGAAGCTTAGCTAGTCTCATGAAGGGATTGACATGGCCTTGTGTTGGGAATGGAACAAGTACTAAATGAGGTTGTACCATTTTAGTGGAGCTCGTATTGGAAATTTGGAATGGTGATGATGTACCAATGGCTAGAAAGTTGGATGTTTATATGCACCAAATTCACAATGGCTATCTGGAAACTAAGATGCTATTTTCCAATGGAAACTTCATGATCTTTGTAATTTTATAATGGGCTTATGGACCTACGACTCCGGAACAAATAATGCAATGAAACTTGAAAATTACTTGGGATATTTCATGTATTCCCTCTATACCATTCTAAATTATCCATTTTAATTTTTTATTAATAATTTATAAATTTGATTACAAATTACCTTTCAATTATAATGGTAAAATATTGAACAAAATAATGGTACTATCTTTCATTCTACATCAATTGAATGTGGAGTAAAACGTATATAAAAAGACGACCATTTTCATATCATATGGTATGTGGCATTTTGGGTGATTCAAAATAAAATTTGTGTGGATTCAGTCCCAAAGTGGACAATAATGAGACATATATGGATCAGTCCATGAGTAAATTAATAACTGCGCCAGTTCATAAGAGCCCGAATCGTTACAATTATATTATACTTTTGGTTCTTTATTTTATAATATAATAACTTCATTATATACTTTGTTATTATAGTTATTATAGTTTAAGAATATTTAATAATTTGAATGGTAGGGATGAAAAAACAAATTGCATTATGCAAGGTGATAGTTTTTGTTATGTTAAAAGAAACGCGGCAATAATTAATTGGACGTACCCCCACGTGTCTGGACCTTTAATAGTCAGAATTTGTTTGCCGATCTTCAAACTTTACAATAAATTCAAAAATAGATATCAAGATATTATATTATTATAGTAGCAAATTCAATGATGTCACTCTCTATGGTAACTTATTCTCGTTGGCTTGTTGTATGACTCCTCCCACTTCCAGGATCACACAGGCTGTTTGGGTCTGAATCAGACTTCGGTATTTTATTATTGGATAAAATTGATCAAACCTCCTGAACTTTACTACAATTGAGACATTACCCCCTAACCTATTAAGTTTGAGACTTAACCTCCTCATCTATTTAAAGTGTTATAACATACCCCTACATAATATTTTCCCTTTAATTTAATATTTTTCATTCAATTTAATATTTTCCCTACAATTTAATATGTCAGTTTGACTCCAATTAATCCTAATTCATACCGAAAAATTTAAAAATTATATTATAAAAATATAAGATTTTACTTCTATAATAGAAATTCAAATCTTATTTTTCCAATACAATTTATATTATAAAAGTGAAAAAATAATATTTTTATTTATTGTATCGGAAAAATAATATTTGAACTTATATTATATTATATTATAAAAGTGAAGATCGTATAGTTTCATATTATAATTTTAAAAGTTAATTTTTCGGTAGGTATTATGATTAATTTGGAATGAAACGGAAATATTTAATTGAAGGGAAAATATTAAATTGAATGAAAAATATTAAATTGATAGTAAAATATTATATAGGGGGTATGTTGTAACACTTTATGTAGGTGAGGAGGTTAAGTCTCAAATTTACTAGGTTAGGGGGTAATGTCTCACTTGTAGTATAGGTTGGGTTGTTTGATCAATTTTTTCCTTTATTATTTCTAAATTTTGAACTTCTTGGGTCTAAAATAGATTTTGTTAAATAACAAAATCCACAACCGCGAGTTACTATTTATCATTTTCAAATTTTTTTTATCTCTTCTCTCTCTCTTCTCTCATCTTCACCAACTTATCCATGGCCACGGGAAAAGAAATCCGGCCAAATCTCCGCCGTTAGGCAACCCACGACGAAACCAAATACACCATTAGACTCCCCTCGTCCCGATCAACAATTCTAATCTTATCGGAACCAAATTTCAAAACGGTTGACTTCCCAAATCGATGGTCGGCGCGTGGAGCTTTTCGGCGGCGGGTTTCGTCTACCTTGGAGAGGCCATCACCGACCCGTGGTGGAGGCAGCTCGTACGGTGACGAAAGTGGAGTTTCCCGGCGGGTTTGTTTTTTCCGACTGTCTGTCGAGTCTTACTGGCCGAGTTTGTTCGCTAAGCTCTGTGAGAAGAGGAACATCGAAGATCTAGTTATGAATGTTGGTATGTTGGTGCTGGTGGTGGAGGCGCCGCTGTACCTGTTGCCGCCGCTGCTGCTCCGGCCGCCGAAGAGAAGAAGGTATTGTTTTCTAGTTTCGCCCTCTCGCTCTATGATTTTACACTTGGATGAATCGATTGAAGATTAATTTTGTTGTTAAATATGACTAGAATGTGAATGTTTTTATGATTTTGGGTTGATTTACTGTGTGTTACTTAGGTTAGCCGAATGTGAATTATTCAGCTGAAATTAACAAGTTCCAAATTAGCTCAGTTTTCTTAGATATGGATTGTATATGTATGTGTTCTTCCGGGAAATTATAGACAAACTGATAATTTGATTATGCGTCATATAGTACTCATATCTAGTAGATGAAACAATAAGAATTACAGACTCATCTTACATTGCTTCTTTATATGTGTTCAGTAGATGAAACAATTAGAATTACGTGGAGTAGGGACCTTAACAAAACTAGCTAATCTAGCTTCATTCTCTAGAGTATAATTATAGTTTTTTCATTTTATTTTATGTTGGGGTGTATATTTGTGCTTCATGTCCGAATAATGTGTGTATATTATGCAGAATAGTTACTATTTGATTCAATCAGTGCTTACTATACTAGTTGCCTTGTTGGTTTTGTATAAATGGATATATCAACAGCTTACTAGTTGCCTGGTTTCTTGTGTATAAATGAATATCTGCATGACATTGTTGGATAATTGGATATTTGTATTTTATACACTAGCGTTTGTTTTAAACCTGTGTGGTAATCTGACTATAATACTATTGAGTCTTGTTGTTTTTCAATGTATAGTGTACTAGTCCAGCCGTATGCGGTGCTTACAAATAATACGGAAACTAGTTTTATGTTACACAACTACAGTTATTTGTTACACAACTACAGTTATTTATTTATGTATGCTTCATTCATGTATGGTATGATTACAGCTCTCTGCACCTTGTGTGAATGTGTTAGTTGCATCCTCGTTATTACAGTGTTTGTTGTTGTTGAACTGAACTAACCCCTTAATTCAAACCCAACAACAACATCAAAAACTAAACTAACAAAACCTTAGTTTGAGTCGCTATTCCGGCTTTTGTTAAATTTAACAAAATACCAAAGGCGAGTTCAGACCCAAACAGCCTGACATATTCCAACTGAAAATCTGTGGCCATTTCGAACCAACGTAAAATCAACTTTTGGGACCGTAACTTGTGACACTATTAATTTTTATATTCTCAAATAATACCGTCGGATTTGTATAGGATAATAGGATATTTTAGTCAAACATATAGAACAGACACATTTTTGGTAAAAAAAATTGAATTTTTTTCTCCTTTTATCCACATACAAATTATACAATGTATTTAGTGTTATGTACATATATATTGTTCTCGGGTATTCAGATCCAAACAGAGTACTCGATTGGGCCTAAACATAGTACTTGACCGGGCTTAAAAGAAGGAACGACTGGGTTATCGAGCCTTAAGGCCCTTAACAGAGTAGTCAATGTGCCATATGGGACTTCATGCCGTCATGCACTGAGATATCGGGCCTAAATAGAGTAGTCAATTTGCCATATGGGCATTCAGATCAAAAGTGAAAATGTATTGCTTTATGTCGTCATGCACTGGGGAGGGAAATAGAAATAAACATGACACTTTAGGCTAAAACATAGCCAGATAGTGTTGTCGGACTCGAAGATAATACTTTCCTATATTCACACACATGTACATGTCATATAATGTATGACTGTTTTTGAACACCTGTTGTTGCATACTCCCTCCGTCCCAGAGCAGTTGCACCATTTGCTTTTGGACACAGAAAATAAGGAGAAGATTTAAATATTGACTTATATTAATAGTGGATGTTGCTTTTACTTTATAGATGATTTGTGGCCACAAAAATGTGTTGAAGGAATATAAAATTATTATAACCATGTCCAAATATGGCAAATAAATGAAATGGTGCAACTCTAACGGGATGCCCAAAATGGCAAAATGGTGCAACTGCTCTGGGACGGAGGGAGTATGTAGGCAAGGGTGGGCATGGGGTGTCCGCCCCCTAAAATTTCAAAAGGAAATCTTTTTATAGGTAATATTGTCAAATTTTCAGAATTTGATCTCCCAAACTTTTAAAATAAACTTATATACGTAATTAACTTTAAATCCTGGATCCTCCCCTGTCCGTAGTTGTAACGCCCAGGAATTACAAAGAGCTTAAAGGGTGATCCCAAGTGCATGAATCTTATTGAATTGTTCTGGTCAGTAGAACCTGCATGTTGACCTTCATTCACCGACACTACATAAAAGTTGAGATCAATGTTAGCAGAAGCTATGTTTCAGTGCTCACAAAGAGTATCAATGTTACTTGGCTGTGTCGTTGGTTGTGTGGTTGGTCTGGACTTCGGTCGACCTCTGTACTTGAACGGAATTTGGAGTTAATAAGATTTTTGTTCACTTTCAAAAAAGAGTATCATCATTCAAAATCCGCAGTGTATTTTATGCTCAACGATCTCATATCTCCACATTATAACAAAAATGGCAACATGTGTGGATTTTGAAGATAAAAATGGATGTGCAAGGGAAGTAAAAAAGTGGCTTCATGTGGTCGAAGAGAGGCCTCTACACATACATGCTAGTGGTCGAGTTTCAATTTCCACACCAACAGTGTGTAGTCTACTGGGATCTGAAGCGTAGGCCGAGTGTATTCACTTGTCCTATTTGGGTGCATAAGGTCCTTAATTGGTGGCATTTCTGGCAATGTTTCAAAATCGAAGGCGACCAAGTGAACGAACTGACTATTCAGCAGCGACACGATGGTCGATAAGTTTTTGGACCTGTTCTTCATGCTATTGTAATGTGCATCCCTTTCAATTCTTTTTTACAGTACTTCCACCATGAAATCCTGTATTCTCTACTGTCAGCCTTTAGTTGAATACCTCTACTTTATATAGAGAATCTATTGTGAATCTGGACAACTCTCTTGAATAGATGAGAACTATTGAAAATTTAAGAATCGTAAAAGTCCCTTTTAAGATCTTCCAAGTTTCACCGACACATTCAACACAATAACATATTAATAAATGATCAAACAGAGTGTTGCAGAGTTATAACCATAAGGAATTAGTTGCTAAATTAGTAGTTTAGTTTGCAAGGGACTCAGGGACTAGCACTGTTTGCACTTTGCAAATCCCTACTGGATTCGAGATTTTGATGGTTAGAGCTTTACAGCTCTATTAAGGTACTTTGCACCGAAATGATAACTTTAGTCCATCAACTATATTAAAAAAAATTCCGTATCTTGACCAGGACGTGCCGATTCGTTAACATCCGTATGTAGCTAGGCTACGGGAATAAATATTCTTTCACGACCGTCTACGCAAATACAACTTAAACAAACATTACTCAAATGCATGGTCTCTTGGTTTGATGTTGTTTGTATGGTCATGGCACAATTCCCGGTTCCTTTAAAAAGAATTGCATGATGTATAAAGTTTTCTATGATATCCAAGGATGAAATGTACAAACTTTGGACCAAGTTGAAATATTCCTTTCGAAGCCATTATTCTCACATGGCCAGATCTATATTGCACTATTCGGGGCCCGCAACTCAAGTTCGGTAAGGGTTTTAGTAAGGCCACCTACCATTGAGAATACAGAATTCACCAAGACAACGAACGTCGTCTATGACGTGATCCTAAAATACGACGACCGACACCAATGACTCTACGTACATGCATTAGAAATTTAACATATTTTATTAAAAAAAATAAATTCGGCATTTGTATAATTCAATTTACGGAAATGTAAGTTTTCCTTTTACTTGTGTGAGTTATATAATTCACCATTTCAATAAATCATTAAAACATAACCTTATATTACAATTTAAAACAAAAAATTTATTTAAGAATATCGCTTGACACGCGTAACGTGGCACGCTCATCCTAGTATATATATATTATTATAATAATAATATACAAACAAAGGTGCGTGTGTGCGAGTGTAGAAACAAACGGCTTCTCTCCGTCTTTTTCGCTTCTCCTGCGCGTGACTACACGTAATATATACATACTTCACAGATTTCCTTTCTCATCACCCAAATCCTCTAACCGTCTACACCTCTTCATGCTCATCAACATCGCCGAAGATCTATATTCACATATTATGGTGGAAAACTCTATTGATTCGATTGGATCTAACATTGTATAATTTCAAATTTGGTAACCTGAAAGCAAGATCAAGTTTGGGACATTGGTTCGTGGTTGCGGAAAAATCATCCCCAGACACGGTCTCCGACTGCTCCTCCAGACCTCCGCCGCTACAGTACGCCTCCAAACCTCAGCTTCTGGTATGTGGAATTATCAGATTCTTTAAGGTATTTGTGCTTTTAATCCGAAGATCGTTTATCCTAATTGTTTTACCCTAATTATTAAGGTTCACATATAATAATAGTTGAGAATTCGAATATTGTTTTGATCTAATTTTGATTAAGGGTGGCCATTATGTTCAGATAACATAAAGTTTGATTGTTGTTTAGAGGTGAGGCTGCAATACATGATGCAATATGTGGTTTTGCATTTATTAAGGATGCACATGAATGGAATTTTTGACTCTGTTGCAATCTATTTTCTCACTAGATGTTGGTGCTCTGATTTCACCCATTCCGCTATGCCTGAGGATAGTTAAGTTGCATTTTAGGAAGTCAGGTATTTTCTTGGTAAATTCAGCCTACTATGTTGCAAATAATTATGCAAGTCGTGATCAACGTGAATTACAAGAATGCAACACCCGTTCTTCAACTGTGGGTAACTAGAACTTTTTGTGAAATAGCAACCTTCCGAAAAAGACAGGTAGTTTTGTGTCTGGTTGTGTGTTGCGCATTTTGCAATTCCTGTTTATTAGTTCCTTGGTACGTACAGATATTTTGCAGATGATACTTGTGTGTGTGTGGCGTTCTTTTACTTGGTGAATTCTCCTTTCCACAACGCGGCAAAAAAATCATGAGGAACCTTATCCCGAGCATTCATGGAGTTAATCTCACTTGTGTTTTTGGTCAGGTACCGGCGTATTGTCTCTTTCTACTGGCCATGCGCTCTGTTTTTGGTTTTTGTCCATCTGCTGCCTGCCTGCGTCTTTGTTTCGCCCTTTGAATATTAACTATATAGTGTGTTTTGTGTGTTTTGTTAGCTTGCGTATATCTGTTCTCATCAGGAGGTTATGGTGTGGTATACGCACATCTCACCGCTTGTAAATGTGCAATGTGATTGAAGATGGATTCCTGGCGTGTAGACCGTCCGTGACACCACCCGACCCAACCCCACCGTCACCTGAGTGTTGTGACGCAGTGTCAGGTGCGGATTTTCAGTGCTTGTGTTCGTATAGAAACTCATTCATGCTACCATCTCTTGGGATTGATCCTGATCTTGCCTTGGCTCTCCTAGAGAATTGTAATCTTCAATCTCCTGAAAAGTGCTAGATAACTAGCTACTTTTACAAGAGCAGCAGGACCCCTATGAAAACAGTCCAGTTCATTCGACACTATGCAGAATTCACTCAGACGAATCTGATCAGGCAGCCTCATAAGACATTAGTTACGCAATTCATTAATTGAACCACTATTGGATATTGAAGATTCAATACTTCTCACACACCACTGTGTGTTCGTTAACATTCACAACATTTAGTTATTCTCTAAAATAAGAATTTGCTCTTATATTGCATGTATAATCCTGCTGGTACCTTTAGTTAAACTAATCCAAGTTAGTTTACTTTATTTTCGTAGTACTTTCTTATGACGATTGAGCAGGAGGAGTTTCATCTGCTGGTAAACTATACGTCAATATAATTGTAATGCTTCAGTCTCCATTTTGGTTTAATTGTTGTGGAGAAAATTAAATAGAACCAGGTATTGTATACTTCTCTAGGATTTACAAGTTGACAGAAGGCTTTTCTATTTTGCCAACTGATTGTTGTCCTATCCTGTGAGCATGTATTATGAAATTAAAGACTTGTATTGCTCTAAATTTATATTTTTGGGTGTAACTATAAAGTTATTTAATCTTGCGCTGCTCGCTAAGCAAGGGTGTTGTTTGATGACACAACCGTACTTTGCTATGTACGTTGTCATGACTCTTGAGTTTTGAAGCCAACATATCATCTTAATGGCAATATTTTTTTGCTGGAGTAAACTAATTAGTTAACTCTTTCTTGTTCATACCAGCCTGGCTCTGCCTTCATGTTTTACCCAGTTGGATTCATAATAAAAAACAGAATAAACTGGTGCGGAACCATCCTACCTAGACTAGCTCCTATCCATGGATCCTTTCATTTCTTTAGATCGAGCGGATGACTTATACTTTTTAGTGATAAGAGTAAGTATTATGAAAATTGTGATTTTTCGTCATTGGTATATATCAAGGTATTACGCCCAATAGGCTAATACTTGGGTAGAAGGGGTAATGATTTTTATCATATTTAAGAAAATCTTCAGTTTTACAAGGAATTTACGGGACATAATTACTCTAAAGTTATGACGTCTAAAACAACAAACCATACAAAATCAACAATAAAATAATCGCTTGACACGCGTAGTGTGGCACGTTCATTCTAGTATATATATATGAAATGAAAGGGCACAAGTTGAATCAGTTCGTATGATCAGCTGAGCAATTTGTGCAACCAACTTTTCAGAATGGCCAACATCTACTTATCACAAAGTACAATAACATTCAAAATATATGTACCAAATTAAATGAACAAGTACAAGCCCACTCCAATTTCCTACTCAAAGTTTTAACAAAATGGAGGACAGAAATAGCCAACTTACATCTCTGGTTTTGACAGTGATTCCTCAACACTCTGAAGGGTCAAAAGCCACGAGCACCTGGTCTCTTTTCACTCACAAGGACCAGACCTCAATTAAAAACTGTTACACGATATGCACCAAAGACAGATCAACGTGGTTGCAAAGTTTTTGATGCCCCAAATCTTCCTGAAGCTGAAGCGCGCAATATCCTTGCCTGACTGAATTTAGCTTTTCAGCATCTAGTTCTTTTACCATATTCTCACGATAATTATTGTGGTATATTTGCAATTCAGATAAGTTCGAATGGCCTGCAGGGTAGGTAGGGTTGTTCTATCATTCATAAGACCACACACCATCATGAAATTCATTAATTATATCCATCTGCAAACTGATGGTATTTGTTCCGGTTTACTAGTTTTCTTTAACAGGACCACATTTTCCAGATAACCCCTGGTGGAATTGCAGATGATTAAACCAGCCAAGACTTCCTTCTGCTCTTATGTGAAGAAAACTACACATTACTACTCCTTAACCATGTCTTTCTCTGCTGTTACATTTTAAATGTACAGGCTACAGCTATCACTCAACATATATGTCAGCTTTAAGTAACTGCTTCAACGTCATGATTCTACTTCGTTGAATCGACATGTTTAAGTGTTTAATTATAATTACTATATGAACAAGCCCTAGTGAGGTGAAAATATAATGTATTGGATGTATTACTTCTATATATTCTTGTGTTGCATTGATTATTACTGAAGCAGTAGTGTTTGTCTACCATTATATATATATCTTTTCTTACATCCATTAAAATAAAATATGGCTCATGCATGATTTTGAACAATAATGACAGTTTGTTGAAGATAATTTACAAATGATGACTATATATTTCGATAAAGAAGAATAAATAGTATCGCCGCAACACTTAAAATTTTTCTTATATACCCCTGATTTTAAGACCGAGAAGATCAATTTTGATCGAGTCTAGAAGGAAATGCTCAAAGGTCCTTTGTTCTCTGCATAGCCCGATAACCGGGTACGTCTTACATATAATTGATGGTTCTGGGCAGGGTTGCCTGGTTCACGCAGCGCTTGCAAACGTGATTCACGGTTCGTGATTCTCTCATAGTGGAGAATTGATTCTCCGCAAACCATATATTATTGATTCTTTGATTTTTGGGACGTGATTCTTCCAGTTACTTAACGTGATTCCTCCATTTTTTGAAGGTGATTTGTCCAATATTTCTGGAACGTGATTCTCTGCTATTTGTACGTAGTTGGATTTGCAAATTTCTGGAACGTAAATCTCTATGACTTGTAAAATGATTCATTATGCATATGTTGAAAATAAGGAAAAATTGCATTGCAGGATAGAATTGGTATTTTTTTTTCCGAATCGGCAGGATAGAATTGGTATTATTACCTGACTCTGCAGTTCTGCACCAAATTAGCACTGCATAAATCTTCTTGGCTCTTGCTTCAGTCTTCAGTTTTAACTAGTCCACTCCACTCACCACTGCAGGTAGAGGAGAACACCATACATAAAAAACACTAAACTAAAATCAGAGAGATACAGTAACCAAAGAAGTAGGTTTTGCAATACGCAAATGACAAAACCAAACCTCAACATATATATCAACAGAACAATAGAAATAACAATGTGACACAACCGTTTCATTCTTCATACAGTCTGAAACGCAAAAATATAGAAGTAAAGTCGTAAACATGCCACCGCCATTTAAAAGTCATAGAACTACAAATCCAAAAGCAAACACAAAAGTCTAGTCTAGTCTAGACAGTTTCTTCAACTTAATTCAGAACTAAGTTTAGTACTAGTGTACTTGAAGAATCCAAGTAATTATATAAGAACTAAGAACTGATCGATAGACAATTAATTGCCTGCCCAGCACTATCTCTTGTCCTCCTCCATCATCACCTTTCTTCCTAACTAGGTCTGGAATTGGATCCATATATATATCAAATATGTAGACTGCGACTAGTAAAATGCGAATGAATAGTAACATGTCCTTTTGTAATATAAAAAGTAATCAAGTAAATTTAAATTATAAATCTGAAAGTTACTGAACATAAACTTTTTCATACAAAGACAACATGATTGTTTTTTTACTAACCACACATACTTATATTATTATATAATAGTAGCGGTTACATTTGCATTATCGCTTGGTATGCCACTTCCCAAGTGATAATATGTAGTTTTGAAATATGCATAGATATTAAAGTGTCTAACGTGGGTGGACACACATCCCACACAAATTTATCACACGACACAACATAATTGTTCATATTACATTTCACAAATATATCACAACTTATTTTAGATAGACGGTCGGCAACTCCATTTGCCTCCATATAGATGAAATATAGCTTGACCTCTTCAGCCACTTGATGGAGTTTCCTTATCCTGGCTACCAGATTCTTCAACCACCATGGGCGAGTTGCTTTCCTGCTAAGAATATCCACAACATGAGATTACCAATCAAATCATGTAATAATATTTTAAATTTTCATATAAAAGAAATGACAACATTGCAGTCCATGTATACCCCGCACTGAGCCATTGACGTTCCGATATGCCCATTTACATGGATATCTTTAACAAACTTGTTGAACTGAATATAAGATAAACCATCAACAGTTGTAGCTTCTTCTGCTATCCTCTTCCACTCCTTAGCTTTCCTCCTCATTTTCTTTCCTTTCTCTCCTACCATTTCCCTCACCAAGTTAGCTACTTCCTCGCTCTTTACATTGTGGTTGATCTCCATCCCCATTGCCCATTTCGTGCACGAATAATGACAATTTGTGTGTTGGTCGGCAAAAAACGGCCAACAAATAACTGGCACACCACCTGACACGCTTTCCAACATGGAGTTCCATCCACAATGTGTTAGAAAAACACCAATTGCTTTATGTTCTAATATCTTATCCTGCTCACACCAACTCACCAACAACCCTCTATCCTGTATTTCCTCCGAAAATCCTTCTGGTAACATTGCCAATTTTCCTTGAACAACATCTGGCCTGACAATCCATAAAAACGGCACTTGACTTTTCATGAGCCCCAAAGCAAATTCCTGAAAGTGTTGACTTGTCATCGTTGTAATACTACCGTAATTCACGTAAACGACCGACTCAACTTTTTTACCTTCTAACCATTCATAAACCTTTGAGTCTGGTTTCCAAAGGCTCGAACCTATAGACTTGGTTTGTTCTGCAACCATATGCCGGTCTATAAGGGGAAGAGGGCCTATAGTATAGATGTTTGAAAATTTGAAATTTGATTTCACAGCCTCTAAAGCTTCCTCTTCAAATTCATCAAATGTATTAAAAATTATCGCAGAGCTTTTTAAACAATTTTGTGATTCTTCCCCGAAGAAATCAAAGCAGATGTCATTCGGGTTAGTTGTTCGGACGAAGCTGGGTAGGTCCTTTAAGCGAACATCAACCATACCACTTGCCCAATCAACACGAGTCTCAAGCGTACCATCAGTGATATTATCCTCACCTGCCAAGTTAGAGATCGACAATTGTTTACTATGTAACTTCAAAACCATGCCAGTTACTACTAAAGAAACCAAATCACATATTTTATAGGGTTAATTTTTGTAGTACCCTAGTAGCCAAATTTTTTAGTACCCTACTAGCATCTCTAATATCGTAATAAACTCTAATAGTAGAACAATTACATTTTAATCTGCAAATTTGAGCAAGTGGCACATTAAACACTGTTTCAAAATTGAATTTTCCTGGGCCAAACATCCTTAGTATTTTTAACAAAAAATAAAAATAAAATTAACCTAAGTAAAATGATAAAATAAAATAAAAATAATAAAAATTAAATTTTAAAAAGATCATCTTCTTTTCTAAAGCTCCGGCCTGGAGCTTGCACAACTCTGGTGCAACCTACCGGAGCTTTTAGAGACGAAGATGAATTAATTTAAAATTAGAATTAAGAAAAATAAATAAATAGTTAAGGCTTGGTTTGTTTTACACATTTTGAGAGCCCAATATCTCATTTTTATAAAGAGAAAATTGATATTTAGGGACTGTTATGAGGGTGGTTCTAAAAAACCATCTTAATTCATCAATTACCTTTAGTCCAAATTGGTGTGAATGACACTTATTCATTAGTTTGTCATTGGCTCAAAAATGCCAAACAAAAAAGCTCTTAAGGTAAAGTAAAGATTTATTAAATAAAATTAAAGAATTAAAAAAAAAAAAGTAAAAGATCCGACCGAAGCTGTGCTCCATCACCAAACGATGGAGCTGGGCGGAGCTCCGCCATTAAGGGTGGATCTCAGCTCCACCAAATATGGCGAAGCAGAGCTCCGATTCTAGTGCACCATTTGGTGGAGAAAAGCTCCACCACCAAATTCGGCGGAGCTGCCCCGCCAGATCTTCTCCGGTCGGAGAAGCTATGTATTTCTTTTCTTTTTATTTATAATTTTCATTATTATTATTTTTTTTTATAAAAGTAATAAGGCATGTTTGGTTCACTAAAATTGGAAGATTGGAACAGTGTTTAGATGCCATTTGGTTAAATTCGCAAACTAGAATGTAATTGTTCAAATAAGGTGATTAATTTTCTTATTAGATATGCTAATTGGATAGTAAGAAAAAAAAAGGACCATTTTTGTAAATACAGTCAACCCAAAAATGAATTGTTTAAAACTAAAACATAATTGTTCAAATAGTGAGGTTTAAATAATAACGTACTACTTAGAAGTTAAAAAAGTTATTTTAAAGAAGTATTTGCGAAGGTGATTTTCCAAATCTTTTAGTTTTTATATATATAATTTCTACACTTGGATTCATGTGCAAACCTAGACTAATAGGATATATAACAAAACATTTAGTTATCGCTTACTTTTAAGTGGGAACATGTCTCGTCTAATGAGTTCACGATAATGCAAGTATCCAATAAAGGAGCAAGCAGAAGCCGTCCAGAACTGGACATCATAAATGCCCATCTGTTGAGCCGCCATCATACCAAATGTCGATAACCCATCCGAGATCACGCATGACAACGGGGGCACACCAGATGTTGTTTTGAGCCTGGTTAGAAGTTCCTTGAAAGGCTCCAAACAAGTTTTTCTAGTGGAGTATGCCAACTTAGAAATATCTTGTGTAGCATTTCCGTCCGAGGGTGGCAAACCATCTGGAATAGTTTCAAACTTGAAATCAGGTAATCCTTTCATAGACTCGGCTCCTTGGGATCGAACTAAACGCATGTGGTTGTACTCTGTGTTGACAAAGGTAATATAACACCCTCTCGAGTGAAGAAGCTTAGCTAGTCGCATGAAGGGATTGACATGGCCTTGTGCTGGGAATGGAACTAGTACTAAGTGAGGTTGTAACATTTTAGTGGAGCTCGGGTTGGAACGGTGATGACCAACGGGCTAGAAAGTTGGATGTTTATATACACAAAATTCACAATAGCTATCTCAAAACTATTGGGAATTGTCCAACGGAAACATCTAGATCTTTGATATGGACTTATGGACCGGACCTACGGCTACGAGGTAGCTTCGGGACAATAATGGTAAGTGAAACTGGTGAAAAGGACTTGGGATATTTCGTTGATTTCGTTAGTGTATGTAAATAGTTATTAAAATTGATTATTTGATTATTGTACACTTTTAATTAAGTTTTAAGTGTTTTGCTTCAACGATTTTGTAGTTGATTTTGTTAACATTTAGACGGCTAACCGTCGTAAGTTAAAATCGTTGAAGGTGATCTTAGATCACCATATAAATAGGAAAAGTAATTAAATAATAAATAAAGTAATTTTTCTCTTAGCGGTTGTAAACGGATGGTTGTAAGTTGTTTCTCTTTAATTTTTGTGTTTTCAAGAATATTTCTCATATTCTTTTGCAAAATTTTGAAATTTTAATAATATTTGGTTGTTACTAAAATACTTAAGTGATTTTTAATCTCAACCGAACATGTTAATGTTGATTAATTTCAACTTTTTTTAATATGTACTCTATGTGTCAAAACTCCATGTTTTTTACTTAAAATCAACTGTTTAAGAGTTTAATTAAAGTCCATACATAATTAAGTTTCATAACCATTTTGAAACACTACCGGGCGACTGTACAAATTATGCTACTCCCATCTTCCTAACTTTCCTTTTTTGTATTTCATTACACTTTTCCTAAACAAAAAACTATAAGTTTTATCCCACGCACCACAATTGTTTATTGTTTCCCTTTCCTACATTATCACCACTTTATACATTATTTCTCATATTATATCACACATTTATAATTTTAACAATATAATATCTATCACAAATTTATACTTCTATTATTATTTTCTAATTCGAAATACCGACTGCAATGCAAGTATGATAAGCGAGATCATACGTAAGAGGTAAGACTAATAACACTTCCTCACATCCTTGTCAATTGGCGGCCATACGGGTATGCTCCCATCATATCCATATCTATACTTCTACTAAGTAAATAAGTAAATGTTTAAAAAGTAGTTATTAATCTAAAATAGTTGTTTCTCTCCACTACTTAATTATTCCTTTCCACTTAATTTATTTAATTGATAAATATATAAAAATAATAATTAATTACAAGACAGTTGTATACTAATAAATTAATTAATTTTTTTTTGAAGCAACTAAAATTTTTCATTAAGCAATCGGAGTATAAGCAAATTAATAAGATTACTAACAAATTTCCATACTGTTAAATTATATTGAAACACCAATTGTAAAATATAATGAGTAGTAGTATTATTTATGTAGTATTTAAATTTTTTGTATTGTTATTTTTTTATTTCAACTGTTTTGATTTATATTATACTTTTTTTTATGAAGTAATGAAATATAAATTTTGAAACATTATCTTGTTTATTATCGAGTATAATACTTTTTTTAGTTAATTAACTATATTTAAATAATATAAACTATGAGGTTTAAAAGAGATGAAATAAGATAAAGTAGTTTAAAGGAAATGAGAAAATGAAAAGAAACTTTATGTAAGATAAAATATGATGGTTATGTGATTGGAATGTTGACAAGGTGTAAGATAGAATTAAAGTTGGAGATAGTTTAATTATTTAAAAAGAGGGAAAAGATTATTATGAAAGGGAGGGATTATTCATTATTGTTTCTTATTGGAAACAGTAGAAATAATAAGAGCATCCACAACACTTTCCTTATAAAAATTCTCTAAAATTATTTTTATCTCATTCCCTATAATATTTTAAGTACTTATTTAATAATTCACTAAAATGAGATTCCCTTTCCTTTTAATGATTTAATATATTTACAAATAATAATTTTAATAACCACATATTCTATATATAGTATATAAATTAATAATAAATATACCAAAAAAAATTTAATGCACAAGTTTAATCATGTGAAAAGAGTTCTTTTTTTTTTTTTTTTGTGGTCCATATAAATTGTAGGGAATATTTGCTAGGATTTTACACATGTTTTGCACACGTCAAAGATCTAATGAGTCCTTAGAAGATGTTTTATGAAAATGCCTTAGAGGATCGCGAGTGCATATTTTACTTTTGCCAATATTTTGAGAAAAAAACTCATTTTAATTTTAAGAAAGCTATTGTGAATCCTACGATGCAACGAGATGACATTTTGTCATTTTAAATGAAACGCGACAATTTTTAGTTGGAAGTAGCCTTTCTGGACTTCAAATTGTCAGAATTTGTTGGTCGATGTTTAAAACGTACTCTAGTACAATAATAGAGATCAGATGTAGATGCTAACTTATTCTCGATCGTTGGCTCGGGGTCCCCTTGACTCGTGACTCCTGCCAGTACAAAACATTTTCCAACTGAAAATTGTGGCCATATATTTCGTACGAGCATCAAATCAATCTTTGGTACGCAAATTTGTTACACCATCAATTTGTATACTACCATGCATGCAATTTGCATAATATTTGGGTTTTTCGGAGAGTACGACTATTGGATTTGATTTTCCATTTATTTTCGTACAAAATTATGTGTGGTTCGTTCTACTGTGACGCTCGAGCCTAACATGACGCTCGTTCTACTCATGAGCTGAGCTCCGCTCGGCTCGCGAGTATTAAGGCTTGTTAAAACTCGTGAGATTTAATATCTATACAATTATCGGGGATTTTACTAGCATTAAATTTGAATATTTATATTTGCATTTTGTTAGTTTTTAATGGCTTTATGATTCAAATATTGATTGTTAATGAGTAATCTTGAATACTTCATTTTGGATATTTTATTTTAATTTTTCACATTTTTTTATATAGGCTCGGCTCGAGCTTGGTAAGGCTCAACCTGTTTCATGCCAAACGAGCCGAGCTCGAGCCTGGTTTTGGGCTCGTTATGTTAACGAGCCGAGCTAGGCTCGATTATTAACGGTTTTTTAGGAGGTTGGTATGATGAGTGTAGTGTTTGGTTTAGTGGCAGGACCCGTAATAAAGTTGTGAGATGGAAAGCTGCAAAAAATGGAAACGTAAAGAATCTAAAAAAAACGGATGAAAAATGAATACGTAAAGAATCTAAAAAAACAGCTGAGTATGTTGAGTATATAGATACAACATTCAATGGTTATATATTTTACATGCAGTTTATACTGTGAATAAATTTCTGGAATTCCTTGGCTTTTTACACTAGCCATCCCTTTTAATTCTCTAACTAATTGCAAATTCAAGTACTTAAGTATTCACACACCTGGAAGCTGCTTCGTTTCCTGGCAACCGATCCCTACTGTATATCTGTGAGCGACAACATGCAGAAGTAAGTAACAGTCGTGAGAGTGTCAGGACGCGTAGTAAAGATCGAGGAAGAAACATGGTGTGTGTATCAGTGTATGCGTGCATCATAGAATATCTTTCCATGAAGGAGGTGTTCGAAAAGAACCAAATTCCTCGGAATCCGTCTGCTCTTTTGAAACCTCAGACATGTTATCATCGTTAATTATCACCAAAGTTTTCGGAAACCACATGGTTGATTTGTATATGGAATTTAGACGCTTTGTATTACCATTTAAATTGATTTTTGTATATTTGAGGATAAAAAGATATGTTTCGTGTCAGCGTAGGACTATCTCATGATATACGACCAAATGCACCAATATTTTAGTTTCGGGGCGTTACATCTTTCACCGTCATTATGTTTTATTAATTAAGTGTATTAATTGTAGTACTGAATGCTAACATACAGACCATATCAAGATGCGATAGTTTAAGTAGTAATTTAGTATATATTGAGTGTCTTACTGATTAAATATCAGAGAATGCTATGAGAAATTCTAGTTGCTAATGTATATTATATTGTGATGCCTGCTACTACAACTATATTGCACTTATGTGTTTCCGTCTCTTGTTTCATGCAATTGTATATGTTAGTTTACTACCGAATAACCAGAGAGCCTTGGTTGCACTAGTTTGGTTTAATGTGAGTTTTGTTCTTGATCTACAGACTTCATTCATGATACGTTAGGAACAAACCATGAAAGATCTAGCTCCGTTATGGTCCATGCAATTGTACGTGCCAAGAACAAACTAATCAAATGCATGATGGGATTATGAAAGAACTCCACTATGTTTGTTGGTCCACCATGTGTCATAGTACTCTTTCAGATTTATAGTGATTATGTTTTCTGATTAACTTGGAGTGTGGTTTTACTTTAATATCCTCCTTTTGGATCCTATGCGGTGTTTGAATTAGTGCGAAGTATTTCTTGGCTTATTTCATCTTGGGATGCATAATCTAACTGAGTCGATTAACGTATGCCTGGAGGATTGAATCTTTTAGTTGCTTGAAAGATGCTGCACACTTTTATTGGTTTCTGTACTTGTCTTCGTACATCTCAATTAATTACTCTGAAAGTCTGAATTTGTCTTTGGTTTGATATGAAAGACCTTATCATGTCGTGTGCATCAATATATCAAAATAAGCAATATTCTACTGGATCGGATAGCAGCCTGGGAGCAAAGGTTTGTGAACATCTAGCTACTATTGGAAGAACTACTAGCTAATGTGCGTTTTGGGCCAGTTAATTGTGAATATTGGCTGGATGAGAGGATTTTTATGGTTAGAAAAACTTCCATTTTGAATATTGTTTTTCTTAATAGGTAATATATTTTTCTTGTTTAGGGCATGAATTTTGACGACAGGATGATTTGCTTCAAAATTGAGCAGACATTATATCAAGTCATGCTTCCGAGAAGTGGTTCATGAACTAGTTTAAAAGCAAGACCCCCATGTTATATAAGGAGTTACATTATTGTCTCTACATCTACTTGAATTAATGCTTCATTAACGTACTATCTATAATCTATATATTACCCAACTTATATATTGCGGTTTATTCACATTGGTGCTCTCTACTCTGTTTATTCCGGACCAGACTTGCCACACCAAAATGACCAGACCCAAGTAAATCGGAAACAGTCCACACGGTCTATTTAACAGAGAAAATAAGTAAAAAAAAAAAAAAAGAAAAAAAAAAGCAGTTGTATAATCAGCAAAAATAAAGTGATGAAAGCTGCTGGGATTATATTCTTCTCACATATAGTGGATTATAGTAACCGAAATAATAGTACATGCAAACATAGCCACATAAAATTAAAAAAAATGACTCGGCAGATGCTATCTTGCTCCCAATTTAACAGCTCCTATGAACTAATTCTAACACAAAATCAATCACATGATAGAGAAAAATGCACGTGTCATCAGAGATCATACTACTCATAGTTCCTCACCCACACGTTGTTAATTGGCCTAATTAATGCAAGAACATTAGGCATCCTTGACTACAAGAGAAACATAGTCACCTAATCAAATGCCATTTCCAGGATAGCTTTTATATTCATGGTTGATAGGTAGACAGGGCCGTATATCAAACAATAAGGGTACTCCAAACAATAATTTAGATAGCTAGTCCAGCTAAATATCTGTCAGTTCACCCAATTTAACGATCCTGGTCCTTTTCATGCAGACAAGTGAACAAATCAGATGTACTACTCAACATTTAACACATGCAAGTGTTGATGCCTGTTATGAAAATTTTGTACTCACAATGAAAGCAAAATGAGAGGAGAAAGCACTGCCAAGTTCTAGTAATTAGGGAAAATTGCAGTTTTTGTCCCTTATGTCTTAGTCCTCTGCGGTTTTGGTCCTCTATACAAAAGATATATGGTCCTCTATTTTTATACGTATACGAACTAAGACGCTTTTGACCCGCGGTTTTGGTCCTCTATGCAAGCTAGAGCAAGATATGGCGAACTGAACTAAGCAACGAATTAAAAAATGAATAAACCTTACAATTTCGTTCGTTTGACATGGAATTAGACAGAATTGGGTGAAAAATTCCCTCCAAAATTGAAATCCCCAAAATATAAGAACCCTAACTCTAGCCTTATTGAAAAATTGTTCGATTACCGACCTTATTACTGTGTAAGAAAGATGTCGATTAAGCTCTGTTTATACATCTTGAAAGCTCTATAAAACAGAGCTATATATTGAGCTTAATGGCTCTGGTTTATAGAGCTTAAGAAGCTCTGTTTACAGAGCTTAATAGCTCTCTAAAACAGAGCTAAATAAGCTCTGTTTACGGAGCTTATTAATCTCTGTTTACAGAGCTTAATAGCTTTGTAAAACAGAGCTCAGTAAGCTCTGTTTACAGAGCTTAATAGCTCTCTGTTTACAAAGTTTAATAGCTCTGTAAAACAGAGCTATATACAGAGCTTAATAGCTCTATAAAACAAAGCTAAATAAGCTCTGTACAGAGCTTATTAATCTCTGTAAATTTAGAGAATTGGTAGTAGAAGAGATGAGTAAATGATTTGGGGATTACTTGTTAGTTGTTAGGATTTATCACAAGGTTAACGAAAGAGGAGGGAAAAGAAATTTGTCAAATTTTCACCCAAAATTACATCACCATCCATAAATCATTGGGCTTGTATTTGATGAGTTGGAGGCGAATTATACGGTATACGGAGCTCTGGACGCCATCTACGCGCTCTGGACCAAGACAGAGGACTGAGTTCGCAAAGAGCGCGTTAATTCGGACCAAAAACACAGAGGACCAAGATATAAGGGACCAAAATTGCAATTTTCCTCTAGTAATTACGTAGTATAACCATTAATATTTACAGCAAGCTTGTTCGACTTGAGCTATGGGGCAGAAAACAACACATTATAAATGTACTTCAAATATATATGGACAGAAACCACTAGTTCTCACTTCTCATCGTCTATTATTTCATTTACATTCAGGGTAGCCTTTAATCTCAAACAAATACAGAAGAGAGCTGAAAAATTTAGTTGAATGGTCTTTGCAAGAGAAAAGAACTTCTACTCAAACTTGGGAACAACTATTCGTGAAGCTCTCATTTCGCTGAATCTTCAAGGATTCGTGAAGCTCTCTAGAATTAGTGTAAGTTTCCTGCTCTCCATGTGTTGGACTTTCTAGGTAGAAATCAGAGGCCCGCCTAATTGTGTTCTTGTGAGTAGAATGCTTGAATTTAGAGGCTTGGTTATTCTAATGGCAAAGATGGCCGGAGTGAGAGAGATAACTCAAGTTGATACATTTTTTTTAACATTTATATATATCAGTATATGAAATGAATGGGCACAATTTCAATGAATTTGTGTAGGACTCAGCTGAGAAATTTATGTAATGAACTTTTCAGAATGGCCAACATCTACTGATCACAAATATTTAAGTATTTGATCGGTATAACATGTCAATTTCATGGAAGTAAATAAGTTTTCTATGCGAGGTAAGAGTGAGAAATTGAAAGAGATGGCAAAAGAATGGGTAGTTGGGTACATTCAATCTACCATGAATTGGAACAAACTAAACGTCATATGTACCATATGTTTATAATTTAAACTGAATTTGACACAAACAAATTCATACAAACATAACATTACCTTGCTAATTATCAAATCATGTAATAGTTCCAATAAGCCCCTTTACATGGATCAGGTTCCACCAAGAAGAATATCTTTAATAAACTTGTTGAACTGCGTATGAGATGAAGCCTCCTCATTTATAGCTTCTTCTGCCTTTCTCTTCCACTCCTTAGCTTTCTTCCTCATTCTCTTTCCTTTCTCTCCTACCATTCCGCTTACCAAGTTAGCTACTTCCTCACTCTTTACGTCGTGATTGATCTCAATTCCCATGCCCCATTTCGTGCACGAATAATGATAATTTGTTTGTTGGTCAGCAAAAAATGGCCAACAAATAACTGGCACACCACCCGATATGGTTTCTAGCAGGGAGTTCCATCCACAATGTGTTAGAAAAACACCCACGGCTTTATGTTCCAGGATCTTATCCTGCCCACACCAACTCACAAACAAACCTCTATCCTGGATGCCCTCCGAAAATCCTTCCGGAAACATTACGGATTTTCCTTGAGCAATATTTGGTCTGACCGTCCATAAAAACGGCACTTGACTTTTCATAAGCCCCATAGCAAATTCCTGAAAGTGTTGACTTGTCATCGTTGTAATACTACCGAAATTTACGTACACGACCGACTCAACTTTTTTTCTGTCCAACCAGTCATACACCTTTGAGTCTGGTTTCCATAGGCTCGAACCTATGGACTTGGTTAATTCTGCAACAATATGCCTGTCTAGATGGGAAAGGGGACCTATAGTATAGATGTTTGAAAATTTGAAATGTGACTTCAACGCCTCTAAAGCTTCCTTTTCAAATTCATCAAATGTGTTAAAAATTATCATAGAGACCTTTAGACAATTTTGCACTTCTTCTTTCAGGAAATCAAACATGATGTCATTCGGATCAGTTGTTCGAACGAAGATGGGAAGGTCCTTTAAGCGAACATCAACCATTCCAGTGGCCCAATCAATACGAGTCTCAAGCGTACCATCGATGAGATAATCATAATCTATCAAGTTAGAGATTGTGAATTTATTAACTATGTAACTTTTCAATCCACATCAGTTAGGGTCTATAATGAGAAGTGAACTTAACTTGTATATATGTAGTATAAAAATTAACTAAACAAATCTAAATTGAACAGAAATTAATAAGTTTCGTAACAAAAAAAAAGCCTTACCACTAAAGAAACGAGATAAATATAGTTTATATACATACATACGACCATATTTATCTCGTTTCTTTAGTGATACGGAGTATGTAGTATTTAGAAGTTAACAAAACACATTTTGGCAGGGAGTATTTAACTAAATTTACGTTTAATTTGTAGTGTGAAATCTATGTTTTAAAAGCCGGTTTGAGCCGATCGGTCGGACCGTGGAAATCGGATCTCAACGGTCTAAAGCCGCTATTTAAACGCTAAAAAACCGGAGGCCCTAAAACCGGAAAAAAGGGCAAAAAACGGCAAAACCGGTGAACCGGAAAGCGGTTGAGCCAGAGGTTGAGCCGTTTTTTGGGTAAAATTGCAAAAAAAAAAAAAAAAAAGCATTTTCTCATCTATATCTTGATTGAATATGGATCTTCACCAAGTCATTTTACTTGATTGGTGATCATTTAATCTTGTTTAGTGTGATTTTGGACAAAAATATGAATAATAATATAGTATAAATATATTAATTAGTATTATTATATTATATATATATTAATATTATAATGATACACCGGCTCATAAAACGGCTCAATAGGTCCGATTCCGATTAAACCTTTTTTGGGGGGTGTCCGGCTCAACCTCCGGCTCCGTTTTTTAAAACATAGTGTGAAATAAGGAGTACACTTGTATGGCTATAAATGCAACATTTAATGGTTATCTTACATGCAGTTTATACCGTGAATAATTTTCTGGAGCTTCTTGGCTTTTTACACTGCATTATACTAATTCCCTTTTAATGCACTAACTAATTGAAAACTCAAGCACTTAAAGAACTCACGTCCACCCAGCATACTGGAAGCTGCTCGGTTTCCTAATTCCTAGCAACCTATCCTGCAGACTGCATATCTGTGAGGGGCTAAATGCGGAAGTAACAGTCTTGACAGTGCCAGAATGCACAGTAAAGAGAAACAAAGATGTTGTATTTTATGTATATGTATGATCAGCGTGCATCATAGAAAATCTCGCCATGGTGTTCGAAAACAGCCAACTTTCTCCGAATCCATCTGCACTTCTGAAATCTCAGACCTGTTATCATCATTAATTATCGCCAACGTTTCTGGAAACCACAGAGCCTGGAACCTCAAACTTATCAGCAATATTAATTATCACCAACATTTCTGGAAACCATAGAGTCTGGAACCTCAGACTTATCATCATTAACGTCGGAAAAATCCACACTACCTAAGAAAACCAGTACTCCTCCAACAACCATAAACAACCCGATAACAACTCTCTCCCAAAACCGGCTTGACGAATTATTAGGCCTTTCAACCTCAACTTTGTTTTTCTCTACAGCTCCAAAACTATACAAAATGTTCACCTTTGAAATCAACTGGGTAGCTCAACATGTTGTCTGCTCCAATAACTCCCCTGTTGAAAAGACTCTTTATTGGAATAGTCACTTTTTCAATCAACTCATCTCCCAGAGTTTCGTCATTGTACATCCTGATGCTAGGATTAATCCCCTGCCTTTGAACTGCTGCTTCTCCTATCGTAAACTCAAACTTGAAATTCCATGTGGGGTTGGTCGTTCCTTTGAAATCGGTTGGTATTCGCTTACTGGTTCTCGATTCTCCTTCCACTGAGACCTTGGCGTAGACTTTCATACGGCCTAAAACTCGAATGTCAGGCAAATTATTTGCCGAGACCAGAGTTAGTGAAAGTTTCCTGCAATCCATGTATTTTGGGGTCTTTTGTTTTGTCCGGGAAGAAATTGGCTTTTGAATACCGAATATCTCTCAATTATAAGCCCTACCGGCTATGTGGGTAACCATATCGCATGGGTTCAAAACCGGGCATATATACCGCCACTCTGCCCCTGATCACCGTCATAGACGACACAGTTCGTCATAATTAAAATCACAATGAACATAGACAATATATTCACATAGACACTAGAATAGTGCTACCTCTTGCACCTTACTACATCCGTTTGTACTTGAAATAAGCTCAATAATAAGAAATACTAGTACGTATTAGTGTATTACATACCCAGCATGCCAAATCCGTAATCCCCATGATTGTGGAAAAGTGGCTCCCCCATCTTCTTGTTACGTGTTTTCGTAAGCCCAAATCCGTAAGTTGAATGAGGTACCCCAGTGAGTTGATGGACATGAGAAGAAATGCATTTCTTTCTATCGAAGCATAATAAATCCAGAGCATTAATGAGATAAGTGAAACAATTTTAGGCCACGAGTCGTCATTTCCCGTTGTTGATTTTTCCCGATATATTCATATTTATGTACCAAATTGTCAAATAAATTCGACCTAATTACCAAATGAATTACACCACAAAATATTTTACAATTCAGTCTCATTAATTATCATTTGGTCTCATTTTTAGATTGATTGGTAAAAAAAAAGTATCGGGTACTAAAATATAAGTACCGGTACTAAAATTAATACGATACTAAGTTTCTGGTACTAAAAATTAAGTACCCGGTACCAAAATTAGGGGATACTAAAGGGTTGGGTACTTAATTATAAGTATTTAGGTACTATAACTAGCGGGGTACTAAATTGAAGTGCCCGGGTACTAAAACTAATGAGACTAATTTGTAAAACAAATTGTGGTAGTATTCAAATGGTAAACTATGGAAACAAATTAGACTAATATGGTAGTACGCCCATTCTTTTATTTTTATACGTCAACATGCATGCATAAATCAGTGCAGTAAAATATAATCAAGCCTGAAATAGTAAAAATGAAAGGTCTCAAGTGATATGGTGGAACTTACAACGGATCGAGCTAAGTAAACCAGAAGCGTTAAGAGATATTGCCTGCATAGCAATTCCAACCAGAACATGGAATTAAATTAAGGATAAACATGGAATTGCCAAATAAGCTAGATTTTTTAGGAAAGGCCAAATAGCAAATGGATCGATAATTAAGTATTCCAAAAGACAAAAGCCAAATTCCACATCTTCTTCGGCGCCAGATGAGCTTTGTTAGAAAAAAACCATCACTGTTAGAATCGGAGATAGCGGTGGCATGGGGGTGACTATCTTTAAACTTTGTGAGGTTCTATGCCAAATAACATATCATACGAGAAAAAGATACGATCAACTTCAAATGTGAATTTTGTACAAATTTATAATTCGATATTCGTACTATTTTCTTATTCAAAATTCATGTAAATTTTTAATTCGATATTCGTATTGTGTTCAACTATTTGTTAGTTTATAGTATAAAACTCGAGTTCCAATATATACCGCCACCCTATTTACAAATTTTGGCTCCGCACCGTGATGATTATACTGTTGAATCGACATGCTTAAGTGTTTAGTTATAACTACATATGAACAATCCCCTAGAGTGAGGTGAAAATGTATTGGATGTATTACATCTATTCTTATGTTGCGTAGATTACTGAAGTAGTACTATATATTCTCTACCATTATATATATTGCAGACGTTTTCTTATCCCTCCATTAACATCAAATATGGCACACGATTTTGATCAAGAAGATAGTATTTAATAAATGATAACTATATATTTCGATAAAGAACTTATAGTACGTACCGCCATGCTTAATAAATTTCTTATATATATCCCCTGATTTTAAGACCGGGCAGATCAATTTTGATCGAGTCCGCAAAGGTCCTTTGTTCTCTTCAACCGAGTAATACTGTAATAGTCTTATAATTGATGGTTCTGGGTTGCCAAGGCTCCTGAAGGCTAGAAGCTAGCCTAGAGTCAACATACTTTGTGGAATCTAATCCATTTGTGAAGTCGCCTACTGAGAAGCAAACCAGAGCAGGAGAGGCCACACTAATTTGTCTGAGAGTTATATATGTAGCTAGCTTAATTATAAGTTGTAACTTGCATAGGAATTAATATTATGCACCGAGGCAGGCAGGAATCACCATATAAAAAGTTTAAATGAACACATGAACTGATAGACCATATTTGAAAACAAAAGCTACAAAGCAATAGTATCTGTTTATTAAAACTATAAAAGTACACGTGCATCCAGTAAATCTTGACGGACTACCACAGCGGTTTTCTTGGTTGCGTTTATCTTACAATGTGCTAGCAGCTTCCACACGGATGATCCAGCAAACTTCTCCTTTCTTTCTCTCCAAGCAATCCTTTCTTCGGACGCTTTTTGAAATCTATGAAGTCTCGCAAAAGCAGCAGCCCGCTCTCTTTCTTCAAGATCAGCCTTCATCTGTTTCCTGCGCTTGGCATCTGGATGCTCCTTCTCTCCAAGATCATCCGGAATCTTTCTCTTCCTTCTTCGCTCCAGTTCAAGCTTCTCTCGAAGTAGATGATGAAATAACTTCCTGGCGTTGTCATCCGTGAGCACCTTGTATGATATCTGAAGCTGTAGGAATCGTTCATGTGCATTCGGATCATCAGGGCGCTTATCTGGGTGCAACTCCAATGCCTTTGCTCGATAAGCTTTCTTGACCTCTTGTTCCGAAAGCTTTATACCTTCTTCCCCGGATGGCAGACCCAACACGGCGTAGTGGTCGACGACATTATCATCCATTGTCATCACGGAAACAAAACAAAATAACTTGTGACAAATAATATTATTATTATGAAAATCTCTTATATATATACTTATAACAAGAAAAGCAAGTTTCTAATTATAGATAGCTATAGACATCTTTCCTTTTTTTATTTACCTTGATCTTAATTTAGGTAAACTCTGATTTCGGGACGGAATCGGAATTTGTTGTCCGTGAACTATTAGTATTAGACAATTTCTAATGGTTAAGCAATTAAGCTCGTCCATAATGGCATTAATATTTTTATTTTTCATTAGTTTTATTATTACAATTTACGAAGAAAAAAAAGTTCGAGGTTTATTTCGCATCCAATTTGGATAATATATATTCCGAGTAAAGTAAATTTTCTTGCTTTGAAAGGCGATTGTGAATTACAACAGCCTCCGAGCCAGTTGGGCATTGTGGGTTGTTCGCAGCCCCTAAAATTATAAAAAAAATAAAAAATTGTTTAGGTAATTTTCTTGAATTTTCAGGATTTGTCAACCCCCCCCCCTCCCACACACATTCGAACCAACCTTATATATATAATTTCGCCCTTCCAAACTTCAAATACTGAGTCCGTCTCTGCTGGGCAGCCTGCATATTATGTTCCTGGACAATTTGTAACGGCTCCAATTGTTACTCCATTGCTAGAACATGATGTATTATTCAAAATTATATTGAAATTAACAAATTGACTATTACTTCAACGGCGAGGATGTGGAAGGAAAAATATGGATAACGAAGGATGGATTCTGGCCTGTTTCAAGAGGATCAAACTGCTTACACATAATATTACGAATAAAATTCACATTGTGAAACTTGTTATGTCATGTTCCCTAGTTGTTGAGCTGAAAGATGATAAGTTGAGGCGTAAAACGATTGGCAAAGATGGGGCACCACTAGAAAATTACTAGTGCAAAGGTAAACAGCCTACATCTGTTACATAAAGGTCATTATCCTTTCCTAAAACCTAAAATCTTTAGGTAAGAGTAAACTGACACCCGGGTAAGGAATCCACCTATTACCTACCCGGATCAAGGAAAGACGTGTGCTGCCTACACGATGAATATGTTGATGAAAACAATGCTTTAGCATTTTGTAAATTTGGGATTAAGTTAAGTTAACTAGGTTTGTTATTTGTTACAACAGGTGGTCTTGTAGATAGGATTCGTTATCTTGTTTGAACTCTAAATGAAGTTTAACTAAACCGAACTTATTTGTAGTACAAAAACAACTAAAATCTTGTGAGTAGAACGAATTTAGCCATTTAGGAGTTTGAATGTTCTAATGGCAAAGATGGTGTAAGAGATGACACAAGTTGATACATGAAACATTACGACACATACATTTCATAAAACGAATGAGCACAAGTTGAATCAGTTTGTATAGGACTCAGCTAAGCAATTTGTGAAATGAATTTTTCAGTGTGGCCAACTTGAATAATATCTACTGGTCACAAATATTTAAGTAATGGATTGGTAATATACTTATGAGTATACTAATATGTCAATTTCCTGGAAGTAAAACATTGAAAACTTGTTTGTATATAATTTAAGACAATTTGTGCAAGGTGAGAAAGTGAAAGAGATGGCAAAAGAATGGGAACATTCAATTCATTCTACCATCCATGAATAACATTCAAACATATATGTACCAAAATGAACAAGTACAAGCCCACTCCAATTTCCTACAAAGTTTTAACAAAATGGAGGACAGAAATAGCCAACTTACATCTCTGGTATGTTTGACGGTGATTCCTCAACACACTGATCCTACTAAAGTTGATTGAGCTCCTTGCTCTTTAAACCTACTAAACTGGTTTTACTACAGGAAAAAGAACTAAACTGTGGAATAGGAAATGTACTTACTCTATTTGTTCCTGAAGGGTCAAAAGCCACGCACGCACCTGGTCTCTTTACTACTATTCACTCACAAGGACCAGACCACAGACCTCAAAAAATTGTTACATGATATGCACCAATGCCAGATCAATCTCCTCCCGGTAAAGACTTCGGTAAGTGCAATTTCAAGAGACACAGAATTCATCAAAGAGAAAGTGCTTCTCATCCAACTCATGATTCTGAAATTAAGTATTGTTTCTTATCAACGGATCTTTCTTGGATTTGCAGTCCACGAACAATGTAGAAGCAATATTTGCACATCTGGGGTTGAAGTGAATGTACACGTGGTGAAAATTACTTAAAACAATTTCGATTCTGCTCTTGAGTTGTATGATTCCCAAAGGCACCTGCATCCTGGCAAAGGATTCGAGAATATAGAGCCTTTTCTGGTTGATTTCTTAACTCTAGGGACCATTATGCTCTTTCGGTCACTTTCAGATAGCATCCACTCCATCTGGTCTTTGAACGCATCCCAACTGCAATCATCAACACCATCAAAGACGGGCGTGGAAAGAATACTAGTACTGTCACATTAAAAATTAAAAGAAAGATGAACGAAGTTGTTTAAACAAGATATAGCGAGTACCTTATACTTGTATTATGCAATAAGACCACGAGCTTGCTTTTATCGGGCTGAATAGTCTTGGCATGTCCATTGTACAAGAACCTTCTATGACCCATCAGAAAATGAGGAAAGTTTCCTCCTTGTGTGGTCACAAACACTTCACTATGCAAGCAAACCATGTAATCAAGTGCAGCTAACCTTGAAGAAAAGCCCTATAAAGAACAAAGGAGGTGAAATTGGTATAACACATTTCACCAATTATAGACTTTGCTTATACAACACATTTTACTTGTTACTCATCTATGTTTTTTTTAGATTGTTTACGAATTCCTTTTTCATCCGTTTTTTAGATTGTTTACATTTACTTTTATGGCAAGTTTTCATCTCACACCTTTATCATGTGTCCTACCACTAAACCAAATACCATATACATTATATAAACCTCCTAAAAACCATTCTAAAAGCACACGTAAAGAATCTAAAAACAAAAACGGATGAGTACAAAAGTAGTGTAATCCTAGATAATTCAACAGCGAGGGAGATGCAAAATTGTAAACCATTCCATTTGAGATCGTCAGTTTTAGAAAACGAAGGTATACGAACACTTGATAATTGTACCTGGAATGGGGCAAGTTCTTCAGCAGTCGCAAGTGACTCCTTAGTATGTAGGAGTGGAAACATCTGGCGTAGTGGTTCTAAATATTTCTCCTTCTTGTAAATTTTACCAGAAGCCAAATAGATGGGAGTGTTATTGGAAAATCCCATACCTCGTAACATCATACCAACCTATGCTGACAAAGAAAAATATATTCAAGAAGTTTTACTGCCTGCAACTCAATTTAAGCATTCAAAAGTTGCATAAACGAGACAAATAATTGGTTAACATATAATATATAATGCATATAAGAATTTCACCCAGAATTAAATACATACCTCTACTGGGGTCAAAGGGCACCTTCCTGTAAGACGATTAACGCCAGGGTTGTCGACTCGATTCGGGCGGGTGAACTTCTTCCCCCACCCTTTTGCACGTATATCATCCATTTCAGATTTTTCGGTCTCTCCTCCATCAAACACACAACAGGAGAAGGCCACCATGTCCTACAAACGGAGGGAAAAGGATGATGAGCAAAAATAAAGAATCTTTTTAAGTTGTAAACAACAGAAGAACATAGAAACTAGTTAAGAAAAGATGAATCCTACCTCTTCAAAACGGAGATGAATTGCAATGTATTTCCCGCCAGAACTCGTGCTCTTATTGGTCATTCGGTTGATTAGCATATTGGCGAAATTCGTGACAGTCGGGGAGAATCTCAAAGCTTTATAGTTAGCTAGGCATCTCAAAAATTGAATATGAGAGGGAACACTAGTGGCCAATCTGTTTGCGAAGGGAGAAATACGGATCACACTGCAACAAAGGATTTAGAAATCATTTCAAAGGGAGATTTTCTTTCAAAACAGTAGTGAGGTTATACAAGCACTTGATTACTAAATATATACCTTGTCTTCTGCAAGACAGGATAAATTTCATCAACATAAAAATTAGCAGATGACCAAGCTTGGACTCGAACACTTGGGACATTGTTGATGCTAAAATTATAACTCTCCATCAATTCGTTGGGCAAATCACGAACAACCGGAACAAAATCTTTCAAGGTAGATATGAAATGATTCTCATCATAGATATCAGCAAACTCACTGTACAATGCCAAAGAGAAACTAAAATATTATTAAACATATGGTACACAGAAAAGGTGGTTAAGCTTTTTTTTTCTTTTCTTTTTTTTTTTTAAAAAAACTTGCCTTGGATCCATCCAGACACTGTGAAGATCAAAGCGAGGGATGACTAGAGTAGCATTCAACAGTCCAGCCACAGCTACAGCATTGCAAATCTGCAGGAGCAACAAGATTGAATGAAACTAAGCTCCAACACGAAAAAGGATACATTGAAAGGTAAATTTAGTAAGAGACACTCCGAAACCGCTTCATTTTGTTCTTTATCGAAACAAATATCTCAAGCTATTAATGTGGTGTACTTCCATGCATTAAAATTATATCATGCTGTTATTAAGAAAAACAGCATTTTCTGCAGATAAGTCCGAAAACGGAAGTCAATATCCTGAATTGTCCATTATTAGTTTTATCATTGTACAGTGACTGAATTTGTTCTTAACCAGGGCATTCCTTACCTATGAAGCCTCACAAAACAATTCCAATATGCAATTAATATGCACTGATGCAACTTCCAAACCATTAAGAAGGCATAAACAAACTTTTTTTTTAAATGCCTACTTAAGTTAAGAATGAAGGAATTGCATACCGATGAACGTTGTTGATTCAGACCACCATTAGCGTCTACAATCAAGTATCGCAGAAACTCCGAGGAGCCTGGAAAAGGAAGTTAAGATAAGTAGAGTGCAAGCTATCTTTAACAGTCTTTTCTTCAGATATTCGATATTGGCAAATAAGGACAAAGACTATAAAATGTGTGAGTCATACTGGATAGCAGTCGAGTAGTAGCATTCAAACAGGGCCTTTTCTCCTTCAGTTTTCTTCTGTATCTCCACAGATTATCCAACTGCAAAACACATGATTTTCCAAAGAATATCACGATTGGTTGAAATCATGCAACCAGGAACAGCCGAGTGAATAAACATTATGGTTTAAAGTTCATAGATAGATAGCCACAAGACATAGCTATAGACCTTAGTCTACAAGTTGTTACAGCATTTATCACCAAGCATCTTAATAGAAAACTTAGACCTTAAAATTCTCGCGAAAATCGTCCGGTGTATATAACATCTACAAAGTAACTTCTCAGAAGCCATTTTATCCTCAGCAAGAAACAGAAAAAAGAAAAGCTGCTCAATAATGTGGCTTCCCTACAATAACTAGAAGTAGTACAAATGAGTGACCATGAGTATTAACTAATCTGAAAAAAGGACTAAATAAAAAGCTAGTGAGCAAGTGAAGATTCACACCTCATAGAAAACAAAACTAAACATGTGACACAAGGAACAAGAGAATAGGCCAAATTAGCCAGTAACTTCTTTTAATGCGTGCAAATTGTTGACTATACAAATTCATATAATTAATAGGAGTAATAATATAAGAACAACAAATGAGGACAGAGCAAACTAGAAACAATACCTAAAAGGGACAAATTTCATCATTCTTATAAAGTAATTTGTAATATAGTGATAAATTAGCTGAAAATCAAAATTGCTTAACAGAATTGGATTTGATCACATAAAAAGAAACTGAAAATGATCTAACACAATGTAGTAAAAATAAAACACAGATCTCAATATCGAACCTCAATGGCAGAAGCATTATCAGCCTGAATTTCGGGCCAAAGATTCAAGAAAAGCTCATGGCTCTTGTACACTGATCCAGGCGGTGGAGGTGGAGGAGGGTGCAGGATAGTGAGCAAGGGACCTGCATAGGTGATGAGGCCCATGATGTAGAGGAATGAGAGGAAAAGGAGGTATCTCTTGTGGAATATTCCGGTGAAAATGAAGTAAAAGACACGGCGCTGTCTCTGTTTGCACTGGAGCTGGAGCCTACGGCGGCAGACGGCGGAGGGTGGCTCCATAGGGTACATTAACGCCATGGATGAAGTAAAGATGGGATTTTGGGAGGTGGGTTTTTGTCAGTGTTGATTGAAGTCTATGATTTCTTGTTTCTTGAAGAAGGGTGGTGATTTTGAAGAGAAGAGTGATGAGTAGTTAATGAGTAGTACTGGTGAGGAGTGACTAGTGAATAGGAGGGAGTGTGTTGCAGAAGAGGAGTGGTCACTTTGTGTGGCACTTCAGCTGAGCCAACAATATGGGAATAATTGGGAACATGATAGGCACACCTAAGTTGAGTGCGGGTACAGGTGATATTTAACAAAAATTTAGCCGATCCGTCTGTCTATCGTAAAATACTAAATTGCTAATCGCGACCAATAAATATTTTGCGTAACTGTCACGGACGGTTGAATATCGTTGGCGGGCGAATGATGGGGTTTAGCAGTTTGCACGTTATATAATACCACTTCATCCGTCTCACAAAACATTATACATTAGGATTAGCACGTATTTTGAGGAAAAACAATAAAATAGTATTACAAAGTTAGTGGGCATATTAATTTTTAATTGAAATGGAGTTGTTAAAATATAAATTAGTGTAATGTCAAAAAAAAAAAAGAGTATAAAGTATAGTGTCAAAGTTGTGTATTAATATACGGTAGTGTACAAACTAATGGGTTTAAGGTGTGGGATAGATTCTATTTTATATTATAGGTGGCCGGTGGCAACCAAAAATCTAGATGTTGTGCTATTTTACGAAACTTCTAACCGTCGCAGATATGTGATCGGCAAATAAAATGACGGGCGAAACGGGTGAATTTTTTATGTACACCCCTAGGCACACCAATCTTTCCGTTTATTTCATGCTAGACTATGCTAAACTATGTGAAATGCACAAATAATACATGATTGTACGTCCCGCATGCACCAACAAGATACCTGATAGTGGATTTTAAATATGCGAAACCTATATGTGTTATATTTTGAAGGGGCATTAGACTTGATCTTGCATGAAATAAACCCATTTTACACTAATTTAAAATTATTAAAATGTGCGTGTAACCAAATAACAACCTAAGACATCTTATATCTAAAAGATTAAAATAGATCGAGCGGGATGTAGGTGATTAAAGATTTGTAGTGCAGTAAGTATAAGTAATGTATATAAAAAACAATTACTACTACTACATATAATTACTAATTTATATTAATTGAGCACAAATTTTAATGTTTAAATTCCAATTTCATCGAACTTATTTCTTTTCATTCTTTGTTTGTCATTTTCGTTTTTGTAATGGAGTGCTACATGAAAAAGATAGGATGAAGATATTTAGAGATTTTCTTCTCTAGGATCAAGATCTTGGAGGAAGAGTGATATTCAATTCATCAACTTCAAGGAAAAGTATCATGGAAAGATGCACAACACTCTCTAGAATGCTTCCTTATTTTTGTTTGTTTGTCTTCTTTTTCTTTGTTTTCCCGATTAACTAATCGTACTGTATGTATGAAATTCAAATTAGTGTTCTCATGTGTTCTCTCAGAAACTGATGAATTCTTGTCCTCAATCGATGATTTTGTTCGTCGGTCCTTATTATCAAGTTCAATTTTCAATTTGTATCTAGTTGGTATACTTGTACATGACAAATTTATTATCTTCATTATTGAAGTTCAATAGTAGGAATTTGAACAGAATCCATGGAGTCCGTGAATTAGGTAGGTTCAAAGTGAAAGTTGCAAAAAACTGATGGTATGTTGTTACTTGTTAAGTTTTTTCTAACTTTGTCATCCCAGTTAATCTGACTTATAATCTTGAATGGGTTTAAAAAGGTTCAAGTGAAACTATTAATAGTATGAAACTATCCATCATTAAAACAATCCGGTTAAGAATATCATGAGGTGAAAGGAAAAGGTAATTGCAGACAACCATCAATTTAGAACTAACCACAATAGATACTGTTATTGCATTCATTTGTGATCATTAAAAGTGTTAACATAAATACCAAATAGTTGATGGTCCCATAACAGCACTAGAGCATGTGTGGTGTATTCAATTCCTGGATCACGACATGAAATTCAATTCAAATACTACTACGGCATAGAATAGAAGTAGTAACTCTTATGGCTAAAAATCGTACACACCACAATAGCATGAGATGAGATCATCATGAGAACTACCTAATTTAACTAATTTTTCCCATCTACCACTACTACGTATTTTCATCTTACACATACTATCTACATTCACGATTAATTTGATGTTTCATGAATTTAAAATTATACCTAGTGTGCATTCGAATTCGAAAGCAATAATTGTGAATTTTCAGAAGAAAAATATTAAGACTTTGGCATCTAAAATACCTTTTCTCGTGATTACATTAATTAATACTAGTACTAATAAAGATTAAAGACACATAATTAAACTCATTTGAATAGTACTACTGATTGTTTAATTAGAGTGGGTAATGAATGATTGTCCTACCATCATGTTATAAAATGTCATCCTTTTTCCCGAATATTTGGTTACAGCCCGGAATGTTTTTATCAAGGTAAATGAAATGTACTTACTCCATTTCATTAATAAATTTCTAAAGGGACTATTCATTGCGACCTTTGTCTATGTATAACTCCTAAATTACATTAGAGAAAAATATAATAAAATTATATTATAAAATTGAATGGAGTATATTTTCATAATTAACTTTTAATTTATATTGATACAGTTTAATTTAAAAGTTATACGTGGTAAAGATGAATAGTCAACTTAGGAAGTAACTAATGAAACAGAGTAAGTAATTAAGAAGAATAAGGAACTTTTCTTCACTTTCTGCCGGAATCCACGCCGATATATCCCTTCATTGATTTGATTTCATTTTGTTTTATGGTCAACCCTGATTTGACCTACTTTTTTGACCCACATATGGATGTTCAATTTGGCCTTTTTAAATCCAAATGTAACCCTACTAGTACTAATAGCAATCTACTAGAGTATCGTTTTGGCTAACCCCTATATATATGTTCAACAATGCTTAAAAGATTTAAAACTATAGTATGATCTTAAACAAACAAAATATGAAAAAAGAAACACCTCATTAAAATTGTTGTACCTAAGGCCCTCTCCAGCAAAGACTTAAATGAGAATTTAAGGCTTATAAGTCTCTGCTGGAGAGCCTTGTGAGTATCAAATGTTTGATGGTCACCTCAAATGCTCACCTCAAATGTTTGAGGTGAGCATCAACACTTGATGCTCTTTAATTTATTATTTCTTTATCTTTTCATTTTTGTTTTTTCATTTCTTTCTTTTCTCTTTTTTTCTTTCCATTTCTTTCTTTTTGTTTTCTTTTCCACTTACTTGTTTCCATTTCTTTCTTTTTTGTTTTCTTTTCCACTTATTTTGTTGTAAATTTCCATTTATTCTATAATATTTGTAAAAAATAAAATACACTTATTCAATAAATCATTTAGTAAATCATATTACAACTAAAAATAATACCCCTTACATAATAATAAAATTACAAATCTTACAAAAAATAAAAAAACTCATGAAAATGAAAATAGCTAGGCTTTTCAAATTATTGTTAGTTTTACAATTTATATATTGTAATTGCAATTAATTAATAATAATAATAATAAAAATGAGATTATTAATGAAGTTTTAAAAGAAATGAGAAAATGAAAAGTAAAAGAGAGGTTGAAAGGGAGTAACTGTTGGAGTGTTGAGATTTAAATTGAGTGAAATGCTGTCGTGGCAGACTTAAGTCTCAAATTGAGTATCAACTGCGGAAGAAGTACCAATGGTATAAACAAACATAATGCGGAAGCATCCAAAAGAAAATGGTAAATGTTGTGGCACATGGTGCAGCATTACATTACATTTACATGATCATATATTCATATTCATACCAAACCTCTTCAGAGATGGGTCCTGTGATGATCTATTATTTTTACTTGTCTGCTCCTGAAGCTAAAACAGATTGAGACCTAAGATTCCACACGTCCAATTAATATTTGTTGGTTGTATTGTACCTCAAGATCAATTGTTTCATCCCAAGTGAAGAAAACAGTAGTATCAAATTATTTTGGTTTAGTGAATCGGTTTGTATTCAGGGGCACAAACCCGGGGGCATAAAATACGGTACGTTGTTGCACTTGCACCTATTTTCATATCACGTAAGTCGTCCATTGAATTTAATCAGACGTCCTCACAGTGGAATTTTTCTTTTATAACCCAAAATAGTGAATAGAGTACATGGCAAAGTGAATTGAAAATAATTGAAATTATTACCGGGATACAACTTTATTTTATTAGTCTAATTTCAAAACAAAAGGTACTCCAGAATTTTTTTTATTATTATTATTATTATTATTATTATTATTATTATTATTATTATTATTATTATTATTATTATTATTATTGTTTTAAAGGAAAATTCATTAAGTCAGCCTAAGGGGTACAACCTCCAGAACAAAAAGACCATACAATTAAATCATGATCAAGATCAAGCGAGAACAAATTAAGAGCACAGCAATCACCACAAGTCCCCAGCACAATATAGTATTTCTCTAACAGTCGCACATGGTGCACAATTATTTTATCACACTCCCGCATATTAACTTTTATTAACTCTACTAACCGGGTAAAATCCAATTTTGATACTCTAGAGCGAGACGTGTCCAATTTATATACTCGAGAGTGGCTATGTTCAATTTAGGTACTTTATTGTAACATGTTGTCTAATTTTGGTATTTTTTTCAATTTAATATGAAAAAAGTGAACAATATGAGGGTGTAACAAACACTCAACGGCCTAGAGCGAAAATGGCTAAAAAAATCAGAACCGAAAATGATGAAAATGATAGAAAAATGAGTGTGTAATGTACACTTTATGGTACTTTAAAGTACGAAAATTGAATTTCAATGCGCGTATAATGCGTGCATATTTTTCCTATTGCTTTAAAAATTTTGGCATGTCTATTGATTGTTGTCATACATTCATATTGTTTAGTTTTTTACTATTAAATTGATAAAGTACCAAAATTGGACAATATGTTACTATAAAGTATATAAATTGGACATAGTCACTCTCAAGTATATAAATTGGACATGTCTCACTCTAGAGTACCAAAAATAGATTTTACCCCTACTAAGCCGGCCATATATTCTGATTCATTCCTGATGGTGGTGAGTTTGGTAGTTCGTCTTAAGTATTCATGGGTGGGTCTTGTGTACCAAATTCCACATAAGTATGTGTTTAACTTTATTGGACCTGTATCAAAGAATGGGTGGGATTAGTGATTCAAGACCTGTTTACCTTAGCCAAACCAACGAGAATACTTTACTCGTTGGATCTCTTCCCTCTCCATGTGTAGTATATTGTATAGTATAATAAGTAATATGAATTATCAATTACCTTCGCCCATATGGAAGTGCAAGTATTTATATTTAATCCTTTGGCCTCTCAATTGTCACACGTGTTAAGTCAGTTCATGGGCTCTTAATGAGCTTGACCCGTAGGTTGGATGAGCCAAAGGCTCATGGGTTGGATGCTTAGTTGGACCCGGTGAGCCTGGTTGGTTGTCCAAGAGACTTTTAGGCCCGATACTAAATTTGACTATTTGACCATAGTTGACCTTTCACGCTAGTTGTGCTCTTGGGAAAGCTATCTCGGATCTGAAGATATCCGAGAGACATATCGTTCTCAGTTAGATTCTTTCAAACAGGTGTCTCCTGCTTCAATCCTGGATGGGTACATGATTTAGTCTTCTCAAGCAACTTAGGCGGACGCCTTTAATCTTGCTGAACTTCTTAGTTCTTCGGCCTTAGTTCGTCGTAAAACCCTTTGAGACACATTTTAATATGATCAATTTCGAAATATTCGATGATTGTTTCTGTGGAGCCAAACAAAAGTAGTATATGTATATACCTGTATAAGGAAATACCGAAATTATTGTGAAATAAATATTTTTTTTTTTAAACAGCAAAAAAGTTCATTAAACCCAAAAAGTTGTACAAGGTAAGAGGGGTATGCCTCAATCATGACACAAGACGTGTCATTAAAATCCAAGTACACAAGAGGGTCCAAAAGTTCAGAGAAACTAATTGAATAACTAAACGACACGAATCCTAAGGGATTCTAGGTAGGCTATTATTATTGTGAAATAATTGAATGGGGCAAAATCCTGAAATGATGTTACAAGAAAATAGTAGTCGTATGAGCTCGTTAGATACATGTAATAATATGTGACAATAGCTTTCCCATCAAACCTTCGTAGTACAAAGCCCCACCCATGCACCCTCATATATATATATTTTATGATGAGATACCGTTCATATCTTAGACTAAAACTATTGGCAAAGTTTGACGGTTGATATGCTTCCTTTCCTTGTCCTTAATATAATGCTTCCATTTTTTGAGTATTCAATTGAATGTTCTTATCATGATGATGCCGGATGCATTATGGACCATGGCCACTTAATGTTTTTACCATGTCCATGTGTAAACCACGACATGATCAGTACTCTGTGTTTAGAATATGCGATAACAATGAGAGTTGTTGGGTTCTAATCGAGTAGTATTTGTTACCTAATTAAAGAGGTTAACGTACACTTTGATGATCACTTATGGGGAGCACTCCAATTATGGGCCAACTCAAAATTAATATTACTGCTGCTATGCTATCCCATATCTATGTTTCCGCCCTGTTGAATCGTTCAGGTCTTGTTGCAAATTACAATCATAAAACTGCACGGTATTTGAAACGCCCCAAAACCAAAATTGGTGCGTTCGCCCTTGTATCGTGAGATGGACTCACGCCAACACGAAGTCTATACTTTAAAACCTCAAATATAACTGAAATTTACTCATTGGTAATACAGAGCGTCTAAAATCCTCAAACAATAGAATTAACAAACCATACAATACTCTTAGAAAAATGAACCGTCGATAATTACAAAATCTTACACTGCAAAAATCCAACTAAGTTATCCTCTTTCAACCGTAGACGTAGAGGCTCCTCCCACAAGGCCTAATTCCAAAAGGTACATTCCTTCCGTCACCACTAACTTACTCATTTGTATAATTTTGTGTTAGAAATCGGAAAATCATAAGATGTGATGTTGAAAGAGTAAAACTACTGACCCTCGCTAGTGTTTGTATGTGCTGAACCCGTCCCGATCTTGGCTGTGCAGTCTGTAGAGCGTAATGTGCTCAAGTCACGAATTTGCTTTTATAATAGTCCAAAGTACCCCATAACATGTGTGATGTGATACATTGCATTGCGACTAGTACTCCTGTCTGCAGCTATTTTAAAATGAGAACACATTTCAAAGTGAAACCTTGACTGGTTACATGTTGCAGTTTGCATACTAGAGTACTCGGTACTCATTTCCAGTTGTTACTGTTCCGATAAAAACAAGGAAGATTTTAAATGCAAATGTGCATTTATGTAATGCTCCATGTGTTTGAGTAACTCGTACCAGTACTACTCTTTTGGATGGCTTAGTATAAATGTAAGTTGGTGAAAACTAGGAGGGAGGAGAGGAATCTCATAAAAGTGATCGTCTTATTCAAGTAATTACAGCTCTCTCATGGATTCCCATCACCAAGAAACCAGTTTTAGATTTGGTGGGATAACCCCATAACTCCAGAAATTGGTACGGGGGTTACAGAGTAGTTACAGGGGAGAATTAGAAAACGTACAGCAGATCTATAGGCGATTGCCTGTACTAAACTAAACTGACGGCAGGCAATGAATTATTCATCCGTTCAACAAATCTAACAGGGAAATTCTCCTGGTCCTGGCATTTGCAATTTTGCAAACCTACCGACATCTAATGTAATTCTTGTGGACCTTCAGCTAGCTTTAATGCATCAGCTTTTGATTGCTGCATTAACTAGCAAATTTATTTCCCTTCAGAATTTTGAACCCAGTACCAAACTTTACTCACGTGGAACTGCATTCTTTCACATGATGGCGTCTATTACCGTCCGCCCCTTTCTTTTTCTTCTTCTTTACTTAACCCAATGAAATTCTCCACTTGACTATGTTAAACCCTATCCCACATCGCTTGAAAGTAGGACCTCAATTCAACATATAAGATTGGATAACTTCTCCCCTTACAAGGACTTTTAAGGGGAAGATGACCCAATTCTAATAGACTACTTGTATCCAAAACCTTCAAATGTTAGTACTCAAAAAGACACAACTTTTGACATGATGCTTTAACTTTTAAGCATAATACTGTGTCCCCAGTCCCTCTCCCCAATATTCTAATTCTCTCAGTTATACATCAAATGTTAGCTAAATGACAGTAAAAGGGAAGTGGTCCTCAACTCAAAGTCTTGCAGCAGGTGCAAGTTAATATAACTTCTCGATTCTTCGGGCCAACATGGGGCCTTTAACGGAAAACAACTTGACCCTTGCCTCGTAGTTTTAGATTACAGTTCTTTTAATAGACAAGCCGCCCTAAATGTAATCCCAGAAATGTCTCTGTTGTTACAGACTTAACATCGTATGATAAACAGGGTAACATAAATACTCCCCATGTTTAGCATTCCACATCAACAAGGAATTCAGACAAGTTCCAAGTTAACATATCTCTATCATGTTTAGCAGTCTCCCAGTTTTACATCGAAGAAGGTATTCCCAAGGCAAAGCTTTTGGTGTTAAACAGAAGTGGTCCTGACCCAGTTCACAGAAGCAGAGCTTCTCAGTTCGGACCAAAATGGGTCCTTCAACTGAAAACAACCTGAGGCTGTAATTGCCTTGCCTCTGAGCTTTACCAGTTCTTTTATTACACATACCATAAATGTAATCGCAGAATTGTTACCATCGTATGTTAGAAAAGGTAACATAAATATTTACTGTGTTTTGCATTCTGCATCAACAAGGATATCAGAAGGTCTAAAAGCTCTGTCTCTCAACTAGCTTTTTCCAGAACACTAATACTGGGATCATCATGACTCCAGCATTATTTATAAGAATACCGAGTGTCCCATCATTCTAAAGAAAATCTATTAGCGATCAGGTTCTAAAGTGTCTGAAGTAGTGAAACCACATGATACATAATAATATAACTACCAGTCTCATTTCATTTTAACCATGAAAAGAGAATATAAACATCAAACACAGAAGCGTATGGAGATGGAAATTAGTAAACACAATTTAGTGCCAATTCTTCATGATCTACCAAACAAGTGACCTTCAGATCAATGGATAGTTTAAAGTTCATTTCTTGATTTAAGCACATCAAATCTACAACCATCATTCATCTTTACTTTTATGCGACCACCATAAGCTGGGAAACAAACAGTTATTCTATTGTACTCTTACTGTATTTAAGAATACATGATGATACAGTGATGTGAAAAACGAAATTATAACCTCAATCTTAAGCTGACACCAAATAAGCACCAACCCTATCACGGGGAATCAACCGCAGTTCTGAGCCATGTTTGAGAAACACATTTCCTGCAAGTACAAACAGTTAAAGTGAGACTTAATTGAAATCAGTCCAAGCATCAGAATCAAAATGCATACGAGCAGCGATATGAAACTTGGAGAGATTCAAAAAAACAAAAAACGATACAAGATAGGACTTGTTAAATAAAATGCTGGAATTTCAAGCTTGATAAACTAAGAACCTAGCACTGCAAATTTAATCTGTTTGTAGTCATCCCTAAAAAAACAAACGGTTACATCCAAAAAATGACATGACACATAATACATGCAGAAACAGTTTGAAGTCCTGACGATAAATTTTCCTACAGACAACAAAACCTCAAACTCAAGATTTCCATACAATAAATTAGAAAAAGAAGAAACACAAGTAAGCCAAACATACACTTTTACTGCGTGCTCTCACACAGAGACATATTTATAGTAGTCCAGCCCTCTCAAGAAATTTCGTGGAAATCTTACATGTGCGAAGCATGGAGAAGAGCTTGCAAGGGAAGCCCGAACCTTAAGGAACATTTGGGTAGGTTCGTTTTTAAGTAGTTGAGTTTGAGAAGTTTCCTCATAAATTTGTATTTACATTTCTTTGAAATCAATACTACAAGATTTACACTAACAGAGTGGTCTCAGCATGCTATTTCAACCCCCTCAGTTGCTCTTTATATATTTCACTTCACTCAGTTTGTGAGCACAGAATGACCACAAGCTTGCTATTTATGCCTAAAGTCTAAATATCCGCCAGCCCCATCCCCATCTGTGTGGTTGTGTTCTATTGATAAGCGAATGGTTTTAAGTTCTATGGGACGGTTGTGCAAAACAGTATAAGTTTCATTGGGTTAGTATTTTTGTTCTAACACAATTGTAATAGCACACAAAAAATATATATACACTGTATATATAAAAATAAAAAACCTTATAATTGAGTTTATTCCTCAATGCTGGTATCAGCACCATACAGTGCTTAGGAATATATGTGTGGAAAAATCATTAACTTCAACTCAAGATATTAAGCTCGAGGGTGAATTCTGTATTGAACTATGTGACAAAGAGAGCATATATATACCACGTTTAAAAACCTAAAGCTTGGTACATAAGTTAGAGGTGCGGCCCATAACCCTTAGATGACCTTGGATACCCCCTCTCCTCTTAAAAGACTTACCCAGGTTATTGGCCCTTTGCATGTTATGCAACAGATCTAGGTCTCACAAGCATATGTTGTAATGTCCAGTTCTATATGCATTGAGTATAGGTGTCCAGTTCTACATGTTATTTATATTATGAACATACCATGCCAGTGGCATCCAATTATATTGATATATATATTTGAAGGTCTTTGTTCCAATACTTACCTCTACACTCTTTTGGAATCGGATTGCAAGTAATTAATTTCAAAGTGAAGCACCAGAAAGAAAAGAGCGACATGATCTTGTAATGTCTGGCCAAGTTGGTACCCATGGACCCTAGTCGGTATCTGTTGGTGGATTAATGCAAAGCCAAAAGAAAGGGCCACACCTCTCGTTACATGAGAAGCTACTTGTTTGAGAATTTACTCTAGCATTTCTTCTCTCAGGTAGGAATTACTAACAATTCTAGGTATAGGATGTCTAAGCACCCCGTTCGCATAACTACAAGTAGTAACATCCTACTCTTCCTGATCTTGATCATGTTAAAACAATATACTGAAATTCCACTTTATCATCCTAAGTTCTCAACCAAGTACTTAGCAAACAACAACAACAACCTTCTCAAAGTAGCCAACGAATTATATCGAGTCTCTATCATGATCACGAAATAACATAAAACTCGATAATTAACAAAAGCACAACATGAAGTTACCTGCACTTTGCTGAGGATTGATTCCAACTCCATCTGCAAGATATAACAATAAACATACAAAACCAATTAAGCAAAAATCATGATCACTAAAAATCGTGTTTACATATCAAAACCAGCTACAAAAGGTTTTTATAATTCAACAATTACATGAAAAAGCAACAAAGCATAAGGTCTGAAATTCGATCCAAAATCGTACCATTGGTGATGATAGCACTGGTTTGAGGTGGGACTTTGAATTCCTCGGCGGCGAATTTCAGAACCGCCGTGAATGGAGCTGCCTCCGGTACGCTAAACCTATTAATTTCGTTTGTATTTTCCCAATTATTAAAACAGAAACAATATAGAGAAACATGAGTTGTACATATGAGATAGAATTTTGAAGAATTGCTTACACTTTGAACGGAAGTTTAGGATCGGAAGTGAGAGTCACTTTGAACGACACCTTTCCGCCACCGCTAGCCATCTTCTCCGACGTGAATATCTTTCGCCGTTTGATAGGTTTCCTCTTCTTTCTAAAATAAATGGTATTTTTTTACCTTCAAGCTGCTTAAGATACACGCGTACTGATGCCTGTGGCCCAATATAAAGTCGCCACGTATGCTCTTCTATTTTTTTTCCAATATGACAATAACGAATACGGTCTCGGCTCGTTGGATAAGGATTTTGAGTCGGGTTTGAGTCTTTTTTTTTTAAACACAACGTTCTAAGGAGTTGAGCGGGGGTTTGGTTCAGTGAGATTGGGTTAAGGTTCATGATATACTGATACACCACATATTCATAACCTTTCTAAAGTCGATAAGGATTCCGATACTATTTTTTTTTTATTATGAGTTAAGGTCGAGCTCGTTTGGTTCGGAGTAGGAGTGTTAGGAAATCAAGCCGATCGTGAAAAAGTTTGGTCAAAACTCAGATCGAGCTCGAGATCGGTCAACGCGAGTTTGATCGCGAACACGACCATCTCATTTTCGAACTTGAATCGATCACTCTACTAATGTAAAAATATAATCGAAACTCGTGGTCAATAAACAATTTCATGAATATTTATAATTATATATTAAAAAGAAAAACGAATCTAGAGTTCTAGGCCTCATCTCAAGTTGTCAACCCTTTCGTTTTGCATAATTGTGTAAATTTTTATAAACAAACGAGGTTATTTTCGAACTCTAACTCGTCGAGCGCTCGTAAGTAGATACGAGTCATGCTTTTGGAGTAGCTCACGAGCAATTCGATCACTTGACTAACCGAGCACAAGCTTGATTTTGTAATGTCTTCAATCACGAGCAGGCGTAAAATTATGTCGATTATTGATAGAGTCAAAACTTGGTTCGAATCGGCTCATTAACAGTCCTAGTCCTAGTTCGGAGCATAAAAAATATATCTCAAACTCGAGCCTAAAAGTTTACTCCTACTTGTTTATCTAACGAGCCGGGCCTGGCTAGACTAGTGTGTTATATATTTGATTTCGAGCCGAATTCAATGATACTCGACTTGAATAAGAACATATTGAGATGTTTTCAGTTCTTAGTTCCCAAAGTGGTCAAATTTTACATTTTTCACAAAATGTACCAAATATCTTTTTGGCATAAAAGTTACTGCGCAAAAAGTATACCTCAAACTCGAGACTAAAATTTGATGCATTTTTTTTTTCTAACGGGCCGAGCCAGGTTCGTCTGGTATGTTATTCGAGTTCGAACCAAATTCGATGATACTCGACTTGAATAACAACATGTGGGATGTTCTCTGTTTTTAGTTTCCAAAGTGGTTAAATTTTACAACATCTTTGTCAAAAAATGTACTTAAATATCTTTTGGACATAAAATTTACCGCACAAATGTACCGTCTATTTAACCATTATTATCTAGAATAATGAGATATAATTTGAGAAGACTCCTAGACATTCTAGGTTTAACTACTTGAGCTTTTCAGCTTGAATAATGCAAAAGACTAAGAGTAGACTTGAACCGTTTAAGTCTACTCTCTTAAGTCTACTGCATTATTTTCATTTGTTGATGTTCCAGTGCCATAGGACAAAATCATACACGCTGTACGTTTGAATATTCCAACATGGCAACACCAACATGTTCCTTTTGGAATCCAATAAATATGCGTAAACATTGCCTCTAAACCCCAACTTAGAACCATGTCCGGTGACAAATACCACCGGAAATTCACTCTCACCATTATTTCAGCTCATGGCCTCCGAAATGTTCGCAAAATGTTCACGAATCAAGTTCACGCTAGGGCCACGATCGGTGGTAACAAAGAAACTGAGAGGCGAACCACCAGAGACAAGCGGAATGGTTTGAATCCATCTTGGAACCAAGTCTTCGAGTACGACATACTTGAAAACGGAGTAAAGCATCATGGCCTGCCCCTCGTGATAAAGCTGTATTCATCACGTACAATGGGTGATAAGTACATTGGCGAGGTACACACATCTATCAAAGAGCTTTTCGACTATGCAGATGGTGGAAGTGCGACTTTAGTTCTTCCGGTCAACAGAGGAGGGGTGTTAAAAATTTCCTACAGGTTTGGAGAACCAACTATAGATGGAAATTCCACAATCTGGATGATGAGGATCTTGAAGGCTGGTGCCAAAATGCTGTTGCGGGAGAGAGTTGGAAAATTGGTGATAAATTTTTTGAAAGCACCGCGGAGCAAATGGGGTTGGAGGTCTCGCGCTGTACCGGCCCAACCAGAGATCGGTCCGTGGTTTGGCTCCGTAAGGCTTATCAGATCTGGTGGCACTTGAGGGATGATGAAGTTTTTGAAAATCACTTTAAGTTTAAACAATTGTGTGAGGTTTTGATTGAAGATGTTGGTTTTAGGAAAAATTTTAGTTTACGTACCGTAACTTTACCTAACTTTAGTTTTTGTACCATAACTTTTCAGTTGTTAATTTATATACCACATGTTTACTTCAACTTTAATTTTAGTACTCCGGTTGTATTTTCCAGTAAAACTAGGGTTTTTTGGTCTAATTCATCGTCAATTTAGCGAATTCGACCCCAGAACACTTTATTTCATGCATTAAAACTTGATTAATTCACCTGAAATGAAAATAAACTAATACGCACAAATATTTAAAAAATGAACAAGTTGTTTTTAAAAATAATAAAAAATTATTACTAATTATTCCGATAATACATTTTTTCAAGTAAAAAAAACAAGAAAAAAAGTATTTCTTAAAAGAATTTAGAAACCGAAAAACGCAATAAATTATAGTATTGTTTTCTTTGCAAAAATATATTTTACGGAAGAACTTCAAAAAGAAAAACAAAATATAAAATTGAAAAGAATTAATGAAAAATCTTAAAAAATAACTTATGATTATTATTATTAATTTATCATTTGCCATATACATTTTTCATAAAAACAAAAAAATAAATATCTAGTTCCGTAAATTTTTTTTTTATTTTCTAAAAAAATAAAAAAACATTACTTTTTTATTTTCTAAAAAATAAAAAATTAATTTTTTTATTTGCTAGTTACGTATTGTCGAAAGAATTACTTTTTTTATTTTCTAAAAAAATTAAAATATTTGTTCGTATAAGTTTATTTTCATTTCAAGTGAATTAGTCAAGTTTTAATGCGCGGATTAAGACGCTCTGATGTCTAAGTCATTAAATTGGAAATGAATTAGACCAAAACCCCTAATTTTACCGAAAAATACCATCGGAGTACTAAAATTAAAGTTGGGATAAACATGTGGTATATAAATTAACAAGTGAAAAATTATGGTACAAAAACTAAAGTGAGGTAAAGTTACGGTATAAAGTAAAAAAATTTCTTGGTTTTAATAGTATACTTTGTACTGGACAGTCCTAAATGTTTAAGAGGTACATATACACGTTAATAATATATTACAGTTTCAGAAGATTTCTGAGGTAACGATTCCAAAACACAGATGCAATTAGACTGTTTCAGAAGTCTCATGGAATCTTAGATCTCAACCAATTTGTAGTACCCCGGCCAAGACTATAAAATTCAAAATTCACTGGCATTTCGACTAGGTGTGTATCACAATGCAGCATCATGCTAATAAACACGATAACAGATATGAGTTTTAGTTACTAATTTCCTCAGGCACCTTTCTGTGGCAATGTTTCAAAGGCAGAAACTGTGTTATCGAACTTGATACGATGCAGTGGTGCACCACTTTGCTTGATGGCACAAGCCTGTTTGTCCTCTAATGGGCAGCGTGCTTTTAGCATTGAAAATACGTGATTGTTCAGTCTGCGTGCTTTCTTCATAGCTTCCAATAGGCCTTCAAAACCCTTTTTGACAAAACAAGTACATCGGTCACACATACCAAATTCAGAAATTTCTAGTCTACAGAAGTCCTATTGTAGTAAATTAATGCCAATACACAAAACTTTGAGCATAAAAATCATTTTGGAGCAACCATGAGTTCTTCATTCTTGTTCCTTAAACAAACTTTAAAGGACTCGAGTTAAAAGTACCTTATAAGGGAACAAATTATGCCCCGGAAACTAGTGCAGGAAAGGGATGAAAAGATTGGAAGCAGAGTGTAAGTACCTGAACAAACTGAGAGTTCCTATGAGCCGCTGCGAGTGGTGCAGATTCTACTTCTGCAACATTGAGGACTTGATGTGAAAAATCAAAAAGCTCAAAATGCAATTGTTGGCCGAGCAAGTATATTATCGTACAGCCACCCCAGGCAACTGAGTCACCCAACATTCCGGGGTTGTTTGGTTGTACATGAACAACTTTTTCAAGGTACTCCTGCAGAATGAATTTGAAGTGACAATGATATACTTGCATAGAATACTCAATCATAAAGTTCCATATGGGATTGAGGTGCTTTTTGGGGGCAAGATATGACTTGGGTTCATATTGTCAGTAATGCTCCTTCGAGCAAATAAATGACAAAATTCTCACCAGTTGTGTTTTCATATACGCAAAGGTCCGGATGTTTGCCTATTTAACCCATTTATACTCATTATATAACATCCTAGCTCTACACTCAAGTTATTGGTTTCGGAATAAGGTGATATCACTGGATTTGGACGAGACTCAACTAGATATGAAGTTCAATCTCCCACTTACTTTTACCCCTAGCTCTTATATTATGGAGTAAATTTTATTTTTTACACAAATAAAAAAATTGTATGGCATTGGCATGCTAGTTTTCTCTCTACTATTATGTCATTTAAACATTTTACTATTATAATTTTCCGTACCATAGTCAAAATATAACTCATTCTTGATCCAAAGTTGCGAACAAGCTCCATGAGATGAGTAAGAGTTCACTAGCACATACTAAATGGGTTCCAAAAAATTAAAAGTTAATTAAATAAAGTTAAATAGAAAAAGACCAAATAATGCTAGCATATATAACTACTCTGAAGAAGCCATAATCGAGATTTACTAAAATATAATTGTACAGGCAGGAAGAAAATGAAGAACAGTGTCTTACAATTTGTAGACCGCTATAAATACGATAGAAGTCCTTGGAAGTTGTAATGTCAACAAAACCTGTCCTGGGAATCACGCTCCATTTACTGCAGTATTTGTCTAAAGCAGCACTTGTAAAAGCAAGTGTATATTCAAGCACACTTCCGGCATTAATGTTTGACTTATATAGCAGATCTGCAAAAGCCACAACGTTTGGACGCAAGTTATAATTAGCAGGGAATTAAGTAAACAAGGAAAAAAAGAAGTAAATTCCAGATTACATAATAAAGTTTTTTACATGATACAAGTAAAAAAGAAATAAATAGAAAGACTGAAGTTGTAATAACATACTTTTAAAGGTACTAGACAATCAGAACTGAGAAGAAAAAATATATACTGGAGTATGTACATACCAGCAGCTTCAGCCTGTCGTGAGAGGACTCTGAATGATGACGGATTTGGAAAGCTAGGATTTGAAGCACTTGCAGCAGCTAACGATTTGAAGAGAGAGATGATAGGGCTCTCTTCACCATCCGGAAATTGCATGACCTGTCCTTCAGCACCAGGTACTAGACCCAACCAAGGGGCGGTTTGCAGGAACTGGCTGGTATCTACTTCTCTCTGTAAAGAAAAGTACGGACATGGACCAATTTTTAAATGCTAATGTACCAAATAGAGTAGATATAGGAAGTTTGAGGCATGCATCGCTAGATATAAAAGCTGGCTGTCATTAGATTAATAGGCAAATGCTGCTGTAAGGAAAACAAACAAAATAGACCTAGGAATACATTAAACAAAGGACATCCTACAAAAATTTTGAACACTATGCAACATCTCAGGGGGGCTTTACCATAGAACACTGAAAATGATGTTAAAGTAAAGCTCTAGATTTCGTCGATAAAAACTAATTATCAGTGATCTCATACAAGTATTTACAATGTGGTTTATTCTTAGTAGCATATTCTGACATTGGGACAGAGCAGAACCTAGGTGGTTTAACAAATAAAAATAAGAAGCCTTTTTTTTTTTTTTGCCTAATTAAAACATGTCCTTGCAGATGAGATCAATTTCAGAAGCTACTTTCTACTAAACCATACCACCCGTCCCTCCATAATTTTGTTTAGATAAATAAAGAGAAACAGAAGAAACTGACCAAAACAATATCAAGCAAACTCATCCAGTATAAAACACTTCCAATTTCCTTTATCCCTCGAAGAGCCTCTGTTTTGAGCTCTGCTTTCGACTGCCAACAATTGAGAAGTTCCTGAACATTCCTCATACAACCTACAAACAAGATGGAAGCACCTATTAAACTGGACGTACACGTACTTGCAGAAGACAATGCATGCTCCCAAAAACTGAAGACAGACATAGGAATTTTCGAAGTGCAAGCTAGAAGTGAATTTTGCTCAATAAATTATGGTCCATCAGTGTGATACCTGCTACACCACCATCAAAGGGAAGCAATGCGACAGATTTTGGCAAAGCCTCTTGTAATCCAGTAATCATTGGTTCGAGGGTTGTTATCTGAATAGGGATTTGAAAAATTGCAAACATTAACTCTCTTTTTTATCGCTGAAAACAAAAGGAACATAGAACGTTCAGGCTGAAGGCTTCAATGACTATCACCGAAAAAGAAAAAAAAGATGAAGGACCAAATTAGTTAATAGTACAACTAAGTTAACAAACGTGAATATCTTCAAAATATTGATCAACTTTACCAAAAAAGGTTTTCCCCCAGACGTTCACTCCTATACTTAATGATACAAGTCATTATTTTCATTGAAACTTGTCGACCTAAAAACAGAAACATGCAGATTGTGAAAGTCTGAAAGACAACTAACCAGCAGAGAAGCCTTTTCTTTCTTGCATGATCTAATCTGGTTAATTACAAAGCTAGTCCACTTACTGACAGATAGAGAAGAAAATAATTCTTAGAAAAGACTCGTCTTTCCTAAACATTAGGAAAAACCGCATTTCAGTAACATCACCTAAACCGCACTACCACCCACCCAAGTATTCCAGTGGTTTTTCCTTTCGATGAGACAAAACTGGTTGGCTATAGAAAGACCTACTTGAAGAAGAATCTGAGGCAGATGACAATTACCTTATTTGATACATGATCTAATAGTGCTCTTATGAGCCATGGTAATGATCTAGACCCCAGAAGTCTGATGATGGAGTACATATGAGGCATTCCAAAAAAGGCACTGTGTAATCGGGCAAAACTCTGGTATGCAGAATTAAGATCCTATCATAAAAAAGGAATAGAACGTCAGATCAATTAAGCAAAAAATAGATATTAGGATCAAGCTACTGACTGGATTCATTTCATCAAATCAGAAAACAAAAATCAGTCCAACCAGTATAAGAGAGCAGCATAAGAAAATCAAAATAATAGGAATTCACATTTTTGAGGTTCTGCACATTGATTAACAGGTACTCTTTTTTATATTGATGTCAACTCAGGTCAAGAAACAACATTTCATATAATACAGTATTATGATGTCAAAGTGTATTCCAATGAAATAATAAGTCAATACTGAACAAGAATACATCGACCAACCACAACCCATTTATGTTAACATTATCTAACAAAGCAAGTACAGGGTATTTTGTGGACCAATAGTACAGCGGACTCACAACTTATGTGTTCCAGTTAGATGTGAGAATTACATATTTATTGAAATCAATCAAGGAGAAATCAGGATGGCAACTACAGTAAATAAAACATTTCTATTAACAATTCTAGATGCTAAAGCCCAACAATTAATTTCTTTTTCCTGTCGAATTTGAATAGTTGGACTCTTGCATTGAGCTTTTCACTGGAAAGGAAAGCAAAAAGTTACTAATTGTTGGTTAACTCTGAAAAATTCCAAATAATTAAAAGAGAACTTATAGTGTGTTGTTTCTCTTTGAAACCTAATATTCGTCTAGATTAAACTAGTCTTAAGAATCAGCTGTACCACCAATTTTCATTGGGATTTGCTAGTTCCCTAAATGCCTAAAACCCAGTATGTCATAATTGAGAAAACAAAACATACTCTGCTCCTTCAAAGGTGAAATGACATTTGACATAAACTACAACGGCACATTAGCTTCTTGGCACAGGCTACAACAACTAATTACTAATGAAGCCAAATTTTGAGAATACATGTTTCTGAGATGAGAACCAGTCAATTTTGCAGTGTATTCACAACATGCAAACAGTATGTATTAATTACATATGAGACACACAAGTACCAACAGGCTAAGGTTTCTTATTCAAAACATGCAAACAGTATGTATTTTACAAATGAGACACACAAGTACCAACAGGCTAAGGTTTCTTACTTGAGTACCACAATAGAAATTTGGCTTTACATGAGGAACCGATGGCTTTTGAACAGAAACAGGAGGCACTCTTGCTGATCTGACAAACCTCTGAGTTGTATTGCATAGTATGAAATTTGGCAGGAAGTCATTCTGCATCTCTGTCCAAATCTGTGAAATTTAATATTATCATGCGAGCAGATAGTGAGAGATATAACTTTGCATGGACGTCATAGCGAACTCATTATCTTGATAGTTTTACTTTCTTTATAGTTAGTTGTTGATCAAATCAATATCCAGAATCGTATGATGGAGCATGGCAGCAACTCATAGCGCCCCATTCGGCTCAAATACTAGAAAATAATGCAAAAGAAAAGGGATCACAAATTCCGTATCACTATATATTATCTTTCGACTTGAGATACTTTTCCTCTCCCGAAGGGTTGAACTAAGGTAAAAGCTGAATGCAGGAAGGGTAACTTCAAGATGGAAACAAGTTTATGAAATATCAGTTACCACTTGACCAATATCAACTGGAAGTGGTTCTTACGTTGCAATGCAGAAAGTATCTTCTGTGAGATATCCAGACAAATTATGCGATACTTCCATCTCACTAATGTTCGCTCCATTTCCCTCTTTGGACGTCCCGTTATAATTTGATCAAAATAACAAACTACTGTATGTTCATACTTAATCCATTCTCTCTCATACTTTTAATACCCACTTAGCAATCCTACTTTATTTATTCTCTTGTTCATTATTCATATTCCTTGAGAAAAAAGAAAACATTCGACAAAAAGTATGAGCAAAGAATAGTGGGAGGGCAGGAGTATTATGTAATTAGTACCTGCGAAGCGAGTCTGCTAGAATATGAGACGAGGGATACATTCTCTTGCATCTCACTTAACATGAGACTAAAGGAATCAAGAGTCAGATCCTTTGATAGTAACTCATGAGCAAGTTGCAAGACTTCAAGGAGTTTCTCCAATTCCTGAAATAGTATTTGTTTGTCAGAAAAGGAAAAGAAGTTCGAGATAAAACTAGCATGCATGTGAAGACAATCACTCACCACAACGGCACATATATCCTGAGACTCAAACCGATCGAAGAGAAATTCAATATTCTCCCTGCATAATTTGTTTATCCTCCCGGAGATCAAACTTCTCAGGTTGATAGTTCTTCCAAGCATCTATAGATCATGGAATCCAAATAAGTAAAACGTGACCATAGAGGGCTAAATGGTTATAGTAGAGATACAGAAGTAGAACTTGAACATGATTAATAAATTTCACAGGTGATATTCAATGGCAACATTCATTTCTTAGTCTGGCATGCTACATTGGATAATAAGTTCATCTTATACTGGTATCAGTAAAACTCATACAGTTCACTATGAATATTAGTGTTTCAATTACACTGAAAAGCTGTATGGTGTTATTAGTGTTGGGACTTCGAATATCACAGGAAAATTAGCAGATACCTTATACTAAAGGAGAAAAGATGCAGTACCTTCATCCTGAAAAGATAGTTTACCTACCTTTCCTTTACTATCTGTCCCAAATATAGTTCCCATAAGCTACAATGCTTACTTTATATATTTACACAGAAACTAATACTATACATTAAGGCTTCAGTACATATTCCAATATTAAACATAGTATAATCTACAAAACATCACTACATTAATAGGGTTAATAGGCAACTAAACTTCAGTTGTGAATTGACCACATTTATTTAATTTTCTTAATTGGGGAGGAAGGTTGAATAGAACCATCTTTTCGGGGCAGAGGTAATACTAACTTTATTTTTGGAACAAATAATACCAATTTATATATTTACTTATTTTTGGATTGAATGTAAGATCCAGCAAGACTAAGAGAGTACCATCATGATAAGAGAAAATTATCATACTGTATCTGGAAAATAAATTTGATGTGTTACCTTAACTCTTGTCATCCTTAGTATTGAAACAAATCTCATTGGTTGAATTAAAAATTTCTCACCAATGTCTAACGCAAACAAAAATGACGGATCCAGAAGCTCACTGTGTCATGTAGGAAAAACAAAAAAGTCAATAAGTTAAAGAATTTTATTTTTCTATTATTTTTTTTTGGGGGGGGGGTGTGGGGAAGAAGAAAATGTCAAGGTAAGTACCTAGCTGCCCAACTTTTGTAGTATGTGAAAACAGTTTCACATAATTTCGATAAAAATATGTCAAAGCAATTATCCACCTGAAAAAAGATAACAAAAAATGGTGAAGTTTTACGATATTAGATACACTTTGTTGATTGCTGGTGGAAATACCATCTCAGAACTGCTAGATGAGCAAATGCAGATGGGTAAAAGAGTTCCTGATTAAATTCAGGCAATAGTAGTAGCACATGTGAGTCCTTCAATTACACCAAGTCCGGGCCAGAATTCAGAGTCTAAATGTCCTACCTCAGCTTCAATTTCATCATAAAGGAATCGTTGCTTGAGGACCACCAGAGCCTGCTGTGCAGCGTCATTATAGATATCAAAGGGCATCAAGATGCTCTCAAGAAGACCAGCATTTTGAGACTCAGTCACGTGATCCACCAATATCCATGGAAGGGAACATTCAATGGGAAACTACACGAGAAAGTAGCTCTTAACATTTAGGAGTACAAAAGATGGAGTGTACATAAATGGAAAAGAAAGGGGAAAACAATCTTAGAGAGAGAATTACATAACTGTACTGAATATGCACGATGGATTTGGAAGTTCATTACAATTAAATCAACAGCAGTCACATATGATTAAATAGGCAAGCTTAGCGAATAATTTAAAAAGTGGCTTAAAAGTGCTGAAGCATAAAATGTCTAAGAAGCTCTTGGCAAGCTTATATGTCGGTTGATACTAGCCATCTCATATATTGGTGAAAAACAACAAACAAGGAAGAGTGCCACTTTTACACTAGACCTATCAATCGTTTATCATCAGTTATATTAGCACAAGATCTATCTATCTTTACCTGTATAACACGAGAAGATTCCAAATAAAATTCCCTGAACCATAAGAAACCAACGTCTGTCAGATTTGCGACTGTCGCTGCAACAACAAAAGAATCAAATAAGTTCTATAACAACAACAGAGAGAACAAATATTACTCATGTAGTAAGTATAAGTAATATGAGACAACTATTTGACTATCATGCATTTTTGTAAAGAGTGAACTATCAGAAATAAATTATCATAACAATATTTTCTCTATGAATGTTCTGTCTACAAGGAAGTATAATGGGTTTCTTATCAATGGCAATTGGTTTAGAAGTCTACATGAGCATGTCTATGTTGAATACATTCTCATTCACTTTCCGAAAGAGAACTTCATACTTAATATTTTTGTATTATTGCAGGTGGCGTCCGGATACTGACATAGCAGAAAAGCTCAAAGGTAACTTTCATGCAACATATTGCACATGATTGTAAGAATTCAAATATGTAAGGAAACATACGAACAATGGGCATGATGACAATTTTGGAGCTGCGCATACATGCGAACTATGCTTATTGTGTTACTGACCAGACTATGGACATTCACAGAAGGGAAAAAGGAATATCACACACATACAAGAGAGTGTAGATGTTGGTGGCAGTTTAAAAAGTAACATACAAATCAACAAAAGCAACGATTTACGGGCCAGCAATAAACTATCAAACTATAAATAATTAAGGAATAGAATGACATGGATAAATGATTAAAAAGCACATAATAAGCAAATGAATCTGTACGCTACGATATATGCATATAAATGGATGTATGCGGGCAGCAATAATATCAGGTCCCAAAAACATAGTCATATTTGACTTAGATCATTGGAAGTAATGGAACCTCGTTGACAAACCTGTATAATCCAGTAAGTGCAGAAAAAATCCAAGCTTGTAGAAGAAGGTTTCAAGCTGCTTTAATTCATTGACTGGTATTTCAGAACCTGTATTCCCAAAAAGCCCACCAGGCTTTCTCAAATTGCCTCCAGACACCACCTCATATATCAAGAATTGTAAGCAGTGCACCTGTTTTTAGAAGAGTATAAGTGGAACAGATAAATATACATGAAGCACTTGCACACATAGAGATAACTCATCATTCATATTGCACGAGATGCAACAAATTACGTCTCAAGAACAAATATTTTGACAAAGGCAAACGTAAATGAAACATTAATAAGGAGAATCATTATAAGATCAATATTAAGGAGAAGAAAAACAAAGACAATCCAGCTTCTTATTGATGTGGTGACTTCATAAAGGTCTACAGTTTCATCATCATTCATTGATCTAAATGTTCCTTAACGGGTCAAATGCATTAAATCCCCGTGTTGTTCAAATGTGCCAAACACACCCTTGTGTTTTATTAGTATGCATTATTTATTGGTGTGCATAATCCCAACATTAAGAGATGAGCTGTATCTATTTAAGGGTATCAGAGGGAGAAAAAACACTTTGATATCAACAAAGTGTAATATTATTATATTATGGAGCAAGATTATAAACAGAAACAGACATATTATGGAACAGAGTGAGTAACAAGACCAATAAGACAAACCTGTGCAGCTGTGGGTGCTACTGGTCTTGGATAAAAGAAGTTCGTTTTATTTTCTTCACCACCATGATGGAGGGCTTGTGATTCAGAGTCAGGTTTGCTTGTATTTGCCATCCAGTCAGCTGAAAGTGTACGCATATCAGAAAGAATCCTGCAAAAATTGTAGATTGAATGAACCTCAAATTTGTAAGAACAAATAAATCAGTCAGTCTAGTGTGGTGGTACAATTTCCCCTAACAGATGGTGGCATCCGTATTAGGATGCTTCAACAACTAACCTATTGGAGCTGGCTTTCAGTTCGATTGAATGGTACTACAATAGGCTAAAAAGTTCCATAGGAATTAAGAATTTTAAATTGAACCGACATTGTATAATATCGAGTCAATGACAATTTCACAATATAGATGGAAAATGGAAGTCAAAATTCAGGTTTAAGGAACATGTCAAAGTTGTAACTAGGGAACATGATTGACAGTCTGGTATAAAATACATTACTCGTGTATGAACAAAATGGATGTGTTACCTACCTAGAAAGGTCTTTCTTCTTCCGAAAAGTAGTCCGTAGCATAATGGCCAATGTATTTTGCACAAAATCCTGGACTTCAGAATGAATGGTTTCCCACAGAGCATCTGCCACCAAAGTATCAGCCTTCTGCATCAGTGATGCAATTCCCTTGATGTAGCTGACAAGTTCTACCATGGCCTTTCTTTCCTCTGAACTATAATTATATCGCACCACCTTCAGAAGAATTTAAGACTGCGTCATAAACGTATTATTCGAGTTTATAGAGTATTTAGGTCCCATGTTGGATTATGGGGTTAGATTAGAACTAATAACAGTTTTGGTAGTTAATTTGTTTATTATGTGAGTAAGGGATCAAGGAATGCAAAGAATGATTGTAGTCTGGATACGTTAGATTCAGATGCAAAATGAAAAGAAAAATCATGCAACCTTCTCGTAGTCAGAAATAGATGTCTCGTGAGACTCATTTCCGATAGGATCTTTGCATGGGCGTGAAAATTTCCATGCACACTGCTCCCATATACGTGCAGTCCATCTACTCAAGAGTTGAAAACCTTCAACAACCATATCATAGACATTTCCTTTGACTTCTTTTGCCCACTCCATATCTGCACCATCCATTGATCTCAGCAACGAAAGCTGCATGCAGTAAGTCTTATGATCAGAAAGATAAATCTCAAAGCACGGGTTGATAAATCATTGATCTAAATTATAGACTGGAAACGACAAAGAAGATATCTTTTATGGAAATTAGATGGATGTGACCATTACAATATTATATATTTTGCTTGAAACTGAATTACTACAATACAGTTTAGTAAGAATAATAGCCTTTTGATAGTTTTATCTAAGGTATCGTTATTATACACATGTAAACATATGATAAAAAAATTAATATTTAAACAATCAAGTCATAAAGATCCAAGTGTGAAGGTGTGCATGAGGAAGAAGATACCTGATTCAAGGAAGAGGCTAAGCGGATGGAGAAGTCGTCATGTTCAGCACGGATTGCCCCAATATGATTGATGATCAAAAAGTGCCGCTGATACGTAAACTTAGTCAAGGAAACAACCAGTCCAAAATTGACTTTCCAAATTCTCCCTTGAGTAGGTTCAATGAAGAGACAATACCATTAGACTTGTTTTAAAAAAATGTTCTCATCAATGAGTCCGCATGGTCCATTAAACAGCAAAACATGAAAGTTCAGGTACAAGGAAAAAAAATAGAAAATTGATATTTTAGAAGTCTATTAAGAAAAGAATTCTAAAGCATAAATGGACTAATATTCAAGGATATTCTTGTGCTTCACGAGGAGGCAGTTCATGAGGGGAAGGCAGGGTAAGAAGACGAGTTTGAGCAGAACATTTCGGAAAGTATGTTGCCAACTCTTTCAGAATTGCTACAGGAGAAAGATGAAGATCTGGAAATGCAGGGATCACCGGGTCATTCTGCATAACAAGAGAATTAACTTGAATTACTATTCATAGCACACTGAGAAAATCAATAAAAATAATAAAGAAACTATCTTGGCACAAACCAATTTTGTTTATTCATTCTTCTCACATAGTCATACTCACAAATGTATTTTATTGTTTGAGCCTTCAACGGTATTTAAATTTATGAAAAGTGATTATGAACATTATGTGCAGTTTCGGCTGAGACAGAGGAAGTATATACCACACGGGAGATACAATAAAAAAAACCCGCAGACTACTCAACAAAGTTATTAAAGCAATGTACCTTGAATATATTGATTAGTCGGTTGATTTTCACTCTCTTGTAGAGGGACTCACTATCTTTCTCTGATGATGCAGCTAGTACAACAAGAACAGGCAAAATGCGCAGAAGAATATGGCGTTCTGGAAAGAGGAGCGCAAAGTTCAACTCCAATGACTCAACAGCAAAAACTATGAGAACTTGGAGGATGTCTTCAACACTGTTCCAGGTTAAAGATCTCAACGAAAAATTTCATATACAACAGAAAGTGGAAGCTTCGTAGCGGTCCTTGTGATATATATAGGCTTGCACCAATGGATAAGAAGGGGGTGGTGTAGCCGAGCAGAAAATGCAGCACATACAGTAACAATCTATAAGCCTGTGGCTGAGTTGAATTAGGCTGATAAGAAGCAATTATCTATACAAAGGATACTTATTCACCCTGAACATTTCAACGTGCAAGTTCAACAAAATCGCCCATCTTGTGCTCAAGAAGATCTGTCAAGATGTGTAATACTGTACAGGTTCAAATGATTAAGAATTCAATGTTCCGCTTGAATGGAACGTGATAGATTTTTAGAGACTCAACCTGTAAATCATCAAGCTCCTCCCTCATGGAATCTGTATCTTGCCATTGAACACTGACTTGAGTAAATGTCCTGATAAGTTAAGCACAACGGACATGATGAGTACATGATTTAACCGCTGAGTTAAGTAGGTCATTCGTGATCCCAAAAGGGACCTATCCCACCGTTGGATTATAAATAGCAAGTTACTTCTAAGCAATACTAATCAAAGAAAAAGCACTCAAAACTGTAGGATGTTGGATTATAGGGATATTCATCCATTAAATTCCACTGAAGACTTGTTTCATTACATTGGATACTAAAATGAAAAACTCTAATGGTACAACTCATAACGCAAATGTAAAGATGTGATGCGAACATTTAAGTTAGACGGACAGCTTTAAAATGCAGAATTTATTGTTGCAGCACCAACCAGAAAACGAATTACGAGCAGAGCTGAAAGCTATAGACCGGTATTAAAATTCACATATCAATATAGAATTATGGAACGATTCTTAGCATTCAAGAATAAGAATTTATCACAAAACATCATTATTACCTTTTGTACCACGAAAAGTCATTAGGTATGCTAGCTTTTGCATTTTTCAGATGATCAAGTTGGACCAACACATCAAGTAACTTCAGCATGGACCTGTAATGAATAATATGGTCGGGTAATATGCCTCCAGCTTGGAAACCTTAATAAGCTTGAGCAGAGATAATACTTCTCGGGAAAAAAATTGTAAAATAACAATATAAAAAAACAATCATGTTGATCAAGGTTATACAGCACATGTAGTCCGTGTATCTTTAGAACATTTGTTCGCGTTAATATAAAGAATAACTGGCAAGTTACACTCCATATTTTGATATAGTATGAGATATCCACCCGAGACTCGTTTTGTTTATAAAACTGATATGATCATTGCAACCGTATGAAAGTCCATGAAAATACTAGTAGATGATAATAGACTACATATTGCTGATCATGAATGAAAATACTAACCCATGACATAATCAAAATAAAGAGCAGAAATTTCAAATAGCACACACCAAGTGATTATCATATCTTGGTTTAGAAATATTCCTAATAATTGCAACTAACATAAGTAATTTTAAACATTCCTTGGAGTATTTGATATATACTGGATACTGGAGCTCATTTGGACACCAACAGTTGAGTACATTTATTGTGTTAATCAGGCAACCGACAACTGGTAATTTTCATACTTGATAACACAACTCCAAAAAATAAATAAATAGGAACTACGAGTTCACTGGTTTGAATTTTTTTTGAAACGACAAAGATTACACTCCTACACTACTATACAAATATCCTAAACCACCTTATGCCTCCACACCTATACCAACATCCTAAACCACCTTATGGCTCCGCCAAGGTTCGAACTTTGCACCTCTCATTCACCGCTCCAGCTCCATAATCCGTAACAAACGGTCTTAGACTTCATATATTCTTTCAAGCACCATACCATATGCACACCAGAATAGTAATGTAACTTTTAAAGGGAAAGAACAGAAATGAATCGAGGAAGCCACAAACTAACCAGAGATGAGTTATACTGGGGCCATTGATTCGTCGCTCAGGCCTAGAAAAACGCTGCATATCCACTGCTAGCTGTAGGAAGTCATTCATATTCGTTCTTAGAGTGCAATTTGAAGGTTGAGTTGAAGGACACATACATAAGGAATACGAATGTCATACTTTTGATGAGGCTGATGCTTGCCAACGCTGAATTTCGCGGAGACGGCTCATCTCTAGATCTAGCACTTGGTAAGTTTCTAGATATAAATCAGCTTGGTTTTGCTTCATAGAATCTGGAAGCTGCGAAGGTTAAAAAACATAAGTCATAACTTAACTCATGTTATTTTATTAGAAAGGATGTGTTCGTAGTGTACATTTTGTTAAACAATAACCTGATCTTCCTTGTATAAGTTATCCTAGTTGCCCGTCTCATACCTTATACTTATTCATGAGGCATAATACATGCATATTCTTACACTTGCATGACTCCGTAGAGTAATACAATTCATATCATTTATGCCTATATCACATTGCTTACCTTTATTCTTTTATCTTGAAAGTAAACTTACTTAAGTTTTTAATGAAGAAAGGAATACATGATTTGTGGACACTTAAGAAAGCAAAGGAAGATATATAAACAAGAAGCATGAGCAAGTTTCATGGACAAGAATGAGGGCACTGAAACCAGAAGTATAAGCAAGTGCACCTGAGGAAGCGCTTTAACGCAGCTTCGATATGTATAAAGCACCGAACCCATCTCCTTGCCTTCTCGTATAAGTAAATTCTGCAACCATTCAGCTTGTTATCAGGAGCAATTTAGAAGGCATTTGACATCTGAAAAAAGCTAAACAACAATGCCTAGTCACACTCACTGTGTATGTGAGTCGTGAAGAGGAAACAAATGTAAAAGGCAACAGCGCAACAGCAACAAAGAAAGAAAGAAAGAAAGAACCCCGAAACAACAGGTCTTATGAAAACGTATCAACACGTCAACATACCAACTGATTGATGGCCTTCGTGTCCTCAGACAAAGATAATCGATAAGCAGAAACATCAGTGTACTCTACAAAAGAAAATTAATAATAAATAAATAGAAGAAAAAAAAAGAGAGAGAGTACAATGCAATCAATGGACAAACTTCATTTTTTAAAGAGAGAACACTAAGAACATGCAAATCCCCCCCCCCCCCCCCACACCCCCCAAGTGACAATCAAGCCATGACCAAACGGATATCATGGTTTAGCCAGTACATCCATCCTAGAAACATTGTGTCTATTCTCCTAATAAACGGTATAGTTTATGAGTAAGTCACGTAGGAAACAGACTTACAGATGAAAAAAAAAAAGGGAAGAATAGACTGCAGGGTTTTACTCAAGCACATTTGTATTTTTCATAAACACAAGAAGCACATTTTGCACAAAATAATGAATGTGTCGTGTTAAATCACCAATGTTGACGTCTAAGATAACATTCAATGGCAAGACATCAAATTCTCAAACATAAGGGGTTTTGTTTAAAACATTGGGGTTTTATCAAGAACATCAGCCCATCTTTTTCAAGGGTTTTTTTTTTTACGTCTTCCACAAGGTGACTCCTCAGGCAACCTATCCCAAAAAAATCTTTGAAATTTTTGTTCCAAATTCTGTCAAACTTCACTTCAGCAGCCTAATAAGTAATATCCACCATTCTAACTAAATGATCACTTGCCTAAGAACTGAACTGATAGGTTAAAAGTTCAAACTTCTTGCCAACAAGACCCAGATCTCTGCTCTGAGCCTTACACGGCAACTTTTACGTACATGATACACTAGTATCTCTTCAATTTCCTAAATCCTTCAAATACTGTTACATACAAAGGTAAGCAATGAAGCAAACACCTAAACTGTAATGGAGTTTTATATACATCATTGAGCCACATTTCACATACATCGAAGTACAGTTTTTATCATTCCCAACCCAGAAAGAGCTGAAGCCCCTTTTCACCAAAACTTCGGGTTATCGCGAAGTGATTAAATGCAGCAAAAAGTGGCATTTAAGCGAATTTGGTGGGGTTTTGCAAAATGTGCTGGAAATTTTCATTCTAAGGTCTTTTCTGGATGATTCTGCTAGAAACCACCTATACAAGAAAGAGAGCTATTCCCAAAATTCAAACAACATACCAATAGGACTAACAGTTGCGCCTCTTTCAGCTGACACCCAAAACCCAGGCCCCTGAATTTCTGGTTGATCCTCCTAAGAACCAAGAAAATAAAAAATGAAAAACAATCAGTTTCACTTGAGCAATTTATCAAACACCTAGTAGTCTAGTACAAGTAATCATAAAAAATGCAAGTTAAAAGTACCTCCAATGAGAATGTGGACAATGCCGCAATGGCTTCCTCTATTGGAACCGCCATGTGAGATCTATCAGTAGAAAATAAGCAATTAACTAAAACGAGCTGAAATCCGCCATTTGAGGTTACTGGAATTAGTTTTGTGCTTGGAATTTACCTGCTCAGCTACAGTCCTTGTGTACCTTCCGGTTTCAATGGCGAGATGTCTGAGAAGTGAGAATTTTGTACGCTGAGGTACAGTATATGTTGCGTGAAGTACAAACAGATGAGTGAGATTTAAGTCATTCTTGTGATGATCGTGCTGCCATTATATTTTTCTTGGCTTTAAAGTCTTAACTCATTTCAATTTTTCAATCAAAAACTTAATATAAATGTGTCCTTAAACAAAAAAAAAATATCTCACAGATAATAAAGTGCAATGTAATCCCTCTGTTCCAAATCAGTTGCACATTTTAATTTTTTGCGATAAACAGTTTTTTATTTTGACTAATTACATTTGAACGACACAGCTAATAGCTCATACAAAGTGTAGGGTTCTATACTTCTAACACATGGTATAAGAAGAAGTGAGCATGACAACAAAATTTCAAATAGTTTAAGAGTGAATGGGATATAAATGGTACACATTCTTTTATAGATGTTTATGTTTACTCTTTTAAAAGATTTTTTAGGAGATTGGTATTATACTTGTGTTTAGTGGTAGGACTCACAATAAAGTTGTGAGATAAAAGTCTATCAGAAAAGGTAAATTAAATGATCTAAAAAAAACGGATGAAACATATGTAAACAATCTAAAAAAAAAAAGACATATGAGTATATATCATCACTATGCAATGGTATGAGGCCCTTTGGGTGATATGAGAATCAAATTCATGTGGGTTTCGGCCGAAAGCGTAAAAACCTCGCTGGTCCAGCAGGTTGGGTCTCAACCCATTTAGTGGCGGGGTAACTATATGTAACTTTCTTTCTGGAAATCCATATATAAAACTCCAAAGTCAAAAGCATATCACCATAAGAGCAATCAAATATTGTATATAGCAATCAAAATAACCTAAAGGCCGAGTGAAACTATAACTAATGTGATAAGTGGGGCCAACATATCACCGGATAATAGTCGGAGAGTAATCCCATAGCCGCACAGGCCTAAAGGATCGAGTGTAATTGTAGCAAATGTCATGTCTAAGTCATTCTAATTACTCATAATTGACCATTTTTTATTATCCAACCACTAATAATTGTGACTCAATCATTTGAATCACTATTGTTTACTCATAACATGTGCTATTCCTAGTATGATTAGTTCATTTTAGACATGAATCTGCACGAATTTGCTTTCGAAATAATCGAAAAGGTCTTTAGTCTAACATGGTTAGGCTATGTTATCTTCGTATGAAAAAGTCTGATCTGAACTAAATTGAACTGAATGAATTTGAACTGAACTTATTTGTAGTACAAAATACTATTAAGCAAAACTGAACTGAACTGAACTTAAAGTAATCAATTTTCAGATGAAAAGAACAGAGCCTTACTCATGACATGGATCATACACGTATCTCTAGGACAATATAGAGCTTAATTTGGATCTAAGTATGCCAATATCTGATTTTAAAATAACCCAAAATTTAACATATGGGGCTAATAGCCTCAATTATTCTTAATTGATGCGGGATGCGAAACAATTGTTGTTGGGATTTAGGGTTTTTAAATTATTTCATTTAATAACAAGTTTAAAAGCAAGATACTTTCAAATTTGAAATATACACTTAAATGACGTGCTTCCATCTATTAAACTTGTCGTATTTGTGGTATCTATAACATACTTTATTCCGTGATGTGAGGACGTGCAACTTAAACTTGCATATATGTGTACCTCCTGTTATCCTTTCTTGCATTCCACCTCATCAATCGTAAAAAAATATCACAGTCCTACAATTTAATTTTACTCGCTAACATTTCATAATATACGAATCACGTGTTAATGTATATTATAACGGCTACTCTATATACTTATTAAAAATTAATTCTTTTATTTTGAAGTATCGTGTATCATTACACCGACCATAAGTATGTAGCGTTAGAGAGATTTTGAGTTTAATGAATAGTAATAAATTTAAAATAAATAAATGAATAAATAAATCCAGTTTACCAGAAGGTTCATATTTGACCCATACAGAACCCGACCCGTGAAGAGGCATATAGGTGACACTGCCTTAGCCTTAATTCTCCCTCTTTCAGTCGACTACTACTTCCTCTCCAACCTCTTGTTTCACCTGGAATAGAGCCACCAATTTCACTTCGACAGGCCCAATCTTTCAGGTACTTGCTACTCATCTCTCACCAGAATTCAATTGAAACTTATTTACTTTACAATTTTATTCAATTCGCATTCGGAATATGTAAAACTGAAATCTTGTAATGGGGTTTACGTCGTTAAATTCTATGTAATGAAACTTGTTGTTGTTACACTTAAGTGCTAGACAATGATTGTCTAACAAAGTATGAAACTTGGCATCGAAACTGTACAAAGACAAGGTTTTTACCCTATTCTTAATTGGTTCTTGCTTTATCAGCTATTCTTGGCGTGATTCTTAACAGTTGTAGGCAATTTGTTGCGCAAAACTAGAAATGTTGGGTTATGTATAATTTGTGAAATTTTGGCATTCCTTATCCAATTGAGAGTTTTTGCAAAATTGTGCAGTGAAATTAGATGGCAATAGTACCTTGTGGAAGTACGTGGGTGGCCCGGTGGGGCGTTCAGCCACATAAGCTGGTTATAAGATCCTCTATAACGAGCAAAGTATCAGCGCCTCAGAATTGGTACGTATTCGGTCTTGACACGTGTGTGTGTAACTTACCGAGGCACGTTTGTTTCGGTTTAATTGGTGTCGCCATTTGTATGTCCAAGTAGAGGTGTTTCCTTGTTTTTGCTGGAGTGTAATGGGGTTTAATTAATTTTATTCCAGCGTAATTTCATGTCATTACGTGGATTATACACGTTTACAGACAATTAACATCCTTCAAATGCTTGTTATACTGTAAGCACACAGTTGTGTCATGTGTGCACCCTCACCTATATACATGTTCATACAGTTAAATGAGACCACAATCCGTTTGTGTTTTTAGGATCATTAATCAAAGGGTAATGGTAATCGTGCTGCTTCTTCTCTTGGATTTTGAATGAAGGAGTCAATATCTACCATTAACATTCTCGAACAGTTACTACATGAAGTCCTCTAATTGGATGTCCAAACTCTTCTAACATGGCATTGTTGTTTTCCGTGCAGTTCATCAACTAGAATTAGATCCTTGTTGGGATCACAAAGTTCAATGCTTTCGTCTCAAGAATTTTCAAATGCAATCTTCTCTTCAGTACCGCACAAAGGTCCATGCCAGAAAAGGGGGCATCGTCTAGTTGTTAGAGCTGACAGAGTGAGTTTAAATACATTATTTGTATGTTGTTGGAGACATTTGTGTACAGGTTTTGGCATGCTATGCTATACTAGATGCAGCTATCCGTCGAAGATAGCTTTGGGGCCTATATCTTATTTGCGTTTAAAAGAAGATGATGTAGTATTTAATAATTTGTTGTTTTGATTTATTACTATCTAGAAATGCACATTGACAGCTGTATTTACTGACAGGACTACTATACCGTGCTTGGCGTGTCTAAGAATTCAAGCAAAGCAGATATCAAAAGTGGTAAGTGTGAATCTAATGCCTACTTTGATGAAGTACATTCCTCCATAATATGAGCAATTGCTTTGCAGAGAAGTTGAATCTTGATTTAGTGCTCTGGGAATATTACATGCTATTATCTGTTACGCCTAACTTAACAGAATTCCATGTAATCTTTATGAATCTATTATCAATGTAGTTAGTTGTATACTTGTATAGTTGTATTGGCACAATAGTTAAAAGTACTCTATTTATTCCACGTTATACTTTTTAGATTGACTCGATTGTCAAAAATCTAACATTTTTGTTGCTTTCACTTGTCCATTGTCTCAGCATATCGCAAACTTGCCAGGAGCTATCACCCAGATGTGAACAAGTAAGTTGCCTGGTTTCATTTTAACTTGTATGGCCTTTGATTATTTATATCGATGTTTGTTGTTTGATATTCCAACTGTATGCACTGGGAATTGGATTTGGTTTAGATGGTTGGGCTTTAATGGCTTGTTTAACTGAACAAAAAACTTTGTAACAAAGTTGTGTATAACTTCAGAGACTCAAGATTTATGAGCAGAACTTTCTAAGTAGTTGCACTTCATGCTGAGACTCATCTACATGCAAAATGAATGTCTATTTTCCATTTTACTTATCTCCTAATATTTTTCTACTTGGGGTCATATATATACTACAAAAGCATATCAAGATTTGCAAGTTGATTTCATACTAGCTTAAATTGGAGTCATATTATGAAATTTTACTGCTGAAAATAAGTATGGCTTCAAGACTTGCTCACACTCTGTCCTTGCTATGCGTGGCCTTAGAATCCTCATATTTCATGTAGACACATGGCCAATGAACCTTCAGATTTTACAGAGAACCATGAAAATGGTTCTATAAAGGAACTGTAAGCCTGTAACAGGGAAATATGATGTTTCATAGCATATGAATTTATATCTGTTACATGGTTAACAAACACTTTAACTGTTGATTTAATTATTGTTTAATATCGACTGCAGAGAACCTGGAGCAGAAGACAAGTTCAAGGAGATTAGTAATGCTTATGAGGTAAAACCTCTTTTCATTTGGTCAATGGCTTGCTATTTACTTGGCATACTACTAAAAGAACATATAATCATTGATGACTCTTAGTACAGGTTTTATCGGATGATGAGAAGCGCTCAATCTACGACAGGTATGGTGAGGCTGGGCTTAAAGGTGCTGGCATGGGTACTGGGGTAAGTCCGACTGTTCACCTGAAAATTTTTTAGTCGAGGAAACTGCACGACTAGTTAAAGAGTCGCTGAATTCTCAGCCCATCATTCGTCCATTTCACTTTAGTGCAAAAACCTTCACTTATTTGGGCGCCCTAGACTCTAGAGTACCTACAATGTGTATCGGATATAATATTAGTGGTTACGATCTAACGTCAACCCCATATGCATATGCTAACATCTCCTTTGAAATAACAGGATTTCAGCAACCCGTTCGACTTATTTGAATCCTTGTTTGAGGGAATGGGTGGGATGGGCGGTATGGGTGGCATGGGAGGGAGGGGCTCCCGGAACCGAGCGACAGAAGGTGAAGACCAGCTCTACAATCTCGTTCTAAACTTCAAAGAAGCTGTATTTGGAGTGGAGAAAGAAATTGACATTGCTCGTCTTGAGACTTGCAACACATGTGATGGATCGGGAGCCAAAGCTGGAACAAAGCCAACCACTTGCAACACATGTCGTGGCCAAGGGCAAGTCGTCTCATCAGCACGAACCCCGCTTGGCGTCTTCCAACAAGTCATGACATGCTCGACTTGTGGTGGTACCGGAGAAATCTCTACTCCTTGTGGTACATGCAAGGGGGATGGACGAGTAAAAAAGTCTAAACGGATTAGCTTGAAAGTCCCAGCCGGGGTGGATTCAGGAAGTCGTCTGAGGGTCCGTTCTGAAGGAAATGCCGGGCGAAAAGGCGGCCCCCCAGGGGACTTATTTGTTGCCATCGAAGTTCTTTCAGATCCGGTTCTGAAACGTGATGACACCAACATTCTTTACACCTGCAAGGTTTCCTATATAGATGCTATTTTAGGGACTGTTATGAAGGTCCCAACTGTAGATGGTATGGTCGACCTTAAAATTCCAGCCGGCACTCAACCTGGGACCACTCTTGTTATGGCTAAGAAAGGTGTGCCCCTATTGAACAGAAGTAACATGAGAGGTGACCAGTTGGTCAGAGTTCAAGTGGAGATCCCAAAACGACTGAGTGGGGAAGAGAAGAAGCTAATCGAAGAGCTCGCGGACTTAAACAAGGCAAAGGCACCAAATAGTCGGAGATAGGTATAGTTTCGATCTGGTATGTTTTTCTTTTTGCTTCGCTCCTCCTTGGTTAATGATGTATCATGAAACTGTGCCATTGAATGAAGCTTAATGGTGTCTTTCAAATTTTGATGATAGATTTTGTATTACAGTATTTAAGCACCTCTTGTGAAACTGAGGTTTAGTTAGCAATAGCATTGCTATGAAGTACTATTCTTATGTGAACCAAGTTTATATACTTTATCTCAACAGTGGAATAATGTTGTTATGTGTCTGTCTATGTGCTTCTCTTCCTTTTCATCCATCTTTAAGTGCATTGAGGAAAATGAAATGGAAGGTAAAAACCATGATCAGTAGTATTTACAGCAAGCAAAGTACAGTATGCATCTACATAATCTGAACTGGTTTTCATACTCGAAGAGATTTGTTCTCAAACGTCTATTTTGTATCTCTATATGAGTGTTTGCCTCGACTTGAGGCCCCCAAAAGTCGCAGCGATCACTAGTTTTATCAGAGTCGTTATTGATGAATCATCCATAGAGCAACCAGAGCAAGAACCATGATTCCCAGTATTCCATTTGATGGCCTTAAACCTGTTGATCCACCACAGGCCAACCTGTTACCATGATATGTGCACACAGTTTGCCTCCTGCATCATATTAACGCAACCATGGGTCAGTTTTTTACGTTGTGCCAAGGCTCTCCCTGAATATTTCGAAAAAATGCAACAAAATTCAAAATTGAAGACTACCTGGATGAACAGAACGAAATGACGTAATCTGCAGCCGTACAGGTAAAAATACTTGTAGGATCGTCATACGCATAGCTGTAAGCAGTCGGGCAAGCCTGTTTAAATTGCCTCGAGTAGGACGTGGGCTGACACGTCGATGGATTGCCGTACAATCCCCGGCAGCAATACTCATCTGTGTTGAACACATCGCACGCGCTCCGGCACCCAACAGTCCTCCCCCCTCCTCTCACTGATAGCTCGGAAGGGCAAGTCCGCCGCATATCTGAGTCACAGCCCGCAACACTACAATTGCCCCTGCCGTTGAGCGGCCTCACGAGTATCGGCAGATTAAACCCGTCGACTAAGCTTACATCATAGAAGTCAGGGCTGGCCAGTGTGAATTCGGCCAGTGTAGCCGGTGTCACACCTGATGCCCCACATTTAAGGGTCGTACCACAGCTACCTGTCTGGCACGAACCGTTACCAGTTCGGTCGAAGTTGCAACCTGTTCGTGCCCATATACGACCTGACCAGGCGACCGGGGCAGTGAAAACCATGGTTTGGCCCGTACGGAGGGCAAAACCTCCTCCGCCAAAGTTTTCTCCAGCTGGATTGATAGCTGGCCAGATTGTTTCACTGCAGTAGTTCACAAAGGTGAAGATTCTTGCACATTCAGAATACTTTGTTCCTGCATGCACCAATCATTTGTCATCACATTGAATGTATAATACTCGTAAGAAATTAGTTTCTAAAAGTTGAAATGTTCCAATCTCTTAAAACTCATAACCATAAAGTTCTATTCTACTATTATTATTTACCTGTTACCAGTAGTAGTGTTAGCACGAGAATTAGACAAGGACTGGATTGAAACAGTGCCATGTTCGTTTCACATTGGATTTCCAGATTGTGATAGCACAAGGACTATATGATATGGTGTAAACAAAAGTTGTCTGTAATATAGATTAATTTGTGGAGAAGAATACGTGAAGTGAAGGAGTGAGTAATAACAAACACTGCAAGTAATCTTGAAAAGTGTAATATTCCTTCCCTAATCCGTTCTTTCAAGTTAGTAACTGATTCCATTTCATCTGGTTTCTGGTTCATGCACTGTGTTAATTTTAGTTTAGTCCTTTAAAAACCTTAGCTTTGGAACCTTCTCTTCTAGTATGAGGTTTTGGAGATTGTCAGACTTTCATTGATTGTGTACGAGGTTAACTAGCTACAAAGATTCTTTCATCTATCTGCAACCCAATTTTGCAGCTAAGCCCTTCTGGTTGAGCCTGGTTAAATGTACATTGGATTAGACCTACAGATTGAAGTGTGAAGCCCACTACGAGAAATGATTCTATCTAATTAGATAACTGAATCGATATAGTTGGGTATAACTATTCTAAAGATACAAATCACAACCAGATGAAACTTTTAACCAAACAGTACTATTCTAGACTTCAGATTAATCAACCGCTTGCCAAACTTTGCTATGTTGAAGTTTTTTGCTTCGTTTGTGACTATCATTCGGATGTTCTTTTTTTTTTTTTTTAAATTTCTTGAAAAACTTATGAAGTGTGAACACCTCCAAACAGACTCTTATATCTTGGGTGGAAATGATTAAACACATATCCTTGGTGAAAATGATGAGTCCAACTTAATTTGGGGACCAAAAGTAAGAAAGAAAATATGGAAGAATCGTCTGTGTTGGTTAAAGTCAAAAGAAGGTGGTGCAAATGCTAAATAACTACTTTTAGATCTGCGGCTTTTGTGATTCCAGTTGGCACACGAGTGGCAATAATCATGCTTACCACTAAACCCCCTACCCCTTATGCAATCATTCTTTCCATCTCCCCTTAATTATACCCCTTAATCTTTATTGTAACTTTAACATTAACAACCCACAGATTGTGTTCATTCATATAAGCATCCCCTGAAGTTTGAAAGACACACAAACAACTTTTTTTTTGGAGGAGAAGATACCCGAAAATGTAAAAATAGTTGCAGTGTTACATAGTCAGCATAGAGTGTTTAAAAAAAACCTTTGGAAAAATAACGTGAGATGTTTTGTAATTCACCAATGTAAAATATTTACTTATAAACTAGTTGTGATTAAACTAAATCGACATATATACTACTATATAGCGAATACTACTTACTTACATGCCCTGCATATGGAGTTCTAAGGATAATTGAGTAGTAAGGGTGCTGCTGGAGTAGTAATATAGGTCGGGGATTCGAACCCAAACAGAGCCATAAGGTGTTTTAGGATATTTAGAATTATAAGGTGGTTAAGAAGTAATGTAAGAGTATGAGTAGAGGTTAGATCGACCGTTTAAAAAAAACCTACACTTGCATGCATGTTTTCCTCTTACTCCTACTTGCACAACTTAAATTTATCTTTTTACCAAACCAGAGTGTTTAATTCCTATACTCCACCAAAACTGGCAATTTGACATGCTTTATTGCAATAAAAGAGAAAAGGGAAGAAAAATTATTAGTTTCTACGTGCTCTTTTAGAAAGACCGTGGAAATGTGGGTCACCCGCTCGTGCGATCATGGTTCGTCTGGCCCACTAACATTAACATCAGGCCCACTAATAGAAAGGAGTCCAGAAGTAGAGTGCTATTCTGAAAAGCCAGTGGTTAACTTGAACAGAACATCATCTGTTAAATTAGTCCAAATGTAGTATTCATTATCATATACTAGAAGATAACTTATGAAGATTTTCCTTTTCTTTTGTCTACCACTCCACCACCAGCCTATGTATCATATGAATGTGACAACACAAATATAATACGATTGGACTTGATTTAAAGATGTTAATTTGCATTTCCAATGTAAACATTGAGAAAATATCAAAATTGATCATGGAATGCATGACAAAATTAGGCAGCACTAAAGTACTCACTCGCCTTGGTTTAATCCAAGTTGAGTGTTGTGTAACAAGAGGGAAAAAAAATCCCGTTCAAGTATAAGTGTATAACCAACATTTCACTGTCTTTCTGTTACTTCTTTAGTACTAGCTAGCTAATCTGTTAAAGTGTTAAACAACTCCATTCCACTATATTTATTACCTCTAAATTTCATCTTTCTTATCGACCATCACACAGGGGCGAAGGCAATATGAAACTAGTGGGGGCAATTGTCCTCACTCAACTTTGACATTTTCCCTTATGAATTTGTGTATTTTTCACTTTGCCCCCTCTTAAGTTTTTGTTTGCCCCCTCTCCAACTTCAAAGTTACTGTTAAGTTCTTAAGATTCTGCATTTTTGTAGTTCGAAACATTTGAAAAGTAGATATCTTAATATATTCTTCGTAGAAAAAAAAATAAAAATTAAGTAAAAAAAACCTCTATGCAACTTAAGATGTTTTTAATATTTAAAATTTAAACTCAAATGTACAATTAAATAAAATTAAATTTTTTTGCCCCCTCTAATGAAGTTTCCTGGCTTCGCCCCTGATCACACACATTATCTCTTGATTTACTAACGGGAACATTTCTAAAACGCAAGACTGTATCGTAACTAAAACAACTAATTATATGGAGACTACATTTGTAAATTTCCATTACAGTACCTCTACTATCCCTGACCCTTGATGCTCCAAGATAACATATATACATACACACATACTGGCTGGATGCGGACCTATAAGGACACCCAAAGCTAACCAACCAACCTAACTAGGTCCCTCATAGGTGACCCAATCATTGCTCAAGAAAATTAAGTACGTAGTATATGTGCATCAAAGTAAAGCTAAGAGAAAAAAAACAAGCATAAATATCACCACAAGAAAGAAACACTTCATTCGATTCACCACACTACATAACCATACTAGCTCCATAAAACTCTTCACTCTCTAAAACAATGGCTTCCGAGAAAATTGAGACGGTTGTTGCAGGAAACTACGTTGAAATGGAGAGGGAAGAAGAGGCCAAATCCGACTCTGCAAAGTCTAAACTGTCAAATCTTTTTTGGCATGGTGGTTCAGTTTATGATGCATGGTTCAGCTGCTCTTCTAATCAGGCATGCAACATCTTTTCCTTGCCTATTTGAAGTTTTAGTTTCGCGTAATATTAAAATTCCGCTAGTGCAAATCCGTAGTTCTTGTGTAATTTTCTTGCAGTGACATCTGTATTAAATATGATAATTAGAGAAGTGGCTAATTTAAGCTCTTTTTCTTTAAAGGTGGCACAAGTGTTGTTGACATTGCCATACTCATTTTCGCAACTTGGAATGCTATCTGGAATTCTGTTCCAATTGTTCTATGGCTTGATGGGAAGCTGGACTGCTTATCTTATCAGTGTGCTCTATGTGGAATACAGAACAAGAAAGGAAAGGGAAAAAGTTGATTTTAGAAACCATGTTATTCAGGTATTGAATTTATTTTGCCTTTCTACATTATATGATCTCCTTTTAAGTCTAGATGAACATTTGTTGTTATTATTTCTTACACATTCAATATATTTACATGCAGTGGTTTGAAGTACTAGATGGGCTACTAGGGAAACATTGGAGAAACATAGGCCTCTTTTTCAACTGTACCTTTCTTCTATTTGGATCTGTCATTCAACTCATTGCCTGTGCAAGGTGACACTTTTTATACCATCACACTAATCCCTTTAACATATAATCTTTAAAAAAAATATTCGAACTTTTTATATGAGTTGAAATATACTCTAGGGGAACAAAAGTTCCAACTAAGGGCGTCTCGTAAATACTCAATTTTACACGTTAACTAGGACCGTTCGTTGCCGATTGGTCATATACCAATCACTCAAAAATCCATCCCGAGCCCTTTCTTCCACCTCCCCTCTCTGGTCGTCCATTCCATCGAGCTCACCAACAGCATCCAAGTAAAGCACATGGATTGAGGCTAATAATCAATTATATCTCTTTGTAATATTCCTCAAAATTATATTGATTCTTTAAACCTGTTGATTTGTATTCTTGCAGCAACATCTATTACATAAATGACAATCTAGATAAGAGAACTTGGACATACATATTTGGAGCTTGTTGTGCAACCACTGTCTTCATCCCATCATTCCACAACTACAGGATTTGGTCCTTCTTAGGCCTTATTATGACTACTTACACTGCTTGGTACCTAACCATTGCTTCCCTAATCCATGGACAGGTAATGCTAATCTCCATACTTAATTACTTTAATCAATTAATTAACTAACTAGTTACATTATAAAGTGTCAATTTGGATTGATTTGGCTTAATTAAATACTCACAATATTTTGTATACTCCATATTTTGTAAAAGTGATGTTGATTAATGACTTTGGTTAATTTTGTTAAATAAAAGGCTGAAGGGGTGACACACTCTGCACCAGCGAAAATGGTTCTATACTTCACTGGGGCCACAAACATTCTTTACACATTTGGTGGCCATGCTGTCACAGTGTGAGTTCCTACACAACTTGTTCCATTGCATGTGTTAGTTTATATGTAGTGTTCATGTCTTTGTCTTGTAATTACATACTTCCTATTTTCATTACAAAGTTTCTAAGGAGACTATTCATCGCAACCTTTGATCGCGTATAACTTTTAAATTAAACTATCAATATAAATTAAAAGTTGATTATGAAAATATACTCTATTTAATTTCATAATATAATTTTATTATATTTTTCTATAATATAATTTAGTAGTTATACGTGCTCAAAGGTCGCGATGAATAATACTTTTAAGAACTTTGTAATGAAACGGAGTAAGTAATACCAAACGTTGTGTGCATTTTTCCAGAAAAATGAGAAAAGAGAAGAAAAGGATATACATGTTGGACTTGGAAATGTTTGGTTCTACTTTTACACCCTACATTAAATGCTACTATTGTCATACTCTAGATGATTATAGAATTTATGTATTTCTGTATTAGCGTATGAATTTTACCAGTTAAGTTGCGTTCCATTGTAATTTACCTTAGTTGTTTTGTTCTATGACAAATTACATACACTTTGGCAGAACAATGAATATTATCATAACAACTTTGTGTGATTTGATCATTTCCTTTCTATAGGGAGATAATGCATGCGATGTGGAAACCGCAAAAGTTCAAGATGATCTACTTGCTAGCAACGATTTATGTGCTAACGCTAACCCTTCCATCAGCTAGCGCGGTGTATTGGGCTTTTGGAGATGCGCTACTCACTCACTCCAATGCTTTAGCTATGCTCCCAAGAACTAGATTCAGAGACTCAGCCGTTATCCTTATGCTTATTCACCAGGTACATTATCTAACGGATCTTTTCATTCTAGTTCGAATACAGTTATCATGTGATAGAAACATAATTCAATTAATCAATTAAATAAACTTTTTGCAGTTCATAACATTTGGATTCGCGTGCACTCCTTTGTACATTGTCTGGGAGAAATTTATTGGCGTACATGAAACTAAGAGCTTGTGCAAGCGTGCTCTAGCCAGATTGCCAGTCGTGGTCCCAATATGGTTTCTAGCGATTATCTTCCCATTCTTTGGCCCTATCAACTCCGCAGTTGGATCATTGCTTGTTAGCTTCACTGTGTACATAATTCCTGCCTTGGCTCACATGGTCACTTTTGCTTCTCCATTAGCAAGAGAGGTACATAAGTTTCTTAACACCTTTTTTTTTCCTTTCAAAACCTTTTCTGATAGCATTGCAATCAACAAATGCACCAAATCATCTTGGAAACTATATACGCATGGTTAAAGTTAATGTGATGGACACACATTTGATCAAGTAATTATGTCTAAGGTACATTGAATGTGGCACATATGATCCTCATTTGGCTTTATCATAACTTTCAAAAATAAAAAATGTTGGGTAGCTAATGAAAAAGACATAAGGGAAAAAGATGCAAACAAAGGAAAGGAAGTAAATCAGTATATGTTAGGTTTGACATGTCAAGAAATGCTTCTCTTTATCATCTAATCAAATTATCATTATTAATTTATTCTTCTCTTATCATCTAATCAAATACTACTCTTAATCATCATGACATTTTAACCAATATATTGTTCCTTAATCTTTGTTATAATTAATTATGACAGAATGCAGTGGAAAGGCCTCCAAAATCTGTTGGAGGTTGGGCTGGAATGTACTCAATGAACATATTTGTGGTGGTTTGGGTTTTCATTGTTGGATTTGGATTTGGAGGTTGGGCAAGCATGATCAATTTTGTCCATCAAATTAACACATTTGGCATCTTTACCAAGTGTTATCAATGCCCTAAGCATTGATCAGTTTGATTAGAGAGCATACATTCAAAGAAACTAAGCTTTAGATTATGATTTAATTAAGAGCTATAGATGTGGAAGTGTGTAAAAAGAGTGGCTTTTGTAACACCTTTTTCTCTTTGGTTTTCTCCGCTCGAATATTTCTCTGTGTGTATTAGTATGTTGAGACATGTAATTCCACTTGGATTTGTGGGCTTCTTGTATTTACAGTACTTAATTTATCATTCTAAGTTTTATATATGTGACTAATACACAATCTTTAGTTGTTTTTACAGCCAGTTAATTGCATGAGCTTTTACGGTCTATTAACCCTCATGCAACTGAAAATTCGAGAATTTGATCTGGTACCTACAAAAACAAAGTACGAATTGATATAAAGGCCATTGTTGAGTCAACAACGCCCGCAACAAAATGATCCAACCGGAATATATGTAAAATTAGATAAACATATAAGCGGTGGAATTAAAACTAGAGACATGTTTTTTCTCGTGGGACATGGTTATATGTGTATATCCCCAATTAGCCTTAAGACAAAATATCCGTAGATGTACAAATTAAAACCTAGAGAGCTTAGATTATAAAACTGAACATATATGATCTTATTTATAGTACAGAAATAAATAAGTATATGAATTGAGCTGAATTGAAGTGTTTTTCAAATGAAAAAAAATAAAACTTTAAACTATTTATAACCTGAATAAGATCAAGAAAAATAACTATAGATGTGAAATTAATTAAAAGGCCGTGTGAATAAAGGTAAAATCAAACTTTTACGATAAGTACATAAATCAATATTATCGACATCGTTGACTCAACAGTGCAATCAACAAAAACACTGCACTTTCAGCAACATTTTAAGGTCCAACCTATATAATTTGGCATCACTATCTCTTGCATGTGATTTTACTGTTTTTCTTTTGAAGGAAATGATTTTCATCTTCTTAAATTTACCTAATTAATCCAAACTTTCTTACTATAGGGGCATGGAATTTATTTTGAAAACTAGAATTGGAGCACCGCGCTGTGCACGTGGTTGTTAAGCCAAAATGTGAGTACCATTAGTTTAGTTTATGGTTAATTATTGTTGTTTATTTTTGCCGATAGGTGACCAATTGCGGAGAGAGTCAATTATCATAATTCTTACATAGGTACATTTCAATTCTTGCAAATGGATGGTCAATATTGTTAACAGGCATGTTTAGTTATATATATGTGGTTCTGAATGGTACATGCAATTGTGATAAACGGAATTACAAGCTAATGATATTATGCAACATATTTTTTTCACACATCATACACAGAGATTTACCGTTCCTATGTTCTAAACAATATTACAAACATAAATTTACAAATTGAACCTACATGTTGAAGTTTCTTTTTTACCAACAAAATGCCTACAATGTCGGTAAACAATGTTGTTTGAGTCCTGCATCCGGACACTTCATTGTCATTTTCTCTATCCTGCTGTAATACCTTCACTTGTGACGCCTTTCCGACCCTTGTGTGTGCACCAAGAAGCTCTGCATCGGATAAATTTGGTTTAGGAATATATATACCAAGGTTGTCCAAATTCCTTCCTTCAAACGTGTCTAAAGTGTCTTATGTATTTGCTCCTGTGATACACATTTCTTTAGGTAAACTCTTATTCTCTTGTTCACTTGAAGTTTACCTCTTAAAAAACTCTTCATAAACTGTGTCTTCTGTTGCACGGATGATGTGTGTGAGTTGGAACTTTGTAATCATTGATTGGAGATGTATATTCTGAAGAAAGCATCCCATAATATTAATTTTGATGCGAGGAGTTGTTGTGCATCTGGAGAGTTCTTTTTAATGGGACTGCCCGTTCCATGTTGTCCTTCATTTGATATGCGAGTAAAATAATAATAATAATAATAATAATAATAATAATAATAATAATAATAATAATAATAATAATAATAATAATAATAATAATAATAATAATGATGATGATGTTAGGAGTGGTGTCTTCTTTTTTTTTAGACTTAGCTTTTGTATTCAGAAAGGGGTGAGAGCACAACTTGTCTCCCGACTCCCTTCCAATTTTGCGTGATTAATAAAAGTCTAGTTTCATAATAATAATAATAATAATAATAATAATAATAATAATAATAATAATAATAATAGTTCATAAATATTATGTATGAAAAAAAGTTGTATACATATGAGAAATAAAATATACAAGTGTTGGAAATCAATACCTGAAAATGAATGTGAAGTATTAGGCACCGTTCCAGACTTCCGGTAATCTTACTGAATGTTATTTGTTCTTCTTTTTAGTCTTGTTCTTGTTGAACAAAGTGTTTCCTAATATAGATGCTGAAACATTTCATAGGAAATGACGCATCTGTTATGAACAGGCGTTATTTTGTGTTTAAGCAAATACTCTTTACAGGAAAAATTACGTCTGTTGGTGAATAGTCTATCTACGGAAAAAGTTATAATTGAAGCGAACCGGACTACCAAAAAAGTAAGAACCGAACCGGACGACCACAAAAATTCTCTCTTATTATATTGTTCAATAAACAAGAATGATCAATCGGATCCTTAAATAACATTACATGCTAACTACTCAATTACTACAGTAAAGCATCTATAAAATAATAATAATTTTGTGATATCGAGATTTTATAAATCTAGAAACATATTATTTAATTGATAAAAATTAATAATTTATTAAATTAAAAAGGTTTCAACGCATATGTCTCGAATACTAAGTTGACCATCACATCTCAAACTTCAATAAACTACTATGTTTAAATAATAGGAAAGGTATAAGGCAACGACAATTCAGTGGATTTAGTAACGGTCACCTCAGAGTAAGTATTTCATGTGTAATAAATTTTTTAGAGACATTTTATTGTAGTAGAAGGCATCTTTTATTGCAATAGAATATAAGATAACAACAAAACTCTCGAGTGCAATCGATAGATTTAAAATATCGAAAGCATTGAAATTTCTTTTTATTTTGAGGTTAATGAAAAACATTGAAACACTTTAAAACTATCAAAGGTTTAAATATCTAAGAGTCATTCAATTAAATTGATGAGATAGTACGTATGTAGTATATTAAAAACATTCAAAATCATTGATATCCATTGTCATGTACAACAAAATCATTCCACAATTCCTCGAGTGGTTAATTTTAATTTTCTATGGGTGTAAAATTAAATTTTTTCATACTATACTCCGATTCATTTGATTCTTAGGGAGTACGATTTTATATAAACTATCTCATAGAATAATAATTACACACTTTTAATTACAAAATGAAAGTCATATAAGATCATATACAATCTTCTTCATTGTATATTAAATTTTACGCAAAAGCATCTCTTGGTGTTGCAATGTTGTTCTATTCTATTTTAAGGATGTTTTTTAAAACTCTGAATTCTCACGTACGTTATATCTATCTCGGTAAGTTTCAAAATTTATCTAAACTAGGAATATTAAGATAAATCTATATATCTATATCAATCTATTTAAATCATGTCTATTAAGATAAGAGATAGAAAAGCTCCAAACATAAAAAAAAATAAAAAAAAAATAATAATTTTTTTTTCCGGTTACTTAATTTTACCGACTTGAGATCCCGGCAGTGATAAAGATATCAACCAATACATGTAGGTTACATACATAAATTGTGACTATAACCAAAATGAGTTTAAAAAAAAGGGCCAAGATATTAGTCTACAATTTGCTAAGCCGCTACTATACATCAAATAACTCATCTAAAATAAGCTTGATTCTGTAGTGGCCATGACCTAGATAGTTCAGCTAATAGACTTATTTATTTAGTGTCTCATCTAACTAGTATATCCAAACAATATAAAGGATATAAGGTAACGACGATAAGAATATAAAGCAACGACTATTCGGTCAATTCGAAAGTAATATTTTCAGTGGAATAATTTTTCACATTTTTTTATTACAGTATCTAATACTAGTAGGATCAGTAGGATATAAAGGAAAGAAAATATACGTACCTACATGCAATTATTTAGTAATTATTAATTTATAATTTTGTCGGGACCAATATATAGATACATTGAAATATAAAGAAAAAAAGTTATTATCCTGTTATTATTTTATTGTTTTGTGTCCAAATTTATACTGATCCTAAGTTGAAGTAGGATAAATGATACTCTATCTATTCCGATATAAGCTTCCTAAGAAAGTGCTTTTCTTTAGATTTAAGAAAAACTAATAAAATATTAATGTTGTTGGTGGTTTTATATTGGTAAACTTGTAAATGGATGATAAAGTAGGAGAGATATTGAATAAATTAGAAAATAAAATAGAATTAATAAGAATTGATAAGTTAGAGTATAAACTTTCAATTTTTCAATTTATGGGTTAGTAAATTTGTAATGTAATGCAAAAATTGAAAATGAAAAGTTAGAAACATTAAAATAGAACTGCGGATTGAGTAAATTTTAACAAAATTATTAATTTATTGAATATTAATTTATTTAATGTACAACATACTCTTTGAATTGGGACCTGACAAGTCATGTCTTGTTAGTTTGTGATTGACACTCGCGATAGAATTAAGCAAATTCTTTGCAGATTCTACACACCAAACTATGGGCCATTTCGCAAAGTTGAACGTTTTACCACTCATACAACAAAGGTTGAAGTTACATGTAGTAACGAACCATAAAAGTAATACCACTAATTTATTAAAATACGACCCCTTGAGCTGACACGATTATTAATTAACTATGAGTACTCCATACAAATTTGACTAATATGACATTGTTCACTTTGTAACAAAGTTTGTTGGAACAAAGTTTGTACGGATTAAAAAATAAATCTAATACACCCTCATGATTGTGAGTTTCTGCAGACAGGCATGAGTTGCACTAAAACAAAGTATCTAAAGTCAAAATCATAAAACCACCCCCATACAAAGGCTTGTTACTACCAAACCCTCCATTACATAATTTGTTTGGATTTATACAAATTGGATGGTTATGAATCAAAGAACCAAACCAAATTCTTGAAGCTAGATCAACTTTTAATTTGTTGATAAATTGTACGTGTGGATAAGGTCACACATGGGATGTAGGACCCTCTCGCCCCCTTCCCTTGTTACCGAATACCATTATAATCGATATTTTTCCCTTACACGCACACTAACTAGCTTTAAAGTCTTAAAACACACATGAAATCTCAGAAACTTCATGTGGTGTTTGTATGTCAAGCTAGGAGTGGATGGGGCTCATTTCTTGAATAGACAACAGAGTAACGACACTAGCTAGTTTCTATCAATTGGGACATGCATCAGTATCTTTTATATCATACTCTTGCATGTGGTGGTGAGTAGTGAGTAACATCTCCATTCTACGTCCTTTTATGAATGGACTTAAAGCTAGTAGTTTATTTGTGTTGTGTGATGTATTGATGCACCAATTTTGACCAAACTTTCATTGTATACGTATGATGCATTTCATATATACTTTGGCACTCTCGTTCCATCCTCGGTGAGAAAGAAACTTTATATGATGATCTTCAGATGTACGTGTGAGTTTCTTTATAAAATAAAAAACTACTCCATCTTTTGAGTAAAAAAATGACCAACCATGAAGCCTGCAAGGTTGGCTCAGTTGGTTAAAGAGATGAGTTTTTTTTTTAGTCGTTAAAGATAGCGGATACATATAAATTTATGATACATAACCTAATTCAAAGTGACACACATCCAATTTAATGTGACTAGCTAGCTTGTATCTCCTTAAACTCAGATTCATTCCTTAAGAGTCCGTTTGGTTTGGTAGGAAATGGAAATGTTTTGCTAAAATTTTGGCACATTTCCTTGGTTGGTTTGCTGGAAATGTGCGAAAGCGGTCAGACCGATAATTCCTTGTTGTTAACCGGAAATGTAATTTTCACGAATTTGTTCTACAAAATAACAAACATTTCCTATTTCAAATTCTTGGGAGGGGACATGAAATCTATTGTGTAAATGTTTTCATATTTTTTCTTTTCCATTTTCCCCTCCAAATTACACATGATTTCTCCAAACTATCCTGAAATTGCCATCAAATTTACATATTATTTTCTCCACACTTCTTTTTATTTTATTCTTTTCTTCTTTTTATTCTTTTCTTCTTTTTATTATTTTTATTATTTATTTCTTTTTATTTTTCTCATCCCATCAAATTACATACAATTTTCTCCACACTTTTTTCTTTCCATTTTTCTTTTTATTCTTTTCTTCTTTTTATCCATCTCATATAGAATAGTTTTCACCACACTTATTTCTTTTCTTCTTTTTATTCATCTAATCTCATCAAATTACATACAGTTTTCTCCACACTTCTTTCTTTTATTCTTTTCTTCCGCTACTCTATTCTTTTCTTTTTTTTATTCATCTCATCTCATCTCATCACTGAGCTTTTGATTTATGCGGCACCATCACCGAGTTCATGGTTTCTACAGAGTCCTGCTTGAAATCGGAAGGGTTCTTTGTTATGGTGACGGAGGAGGGCGATTTCATGGATCATCGGTGAGGGTAGAGTCATCTATATGATCAAATGTTGAATGCATTAATTTTAGTCTTCCGACTAACCTCACTGGAAAATTCTAGACTTTGAGATCAATCTTTAGCGTCTTTCGACATTCTGTATTTCATTTCATTTGATAGTCGTTGAAATTTATTTCTTTTCACGTCCCATAAGATGATTCCAGATTTTGAGATCAATAATTTTCAATTCGAATATATTTTGTGTTATATATCCCATTCTAGAATTACAGTAGCTCCTCTATCAAAGCTTTGATATGTTTCCTTCTTCGTAGCTGTGCGATAATGATAATGATGACAATATTAATAACAATTATTAGATTATAATTAGCTTAATTAATTATCACTAATAATATCTTCAAATTAATCTTCTCGTGGACAGCTATTCATGTTGCTCATTATCGTTGATTAGTTTCAATTGCACTCATCTATTTTTTTAGATTATTTACGTTTGTTTCGTTGACTTTTTTTAGCCTCGTTTGACCTTTAATAAATCTTAAATTAAACCATAAAAATAAAATAGGACGAAGCGACTCCATTTAAGAAAAACACGAAGGAGGTATTATCGACAACATCAATTTATGAAAATTAAGAATTGCATAACCACACAAGGAAATGGAAATCTACAGGTCCAATAAACATTTTCTAGTCCATTATAGCAAATCAATCATGGAAAAGTCTTATATTTCCTATTTGTGGGTTAGAACCAGATTTCCTAAAAAATGCTGGTTTTATTTTTCCTAGTCCAAACCAAACTACCTCTAAATAAATACATGTAAATTACAACTTTAAGGAATGTGTAATGCACATTTTCGCCTGTGTTACACACTATATACATAACTAGGGCAAAAAAATTTAAAAAAAAGATCAAATCCATATCACATAAGAGTAAATGGAGTTTTTGTAATGTTTTATTTTTTAAAAGGAAATGGTCATTTATTATACTACTTAATTAACATCGTTAGATCCTGAGGGTCGAATGGATCGGTACACAACATTGTCTAAGTCTGAAATTAAAAGCTGAGAAAGCCACGCAAGGCAATTGTTCTGATCATAAATACTACTCATCTGTTTTTTTTGGATTCTATACGTATTCCATTTTTATCCGTTTCTTTGGATTCTATACGTTTCTATTTTTGGCAAATCATTATCTCACAACTTAATTGTGAGTCCTGCCACTAAATCAACACACTACAATCATTATATAAACCTCCTAAAACTCCGATCCAAAAGCAAACGTATAGAATCTAATGAGTTTATAAACTCATCCCTATTACATAAGTTAGGACCAGCTGTTGGAAGTTTGAAAATTCGTTGGCCTTTGATGCTCCATTTTTGCTTTCATTTTTTGCTAGTGTATCTGCTACTCCATTTCCTTCCCGATAGACAAAATTTACTTCCACCCTTTGTTCCTTGATGTGTTCAATTTCCGGTCCCGGATCAACGCCTTGTTCTGCCATGCTGCTGGACTCACCCTATTTAAACAATTGACGGCATAAATAGAATCAGATTGGATTGTAATGTTATCTAAGTTCAATTCTTGGCATGAAAATAAACCTGTTTTTATTGCTAAAAGCTCTGCTGTATTGTTTGTTGTTCTACCTATATAGACAGACATAGCTATGATGAGTTTTTGTAATGTTTGATGTATTTGAGAGGTTACTTCTATCAACAAACTACATACATACATTGAGAGATGAGCAGTTGAGCAGATTATGCACATATACAACTATAACTGCCCAATTAGAGGAGTTGCCATTTTAGTCCAAGACCCTAACGAGAAACCCAGACTCCAGACTCCAGCTATAGCCAAACACATACATGTACTGTTAATCTTGGAAACTATTCCCCCAGCCTGGAGTGAGGATACTGGCCGGATAACTGGAAATTAAACACCCAAAATATGAGCAATTAAATGCTAAAAGTCCAAAATATATTTGAAATTGTGATTTTCCGTTTGTTTTTTCAAATTCCAACTTCCAACTCATCTCAGTATGACCGCGACTTCTACAAAAATATTTAGAACCGAAAGCACTTTACTATTCATTCCAAAACCAAATAAGTACAATACGTCGATCTTAGGATCCAGACAGGGCCATATCAGGCCAAATCTCACTCGGCTAGTCTAACCAATTCCTCAGTCCTCACACAAACTCATCGATTAACCCAAATCAAAACAGTACTGGGCCAGTTTGTTGTCAACTAGGCTCCTTGTTTGTACAACATTGGGGTTACAATTTCTAGCCCTATATGCGGCCCAATGGCTTGACAACTAAACATCTTTGCACTCCGGGCATTCCCCACTCCATAAATTGTTTCTGCAAAAGCGATCTTCGTGCATGACACCCTTGCTTTACAACTTCTCCTAGCTGTGTTCCTCATCATCCATACCAGTTCATTACTCACATTTTTCCAGCGTGTGCTGTACTTTCATCCACCTTAGTACCTGTTCCCATATACGCCTTGTTTGTGGGAAGCACTCAGACAATTAAATGCTCCACACTCTCCTCTTTCCCGCATAAAACACAACATCCATATATCAGTTTAATTGCATACACATTTTTTGCATTCTATCCTTTGTCAGTATTCTATTCCAACAGAACCATCCATGTGGACATGCATGCCTCTCTGCAAAACATTCATATATACTTCTCTATTATCCATGATTTCTACAATTAATCAATCACCGATGATGTCTTACCTTATCTTAAACCCCCGCGCTTCACCATCAATATAAACAATTCGTTCCATGTGTTTTCTCCGATAAGCTCTTTTATGAATTCGAGGCATGAAAAACAATCCCGTAATGACAAAGTCTCGAATGGATTGAGAATCATGGTTTTTTCAACTAGTCACATTGTAAAAATATTCATAGTAATTAGTAAGTACACGACTCGCTAGTCGCTATTCCTATATATATTAACCCTATTAGAAATAAGAGAACGTTTCACAAGAGGGCAATAAATTAGCAAAAAATATCTCAAACAAGTCATTTTGTCCATTATTGCCATTTGCCAGATACCCATCTACTCTAGCATCAACAGACTCCATAAATGTCTCCAGCTTCTCTCCCTCTTCTTGAGCCTGCATTTCACATTTTATAATAACCAGAAACAAACTAATCAAATTAAGTTAAAAGGAAAACAAATGTGTAACTAACTATATACTCATGAATTGAGTATAATTAATCAGAAAACAATTAAAAAAAATTAATTAACCTTGTCAATAAAATCTCCAACGGAATCAGCTCTATCAGCAGTATCTTCAGCTAAGTCCTCAACATAATTCACAATGTCTTTGAGCCTTCCTTCTGGAAGATCATCTAAAATGTCCTCTGCCACTTTTTCTACTCTCTCTGCTACATCTTCCACTACATTTGCCACATCTTCTACTCTTTGTACTACCACATCTACTTGATCTTCATAAGAAAGACAAATAATTTCGACATGTTAATCAATCGGTTTGAAAGTACTATTCTTGTAACGTACAGTAATTGAGATCATGTTTCTACTTATATACGTACCCTTAAAAATCAACAATGGTCCAAATGTTTGCTTCAAATATGACATGATAGTTCCCATAATCGCTACGATAAGTTGATTTGTGCTGCACAAATTTTAGTGATAAATTCATCAAATCATATGCGATGTGATTATGTAACCAATAATAAAGTCAACTGTGTATAACAACCTAAATCTGTGTACATGACATGGAAAATCACCCTAGCTCGTGAATCTAACCCATGACCTCTTAGTCCTGGATGTCTCACTTAGACGACTAGACAAATAAAAGAAATTGCGAGTTTGAAATTTCAACTCACAAAGGATCATAAGACACTGGTGGTGATGACAATGGTGGTGCTTCTGCATCTGAATCTACACTGCCTGTTGCACGTACCTCGACATTCCTAAGAACAGAAATTCGATCATATTACTCGGATATATATATAACTTATGATTTTTAAAATGTCAATTTTAAGATCCATAGCATATGAAATGAAACATTATGATGAATTGATGATGATCATGAACTTACCTTTTGTTCCATTGTAATCTAAGACTCTGTGTCTGCAAATAAAGTTGCTCGTTCTGTTTTAAGACAAAAACAAAATTGGGCATAGGATTCGAACATAGGACTCGATGTGTAGTTGTTGTACGATGAGGCTTGAAATTGCAGTTCAAGGAAGAACTTGCCATTGCCATGACTCTGTCTGTATATTATTGTGACTGTGAAAGTGATCAAGTATATGAACAAAACAAAAGATGGATGGATATATAACTAACTTTAACTGGATGAGTTTATATTTTGTGATGAAGAAACTAATTAAGTTAAGCTTGATGAAGGAAAAGATATTTAGTTCAAGAAGCTAGTGATGTAATTTGGAGGTTAGGTGTGAAAGATGTTGGACCAGGTTGGCTGGTTCTGTATCTGTATTATTTACAGAAATGATTGGTTTTTTGTGAATTTATTGTGATAAATGGAACGCGTCAGGCAAAAATTATAATATTGCACAAGTTACATGTTTGTTGTTCTGTCAAAATCTTCATCTAGTATTATCTTCTCTAGACACAACAATGTATACGAGTGGAGTATATTTTATTTGGGTCAACAAGGAGGATATACTAGTAGTACATAAATAGAGTGGTTGGTTGTGAACATTTCTATCAAAAAGGAAAAAAAGAAAAAATAAAGGAAATCAGAAATTTGGATCTCGGTATAACTATTCATATTCCGGGAAAATATGATCAACCGCAGTGATCGAAATTCACCCTAAAGAATAATGGGTCCATTAACATTTTTACTTTAGAGAAATTCAAAGGGATGCCCATCTTAGTTTGTTAAATAGCTCTATTGAGAATACTAATGAAGAAGGTGTACGGCAATAGTGCCATGTCGATGGCAGCCTCCTCCATTAGGCTTTATATGCATAAATATTGATGGTTCATTTTTGCGACATAATGGTATAGCCGGAGCAGGTTCTATATTCCGTGATTGTCATGGACGGTTTGTAATGATTGTGGTTGCTACCCTAGGCAAAGGTAAAGTGAACCATAATTGTAAATTGTAATACCGGTCGCATCCTACATCGCTTAAGAGTAAGTGGAATAAAGTGTATATATGTTAGACCATCACTTTCAGATGTATGAGGCCTTTTGGGTGATTTCAAAAGTAAATCCATGCGGGCTCAGACCCAAATCGGACAATATCATACCAATGAGACGTGTGTGGGTTCTCTTAAGAGTGAGTGGAATAAAGCGTATATATGTTAGACTATTACTCTCACATGTATGAGGCCTTTTGGGTGAGGCCAAAAGTAAATCCGTGCGGACTCAGGCCCAAAGCGGACAATATCATACCAATGAGACATGTGTGGGTTCGCTTAAGAGTTAGTGGAATAAAGTGTATACTCCCTCCGTCCTAAAACAGTTGCATCGTTTTGACTTTTTACGGTCAACAGAATTGAAGTTTGACTACAAATTACTCTTAAACTATAATAGTAAAATATTTATTAAAATTATATTATGAAACTTTCCATCCTAAATTTTAATATGTAATTTTGTTAAATATTTACCATTATAGTTTAAGAGTAATTTGTAGTCAAACTTCAATTCTGTTGACCGCAAAAAGTCAAAAGGGTGCAACTGTTTTGGGACGGAGGAAGTATCTGTTAGACCATCACTCTCACATGTATGAAGCCTTTTGGGTGATTGCAAAAGTAAATCCGTGCAGGCTCAGACCCAATATCATACCAATGAGACGTGTGTGAGTTCTCTTAAGAGTGAGTTGAATAAATCGTATATATGTTAGACCATCACTCTCACATGTATGAGGCCTTTTGGGTGAGGCCAAAAGTAAATCCGTGCGGGCTCAGGCCCAAAGCGGACAATATCATACCAATGAGACGTGTGTGGGTTCGTTTAAGAGTCAGTGGAATAAAGTGTATATATGTTAGACCATCACTCTCACATGTATGAGGCCTTTTGGGTGATTGAAAAAGTAAATCCGTGCAGGCTCAGGCCCAAAGCGGACAATATCATACCAATGAGACGTGTGTGGGTTAGTCCGCAGTAACCTTACTGGCCCTTTGGGCTGGGTCTCGATCCATTAGTGGGTCGGGTTGTTACAATAACATTATCTGCATTACTATTATTATTCAAACTGATTTCAAATATCTCATTCATGTGGTAAACATGAAGTAGCTCCATGGCAGCACTCACACATGGTTGACGATATTGGGAACCTGCTGAATACTTTTGATGATGCCACCCTCCAGTTTATTTATAGAGAATGCAAAGAAAGGCTCTTCGGGAGAACTAGTACGATCACAGACTAACCTAGAACCTTTTGTTAATCAAGGTCTTCACTATTTTGTATGGTTTAGGATGTTGTGTAATACTAGTGTAGGAGTAGTTGTAATATTTATCGTTTAAAAAAAAAAACTATTTTGTATAGGGTGAATGTTTTGTATGTAATAAATGTCCTACTTGGTTATGTAATACTTCCTCCATTCCTTATCAAGTTTCCCATTTCATTTTGTTGACTTTTTCGAGACTTTGTTTGACTCCAAATTAATCCTAAATCACACCGGAAAAAAATATTTTGAACTTATATTATAAAAGTGAAAATCTTATATTTTCATAATATAACTTCAAATATTTTTTTTCCAATACGATTTATGATTAATTCGAAGTTAAACGGAGGCAAAAAATGGTCAACAAAATCAAATGTGAAGCTTGGATGAAGTATTAATTTGGAGGATGAGTAACGCACCATTAGGTACCGTAGAGGAAATGTATCAGTTGTATCAGATTCTAATATTTTATGAATGACTTATCACTATTTCAATTAAAAAAAAAAACATTAGTAAATGGTGTCAAATTAAAGCAGTGCCACCAAAAAATCCAGGTTTAGCACTATAGAGTGATATAATAATCTATTTGCGGGTCCATATCTTTTTAGGGACCTCTTAATGCTTCTAATAACAGAATAGATCCTATTAGATTATCAATTACATATTAGGACATGAATTTGACTTTTGGTGAATTAAGAAGAACTAAATTAATGTAGAAATTTTGGATTCTTCAAGAACCAAACAAGCCTTAGATTTAAAATAAATAAAAAAATTAAAAAACTAAAAAACGAATTAAAAAAAAAAGAAAGAAAAGTTGCTCTGACCGGAGCAGTAGCTTTGACTGCTCCGGTCAGAGCACAGCGGCTCCGATCGGAGCGTTTCTGCTTCGATCGAAGCTGCTCCGATCGGAGCAGTTAATGCTCCAATCGGAGCAACAACTGCTTCGATTGGAGCTGTCTGGGCGGAGTCAAGTTGACTCCGCCCTACCATGGCGGGGCTGAGCAGAGCTCAGCCCTTCTTGTTTAATTTTTTTTTCTTTCTTTTTTTAATTTCTTTTTTGTTTTATTAAAAAAAGTTAAAATACTTAGGACATGTTTGTTTTGAGTGAATGGCAATTCTGTAAATAGCTCTAATTCAACTTAAAATCCACATTTTGGCCTAATATGTAATTGTTGATCTAGTGGGACCTTTTTTGTTATTAGGTGTTCTAAGGGACCCCTAGAGTGATATAATCTCTTTGCAATAATTGAACTTATCCAACTTATACCTCTTTTTTTTTTTTTGAACCTCATTTTAAGAAGAGACTACTTTTTGAGTGTTTGCAACAGTAAGTTGTCATATTCTCTTAAATTGAGTTGGATAAGTTGAAACTATAGAAGTTGAGTTTACCTCCATTAAGCATATTCTACTTAAATTAAGTTGAATTTTAATTAGTTTTCTCCAAAATGTTGAGTTTGCAAACACTATTGTTACAAATTCTTTATATTTTAAGTAGTTTTTACAAACACCTACCAAATTCAAGTAATTTTATAATAAGTCAACTTTGCCCACTTACTTTACTCACTTCTAATTAAATTAATCCCCTTAAAATAAAATAAAACTATCACAAAAAACCTCTTATTTATTTTGAGCTTCCAGAGACGGGCCAAATCATATGATCGGTCAGTTCGGTAGAGAGGGCTTTGTCTACGTTTAAACTTTACAGTAGTAGTAGGGTAAAGCTTACAACATGGAAAAGTTGTACGAGACTCGCCAAGTCCATCAACTTTTGTTTTTCTCACTGGTACCTGCTTCGTGCCACTAATTCGGTGGAGCAATGCCGATCCCTGGTTGAGGGGCGGCTCTCTTAGCTTAGCAGTCTTTCTATATCCACATGGTTCTAATTTGAAACATTGTTTAACTATATTGAAGTGCCTTGCAACTTAAGCCAATATTCGTTGATAACAACATAAGTAGTCGAGTACGATAAAGAAAAAAAACTCCTTGGTTTTATCCACTGATGTGGCAGCGACGAACAGGTCCAGTTTCGTGGGAGCTTATTATGCAGTTTTGTTTTCTCCTTGGACTGTTCGATTTGTTCCGTTCATGTAAGCATGAGGGTTGCTTTCAAACGGGAACTGAACCGGTTTCAGACCAATTGAACACCAACCACGTGTTTATGACTAACGTTAGGTTTATACGTAACGTATTTATAAACATATTTAAATGATAAATCAAGTAAAAATCGCTAAGAATCATTACCAAAAATGAAAAGAAAAAAAAATCGCTAAGAATTGAGTAGTCTGTGCCGCATAAAGATTTATTTAACTTTATACACGGATAAAAAAGTAGTAGCTGCGATTACATATCCTTATGGTCCATGGACCTAATTACCTCTCTGTCTTAACTAACATCTACTAAAACGATACTCCACAAAGTAATTGTTTACATTAAACAGACTTTGCTTCAACTTCAATATCTGGCTTCTTATCATCATCATCATCGGCAAGTTTACTTTCAAGAAAGTCTTCTAGTTTGTCATCCAGACTATCCACAAAGGCCTCCAATTTGTCATCCATTTCCTGGACCTGCAATCACATTATAAATTCGTTTCAATAATTTCGATACTTTTATTAAAATTATGCCGAAACTTTAAGCCATGCATGCGACATTATACGTACCTTATCAATCATATCTCCAACCACATCAGCTCCTTCAGCTGTATTTTCGGCAATGTCCTCAACGTAATCCACGAAGTCTCTGAGTTTGCCTTGAGGAAGGTTCTCTAACATGTCGTCAGCCGCTTTATCTATTTCGCCTGCTATGTTTTCAACTGCGTTTACTACTACCTCTACTTGTTCTACCGCATCCTCTACTTTATCTGTACAATGGTTATACATTTGTCACTATTATTCTTCTACCTCCAAGGAGTGTCGCAAATATCCCATTTTCTACACTTCTTACAAAAAGTATCAGAAAAAAGGTATATTTGTGATTATCAGGCGGGGTGGATATGCATTATTTCCTATATACATGCGATAATACTATTAGTGACACTTACCCTTGAAGGCCACGAACGGTGCGAAATTGGTGGAAAAAATTTTCTTCGCACTTCCAACAATCTGTTCAACACTGCACGAACCCCACAAAATCATTAACTAGTTACATTAAGGCCATGACAAAATGAAAATTAAAAGTTGGTTAAATTTTAGTACTACAGTACTCACAAAGGATTATCATTATCATCCGATTCAGAAGTGTCAGGAGACTGTACTACGGAGGGAACATCTTCCGGTGGAACATCATTAGCATACACAACAACATTCCTGTAACACAAGAAACGTCACCATTACTAAACCGTTACAAATTCTATCGGTGTACATTTACAATGTCAGACCATTTTTGTCACGTAAGATAATTTGAAACGAACCTCTTGTTTTTGGTGGCACTGTTCCATTGCAATCCGGGTAATTGCCTCTGTCCTTGGTGCGTTAAGACTGCGAAAGTAGGTGTGGGATTGCGAGAGAGGGGCTTGGTGTGGGTGTAAGGAGTGAAGTTGCAAGAGATGGTGGAACTAGCCATTTCCAGATTAGGTAAAGATGGTGTTAATGGATGGATAATGAGGTTTTTTTTTTTCTTTCTGTTTATGTTTTAATTTGAAGAATTAAATTTGGTAATAGAATATATTCTTTTTTCCAATTTTTTTGAGGTTCAGGGAGGATTATTGATGGGTGGTCCGCTTGGGTATCTAACAATATATATATATATATATATAGGGACCAGTCCTGAGTCATGAGCTAGTCGAAATGGTTAGAAGTGGTGCGTTGGTTTCACATTAATTTAGGCACACGAATAATGTGGACTCGGTCACATGGTCTATGGTCCATCATCAAATGGACGTGTGGATTTTTCCACTACTCAAAGACAAAATTGATGTGCCTGGTTTATGAAAATGGAATGTAGTGAGAATTAATAAAAGTATACTTGAATAAATATAATCTGAAAGGTTGAAATAATAGTTATTGATATAACTTAGAGCATTCCTTATAATTTTGGGCTTAATTGTGACTTTAAACATATAAGCTCCAAAAATAGTTCCTCCCAATTGAATCCTCCAACAGTTTGGAGCTTAATTAGAGCTTATATGTGGATCCCATGTAACACATGTCACTCCTTCATTATATTTTCTAATAAAAAATATAATTAAACTATTAATTTTAAATGCTTTGGGGCTCAATTGAGGGCTACTAATAATTAGTAGCCCTTTTCCATGTGCTACTAAATAGTAGCCCCAAAAAAGCCCCATTTGAGGCATTTTTGGAATAAATTGGAGTTTTAAGCCTCAAAAGGCCTCCATAAGGAGTACTCTTACACTTTATTTGGAGGATAATTTCAATGAACCAATTGACGAATTTAAGAACCTAACCGTTATATATACATAATTTTGCATCTTAATTATTACTAGTATTAATTAATATTGTATAAGTCATAAATGTTGTGTATATTGTATTGTGCTTTAACATGCAAAAGATAAGAAACATAATTGATTTGATTGTAAAGATGAAAGGAAGATATGAATTATTTAGGCATTTGCTAGAAGAACGAAAGAGTGTGTTTAATTAGAAAGGGAAAGAACATGAAGCGGAAAGGAAAGGAAAAAGAAAGTCACCAAGTTTAATTGGAGAGATCACTGGACCATGAGCACAACATTGAAACTTATTATATTGTTATAAATGGAAGCAGAGGTTGTCCCAAGGGGTGCCAAAGGTGTATATATGTAATTTCGACCGTAATCCCGATTTCTGACTTCCCCCTGATTGGAAGTACTCAACCAGTTCTATTGGTTTCTATAGTGCGTATGAACATGCTATGCTATGTTATTATGTGTTCTTTGGGTACCAAAAAGCTAACTGTTTTCAATATGCACCCCACTCATTTGATTTTTTTAGCGGCCAATTTTTTTTAATAAAGACAGCATAAGAAATGTTCGGTTAAAAAAAATATAAAAATACAAAAAATAAAAATCGTAACACGGAAAAAACAAAAGGTGATGCAACACCAAAAACCGTAACCAAGGACTATAAGCTCAACCGAGGCACCCTGCTAATTGATAAGATGCTTGCTAGAATTACAAATTGGAGCACGATACTATACTACTCATTTGTTTTTTTAGATTGTTTACGTATTCCATTTTAGTCCATTTATTTATATTGTTTACGTTTCTTTTTTTGTCAAACTTTTATCTCACAACTTTACTGTGGTTCCTGCCACTAACTCAAACACCACACACATTATACCAACCTACTTAAAAGCCGTTCCAAAATCAAACGTAAACAATCTAAAAGAACGGATGAGTACAATTCATATAAAAAGTAAAAAGTACTGTAGTAGTGATTATATGGGCCGTGATTATATTAGTATACATAAAGTTGTGACCCTCCCACAAATGTAGGAAAAAGTCGTTTTCGAGAATGTATTGTCGCTGGTGTTTTTTTTAAAAGTTTTTCTTTTTAGTTTACAGAATTACAGTATATTCTGAAAAAAAAATCTCCTCTTAATTAGCTTCAGAAAGGTGTGTGTTAGTTATAACCTAGACGGACTATTATCTTGTTACATAAAATCGTAATCACAGAAAAATAAGAAAGAAGATAAATGATCATCGTGAGAAGAAGATGACAATTGACAACAACTTACGTGAAACACATGGAAGAAACATAGAGCCACTCAATTCAATTATTGATTGGGCCAATCCACATATCTAACCAGCCTGGTTGGCTGGCTGGTACCACTACTGAAACAATATTGATTATCACGTTTTCCATTCTCACCCACTTATCACTACCTTTTAACTTATGTAAGACTACTAGTACTAATCTTGTTAGGCAACTTGTTCCCTGACCCTTACTACATTCTACATATATGCCATTATTGTTTTCTTAGGGTGACTGGGTGAGCGTGGCTAGTGGTGTACGTCATGGACATGACTTATGATGACTCGGGAGTCCGAAGAATAAAAATTGTTAGTCGGGGCTTCTAGTTTCAGGAGCCGGTTGTTAGCGAATCGGAATTTGCAGGTGACAGGATTTGTACATCCTAAATTTCACAATTTGGGAAATTTTATTTTTGAAGATAATATGAAAATCCTTGTTTGGTTAGATTCTTTGGAAAGTTTGTTTGTTTTGCAAATACACGTGCAGGATTTGCAATTCTTTCAAGCGTAGATGGCGTTTGGTTTGATTTTGTGCTTTTCCATTCCGTTATTTTATTGTTCCATGAGAGAATTAACGAGAATAACAATGTCCATGACATGTGTGAGTCCAATAAGTATTAGACTGTAACTTTACTATATACTATGTGATATGGGGATAAGGGGATCTACCGCTCGAAGTATATTCCAGATAACCCTCGAAGGGAATCATACGGACTAGATAACCCTCGAACTTGGGAGATCGTCCCATCCTCGAAGTCTTGTATACCCGAAGAAGGAAAGATCATGGCAGAGATGGGACCCTCAACGTATCCTATATATATATGTGTCTCATTTATTGCGTACACACGATGTCTATACACACAAATATGCTTACTACAGTTCCGAACATTAAATTGGTATCAACCTAACTGAGGTAGGTTGATCCGTTTTCCCTTCCCTTCTTCTCCCCCATTGCAGGTACCCGGGTTCCTCATATACTACTAACTTATCCTACCGCTTCAAGGGATTGAGAGATGATGTTCTAAGACCCTAGAACGGTTTTGTCCTTAAACTTATTCAAATTATATTACCAAACACTCCAAAATAAAGAACAAATACTCGAACCGTAAGCCGTAAAAAAGGATAATATCACTATCATAATTTTATGTCGGCTTATTTTCATATGGATAAATTATATTCTAACGTCTTAAACCCATTAAACTCCCTAACTGTAGATAAAGAATCAATAATATGACAACTTTTGTATTGGTGCTCGGTAGATCCAACTAAAAAGAACCATAAATTGAAAACCAAACTGAAATGATGGTTTCAGATCTTACCCCGATGAAAGTTGATTCCCAAGGAACTCGGAAACACAGATCTAGTTCTCAGTATTCTAATTCTCGAATAGTAATCGGATGCTAGCTAGCTAAATCACGGTCAATGTCTGGAGAAATATCATGGAGGAACACCTATATCTCATTGTAGCATACGGAACCCACAAACACAATGAAGTGAAAGAGAAGTCACCTTAGGTGTCCCTATATAAAATTCGGAGGAAGGTTTGAGGAACATGCCCGAGTAAAAATTGAGGGAAAATGGCATGACTTGTCATACACAAATCAAGTGGCCCATATGTGTTGTTGTGTGGGAATATTAATGTTTTGTAGTGACGAGTGCAATGCAACAACAAAGAAACTGATTCATGGACATTTCAAACAAAGCTAGACTAGAAAGGTCGGAAATTAGAAACAGTGTCAAACACGGAGTATTTGTTGAATTTGAAAGTTGAATTAAACGAACTAAACATATAAAATATGTATTAATATTTTAATAGACTTTTGTTACGATAACAAACCACGTGAACTTGGTTGTCGTGTATTTGACTCACTAAATATGTATGCATCAATCATAATACATTTTTTATTTGTAATTTATCCCCACAATCCAACATAATGTTTTCACTTTTCAAAAACACTTCGAGGGTAAGTTGGGAAATATAGGTAGATAAAGGATCATGGCTGTGCTTCTGTTCATTCCCCGATTCATTTTTGTGACCACAAAGACATTTATGTGTTTTAGAAAAAATAAATAAAAAAATCATTTATTGCTGAAAGAAATATTTTTCCTTTCTTCAAATATTCCATTTTAAAATGAGATGGTGCCGGATATTACAAAAGTTCATTGATCTCATCTCATTGTTTCTTTAAATTTTAGTCCATTAACGTACGTCTAGACTTAACTTTTGGGCTCCTTTTTGTTTTAACAAAATTGTCTGATTTTCCGTTTTTTTTTTTCATTTATTCCTTATTTTTTCTCTCCGTCTAAAATTCAAACCACTCATCATATTCTCTTTCTAAATCTACATTGCTCGTCCTATTTTTTTTTTAGAATCTAAATATTACATGAGTCATACATCGTCAACTTATACATTATTCTATTATAGATAGAACCATTACAATTTCACAAGTACTACAAATCAACCATTACAAAGCTAGTAATAAACTAGAAATAATCATGCACTTGGCGAGAATTGAACCCATGACCTCCAGAGTCATGACAACTCAACCTAGCTAACCAATTGAGCTAGACCTCATTGGCTCGCTCGTCCTATCCCACATACCTTATTTTCCACAATTACTAATCAAACTTCAACACTTTTTTGCTCTTATCTTTCAACAAACAACGCTACTATTCACATTTTTTTAAACTTTCAACAAACAACAAACGAGGTTAGAGCCAAACATTCCGTAATTGTTCTTCTAACTAATCCAATGTTTCATCTTGTTTATAAAAATCTAACTTTTGTATATAGAATTGTAAAATGACAATTAAAAAAAAGTTAGTATTTAATCTTTCTATATGTAGAACATTTTTACATAGATATGATAAATACATACTTCGCATATAATTGTAATAGCATGCATCTTACATCAGTTAAGATTAAGTTGGACAAAGAAAGGGTACATAAGAAGTCATATATTCTCAATTGGTATGAAGACACCAAACATAGGGAGGTGGAGCAAGGTAGAATGTAATATCTCGCATTCCACGTTTGTAAAGATATAGAGCCTCAATTTGTATGATGAATGTATGATGAATTATGGGCTCAGTATCTGCACTGAACCAGAACAGATACTCATATTCTACAAATACGACATGTGTTGCCAATTCATAAAAATTAATGATTATAACTTTATACTATAATTTTTAAAATTGTTTCCTCTTATAGTTCTAACTTCTAAGTCTTATGCATTATGATTAATATGTGGTTAATATAATTTTTTAAAAAGTGGACTATTTAAAAGCGTGTAATTAGTATAATTTTTGGGGAGGGAGTACCTACACTACAACCACTACCAACCCACACAGCTCATAATAATCATATTGCTAGTATAAATTAAGAAGACCTGCATATATCCACATACAGAAACTTTGATAGTATCCTATTATTCCCACCTTCATTTTTATTTTATACATTCACTCACACATACAGACAAGCATTACAAGTGATTAGCTAGCTCCATGGCAAACTCCATTGTTGTTGGACAGAAGTTGACTGGCCTGGATATCATCAAGCCCTATCCAAGGTCTTCTCAAGCTACTGCTAATTTGCAGTGGAATCCCATCTCAAACTTGGCCATCTCCAAGTGCAAATTAAACCATGAAGCCAGTTTTTGGAGCAACAAATCAAGATTGCTTATAAATTGTACAAAAGCTAAAAGGTATGCTCTGTTTCTTCGCATTTATATATAGTAGCATATATAGTTATAACAAGTTTGTAAATTAACCTTTGTTTTTTGTGTATTTTAGGAACTCTTTGATAGCTTATGCTGGTAATGGACCTGAAGTTCCAATGCCTTCCACACCACCACCACCCCCAAAATCCATGTAAGTTCACATACTATACTATACTATACTATATAAGTATTTCAGAATGCTACAAAAATCCAATTTGTTTAGTTAATTTCTTAATTTTGATTACTTTTTGCAGCCAGGGTTGGTTCCTGGGAGTTTTGATGTCAGTGATTCTACCATTTTTTGGCAACAAATTGGGTCCATTGGGGGAACTCAAAGGTATGTTACAAATTACCACTAATTTGTGGTCAAAACATGTTTAAAAAGTCAACAAAGAAACCGTAAAACTATGTACTAGCTAGATGGATGAAGTACTAAACTAGCATGTTTTAAATGTGTAGGATAGAAATGATGTGTTCGTCGTTCTATTATCGTCATCTTCTGAAAAAGCATTAATTTCAGATCCGTTTACTTCAGTTCAAATCAGATAAATTCGATTTAAATTTGAAAAGTTACTTTTTATAAAGTCCAGGTCAAATTAGTTTATTTCAATTTTATTTAGATAAAGAGAACATACCCTTACATCTACACACTTCTTAAAGTAAGTTTTACATGTTTAATGTTTACACGGTTATTAAGTAATGTGTTGTATTATGTACGTGTTTGGTGCAGAAAGGCTATTCAAAACGGTACAGACGGTGGAAAATATAGCGGAGGCAGTGGAGAAAGTGGCGGAAGAAGTAGATAAGATTGCTGAAGACATTGCAGATGATCTTCCTGAAGGAAAACTCAAAGACCTTGTAGATTTAATTGAAGATGTTGCTGAGAAAACTTCCAAGACTGCCGATTCTCTTGATGATATTATTGACAAGGTATATTATTAATTCATTGCACTATTTTATCTTTTCATCGATCAATGTTTTCTCGTCTTGTTTGTATCTCACGAAAGACATACACCACTCAGATCTACCATATCACTACTTTGGCATAGTAAAATGGCTTAGTGATAAATAATATCCCACATCATTTGTTTATAATTAATTCATATTTATCGGATGAAATTAGCATCTTAATAATTAATGACTTTCAAAAATTAGAAACATTTTGCTGACTTTTTTTTCCGGTGCAAATGAAGTATGGAAGGGTAAATATGAGAAGATAGAAGTATAGAACAACTAAATTGAATTTTCCTCTGTTCAAAAGTTGACAATAATAATTCAAATTATGATATCAGCTTAGATGTCAAAGTCATGATTCATGAAATAAGTGCGCTAGTAGTATTATTTAAGACTGACTATGTACGTAATTAGTGGATCATGTGCTTTCTCCATCAAGGACCATATATATTTTGATGCATTTAATTTTATTATTTAAGAGTTTTATTGGGCAAGAGATAAATTGATAAATATTGGAATGTTTGATTTGATGCAGGTCCAAGAGGCAGATGAACATTTGGACGACATTGTTGAATCTATTATTAAGGGAGACAAAGACAAAGACGAAGACAGGGAAAATGAGGAGAAAGGTTCTAACAAGCCTAAAGATTAATGGCATCATCAGCATTCACTTTTTTCTTTTGGAAAATTTGCGGTTTCCTTCACATAGTTTATCGAGATAATTTTAGTCAAATAGTCTAGTAACAATTTTGTACATAGCTGAAATACTTTTTTCTTTGGAATCTTTTATTATAGTTACGATTTATATGACTATTAACGCCCAGCATTTCGAATCTTCGATGAGGAGAGAAAAATGAGCAAAAGCTAAGCTAAGTGCATGCCAAGTGTACATGTACATGTACACCTTTTAGAATTATACTCTGACTTGATTTACTCAATACTTAATGATTATCACCATTTTAAGTGGGTATCATAATGTATTAACTCATCGGGCTAACTCTTCAGCATCTAAAAGACACTTAATTGAATTTAAAAACTCTAACTAGTATAGCTTTGCTGGAGTTGTTAGAATTAAAACACCATGAAGCCAATAATAATTATGTTGTAGTTTGTGCACAAGGTAACCATTATGTTTAAAGTTTCATTTCCAAACTTATGATCTGTTGTATTTGTTGTGGGAAATAATTGATGCTAACGGATTGAGTGTAGAAAAAAAAATGGTACAAGTAATATCGAACAAAAATACGATGAGTAGCAAAAGTCGACAAGTTAATATCTTTTTCTAAAACTAAATTGCCTCGCTTAATGCTTATGATGTTTATCGGTTGTTGACAATCAATCTCCCATAACAAAACTACTCATAAGATACAAAACCTACTCGAGCCAATATTTTGTTTTGGCCATTTTCCCAAAATAACATTTATGTCGAAAACATCACTAAATTTTCACATTCCAACAAATGCTATTTTCGATTTTTTTTTTATTATTATTTTTTTTATTTTTTTTTGCATTTCAAAATTCATTCCTTGTTTCTTGTGAACTTTACCCCAGCAGGACACTCACCGACGTGGTCTAGTCGTTCATTCTATTTATGACTCTCAATCTACACATTATGTACGTTAATTACCTTTTCGCCTTACAGTAAATTTTAGCAATTAACATGTTACTGACATTTATTCATCGAGTAGAGATATACGTTTATAGAGATTGAATTTCTAACGTGTAGTGCCCATGATCGAGTTATCTAAAAGTTTGAAAGCTTACTTTACTTGGTTAACTAAAATTGTTTTCATGGTGCCCACCAAGCAATTATATTACTGGTGTCCCACCCGAAAAATGATGATAAAAATGTTTTCTAATTTCATCACTCTCTTCTCCGCTCACTCTTGGTACAAATTAAACCTAGCGCAAAAAAAAAAGGTGGAATAAGAGTGAAGAGGACCTCCTTCACCATATTGATGAAATTTGGTTCCTATTGGTTTTCGTTTTTTTTTTTGTTACACTTTAAATTGCTTGTCAATTGTCGTTGAGTGCTTTTAAGGTGGGGAATTAAGTTAGGTTTGGATAGTAGCTATTTTGTTGATCAAGAATGGTTTACTTGGCGTTTGATAGACCTATCGTTAAGCCTATATATATTGAGTCTTCCTTTCGGAACACGTATTGGCATATGGTGGAGGAGTGGTGGCCGGGAGGGCTCGGTGCCTCTTTACTTCTTTGTTGGTTTCCTCCTTTTGTTCATCCGTGTTTGGTCCTTGGGTCTTCACCTATCTCTGGTTTTGGTTAAAAGCTTGGCTTGAAGTATCATTGTTTTTGTGGTGAGACTTGAATTGGTCAAGTTTATATATCGGCTTATGTTGGGTTAGAAAGGTTGGATAGTGTAAGACTTTTTGATTTAGACGTTGTTTGTGGGGCTTCTGTTTGAGACTTTGAGGCACCCCGTTTGTTAGGGAGGTTGTCCTTTTTATTTTATATTGTAATATTCCCGAGTATTTCTTATACTCTTTTAATAAATTTTTAACCATCTTTTAAAAAAAGAAAAACAACGAAGAGATCCTTTAGAATTTGTGCACTACTGAAATGCTTTCTCAACTAACGACACCACAAACCCTATTATTCGATCATTTCTATGCTCTTTTAATTAATAAAATTATTTGTTGTTTAAAAATAAAAATTACACCCTATTTTACGTTCCTATCAAAATGGTATTTTTCCATTTTATTAGCCTTTTATTCTTCGATGTACGCAACTTAAATATGAGTCAATTACATTTAGGTGATGTTTTTACAACTTAATTACAATTTAATAACACTAAAAATCTTCTTTTCAAAAAAGTGACACTTCATATGGTATACCCAAAATAACCTTTTTTATATACATATGGTAAGTAAATTATGGTACCAAATTGATGGTGTACATGCGTTACTATTCCCTACTTAATTAAGTTTCATCATCATCTCTAATTTCACTTGTATGCTACTAATTTCCGTTCAAGTACCATCAATATTCCTACACATTTGATGTGTCACTTTTGGCGTGCTACATGAGTTAACAACATTAAATCTTATTTTATGAGAGTATGCCATGATATATGATATTATTATATTATATGTACGCGAAATTGCACAAAGTGACTTGGTGGAGTTGGGTATAATCAACATGCATGAACTGTGAAAAAGCTTATGCATGTGATGGTACATGATAAAAACAATATATATGGTACATGAAGGCAATTCATGCCGATTCAAAAAACATGAATGTAATCATGGTAATTAGTGTGGTTCATGAGAACTTGAAATGTACATGATCTTTATATGGTACATGAAACTTGAAAGATATACTGATTTTTTATATGATAAAACTTAAAAGATACATGATTCCATGTGGAATATGAAAACTTTTACTATGAAAAATATTTATGTGGTGCATGAGTTTTCAGAGCGAAATTTATCAATGTTTCTTGTGGTACGTGAGTGATTACGTTTGGTCCATCATTTTTCAAGAAAAGGTGCATAAAAATATTTCTATGTGGTACCTGAGTTATCAATCTTTCATGGATATATGATATCTGTGAGTACTCTCTTGCTACTGTTACTTTTGTAAGTTACATGATTATCAATCGAGGTACACGAATCATTAACAATAGCACATATGAACATATCTTGTAAACTACAATAAAATTTAACTTGTTGACAGGTATATAATTATGTAAAAATGAAAAAACTGCTGCATAGAGTGCTAAAAAATAATTTCTTTTGGTCGGTAAATGCTAATGGTAGATTTAGATTTTGCTGCAAAAAAATCCATCATTATGTTAATGATGAGATTGCTTGAAATAATTAAAATTAGACATTCTCAAGTTAAATCCATATAATTATGGAAGTCCCTAACAACTAAAATTATGGTATTCTCACATTATAAAATAAAATATAATATAAGTGGAATTAATAACAGGTGAGATGGTGAGCGTATGTTTAGTTCTGCCAATTTGAAGGAGTTTGTTACGGAATTTCCAATTAAATTTCGATATAGTTATTAAGGGTATTTTGGTCTTGAAAAAAGTACCTACTAGTAAATAAAATAAGAATTATGTGACTGAAAAGTAATTAAGATTGCTAAATTTCATTAATAATCTAAGAGAAAATAATGGCATCATTAATATGTTAATAATATAAAAAAGCATCACCAAAATGTAGTTTTCCGCTTAAATATTGTAATTTGAGCATTAGGATCTGATATTGTTGCCGCTGCTAAACAAATTAAATACTCGTACAGTATATGTTTCCGTATCTGTCATCTAGTCTTTCAAGTTGCGCGTGTAATTTCAATTTCAGACATAAAAAAATTAAAACAAATCAGTGCAAGTGTGTGATAACAAAATAGACAAACAAACAAACAAGATTTGAGTCATTTCCGCATGTAACATGACTATAGTATTAAACTATTAATAATCGTTCATTTAATAATGCGAGAAACGGTAGGTATCCTTGTTTTAATAAATTGAAGATATTCGAATCCTGCTCTCGAATCCCCCACCTACTACTTCCCTTAACCCAATAACAGTACCGTTGCACTTGCCATGTGCAATAAGAACGCATGATAGCTGCCTACACTACACACCCAAATTATTTATTCGGTTCATTTGTTATCGGTTTAAACTAAGTTTTGATTAAAGTTTAAAACTTTCTTTTTTCAACTAAAATAGTACTTCCTCCGTTCCTTATCAAGCTTCCCATTTGGTTTTGTTGATTTTTTTTTGCCTCCGTTTGACTCCGAATTAATCATAAATCGTATTGGAAAAAAAATATTTGAAGTTATATTATGAAAATATAAGATTTTCACTTTTATAATATAAGTTCAAAATATTTTTTTCCGGTGTGATTTAAGATTAATTTGGAGTCAAACAAAGTCTCGAAAAAGTCAACGAAATGAAATGAGAAGCTTGATAAGGAATGGAGGAAGTACAATAAATTCCTGATTTTAAGCCCTCTTCTTTTCGTCTCCAGTAATGTAAAGTGATTTGATTGGAATTGAACTTTTAAGTAGTGTAGAAAATAATTAAATTTGAACTGAACGAAATCGAATTTAACTAAAATCGGTGTTATTTGGAAATAAATAAGAACATTTTATTGGTTGGATTTTGTGAGTTGTCCATTTTACTGCCTCCTGAAATGATTATGCATCATGCACCTTAGCCACGTATTATGAGAACACTAGCTAATATTATTCTATATTAAAAAGATCTATGATTGCCGTAAAAATATTTTAGAAAAATACAAGTTTCATTCACACTCACATGGATGCCTACACATATAGTAATTACGATGTTTACATTACATTGATTAGTCACGTTATTAAGAACCATCTAAGTAGCTAGTAGGAGGAGTACTTATGTTATATCTAAACAATCAACTGTGGTTAGCAAAAGTGTGAACTTGAATTGATTAATCATCCATGATTAGTGATAGTGAGATAATCACACCAGCATTATCCCGAACCAAAAGTTGCTGCTTTGGAAAATATCTCCAGAGTCCAGCGAGGACATACGCATGCAGTAAATCAATGAAACGTGTACATCCATAGTTTCCACCTTTTTAGTTGTTTAATCGTATGAAAGGTGAAACTTCAACTTTGCTAGAACGTTCTTCCAAAGCATTTTTTTTTGTTTGAGATCTCTTCCAAGCATTTGATCACCACTTTTACCTACTTATCCCCTACTTATTGTCTATTGATCCCGTACCATAATATATCCGGTCAAATCTAATAATACAGCACATGTTTGTAATGGTAAGATTTGACGGAGGTAATTTACATACACACCCATCGGAGATCCATCATTTCACACAATATTAGAGAAAACATCAAATAAATTTTGTTGAGGGAACTTTTAGTTATGCATAGTCAAGTATCATGTTTCACCGTCCTGAATTCCTGATCCAATGAAGCCTATTTAATAGGTATGTGTACGCAGGGTAAGGAAATACAATGATTGAGTTCAATATTTGACGACTTTTTTTAAGCAAGTTAAATTTATCGACACGATATACTCTACGGTATTTGTAGGTTTAGTACAAGATAAGAGGGGCTATCCCAATCGAGTATGATCTCACTAATGTCAAAAGTAGATAAATATTCTATAAACTACACAAAATCTATAAACTACACTATTTTTGTAGGTTTATATAGTAGATGCTTATAAGTTAGGACTACAATCTATCTAAGCCATGAACAACAACTATACAATGATACTCCAACTAGCTAGTGTCCCACTAATAGCAGAGAGCTCTAGCCGCAACTCTCAATCAAGTGTTATCTATCACGATGTGTATACAAAGAGATCTCTACATTCGAAATATTTGACAACATAATTTAAATATAAAGTAGCTAGGAAACAAATTAATTTATATTTTTGCTTGTCAATTAAACGAATTTAATCTAACTTAGACCGCAAAAATCTCCAAGAAGGAACCTCTGAAAACTGAGAGCATCGAGCAGTTTGAGCGCTATATATACACAATTTAGATAAATTTAAATAGATCGTCCAGATCGTGACCAGTTCAAATTAGAAGATTAAAATCATTTTATCAACGATATGTGAGTATATTAATCAATTTTGCATCTTTGGAGAACTTGTGGTGATTAATTGCTGATCATCCTTAGGATCACAATGTAATGAAGTTGTTCAATTAGAGGCTGTATTGTAATTTACAGAACTTTGAGTGTGCACAAGTAGTTATAAGTCCAGATCGTTGGGTTGTTATGTAATTACTCCTTTCATATTGTAATGGTGTAGCAACTTTAGTTTGACTCCACGGTGCGACCCCACATGCACTGAGCATTAGGATTCATGCCATTTAATATCCCATTCTTATAAATTGGAGTGACTTTCTTGCTGACATCTCTTAACCATACATTCCATCAATCTCACTGTCACTGATCATATAGACTCCGATCCCTCGAACACTAAGGTACAATCTTCCATTGCTAGTGGTCTCAAAGTTATAAGCAAAAAAAGAAAAAAAAGTTATGGTGGTGAAAACTATTGCAGGGTACAACTCCATTAGCCTACTCAGTGTGATCCCTTCTTCTAGATGGGAAACTTCTTGCAGTTCAAGCTCAAACTTTATGATCTCAAAACATAAAAGTTATGTCTCTTTTGGTGCCAAGATTGCAAATAGCAACAAGAATACAAGGTTAGCAATTTATTTTGTGTAATTTTTCTCTCATCAAATATTCTTTCGGTTGTTGTGTTTAATAATTAGAATTCGAATTCAATGTCAAATTAATTTGGGTTTTATAATCCTTTAAATTTTTGCTCTCGGATTATGACTACATTATGGACACTTTTTTCTATGAATTAATGAAACATTTTTACATTTTAGGAAGTTGGTTGTGTATGCTAATAGTGTTCCCGGAGCACCTCCACCGACCGGATCAAACGCCAAGTAAGGGGGAGACTAATTAACATCTAAATGTTGTGAATATTCGCATTTTAGACCCTTTACTAATAAGATATTACACTGCAGGACTTGGATTCTTGGTTTGGTTATAACCTTCGTCCTACCATTTTTCAGCAACAAATGGGGACCCTTATGGGTACTCAAAAGTAAGAGTTTGAGTCTTTTCTTTTTTTGATCTGTTTTGAATAAAATGTTCATGTTTGCAAAATGAGAGAGAGAAAATAAAATTATTTTTGAACTTCAGGATACTCTTGCACGCTTAAAACACTTTCACTAAAAAGTGGTGACTGTGGACTGACCGTATGTTTGTATGAAATTTGTGCCCTTAATGCCAGTCCTGTTAGAACCGTGCATGTAATGTAAACATTGTTATCGATAATATGATAGAGTATGATATTAGTGATAATTTTAAATATTATAACTACTCTTACACTATCCGTCAGGGATTGAATTAATCGTGCATTTCTGCTTCACCCCTCCAACTTACTTCCACCGCACCACCTAAGTATAACTCCCTAGCTACTTCTTCAAAATAAATAAAATAAAATAAAATAGGTGTGCATTGGTTTGTTCCACTCCTAGCTTAGCCTCTCTAAGTATACTTGTACGGTACAACATGTACATGATCCTTATGGAACAAACAATTGTGGTGTACCAATTTAAATTGTCCAGAATCACTCACCTTAACCTGTGGCAGTGATCATAAAATCATAAATTTCCTATGGATTTTATTGTCATGGCCTCATAGCTAGGAATGACATGCCTTGTATCTTAAGAACATATGCCCGCCTTCTAGTGTGACCTAGTTAGTTCATTTGAAATCAATTCTTTTACGTCTAAATCATTTAATGATAGTCCCATATACGTGATTCGAAAGTGTGACATTGTTAATTTCAAATAAATTCGTGCATGTGTGAATCATATGATGAGAGTCTCATACACGCGATTCATAGTTTGAAGTTCATGGAGTACTTGCGTGTTCGGTGAATTAAACCGACTTCAAGATAAAGTTAATGAATTTAATTTTAATGATATTAATAAAATATGAACCATGAAAATTAATAAAATTCTCCATGATCGTGACCAAATGCAGATAGGATTGACGGAGCAGTACAATTAGTTGAAAATTTAGCAGAGAGAGTGGAGGACATAGCCGAGGGAGTGGACAAGGTCGTGGAAGACATTGCCGATGATCTTCCGGATGGAAAACTTAAGACTCTCTTGGGTGTAGTAGAAGATGCGGCTGAAAAAACAGTTAAGGCTGCTGATGCATTGGATGACGCGATCGACAAGGTACACATTTATATATATAAAGACAAACTATATTAGACGATGTAACAGTCAGGCACATATTTGGTGAAACTCTTGGAAAAAAAAAGAAAACATGTTTATAATGTAATTCCTCATATACTTGGGGTGTTTATGTATGTAATGAAGTTTTTATTAATGTGCGACGTAAAATGGCGTATTGGCAGGTCCAGGAAGCAGAGGAGTCATTATTGGAATCTCTTGAAAAAGAGACGAAACATTCTTCCACTGGAACGAAAGATGAGTCATCATCAGTTGAAGCTCTTGGCACTGAAGCAGAAAAGTCTTCTATGCAAACAAAGTAATCGGCATTTGTTGATGATGAACAATTAAATATTGGGGCTGGAAAAAAAAAAAAAGAGTTACAGTGGAACCAAAGTCTGATCGATATATATGTATGTAAATTAAGAGTTTAATAAGTTGTTGTCCATGTACCAATATTAATTTGTCTAGTAGTAAGAGTGTAAGTTTCCTATAGTTGCCAATATTTAGCATTTAGCATATGTAGTTATATTTATCCTGCGTGGGTTAAACATTAAACATGGTATATGATTTAATTGCAAGTAAACCACATTGAATTGAATAGACCAACGGAGTAAGTAACTTGAATTCAATTGAACAAGGTTTTAGGTTCAAGTAGGTTTTAGGTTCAAGTATTGTGGATGTAAAAAATGCCGTTGGGAGATTCACCCCCTAAAAAAGAATCAGAAAGTGGTCGGCTGTTTTAGTATACCAGTACAATAGAAAAAAAAAAAATCCACATATTGAACGGGGCATAGGGTTCGCAAGAAAATCATACATTTATTTATATTTGATATTGTAAACTTTGAAGTTATTTTTACAGACTAGTCCTCTGTAAACAAACTAATGTTTGAGTTTTAAATTTGACCAAATTTAGGAGTAGTTGTAATATTTGCCGTTTCAGAAAAAAAATTTAATCCGTGCGGAGACATAAGACGGTTTAAGTGTGGAAATATAAGGTGGTTTCGAATGTTGTATAGCAATAGTATAAGAGTAATTGTAATATTTGTCGTTAAAAAAATATATTTGACCAGATTTGCATTTCCGCGTGAAGTGAACTTTATTGAATGTTACACTCTCTCTATCTATGTAGTAGACGTGAAGCATATGTTTTCTTTGGATAATATAATTCTTTGAAATTCAGTTTTCAATCGAGTATATATGATTGTCGTTGAAATAAAAAATAGTCGTTCAATTATCGAATCGAGAATAAGTAGTGAGCTAGCCTAGAATTATAAAGAAAGAGAGATTGATTAAGTAATTAACAGAGGCAGCTGCTAATTAGTTTGTCACGTCACGTGTTGAATTCGTTTAGCACCATTCATTCATCATTATCAAGCTGCTGTAAATCTGCAGCCATACATACTTTTTTTTGCTCCAATTTTAATATAATTCTCCTTCCATTTTTCTCTCTGCTAAATCGTTAAATCCATCGCCGTATCGAATCTTTCCTTCTCTCTGATTAACCTCCGGCGGCGACACTACCTTCCGGCGTAACACACCCACCCTAATTACCACTTTCCGTTTTTAAAATTACGGTATTTTACTCTCTTTGTGTATGTGTATATGACTACTACTGTTGTGGGTTTTGCTACAAGTCTTTATAACAATCAATACTTGGTGAAAAAAGAAACCTTTTTGATGTGATTCTTGGGACCCCTTTTAGTTTCTTTTCTTATTTCTTTATTATTACTATGATACTTCATTAGTTATACAACTGAAAAAGACTCTTGCTTTGTGCTGATGAATTGTTAGTTCACCTAGTGGAGTGCATAAATACTTACTCCTGTTTCTGTTTCTGTTTCTGTTTCTATTTCCTTGTAGTAGTTGTTAAAATGAGTTAACTTTGGCTGAGTTCACTTCTATTGGCATTGTGTGATCATCCAAGATTTCTAATTCTCATTATCAATATTTAATTCTTCAACCGGCATGCCATGACATATGAGCTCAGCTGACCTGTTTACTAATGCCTGGATCATGTCTTTATCTGTGGACTTCCTGCTTTTTAATAATGGATTAGGTTCATTTAAATTCCTGTTTGGTTGCATCATATTCATCATTAATTATTTCATTTTGAATTCTGTTAAAATAGCTTGTCCGTTTCGCATTCTGCTAAAACCTCAATGTGTTTTGTCTTAGTAACTAGTTTGTCTGAATATTTCCCAGGGTTCTAGTTGACTATCATGGATAATGAGACTCATGAATCACAGACTAGAAGAAGTGGTTCCTTTGGTCGATTGAGTAGCGCAGGTTCTTCAAGGAGGCGCTCCATGCGTTCATCATTGTATTCTTTGCCCCACGAAGACGATGCTAGTGACAGTGAGACTGTCTCAGAGGCAGGGGATATTGGGGCTCGGGTTGTTAGCAGTAAAAGGTACAGCGCGAGTGGGAAGATTCACTTTTTGTTTGACGACCCTGAAAACGGAGCTGGGGTTCATTTTCAAGAGGATGGTACTCCATTGGAAAACATACCTCCCCTTTCTACTGATGCCATTATTCAGCCTGGTGAAGGAAAGAAAGTAAGTTGTTCATCGTTGTGTTGACACGTTCTTAGCTGACTAAATTTTTTGTTTAAAAAAAAAAAGCTGACTAAATTTTCTAAGAAATGTTAACTGGTTTTGTATCTTTTATATCAATTGTTTTCTTTACAGGATGATGCAGAAGCACCTTGGATTGTGGATCATATTACATACCTCCTTTGTCTTGCTATATTTGGAATTCTGGGGGTAATTTGCTGACCCTCCTTATATGCATGTTCTGTTCTGTAATCGGTTATTCAATCTTTATTACTGCATATCGATACTGCAAGACTGCAAAGTCTTCATTTTACTGATATTGGCGATGTAATTTGATATCTCTATGTGTTTATTTAGCACAGCCTATTGGAAATTGTCCTCTTCTAGCCTGACTACTTATGTTTTGTGATAATTTATTTTGGGGCATGTCAAGCAAGGAAATAGTACTTGCAGAAATTCTTGTAAAATGCCTTATGATATTGATACGTACAGTGTTAATTAGTATCCATGGAAGATCCACCAAAAACTTCACAGTGAAGGCATCAATGCTTATCATGTAGGAAATCATGCAGTCTGAGAGAAAATGAAATCCAGAAAAAACTATCATGTTAACTAGATCATTTTATGTAGTATGAATCTATTACAGCAATGATATCTTTCTCCTTGCAATATTACCCAGGTTGTGGCGAGGTTTTACCTCCAAAGACTCTTTGGACCTGAGGTGATTGGTGCAACTGGTGATGGAAACTACATGTACCTTGATCTTCCTTCAAACATGGTTACTCTCTTCCCCTCTTCTCTCTTCTCTTGCTCTCTGCCTCTCTGCCTCTCTGCCAGACACACACACGCAAGCAGGCACGTGCACAGCACAGCACAGCACAGCACACTTATAGTATCTTCTTTCCATTTTGCATTATATATACACACCTCATCGAGAAATTATCTACAGAGAACACTCAGATGTGGACATAGATATTAGATCGAAAATGGCTTGACCTTGTTACGACGATATTGAATGAAATATGCAACTCATATTGCTGATTTAATTATTGGTAAACTGCTTGTGGAAATAAGATCATGTACTTCATCATTGTGTTGAAATTGATTTTCCGAAGGATTCAGTATCAGCATAATTTGTCAGACCTTCATCTCATGATGATATATCAATTATTATGTCATCCAACTGAATCTGCCTTCTTTTTCTATGTCAATTCCTCTGGTTTTTATTGGTTTTGTTTTTTAACTTGTATGATGTTTCAGATCGGTTCGTTCTTGATGGGGTGGTTTGGCATTGTGTTTAAAGGAGACATTTCAAAAATCTCAGATCAACTTGCTGTCGGGTTGTCAACTGGATTTCTAGGAAGCCTCACGACTTTTAGCGGGTGGAATCAAAAGATTCTTGAACTTTGTGTTAGAGGCCAATGGGTATTTGCTGTCCTTGCTTTTATAATAGGTAAAAATATATGCATTAAAATTTAGAGGTGGACTTTGTTTGTGCTTGTTGCTATTGAAATATCATATTCTCTCTTTTCTTTTCTTTTTTCTCTGATGTTTTTGTTTTTTTTAACTAAACAGGCTTGCTCCTTGCTTCCAAGTCAATACAACTTGGGATTCTGACAGCCAAAGGGTTCAATCTGTTTCTTGAAAGATCCAATATAAGATCCCGCTTTTGCTGTCCTAGTCGTGTTCAAGCTTGTATCTCCAGGAAGAATCATTGTCTCCCAATGTTTATGATGATGCTATTTCTAGTGCTAGGCATTCTATGGGCTACATTTATCGGTTTGGAGACAAAAAAATTCAAAACTGGTGGAAGAGAGGCTGAGCTGTACTTAGCTCTTTTGGTTGGACCGTTTGGTGTCTGGCTCAGGTGGTACTTAGCTTGTTTCAATGGGCGTGGCTTAGGTAAGGACAAGAAGCTAAAATGGATTCCTTTTGGGACTCTTGCTGCCAATGTTCTTGCAGCTTGTGTAATGGCTGCACTTGCCATTCTGAAGAAATCGGTAAGGATAAGTTAGGATCTTTATTCTTTGACAGTATTCTTTTCATGAACCTTTGTTTAATGTTAGTCGGTTATTTACCAATCAGGTGAACACTAGGACCTGTGATACTGTCGCAAATGGAATCCAATTAGGCCTTCTTGGCTGTCTGAGTACAGTGTCAACCTTCATGGCCGAGTTTCATGCAATGGAAGTAAGCAAGCGTGCAAGGAGATCATATGCGTATGCAGCAATTACATTTTTCATCTCATTTGTCTTGGGAACTCTCATATACTCTGTGCCCTTCTGGGTCAGGGGATACAAAATGTAACATGTCATGTAATAAGCATTCCGTCATTAGTTTCATATGGCACACATATTGGCATACTCGACCAGGCTGTACGTTAACCATTTTTGCAATTACTGGAAAGGAAGGAGAAGATTATAATCTCAGTTTCTCTAGAACAGAAAATCTGAACCAATTGTAAATTAAGAAACAGAGTTCATAGGATAGATAGTAATAATTGTATAGATGTAAGAACTAATTGTTTATCTATTCAGCAATGATATTTATTTATTGTCCATTACATACTGAGTTTTGTTCAATATCTTTACCATTTTACTTTGTTTGGTTTTCAGTTGTTATGGAAGCAGAAACAACTTAACAAAGAGTTAAGTGACTAAATTTATATGAAATATGAAATACAGATCATAGTTTTATTGCAGGCAAACAGTAAATTCTGACAGTAAAGGGCAGATCCATCCAGTTTGATGAGTTCATCACTGAGGAAGCTTATTAAGCTTACAGTAGACATAGTCCTTGTACTTCTTGGTTTTGTACTTTGATAAGGTTTCACCACTAACAAGTTTAGGAATCGGTCCAATTTCAAACTCTGGTGGTGGCTCCACAAACACTGGCCAGGACATTCTGGTCTTGTCCTTGTTCACTGTTGTCCTGTGGTATACAGCCTTGTACTTCCCATTGCTCAGTATCTATCAGTTAGAAAGATATAATTCAATAAGAAGATTAAAAAAATAAAAAAGATAGAATGTTGGTAAATATGAATTCTTTTACCTCCAATTGATCACCAATGTGTATGATGAGAGCATTAGGAATGTACTTGACATGATACCAGTGATTGTCTCTAAACACTTGCAGCCCTTGCACCTCATTTGGCACCAGAATAGTGAGAATGGACATGTCTGTGTGTGCCACTACCCCTAGGGCCAGATCGGGGCGGGACACAGTGGATAGTAGTTGATCTTCATTAGAAATATGGCGTCATCGCCGCCCATAGATGCCTTGATTTCGTGCCCTTCGAGTCCTAGCCCTATCGATAACAACTTAAACAACTTGTCTGATACTTCTCGGATCTTACACGCATACTCCTCATTTACTTCTCTATTAAAAAAGTCAGATTCATGAGCAAAGGAGTAGGAAAAATTTGAATCTGAATAAGGAGATTTAGGGAGTAAAATACTTAACAGACCAGGTCTATGTTCAATTTTTCATACACACAGTGTTTAGAATTATGAAAAACTTATTATATGATAATAAAATGGTGAAAAACTGACCTGTAAGATGGTGGATTACTAGGCCAAAACTTGTAGTTAACTGCACAAGGTGGCCATAACTTATGAAACAAATGATCAACCCAACCTTTCTTGCCTTCAACTTCTTTCTGCAAACTAGTCCCATACCCTTGCATTCCAGTCTCTTTTGTCTTAGCAATCAACTCTTTCTCCTCAACAGGCAACTCAAAAAACTCTCTACCAACTTCCTGCAGCTTGGGTATCAACTCACTTGAAATCCCATGGTTCACAACTTGAAAAATACCCCAATCCTGACGCGCCTCTGATATCAAACCAACGAGCCACGTCGTCACCAAGATTTATAACCGGCACCTCAAGAACCACCCCATGTAATGTTGTCGCGGCTGGCTGCTCGTTTTCAGACAAGATATAAGCAGATGGGATTGTGTTCACTTCCTTAGATAAGGAAGCAATGGACTGAACTCTCTCTACTTCCATTGTTTCTCTCTCTAATTAATTTTCAGTGTCATTTTTTCCCCAGTGGTCATGGTTTCATATGTACTACTGTACTAATATAGCTAGGTAGGTGATATTTCAATTACAATTGGCAGGTAGGGTCTGTGGTGATAGAAAGTTCATCACTCTTTCTCTTTGTATGGTTCTCTATTTTCTTGGTCATGTAAATGTAGCTCTCCTCAACTTTAGCTTATCTTTGTTTGTTATGTAAAGTTTCGTCACCCATCAACATAATAGAGTAGGTTGTTTTGGTATGCTTTCTGTAGCATGTTTTCACCATGGCAGCTCTAATGATGGACTCTGTCATTCTGTTTCCCCTTCAATGTGCAGAGAGGATTCTGGGATTATGAAAATGAATGAATAAATGGATGGTCAAGAACGTGTATGAATAATATACATGTGATCATGTGAACAAATTTCCAAGAAGCACGGAAGGTGTGGGATGCCAACTTATCTCTTTATTATAAGAATGCAACAACATAGCATCTTCTGGAAAAAAGAGGGTATGGTATTATTTTTTATTTTTTTAAAGAAGAAACTTGACTTTCATTCCGATTCCTAGACATCAATCAGGAGGTTCAACATTACAATATGTTCTTACAATAAAAATTTTTGAACTGAACATTAAAGAGAGCCAATTTGTTTTGTTCTTCGGTAATAACACAGAAGCCATGCCGCTAGAACAAGGCACTGCCCCCCCACCAAAATTGCCGAAAAAATGGAACCTAGTTCACACTGTCATGTCCATTTCATCAAAGCTTAATGGTGCTTCAATTAACAAAGGCAAGTTGGCAACCATAGTTCAGAACCAGGACTTAGTGGAGCTACAGAGGTACGGGGGTGTCAGAGCCATAGCTAAGTTCCTCAAAACCGACACAGAGGTTGGAATCAAAGGTGGCGAGGATGATTTGAGCAACAGGCGCATGACATTTGGCTCCAATGCTTCCGACCAGCCAAACAGGAAAGGACTTACGGGTTCACTGGTGGTGGCTTTCACCAGCACCCTAAATGTCTTCCTTCTGATCTATGCCATTGTGTGTCTTGTCTTTGCTGTCATAGAATATGGTATCAAAGATTGCTGGAATCAGGGTGGTGGTGTTTTGATTGCTGTGCTGCTAAGGGTGATTGGATCTGCCTTGGTCAGTTTTATCCAAGAAAGGAAATTCATGGTCGAGTTGTCAAAAAGAATAAAGGGCAAAATGATCCTTGTAAGGAGGTGTGGTGAGTTGCAGAAAGTTCCTTCATGTGATGTAGTTGTTGGAGATGTAGTAGTTCTGAGATCTGGAGATGAGGTCCCAGCTGATGGACTTTTTATTGCTGGCTATATGTTGAAAGTAGATGAATCGAGGATTGCGGGAAAGGGTGACCATGTTGCTGTAAACTCCACACACAATCCGTATTTGTTCTCCGGCTCAAATGTGCTGTATGGAGATGCAACAATGCTAGTCACATCAGTGAAAAGGGGTGCAGAGGCTCCCATGGCAACTGAGCAAAGCCCACTGCAAGAGCGAGCTGGGAAACTCACTTCTGTCATGGGTAAGGTAGGTATTCCAGTGTCTATTCTAGTCTTTGTTGGGATGCTATATCACTACATACTAGACATAAAAGATAAACACCACAACTGGAATGTACTGGATATAGTAAGTATGATCAACTATTTGTTAAAAATACTTACTACAACTGGTAGCACTTTGCTTGTGGTGGTTCCTAAAGGCATTGGTTCAGCAATCAACATAATGTATGGACATGTAAAGCGTCGTATGAGGGCTGATCAGGTCATGGTGCAGAAGCTTTGGGCTTGTGACACAATGGGCTCAGCAACAGTTATCTGCACAAACATGATTGGCACTTTGACTTTAAATAGGATGGAAGTTACCAAGTTCTGGATAGGTAGCAACGAAATGACACATAATGACAACGACTGCATCTCTGAAATTCTTCTTGGGCTACTCTATGAAGGCGTTATGTTCAACACTACACGTACATCATATGATCATCATAGTCCAACAGATGATGCAATATTGTCATGGGCTGCCAGAAAATTGGATTTCCAAAATATAAAAAATCTGAAGCAGAATTATTATAGGTTAGACGTCAAAACTTTCAGTTCGCACAGGAAACAAAGTGGAGTGCTGATTAGGAGCCAGACTGATAATTCCAATCGTGCGCACTGGAAGGGAGCTGCAGAGATGGTTCTAGCAATGTGTACAACTTATTACGAAGCTACAGGAGAATTGAAGAGCCTGAATGGAAGAGAAAGATCCCAGTTTCTGGACATCATCCAAGGAATGGCATCAAGCAGCCTTCACTGCATTGCATTTGCTTACAAGGAAACAGAGCCGGGTGACGAGTCCTCCTTATTGAATGAAGTAGATCTAACATTACTTGGGATCATTGGAATGAAGGACCCTTGCAGACCTGGTGCAAAAGAAGCAATAGAGTCTTGCAGAGCTGCTGGTGTTGACATCAAGTTGGTCACAGGTGATCATTTATTCACGGCCAAGGCCATTGCCACAAAGTGCGGAATACTGGAGGACAATCAACATGTTTTGGTCGGGGAAGTAATCCAAGGCATTGAGTTCCGTGGTTACTCTCAACAAGAACGACTAGAGAAGATTGATAAGATTCGTATTGTGGCAAGAGCAACTCCAGAAGACAAGCAATTAATGGTACGATGCCTGAAACAGAAACACCATGTGGTGGCTGTAATAGGAGATGGATGCTGTGACAGTATTCTTGCACCCAAAGAAGAAGCTGATGTGGTACTTTCATTGGGAGATGCGGTAGGAGGGGAACAAAACTCAGACATTCTAATGTTACACCAAGATCTCATTCCTGTAACAAAAGTTGTGCAATGGGGGAGATGCACTTTGAGCTACCTGCAAAAATTCCTTCAGATCCAACTCACGCTTAATGTAGCACTTGCTGTCAACAGCTTGATTAATGCCTTTTCAGCACACAATCAAGATGAGCTGACAATATTTCAGCTGTTTTGGATGAATTTTGCTACAGTACAGCTAGGTCAATGGGCTCTGGCGAAGATGAAACTTACTCAAGAGGTTATGCACAATCCTCCTGTTCCACACACCGAACCTCTGGTGACAAATATTATGTTGAGAAACATTTTGCCACAGGCCATTTACCAAATAGCTGTGCACATAGCCATACAACTCAGCGGAATGTCAATTCTTGGTGGTGTGGATGACAAAGTAAGGAACACACTCGATTTCAATACTACCGTGCTTTGCCAAATTTTCAATCTATTTAATTCCAGGCACATGGAGGAAAAGAATGTCTTTCGAGGGATTCACAAAAGTAGATCATTTCTCATTCCTGTTGGGATAACAATCATCCTGCAGTTTGTGGTGGTACAGTTTCTAGGAAAAGTTGCTAATACCAAAAAGTTGAATTTGGTGCAATGGGGAATAAGCTTTGCAATTGCATTAATCACATTGCCAATCTGTTGGATAGTCAAGTTTATTCCTGTTCCAGGGAAACCATTTGTCAATTGCTTCTCTTGCGTTCAAGCTCTACCCACTCCCTCAGAAAACATGGTCTCTGTTGCTGAATGTTTGGATGCTGTTCTACCTGTTGAGGTAGATATTCATAAAATTGATGATCAGGACCAAGAGTCTAACAGGCCCAATGGCGACAACTCGGGCACTGTCTCCACATGAACAGAGCAGAACGACATGTTGGTTAAACATTGATATTTGAAATAAAAATATTACTTTTGAGGCTTTGAGCAACATTTTATGTTCCAATTCAATGTTATTTTTGTTGCTGCTTGCTCTTGTTACGTGTTTTTATGTTACTACTTATTTTCGAGGTGTTTGGTCATGGTATTTACTATTTAGAGAAATGTTGTTTAGAAGCATGTTCCTTAGAGGATTGTTTTAGAAGCCTGGTCTTGTTACATGTGTTGTACATTGCATTAATTTTAACGTTGTTTACTTGCGCGCGCGCTCACACACACACACACGAGATTGAGTAACACGCGTAGCGTGTTATTGCGTGGTATATATATTGATGTATTCTCTTTACTTAACTCTGTCTTCAATTTATAATTTAGCTTATGCCTGTACTGCTCACTGCTGCTTTGACTACTCAATCCTCCACAAAGGTCCATTCTTTTCTACTATCATTTGCTTTCTTGCTTACTCTACCTGTTATTTATCAACTCTGTTGTTACACAATCCTCCACAAAGGTCCATATCTATAGTGTGTTTTTGTTACCATGTCCCCGCGGTTTTTTTTTTTTTTTTTTTTTTTTTTCAAATTTTGGAATTTCGGGGAGCGTATTTACTTGCAGGGTAAAATACCCAACATAAACAGCAATACAATGAAGCATATATAGATCAATCCGATGTGTGTAGTAGACATTGCTAAATCATTAGTACTCACTTTTCAGTAATATATAAAATACAGATCATAGTTTTATTGCAGGCAAACAGTAAATTCTGACAGTAAAGGGCAGATCCATCCAGTTTGATGAGTTCATCACTGAGGAAGCTTATTAAGCTTACAGTAGACATAGTCCTTGTACTTCTTGGTTTTGTACTTTGATAAGGTTTCACCACTAACAAGTTTAGGAATTGGTCCAATTTCAAACTCTGGTGGTGGCTCCACAAACACTGGCCAGGACATTCTGGTCTTGTCCTTGTTCACTGTTGTCCTGTGGTATACAGCCTTGTACTTCCCATTGCTTAGTATCTATCAGTTAGAAAGATATAATTCAATAAGAAGATTAAAAAAATAAAAAATAAAGAATGTTGGTAAATATGAATTGTTTTACCTCCAATTGATCACCAATGTGTACGATGAGAGCATTAGGAATGTACTTGACATCATACCAGTGATTGTCTCTAAACACTTGCAGCCCTTGCACCTCATTTGGCACCAGAATAGTGAGAATGGACATGTCTGTGTGTGCCACCACCCCTAGGGCCAGATCGGGGCGGGGACACGGTGGATAGTAGTTGATCTTCATTAGAAATATGGCGTCATCGCCGCCCATAGATGCCTTGATTTCGTGCCCTTCAAGTCCTAGCCCTATCGATAACAACTTAAACAACTTGTCTGATACTTCTCGGATCTTACACGCATACTCCTCATTTACTTCTCTATTAAAAAAGTCAGATTCATGAGCAAAGGAGTAGGAAAAATTTGAATCTGAATAAGGAGATTTAGGGAGTAAAATACTTAACAGACCAGGTCTATGTTCAATTTTTCATACACACAGTGTTTAGAATTATGAAAAACTTATTATATGATAATAAAATGGTGAAAAACTGACCTGTAAGATGGTGGATTACTAGGCCAAAACTTGTAGTTAACTGCACAAGGTGGCCATAACTTATGAAACAAATGATCAACCCAGCCTTTCTTGCCTTCAACTTCTTTCTGCAAACTAGTCCCATACCCTTCAATTCCAGACTCTTTTGTCTTAGCAATCAACTCTTTCTCCTCAACAGGCAACTCAAAAAACTCTCTACCAACTTCCTGCAGCTTGGATATCAACTCATTTGAAATCCCATGGTTCACAACTTGAAAAATACCCCAATCCTGACTCGCCTCCGATATCAAACCAACGAGCTTTTTCTCATCCACGCCGTCACCAAGATTTATAACCGGCACCTCAAGAACCACCCCATGTAATGTTGTCGCGGCTGGCTGCTCGTTTTCGGACCGGATATAAGCAGATGGGATTGTGTTCACTTCCTTAGATAAGGAAGCAATTGACTGAACTCTCTCTCCCTCCATTTTTTCTCTGTCTAATTAATTTTCAGTGTCATTTTTCCCAGTGGTCATGGTTACTAATATAGCTAGGTAGGTGACGTTTTAATACATTTGGCAGGTAGGGGCTGTGGTGATAGGAAGTTCATCACTCTTTGTCTGGTTCTCTATTTTCTTGGTCATGTATATGCAGCTATCCTCAAATTTAGCTCATCTTTGTTTGTCTATATATGTAAACTGTCGTCACCCATCAACATAATAGAGTAGGTTGTTTGGTATGCTTTCTGTAGCATGTTCTCAGATTAATTAGCATTATGAACTACAAGTTTCACCATTTGGCCAAGAAACGCATTGTACAATTTATCTATCTATATAATATATAAAATCATAATTCCCATTCTAAAAATATCATCCAATCAGAATGCTCCAATCCACGTGGCATTTTCTCAATTATTTGAATAAAAAATTCAATTTAATTCCCTATCTAAAGTAATTATTATTTATTTTAATTTTTTTATTTGAACTAAACTATTTTATTCAACCCTAAATTCTACATTCCTAAATATAGTCAATCCCTTCCCTCACCTAAAAAATAAATTCAAAACTAAAAGTAGAATCCAAACCAAAAATTAAAATCTCACCCAAGTCTACGATCAAAGAAGGAAAAAAAAAAAGAAAAAACTCATTTGTTAATTCACAAGGAAATCAAAACGAGTTCTGAGATTCTAGACATATAATTAACTAACACTTGACGAACCAAAATTCTCAAGACAATGGAAAAATTGGCATGTATTATACATGCTTTAAAATTCCGGTTTGGTACTCCAAAGTACCAAAAATGTACATAGCACCCGTCAATCTTTCCTTCTTTTTTTTTTTGCAATTTTTTTTCTTATTTTATTCGCTATTTTCGATATGTCAGGTGTGTGATTACCAAACTTGAATTATTTAATTTTTTATCGTTGAATTGAAAAAGTATCAAAATTGGCAACGTATTACAATAAAGTACATAAAGTACATAAATTCGAATAAAATAGATTTTATTCGAATATTATGAGTGAAAATATGAGATGTTGATTATTGATTGGAAGACAGAAAGTGAAACCTCAAGAGAGGGAAAAATGAGAGGAAAAAAACGAGAGGTCTCTCAAAACGTGAACTGTTACTGAGGCCTCTATAATTGAAACTCAAATGTAAGGTCAATTATAGACGTCAAGAGGCCTCTATAGTCCAAATTCAAATATGTTGTACGAGTTTTATTGAATGACTATTAAATCCAATATTTGAACGCATTTGAGAAAAATAGAGTGAATGTGAATATAGGATCTATGGCAAGTTCATGGTCACGGGGCAAATGAAAGACATTCATGTGGATGACATTATACTCGATCAGTCTTAATTATTATGCTGAAATAATTTATAATAGTGGTGGGTTTGCTTGTGTTCCATAATGATTAAAATAATAATTGCATTTGATGGGACTAAAATGTAGCTATCCATAATATGTATACTGGCTTTATCCTCTTTTGAAATTCAAGAGATTAAGGGTTTTGCTGAATGAGAATTGAAATCCAATATTGGAACGCATTTGAGGAAAATAGGGTGAACGTGATATAGGAGCTAAAGCAAGTTCATGATCACGGGGCAAATGAAAGTCATTCATGTGGATGACATTATATTGAGTATTAATTATGCTGAAATATTGGATGTGTTCGATTGGTGTACTCATGTGATAATTTACAATAACAATCACAATAGATGGGACTACCCTGTAGGCATCTATCTATAATAAGTGTATCCTTGCTTATCCTATTTTGAAATGCAACATATTAGGGGTTTTGTTGAATGACTATTGAACTCCAATATTGGAACCCATTTAATTTGAGAAAAATAGAGCGAATGTGATATAGGATCTATGACAAGTTCATGGTCACGGGGAAAATGAAATACATTCATGTGGATGACATTACACTCAGTCTTGATTATGACACATATGAATACTATGCATGTACGTGTAAGTTTGAAGATGAAAAATTACATCATGTTAAGTAGTTTGTAAATTCAACATTTTTCTATGGTAAAGACGGAGTATTATATGACCATGTTCATATGGCAAAGGAAAGACATTCATATCGAAAATAGCATAGCACCAATGGTTATTGGAGGTCGATAATAGTACAAAATCCCAATGAAAATGATAATGGAGAGATATTAAATTAACATATGAAATTCTAATTTTACAATGAAAAAAATGCATCCTATTAAGTTTTTTGATACTATATAATATGTTCCAGTTAAGAGTTGGTGAGTGGTAATGCTTATGAGAAACATAGACCAAGATAAAGAGATAAACAATTGTGTAACAATACACATATGAACGATATCTTTCTTTATTTGTTATTCCACATAATCAAATTGATATAATAACAAGTGTGCGTACAACTTTTTTATGCCCTGTCGAGTACTCGACGGGTTAATTAACTTGTGAGCAATTAAATGCAATACGCCCGATTCAGATTACGCTCTAATGATAAGATCATATATTATGTATGTTTGTCAAATTGAACTGATAATATGAATAGTAGTCGATCATTATTCATTAGTCACCTTAATAATAAGGAAGAATCAAATGATAATGTGATTGATTCATTAGTTCGCTCTAGCACGTATAGGAGTTTGGTGTATATTAAAACTGTTAGGCAAGCTAGCTAGACATATAAAATGTCCTTCAGAAACCGAATAATAAAAACTAATAATGATAAACTTGGAAATTCTTGTTACATAATTAATGTGTGGTAACATTGTGCATGCTTGTTTACTCTAATATCTACTTAGTATGCTAATTAATAATGCTAAGTACTGTCTACTGAGGAATCTTGTTGAGCTTACAATAAGCATAATCACAGAATTTTTTGGTCTTGAACTTGGCTGGATTTTCATCACTAACAAGCTTAGGATGTGGCCCAACTTCAAATTGTGGAGGTGGCTCCATGAATACTGGCCATGACATTCTTGTTTTCTCCTTGTTAACTGTACTTCTGTGTATTACACTTTTGAATTTCCCATTGCTCAAAATCTACAGAAAAAACGAGAACCCGAATTATCACGAATCCTATGCTATATCAAAACAAGTTAGTAGTGTCCAGTTTCTGCACATCCATAACATGATCAAGAATGGATCAGAATAGAGTACCTCAAGTTGGTCACCAATGTGGATGACTAAAGCATCAGGAATGTAGCTAACATCATACCAATTCCCATCTTGACAGGCTTGTAGCCCTGGCACATCATTTGGTACTAGAATAGTTATAGCTGACATGTCCGAATGAGCAGGCACGCCTAGAGCCAAGTCAGGGCGGGGGCATGGAGGATAATAGTTTATCTTCAGGTTGTACACCAGCTCCTCACCGCCAATGCAGTTTTTTATCTCATCTTCTGGCAGGCCTAGCCCCTGTGACAGGTATCCTAACAGCTTGTTCGTTACGCTGTGCAGATTTCTCGCGTACTCTTCCGTAGCATCCCTACATTCACCATGAATTATGATTATAAAATCAATTAGAGTTATATGGTGGGGAGATGCTCATGTAGAACGTATCAGTCACATTACTTGAGAAAATTAATATTTATGCATATAAAATAACTCATTTTCAAATAGACCTGGATTTAGTGGAATACCTATAATCAGATGGATTTTTCGGCCAAAACCGATCATCAATGGCAGAAGGAGGCCATATCTTGTTGAACAAATGATCAACCCAACCTTTCTTTCCTTGCGGATCCTTCTGCAGCTTAGTTCCGTACCCTTCAACGCTCTTGCTGTTCGGATCCTTGGCATACTTCTCTTTCTCTTCTAGCGGGAGGTCGAAAAACTGCCTTCCAACTCTTTGAAAATTCTCAGTAACCTCAACTGGTATGCCATGGTTCACAATTTGGAAGAATCCCCATTCACAACTTGCATCATACACGGCGGATTGAACCTGTTTATCGTCCAGCCCAAAATCCAAGACTGGAATTTGTGGCGCCTGTCCCTTGAACGTTGTGAATCGGGGCTGTTCGTCCTCCGTCCGGATGAATTCCTGTGGTATGTCTTCACTGGATTCAGAAGCCAGAACCTGTACGCTAGCCATTTCTGTTTGTTTTGAACAATTTATGGAATCCTTTCTAATGAGTTCTTAAAATGTGTATTATTCGGTCAAGCGATAGTGTGTTTGATTTGCTAAATATATGCATTCTGTTTGTGATCAAACAGAAAAAACAGAAATAACCACTTACTGAACGTCCATCACATGTTACTCAAATTTTTAGGCAATGAAAGCAATGGCCAAGAAAAAAGGAAACAAATTTATTTAACATGTTTCTTCCAAAATAAACTTACATATAACACAACAGCCTAAGGAGCTGATTCACATACACCAGAGCATTTAGCCAAACTGAACAAAACAAGGATATGTAAATGAGCGTTTCTGATAACGCGGATCCTCTATGCTATATACAACAATAATGTGACGCAATTCAGGTACCCAAACCACTAGTGGATTGACAAGTGTCCTCTACATTCAGCTTCGTTCTAGAATCGACAATTTCTGAGGACACGTGACGAGGCCATTCATCAGAACAGGCAGTGCGAGCTATCTTGGTCCGGATACTTGCTCAGATGAGATATAAGAATAACCTGCATCAGAACCACTTCTAGTGCAAACATGAGAAGCATTTGCATCTGGAAACAGCATAATATTATCCAATTCCCCTCCCCCTTCAATTATAGGAGCATCGGTGAACCTACGCCCATAAAACCGCAAAAAGTTCAACGATTCGAGTCGAGGAGTCATTAAAGGTACAGTTCCCTCCAGCATCCCCACAACGCTTGCCATACTTGGCCTAAGTCCCGGTTCCTCGTGTACACAACATAATGCTATTCGTACCATTTTCTCGACATCTTCACTATTCACTCTATCCTTCAATCTTGCATCCACAAGTTCCAAATACTTCCCTTGCTCATGCATTTCTAGTGCATATAACGGGAAGTAGACGAGCTCCAGAGCCAATGAAATTGTCAAGTTACTATTTGCATGACCGTCGGTCTGTGACACACAATTTTTCCTCCCACTTACAATTTCAAGCAACACCATTCCGAAGCTATAAACATCGGTTTTGTCAGATACAGCAGAGCTCGTAAGCCATTCAGGAGCGAGATACCCCCGTGTCCCTCTCATGGTCGTGATATGACTGGACTGTTCACGCGTCAGGAGTTTCAAGAGCCCAAAGTCGGATATCTTCGCCTGGAAATGATCCTGCAGAAGAATGTTCTCTGGCTTTACATCACAGTGGATAATCTTTTGGTCACACCCAGTGTGCAAATATGCAAGCCCACGAGCTGAGCCAAGTGCTATTTCGACCCGCTCTTGCCATTCCAAAACCGGCCCCTGCCCCTTGCGAAAGAGGGTTTTATCAAGCGATCCACAGTCCATGTACTCGTAAACCAGCAGCAATTGTCCCCCTTCAGCACAGAAGCCTTTTAACTTCACCAAGTTTATGTGATGGATGCTTCCAATAACAGCAATCTCAGTGCAAAAATCTTTTCTACCACGAACACCAAGGTTGTTAATCTTTTTCACAGCAACAAGGGTGTTATCAGGAAGAATACCTTTGTATACAGTACCAAATCCACCTGCTCCAATCTTAGTGTCGAACTTATTAGTCGCTGATTCGAGCTCTGTGTAGTCGAATCTTAAGGGTAATCCAGGGATTGAAAAAGCACCAGAAAACCGAAAGTTAGAGTAGTTTGACTTTAAGTTTCGGATGTCTGAGAGACTATACTTTTTACACAGCACAATTCCAATTACAAAAATAAGGAGGAGGCCACTTAATGGTAATAGAACCACAGCAACAATGGGAAAGCCCACCGCGTCAATCTTATTATCGCCAGAATCAGCCGGTGATGCTCTAAGAACAGCTTTAACAAATCCAAGTTGATTACTGCTTCTAGTTGTTTGCATAACTGATCCAAGCTCATTCTCAATCATGTAACAAGAACCAGAGGAGTTATCATAGAAAATACCAAAGCAACTGCAATTATTCGTGCAAAGATTTTGACAGATTGATAAATTAACACTGTAAGTGGCAGGTTTCATGAAGTCAATCGCAAAGTAGTCCACTGAATGGCCTAGTTGCAAGTAAGAAACATTTGAAGAATTCACCTGGCTGCCGTTTGTGGTGGAATTGCAAGAACCAGCCAAAAAGTGAGAATGATCAGAAGGAACACAACTCTTAACAGAAGCCATATGGAGTCCCGACGGGCAGGAGCATACTGGCTTATTTAAAGAATTACCAGCTATACATAGCCCAATTTTTCCACAAATATATGGGATTCGGCATTCATCAATAGGCATAACGAAATCATCCCTCCTGGTGGCTCCAGAGAAGCTAGTAATGACAAACTGACCAGATTCATCCACTTTGGCTGTTCGAAACTCGGAAGAAGGCAAGCTTACTTGAATTACGACCGTCGATCCATTCTGTCCGAAAAGATAGAGGCCGGTTTGGTTAATCTGCAAATACTCCGCTGCAAAATTTGAATTCGAATAAGCCACAGTCTGCATAGAGAGTTTCCAGTATGGTAATCCCTGCCACTGCAAAACAGCATCCGATCCGCTTAGCAATAACCCATAATCACCTCTGGATAGATCACCACCGGAGACTGCACCAAAGAGCGTCACTCCAACAGGCAATTGCTGTCCAATCACAATCGTATCAGTGGGGTAACGAAAGCTCTCCCACAGGGTTGAATTGGATTGATCAAGCAAGACAAGATTCCCAGACTCTGTAAGGTGTAGCGCCGACACCAACGCACGGAATGGTGGAGTAGACCATGCTAAAGTCCCATCTTCCTCAGCTACACTCATGCCATTCGTAGTAAAATTCATGAAACCTGCCAATGGGACAGGCGAATCCCTGTTAGCAGACCAGATAACAGTGTTGGATGCCGAGTGGAGAACACACAAGTAGAATCGAACTTGTTGGGCGTCTGGATTGAACATGGCTGCTCTAAATGTACCGTTACGAGAGAACAAGAAGCTCCCATAAGTATCTATGTATTTGAAACGTGAAGCTGTGAAATTCGGGTATGCAAATTCCGTGAACGGAATCCCTGATCCAAGGATTAAAAAGGAGAAAAGATTGAGCAACAGCAGCAACATAGCATAAGACATGTGGAAGGAAAATCAGGAGAGCGTATCTAGAAAAGGAACTGTTTCTAAAACATGGAACAACTCTTGTCTTTCTCCACTTGTGCACCATCATTTTCATCCTCCTAGCCGTTTTTATTTTCTTATCTAACAATTGGTCTCTTTCAAAACTGAATGAAAATGATTGGTGAGCACAGAGAAAGCATCATCAGGCACATTAATTAATGAAGCAAGATATCAAATGGGGTTCATGAATTTCAGTGAGGCATACATCAAAGACAAAGAGGCATTAACTATACAGATAGATACGCTCAACATGTCAAGCACGCAATTCAATCATCAACACTTATAGCAAGTACAGTAGTAATATTTTGTTGAAAGCGTTTACTTTTGAACCATCTCATCAATTCCATTGACAAACTCAAGTATCAGAAAGGAATATGCTAGGGATATTGGAAGCTAACAAAGAGAATAATGGAAATACTGACATACGATTCAATCAGGCAAAACATCAAACACCTTGCCTACGTACGAGACGAATATGCGCATCAGGTCTTGTTCTTGGAATCAATTTATCATATATACTTGCAGATTAGATTAGCGAGCCAATGCCATAAATAACCATATATCAAAGCTAAACGAAAAATAAAAACACAAGGATGATGATGGGCCACGCCACGTCTATGATGGGCCGACCCTTATACGGCCCATCTCAATACACTTCTGTTCTGGGGTGGACAACATTGGGTGAATTACGGGCTGGTGCTCTGTTTTCAAAAATCAATCAAAAAAGGTCTTGGCTGTTTTAAATTAAACAATATAATAAATATTAAAGTTGGTAGTAGGTGGTAGTCCGGTTTTTTGATTCAACCAATCTAATCGGGCTCTTGTACACACGCAAAACCTCCAATCGTGTATATATATATGGCGGCTCAACAATCAACTCATTCTCACTCTCCATCTTTCTCAAATCTTAGATAGGGTTCAGGTGATGTGTTAGCGGTAAGTATTTATCACGCTTTGCTACTCATATCTCATATGAATATATGTGGTTGATGGACGCCTCTACATGATCTTTGTGCGTTCCAGAAAAATTTGAGATTGCACTCTCATTGCTCTTGTTCTGATTTCCTCCAACTGCAGCAAAAATGGGTAGTTTCGAAACTCCTATTTGCTCGGTGTGTTGATCAGGGGAATGAATGACTTTTCACGAGATTTGCGATTGCACTTTCCATGTTAGTGTGGTTTGTGGCTAATTTACCTTCTCCGTTTATTTACCTTTATGGTTGGGGATTTATCATAGACACTTTGATAGAAAAAATAGAAATTTTGTTTGGTGATAATTTGGTATATTATTACCCGCGTTGTCTATTTATGATGATAAACCCCTTGACATGTTTGTTTTTGTGGAATTTGTGCTACACTATCTTCTGCAATGCCGCAACGTTCTTCTTGATTCTGTTGTTCATGTTAAACAACATAAATACACCTCATAGGAGTTGGGGCAAGAAACTAGAACCAATCAAATAGCTCTAGCCTCTCGCCAACTTCTTATTCTAAAATTAAGATTCATGCTATCACTACAAACTAAATATTACTCTTCATTTAGTTATAAGGACATGTTTAAAAATTAAAACTAGCCATGTTTAGGTAAAAAATAAGTATGACACAAAGTTAATAATAAGTTTGCCATTTAATATGTAATAAGGAAATAAGTAACTAAACAAAAGTTATACTACTATCTAACATAAAATCGTCTAAATTACTACTCATTTGTTTTTCTGAATTCTATACGTATTCCATTTTTGTCCGTTTCTTTGTGGCTCAAGACTTGAGGGCTTGCCTTGATCCTTTGACATCTCGGGTTGCTTGGTTTGAAGATTGTATAGAGCTAGTCTCTTGGTGTTGTATTGTTGTAGTTGTTGGTTTCTTACTTACTTTTGGTAGTGATATAGGTTTATATTGGTTACTCACGAGTCACCTTCCTTTTTCGTGATTGTCCCGTGACCTAAAGGAGAAAATCATCTCTCGTTTGTAGCTAAATCCCGTAGACTTGCCACGAAAGATATGTCACTCCTTTGGACTTGACTAAGGGTTGATGGTACAACTTATAAACTCTCCGGATCTTGGGCTCTTGCTAGTAGGATGAACATACTAGACGGGGGTAAGTTTTGATGCGGTCATAAGGATTTTGTTTGTGGCTTTTCTGCTGAATTATCTTCTTGTTTGTGGCTTCAATAATGTAACTGTAATCTGAGCTAGCTACACTACAATATATCTTCCCAGGTCTAAATGAATCTTTAGCTGCATTTCATACAAAATCCCAGGGCGTGCTATATCATTTGTGCTTTTACATTGTTTTTGCTGAATTCCCTTACTTGTGGCTTCCAAAATGTAATTTTAACCTGAGCTAGCTAAATTTCAATAGGTGATCTTTTGGACTGTGTTGTTGTTGTGTTATGTATGAAAGCTTGACTGAATCTGAGCTGGAAGAGAAGAATTTGAGTTCGATGATATTATATTCATACATGAAAGCGAGGGCTGGCACACTGAACATTCACTCTTGTTGATATCGTCATTTTTTATTCTCCATGTTTACATGAGCAACTTTTTAATGTAAATTTATGTTTACATGAGCAACTTTCAGTGGCAGTGCATACTGTATTCCGGTGCTTAGGTGACACTTACCACTGTCTATCATTATTAACTTTTTAGTATGCTGTATATGAAACTTGCACCCGTGCTTCACGCCTCCACCCATACGTTTTCATCTTGATATGAACAATTCTTTCTTTACTCTGGCTTAGCAACTAAATTTCGATGAACTGTGTGACATCTGAGCTGGTCACTGGTTTCTGATGGTCCTCTCTTGTCCTAATGTCTCAAGTTTCCACTTTCTGCAGATAATAATTAGTGTATTCTTAAGCATTGATTACCTTTTAGATGTTCATGCTCCCATATCAATTAGCCCGGAAATGTGAAATCCTTAATTTCCTGACCGTCTTGAATTAAAGGTGCCGGATGAGACAGTAATAGTTTGAACTCGATGCAGAAAATGATAGGTGCTGAGTCTGGCTCTCTCCACCAAAGCGAGAGCCTGGATATAAGCGTGGATCAACAGCAACTCTGGGAAACCCTCGATCAATCTGTAAGTTTTGACTGATCCGCAAGTAGATTCCTTTAACGTTCTGCTCTGTTTAATGAACTATTACTTCTGTTCCCACTTTATATCTGTGAAAGCTATTCACTCTTGATTTTAGTTATAACATGTATTGTGCATAACTTTAGTCCTATTTATATCTTATTAAAGTTTTGCCCTGTTAAGGTTTGTGACTGTCAACTTCGAGCATGCGTTTCCTTTATTTCTCATTTATATGGACTTTCAGGTAGATAACTATGAAAACCCTTCCAAGATTTTAAGCGTCACTTCTAACTAGCCGGTGGAGTGAAACTGATGCTTTAGTTATGTTTCTCTTAATTCCCCTCTAGCTAAAGAGTAGTCTTTTCAAACAAAATGAGTTGCCATCAAGATGTTTGATTTCTTGTTTCAGTTGGGAGCATATTGATGAGTTCATTTCATTCATAATTATGACCTTTACTTTCAGGCATTCATTAATCATGAGATTTGTTGGAAGTGTCGTTAAAGGGGGTGACATACACCAAGAATGGACCGCCGCTCTTGTTTTTTCTACTACTAAGCTCCCAGCAAGCACTCTAAACAAAAGCTTATAAACATAGCATTACTGGGAATATTGTCATGGGGATCTGGGCTAGGCCTTTTGTTGTGCTGCTACCATTTTATCTGATGCATATGCCAGTAAACTTCTTTTGTGCTGATGTGATAGATCATAGCAGTGGGCTTATTATCACCAGTTAAATGACACAAGGACTTGGAGTCTTGGACCACATGTTAACATTGAAGAGTAGCTTGACATTTTCATTTCATCATATAGAAAGCTCTAACACGCTGTATAACTACCAGTTCCAAGTTCTGACTAAGGATTTGGAACACATATATTGGCTTGTAAATGTTGATGATTAGAAAGGGGACCTTTTTATATCATGTCTTTCGATGTTTACTCATATTGCGCAAGAAGTGGTTTTGCCTCAGCAGAATCATGAACTGCTCTGGTGGCTTTTCTTTTTCCCATGGGCAACCTGAGTTTTGGAAGAGAAGATTCTGGGTTGTCTAGCTATTGTTCATTTGTTTCTGCTCGTATCTATGCGTTTTGATGTTTGTGTATTATGGACTTTTTTCGGTCTTTCTTGGGGCCTTTGCAGCTGCGAAATGCTGGTCTTTTGAGACTGTTATAAATACATTAGGTCCTCTGTGACCAATAAGATTTGCAGTTTTCGGTGTATATTGATGTATACATATCAGTAACAAGCTAACACAATATGTATAGAATGTAATCAGACACCTCCATTACTAAATTAAGACATCACCAGTACAGGACATTACAACACTTGGTGAGAAATATTAACACATTGACCGATAGGTGATTTGTACTGGTGACAAAACATTATCACCTAATGTTAGGTCCAGTGTTGCATGGAAAAGGAAAAAGAAACTAAAGAAAAAGAAAAAGGCAAACATAATTTAGAACCAGCACCTATCACCCTTAAACATGTATGAGTCGGTGAATGCAAACTATGCAACTGCTTGGAACCTAGGTTCTTTGGGCAAGAACTTTTGCTCAATATAAACAGACATGTAGTCTCCAAACATGAACCTAGGATACTTAGCAACATCCTCCTCCTTGGCTTCCACATTCTCCACAGAGAGCAATTCGCGTGCCGGCTCAATGGTTGCCTTGTATGACGGGTTGTAGAAAGACGCAATCGACCTTCTAGTTCCTTCAGGCACGGCCAGAACGCGGTGCCAAACACTCTTATACCTCCCATTGCTCAAAACCTCGATCTGATCACCAGTGTTGATCACTATCGCGTTCTTGATAGGCTGCACGTCGATCCACACTCCATCTTTCAAGATTTGGAGGCCACCAACCTCGTCATCTTGGAAGAGGAGGATTACACCACCGGCATCAGTGTGGGCCCGGAGACCATTGACCTTGTCCGGGTGGGGACACGGTGGGTAGTGACTCACCTTGGTTCCAAAGAAGGCTGAGTTGGATGTCTCATCTCCGGCGTTGAAAGCCTTGTTTATGTAACCTTTTTGGAGGCCTAAGTTCTCATCCATTGCCTCCATCACTCTCATAGCCAGTTTCTTCAGTTCAACTCTGTATTCCTTCATGGTTTCCCTGTTGTGAAAAAGTATATGACTTGATTAGAATACTGGTACTCATTTCATATTTTCACATGGTCTATGCATGCAGCATGTTAGCAAGCAATATGTTGGCTGACTTTATACAAACAAAACACATGTTGTAGTGAAAAAGTGCATGCATCTTGTTGTATAAACTGACTTTTAGCCAACAGAAGTGTGACCAGAATGCATTATTTTAGTCATTTTCAGATGTGAACATGTATTAATGTGGAAAAATTCTCAGATGCTCCTAAAACACAGACAGCAAAGATAACATAACATAACATATGGGCCTTATAGTTATGGAACCATGGTTTTCACAACATATACACAGTCGAGATCTTTCAAGTCTAAAACGATTCCACAAGGTCTGAACGTTAACTAAATTTCGCTCTTACTTGAATCCAGAGGTTTCAGTTGGCCACTGATTGTCATTTTCATCTGAGAGGAGGAAAACATCTTCCCAATCAGCATTCTCCATCTTCTCATCACTCTTCTTCTCCAACAACTCATTCAACATTTTCACCGGTTTCGAGTTCTTGAAATTAGGCTCCCTTTCATTCTTGTAGCATTCAGATGCCACCTTCTTCACCCTCTCCAACAGCTCCTCTGGAATCCCATGATTGATCAACTACAGCAGTAAATTAAATACAAACTAAACAGTTTAGCTAACATGTTCATTCATTCAATAACTAACAAGAACTGATATTTTATAATTAAAAAAATGAAGTATTTTAAGTAAGTTTCCATATACATTACCTCAAAGAATCCCCATTCTTCACAGCCCCTGGCAATCTGAGCCAGAGTCTGGGCTCTCTCCTCCCCATCAATCTTCGAGAAATCGATAACCGGAATCGCCATTGAACGAACAACAGAGGAATAATTCAATCAACTTCAAGTACACAAGATGGAGATCTTCTTATAAATTTTGCAGTTAGTGAAGTTTGTTGATCTGTGTTATTTGATGTGGTGAGTAAAGGTGATGGGTTTAGGCCTATATATATAGAGCAAGGCCATGTTTTCTCCAGGCACTTTGGATATATGTCAACTCTCCTCATTAATTAACTAACTATCTATGGTGATTTGTACACATAAATCATATATAATTATAATGTATTACTACTATAACTAGCCATTAGAGTGAGGCAAAGGACGGCTACAGAATGTCAAAAGTGCAGAAAAGGTCAATGCTCTTAATTCATATAATTGTAATATGTTATCATATCCCCTTCAATACAAGCATTCTCCTCACCACATCTCTCTTTAAGAACCTTCTCTAATCACAAATTAAGGTACAATTAACCCTAATGACATCATTAAGAAGAAGAATGTGTACTACTACTGCACTTTATTAGATTGCCTAATACTGCTTTTCAAGAAACATAGAGTCATGATCTACATTTTGACAAACATTGGAGCCAAACGTTATTATTCCTCTACTTATGCCAGATTGAACTTCTCGTTTCCATTTTAGCGCGTCCAAGGCAATGGTAACAAATGGGATTGTATCATAGCACTAGCAATAGAGGACTTATTTGGGGCTCCATCCTCCATCCCCAAATAAGTAACAATGGGGTTTTTTTGGGGCTCCATTATTGGAATCCATGCTTGGAGTCTACCAATTGGTAGACCCCAAAGAAGCCCCACATAATATTTTTTTTTATTTCATTTTATTTATCTTTCATCAACTATGTGGTGCATGTGGATTGTATGTGTCATGTGGAACCCACAAAAGAACTCCTAATAAGCATAAACCATTGTAGTAATAAATGAAAGGGGCTTATTTGGAAGTCCCAAATAATCCATTTGAAGACAACCATTGCTAGTGCTCTCATATTTAACTAAAAATGCTAAAATGAACCAGAGATTTAATGTGCATAAAAGAAATTGGAAAAGAGTTTTGTAACAATGTACTTATCTTTCACACAATCTTTGTATAAGTCAAGAAAAACACATGAGAGTGTTAATGAAAGGCACATGACATTTGTCACTTTACATGCACATTACTAATTGGCCGACTACGACCATTGGTTGCTTCACCAGTTGACTTATTTTAAACATTTTCCACAATTAAATGTCATTTTTCTTTTCACCAATTGACTTCTAATAGTGCATGACATGCATTGCTTTTACAATATTACAAGTAAACTTTTATAATTTCTATTGTAAATTCACACTGATTTTCTTGGCGTTTCTTCAGGCTTAAGATTTAAGAAATTGTCATTGGTCAAAATGAAATTTTAGTTAAATTAGATGACACACTTAATTTAATTTAAAGTTATTAGAGTATTCTCGTTTTCCATGGTATTCGATACATGCTATTAATTTTGTCGAATTCTATTAAACCTTTTTAGAAGGAGTATTTTTCCAACAGTGTCTTTTACATGTTTAAAGTTTGTATATGAGATTTATTTAATTGAATTCAAATTTGTTATTACACGAGTCAAACAATTGTTGGTGAGCTAATGTTGTTAAATGTAGTATATACTCTAGATTAAATATGAGTAGAAATTGAAGGAACAAGGTCAGTTGTATAAATCGTGGGGGTTGTGATATTGTCAGAGTATACAGGCCCATTTTTAGCTGGTACAGGTAGTACTGATCATGCCATTATTAACCACAGGGAACATTTTCTTATCTTAATCATTACTTAATTTTCCTCTTATATAGAAGTATGAACAACGGTGTGAGTCTTGTGACTCTGATTGAAATTATTGTACTGGCCTGGTACAATCATTTTTTCCATGTTCTCAACTTCAACGTACCACTCTCAGTCAAAGCTTAACTGAGAGGTGAGTTTTCTAATAATATCTTATCCTGGATTTTATTGTTTTCCAACCCGACGTTTTCTAGCTAACAAGTACTAGAATTCAAACCTCTATCCATTCGGATAAAATCACCACAATTGCATAACATTCAACGAGGTTCGATTGTTACTTGAATGTAGCTACTACCGATCACCGTTAACGAACAAATTAATCGGTGTAGAAGTGGATCATCATCCCTTTAAGGTTGTAAATATGAAAATCTCATTCCATATTGATAACGCAGACATGACTCACGAGTCATATATATACACTCCGCATGATTATATGGACGGACATTACTCAAGTGATGAGAAACGGTTAAAGAAATAGTAGTTCCATAATTAGGATATTTTGCATTGCTTAGAAACTCACAAGTCTATAAGGGCCCTAGATTAAGGTAAGTGGCCGGATGAGGATTTTGGTTTTTTTTTTTTTTTTAATTGACTAAAATTTATTAATAATATCACGAGTACAAGCAATACTCGTAATACGGCACTCAAAATCGAGTGTAACATCCAAACCGGACCACGAATTACAAAGTACGACCACCCTTAATCTAACAAGAAGGCTTAAAAGGCCACAATAAACTACCAACACCTCCAAATCCTAACCGGCTCTTAACATGCCAATAGAAAAAAAAGAAACAAGGCAAAGCTAAACAATGAGAGTAGACTTCCAGGGCCTCCAGGACATACAAGAAATGTAGACAGTGGCCAAAATACCTCCATAACCTCAAGCGAAGAAAGCGCTGATAAATAGAACCAAAGTAGCTATGGGGAGTACGGACACCAACCCAAACGGACTTTCGAATTCGGTCTCAAGGATGTGACAAGAATTTTAAAATAATTTTCCTATACTTCCACCCAACGCCGGTTTCAGGTTTTTGGTTGGCGTGGGTAACATGTAATTTTGCTCTTCGATCGCCAAAACCAAGGAATTGCACAACATGTATTCTATAGTACGTAAAGAAGCCAAATGTGCTTCACGCGGTGCTAGCTGCAAAAATTTACCACAGGTATAATATTTTAAATGAGTGAGCACATTAGTATCTCTTATGATATTCAAAACGCAAGACTATCCATTCACTTTTCTCTCCGTTTTAGTTACCTAATCAGTATTAATGACTTTATTACCAACCTTTTTTTTTATTAGCAAAACAAACTTCTTCATTCAATCATCAAATATGTCGGAATTATTACAGGAGTCACAAATGGAAGATAATCAAAATCGATCCTATCAACTAAAATGGCATGATCGACCATATGCGCAGCTTTATTACAATAACGATGAACAAAATTAAAATTAAAGAAAATGAAAAGAAGCAGAAGCCAACTTGATTTCTTCCAAAATACTTCCTGAAGAGGAGAAATGGGGACCTGGACTGTTTACCTGTTGTAAAGTAGATAAGCAGTCTCCCTCGAACACAACACAATAAATCTGTAATTGAATAGCCATGGAACTGCCAATCCAAGTGCCAACGCTTCACCAATTTCTGGATCTTGCACAGTCCTAGTAAAAGGTGCTGCCAAACAACAACTCGTCCCACATGATCTCGACCAACAACTCCTGGACTTGACCCTGCAGGATCCTTTTTAACAGAAGCATCAAAATTAAATTTTAGGGCCTGAGGTGAAGGTGGAGTCTAGCAAAGAGAAGAATCTGGCGGTCTGGGATGCTGAAACTGTATGCGTGCAGACTAGAACCTCTGGATATAACCTGCCACAAGCGCCACGGACTCCAACGGATCATAACCTATTTGTTCATGAATGATTTTATTACGATTACTCCAAATGTGCCAGCAAGACGTAACAAAGATGCAAAACTCAGAAGTGGACACAATTCTACGAATAGAATTAATCCATGTCAGAATATATGTGGATGTCTAGCAGAAAATAGATTCACACTTAAACCAGAAACTGTCCAGAAACACCTAGAATAATGACACGAAATAAAGACATGTAATAAATCTTCATGCCCACAAGAACAAACGGACAGACTGAAGTAGAAACCAATCGGCGGCGTTGTAAATTATCCAAAGTAAGAAGAATGTTCTAAACTCTCAAGAAATGAAAGAAAGAAGAACGAGAACAGGAGTTGAGCCGGACAACTCGGGAGTTAACATAGAAGTTGAGCCAGACAACACAGGAGTTAACATAGGAGTTGAACCAGAGCAGGTTAACTCCTTGGTCAACACCGCCATATTGAGAGAGTCCAGATCTCATCAGGAAACTCCGGAAGAGTTTGAGAAGAAGAAAAGAGTTAGTTTAGGGTTGGACACAGGCGTATACATATAGTTTTATTAGGGTTTTAGTAGTATAAATAGCTAGCTATGTTTTCCTTTGTAAATCACGTCAATGCACAAGAATTTTCTTACTTTCAATAAACTAAATTCACTTTATTTGTTCTCCCATGATTCTTAGCGTACTCTGAGATGGTACCAGAGCAAAGGCTTTCTGGTTACTGGTCAGAACCATAGATAGCAGTACTTTTTTTTTTGTCTTCTTTCTTCCTCTAGCCGCATAGCAAGCGGCATGCTCTGTTTTTAGCCGCATCACTATTCTTCTAAGCTTCCGCATTCTTTTTTTTTTCTTCCTTCTTTCTTATCTTTTACATAAGCTATTGTTATTAGTTTTAAATCTTGAGCTATTGTTATTAGCCAAATCACCCGAAACAATCATATTATTTTTTCTTTTTTTTCTTCTTTCTTCTCGGCAGTCTCTGTTTTTTTTTTTTTTTTTCCTCGATTGTTATTAGTTTTAAATCTTGAGCTATTGTTATTAGCCAAATCACGTTGTTGTTATCAGCAACAATCATCGATCATCAATCAGAAATCAATCACAGATCCACTGTTCACTATGGCTACTGATGATGATATCAGTACACTCACAAACCTGAACGACAAGAAGGATGAGGATGATCTCTCCAAGTCAAAGACACCAATTTATGATCTAGACGCCAAAAAACTTTGATTTTATTTGGAACATTAATCTTCCAGACCCACTCAAAATTCACATCCTGACCCACACTACCAAGTTATGATTATCACCTATTACCGCAAACGATATAAATTAAATGATATCCCTAGTAGTAACACTTAGAATTATTCACGTCGATTGTAGTTTGGATTAAACATTAAAAATTGATATTTGTGATGATATGTAAATATATCTCTAAACTCGAAAAGTCCTAGAGACTAAATTAGAAAAGCAAGTTGGATAAAGAACTCGACCTTGCCGAGGGAAACTACCTTGAAGTGGGACCACCTGATAATAGGCCACAATAACTAGAATCCCTGAATAACACTACGTCCTACTTGGGAGGTCCGACACGAAGGGCACGTCAAAATGTAAAAAAAGAAAAGTAAATAAATAAAAGAACATAAAACCCTGAACTTGCCCTTTTCTATTAAAAATGATTAACTTCATTTTGTATTTTGATCCACCTAAAAATTATAATTTTACATTATTGACCTCCCCCTAATATTGAAAATTTTAATTTATCTTTTTACTAGGTTTTTTTATTTATTTTATACGAAGTATTAAAAGTTATATATTATAGTAAATTAGTTACACTACGACCACAGTGAAAATTATTTCTAGATTCGCCAAGAAATGTACACATGTCCTAATGAGAAGAGTCTACATAGTAATATAGGTGTCTTCGAACGAATTACCAAAAACACCATTATCACTCAGTTTTGAAGCCATTTGTCAGTAGCTCCTACCGGACCGGTGAGGTCCTTTAATTTGCAGATCAACAAGACGCGTTGAATTGAGCTTAGACAATTTATCCACGCGATAAATAAGTTTTAAAAGTCAATTAAGGAAAGATAACTGTACATGATTTGCAACAAATTAAATACTTTTCATCATCGATCTTGTAAAACTAATATGAACATGATGATGATGATGATGGCTAGCTAGTAGTATTAATTAAGAAGATTTTATTTTACGTCATGGCTGCTAGATCAGAACCTGTGGTGATGACTTGCTATATGAAGAGGTAAAATTTTTGGAATTATACATGCATCTTGACTAGCTTCATAGTATTATATAATTGAATCAACTTGATAATATTATGACTTTCACTGCAAGAAATTTAAATGTCGTCTTCATCATGTATATATGTAGACTGAGGTGTCATGACACTAGAGGTCATAGGTTCAATTCTCGTCAAGTGCGGAATTATTTATAGTTTATTACTAGCTTTGCAATACACTTGTGAAATTGTAATGGTTCAATTATTAAAAAAAAAAATGTATATATGTAAATCAGGCCACATGTTGCTGATGGCGTGGTTGTGTTGTACTACATTTTAAGAAATTAATTAATTAAGTAATTATTATTCACAATTATTATTAATTCTAATTAAGGGAAAGTATGTTGTCCAGGGGGCATGCACATAGATTTGAATTTCTGATCTCTGTCTTGTTTATAGATTCTCTCACAAATAAGTTAGTAAAATAGAGAAGCTACAGAAATTGATAATGTAAATTAAAGAACATGAACTTAATTGCCGTGTAATTATACTAATGGTATAATTGGTAAATGTAAAATAAAGAACATGAACTTGCTATGTGATCATAATGTTGTGATTGTTACCGGAATAATCGAATAAGGTTCAAAATTTTAATTGGACGGACAATCAAATCAAATTGCAAGTGTCCGACATCCTGGTCGAGCAATTAGGGAACCTATGCGCGCGCGGCGACCGATACCCATTATGGATTTGGTTATGGTCCGGATCAAATAATATTTGTAACGATGTGGATCATTAATCGATTGAGATTCAATCATCCGTGTTGGAGTGATTATAAATAATTCTTTTTTAGTTTTTTAAAACGGTTAAATATTCATTTATTTAATAAAAAGCATAAGAAATATTCAAAAATTAAAAAAGAAAGAAAACGAAAGAGAGCTTCAATTCTCCCCACCATCGGGAGTACAACAAACCACAGAGTCGGAACCAAAGTCCAAGCAAGCCTTTCTAAACTATCCAAACCTCAACAACAACTACACCTCATCAACAACCAAAGTCCGGAGCGGTGGTTCTTGGAACCTAGGAGGTGTCTCGAACCTTGATCATCTAAAGGGGCGGTTTGGTGGTAGGATGCGAGAGGCAGAGAGTTGTGCTGTTGGCTGTGGTCTTGTCTAACTCATTTAGGTGCTGGATGTTTGTTGTATACTCCCAACTGGTTTTGCGTAACAGTTTGTTGTGTTAGGTTGCGGTTGTCGCTTGTACTTCTTTAGATCATTTCTTATGCTCCACTTTATTAATAAATTACTTTTAACCGTTAAAAAAAAAAAAGTCAAGCAAGCCCACAAACACCGAAACCAAAAAACCCAACATTCACGTTTACCCTAAAGAACGCATTCCTCCACCTTATGCCAATAAACGAGCATTGACAAGAAATTTTGAGTAGGATCAACAATATGTCCATCAAACGCCAAACTCTTTCCTTAACACAACGGGATGACTTGTATTGGTTCCTGCATAACTCTCCGCCCTAAGCTCGTTTATCAACAAATGCCAAGTAATTTAATATGTGACCAATAAAATAACTGGAATGTAGTTACACACATCTTCTTGATATGATATATTACACATCTTCTTGATATGATATATTTGCACCCTCGATATTAGAGCTAGCCCTCATGGAAATGTTTTTATAACGATGCAACATATCTCATACTATATGAACTTGTGGATCTAACCATTTATCATTCTCAGTGGATTGATCGTATTCAATCCTCCTCTTCCTCTTCCTCCTAGAATAGTTCTGCTTTCCGTGAACGAAATGACATTGGATTCCGCCCTGAAAAATAAAATTCTTAAATTTTTATGACTTTTGGTGCACAATCCATTTGGACCTGCATAAATGGTCCCAAATTGCAACACCCTCCCAATCCCAAAATACCAAGCCTAGTCCCCGGTACTTGGGAATGTTGGATATTCTCTTCTCGTCTTAGTAGTTCTCTTCCGGTTTTTTACCCGATGTAAATTGAATAATTAGAGCCAGTGAATATATACTACAATGCAATTTTTTTTTTTAAACGGCTAAAAAATTTTATAAATAAAATTAAAGAGTATAAGTAATGCTCGGGAACAATTACAAGAACAAGCGATACCAACACCTTCACTCAGCATAACCGTGTACCAATTGTCACCACCAAAACCTAATCAAAACTTTGCGTATAACTCAAAACCCAAGCATAGACCGAAAACCTAACGATACCTTAGACTACAACCAAAACCCAATCATACAAATCAAAAGCTTACCGACACTTTAGACTAAAACCCGAACCCAAGCTAATCTCCAAAAACCAGAACCTTTGCAGAACCAAAGTTGACCCATAAGCTTCGGGACCATCTTGTCATTCTTGTGCCACTCCTCCACCGCCATAACCACCGCTTTCAACTCCAAAACCACCAGCGCATCTGTAGTCAACATTAAACTACAATGCAAATTCAGTTAGCAATACTTTAGATTATTTTTCTAAGACGTCAAAATATTTATTATTAAGATAGAACATTTACACGAAAAAGTCTGTTCACAATATTTGCACCCTCCGAATAAAACCGCACATCAGTATTCCTATTAATAACTTCCTTTTTCTACCGTTATGAAGCCATTTTTGTAACTCGCTATATGTTTTTATTCGAACAGCAAAATATTATTAATACTTCCAAAAACTATACAAGATTAGTGCAAAAGATTGCACTCCACAATATTACAACTATCAAAACCGAAACCAAAATTGTAACTTGCTATATGTGGTTAGCAGAACTGTGTCAGAAAGCGCGTAAACGTACAATCTGTAAAAGAAAATCGTGTTTCAATTCGCACATACGGAATACCATTTATTTACAGGTGAGAAAATCGTGTTCTCATCTGTACCCACTTGTTCTCTCATTTTTCATTTGAACAAATTCCTACATTTATTCAGTTCATTTGCCTGAGCTTTAACATTTCCAAATCTATACGTGATCGACATTAGTAATGACCACCTAACGTGTAATATGAACAAAAGAAATTAATTTTCGTGGTAAACTCCATTAGAACTCTGTAATTAGACACCTTTAAAATAAATACCATGAATTTTCTCTTAGGATTATTAAACTCCATATTCTATATAATAAGAAAAGGACAGTCAATGCTTGAAAAAACCAATGTTACATTTAAGTCAATGATAAATGTTTATGTTTGACAATTTATTGAAGTTATATATTTACAAAGCAATATATATTAGGTGGAGACTTGGAGAGAATGAGATCTTCTTGATTAGACTAACAACAATTATTGATTAGCCGACGGGCAAAAATGTTGATTAGACTAACAACAATTATTAATGAAGTTTAAAATAATCGGTTAGTAGCTAATCATGGATAATTAAGGACTTGACGACAAAATGGCACTTCTAGTTGACATTTTCATATTTAACATTATGTTAATCTTAGCTAGTTTCTTCCCTTAACACAACAACAAGTATATAGTACTAACCTCTAATTAATCTAACCAGTAACAACCATCAATTCTTAGGTATGCGGTCCATGTGGGAGTTATAAGGTGGTCCAGTGGAATTGAACTGGGTTGGTGAAGAAGATGTTCATGGTTCGATTTCTCGCGGAGACATAAGACGGTTTAGGTGTGGAGATATAAAAATGGTATAAAGATTTATATAGCAGTAGTAGTGTAAGAGTAGTCGTAATATTGGTCATTTCAAAAAAAAAAAAAAAAAAGTTCTCTGGTCCATTTAAGTTTAAACAACTGATCAGTCAGACATAACATAGGCCCTCTTCATGTTAGGTTATCAGCTAGCTTATAAGCTCAAATTCACGTAACAGGCTTATTTCCCTTATAACTCCCAAAACTTGAGATATCTTAAAACGTCTCACATGGACGTAACAGAGTATAATGATTGGTGCGTCGTTCTCTAAGAATGACTAGCGGGTTCTCTCACCTCCTAGGCCGTCTCCAACTGCGGCACAACAACGGACTTGCATCCCTTCTTGCGCCTCCAACTAATTAATACGTACGGACACTATTAGATGCAACATTCTCAAGCTCATGAGCTGAGCTCAACGCTTTTTTTATCATTTTTTCTTTCTTTCTCTTTGCTTTCTTTGTTCTCTATTATACTGTACTATTCAATCTATTTTACATACTACTATTACTAGTCTTATTTTCTTCTCTACTATACCACGTACTACTATTATTTTACATACATTACTAATAGGAGTTAAAATGATCCAGCGAAAAGGAGTTGAAATAGTGAAGGAGAGTTGCAGGGTTCAATTCTCAGCGGGGACATAAGTCGGTTTCGGTGTGGTGATATAAGATAGTATAGGATGTTGTATAGTAGTAGTATAGGAGTAGTTGTAATATTCGTCATTTAAAAAAATATATACATACTACTACTAGTCTATTTACATATTATAAAATTAAAATGGATCCAACTACTACTAGCAGGGGCGGAGCCAAGAAATTACGTCGCCTAATGTGCATATACAAACATACAATTTTTTTCTTCTTATGATAGGATAACTTTTTTATATGATAAATAAAAATATTTGAAATATCAAATTTATACAACATTGCAATAATAATTTTACTAACAATCCAAGTTTATGTGTATTATTAAAAAGGAAAATAACAAAAAATGTCAAAATGGGTGATGCAATGTGAAAAAAATCATAAAAAGAGCTAATATGTAGGTAAAGAGAAGAAAAAAGCCTGCCCCTCTACAACCCCGACTACTAGTCTACTTTACTTGTATTTCTATTAAAATGAAGTATTTTATTTTGATAATTAATGCATACATAAAAAAATATATAATACAATTTATAAAATAGACCATTACATTATATAATTTTTATTACAAAAATTCTAGAAAATAAAGAAATAATAAATTTACTGCAATATTTTTTATGTTAGAAGTTCTTTGTAATATTTATGAAGTATTTTATAAATGAAATGAATAATAAATTTTGTGTTAATATATCTTGTGGTTTCTCAAAAAGAATAATAAATTTAAAAAAAAGAACAAAATAAATGAAAAGGAGTGAATGAAAGGTGATCCCACTCCGCCCAACAGTTCTCAGGTCCATTTAAGTTTCAAGCCCAAATCGTACAGTCATCACTATTTAATTGTCACTTGGGATTTCAAGATTTTCACGCACATCAGAAGAATTTCCGTTCGAACATTAGGAGACGGTCAGACGGCACAGTCGCCTAATTAGAAATATTTTGGAAACAAAATGGTTAATGCATAAAGTGGGTTTCAACTTCAAGGAGGTTCAAAATCATAACTTGTTTTAAGGATAAACTTTTACCGGATCAGGGGAACCACCCTTCCCTGGATCCACTCCTACCATGCATTCCGATCCTAGCTAATAGTGTCCGTACGTATTAATTAGTTGCTCTCTTTAAAAGTAATCAAAGCCAAATTTCACGATTCTAGAACAAATTAAACAAGAAAAGTACAAGTGCATTGAAGTAGTACAAATTAGTTTCAAGAATTCTGATTAATTTAATTTAGTTTAGTTTCCCTCAAAAACATTGAGTACCACCAAAGATTAGAGTTACATTTGGAACCAATTAGGTTATCTTTGGTCCGAATAAATATGAATCTGAATTGAAGTCAACGTAAGGAATTTGAATTTGAATGAATTGAATTTACAAGACCTACCTTCTTTCTATAAATTTGGAAATTTTGATAGTGTAAAAACAAATAACCAAATTTTAACTGAGTAAAATGAATTTGAAATGAAATTAACTCGTCATTTTGCAGACAAAAAGAACACAAAATTATCCGTAAATGAAAATTCACTTTAAACTTTGTGTGGATTGAACTTCAATTTCACTCATGTAGACATTCATTGTTGCACAACTGACAGCTTACAGCCTAACATTTTTACACATGAATCTGAACGTTTAACATATAATTAACAACTCTTAATTAGTTATTATGGCATTGCCTTCACAACAGCTGCTTGGAACCTAGGTTCTTTAGGCAAGAACTTCTGATCAGCATAAACAGACATGTAGTCCCCAAACATGAACTTAGGATACTTAGACAAATCCTCCTCCTTCTCTGCCACGATCAATTCGCTTGCAGGCTCAATCATCGCCTTGTATGATGGATTGTAGAAGGATGCAATTGATCTCCTGTTTCCTTCGGGCAAGGCCAGAACACGGTGCCAGGCGCTCTTGTACCTCCCATTGCTTAACACTTCTATCTGATCACCAGTGTTGATCACTATCGCGTTCTTGATAGGCTGGACGTCAATCCACATTCCATCTTTCAAGATTTGGAGGCCACCAACCACGTCATCTTGGAAGAGGAGGATTACGCCTCCGGCATCAGTGTGTGCCCGGAGGCCATTGACCTTATCTGGGTGAGGACAAGGTGGGTAGTGACTCACCTTGGTGCCAAAGAAGGCTGAGTTGGTGGACTCATCTCCGGCGTTGAAGGCCTTGTTGATGTAGCCTTTTTGGAGGCCTAAGTTTTCATCCATTGTTTCCAACAGTCTGATTGCTAGTTTCTTTAGCTCAATTCTGTACTCTTTCATTGTTTCCCTGTTGTGACAATATGAGAAACTCATGGTCAGAACAAGTCCTTTCATATATATTGTGCATGTATGTATCAGTCATTGAATGGACATGACAGCTAATGCATGCATGATCTCTGAATAGACTATTTCATATAACACCTTTTATATGGTGATTACTATACAATGTTGAAATTTCTAATACATGAATATTAGAGAAAATAAGTTACGATAAAAATTATCGATTTTTGCCATTACTTGAAGCCAGAGATCTCTGATGGCCATTCATTGTCATTTTCATCTGAGAGCAGGAAAACATCTTCCCAATCAACATTCTCCAACTTCTCATCATTCTTCTTCTCCAACAATTCATTCAACATTTCCACGGGTTTCGATTTCTTGAAATTAGGCTCCCTTTCATTCTTGTAGCATTCAGATGCCACCTTCTTCACCCTCTCCAACAGCTCCTCTGGAATCCCATGATTGATCAACTATATAGCAGTTAAATACAAACCAAACAGTTTAGTTAACATGTTCATTGATTCAATAAATTACAAGAAGTGACATTTTATGACTAAAAATGAAGTCTTTAATTTAGTAAGTTTTCATCATAAACATTACCTCAAAGAATCCCCATTCTTCACATCCATTAGCAATCTGAGCCAGAGTGTTGGCTCTTTCCTCCCCACCAATCTTGGAGAAATCGATAACCGGAATCGCCATTGGATGAATCAACTTTAAGTGGACAAAATGGAGGTGTGAGTTTTATTCTAGCTAGTTAGTGATGTTGTGGTGAGGAAAGTTGATGGTTTTAGGCCTATATATACCCACATAGAGTATATAGCAAGGCTAGAATTCTCCAGGCAGTTTGGATACATGTCAACTCTCACTCTATATCAGTTAAATAATTAATATATGATCTAAAATTTCATATCAATTCTGTTGATTTGTGTGGCAATGGGCGGCAACAGAATGTCAATGGCCATGCCATGAATAATTGATAACATATTAATTGTGTTTCTAGGGGCTTGTGAAGTTGGAACTGACTTTTTTTTAAATGGCAAAAAAAAGTTCATTAAGCCCAGAATGTTGTACAAGATTTAGAGGGGTATACATCAATCATGATACAAGGTGTATCAAAAACTCAAGTACACGGGAGGGTCCAAATAACCAACGAGGCTAATGGAGCAACCTAGACGGCACGAAACCCAAAAGACTCTAGCTAAACTATGATCCATGGAGAATCTAAAACCGAAACTTCGACTGTAAACAAAGGCCCGTCGAACTCCAGGACAACGTCTATGATTCGAAACGACTTGAAAGCTCCAATGATCTCATTACCTCAACAGATTGATGTGTGCTTCTCGATACTCCAAGTTTCTCTTGAAATTTGTTTATGATATGCAGTTAATTAAAGTTACCGATTGAAGTTAATTAAAGTTTCTCTTAATTGATCTAACTAATCCCAGCTTATCTAACTTGTAGTAAGTATTTGAATTTAGTGATATATTAAACAATGTCTTGACCGTCTATAATTAACTTAAAAGTAAACCGTGTTATATATTTTTTTAATATGGATATGAATATGGATAGATGGGAAATCAAAGTTTAAAGTAAACCGTGTTATATATTTTTAATATGGATATGAATATGGATAGATGGGAAATCAAAGTTTAAATGCGAGTAAAAAAAAAACTACTTCCTCCGGAAACTTAATAGTTTTACACTTTGTTTTTGTTGAGTTTTTATGTCCGGTTTGACCTCAAAATAATCATAATTGATTACGAAAAAATTAATTTTAAAAGTTATATTAAACGAATATAAGAAGTATACTTTTATAATATAATTTTTTAATTATTTTTTTTCAACGAGTTATTATTAGTTTGAGGTCAAACCGGACATCGGAAAGTCAACAAAAATAAAGTGTAAAACTATAAAGTTTCCGGAGGAAGTATGATATAATTGCTACTACGTTTAATAATCCCATATTAATATTAGTTGTTACACACTTACACCTAATCTACTAAGTTCAAATTTTTAAAGGGTGAGAGAATTTCGCTTCATGTCAATCTCGAATTTTTAAGGAGTTGTGAAATCTTACCCACACTCTGGTTGGTTTCAACATCCTTTCAAAATCCATATCATAATAGAATTTTTTTCTTCCAAAATCACAGTGGAATTTAGTAACTTATAAATTCTCTCAGTCAATTTATATTTCCATGATATTAGAGCTTTAGACAAATTGGGCAAGGTACATCGATCGATCGATCAAGTTCCCGGTTGTAGTCGCTAATATATATGTCGATCTAAATTACCCCACGAATGAAGAAGATTATTGGTGAATCTCAAAATTCATCCTAAACAACCCCGTACAAAAATTATAAAAATTTGCGTCACTAATATATAGTTTAAGTTTGTTTAATATACGTTTTAAGATATTTCGATTTTTTTTTTTTTTTTTTCAAAAGTTTCTCCATAATAAGATGGAAGTTTGCTCGATGGGGAATTAGTGATCAGTTTGTGTTGTTTGCGTAGGTTTACTTGACATGCAATCCTTGGCCGACTAATCACCATTAGTTAGTTACGTTGCCATGATAGTTGATTCAATTTATATAACGGTATTTGACTTTCCATCCAACACATGATCAGAGATGATAATGATAATATATTTCCCATATAAATAGGCGTTGTTTCAGGGGAAGAAAAACTGATGTCAACAAACAATTTATTAGTAGTCCATCAAATAATAATCCGATTTTCCAAAAATAGAGAACAATTAAAGCTTCATATTGTACGAACCATGGCCTCTAGATTTTATACTTGTCAGAAATACTGAGGCTCTCTCGTTATCTGGTGCACGTAGTATTCACGACATGATTAATTTAAAGATGTAATTATTATTTCTTAATACGAACGTTATGTTATGTGAAATAATACATATTGAACAATTTTATGAATTAACGTACCATTAAGTAAATCGAACCAAAAACCTCTCCGTAACTATGATGTCATATCATATGTGTACTCTCTCAATCTTGCGTTGATTTGATGTATACTGACCACATAATCTCGAAAGGATATTGTTCCTTTATTTAAGTAAAAAAAATTAATGTTTATTCTGTACGTTTTGTTTTGTATTTTTCCTGTTTGAGCTTTGATTAATCTTAAGTCATACTCTCCGTTCTCTCTAAATCTTTCGGTTTACTATTCCCATAATAGGTTTTTTTTTTAAAATAAAAATATATATTTAGAATAAAATTATAAATTGTGATTTTACATGCATAATTACTTAAAGTTGAAGTTTATAACCCTTACAAACTTTTTTCGAACTCTTAATATTTTTAATTATTTTTTTAAAATTGTTATGGCAATAGCAAACATAAAGCTTTAAAGAGAACGAATGGAGTATTGAAAAAATAATTAATGAAAAATAAATGTATAATGTATAAATAAATATTTTAGCATACAAATGTTTTGAATGTAATTTGATTTATCAATCAAAAAAGTCAAAGTAAATAACACTAGGACCACACCCCTATAACAACACCACTTTACTCATAAATTATCTTATGGATTAGGAATCGAATCTAACACCGCTCATTTCCAGTGTGTAGGTGGGAAGTGGCGCGGTTTTGATGGCGGTTATTGGTGTTTTGATTGGGATCTTTGTGTATAGGTTTGGTATGGCTCTCTTAACCTTGATACCCCGGACCACATATTTAAATTTCTTGCCACTTGTTCGAAAGGGCATATGGTGTAATTAAGAGGTTGGCTAGGGGTAGCTTATCTTGCTTTGAAGAATTGACGGATTGGTACTTGCGAGTGTTTCGTCCCTAGTGTAGTCCCTTTGTCTAGACTCTTGATTGTGAGAGTTTACATGAGCTACTTCCAACTATGTGAGTGTTACGTTGTCCCAAAGTAGAAAATCATCTTCCTATTATTGCTAAGTCTCATAGATTTGCTACGAAATATATGATCCTCCTTAGGACTTGGCTAATAGTTGGTGGTACAACTTATACAAACTCCTCATATCTTTGGCTCTTGCTAATAGAATGGACATGCTAGACGAGGAGGACTAAGTAGCGTCACGGCCATAATGGTTATGGGGTATGCTCTTCTCATATGAATTGATGGTGTTCACTCTCAAATGATTTAAAGGTGTTGACTCTTTGGTGATCTTATATTGTTGGAGCTTGCAGTTTGGTTTGGATATCGGAAGTTGGAAAATTTGTGGAGGTTTAGATGTAATTTGATTGCATGTATATTGACATGAAGGTTTATTCCGGTTTTAACCTTGTTGTAATTAGTCTGGACATTTTTTATGCTATTTTATTAATAAAAAAATAATTGATGTTTAAAAAAACATTAGCAGTATTCTTCAAATTTCATTAGTCAATATTTGAAATTTAAAATAGTTTTATGAGAAGAAGGGTTGACATTATTTTTGATAAAGAAATGCGTTAGCGTGGTCGGCCTGATGATATTTTCTGTCGTGAGTTGATTCAATCATACGTAATTAATTAATTAACTAGTAGTAGTATTAGTCTAATTATCACTATAAAATAATAAAATTAATATATGTCGCTTACTTTACAATCATCCATACGTGACTTGTGTAATCAAATTAATCCACTACATTACAAACTTCATTTTTAGTCAATAGTATTTATATTTAATTCATATATTATACCTAAATTATATATAATGATAAAAAATTAAGAGAATAATAAATACTACTACTACTAAGTACTAACTTATAAACTTCAATTATATATTTATTTTTTTTAAAACTACATCTATATAATTTAGAAATAATGTGTGGTCAAACATCAATACCGTTAAAACATCAATACCGTTAAACATCAATACCGTTAATTAAGGTGAAGTTGTAAATAAGTGGATGAAGAGTATCTTACGAAGTACAAACAATAGATTCTGCTCTGGATATTAACCGTTTAACGATACTTTTGTTGACTTTTACGTCCTTCATTTATTTTATTTTTTCCAAACGATGTAACTAATGCGACAACGACTAGAACAATTTTGTATCTAAACTATGCTCAACTGCCATTTCTTGATTCAGAAATCATAATCACAACTTATCATGGTGTTGTTGATCTAAATATACAACGACATAGTCACAATTCATACATACAAACTTTCGATGAAAAAAATCGATTAAATGACACAGAGTAGAACAGCAGATATTGGGCTTTGCGGTTTTATCGATCATTATCGTTTCCTGTTGCACCATCTCATTGCTAAATTTCATTTTTTAGCATAAAGCTTGAGCTTGTTAGCCTCATGTGTCACATTTAGCAAGAACACGTACACCAGTTGCTGCACGAATCAACTGATGATACCGACTACTTCATGGAGCTGAATCTGTCTATTCTACCATTCAGCTGTGTTTGCAGATGGGACCAATTGGTCAATTCCTGAGTAGATGAATTAGTAATCATCTTGCGTATGGGTAATACTTGTAATTCTTCACTTGCTCTACATCCTGAGAAGAAAAGAAAATATGTAAGACGTATGATGTATCAGTTAACAAGAAATCTACGTTTAAATTAGGTACCTAGTCTTATTCAGTTTGTTTTGCATCATCACTCGAATATGTTAGTCTCCAGAAGTTTTAATTTAGACTATTTACAAGCAATCAGCCAAGTCCAAGAATTTGTCCTGCAGTGCTGCAAACGCATTAAACGCATTATATATGCTGGAGATGACCAAATACAGAAAAGAAGAGTAATATACGTAACATGGAACATAACATGGTGCAGAAGTATGAAGCAACAAGAGCATTTACCTTTATGAAGAAAATTGGTTTCACGAAAATAGTTCTTGGGATTCCATAGGAGACGACCAGTAGCGCAACAATGATTCCACAGTCACCCTCCTTGTAGCACTAAGCATTGAAATGAAAAATCGACAACCATCAATTTTATATTCCTCCAGTGGATTCCTATGCCCAAAACTTCTTACGTTCACCTATAACAGGACAAAAGCCAGTAAGGATCAGGAAAAGCTTTTCTAGTCGCAAGCTGAGCAGAGAGGAATGTACCGCAGAACTAAGCCTGTTCATATTCACGAGATGATCTCTCCAGAAGAGATCCAGAGTTTTAACAAGAACTGCTCTCTGCGTTTGTGATACAAGAGAAGACTTATAGTTGGCTCAGCAAATAATAAAACTGAATGTGAATAGATCAACAGGTGAGGATAATGCATGACAGACTATTAAGATATAATTACCTCAACTCCCCTGATATATGCAGAGTCATAGCCTGAGTCTTGAATAACATCAAGATATGAAGCTATTAAAAAATCTCCGAGGTACTTGCAAAGTAGATTTACAGTCGCTCTGTATTTTCCATCTCTGCTAAAGATACTCAATGAAACATTAGTTAAGAGATGTAAGAACATGAACTCAAAGAAATGAGTAAAATGATGAAAAGAGTAAACTCAAAATTACGCACTTCGTTGAATCATCAGAACATATGGTTAGCCACCGTTTCAAAGATAAGTTCTTCATGCGTATGCCTCGAAAGGAAATCGGAGGCGTAGGCAAAGTTGGGAGTTGAATGTTGTCAATGTCAACAGAACTTATGTCATGGAGTTGCGTAAGGGATTGCAACATGTTTTCATCAGTCACCCCTCTAAACGAGTCTGTAGATAACCAGTTTTCATTAGTTTTTATGAACAAAAAATATGAAAAGGTAGAGAGATAATAAATAAGTGCACACCTCCCAACACTTTTCCAGAAATACGATTGAATTCTTTCAAGAGTTTCCTCAAATTCCAGCTGCTTGGATGCTACAATATTAAAAAATGTTGTTTAAGATTCATAGGTATGGTAATATCATAAATCTGTTAGCCTTTAACAACAAACTAAGTTACTCCACTACCTTTGTCGGGTCAACATTCTTGAAAATAATTTCATCAACCACGGCTTGCATGTACCTAAAATCCAGAACATAACAAGTTCAGTAAGCTGATAAGATGCATTGGACAACTGGCTATTGTCATTTGAATATTCAGGGAAGCTGCTTTACAGCATTCTTTCAAGGATTACAATCGCTTGCATTTTGTGGTTTTGAACATTATGTAACAGGAATCAATGTTACTTACTGGAAAATATGCTGTGAGCAACTCTCAGAATCGCCATTTAAAATTAATTGACGGAGACTGTAAACATGTTTTCTTTGCACCTGCACAGAAAAATAAGGAGTTACTCAAATAAGACTACATATACTTGAGACCCAGGCTAGATAAAAATAAATACTTAGCAGCAGGGTGTGAAGGGAGTTAGTATTAAAAATGCCATATTGAGTAGATAATACCTCTAAAACTTCATCGAACTCCACGAGACTCTTTCTTATGCCGAAGAAATATTTTTCCGCATTAATTTGAAGGGACAAGAGCTAAATTCGAACAGTAGAAGATTAGCTAGATTAAATACAGAATCCAGATTCTAATAAAAATTCACTGGTGGGGAAACTTTACCTGATTTACAACTCCATGGCCCTCAATCGGAATAATCTCATCATTTGTAATTCGAGAAATAAGTTGTATTGCCCACGCAGTATCAAAATTGAACTTCTGAAACATCTCATCCTGCAAGCTGAGCAGGACATGTCAATTAGATAAAAACACCTTAAAAAGTCAGCAATAAAATACCAACATGGATCAAAAGACAGCAGATAGTACAAATCCTCAAGAAACGGTGCGAAGACCCAAAGAGGAAGTAGATACTGTAGAAAATCCCAACATGGTAGAGGAACAAGATATTGTAGAAAATCCTCATCACTACTGCATTCAGTTTTAGGCAACACTGGGTCTCAACTCTCATGGACCTTTTGTGACAAATACAATCAAGAATTATCATAGGAGAGATGAATTTTACCTCACCATAAACCGCGTTGATCCAGGATCTCCTTGCCTACCTGCTCTGCCACGGAGCTAAAAATAGAAACCATCCCACTTAGAGACATACTAAGGATAGTAGTTAACTCATGAATGGAGAACTGGTAATAATATTCTTAAACATCATTTAAAGATCATTGAGTTAAAGCAACATCTCCATGTTACCTGGTTATCGATTCTCCTGGACTCATGTAAAGACGTTCCGATGACATGAAGTCCTCCCAGGTGTTTCACCTCTACACCTTCATTGAAACAGTGAACTTCACAATCTTTGAGAACTGATAGATAAGCAATAGCGATAGATGGACCAAGTGGGTACATCTCAGCCTCCTCGTCTACCAGCCTCTGTAACTCCGTTAAATCCATTGATTGGCTCATTTCAATAGATTCCGAGATGACAGTTCTTGCTTCCTCATAAGGAAATCTTTTACCCTCACTTTTACATACATATTTAGCTGTAGACCCCGTAATAGACAAGTTAGATAATGTAGATTCTGAGATTAATTTTATTATATAAATTTCTAAGCCAGTGATACTAACCCATAAGAGAAGCCTTAGCTAGCCAACCTAGTGATGATGATCCAACCTGTACTTTAGATAAGACCTGCACAGAAGAAACTCATTTAAAGGGAGCTTATTAGAAACTTCCAGATCTTAGTTTCTTTATGATGATACCTGTTATTATGTTTACCTTTTCCGAAGTCAGACCCCTGTCCATTTCTTCGTCAAGGATCTTTTCCGCGAGGGATGAAAGCAAAGCTTCTTCCATTACTTCTTTGGCAAGCATCTAACAGAAGCCCAATTGATAAGGTGAAGTTTCATAGATATCTATGGTCACAAGTACAAGCGTACAACGAATGGACGTTGAGGTAAAAATAAAATATACTGTTGCCAACAGACTACATCAAGAATGAAATGTAGAACAAACAAGCGTTCTCAAAGTGCAGAAATAGATTTGGTAAGGCAGACACCTTTGGATTTCCTCCTAGGATAATGTCAGTTCCCCTTCCTGCCATGTTTGTTGATATTGTAATCGCATGTTTTCTTCCTGCCTGGGCAACAATTTCAGCCTCTCTACCAGCATACTGCACAAATATAGATTTTTAAGTGAAGAAAATCGAATTCAGGGATTAAAAGGGAATCCACAGATCTTAAGGTCATCGAATGATAACCTTGGGTCGTGCATTCAGGACATTGTGAGGAATTTTCCTTTCTGTCAGCAATTCCGATAAATATTCAGAATTTTCAACACTGTACAAACAACCAAAAACTACTATAAGCTCATCTTTTATGGTGAAATAGCATCAGACCAACGCAAGATGGACATACCTTGTGGTGCCAACCAAAACAGGCCGGCCGAGACTAAACATATATTCGATTTCAGCACGTACGTACTGCCATTTCCCTTCAGCAGTCTAATTAGACAGAACATTAACAATAAAAAGATAAAGAAGTAAATTGGTTTGACTCAGAAATAATCAGAAAAAAGTGCAGAGCATTAAGCATAATATAATTTATCTTACTGCAAATGCTTGAATTGGTAAATCAATGCGAATATTTGGCATATTTGTTGGTATTTCAATAACGGGCGTCTGGAACATTTTTAAGAACTCTTTTTCCTACAATAGAGAACAAAAAAGAATTACCATAAAGCAGCTGATAATCATTATTGGATATTACATTGCAGTAATGAAAATGCATGTAACCTCAGTCTTTGCTGTCCCAGTCATCCCGGAGAGTTTCGGATACAGCTTGAATAGTGATTGATATGTAATTTGGGCCACAACCACTGAATCGGCCTACAAAGCTTAAAATGTTATGAAAATAAAGCGTAGTAAAATCCTGATAAACAAGTACAGAGAAGTCATAATCATGAAACCTGAATCTTTAGCCCTTCTTTAGCTTCCACTGCCTGATGGATGCCCTCAGACCATCGCCTTTTTTCTTCCACTCGTCCAGTCAACTGAAAATCATAAAGTCAGACATATGCCAGCTTACAACTCAAAAGGTTATCTCAAAGATTCCATATTCACAAAACCAATTTACCATATACAGAAAAAGAACAAAACGAACATTTTAATATATTAAAGAATAAAGAAGCATCTTTCACCCGGTTGACAAGCTTAACAAAGTTTGGATTTGCATGTGTTACATTTTTTACTAAACAAAATTCTATTCTCGAGAGAAACGGACACTTGAATAAATTCAAGGAGAGCCACTCATAGTGCCAAGGAATATGTATTAATAGCACGTATGTACCATATTCATGCACATGATATGCTACTCAGCTAAAAAATAACTGCTGAAAATTCACAGTGTACTTTGCTGAATATCGTACAGTCCACCCAAATCTCATGTAATTTCAACAAAACAAAAGTGCGAGGCTGCGTGGACATGGCCATTTTTATAATAAGCAGAAAGCAGATGCCTGATGAGAAACTTTATCGTACCTCATTAATTATAAGAGCTTTTCCATTGCGTACAATGTATTGGACATCACACCTGTAAAATTCTTTTGCTTTCAGTGCATTCAAAACAAACCTGCAATATTAAAATGATACATGTCAGAAATAGGGCATCCGAAAATGAGATTTGGCTGAACGACTAGGATTGCACAAATACACGTGGAAGCAAGGTGTTGTGTGTGTGTGTGTGTGTGTGAGTGTGTGTGTGTGTGTGTGAGTGTTTAACTACCTTATGAGAAAAATTGAAAAACAGGAAAATAAAATGAATAAAAACTACTCAGCTTGTTGAAACAAGTGACACAATGATAACAAAAATGAATAATAAGTCAAAAAAAACAATATGATAGACATTTACCTCGCCCAAGGATCATTTTCATCCCAGAGATCATTTGTTTCCAAAGCCATCTCTGCTAGTATTATACCTTCCTCGGTAAGCTCAACTGAATTGTCCTTAAGTTCTACATTGTAATGCTGCCATTTAAACCGTGTAAGTTCAACAGCATTCCACATTTATTGAAACATAGATCAGAAGCAACTGGGCCTTACTAGTCCTCGTATAAGCAGCTCAGCAACTTTTGCAGCGACTGGGTATCGTGCAGCATCTTTACTTGCCTGGAATATGTATGTTACCAAAATTAGTCAGGAGAACAACAAACACTAGAGGGTAAAAATTTGATTTGACAAATCTTATTTATCTTTCACTCCTGTGCTTCTAGAACTCCTATTTGAACCAATGCACTTATTTATTCACAGATGTGGTTTTCATTTCATATGCTAGTTACCTCACCACTTATCAACAAAGGATTTCGCCCTTCATCAATTAGAACAGAATCAACTTCATCCACTACAGCAAAATGGAAGGGCTTTGGCCTGTAGCATGATATAATATGTGAATAGTCACTAAACAATTCCAGGTCTAAGAATGACGAAATATAACAAGTTACCATCTCATGACAAGCTTATCGCTGCTTGGAGCCAGATTATCTCGCAAATAATCAAAACCAAGTTCCTGTGGCAATGAAGAAGGTGAGGAAAAGATTGAGGTTTTGAAGCCTAAGTAACTGGTAAAGAGCAAATACAACAAATGGCCGCAGGATCTCTTTATGCTACACCAAATGCAAACACTCTGAAACATACCGAATTATTGGTGTATGTAATGTCACAACTATAGTTAGATCTTCTCTGCTCAGGAGTCATCCCTCTCTGCAGGCAAAAGGGCAAAATGAGATAACACAGCAATAGATGGATCTTCTATCAGTTGGTGCAGGAGATTTTTACATGACATGCTTTCATAAGTAATATGCTGTAGATTCAAAGAAATATCGGCAATCACCTGTATAAGTCCGACCGAGAGACCAAGAAAGCGATGCACGCGCCCCATCCATTCAGCATCTCTTTGAGCAAGATAATCATTCACGGTCACCACTGCCATACAAGTAATTTAGTTCTGGTATGCGCAAGGTATAATTCACGATATACAAGAAACCATCACAGTCAACTTTCACGTACCTTATATTTGTAATATTAATATTCAAATGAAAATAAAATCAAATCAAAGGAATAAAATATAGAAACAGCCACCTCCTTAATTGGTTTATCACAAAATTTACAAAATGTGATCGATGGAAGTGTAGCTGCACAGGTAATAATATAAAGAAAGTACCATGAACACCCTCCTCGCTCAGAGCATTAAGATAAGCGGCTAAAGTGGACACTAAGGTTTTCCCTTCCCCAGTTTTCATCTCAGCAATTGACCCATCATGAAGAACAGCCCCACCAATGATCTGTAATAACAAGTACGTGCTTAAAGTAATGCTTTTTACATTATCATCATACTTCATATATCTTGTGAAATATTACTTCACATTATGAGGATTCCCCAAACACTGATAAACTAATCATATCATGGACCGAGGGCAATAAGCAGAATCTATTCAAGACTACCGAACACGAAACCTGAACATCAAAATGGCGCATTCCGAGCTTCCTCCTCGCAGCTTCACGAACAACCGCAAAAGCCTCTGAAAGAACCATTTCAAAAATAAATAAAAATAAAATCTTCAGATAACACTTGATAGAAAAACTCAATAATACACATCAAGAAAACAGGAACTAAGTCTCACACCAGCTTGAATATCAGCAAGAGTCTCTCCCCGGCTCAACCGACGACGAAATTCCACTGTCTTTGCACTCAACTACAACAGTTGAAGAAAAAAGATAAATTAATCAAGAACACACTCAAAAATAAATTGAATTAAAACACATTGAATAAATAGGAAATTATGACAATACCTCTTCATCAGAGAGCTTCTGAATTCTGGTTTCAAAAGCATTAACGGAATTGACAAGCCTATAATAGTCTTTCACCACCCAATAGTTCAAGCTACTGAATTCACTGCATTTCTTCTTAACCTCGCCAATTTTTTCCTGTAAAGGTTTACTATCAATAAAGCATATAGTTCTGGAAAAAAGTGGAATTTAGTTATTGATTATTGAGTTGAGAAGTAGTAGTACCTTGAGTGATGCAGAGACTGGTGTGGGCATATTAACATGGAGGCGAATTACGGGAGGATTGGCAAGTGAGATTGAAGAGGACAGCCTAGTTCGGGTGCATAACAGAGTTGTACCTTTACGGGGGCGGATTAACGGCGGCGGTGGGTGGAAGATGGTGGTGGTGGTCATTGTAGTTGTTGTTGTTGTTACCTTGGGTTTTTGGAGCTGCTGCCATGGTTTAAGCTCAAGTTTTGAACAAGTGAAACGACGTAGTTTAATTCAAGATCGCAATAATTCGCCATGTTTGACTATAATTCTTTCTCTCCAGTCTCGAACTAACAAATTGAGTGTGCATATGCCTCCCGCGTGAACTAGAGTATGCGAATTCGAGAATGAAAAAGTTGCAATGCGCAGCCTCATTGTGGGGTTGGGTGATGGGCCTGGATGAACTCCATTCTTGAATTTTTACTAAATTGGTAAAAATCTTCTACAGTATCATGTTAGACTTTATTATCTTCGTCTTAAAACTCATTATTTTTAGTTCAGTTCAATTCTATTCAGATTCATTCACTTCAAGTATGTTCAGATTTGCTTAGTTGTACTCATCTGTTTTTCTGGATTCTATACGTTATTCCATTTTCATCCCTTTTTCTGGATTCTATACGTTTCCATTTTTTGCAAATCTTTATCTCACAACTTCATTGTGGGTCCTGCCACTAAACCAACACATTACACTCATTATATAAATCTCCTAAAACTCCGATTAAAAAGCAAACGTATAGAATCCAAAAAAAACAGATGAGTATTTTATACTACAAATAAATTCAGTTCAGTTCAACTTCATTTAGTTTTGTTCAGACGAAAATAACAGTTTCTTACTTTGATATGTAAAGAGTCCGTCTTGCAATAGACGCAATTTATTGAGAAATCGAGAGACGAAACAAACAAACACATAAGATGTGGTTAAATTCGCGGATCTGACCCAACTCAAATCTGGATCGGGCTGAACCGCGAAATGAAAAACTGAATGGAAGCTTTGGATGGCTGCCATGAGCTCGCTCATTTTATCTCGTCCATGGACGAGCATGGATAAAGCTCCATCCATGGAACCTCTCCTTCTTCCTTTTTTTTCTTTTTTTTATAGATTTTGAAATGGGTTTTGATTAATGCTTCAATTTCGATTGGTATATGTGTTTTTACAGTGATTTACATGTAATCTAGGTCACTTTATTTATGATTTGGTGTTAGTATGCGTTATTCAAATCTTGAATTTGTTTTTGACTATAGTGGAATTAAGTTGGGAGTCTTAGGGGAAGATGATGAGTCACTTGTTTTAAACTTTTGACGAAATTGCAATTAAAATTTTGAACAAAACCTTAAATATAAATATGTATGCCAAAACCTTAAACCTATTCCACTAATAATCCAACTTTACAAACGTCTCCTTAAATTAATTCGTTTATTTTAAGTTAAAGTTACTGCAAACACCCTCTTAAATATATAATCCGTATATTTTTATGTATGTGAATATAATGCGTACGTACAAATAATTTTATCATAAAAAATATACACTGCATGCTTAGGTTTCTCTCAGAGGTGATTCACTGGCATTGGTAATTACTTTCATCACTAATTAAATCAACCAGCATAAGAAATGAACTGTTCAAAAGACCACTCATTTAGAAAATAAGCTCAAGACATGTTGAAACTAATATTTAGCAATTCAATGTACTTCTACTAGCTATATTTTAAAATGAATCCTTAACAATTCAAAGTAGCTAATTTCAATATCTTTATAACAATGTTTAATTAAGCTACTACCAAAGCCTCTATCCATGCATCCTGCAGTTGAAATTAACTTGAAACAAATCATCATCATCCTGAAAGAAATTCAAAAACCAAACATTAATAAACAATAGTAGCATGCATGTATGCATGTGCATATCATATACCAAACGTGAGCTAGCCCGATAAAATTCAGTAAAAATGAATCTGTACCTATATGTTGTTACCGGGATCTTGAAGGTTGGGGTGAGTAGGCTGGAGGCGGTAGGAGGAAGAACTGGTGTGTAGAAGAGGTAGAGTAGTACCAAGCTGGATATCCTCTCCAAAGAAACTGAACTGATTCATTAGTGGCTGCTGCTCGACTAGCTTCAGCTCGGTCATGGCCATTTGCTGCTGCTGATGCTCTTCCATTTCTGCTTGCCTTTGAAACTGGTTGTTCATCAGCTGTTTATAGATATCAATCCAATAACATATCTCAATAGAGTTGATCAAGTACTAAAAGAAGAATTTATGCAAATATGATTTATAAAAGTAAAAATGAACATACCCAATTGTACATTTCATGGTTTTCCTTCTCCAGCCCCATTGCCTATAACAATATAGTAATAACATATTAAAGTAGTAACCAAAAAGAAAAGATATCAATTATATGTGAAAAAAGAGGAATGCAAGAAATTTACAGTTCTCTTCAGATTATCCATTTGCTCACCAAGAAGCTGATACTGCATTAACCACAAATGACAGATATAAACATCAAATTAATACCACTCGAAAAGACATAGTAGTTTAAGGTGTCTTCTATAGAAAGATGTAACATGTAAATGTGGCAAGGAATCCACAAAGTGACTTTTATAAAATTACCTTTCGAGAGCGGACCTTGTTGACAGACTGTTCAAGTTGTTTTTCGAGCTCATTGAGCTCTTCAAACCTTACAGCACTCAGATCCTCACCCTTGTACTTCTGAATGCTCAACTGAAGATTTAGTGTTTCTTTCCTCATTCTTGACAGCTCTTTGAACGCCTGGTCCTGAAATACATTTCGCGAAATATGTAAGAAGGATATGGAAAATGAGTGAAAATCAAAGGGCATGTTGATTGAGAGGCTTACGTTGTTTATTAGTGATCCTGCTGCCCTGCTTTGATCGGCGCTATCAGGAAGAACACCCTTAGTTTTCACATATCTGTCGATTATTTGATTCATGCTGTTGAAATCAAGTTTATAAATGCATCAGTAGTTGGAAATAAAATCATGTAAATTGAGTAATTCTACATCCACTAAAAAAAAGTTTCAAGTAGGCTGACTTTATTTGCTGATAGAAATGTACCCCAATTGTGACCAAAATGAGAAGAGCACAAGGCCTAGAAGAATTGTTGAGCATTTATTTAAAAGATCATGTTTTTTGTCTTTCTGTATGTCAAAGATTCCCAATTCTAAACCATGTTTCCTGAGAAAAAATCCATTGCTTGGACAAAGTAAAATGCTGGATGGTGATCGAAGTTAAACAGAATGCTAACAGAATCTGTAGAAACAAGATGCATAAAAAATAATGAAATTATTAAAGGAAAAAGAAATTCCAAAAAAACAAAAACAAAAATACTGTATAGTAGAAACTTAAAAATATAGAGATTAAAATGATGATTACAATCTGAACAGCTGGGAGTCAATTGGCTCAGAGACTCAAGAATGGTCAATTCAACTAAGATAGATGTTGATGGAAAAGTGGTCAACAAGACTTCTGAGCATGCTATATGTTTCATTATCATAGGAATTAGGGAGAGAGTTCTTGAAAACCCTAGAAATTAAATACAGCATGATCTTTTAAAGATTTAAATTGATGATTAAGAGACACTAGTATTCCAATATGACACAGATCACAATCTATAACTGATATCTGCCCAGGTCTTATTGCATAATATCGTATTCGTATCAACTTTTATTAGTAATGATTTATAGTCAAATTATTCGAATGAAATCAAGTTAAATTCATTAGGAAAACAAAGAAAAAACATACTGATTGTCTGATTGTATACTCACAATCAAATGAAAAGGGCTAGAACCCTTTTTTATTCTTTGAAGAAAATTTACAAAAACTCAAAGAAATATCATGTTCAAGACCATATAAGAAAGAGAATTGTACAGAAATTGAAAAATAACTTACTGGTGAGGAGGGCTGCAATACTCAGTGAGCTTTCCTTTGCTAGAGAAGACAATAAGTCCAATCTGCGCATCGCAGAGAACAGAAAGCTCATGGGTCTTCTTCATCAGCCCACTTCTTCGTTTCGAAAAGGTCACTTGCCTGCTTGTGTTGTTCTCAATTCTCTTGACCTCAATCTTTCCCCTCCCCATTCTTTTATAACTATAGTAAGATCTTTTCTAGCAAATTAACCCAAAAAACAAGAATAATTTATCAGACAAAAATGAGAGAATGTCTGTGAGGTTAAAACTACTAGTTTAAGGAAAACAACAATGTGATAAACAAGCTAATATTAGAATTATGATAATAAGAAGCATGTACACAGATATACAGATTATCATCAAGTTTGGTAAAAACTACAAAAATTATCTTAATCAAGACTAACACAACTGATCAAGATTTATGGTAAATTGGAATCTGATGGTGAGTATAATAAACTTACATAATTTAGTAATCTGTAAATGGGATTTCTTGAAACAGAGAAGATGGTTTTTTAAAGAGGTATAAGTGAGTTAAAATGAGATAGGAAAGGAAGAAATATATAAAGAGTTTGCTTACCAGCTTAAACTTGTTCTTCTGTTATACTCTATTGTTTGTTTTTAGGGTTTGTTGGAATATTTAAGAGAGAGTGGAAAATGCTAGAGGGAGAGAGAATTATCACACTACTGTGGATTTATATTGCAGAGTGTGGGGTACGTATGGAGAGGGTGGGTACGTATGTTGACTGTATTTGTGGTCCATTCTTGTGCATGGGGATAGCCATGCAAGATAGAAGTACTACATATAATATCATATGTCCATGAGCAATTACATATATATGGTACCCATACAATATACTTAATGGATTATAACAAGATTAATCGACTGAGGTTCAAGTATTCGCAGAGTATTGATTTTCCTGAAATAAAAGGAATCAGCTATTACATTAATTAAGGATAAACTAAGTGAGTACACCAAATAATTGGGATCATTCATGTATGTATTCTTTTTTGTATTTAAGAAAATTACAACTTTCATAATTAATAGTTTCACTAAAAATATAAGGCTATTGGTGTAGTATTGTTTCTAGTTTGCTTAGACTAACTCCAGCACGAGCTGAAATTGGCGTCCAACTGTTGGAGCTTAATCGGGCGCGCGTAAAGTGTGTTTCCTCTCTTTTTTTTTTTTTTTTCTTATGGTTGTTTTGTGTGTGTCAGTGGGAGGAATATTGTGGTTTAAAAAAGTGAAAAAATAAAAGGTAAATTTGAGTTTGAGGTAGTAATGAAAATGTTAACTTAGTGCTGAAAAGTTTGATGGATTTTATTTTTGGAGATGGTCTTAGAAAAAGTATTCATTAAATACAACACAATGATATTTAAATATTTGATTATAAAGTACTTTTTTAAAATAACAAGTTTTTTCAAAGACTTACTTAACACGGTTTAGTTTCATTAATTGAATTTATTGTACATTCTATTCCTCCGTCAATCTCATACAACTAAAGTTCTTTGCTACACATCATCAATTTACACGGAATGTCGGCCATGACTCCAAGTCTCCATGGATTCTCCATGAAAGACTTCATATTCATGAATGTCAATTTTTTCGTGTGGTCAAATGTGATGAGGAGAATGAACGTACCACTTCTCAGTGAAGAATATTCAAATGCCACAAGTTTACGTGTCCTTTCAGGAACTTAAGCAATAGGATTAATTATTAGTATAATTAATTTGTAAGCAGATATTTACAATTCCCCTACATCTAACAACAACCTGGTACAATACCTAAAATTATACATATATACATATAAGAATTAAATAGGTACAATTAAACCAAGAAAGAGACGTGTCAATGAACCTGATGCATGTTTGATGATGATCATCGATCTGTTTTGCATTTGCCATATTGTCTCAAAGTTTCATCAGAATTGAGTTATTCAAAGGAACTGTCTCATATTACATTTAAGGAAATTTCGAATAATACTTTGTTGGTGACATTTAACCAACTCTGCCTTTAATTTCCACCCAGCCCTTTGCTTTCCTACTTTTTTCCCTCCAATTGTCCAATTTCAGTTTGTTGTAAAACATGTTTGTTACCCAGAATATTTCCCTCTCCTATATGCGTTTTCGATGTGTCGAATAACGATACTTGCACGTAATATATATAATGTGTTTAGTTTAGTTTTATTAGGGAGAAAGAAAAGAGGAAAAAAAGTTGGTAAATATACAAAATATGAGGAAGAATATTGTTATGCCATTGCCATGATGATGAGTGAGAATTTGAGAGTGGACCAAATTTCAGTCATGATGAAGATGTACAAGAATGGAGTGGGAGAATGAAGAATATACAGCACATAAAGCTCAAACTTGCTTCAAATGGCCACTGTCCTACTGGTGACCACTAGAGTTACTGCTATACCAACAAATTAAATATACTCCCACATGTTTTTTCAGATTTTCATAGAATCAGATGAACCAAAAGTATAATCAGTGACAACGACCATCAACAATCACAAGTAAAAGGAAAACAGACAAAATATATGCAGTTTCCATCAATAGTCGATGAATGTTGTGGAGCAGCTAGTACTAACCTAGTGTCAACAGAGCCACCCATAAAGAATTACGCGCAAAACCCATAAAACACAGGGATTTGAGTAAGAAATACGATTCGTAAACCTGGTCTATCTAAGAATTTCCCGAATATTATGAATCATATCAAAACACAGATTAAAAAAATAATAATAACACAGAGAAATGGCAGAGGGGAAAAAAAGAGAGAAAATGGGACTCAAATCTCAATAGTAGTGGTAAAACGTTTCCAAAATTGTTGATCATATATAGACGACTAGGGACGAACGTTGAAACAGGGTACGCACATGATATGTTAATCTCAAGAGCTACTATACTACAAAGATGACCATCCAACCATTCCAATCAATTCAACAAAACAGGTAATGGGAAACGGAAAACATTACAGCGAGACAGCATAAATGAGCCTGTTTATTCAATCAGCATCTCCAAGACCATCGCTTCCGTCCCCTCTCTTGGATATAGGAGCATATTGAGAATTGGGCTTTTTCTTTTGTGATGCAACCTCAGCATTTTTTCGCAAGACAGCTCCTGGTGATGGGTAAGGCCGTTGCTGAAAGAGGGGACCCTGAAATTCAAAATTTTCCAAACAGAAAGTTAGTTGGACATACAAAAGTCTCAACTTATGAGCTACATGTGACAAGAGAAGGCCCAAGAACTTAATCACACACCGTAGCAGTTGTATCTGCTGCTCTTGGTTGAACTCCTTTAAGCCCGACAACCCTGTACAGTGAATGAACAAAAAACGAATTTACCAGACTACAAAACCCTCAATAAATTCTGAAATAATCCACTGATTGTGGTCAAATCATTTGTAAATATTTGAGTCTTCGGATTACAAAGACATACAACATATAGTGAGCAATTGTGTACAGAATTATTTACGTAAGCAGACTGAAATACACTATGATAAGCATCAACTGAGTATGGTTTTTCATCCTTTTTCTAGGCACAATTGATAGGAGAAGAGTACCGTACCAGCCACCACGAGGAGCATCTGAATAAGAACTTGGATCCATGGGGTCCAACTCATCATCTTCGGCATATGAACGCTTCTTACTTTCCTTTTTGAAGCTTTTCCCAAGTGGGGGTTTCGCATTAGACCTGTACACGCACATCCACCATAAAAGGATGCCAGACAAGAATTTACATATTTCTTCAGATTAGTCAAGACACTCAATTTATGGAACAAAGAAGGCATGCTCATTGAGAGTACAGTTACGTCCTAGAAATTCAAGATACCATTTGCTCAAGATGGATGGAAACAAGCCCTTCAATCACATCCCCAATGGAAACTGTCACGCGCCCTATGATTTTACCATTATAAGCTTCATCAACTACCATTACTACCCTCGAGAACTTTTTTTACCCCATAAGTTATACCAGCCTAGAGAGTTTATACATTGTATTCCACAAAAAGTCTTGAGGAGAACTGTAGATATAAGAAGTAAATGCAAAGACATACTTGGGCTTGGAAGTCATCTGCTCTGTATCTCTGCTGCTAATAGCACTGGCAACTAACTGTTGGTTCACTGCAGTGGTTGATGGATACTGGCACTGTGGCAGATTAAGAAGTCTGCATATAGGAAGGGAAACATCAAACATGTATATTAATTTCATACACAATATTTAAAACAGGGATATAAAAGCAATGAAAACTCTCGTCATTTATGTAACTCAAGCAACAGCACCTTTAACCTCTAAAGAACTCCAAGTCATCCTACATATCCACCAGTTAACGTTTTCCTTGGAAAGTTATCTTAGTACTAGGCTTTCCCTTGACAAAGCTTAGCAGCTAGCATTATAACACAAAACATATAATCCTTATTCCTTAAGGTCTTGAATTTTAATGAGCAGTAGATCTAAAGGCATGAATTGAGTCCACGCAGACATTGTTGAATACAAACATAAACTAAGAATCAGTCAACTTAGATTGCAATATAGACCAAGTAATGCATGCTAACAGATAAAAGGTAAAGGTTTTTCTTACTAAAACTATTAAGCTAGATTTTGTAGGTATTGGCATATGCTGGACACATGTTTACGACAATGCGTTGAATGAGATGCCTAATTCAATCTAAGATAATAGAGTGAACTACTTCCCCAGGATAATGACAAGGAAGTCACAAGAATATTTTTTTCCATTTATAATATTATGCAAGAAATAGATGAACACTAATCACTAAAAATTGGGACAATATAAATGGTCGAAAGGCAAAACCAGACCGTGTGCAGTGATTGCAATGGCCCCAAGACTGCACGAGTCCTACTCCCCACCCACCGCATGACATGCATCTTGGTAAAGTGGATTGCTGACCCCCCACAACCGCCACATTAGTGGGTACTGCTTTTTCATAATGTTGAGATGGGATCTGCTGTTGCCCATGTGGATTCTCCCACTGCGAGACATTTGTTTTTCTGTTGTAGTAATATTTTTTACCTGAAAATGCAAATAACTGAGAATGCATTGGTCTTTCTGTTCTAATACATAGGCTTCACAACATCCATCTTGCATGAATGCTGTAGAGTTAGCTTAACAGGAAATCAAAATAATTGGATTTGATTGAAACCAAAAGTTCCGCGAACTAAGGCAAATTCAAAATGAATAGATACCAAGTGCAATGACCAATGAGCAACCAACTAAAAGCTTGAAATATATTCATTGGTTTCTGAAAAACTTTAGAAAGCTTTAAGAAGTGTAAGTTTGTCCTTTTGTTCACAGTTGAACCACATCTTGCTATGAAAAATTGAGCCATACCTGTTGTTTCATCAAATGCCTCTGCCCAATCTTCCAAGGGAGGTTGTGTCGTTGGGATGACTTTACAAACATCATCTGTAGGTTTCTCCCATTGGCTTATCCCCAAGCTCTGGTTATGATAAAATAAAGCACCATTTTCGGGATCTCTGGCCTCAATCTAGAAAATAAATAATCAAGTAAAAAAGGAAAATGGATGAGAAACAAAATTAAGAGACTTAAACAAATCCTGTTTTATCATTAACCCATTAATACTCCATGAAATCAATAAAGCAATTCCTTTAAGTATTCAGCTTAGCTCAGGGAACTGCATCGGGTTATTTGAAATATATTGGAAAGAATGGCACAAATTTTACCTATCTCCTAGTTAAAAGCATGAGAATAGTTCCTGTGATACCGTGAGAAAAGGCATACAAAGGGGAAGAAAAGATATTAATGCAAACGGATATCAAAAACATTTGCCATATATAAAGTTTGCCCAACCGGAACATACAATTTCATTCAGTAGTCTTTTTTATGCACTATGCTGATTCAAATAGGTCGTAGTTCATACACCTCAGACTTTCAAATAATAAATCCAGGTATGCCATCTATAACAGAGCTAAATGATTTTAACCAGTATACTTGATATTTGGCATATTTGGAAGTATATTAAACAAATTATGTGCAGCTGTATAAATCAAATAATCTGACTATATTGTAAGGACAACATCATGATTACAGCATGATAAAATTACCAAAAGTTAAAGAGTTGCGGGATTGTAAGAGATCAGATAACTTTCACTTTTGCACTAAAACTTACACTGACACTGGCAATACAGATATGAGATATACATAGATGAGACATTTCAAAAGAATAACAAATGACTTACCCATCCTTGGGGCAGGTTACTTGGAGTCGTCGCCTGAGCACCCAATCTCTAGCAACAATTTCCAACAAGGATTGTGATTTAGCAGAGGAGGTAATTAGAGATCCTAATTCTCCAACAATAGAGCAGTATAAAAAAGGTAGATAAGGTAATTTGGATAAGGAAACAACAAAAACTAATATGCTTACGTTTTCTACCATGGAAGACTTCCGTGTGTTCTGCTCATCTTTTAAGATACCTCTAGCTCTCAGCTTTTGCTTGAGATATTCAGGCAGGTCTGTTGCCATTGACTTCTGTCCGTGGTCACCATCAACCTCAATTTTCTGGCCATCAAGGGCTTTTATTTCTGCTGACATGAGAAGTCATGTTAAACAATTTCCAGAAACGAAATATATATGGTTGAAAAGACAAATTTCTCACCAGTGGTAGAGTTATTGTGTTGTGAAGCACCATAATAGGCACCACCACCAGGAACACCATAACCATTTCCTATTTCAAAATTGCCTGGTATAATAGGTGAAAAGCAAAACATTAATAATAATTTTAACGGCATTAAACTCTGAACATCACAGAGATGATGTGCGTTTCTCATTGGAGGTGCTACTTATTGACTGTAACGTTTAGAGAAACAAAATTCGTTTAGGACTCATATTCCACTTGGCTTCATAACCAAACAAGGGGTACTATTAACTCACAATGTTTGATGCTCCTTTTACATGGAAGAAAACCTGGCAGCATTACATTTATGGTCCAAAGAAGACTTCGTTATAAGATAAATTAAATATATACAAAAGCATGTGGGGAAGACTGATGGTTGTTCCTGATTCCCGACCTTGGTCGAGCCCACCATAACTTATTGAGATAAAGAATTAGTTGTTGTCATTTCTGTATACATTATTTGTTGTGTGCATTATATTCAAACGAGCAAAATGAATAGAGTGAAATTTCATACACAATCTAGAATATGAGTGCAACCTTCATCAGCAGAGCTAGGCTTTCCACGTTTTAAGGCCATTTCTGTTCGGTGCTCCGATGTCATTTTAAGTAGATGCTCCTGTGAAATTAGAAAACATTAAGCAAACATATAGTTGTTCAAGCAAAAAAATAATAATAATATGCATCATGAGTCAAGTGGAGTGGCAGGGCAACAGTAAATAAACCAAGAGAGATGCGAGATTGGAAAACACAAAACACCTTCAGAGCACTTGGATCTTGACGTCCAGATAAAATGTCCTGATTCTCAGTGAAACCAGTTCCATTGCTTGACTCTCTGCATACATAGACATATATGTATTAAATACCAATTCAACACTTCGCAAAATGCTTAGTACAGATTCAGGACAAACCTCCGCGTCTGTATAACCATTTGAGTAGCCCTTTCCTGAAACAAAACACACAAGCACAGCAAAATTAGATCATGCTGATTCCCCTAAGGGCTTTATTACGTAACTAATGAAGCCTAGCATTTAAAATTACTTGTTCATGCAGCACAGCATTCTGAGCAGCAGCCTCGATATCAGTTGCTGGTAATGAGACACCCGAACTTGATGGAATTTCGGTTCCCGGAGGAGCTGGCTGATCAGAGTAATCACCCATAGGCTACAACACAACAGCTTTTCACTGGAATTTACAACCAGAAAATTGCACAATGAAAAAAGGAATTAATCGAAAATCACAGAAGTGAAGCTCCAATACAAAACGCCTAAATTGAGGGGAATCAATCACATGATTATGTAATTGTACTTTCATGGATGCATCTTTGAAGAAATCAAAAAATAAAAATATAAAAAAGCAACACAAATTCCATGATTATAAGCCCTAGCTGGTGTAAGCACAGAATTGAAATTACGAATCCACAGAGAAATAAATACGTTAAAGCAAGGTAAGATAATCATACCGGAGCTTGCTCAAAGAGACCTCTGAAGCTACTAACTGTTAATTTTTACTGTGGATGTAAAGTGTAGACTGGTCTCTCTTTTTTCAAAATGTCGCCATTAAAATGGCATGCCAATGTGCAGCAATTGCAGCAGAGGGTACAACGAACAAGATTCTTTATCAGAGTCTTTGGGCTCTTCGAACACTTGCTCACATAGCCCAGTGTATATCTCATATCCAACGGTCCAGACGGCCCACCCATATACTGATCTACATATACAAGTCCAAATTCATTGATATTAGGGGTAAACACTAAAAAAAACAAAATACATAAATAAATAAAAGAGCACTTCCGTCCGCCATTTTATTTGCCGTCCGCATCTATTTGTCACTTAATATTTTAATTATAAAATGAGGCCGATAAAATTTTGATCACTCGTCGGCGGTTGGCAACCACCAACTCGTCAATAGAGTTTTTACAATTTTAATGTTTTTATATTTACTATCATTGGAGCTTTACGAATTCGATGGGAGTTGTAAGTTGTAACTGTAATTGGAGTTGTGTAAAGCTATGATTGAAACTTTTACACAACTACGATGGAAGCTCAAGTACTAGAATAAAAGAAGAAAGGAAAAAAGTACATAAAAAAATGAAAAAGAAAAAGAAATTTGTAAAAGTTATAAGTCCATGTTTGTAAGTAAATAAATGAACAATGTTGGATAAGTTGGTCAACACTTCCTTCCTTAAAATTTTAGATTTAGATGTAATAAATGATAAAGTTTAGATGTAGATACAACAATGACATATTATAGCAACGAAGCAATGGGTAATAATCCATCACCGTTAACATTAGAACTACTTTCCTTTGGTGTGACTTTTGGAACAAGTGTGCTTGTGACAATTGAAAGGTTTAATTATGTAGTTTTGCTTATTGTTTTTGTTTTGTTACATTGGAACTCTTATGACATGTAGATTTATCACTAATAAGTCATCCGTCTATTCGACAAGCAAATTAGCGATATGTCTCTAATTTACCGATGGATAGATTTCGTCGATAAATTTCATAGCCAATTTCAAGATTTCTTGTAGATGCTTGATTGCCATAGTAGATAGATATAATAGACGGTCACCAAGTGTTGTATAAAATGACATGGCTAATGTGATGATATAAGAGAGTCTCTCATATGCGTGATCACATGTACTAGCATATTGATATATGCTTTTGTTGAGACTAATAGTTTTCACCTACCATTTGGAGAGAGGGTAGTATATATGCAACTCGACCACACAGCTGTAAACATTATGTGTTATTGTGTTGCACCCCTACCGCTAAAGTATTTTGTATTCGACTTCAACATATTTTCTACTCACGTGAAATAAAAAAAGAATTATACACATTAGGTCAATTACGAGTTGGCATGGGTTGATCGCGTTTAATGTTGACCCATATAAGTTATTGAGTTAATTTTTACGTCTAGGTTTCAAAATGTAGCTTTTAACATGCATGTACTAATGGTTAGGTACAAATCGCACGGTGTGGGACATGGAAGTGAGTCGTAATTAAACACATCTTCACCAAACAAAACGGTGATACAACACTGATCGTCACTACGCAACTTATGCTAGTAAGGATCACATATGCTAACTAAGAGAAGGACCTCCAAATTACATACAACAAGAAGCTAACTAGCCACGAGAGGAACAGAAGGTTTAGTAGAAAACTACCAACCCCATGTGCTTTGCTCCAAGCCTCGATCACCAAAGATGAAAACAACCATTTGAGAGAACCAAAAATGCCTCCAAAACCAAATCAATATGAAGTGTTAAAAAGTTTTGGGGCAATGGTGTATTTGTTTTTTTTTGGGCATTACAAATTACAATGGGCTGGTTGCTAGGCGTTTCTAAGTAAGCATGGTCACATTTTATTTGCCTACGAACCTCATTATAATAAAGTGACACATGAAAAACACTTCATGGCACAACAGACCAAAAATATCCCGTCATTCCGTGCACTACTTGATTCATGTTCAATGTTCATCCACCGTTTCAAGTTTAACTTTCAGATGCATGTAATAAATAAAGTAAAAATAGAAACAAAAATATAAAAACGGAAAAACATAATAAGTTTCTTCTCCTCCTTCTGCCTTCCTCACTCTCTCCCTCTGATCACTCTCTAGGGCTTTTACCCCCAAATTCTCCAATTCCCAAATTACTCTATCAAATCTCGAATTGACCACCAATTCCGATGGTGGAAGCCGGTTTAGACACCGGAAACGGCTCAGGTCCCCATTCAAAACCCGCCTCCGGGTTCGAATTCGTCGGCGACCGACTCCGGTTCACGGTGGAGCTGCGGCCCGACGAGACGACTATCGTTTCGTGGAAAAAGCTTGTTAAGGAAGCCACTTCCAAAAAGACACAACATGCTTCGGGCCAAATTGAACCGGGCCCGACTCTATCGGCCCGGGATAAGCCCATTTCTCCACCTCTTGCTCCTGCAGGGCCTTCTTCGTCGAGGATGAAACCTATGGAGGGTGACGAGCTGGAGCCGCAAGCTCAGGCAGGGCCGAACCGGCTGAGCAACGTGATTGAGAGAATCGAGCGAATGTATGCGGTATGTTGACGCAATCGACGCTGTTTTTTATTGGAATTGAGTTTCCTGTGAGCTTGTTAGCTTATTTTGTTTACTGCATGTGGTTTTGATGGAGGTTAACTGTAGATTAGTTATGGAGTCATTGTGCTGTACTACTTGAAATTAAATCTGTAATTCGTTGTAGAAATGTTGTAATGGGTGTGATTACAGTATGCTAGGGTTTTGTATATATGATTTGTTTGTTAAGTCATAAGTGGAGTTATCCTGCCTAGTTTTTATAGCCAATTCATTATGTGGAAATTGGAATGAGTTTCTAGCAGCTTGTGTGTTCTGGGCCGATGAGTGTTAGGACGGAACACTCTACCAAAATTTTGTCGTTTTGCAGTCGGGTGAACACATATGTACTCAGTTTCTATGACAGAGATCCACGTGTCAGTGGCGAATTCGTGTAGGGGACACTTTTGCTATTTTGTCGTTTTACGGGGAATGTGCTTCCATTACAACAAGTCTTCTGATCTGCACGCGAATGAGTTTAATACCTCTTAAATGTCTATTAAGACACGTGTTTTAACACGTTGTTTCCCTTTATATATTTTTGGTAGGAACACTCTTTTGCCTTTTCTTTGTTGTCGTTTTGCGGATGGGTGAATCGAAAGCCGTTTATTGTCAATTGCATCTAATCTTCTTGAATGTTATTATGAGATGCGATTGTTTTTTATGTTATAACACGTGTTCTCATCTGCATATCCGGTCATATTTTTCTTAAAGGTGCCGTCTTGGATTTTCAGGGTAATGGAAGTAGTGATGAAGAAGATGTTGTTCTAGATGACATACCTGATGATGATGAGTATGATACAGATGATTCTTTCATTGACGATGCAGAATTGGTAAGTGCAGCTTGGTTACCAGTTAGATCTATTGTATTCATGTATTGCACCAACGCGACTTCATACTATATTTATTTCCTTTCCATTCCCCCCTCCCCACTCAAAAAAAGAGGTTGATGGTGCGGCAGAGTGAACCAAATTATATTTCTGTGCTATTTACATGGTTGGTTAACAGATTTCATCTTTTGCAGAATGACTACTTCCAGGTTGATAATTCAGCTATTAAGCATGATGGTTTTTTCGTTAACCGTGGGAAGTTGGAACGCATGTGAGTTTATTTTGGTTTCATTGTGGATAATGTATAATTTAAATGACGTGCTAGTACATCCCCGCACACTCAATATTTTTCAGTTGACACTGAATGTGAAAGTTTAGTGGCTGTCAGTGCTGATAAATGTGACTAGGCAAAATTATTTTAGGTTATGTTTTCCTTGGAACCAGCAATGAATTTTCTATGCAGTCTTCACAGCGGATGATATATAGAACTAAATCATATGGTACTAAACTCCATATTTATCTTTTCTAGTGCCTGTCTTAATAGTTTGTTTTAACATTTTACAATTAGATTCTCACTTAAGAATTAAGATCTTCATTTTTACCATTCCCTAACCTCCCAAAACATAGAAAATAGTTGCAACGAGTCGATGCCCAAGTCCAAAGATATACACATTACCAAGATTGCAAGAACAAGCATATGAGTTGTCACTGAGGGAAATAAGGGCTCTTCTTCAGGCAACAAATAAAGGCGTCATTGCTACTTGTGTCTGTAAAAGTTCTAGCTTGTCTTGAAATACTTGATATCCACAATCATTGTTAACATGCATATTGCTCTATAATCCTGGGGTTTCACTTTTAGTTGCACCTGTTGAAACTTTATCTTTGTCTCAACTTATGAGGAATATTATATTAATTGTTTGTCTGTTACAGAAGGAAGAAAAGAGTTTCTTTCAGACAACAATAAAGACATCATTTGTACTTTTATTTGTAGTTTTTTTTTTTTTTGTTTTTTGTTTTTTCTTTTTTTTTAAGGTTGTGTTGAGTTACATATTTTCCACATTTGTTGTTAATATGCTTGTTGCTCTATAATCCTGTGGGCTCCCTTTCAATTGAACCTGTTTAAACTTTTCCTCTGTCTCAACTCATGAAATATATTAATTGTTTTGTGAGTGTTTCTGTATGAACTTTCAGTATCTGTTTGTTTTTGTTTGTCTTGTCTTCTTAGCATTCACTTTAAAATTCTTGCAGTGAACCTACTGTATCCACAAACCAGCAGCCGAAGAAGAGGAGACGAAAAGATATAACAAAGGGGCTAAGTGGGAGTGATGACGGACACAATCCCGTGAAGCAATTAAAAGTTGCTGCTAATAAAGGTCGAAAAACATCATCTGCGGACAAAAATATGAGTAATCCCCTACACAGAGTTGCCGTACCAAATTTGAACCATGATGGCATGCAGATTCAGGCTACCCAGGAAACTGCTGCTGGAGTTTCATCAAAGAAGATATCTGCAGCTGCCAGAGTTGCTGGAAGTCCGTTAGGACCTGCAAATGTTAATGCCATGAGGCAGGATAAAGCCACTGACCAGCAGAAAAGTGGAGTATCAAAGAACCAAAATGTCAAGAAAGAGAGTGGTCAACTCCAAGACACTACTGGTCAGAGGTCAAATGACAAAATTTCCTATCTCAGTAAATCTAATTCTGGAAAACAGCTGAATATTTCTACTGAGCCAGATCAATTAATTCAACGGAAAGAAAAAAGTGGGCTTGTTGAAAGATTTGATCTTAATGCACCACCAAGCAGAGACCCATTGCCGTCTCCGGTGAGTAATCGCGCTTTTAGTCTCTGACACTATATCTTATAAATCTTCACTTATGAACTGATCTGGGAATTTTCAACATTTAGGAGCTACTTAGTGCATTGTATATCATTTGCATAATTTCTTTTGTATTTCTAACCCCCGGCCCCAGACCACCCCTGGTAGTAGGTAGCATGGTTTGTTATTGATGACTGAAGAGTATGAACTTCTCATGTGTTGCAGTGTGATTTACCTCTAATCATTTGTGGGAGTAAGTCTTGAAGTACAAGTACTTTAAATTGTGTTGCAACTAAGAATTTACTCCCTCCACTTCATAACAAATGTCACATTTGGTTTTGGGCACAGAAATTAAGGTACTATGTGGTAGTTGGGATAAAGTGTCATAGGTGTAGAATATGCCAAAAATGGGACAGATTAAATGGAACATGTGACATTTGAGCTGGGAAAGTGAGAGGACTTTCTTTGAAGATTTCGGAGGGATCCTGACCTGGAGGTTTTAGTTCGGTACAGGGGCCAGGCAAATAATATTTCAGATGATGTGTAATCCACTTCACCCTCGGCAATACAAGGATACGCTCAAATATTTAATAAACAATATATTTTGTTCGTATATAGCATTTTGTTTACATAATAACTAAGGAATAACTCACAGTTTGTCATAATATCATCAATCCTTCTAATCACAGCTGTCACTAATTATGCCACTTAACAAAATGTATAATTTGGATTTTGTATATCGTGTCTTTATTTGCTGAAAAGAACTGATGTCTTGATAAGCATCTATGTTTGCGTTTTCCACTTTTATATCTCATCTCCTTTTTTTTTTTTCTTCTAATAACTCCAATCTTCTCTGATGTGTTCTTTGTATGTTTCTCTGTAACAGAAGGCTCCACTCATTCAGAGAAAGGATGGATCCGCGGTTAGATCAAAAAGTGCCATGCTTGAAAAGGCCATCAGAGAATTAGAGAAGATAGTTGCAGAATGTATTTTACTACTTCCACCAAAATATCTCTTTGCTTTTCCTTTTTAATTAAACTGCATTTTTTACCCAATTTGTTTTTATTTATTTATTGTGGGATGAAAACAACAGCTCGGCCACCATCTGCAGAAGTTCAAGATCCTGATAATGCATCTCAGGCCGTGAAACGGAGGCTTACACCTGAAATTAAGCAGAAGCTGGCTAGAGTAGCTAGAGTCGCAGTAAGAGAGAGTGGAAATTTGCTAGTTTAATCTACATAATTTCTTTTTGCCTTATGACCCTGGCTTTGTGTTTTCCTTCGTTTAGCTTTGTGTGAGGATAACTTGAAGATCTATTCTTTCTGATTCTGCAGCAGTCTGGCTACGGGAAAATATCAAAGGACCTGCTTAATCGTCTAATGAGCATTGTTGGTCATCTGATGCAACTTAGGACACTAAAGGTATCCTCATATATTTTGCTAAGAATTGATTTGTGAACACTGCTCAGATTTGCTCTTTCAGTTCCCTATTAGTCGTTCTTGGATTGAAGAAAAGAGAGATGGTGAGAGGGCAATTCGAGATATGTACACGAGACAGGACAGAATGACAGTTCTAATTTTAAATTTGTGGTCAGATATCTGAGCTTGGGAGAAATTTAGAATATTTAAGGATAAATTGAAGTGGAGACTTCTATTAGCTAAATACACGAGAATGAACAGACAATTAAGCTTCTATCATCGCAATAAATTAGGTTAAGATTCATGAATGGGAAAACTGAAAGTACACATTATCTTCATTTTCTTTTTCAAATTTTGAGTCTCTCCTTCGTCGCTTGTTTTTAACTTATGGTCCGCCTGAATAATTGTCCTAGCAAAAATAAGCATGTCAATGAGAATCTTTTGGTTACCTGCGTCCTCAATTGTTAAAGTACCAGGTCCGGTGAACCATTCACCTAACAATTACCCACTTAGGATTCCATAATTCACGTTCCGTGTGTCAGTTTTCCTTAATCTATTCAATTATATTTTTGTTTTTGGTTGTAATTTGAAAGTTGATTGGTGGATAGGAGAGGGAGGGAGGGAGTTCAGTTTGATTGTTGTATTGTTATCTGGCTCTTTCTCTTTCCATATTGCTTGGTGGATTCATGGTTTTTTTTACTTGTCTTATCAATTAGCTATTGTACCTGAGATATTTAATAGTAACATTTTAACTGTTTTGTTAATTTACATTTCTTTTGGGTGTCAGAGAAATCTCAAAGTCATGGCCAGCATGGGATTGTCAGCTAAACAGGAGAAAGATGATCGAGTGCAGAACATTAAACAAGAAGTTGCTGACATGGTTAATTTGTGTGTTCCCCATTTGAATTCTAAGGTATAATTACTGATTCCAGCAAAATGACCTATTATTATGGAGTTTCTTTTTATTAAGATGTTTCTACTTTAATCATTAATAAATGTATAGGCATATAAAGTAATTCATTGAAGAAGCGCCCCTGGGTACTGTATTTGTGTCTAACCTCCTGAAAACTACCTCTGGACTGAAACAACAGTGTCTCCGCAGCAGAGAACCGGCACCACTTTTTCTTCATATATCTAAAATGATACCTGGCATTTGACATGTTTTGCAGTTGGGACAACAAACAACAAACTCAGATGATTTCCAAGAAGCTGGTCCGGAAGAGAGAGAAGCCGTGAAACTGAAATACAACATGGATGAGGCATTGGAAAACAAGATGTGTGAGCTATATGATATTTATGTTGAGGTAAAAATCTGATTCCCTGTGACATAGATTCACCACCCACAAGCCTTCATCCATAACTAGATAGAGAATCTGTACTTGCTAGCTGATCTCATAATGTTTTTTCTTTATTTCCAGAGACTGGAAGAACATTCAGGCCCACCAATCAGAAAGTTGTATGAAGAGGTAAATGCACATATTGATGCAATGTTTCCGCACTGCGCATCGAGTATAGAAAATTAAAAGTATGTTTTTCTTTAACAATAGTTTCTTTAACAATATATGGTGAAGGTGGGTTACAAGGAATTGGGAAATAATTACTAATTAATATAAGAGACACATACACGGATAGGACATTGTGATGCGGATAGAAGCTTACTATCAGCTCTTGAAGTATAGTGACATTGTATAAAATGTGATATATTATCATTATTATACCCAACAAATTCAACAAATTTTAATCTATAAAAAAGAAAAAAAGAGTGACAAAATGAGCATGAAGGCGATAGCCAACTGTAGAAGTAAGAGCTGTGTACTAGTAAACTGTAGCACATGAACTATTAGTAACACATGTGTATATTTTAAGTGTTGTTGATTTAAGATTTATGTTATTTTGGTTATGAAGTAACAATAAAAACTAAGGTTTATTGAACAGTGCGCCAAGCGTATGCTACTGAGTGTAGCATGCGCACGCTACCCTGTAGCCTGTTGCTGCAGCGCAACATGGCAACAAAGTCGTGTCGCATGCACTATGCTATGCGCTAGGGTGCGCACTAAATACTGAAACATAAAACAAAAATAAGGTTTATTTGTCACTATCCGTGAAATTTCATGGAGTTTTACTAGAAAATGTCATTGCTTTACTCAAAACTTCGAATGTATAGGAATACATAGTGCTACGAGAGATCTGACATATTGCTGTTTTCTGTTGCATTGTCATTTGACTGTATGGTTAATTGGTTACTTTGGTCCCTTACATTACTCGTTGGAGACTATATGATACTGAATTTGTATGTGGAACTAGTGATGAGGTTCTTAATATTAATCATCATCCTGTCCCTATGTCAGTTGTTTAATGTATTAGGAAAACTTACTTGTAACTTTACCCAATGCAGCTTGCAGCAATGTGGCCCGGTGGAATCATGGACACTGAAGGAGTCAAAAGGGCTATATGCAGAGCAAAAGATAGGAGGAAGGTACTTGGCAATCAACGGAAGGTAAAATTGTAGTTATATTTCGTAATAAATAATATGCTTTATGCGCACAAGTAAAAATCTGAAGACGTCTTTCATGGATGTGCTTTTTGGGATTGCACAAAAGATGCGCTAATATTCAAATTGTTGCAACTAAGGCACAAAACTATTTTTGTGGCACCAAGTGTGCTGAATGTATGTTTTCTTTTGCACAGAGAGTGGTGAAATTGTTTTGTTCTACAATTAACATAGCCATACCCCACCAAATATGTTTAGGTAGAGGAGCTGTTTCCTCTCTGAAAAATTGAATATTTAATCTAGTGTACTACTACCGTCTCCGGAAGAAGCTTGCAGTTTAGTTTATGTTTACTTTTGTAAACCTCCGTTTTGAACACAAGTTAATCCTGAATCATGTTGTAAAAATAATTAAGAAAATTATATTATGAAAGTACAAAATAATGATTATAGTTTCATAAGAAAAACAGTAAGTATGATTTATGATTAATTTTTAATGAAAATGGACCCTAAAAAAATCAACAAAACCGAATGACAAGCTTTGACCAGGATGGTGGAATCAGGAACAACTAGATGAATATAAACTCTATAGTGTGGGTGTTACCTTCTTTGGCAGTACTTTGTTTTTGTTTTTGTTTGCGTGTGTTATACTTTGTCTCCTTAATTGAACTCTGCAATTTTTCTGTGTTGAAGTAAATTGATGTTCATGTAGTTTTTTCTTTTCTCGTGAAATCTATACTTTTGGTTTATTAGGATCGAGAGACTATCAGGAAGAGGAAGTCACCTAAAGTCCAGGTGGTAGGACTAGCTGCTAATGCTGCTCAGGCATCTTATGTTCCTGAGAAAATTGCTTTAGATTCTCGTGACCGTGGCTTAACTTTGACAAACAAGCCTGTAGCAGGCGCTGTCTCGAGTTACGCAGATCCTCTTGTGCCTATTGGCTTGAAAAGCACCCTTAGCATGGAGAAACTGAAGCAAGAGAAGGGTAAAGGGGGTTCAAGCAGCACTGACCCGCCTTTGAATATTGCCTTGAAAAACATGTTTAGCATGGAGAAACTGAAGCAAGATAAGGGAAAAGGGGGTTCAAGCAGCGGCCCTATCCCTGCAATTCCAATTAATATTCTGCCAAAAAAGAAAGTGAAGAAGAAGCCACAACCACAAGTAAACTCAGTTGAAGCTCAATTTCGTGTTGACAATGTCGTTGCACAACCAGATGAAAGGTACATGCTGCAGAAGCATGCTGCTGCTGTTCCGGTAATGAAACCCGCTCTTCAACCTGGCTCGGACAACCACCTTTAGTTTACCTTATGGATCATCTATACAAACATTTTACATGGTTCTGTCAAGATAATTTGACTTTTGCTTTCTAAGATATTTCCTTATGTAACTTTGTAGTTAGCAGATGTTGATTACCCTTTTTTTCTTTTCTACCTGACGTGGATTTCATGGTTATAGAGAATGTTGTACTTTTCTTTTTTTACCGGATGTTGATTACGTTTTATTTTTTATTTTTTTTTTTTTTTTTTTTGTTGACTGGACGTGGATCAGACATGGTTATTAGCCGACTGTTGGTGAGTAGATGAGTAGACTTGTTTTGTTGTTTATAAGCTCCTTGGAATCCATTCATATCTGGTTTTATACTCTTGATCTTTGTTTACCCTGTAACAACTTTTTGTCTGTAGGTCATTTTACATGTTAGTTATGTTATAGAAACAGCGTATAGATTGAAAGAATAAGTGGAGTACTTCACTACTACTCACATTGTGATGAACTATTTCTATTACTTCGTATATAAGAAAAACAGTAAAAACTTGCATACAACATTTGAAATGCCAGTGAGAGATTTAGGGCCTTGAGCAGGTTACTTGAATGGAACATGTGCTATTGTGCGATACAGCGATAGCAGGCTCATATTCAACATCTCCACAGGCATGTCAAGTCTCCTCTCGATTCTCTCTTCAGCTTCTTGACTGGACTTCCATCTCTTCAGTTACTACACCTATTTAAGGCCACACAGACAAGTAGAGTGAGCAGGGAGCTCCCTTCAGGGTTCAATTGAAAAGTAGAGGTGGTTTAGAAAATTCATGGACAAATCAAACTCAAATCAAGAAAGAACAGACAGGTAGAGTAGTAGGGAGCTCCCTTCAGTCCAAGACATGACAGGAAGAACAGAACGCAGCTCCTGCATCGTCCGATCAAGAACACATTGGCCTTGTATCATTTGTTAAATGTATTCGTGAACGAACGAGTCAGCAGCTGTGTTCTTTGCTCTGAGAGCTGCCTCGGACTGGACTGAAGAGAGCACCCTAAACACTGTAACAATACAAGAAATTAACACACAATATATTATATAAGCTTGAGAGTTGTAAGTCTCTATCTCAGTTGGAAGATTGAGTTTGATAAGTTATGAATCTTATGACATGCCAGGTATCATATATATAAGTGAGTGGTTATAATAAACATATGCATGTGAACATTGAAAAGGCAAGAGACATGAAGATAACATGTGGGCTTTAGAAAAGGATTAGGAGCAGACACCAAAAGACATGCAAACAGTAACATCTACAGTTTGATGATGATTTGAGTTTTGAAAATGGGGGAAAAAGGGGAAACTGTAGACTTGTTTATTATGGATCTAGTCAAAAGAGCTGTAGGGCTGGTTATATAATTATATACAGATTAAGCACGTTACCTGGAAAAGAAAGAAATAATACAATTATGTACGCATATGCACCAATAATATGGGGAAAAAAAGCTTGTCCTAGGTCACAGTGTTTTCTTTTTATCAATCTGGTTCATGGCCAAAATCAAGTTGGTACTGTTTACTGTATAGTGCTAGATTTTTTCTTCTCTCTCTCTTTTTGTTACTCGAACATAGTAGTCGTTAATAATTGAATATATATGAGTTTACTTCTTATTGAAAGTCCAAATTGTAGTGAATCGAAAATTGTTATGAAGAGGGATCATTTTTAATTGATAATTTCTATATTTCAACCCGGGCGTCTTGATGTTTGATGTTTTAGTTGGACATATGCAAACTTTTAAATGAGCATGAGCCCCAATTGCACAAGGCTAAATTTTGTCATGGGGCCTCCAGGGCCAAATCGCATGCATGGGTGCTATCTTATTATCTTATTAGTACCCCTAAAATCCGCTACTTCCTCCATTTCATTAATAACTTCCTCTTCGGTCAATAGGTTTCATGTTTGACCACACATTATTCTTAAATTGTACGATGTAATTCTTTTTTAAAGTTATATAATTAAAGTTCATAAGTTAGTACTGTTTGTAATATTTTTTAAAAATTTTTTTATCAATATAATTTAGGTGCAATATACGAGTCAAAGATGATTGCGGTTGACCAAAGAGGAAGTTTGTAATGAAATGGAGGAATTAATATTTTAACCAGTTGTATACGTATCTCATTTGTACATCTTTTACACTATAGCCGTAGATTTTAACTTTTTTTTTTTTTTCTTTTTCAAACTACTCGTATATCCTTTCTTAAGGGAGACAACAATTACCGAAACAAGTACTTCCTCCATTTCATTAATAACTTACTAGGTTTCTATTTTGGGCGTTCTCTTACAAACTTCCTAACCCAAATATGGAAAGTTTTTCAACCCACTTACTAATTTTTTATTATTTATCTCTCCTTCTTTATAACAACTTTTTCACTTTCTATCATACTTTATCACCCTTTCACAATTAAATACTCATACAAACCAATTCTTTAATATTATTCCTTATCACCCTTTCACAATTAAATACTCATACAAACCAATTCTTTAATATTATTCCTTAAAATTGGTAACTTTTACCACTTAGGAAGTAACTAAAAAAATGGAGGAAATATTTCTTTTACCATACACCAAATCAAATACTTCGGATTCAGATTCCATTCCAAAGTCATTTCTTCCCACTTGCACTAATTGATTCCAAAATCGGAGATCGTTGCAATTAATTTTGTTGCCCGGGGAGAATCTGTAATGTTATATTCATACAAGCGTCCCATGATTTTGTTGTGTTCTAGGTTCTTGCCCTGAAGTGCTCATGCAATGATGCAAAGTGAAGTTCCCATGTATAATAATAACGTTATCCTTGTTTAATTCAAATAAAAAATTTGAAGTGAATTGATCTAAACTGAATTTGAAATATAAATTTCGACTATGTAAATTTGAACTAAAGGCAGTATATCATATTTAAGTTAAAGGCCTAACGTAAATAACTTTTATATTTGTCGATTATTTATATTCTTTTATGTAAATCGTCTCCCAAAATATTAGTAGTGAAGGAGAGGTGCAAAGTTCGATACCTGACGGAGACATAAGGTTATGGTGTACTGAAGTTATAAGGTGATGTAGTATATTTGTATAGAGTAGTGTAACTCAACTATACGGAACATACGTCGCATACAAAGTGATAAACAAAAACAAAATATAACATGTTACACTGGCCAAATCGTAAGTTTTAACTATGATTGCTTGTGATACCAATAAAATGCCCTTCCATTTATAAAAAATAAATAAATAAATAAATAAATAAATAATAATAATAATAATAATAATAATAATAATAATAATAATAATAATAATAATAATCCACCTTCTATATACTTGTGATATCTTTTTTGTTGGTCTTTTTCATCTAGACCCCTTGTTAGAGTCACTTATAATATATGAGTCCTTACTAGATCAAATGTTGCATCTGACTATCTTGCTAGATAGTTTTAATTACATCAAAGTCCAAAACAATTACATATGGATCTCTTGTTAGATAATTTAATTACATCCAAACCCAAAATTTAATTACATCTAGATCCATTTGGACCTAGATGTAATTGTTTGCACAATAGGGGGCTAGATACAAAGTGTCTATTTAGTTGGGGGCTATACAATATTTTATTCTTTTTTTTTCTTTTTATTTAATGGAATGAAAATGGAAAACTTCAATAAAATCTAGTACCCCTACTAGAAGGCCTAATTGCATCTACCCTCTATTAGTCAAACAATTACATTTGAGTCCAAAATTCTAAAATTTTCGTTGACCAAACTATATGGGGCTATTCATTTTGTATCAACCAAGCATGTCATTAGCATTTTTATTTTATTTTATTTTATTGTAATTTCTTCCTTCTTCTAAACTACTCGGGTACCGGAGCTGTTGCACTCCTAACAGATCGGATCTTGTCGGAGCTGTGAAGCTCAGCTCCGATTTTTTGTTGTTTTTTATTATTTATTTATTTATAATTTGGGTTCATTTTAAAATATAAAACTGATTTGGGTTTAGTTTGTAATAAAATTTATGGTCATTTTGAAATTTTAAAAAGTTACATGCCTATTGAATTATTAAGTGTCAAATTGATGAAATAAATTTTTTTTGAGGCAACAGTGTTATTATTTCAGGGAATATTTCATCCCGAACACCTACTTGGAGCCCTAATTACATCTACCCCTTGTTAGTCAAAAAATTACATTTGAATCAAAAATCTTTTTTTTTATTGGACTTAGATGTAATTAAAACCATTTAATCTAAGTCCACAATTGGCACCTATATATAATTAAATATGTCGATGAGAGGTGATGGATGCAATTGTTTGACTAATAGAGACTTATGTGTAATAAAAATATCTAACAGAAGTACCATATGTAAGAAGTCCAAAATCTAAAAGGGATACTAGATGTAAGAAGTCCTATAAAAAAATCATTATCATCAGTATTGCAAGACTGTATGGTAAATGATAAAATGACTTTTTATATTGTCTTTATTGAAGTTTTCCATTTTATTACCATAATATTTTTAATCAACTTGAAATTTTATATTATGAAAGTTAAATACTTTTTTTAATTAAAACTAAAAAAGTTCCATCTCCTTTTATATAATATTGTAATAATATTGATATCATTACACTCAAAGCATTTTTATAAATTTTGAACATGAAATGTAATATTAAAGTTTCTTATTCTATAAATTGGGTAGTTGTGAGCTTAGAAAGAAATCTCATATCAAGACAAACTAAAAACATTCAAGCAAAAGAGATACTGTAAGGAGAAGTTAAGGAGTAGGAAATCAAAATGAATGAAGAGCATGAATGCAATTATTGCTAAGACCAGTAGTTACAGGAGTCCTAAAGCCTCTCTCTATCATGTATTTAGGATGAAATTGAAAGAATGGTGCAAAAAACCAACAATATCAAGACTCCTAAATTCATTGGGGCCCACAGAAATGTAATCCTAAATTTGGAATTCCCTAAAAAACTTCTTACATTTGAGTACTCATTTGTCCGTCTCTATTTCTTCCCTATCTATGTGGCACCACATATATCCTCCATGTGTCCTGTTTCATCACTAAAACATAAATAATAGAAGACCTCTAATTATCATCTATGTAGTTGATATCCTAAATAATTATAAGGGACTACTTAGGAGCAATATTTAGGGAAAATATTATAGGTATCCTGTAAAGAGTGCTCTAATGGTCATCGTTGCCATTGCGATGGAGGTTCTAATGGTTTCATGAGACGTCAACTGCGACGAATGTTGCAGGGATTGCAAATCAGATGGTTGCCTTATCTCGTGCAAATCATATTGTGAACCACACCATGAGTGCCCCCGCATGAAGTTGTTGTTCGTCATCTTGATGGTGATGTTACGAAAGTCAAGAAAGCAAATATCAAATCTAATGAGTAATGATATTCCACAGTGTAATGTTACCGTTTAACTTAATAAATGTTTCTTTTTGTGAATTTGTTCATATGAGATAACTATTATCATAAGATTATCAAGATTGTGCATCGGATCAATATGAATCCCGTCCTATCTTTTTGAAATTTTTTATTTTTTGAAATGAAAATTAAACCAATTCTAACACAAGCTTCAAGAAGAGGTTTCATCTTAATTAGTAGTTGAATATGGTTAAGTCATTACAATCCTATTACATAACAAAATTACAATCTTATGAGGTTATAACTTTAACCTTATACGCTTTGGTTTGGAAGTCGCGTGATAATATCCGCAAATTCACAATAATCCATGACAAATTGCAAAAATAGTATTGCAAAAAGAAGAAAAAAAAGAAAGAGAAAGAATAAAAGCGGTAGACTTTACGGAAGAAGATTAAAATATACCCCTCTGTAGGAGTAGTTGTAATATTTACCGTTTAAAAAAATATATATAACCTTTGTGAGGAGGGAAGGTGGAAGTTGATTGGCAGGCCGCATGGATTCGTTGGGCTATTGATACTAGATCCAAATCGTTTTGGTTTGCATGAACACCTAATCGGTCCGTATCATTGCGTAACTGGACTAACTGGACTGAGGCTCGTATCCCAGGCTGGCCCGACATCTGTACATTCATTTAGTCCGGCTTAGATAATCCCTAATTCCCTATTTAATCATTCTAACCACTAATTAATAAATTGAAACTTAACTTTTAGAATCGAGGATGTTATTACCCTTGGCCTTTTCAGATGAGATAATGCCATCATACCAGTAGTGTGTATATCGTGAATCATTCTACTGGGTCTGGTCACTTATATTGTTCTTGAATAAACATGATTTACTCATCTAATGGATGAATTTTCGAAGAAAAAAAAATTACGGTAATTATTTTAATCTCTTTAAATTTTCAAAAATTTTGGATCGTTACAAATTTTAGCAAAATATATGATATTGTTGACATTAGACAATATCAGGGAAGTGGTGGGAAAGGAATAATGAAGCAATTGTTTAATGCGTGTTAACATTAAACAGTGAAAGCGTAAAAGGAAGTAATGAGATTACTAAAGTTCAGGCTCTACACGTATATATGATGAGAATATGCGGGATGATTATACTCGTGGTCGGGATAAGCAAGAAACTGGCCTTGCTTTTGCCACTTTCATAGGGTTAGATACTTAGATTAGATTGATTAATTAATTAATTAATTAGGATTGTAATGATTCCCTTCACATGGAACTCACCTTAAATATAAGTTAAAAGGTGTTGTCATAATGTCATGCACATATCACATAGATTATGTAAGTAGTATACGGAGTATGTTTTTTATTTTATACACCTAGCTAAGACGCTATCTTAGTACAAACACAGACATCATCGAGTTTCTAATGGGAAGATTCGATGGTACTGTAATAAAATTAAAGTGATCATGGATAACTACAAAATCGGTATTTTGATTCTTGTACACGGCAACGTTGGCTTGTTCTCGCAAAGATTGTAAACATGGCTAAGAATAGCGGTATCTCATGACAAACTTGTGTGTAGGGATGAGCACCGGTGATAATGGTAAAAAAAATCTCTAACCGTTTACCATACCGTTCGCGTGCGGTTAGCAATTTTTCTAACCGTTTATCGCACAAAAATGTGCGGTAACCGTTACCGTTGGTAATGTAAAAAATAGTAACCGTACCGTTGGTAAAATGGTTACCGCTCCTAAAATGATAACACGATTTAATATTTAGAAAATCACCGATTTACATTCAAGGAACAACATGTCATGAGAATAACAACTTAGAAATGTAATAAATCCATCATGTTTAAGAAATCCAACAATAGAATAAAGTATCAACATGTCCAAAAAACAAAACTAACTTCTCCGCAAAGTATATTAACGACCTATTCTATCAATCAACAATAGAATAAAGCATCAACATGTTACATAAACCTCTGCTCTTTTAATCAATCAAATAACTAATATCAAAATGATAACAATGCCAAACTAATACAATTCTAATATAGTTGATGATGATTAATTAATAGTTTAATACATTATACATGCCAAAAAACATGGGTTGGGAACGGAGGAACTGTATTGCACGGTGCTCAGAACAAAGAAATATGGTGTGTTAGGCAAAAGAGAATATATAAACTAGGGTAAATCAAAACCTATGTTACTTTACATATTGAACAATTATCTTAATTAAATAATATATTATACTAAATATGTTATATTTGGGTGGTGAAAATAACGGTAACGGTTACCAGGGCTGCGGTATGGTAATCATACCGTAAAAGTGCGGTAAATCAAAAACAACAACCATTTACCGTCCAATTTTTTGCGGTTACCATTATCGGTGGTAAATTTACCGCTGGTAAATGATAAACCGGTGACAACGGTAAAATTTTGCTCATCCCTACTTGTGTGGTATCTCGATTATTTTCTTTTTCTCGTTTTACCTCATATTATTAATTCTAAATTATATTTGTATAGTATAACTTCGTAAATTACGTTTTCGATATGATTTAAAATTAATATGAGTCCAAACATAGCAAACAAAGTTAACATAAAATTGAAAATGGAAAGTTTTTGGATAGAGTGAGGAAGTAAAAATTACTAGTACAAATAGAGTTGGGTTAGTGAAGGACATGTGTCTGATTCGATCCATGGCAGAGCCATAAATTTAGATGGAAAATGGTGATATTCAGGTATGAAATGGTGTTGATATGTAGTTGGTTTATGAAATATTTTTTGGAAATGGCAAATGTTATTCATAAGAACAATATTACAATAAATTGTGCACAATGCTTGCACACCTACAAGTACAAAACCACCCAAACCGAAATACACGATGGTATACTATATAGCATACGAAAGTTACTCAAATAATAGAGATGGAATCGGATTATTCACGACCACCCTTTGCGCCTAATACATCTAGTTGGTATATTTATTATAAATATAATAGTGCATTCTTTCATGTTTAAGAAAAAATAAAAAATTACTACAAGTAATTTTCCGTACGTGTGGTATCTGAGTTCTTTTTCTTATTTCACTAATCAATTTCTTTCAATCAGCCCAACCTAACTACTCCTATGATCTCTCTTCTTTTTTTTCTTTTACCCCAAGTTGGCATTGTTGGTGGGGCTCCGCCGTCAGAATTGCAGTGTTGTGGCAGCAATGATGATGATCGTAATCATTCAAGGAGACGCAAAATAGATTTCATTGTAAATGAAAGGAGAAGCATAATCCCTTTTTTTACATTGTCTCCTCCCATGCATAACTAATTTAAGATTTGAAGTTAGGGGGAGTCCATATTATACATACATGATTTTTCAAAAGTTTGTATGAGCTAAAATTTAAAAATTCGTATATACATAAAACAATTAAAAAATCATAAATATTACCTTAAAAAAAAATCAAAATTTGAGGGAACGCCCCACCCGCCCAATCGGGTAATAAAATCCAATGAACTCAAACCGAATCAGGCCGAGTTCGATACCCACGCAATTCTAACTCACTCACATTACGTGAACCCCCAGTATCTAGAGTGAATTTTGTTGGTGCACTTATCTCTCTAACTTCTAAGCATGAAATAAACTGTTTAATAATAGACGGTTTTACTATTATTATGCACATGGACTTTTGAGTAAGTAATACTAGTAGTACTCTTTCTGTTGAGAGAGAAATATTAGCGGAGGAAATCGTGGAAACCGCAAATTGTCAATTTGTTTGGTCTGGTCTGTGGTCCAATCCAATCGTCCACCAATAAGAAAAAGAAAATAAAAATAGTGGTCCAAATCCCGAAAAAAGAAAAACCCGTGTAGATAAAGTTGATGATTCCAATTCATTGCACTTTCTTACGCAGCCACTAGTCATCACAGTTCCCCCTCCTCCTCCGCGTTTTCCTTTCCTCCGCCTCCTCCCTATAAAATCACCACCACCCCAAACAAACCAAAACCCTAATTTCAATTTACCCCTCACATCACACACGTATTTCATCAAACAAACACCATATCTTCAATTCTTCATCTTCCATTCCTCACCACCCATAATATATATCCCCATTCCTCTCTCTCCCTACATTATTGTCCCATATCTTTACCAAAAAGATCCCCCGAACCCTATTCCATTCCATCCCCTCCCATTAACCAAAAAGATATGCTTTTTATTTAACATCCATACAATCTCTACCTTTATCCTCTTTTCTTCTTCTTCTTCTCCTTTTTATCTTTTTCCAACACATATATATAAACTCAACTCGTCTCATCAATGGCGTTAGCTCAAACCCACTTCCTCATCCCCGACGCCACCCCGGAGCCACCGCAGCTCATGGTCTCATCAACCTCCGCCGCAGCTCCGTTAACCCAAGACGATTTGAAAAAGATTGCAGCTTACAAAGCTGTTGAGCATGTCCAATCCGGCATGGTTATCGGCCTAGGAACCGGCTCCACGGCCAAGCACGCCGTCGATCGCATTGCTCACCTCTTGCACGCCGGGAAGCTCAAGGACATAATCGGTATTCCCACATCAACCACAACCCACAAGCAGGCTCTGTCCCTGGGCATACCCTTATCCGATCTTGATACCCACCCGGTTATTGATTTGGCTATAGATGGGGCGGATGAGGTGGATCCGGGTTTGAATTTGGTTAAGGGGCGAGGTGGGTCCCTTTTGAGGGAGAAGATGGTGGAGTCTGCTACCAAGAAGTTTGTGGTTATTGTTGATGAGTCCAAGATGGTGAAGCATATTGGAGGGAGTGGGTTGGCTATGCCTGTGGAGGTGATTCCATTTTGTTGGAATTTTTCTCTTGAGAGGCTTGTGGGTTTGTTTGAGGGGTGTGTTGGGGAGCTCAGGAGAGGTGAGGGTGGGAAGGCTTATGTGACTGATAATGGGAATTATATTGTTGATTTGTATTTTGAGAGGGATATTGGGGACTTGGATGTGGCTAGTGATAGGATTTTGAGGCTGCCTGGGGTTGTGGAGCATGGGATGTTTATTGGGTTGGCTACTCAGGTCATTGTTGCTGGTGTTGAAGGGATTGTGGTGAAGACTAAAGTTGGGGGTGACATTGAAGTTGATTCTTTTTGTTACAATGATTTGAGGAATGGGTTTTAGATATAGCTAACTACTACTGGAGAAGAAGAAGAAGAAGAAGAAAGTTCTCTCCTTTGATTTTCATTTTTTGGGTTATTGAGTTGGGGGAGTCTCTTGATTAGTCTAATGTAATGTGGTAGGATGTTTTGGTTACTCAATTCGACGAATTGATGGTTATGTCAGACAATCTTCTTAATTTTGTCATATTGGTGCATTGCACACCATCTAATGAAATGTTAGTTTAAAGTTCGTGGAGTTTACATCGTCTGGCTTTCGTCTTCTTGATTAAAGCACTTCATCTTTACTTGTTGTGTTTGCAGTTTGTTTATTTGATTTTCTTTTCTTATGCTTCCACATTGATAGCCATCCGACGACTCTAGCTTGACTGTTGTTTGCAAATGTTAGTGATGGATGTGTGAATTATGTGTATTCTGGTTTGAATCTAGGTCAGAGTTGTATACGATTGGAGTTTTCGCCCTGGATAGCATTTTGTTTCTGTACAGTGCTCTCTTCTTATCTTTGTTCTATGTTAGAAACAAGGTTTTTTGTATGCTTTCTGCCATGTACGTTATTTAAGCAAGCTGTTTCGTTGTATACGCCTGAAGCCTTGTGAACTCTTGGTTTTCTACTTTTCTGCGCATGTTTTCATAGTCTTGGATGCATTCCCAGTTCCTGTCTATTTCTCCATTTTCGGCTGGTGGAATCATGTTTCAAGACCATCTTTGCTGGAATATTATGATATAGTCTCTGATTAGCTAATATTAGCAATTAGCTGCCTCTCATAGTTGCACAAGAACCAGATATGAGGATTTTAGTTGGTTCAGTAAAACTAGAATGTGATTACCAGTGAATGTAAGCTGAAACCCATAGCTTAAGTCTGTCTGCTTCTCCAATCTCCAAGCTACTCTGTGAAGGAGACTTGGTCTGAATTTCTAAATGATCATCTCTGCGGTTACCTGCTTTTGAGTCAAAATGGTATGTTTGCTGAGTTGCTCTGCTGGTGACCTGTTCCCTGTTGGTCACAGATTCTAACCCTGAAACAGTCTCTTTGTTAAAATGAAAAGGAAAGTTAGCCGTATAAGAATCAGAATGCAGGTTTTGCTCTACTCTTTGCCGTTTAGTATTTGTTGTTCAGACAAATATGTTCTGCATAACTATATCGATCGTATTTTATATGACTGGCTGGACCAGTTATCTTCTTTGTAAGAAAATATGGCAAGTGTTGTTTAATACATTCGATAATTTGTCTTGGTGATGAACTTGAATGTACCCAGTTACTGGAGAATCGACTCTTCTCTAATATTCCTGGTGTCAAGTGTGATATTGAAGCATCCATTCTCTGATATCTATCCTATCTCAGGCTGCAGTTGAAATTGTGCATGTGTACCTGAAAACACTGAACTAATAATGTCGTGGCCTTATTCCGCCATTTATATCTGGGAAACGGAAATCTATAACACATTTTCAGCCAATGCAATGCAATAATGTTTGCTTTTATGGATTTTTCTTCAATTCGAGGTGTATTAAATTAGGACACCTACTAAACGTTGAATGCATGTCAGACTGGAAATCTTGATCAATTGGCAGCAAGCAGTTGTCTGTTCTCTTCTGTTGCCAGAGGAGAATAATAGTACTACTACTAGACTACTGGAGTAGTAGTAGTACAAGTACTACAACAATTAAATGGCATTCCACGCATGTTACACCCAGTTTGTTTGGTCCAGCCATCCTTTCTTTTAGGCCTACGGCTTGAACCAAAGCTATTGGCCCCCTGAGTTTATTAAAAGCCCACATGTAGTGGGCCTCTGTGGACCGGAGGAAACCGTAAATCTGCCGCGGTTTCATTTTTTGATATATATTTTTCTTTTACGTAGTATTTTCTATTTATTTATTTTTTTTTGGGAAAGAGCAAAAGTTATTTATTGAACGAAAAAAGAAAACAAAATCTGAGTACAACAAGAGTGCACATGTAACGACCTGTGCCTTCTAGGTCAAGAACTGACTCTTTGGGCCGGCACGGTTACTCGTGGGCTGGTCCACACACGTATTAAGGGTATGATATTGTCCGCTTTGGACTTAAGCCCGCACGAATATGCTTTTGGAATTACCCAAAAGGCCCCATACCTTACGAGAGTGGTGATCTACTTATACACTTTCTCTTAACTGGTGAGGAATGTGGGGTATTACCGTACAAGTGATACACACCTCTACATACAAAGGGGAAAATGAGGCCTTAACTTAAGTAGAGTAAGGCTCTGATCATTTGAATAGAATTCTAGTCATTTCACCTTACGAGAGTGGTGGTCTCATACGCTTTTGATGTTGAGGTAAGATTTTTAGTTGTGTCAATTTTGTGCTACTTAAGAACAGTAAGGCTCCATCATTTCACCTAGCTGAGACCCGACATAACTAGATTTTTTTAAACGATAGATATTACAATTACTCCTATACAAAAATCATACACCACCTTATAGCTCCACACCTAAACAACCTTATGTCTCAGTCAAGGATCGAACCATGGCTCCATCATTTCACCTAGCTGAGACCCGACATAACTAGATTTTTTTTAAACGACAGATATTACAATTACTCCTATACAAAAATCATACACCACCTTATAGCTCCACACATAAACAACCTTATGTCCCAGTCAAGGATCGAATCATGCACCGCTCCTTCAACATTATATATAGCTCCCTTCCACTGCACCAACTTATAATTTTTTATACAACTAAAATTCTAAATACATTATTAACCTATAAGAAAGACACCTGATGTCATTTAATGCCTATAATTAAGGATTACGAGTAGATATTATCCAAATTCAATCTTATCCTAATTAACCAGGGTAACTAAATACTCTCAGTTGCTAAATTTTACATGGTCCATGAACTAGTCATGATCCAAGCGTGTTGAGATTTTTATCCTCCCTACAAATAAATGGCTTTTCAAATCAAATATAAATAATTTAAAGAAACGGAGGATGATGACATAAAGTTGAAGTTGGGATTGAGTTCATACGTACTACCCTCGCGCCAAAAATATGTAGACACAACACGAGAATAAAATGTAATAGGAGAGTTTATCGTGATACATCATGCTTTGGCATTGCATTGCATTAATAATGAGTCGATCGTTAGATTACTTGGAAATGGATCGACCGCATGCACTTTATGTAGTCGGCAAGAAATGCACATAGTATATTACGAGCTAGTGTGTATGTTACTAATTAAGGTGTCTTTTAATTTGCGTTTGTGGCACTCGACTCGAATACTTGGTTTACGTCAAGTATAAAATTAGTTAGAAGTTAGAACCTTTACTATACTATAGTATTCCCCGGCCCGCGTCAGCTTTTGAACAAATGTCGACTCTTTAATCTTTATTCTTTTTTCGTAACATATAAGAAAGCAAGATCAAATGAACCAATTCTGATCATTTATATAGATAAACAAGCACAGAGAATCAATTGCTTGTTTAAAGTATTGTTCTCCAAAATGTAAACACACTGACCAAAAATGTCGTTACATTTTGTTCATTCATCGCCTTGATATAAAATAAAATTAGAGAACGTGCAAACTGCAAATCAAGTTAATTAAAACTAACAAAATGAGATCTTTGGTTTGTACTACTACTCTGTACTACCACTACGCAAAAGGTTCATAGACTCTCTTAAGAACACGTAGTACTTTTATTTCTCAATCTATAATGACCTTAATTAATTTAATACAATTTTCTTTTTATAGGTTTGTTGTATATCAAGGTTTATATGAGTTATAAGTGCAGTGGTAAGGGTACTGAAGTAGTATATGAGTGATCGAGGGTTTGGTTTGAACTCCGGCGGTATAGAAGTAGGAGCAGTGAAGTAGTTATATTTGACCGTTTAAAAAAAAATCAAGTCCCATATATATTAATATCTCCGTTTTTTTAATTAAACCCTACACATACTCTTTCCATCACTAACTGGATTCCACTCGATCACCTTGGCAATCTAATAACTTTCTCATTGGGTCCAATAGCTGTTAAAAAATCATATAGATTTGTATAATTATTTATACAGTAGCTCTAAATTCTAATGATAGTCGATCGATGGACCGAAATTAAAGGAGGTGGTGAAAGTGAAACAAAGTCATAAATCATGATTTCTATTACTACTATTACTTCCTCTAGGCTCTAGTAAAGTGGAGACAAAAGAATCTCCATTTGCTTTCGGCCCCAGAAAATCAAAGGATTAATTCTACAGTATATATACACTTTAGGATATTGTGGCTTCACAGTTAGTTTTCTGGATCAATGTTTTCTTTTACTAAACAATCAACATAATTTCACCCACTATCTCAAATTGATACAAGTTGGTTGAAACTAAAAGTTTGGATATGAACAACTTGATAAGATACGTGTAGGAACTCCGTGAACGAATCCTCGCGACGAATGAATTGAAATTTTTCAATGAATCAGCGTAAACCGTTTAATTTTTAGTTGGAAAATCGTTTAAAACGTGTTAGATCAATCATATCACGCGGTTTAAAGTTCCCATCGTTACAAATGAATAGACTGTATAATGTTGACCGAGTTAGAAATGCCATTGACGGCGGTGGGAGAAAGATGACATTAACTACTTTTTAATATCATTAATAATTCAATATTAATATACAACTGACTGATCATGACATGAATATTACAAAGTAACTGACATATTTATAATAGTACAATGAGAAATATTAGGAAAGATAACAAGTAAATAAAAGATAAATATAAATATCATCTAAATAGTCAATTTAGTAAGTCTATCAAAAAGTATCTTCTAGATTCTTCCATTATTTTTTTACAAACCTAGAAGAACTGGACGAACCATATCCTTACTCGTTTGGGCTGTTCTTCTATATTGGGACGTATGAGACGTGTTAGTAATTTGGAGTATTACACTTGGAGTATTATAGCGGAATTCCTACAATACGTCCACGATAAAGGTGTGTGGTGAGGCTGAGTGAAACGGAACAATTAGTTAACTAACATTAAGCTAGCTTTCGATGTATGTATATATTATATGGACATGAAGCATGTCTCTATGAGATTAAACGGGGAAGGTAAGTTGATCTCTAAAACATCAATGGCGTACGCATTTCCATATAGTCGTCCTTTTCGCCTCTCAATGGCCTTTTTTGTAGATATAAAACCAAAAATATGTCTTGGAATCTTGAAAGCGTTTTGTCCATTTGAAAAGCATTTCTCGGTGAACCACTAAAATTAATATTCATGTGTTTTTGGTGAGAGTATTTGTTAAAAGATAAAAATATTATTATACTTATATACAAGTAAGTCCTTAAAATAGGCCTATTATGCTTCAACTTGATGTTTAAAACAACTTTGAGTAATCCTAATCCTGGTAACATAATTGGAGTAGGCTATTCGTGGAAAACGTGACATCGTCTTTTTGGCATTGCGGTAAAGTCCAAACAAAGTGAATCGGTGCAGCATTATTATTACTTATATGAAAAAGAGATCATGACATATGCGCACCTATACGAAATTACGAAAATGACTTTTCTCAATGTATGTATTTGGACTTTCTTTTGTAAATTGGCTCGAGTTTATACTTGACGAGGAATTCACCCGACTCATTAAAATTCGAGCTAAATAGTAAATTCACTTAGTAAGGTAAGTGAATTGAATTTGACTTGTTTATTTGGAGGAAAAAAAGGTTAGTAAGTATTTTCAGTACTACTACTATTTTTCTAGTATGGTCTCACACTCTCACGTTTCCTTACTGAACTTCATGTAAAATAAAGCTGGGAAAACTATATTTACCTCAATTTCTTTTATTTTCCCCAATAATCCCTTAAACCACGCTAAGTCCTAATGTATTAAATATGTTTTTATATGTGATACAATATTTGAACTTCTCTTTGATTTTAATTAAGGGGGTTATTAAACGTAGTAGCAATTTTACTAAACGTTGGAAATTTATTTGTAATTTACAGAATGACTCTTATTTTACAAGTATTACAAATAAATCCCAAACTTACTAAATTCATACAAATTATCATAAACAATTGCAACTATAATAAATTCATCAATTCTACTTTACCACAAACACTCCCTAAAACAAATACACTCATAAATATAAATTATTAACATGAAATGATCACTTGAACAAAAAATGATCAAATGATACTTCCGAACTTTCAAAAATTGATAAATTTGATACTAAATTCAAGTGTTCCAAAAGTTAACATTTAAATTCAAACTCAAAAAAAAAAATAAAAAAGAAAAAAAAAATAAAAAAATAAAAAATAGCAGCAGCAGCCCAACCGGCTGCTAATGACTAGCACCAGCCCAACCGGCTGCTGCTCTCTTTTCTTTTATTTTTTTATTATTTTTTTAATTTTTTATATAAATTTTATTTAATTATGCACAATATATATATATATATATATATATATATATATATATATATATATATATATATATATATATATATATATATATATATATATATATATATATATATATATATATATATATATAAAGAAAATAAAAAGAAAATTGTAAATTTATAAATTTATAGATACTTTATTACAAATTTACAAATCAAGGTGTGAAATGAGTTTGATGATACTTTATTATAAATTTACAAATCAAGGTGTGAAATGAGTTTGATGATATCTCTTGGTGTATTCTTCAAATTGAATTGAAATATGTTGATTAGGTTATTGATTTAGGGGCTTGATTTATTTAAGGTGGAATTGTGATGATTTTAAAAGTATTGGGTTAATTTGTAAAATTATAAATTTATAGATATTTTATGTAATTTACAATAAATTTCCAACATTTAGTAAATTTATATTTCGACGTTTAATATTTGCCTTAATCAATCTCTTCCCTTTTAAGGAAATAAGTCAAACTTTAATTCGCTTAAAAATCACATTCAAATTATCACGGATTAAAAAAAAAAAAACCCACGAATTTAACCGTGCTAACCAGTAACCAACCTGTCACGTTTCCACGAGTTATTGATATCTGAGATCTTAATTAATTAAGATTTTGACATATTAGACCTAGATTCACATTTAATATGGTAAAAAGTTTATATTGTAACTGTATGACTTATCCACATTAAAGTGCCAATTTTTACTAGTATCATCACTTATCCAAATTGTAACAAGTGTCTTGTTTGGTTTATTGGTTATCCAACGTTTTTGTACACTAATCCTAGTTATAAAAGTGTACGTTTCCAATACAAATATAATCTTATCTTCAAAGCCTAGATTGGAAAAATATTGTATATCATAGACTTATTATATGCATACGTATTTTAGATAATCACAAACTGATCGATAATGTCATCTTTTATTATGTGATCGCATCTCAAGTCGTGTACATTTGTTGTTATTAATTATATTGATTTTTGATCATTCAAACAAGATATTTAGCAAGTTTGAAAATACCTTATATTAAAAGAAGGTTGTCTTCACTCTTGCATTTTGCCACGCACAAGATTGTTCTTTTTGTGTCTTGGGGTCTGGTGGAGCGGTAAGGAATTGAGATAGTAAAGAAGATGTGCAAAGTTAAATCTCTGGTGGAGACAGAGTTATAAGGTTGGTTTAGGTGTGGATAAATAAAGTGATTTAGTAAATTTGTATAGTATTAGTGTAAGAGTAGTTGTAATATTTGTCGGTTTAAAAAAAAATATTCCTCTCGTTTTAAAAAACAATATTCCTGTCTTAGTTCAATTAATTAGGCTCTGATTTATTAAACTTACAAAATTACTTCTTTTATTTTTAAGTTTATATTTTCTTAATTGAAATTTACATTTCAAATAAACTCAGTTTAGATTAGTTCAATTCAATTTTTTTTCAGTTAAATAAAAAATACAGTCTTAATGTTACCTTTTCCAGTTCATTGAGAGTTTGAACCCCAACGAAATAGAAGTAGAGTAGTTAGATTTGCCGTTATCAACTGGTACAGATTATCACCCTCTTAACCGTAAATAAATGACAATGAAATTCCAGTTGGAGTTAACATGAAGTTTCATTTTGAAGAAAACCACACTACTTCATCGTCTTGAAATTTATCCGGTACCTTCTCATTGTTGATTGCCTCTTCAATTATATCAAAGAAGCATATTAATATCAAACTAATGGAGTATTGTATATAATAAATAATAATGAGAGTTAGAATCCCCCATATGACGCAGTTGGAAACAAAACAGTGCACGTAGATCCGGTGAAAGGGACCACTATCAAACCATGCTTGACTCTTTCTGGTGCACCTAATCTTTTTTTCTTCACCGATGGCTGCCCTATTTTTTTAATTACTTTAAATAGCTAATTAAATTAACCAATAGGGTTTAGTGACATTGTAAAGCTATTAATAAACCCATAAAAAGCGTGGTTGTATATTGCAAAGGTATTAGTACTACTGGTCTACTACCCACTAAACTCAATTTACTCCTTTTTTTTTTCATAAAACAAAAATTAAAAACAAAGAAATAAATGAGACGAAGAAAAAAAAAGGATTAGGGGCCATAGACTCATAATCAGTTAAATTTTGGTCTAAGCCTAAACCCTGAACTTTGACGAACAACATTTCCTTTTGGCGGGACCAGGAAAAGAAGTGTTATTAATTCTAAAAGTCACCAATAATAAATATGTTTCCACAAAATGTAACCAAATAAATATTGTGGCATGTATTTTACTTCCCATCACGGCAATTTCAATATTTCATTTTTGTTTTGTTTTGTTTTTTTTTTTACTTAAAAATGCATAACAGACTCACAGTATTGATAGTCACACTACTTCAGGGGGTAGGTTTGGCAAGCTATTGAAGTTTTAAAGGCATGAAAACAACCAATGTGAAAAAAAAAAAAATTAAAAAGAAAAATCAGTTGAAGTTTATGTACAATTCCAGGCTCCATCTACATCCAATGTTCAAATGTTCAAATATACATAATTTCTTATATTTGTGTATGATACATATTTCATCCGTCCCGTTATTAAAATGTATTTTTCTTTTTTGACGTCTCATTAAGAAAAGATTCAATTAAAGAAATGATAAACAATAAAACCCGATGATGGCGTGATTGTTTTAGCAAACAAATAATCTCCACATTTTATTTACACCACTCCATCCGTACCTTAAATCCGTTACCGTTAGGACTTAGGGATAGCGTACAATACTAGTAGATTTATTAGGTATGATTCTTAAAAAAACAAAGCGGCAAAGTTATGTTAGTGATTAGTTCGAATGTACATTATAGTGAAATTGGATAGCAAAGTTGTAAATAGTAATATTTTAAATGCGTATAGTACCTTTCTTTTTATAGTAATAAGTAAATTATTGTGAGATACCATGAATGTAAATTTAATAAGTTCTGTAGGATAGAATTTATTAAGTTTTTAAGTTTAGCAATTCCAAATTGGGAATGGATATAAATTAGTGCCCAAAAATTGCAGGATGCCATAAGATAAAATCATGTTGAAGGAGGAAAGATGTTGAATTAGCCATGGAGTAAAAGTAGGATTATATTAAGAGTATCAAAAGTCAAGTAAAGAGGCATGGGGTGTACAAATGAGACAAGAATCCAAAAGCAACTGGACTCCAATCTTAGTCTAATTTATACTATTATACTATACTCCTACACAACTACAAGCTTCAAGCTACTTGTTTGTACTAGTACCTTTTTTCACCTTCACAGTTTGTTTGTGTTGGATTACTTACCTTGGTCCCTTTGCATTCACATCAAATCGAACCCGCCTTCTCCATCCATTCCCACCATGTGAAACACCGCTATATATACAACCTACTAAATACATGTGCCTCTGTGTTTTTGTATCTATTCCTTCTGTCCATCACATGACATTTCTGTTTGCTAACAAACTCACTCAGATTTTGCCTCAGTACTAGTACTTAAAAAGTAACACCTCAACTCTAACTCAATCATAATATTAATGGGCCTTTTACTTGTTTCTCCATAAACGCGTGATGTGATTCTTGATTGATTGATCACTGAGATTTTCAAGATGGACAAGAGGAGGGTTCTTTTGTTTCTCTCTGTTGCTGTTTTCTTGGAATCAACCTGTGTTCTTTGCCGCACCGGAGAAACTACTATACACTCCATCTTAGGTTTGTTTTTTTGTTAGTACCTCTTCTGTGAATGCTGTGTAGTTGGTGTTGTTAGTAGTTGGTAGTGGATGCTGATGCTTTTCTTTATTAGGCCTTTTTTTTTCTTCATCTGGGTTGTGGTTGTTTTCTTCTTTAATTATACTATTGATGGGTTTGCTGATTGCACTAGTATGCTATTTTTTTACTTATTGTTTGTATAGTATGTGTAGTTTAGTTGGCTTTCTGGAAATAGTCAAGTCATTTAGAGGCTAAAGTTTTGTTTTTTAGTGTCAATTCATGGGTTTTCACTTTGATTTGATGTATTGAGATCTTACTTTCTTGATTATGGGTCGGATATTCTGCTTTACATGTACTTCAGGGCTTATTGTTTGTTTTTGTTGCATAAATTGGTCTGTAAAATCCATACTGTAGGAGATGATGAAAATATGAGGTCTTGGAAGGATGAGATAATGAGTTCTAATGGCGCTGAAGCTCCAAGCCCAGCCAATGACTTCAGCACACTTATATTAGCGGAGAATCGGACAAATAGGCCTGATATTCTCTCAAAGTTTCATAAGTACCGAGGTGGATGGGACATTGCCAATAAGCATTACTGGGCTGTAAGCTGCTTCATTCTCTGTCTCTTTGCTTCTGCATGTTAAGGCCTTGTCTTTTGTCATATCTTGTTCTGAAATTTCTTTCCACAATTCAACTTTCTTTTAAATGGCTTTGGAAATACGTTTTTCATGTAGAAGATTATTCATTCTGTGAAGTGTTTTCCATGTTTCGTTCATATTTGTTGCTGGATTGGTACTGGCTGGCTAGTAGGTGAAATTCAGTGTGATATCCTTGTCACTTGGATTTAGGTTTTAAGTTAGTTATCTGGCTCCTGTTAGGCTAAAATGAAAGAGATTTCTTAGATGAACATAGATGTGGACCCTGTGGTTATGTGCCAGATGTAAATCTTGTTCAAGTAGAATAATATATCCAGTATTGCGTCTTATTCCGTAATCCTTCTGCCAAAATGTTTACGACAATACTTAGGAATTACTCTCGAAAATTTATTACTGATCTGATCTTGTATGATTGGTTATGTGGATAGTTTATTACAGAAAGGTCCATGGGTATTTTTGTTGAAGATACTCCGCACTGTTCTGTCTGTGTAACTTGGTCTCGGGTTCACTTTCCAAAAGGAATTCCTAGGCAAATAATTAGCTAAAGATAATTGTTCCTATAGCTAGTTGTTGACTTACTTTTGCTATATCTTATCATATATGTATAAGTTTTGTTATTAACCATTTTCTCGACAGTCTGTTGGTTTTACAGGTGCTGCAGCTCTAATTCTTGCTGTTTTGTGGTTCATTTCTTTTGGATTGGCTCTGGTGGTGCACCATTTCTGTGGATGGAAAATAAATATGGATGGCACGGGATCAACCTGGTCGTTCAGAATATGTCTATTGCTCCTTATCGTCTTCACTAGTGCAGCAGCGTAATGATCTCAACTCATGCCCTTATTGATTTTCGCAGGACTTTGATGCGTCTGCATTTCTTATTAGTTTCGTCTCATAATTCTTTTGCAATCTAAATAAGTTGGTTTTCTCAACTTTGAGTTTTGATATCGTATCTCTGACAAATGCATATCTTTTAGGTGCGCCAAATCCAGTATCTATGTAGTACTCAGTTAACATGTCACCTACACCATAATTCATAATAATTGCAGGCTTGCAGCCATAGCACTTTAATTCTTTTCCTTTTCCCCTATTTGATTATGGGCTTGTTAGTGTATATGCGGTTTACTCTCAAATAGGAAAACGTGACTTAATTTTCTGTTGATTCCGTTATCTGCAGAATTGGATGTATATTGCTTTCTGTGGGCCAGGTTAAATTCCATGGTGAAGCTTTGCATACTCTAAAATATGTAGTGAATCAATCAGATTACACAGTTCAGACGCTACGAAATGTCACAGAATATCTTTCCATGGCCAAAAATGTCAGCGTGGCCCAAATTTTCCTTCCCTCAGATGTGATGAATGATATTGACCGGTTAAACGTGGACTTAAATAATGCAGCAAATACATTAGAGTTAAAGACCGACGAAAACGCGATCGAAATACGAAGAGTCTTCAATAGAGTGTATGTATTTCTTTGTTTTTAACATGACTTTCTTTTGATATTTATTGTATATCGAGAATGACAGCTGCCCATTACAGGAGATTGGCACTCATTATTGTTGCTGCAGTGATGCTTTCCGTATCTATTCTTGGTCTTGGTATGTATCCATAGTATCTGTTATATTTGCTAGCTTCTTCTTGTCATGAAAGGAATGTAGTTAACAGGTGTGATTGTTTTTTTTTTTTTTGGCAGTGCTGTCAATTCTGGGCTATCAGAATGCAGTACACATGTAAGTTTTATGTTCATTTAGCTTATTTCTTCTTAAAGAGTTCTTGATTGATTGAGCGAAAGAAAAATATAATTTCTAGATTAGCCGTGTTGATAAATTTTGGCATCGTTTGTTCTTGCAGATTCATTATAGGCGGATGGTTACTTGTTGCAGTTACATTCATCATTTGTGGTGTATTCGTTATTCTAAACAAGTAAGATTCTTAATTTTGATGTAGATGAATATTTCTTGGTATGTCTGTTCTTGGTCTGGATCTGAATATTAACTTTTTTTAATGGGATCTCTCTTTTCATATGATTAAATCACCTGCTAGTTTTAAGTCTGATCCGGCTTCTTGATGCTTTCTAATGTATGAAGTTGTGTGGTTTCAGTGCAATTGGTGATACTTGCATGGCAATGGGAGAGTGGGTGGAGAATCCTCAAGCGGAAACTGCACTTAGCAACATTCTCCCGTGTGTCGACCAGAGTACAACTAATCGGACACTGTACAAGAGCAAACAAGTGATCAATGATATTGCTAACCTTGTCAATGGCTTTGAAGGCTCCGTTGCCAATTCAAATCAACCTTTGAGATATTACAATCAGTCCGGTCCTCTAATTCCCCCACTCTGCTATCCGTATGACTCACAGCTGCAAGATCGCCAGTGTTCGTCTCAAGAGATTTCCATGAAAAATGCTACTACTGTAAGTAGCCTGTTTAAAACATTAATATGCCTGATTTATACTTATTGGCTTCTGATAGACTCATAATCACTTTTGCTACGCCGCCTTATCTGCAAATTTTACGAACTAGCATGTAGCTTTTTCCCAAGGTTCTGTTTAGCGTCCACTTACAAGCTAAATTAGCTTATTGGCCGTTTAACTATAATACGCTGGCTATGTGAATTAACGTATAACCTAGCTAATTTAATAGGATTTTTTAGCTAGATTATGAGCCTCGAAATATTGATAAGCTAAGGCGTTATTTTGTGGTCACAGGTTTGGCAGAATTATACATGCACGGTATCAGAGTACGGGATATGCAACACTCCGGGGAGGCTGACTCCTGAAATGTACATGGAGCTGGTAGCAGCCGTAAACGTCAGCTACGCTCTTGAAATTTACACACCACCATTACTGAACTTTCAAAACTGCAATTTTGTACGTGATACATTCCGAAATATAACCTCCAGCTACTGTCCCCCTCTAGAGCATTATCTCCAAATCGTGAATGCAGGACTAGCCCTCATCTCCGTTGGTGTCATGCTCAGTCTTGCCCTGTGGATACTGTATGCGAACCGCCCCCAAAGGGAGGAGGTGTTTGCTAAGATTTCTTCCCGAATAAGAGGCAGCTGTGTGGGAAAGGCTGCGAACGGTAGAAGTTATAATGGTGGCGTAATCTCAGCAAGTTCAACTCCAGGACATGGAGCTTAGAGTAGAATTTTTACGTTTGAGGTAGGATATATATAGAGATATACCAGGGTATAGTGTATTATAGAGTTTTTCATTATGGATAAAATGTGCTCCTTTGTTTTTATCGTTAGCCGATCTTGAAACAGGGCGAAGCACTGTTTCAGATTTACGCGCTGGCTCATTTTTTTTTCTTTTTCTTTTTTTGTACTACGATCTTGAGACATTATTTGTATTATATACCTATGGCTATGAATTAAGTACTTACTACTGCAACTGAGAGAAATGCTTGGTTAAAAGATAAAGTTATACTGGATTATGTGAATCATATCAATATTCCATATGCTAAGGTACATGATATGGGCCATGGGGTCAGTCAAAAGATGGCATGTTTTCAATTAAATGTGCACATAACAAGGCCCTTAGAACAATCAATGAAAATATAGATAAGAAAGAGACCTTAGCAAATTTCCTGGTGCCCAGCTCATGTGGATTTCTTCACACTCAATATTGATCATGGATCTGTTCTTAAGGAGAGAAACATGGCAGGAGCAGGGTGCATTGTCAGGGACTGGCAAGGAAAATTCAAAAGAGATAGTGCAACTTTTCTTGGCAATATAGATCATAACTCTGCCGAAATCTATGCTTTCAAGCTAGGATTGCAGCTATGTATTCCTCTAATTATTAACAAGCTGCTAATACAAACTGACACTGACTCAATGGTGCTTCTGCCTTGTATCAACAGAAAGGATGTAGCTAGTCCGCAGCAGTAGGTTGTTCTACAAGAAACTGAAGCAGTCGGGAACATTTCCAAGAAATCTAGGTTGGATTGTATATAGTGAAGCAAACAGTGTTGTGGATGCCTTGGCAAAAAGTGCAAATGCAAAGACCTTCAGAAGATCACATGAAAGCAACAATTAACATTTTATGTAATTTGGAAACAATTTTCGGTGAAATTTAAAAAAAAGTCAACTTTTGAAACTTAAAATAAAACGAATCAAGTACTTTTTTTAACAAGTGTGATAAATTTAGTCCATAAAATAAGATCACTCTTTACGTGAATTGCAAAAGATACCCATGAATTGTAAATTTGTATCAAAACGAAAAATTTGATTCAAAATACTGATTTAGATAGATGGTAGCTAATTAATTAAGTATTCCAGTTGTTTAACTATTTAATTTTGTATATCAGTTTATCAGATAGATAATTGATTTAGAAATTGTTTTTTTCGTTTGAATAGAATTGAACAGAACTGAACGAATCTGAACTGAACTGAACTGAATTTATTTGTACTATAAAATATAACTAATCAAATTTGAACTGAACTGAACTGAACTGAATGAACCTGAACAGAGAATTGAACATAATATAACTGAACATAATTTAAATTAATGAGTTTTGATACGAAGATAAGATAGTCTTACTATTACGAATAGCACCCTTGAATTGTATAGTTGTCTCCAAAATCCAAACTTGAGATCAAAGCTAAAAAAATTAATTAACTAACTAGTGGTGAAAAGAAAAAAAAGAAAAAAGAAAAAGTACCAATAATGAAATTCACTCATTAAGTTTACTTCTTTTTGTAATAAAGAATGTGGGTCTAATCTTTGTTGCGGAAGGTACACCAGAAGGTGATGACGAAGAATTAGGTCAGCTGAAGCACAAATCTGGGCACCAAAACGGCACTTGTATCTACTCAAAACGGCAATCTGAAACAGCACCTCTGCAAAATTGACATTAGTCACACACTTGTGTATACATTTGATTTGATCAGTTTCATCTCTCTCTCTCATGTCTCGTTTACTCACCATTCGCGTGTTAATTATCACGCTCTTCATACACAGCATTGAGCCAACCTTTTCTTCATCATCCCAAGATGTTTCCGTTTCAGAGCCTTTATCGTTTCGATCTCGCTCGATTCTGCGATCACTGGATGATAAAAGTATAATCGAGTATGGTGTAGATTTAAACGTCACTAATTTTGATTCGGTGCTCAAAGAGACACCGGCTACTTATGCTATTGTGGAGTTCTTTGCCCACTGGTCAGTTTACTTTTTTTTTTTTCTTCTCAAATTTACAGTTTTTGCTTGATCTAGTTCTGTGAATATATTCAGTTTGTTGTTTAATTGGATCAAAGAGTTAGCTTCTGTTTTTGGTTTTAGCTAAATTACTTCGTGATCTGATGCCTAAATTGATTGTGTATATGATTAATGATAGGTGGAGTTTCTTAGAACACGATCTTGTATATTTAGTTCTTGATACTTTTTTGCACATGATCATTTTGCAAGTTTTTGTTATTGGGTAACTGTGTTAGTTATTAATATTTCCGGTAATCTAGAACGATGTTTGGCTGTGCTGATTAAGCCAGAGGTAGAGGTTCAGATGCTGAGATTTTGGGTGTTTATGAAGGGATTGGATGCCTAAATTGTTGCTTGCGTGAACACCGATAGCTGAAGTTTCTTAAGAGTTTAGGATGAGGGTATGATCTAGCTTATAAGCTATGCGAGATTATTTGACCATTTGACCAAAATTGTTTGTTACATGATTGTCTTGTCTTGCTGGTAGAGCTATTACAACTACATTATAGTAATAAGTAAGCCCACGTACTGTTGTTTGTATAATTTATTTTAGAAACCAGGTATAGAGTCAGTTAATTACTTAGCATCTCCATCAAAATCAGTTACCTCATCATCTCTCAGTTTCAGCTACTTATCAGCCGACCTATCATCTAGATTTGTTAAACACAGCCTTATAAGTATACATTTAGCCCTTGGAACTTGGGGACATGTTCATTTGATTAGTATTATGGTTCCCGGCTCGACTCATTTTATGGTTTATGTAGTGTAGACTGTCCCTAGTTTATTGGAACAAAATCCTGAGTTGTTCTGGATCTTAATTACTACATTCACTTGACCCAATAAGAATCACTCATGAGTCATGACTGCTGCTAAATTTTTGTAATGAGTCGATTATGCAGCGGCTTTTATCATATTCAATTTGTCTGTACAACGAGTAGTTTCTGCTGGAAATCTTGTCATTTCACTTTGAATTTTCTATCAGCTGTTTTTTCTTTCGTTTGGCATTGTGCAACTGTCTGTAAACATTATTTTTTGTTCAGGATTGACTACGAGATAAATGATCTTTTAGTTATATCCACTGAAAAATTTATGTTATCAAAATTGGTTCCATAAAACTGTGAAAGTTTTGAGGGGAAAATAAAGTCATGTGTTGGCCTCTGCTATTTGATTCTATAAAATGCATGTACCTGCCCTTTTATGTTTGCCGGTTTTGTGTATGCATGCAACATTAGGTGTTTATACTGTATGCCGGAAGTTGTTTGTTAACTTAAGTTAGGTTTTGTCTCCATTTTGTACTTACTCTCATCTATTTTGTAGGTGTCCTGCCTGCAGAAATTACAAGGTCTGTTGGGTTTTCAGTTTACCATTGTTCTTTTTCTTTCCCAGCTGCTGACTTATTATCTTACAAACAAATTTGAAACTCTTGCAGCCACAATTTGAGAAGGTTGCCAAGCTCTTTAATGGACCAAATGCTGTCCATCCAGGGGTTATATTAATGACCAGAGTTGATTGCGCTGAGAAGGTACTCATTCTTTGTCCCCCTGCTTCATTTTTGAAAAATATATATTTTGGCTGGTGTTCAATCATGTTTCATCCGTTTTATCTACCCACCATAGCTTTATATTTATATTTGTAGTATGACTGTACCAACATCCAATAGTTCCGAACCAGTTACAGCTTCTTGATTGTTCTTTTTTACTTGCTTGACAGAACAGATAAATACTAAGATCTGTGATAAGTTCTCTGTTGGGTACTACCCTATGCTTTTATGGGGCCCACCATCTAAGTTTCTTGCTGGGAGTTGGGACCCCAAGCAAAAAGACAGTGAAATTCGCGCCATAGATGATGGACGGACAGCTGATCGATTGCTTAATTGGATTAATAAGCAAATGAACAGGTATGTGACAGTATTGTGTATTGTAAGGTGCGGGATTGTGGTCGTGTATATGTGAAAGCAGTAATTAACTGCATTTGACAATTACAGTTTACTTGTGCTGATGATTAAGGATGTCTTTGGATGTTATTCAATGTTTGCAGTTCGTATAAGTTGGATGATGAGAAATTCGAGAATGATCATCTCCACACAAATACCTCAGATCCTGGACAGGTCTGTGGAAGAGCATGTTCTCAGTTTTTTAATTTTATATTATCGCATCTTCTTGTTATGCTTCTTTCTGATTTCGTCACGTGTGTTTGTGGTGAAAGATCATTCGTGCTATATATGATGTTGAGGAGGCCACTTCCACTGCTTTCGACATCATCTTACAGCACAAGGTGAACATATGATTTGCACTCTTCCATTTCCTGCTCAAGTTTTGCTTTTAATCTTTTATCAACATTGTTTACTGATTAGGTTTGCTATGTCATAAACTATTTTGTGCAGATGATCAAATCAGAAACTCGAGCATCTCTTGTGAAATTCTTTCAGCTTTTAGTTGTCCACCACCCATCCAGAAGGTCAACGCTGTTCTTTTTTTTTCACCAATATTTATTTATTTATTCCTTCTTGATGCCCCTGTTATCCGGGTGGATAGTGTAAATTTTGTTCAGTAGGTGTATTTAAACATACTAAACATTGCAAGAACTTTTGCCTATTCTTCTCCATAATTATGCTGGAACATTGCGAAAAGCTTTGAACTAAACAAGACTATGTGAAGCTAAGGTGTTTTTATTTTTAAAATTTAATAATAATAATAACAATATTATTATTATTATTATTATTATTATTATTATTATTATTATTTTATAAATAATTATCAATATATTTTACTAAACAACGAATGTTTACACAAAATTAGAGGGCAGCCGAGAAACAAGCTGTGCTCCCACTCCTTTTTTGTTGGGTTTTTTTTGGGGGGGGGGGGGGGGGAGGAAGAGGAAGATGGAATTTGAGATTCTACCGTGTTTACCTGAGAAGTGAGAACTTGTGGAATAATGCATAATTAACCATTCTGGATTTTGGTGTCATGGATCAGGTGTCGGAAGGGTACTGCAGAGATACTAGTAAATTTTGACGATTTCTCCGGCAAAGCAATTGCAACTGGAAGTGTTGGCGGAAAAGGTGTACTTGGGAATTATCATATTTGTGGAAAAGAAGTACCCCGTGGATATTGGGTAGGCTTATCAGTGTTCTACTCGCTGTGTTCTCTAGATCTTCTCACTTTGATATATGCTATAATGAATGTTTTTCTTTTTATACAACTCAAATTATCTGCCCTATCTTCAAATGAAAAGAAACATATTGATGGCATGAAATATCTTTTATCCTGTGTAATCCAGAAGACAACCATCATTTAGTGAACCTGCAGTAGACAGCCATCTTTTATCTCGAAGTATATCTACTCAGTTTGAATATCTCCCTTATCATACCTTTGAAATAAAGATATGGATTAGGTTTGCAGAATCTGATAGCATTGGAAGGATTTTGTTCATTATAATTGGACTGTAGTAGTTTTGTGGACTATAGATACAGTAGCTATAAATTCAACTTTGTGCTGGCTGCTGTTGTGAATTGGGTGTATGTTCTCACTCTTCATAAAAACCAAATGGATGCATGCTTATGAATATTCATATCCATCTTATTATAAATTGTGTTTAGGTCACTGCAACTACTTTTAGGCAAACCATTTTAACCGTGTCTTTAACTAGTCAGCTTTGGATATTTCCCTATTTGACATTGGCCTTTACATTGTAGATTTTTTGTCGCGGCAGCAAGAACGGGACTAGAGATTTCAGGTAACTCACAATTTTTGTTAATTGCTACATCAGTCACATATTATTTTCAAATTCTATGAGTGCGTGCTTCGTGAGTTTACAAGTTTTCCTTAGGAATACAGCTAGAACTAGACAAAAGGAAATCACACTGGCTTATGAGGCCACTTCCCTATATTCTTTATTCAGTATTCTTCAAATCAAATGTCCATATTGGCTGTTGCTCACGGTGAATAGAAACTGATAAATGTTTTGAGCAGCAATATTTGAATCCAACAGATATGTAATGAGTAATTTAAAGTTTTAAAACAGTTGGGCTTTTAACGGTGCAAGGATAGTAATTGCTGAGCTTCTTATCCCTGCATTTTGATCAGTAAAAACCAAATTTTAGACAATTGGTGGCTATTGTATCTATGCATTAACGGTTTCTTTCTTCGCTGTCCCTTTTCTCTCTTGACTGGGCCTATTTTCCAAAATTCTAATTGCTTAAGCAGTCATGTGCAATATGGATGTGGCTAACACAAGAATTTTTTTAGAGTCTTCTCTTATGTGGAATCTGGTACCTTCTTAAGTTCCAAATTTTCATGTACATACTGATCCATTAAACCATTGCACAATTCTGCGCCTTCTTTACCTTAATGTACATATGTACTTTGAGTAGGTTGATCCTGTGGTGCAAATGATGTATAATTCTTTAAAAAACTGAATCAAATAATTTTTGAAAATGCTGATGGTTTTCACTTATTGTATTTGGACTTCTCCAATTCCCAATATGGCCGATCAGTAGTTTAAACACAATGTAGAGTGTTGAGTGACATTTGAAGAGTCCCTTACGAATTCATGTAGATATATCTAGGAACCTGTATGGCCTTTTGTTCGACTGAAGTTCACCTGTCATCCTCTGCTGTTACCCCCCCCCCCCCCCCCCTTTCATCTTTAATAGTGTGAAGGCTAACTCTTGAACATGTATTCACAGTTTAATTAACAATGATGTGTTTGCAGTTGTGGATTGTGGGTTTTAATGCACTCACTTTCTGTAAGAGTCGAAGATGGAGAAAGCCAAGAGGCATTTACTGCTATTTGCGATTTTATCCATAATTTCTTCATATGTGAGGAGTGCCGGCAACACTTCTATGGAATGTGTTCAAGGTGAGTTTCATGCAGGCTTATTTCGACTTTGATTTTGCAAATTTGCAACTGAAGCAATATGTCATTGTTGAAAGATCATCAGAATAGTTTGTGATACTACAACGGGGGTGAGTGATGGTATCCTGGTATATTATCATGTCGTTTAACACACTTGTTAACTTGCAGTGTTTCTAAACCTTTCAAGAAAGCTCGTGATTTTGTCCTTTGGTTGTGGAAAGCACACAACGAAGTTAACGTGAGGCTCATGAAAGAAGAGGCCGCTGCTGAAACTGGTGATCCTAAATTTCCCAAAGCCATATGGCCTCCAAGAGGGCTCTGTTCTTCATGTTATCAGAAAAATAGTGGCAAGGACAACGATATCAGCCGGATCCATTGGGATCAGGAGGAAGTCTATAGATTCTTGGTCGAGTATTATGGAAAGACACTTGTAAGTCTTTACAAGGATAAAGAACTTGTGGAGGAAAAGCAGGTTGCTGCAGTTGTGAGTGAGGACTTATTAGCTTCAACACATGCAGTTGTGGTGCCAGTAGGAGCTGCATTGGCTATAGCTGTTGCCAGCTGTGCATTTGGAGCGCTTGCATGCTACTGGCGCCAACATCAGAAGAGCCGGAAGTATAAATATCTACACTCTCTGAAAAATATATAAGTATAGAGCTCATTAGTTATTTAACTGGAGATATTTAAGAGGATATATGAATTATGAAGGAAGTAAAAGTGTTATGAAGATGAAAAAAATTGATTGAGAGGATATACAAATTTATAATAGTGTAGGTTGATTCTCTGATTTACTTTTTGCCAGGCCAAGAAGGAGCTGGAACTGATATTGTTTACAGAATGTATACAAAGCTGTCCGTTCATCCCTGTATCTGAATCAGGACTGGACAAGGGTCTGGTAAAGTGTATCTCATCTGCCAGAGACACTGCATTTGCATCCATCTTGTACAGGCTCGTCTCTGCGTCCAATTTGAGGGTACAGATTCATACATGTTAAGAGAATACCGGGAAGAGTTTGCCAATTTACTGGCGATTTTGTTTTAGTACCTTTTTTTTTTTTTTCCCTTTCTTTTTCCCTTTGGCCTTGTGTTGAGTTGAGATTGTGTAGATCAGACTGACTGTATGTTGTAAACTGACGCATGGGATCGTGCGATACTGGAAGAAGTTCCCTTGTTAGAAATATGATACATACCATTCCTGAAGTTATGGGGAAAAATAGAAATATGTCAAGCAAACAAGAGAAATAGAATGTGCAATGGACGGAGGTAGTAGTATAAGTGATCCTTCTAATGCAACTGTACATTCAGACGGTAACCTTAACTTCATTAAGGCTATTGTACATTCAGTTCGTGTTTGTCAAATATCAGTAAACTTTGTTCATTATCTGTTCGTTAAAATTTCAATAATTTTGCGGCTACTTGTTAGTGAACACAAATAATTATCTAAAAAATTATCTAGAAAAACGAAAACTACAAGCGACAATAATTATCTAAAAAATTAACAAGCGAAAACAAATAATGACCGAAAGTTTCACGAATTTTCAGTTCATTTACACCCGTATTTTGAACTACGGAAGCGTTCATTTACACCCCTAGGCAATCAGGCTGCTAAATTGGCTGAGCATTGTTGGACAATCTTTTTGAGTAAATCTATTAGCACTGTGCTTGAATTAGATTTTACTTGAGTTAATCTTGTTGAACAATCTTACCTGGCAAAGCAAACAACTATCTAACACCACCCATCTCAGCTCTTGAGAAGAATACCTGATAATTATGAGTGATGAGTCAGAGTGATGATATATGATCTCAATTTCTCAACATCCACATATTTTTTATTTTTAATTATTAAATGTACTTACCAAGTGTAAGCTTCACAGAATGACAGTATATTGTGTATAATGTACATGATCATTGTTTCTACCAAGAGTAACTCTCTTTGATGACGATTTTATATAGATGCAAACAAAGAACAAAAGGTTACATATAAATGCAAAAGAATGTGTTTTTACAAGATTTAAACCCGGAACTTATTCTTATTTCTTACCACTGAGTGGAGATATTCCTCCGACTACAAGTTCTCTGCTGAGGCTATGTGCCACTGACTATATACAAATCACAGCTTGAAATGACACAAAGTTTTGAACTTAGCTGTTTAATTAAGGAAATATTATCTGTATGTAACAGTTATTCTTGTTTATAGCAGCAATAAAATTCTTTTCGGCGAAATTTGTCTGGTTGGATAATGTGGATACTTGATGCCGGATTAATCTAGATCAATTGATTAGTTGATAATTAACGTTAAATATGTTGTCATGCAAACACTACGTACAGATTGATTACATTATCTTCAACAGTTTTAGCAGCAGCATGGTTTCTTTCACTCTGGATATGCCATGCTTCAAGAATCACATTCTCATTGCCATTCTTTTCCTTTTGATTCCTTTAGCAACTTGTTTATCCTTCAATTTCACTAGCTTCACACCCAATGATCTTGATAGCATTAACTACGAGGGATCGGCTTATATGACCAGCAATGTTATCCAACTCGCGCACAATGGGAATTCTGTTGGACGTGCAACATATTCCCAACCTCTGCATCTCTGGGACAAGGCCTCAAGAAACCTCACTGATTTTACAACACACTTCTCATTTTCCATTGATTCACTCAACTCATCTAAGTATGCAGATGGGATGGCCTTCTTTCTCAGGCCTAATGGTTCAAAAATTCCAGCTGATAAGTCTGGAGGTGGAAGTTTAGGCCTTACAGGTCCCTTCTATTCAAATATGACCTCAACAGACAATGCGTTTGTTGCTGTAGAATTCGACATCTTTCCAAATGATTGGGACCCGCCATATACGCATGTTGGCATTGACACCAGCTCACTGAAATCTGTTACAGATGTGATGTGGTGGAGTAACACTAGCATTATGGAAGGTTGGCAACAGAAAGCCACCATTAGTTATGATTCTCGAGCCAAGAACCTCAGTGTAGTCTTCACCGGTTGGATTGACAGTACTGAGATCACACAACGATTGTCTTACATAGTTGACTTAAGGGACCATTTGTCTGAATTCGTGACTGTTGGAATCTCAGCATCCACCGGTTTTTCAACGTCAGTTTATACACTCTATTCATGGAACTTCAACTCAAATCTTGAACTGAATGGTAATAAGGAAACAGTCGCTGCACCACCAGTCTTCACATCACCAGGCGCCGCACCACCAGTCTTCACACCGGCCTTCTCTAGCTCTGGCAAAGGTAAAATTGGAATAATGGTAATTGCTTTGGCAGCCGGTGGTTGTTTAATTTTTTTTGTACTGGCATTAGGACTGGTTATATGCTGTTTCTGTAGGAATAGAACAAGATTGAGCAGTACAGTTTATAAGAAGACCTTTGAGGCCTCAATCAGTGATGCATTTGGACGAGGCAGTGGACCTAAGAACTTCGCTTATGATGATCTCAAGCGTGCAACAAATAATTTTGCACACAAGGATAAGCTCGGTGAAGGAGGATTTGGTTGTGTTTACAAAGGATTTCTTCAAGAAATGGATTCATTTATTGCTGTGAAGAGAGTCTCTAGTGATTCTGAGCAGGGGATAAAGGAATATGCATCAGAGGTGAAGATTATAAGTAGGGTGAGGCATAGAAATCTGGTACAGATCATCGGATGGTGTCATGAGAGACAAGAACTTCTCCTTGTTTACGAGTTCATGCCTAATGGAAGCTTAGATTCTCATCTTTTTAAGGGAAAAAGTTTGCTGAGCTGGGTGATCAGGTTCAAGATTGCACGAGGATTGGCTTCTGCATTGCTCTATCTACATGATGAGTGGGAACAATGCGTCCTGCACAGGGATATTAAGTCAAGTAACGTGATGTTGGACGCCAAATTCGAAGCGAAACTCGGTGATTTTGGACTCTCCCGACTAGTAGATCACGGGAAGGGGCCTCAAACAACAGTTCTGGCTGGCACCGTGGGTTACATGGCACCTGAAAGTATGATCACCGGTAAGTCCAGCAAGGAGACTGATGTGTTCAGTTTTGGCGTGGTGGCACTGGAAATAGCTACTGGACGAAAAGCAATAGACCCCAACGCCGAACAATGCCAAGTGAACCTGGTTGAGTGGGTATGGAGTCTCTACGGAACGAGCAGACTTCTTGATGCGGCTGATCCTCTACTTGAGTCTTACTTCAACTGGAAAGAAATGGAGCAATTGATGCTTGTAGGTCTCTGGTGCGCCCACCCGGATAGTGATTCCCGACTCTCAATCAGGCAAGCGGTTCTCGCACTCAACTTTGAAGCTACGTTGCCTACTCTTCCCCTGAAAATGCCAGTGCCAACTTATTGAACTTCTCTGGCGTACGTATGTGATTTCTGGTGTTTCATGAAACAAACAAACACTATTCATGTGTTTGCAAGTAGAACTTAATTACTACTCAATGATTTTGCTTGTAGGGCCTTTTACATTAGCTCTAAATAATTGACTTTGTTGATGAAAATGCTGGTGATACTTGAGAAACCAGACTTGCCTTTCTCATGCTTTCATTCAGATTGTACTTGACTAATTGTTTCATACTATTAGCATAGACATTAAAGAACAGCAAAAAGCCAGTGCTCATTCGTCAAAGACACCAAGCTTTAACTTCTTGATTGATATACAGAGTGACATACATGCTATGTACAGGAGGTGGTGCATACCTAAATCCAAATCCAACCTCAAATCTACCATGTACTTTCAATATTTCAGTAACAAGACCCTCCACCCGCTCTCTAGCTGAGAGCTCGTCAGAGATAATCTCGACATACTAAATTTAACGATAACCAAGAGGTCACAGTTTCTGAAGAGAACGGGATTAAGCTTCCTTCTCTTTAGTTCTGAAGTAGTTAAGTGTTGCACTGCAACCAAACCTTTTATTGCACGACACCAATAACGTGCGACTGATGCAGACTCACCCGCCCAGCTTCTTCATCGGATGAAGAAGAAATGTATACATTAGCCTAGTGTGGCAACAAAAAGAGAATAGAGATCAGAAACTTAGCGTAATTCTTACAAAATTGTTTCCAATATCAGGACTGAATGAAAAACCAGTTTGACAGCAATTCATAGCATTTGAACCTACCTCTTGCTGATTTCGACGTTGCAATATGGATGTCACCGCTTTCAGTATTATGCAAATTGGCAGAATGATTCCAATGATTCTTAGCATCAATAACTGCCATAAACAAGTACATTAGTTGCTATTTAGACAACTACAAATATTTTGACTTTCAGTTCCGACAGTTAGGATCTTACCATGATAAGTGGGAAGGAGTAGTTTCCTGCATGGCTAACAATGACTGGGAGAGTATGCCGTAAAATCAAGAGAACCATGAACTGCAATGAAATAGTAGAGATATAAGAATATTGAAGTTGGTAAAGAACCACTTGGAGCAAACAAGATTGTTGAAAGTTTGGGTCAATTTTGTCTTCTATTGGGGAGAAACATGTCATGCAAGTCAAATGAGGACATAAATGTTTCGGAAAGTCTAATTCAGCAATCAGTTCCCAACTTAACCTCAAGCCATTATTTTCTAGCATTAAGATTCAAAATCTTGGGTATTTCAGCACAGGCCACAGATGAAAGCGACAAGCACGTACAACGACAGACACACATATATAGATGTAAACCATGGATATGCAGAGAAAGGGCACAGAACATTACTATTATGGCAACTGAACGACAGCAAACAATGCTTCGTGACGTGGACGCTGCAAACTCTTCATCTTCTTCATCGTGATCAGTTGAAACCATCGTAATAATTCGAGGATTGTTTGCGTCTCTTCTTGAAATTTGCCAATTTCCCCTGTTCAGAACCAACTGATTAGATTTCAAGAAATTACGAGATGATAAAGATATGGTTGCATGAATGAATATTACATGCTAAACAAGAAGAAAATAAGAAAGGAGGGCTACCTCAAGGTCATTGGGAGGGCTCCAAGTCGAAAAATAGGGGGTGGTGCCGTATACCCTGGCTCAAATTGCTGCAAGGCATAAACAGACCTTAAGACAAACCGTAAAACAGAATGAAATCTTCAAAACATGTAGTAAAAATAACTAAATAATCAACCAACCTGATGGCATATTTCACAGATGATGTCACCCTTCTCATTGCACCATCTCTGTATGCATTTCCGATGAGCATACTGCAAGTCACAGAGCAGATATAAACAATAAATAAACATAAAGTTTTACTTGCACATATGCTTTAATCTCTGCAACAGACCCAAAATTACCTAAACATTTTTTTAGCTCATCAAGATGAAACTAAGAATTTTCAGAACATTCCAACTCTTTTCTCCTTCATAAATCTTTATTCTTATTTAACAAAACATTATGAACCATTTTTGCAGAATACTGAAACATCTTTTTGTTTGTTTCTTTTCAGGAATCCGAAGCATATCGTAAAACCGAGACTTCAACCCATGCTTGCACAAATGTAAACATCATTTTCATGACAGAAAGTAACAATAATTATGTTAAGGAACATATAACCAACCTTTAAGCTTCCACGGCAGGAGCAAGGAGTCTCCATTCGGGAGTCAAAATCTTCATCCTGGCATATCCTGCACTCCATGAGCTTCCCTGGAGACAACAAACTCCCATCGGGATTCTTGCGAGGGGAATATTCGACTTCATCATCTACTATTTTCGAGTTTCTACTTTCGATTGCAGCTGCCAGAGTTGATTCTGTGAGCAACCGATCGACCAGCAAAACGAAGTGATCACCCATCCTTTGTAATAATTCTATTCTTCCAACACAGCAGCCAATACTATATGATCAAGAAACTCAAAACATAAGCAACAGAAAAAAATCTGACAATAACTTGTTCAATCCACAGTGTCTATTTAAGGCACACAGATGACTCTTTGAATGACTAATTTATATACATGTACTTATATTATTTATTATAGGATAGGATTTGGAAGAAGGACAATAGGGAATCAGGCAGCAGTTGAGCAGATTAGAACAACTTGAGAAAAGATTAATAAGTTGTTTATTGCATTGAAAATTTGAAATATTAAATCAATAAAAGTTGAAAATCAAAGAAAAGGACATATGAAGATGATTCTATTCAAACAATTAAAATTACCATTCTAAGGCTAAATCAAAACAAACTAACAAAGGGCACAAAACAAGCAAAAAAGTTGTATGAAATGGGGAAACATACAAAATTCAAAACATGAAACCATGAAAACCCATGTCACCAAAAGCAACAGAACCAAGAAAAATCAGCTACACATTCAAGAAACATGAAAACCCAGATGGAAAATCAGGTAAAAGCAAGCACATGGTCATATTTAACAATCAAGAAAACAAGAAAAAGTCAGACCCAGATGGGAAAAAAGTGGCCTTTTTCTCTAGATGGCAGGCAAGAAACACATATGAGTATATGACATATGAAAGGAAGTTATGGGAGAATATTCAGTAAGAAAGCAAAAGAGAGACTTACAAGAAGGGGATCAAGATATCTGAAAGGTAAAGAAATCTTTTGGCTTCCTTTCCTTGTTGAAAGCAAGCAAAGTAGAGTAATATAGATTGAGTGTTTCTTGTATGCAATTCAAATTCTTCTTCTTCTTTCTTCTTTTCCGTTGTTCTCAGCTTCAAATCCAAATGCAAATGTGATGACTGTAATGTATAAATATTTATAGACACGCACGCACTAAAAGTGAAAGGGCTAATTCAAAGTTTGAAATTGTATTATAGTAGTATTATAAAAAGAAGATCAAAATGGAAAACAGTTTCCTAAAAATAAAATAGTGACTCTCGAGCCTTTCAAGCATTACCCCACCTTTGTGTAACATTGGATGATCGTGGTACTGTTTGTAACACTTATTGCATGCGTTAGTCCCTCTACTACTCGCTATTTCACTGCAGCCCTCTCTCGATTCACTTTTCACATTTGTTATTGTATCCGCTACCAGTTGAACTTATCACGTATCAACCAATTTTGTTATGATGGCCTTTTACCATGAAATTAAATGCACTTATAGTAATTTTGTGATTTTTCCAAAATTTGTTGCATGAACCAGTTGTATATGATTGATTCTATAGTTTGGAGAGGATGATTTCACAAAGATAAAATTTTATAATGTATTTTAAAATTTAGACTATTGGTATGTTATTCATTATGACGTTATGTATGTTAATATATGGCTATTTGACTATTTTGTCTTGTATATTAATCAAAAGAATTTGTTAACAGTCAATATGTGTAATATGGTATTTGCGAAATTTTATTCGGACCCTAACTTGTCAAAGGATGGTGGGATTATATAGGAAAATTTATAATTTGGAGGAGTAAAAGGTAATTATAAGTCGACAGAGATGATATTTATGCAAATTATAACGATGCGAAGGTGGCCAATGCAAGTTACTCAGGCCATGACGTTTGGATAATGCCACCCATCAAGTTGTGTTGTTTATTCCAAGTCTCATCCATGTAACACGTGTACACTACTTAAACTCCTTCAGATAAATATTTATTTATTACTACTAAATACTAATCATAATAGTAATAGTAATAGTAATAGTAAATGATTAGTATATGGAATTATAGATTTGTTTGATGAATGAACAAGCTAAATATTTAAAACTCATACGTGCAATTGCAAAGTTTTATATGCACGTCCTTCTCTGAGATCGGTTATTCACTTATTTGGAGATGATGATGCTTTGATGAATAAGATTAAAATAATTACATAAATAATAATAACGTATTATGGGGCAATATTAGGTTTACATCTGTGTAGTTATATTTTACTACACAGATCCAGGATTTAGTATTAGGGGAGTCAAACTATACATACATAATTTTTTGAAAGTTCAGGGGAGGACAAAACTTGAAAAATCGTATTATTACCTATAAAAAAATTGAAAAATCGTAAATACTACCTATAAATTTATTTATTTTTTCAAAATTGTGTTTGGGAGAGTGGGAGGACACCCCACCTGCCCCGCCCCTAGGTCCACCCCTGCTCACTCCGTCCGTCCATTGAGAAATTTTTCATATTGTTTTTTTTATCAATGAAACCAAGATTATGTATTTATGTATTGTTTAAATGAACGTGGAATAAAGAATGAATATATTATTGATATTGTACTCATCCATCTTTTTAAATTTTTTATGTATTCCATTTTTGTCTAATTTTTAAAATTTTTTATGTTTTATTTTTTGGTAAATTTTTATCTCACAACTTTATAGTGAGTCTTGTCACTAAACCAAATACTACATTCATTATACAAATCTACTAAACTCTAAAACTCCGATCTAAAATCTAACGTAAATAATTTTAAAAAAGGGATAGCTATTATTTAAATATATAAAGAATAAAAATGAACAAAGTAAAATAGTGAGTTGGTAAATTTGTAAATAATGGTGTTTTATAAAGATATTAGTTGTGTGAAGTTAATGGTCCATTTGCAAAAATGGAAATGGGAATCTTTTATTCATACTACAAAAAGAAAATTAAAAATATTGAACCCGACGGAGTTATTAAATAAATTACAGTTAGTTCAAACCAATTAAGATATATATTTAGTTGTTGTTTATATTATAAAAAAATAAGTTTAATTCCCTTGAGATTTTTTAAAACCAAAATAACAGAACCTTAATGGCAATGCGTGTTACTTTTGCCAATTTACTTGCCTAAAAGAGAATGTTTCATCATGATATAGAATAAGCATTTCGATTGATCGGCAAACATCCAGCTCATGCAACCTTAGATAGCATGGGAAAAAGTTCAAATACAATAACCATATGAGCATTACATATTTGGCCCGAATGAAACTCGAATATGTAACACCGAATGATAATTCTCTATTTTAACAAAATATTAATTAATTTGAAAGAGAGGGATTATTACATTCGTAAGGAAAGAGGAATTGATCAAATATATGAAGAGGACATATTCAAATTGGACCTATGATGAAGTTTTATATTATTGTCCTATAAAAACCGGCCTCCCGCGGCATGAAAAACAAAGGGAAAATCACAAACTGAGAAATTGGTGTCAATTTTCAATTAAGTTATCAAGTGTCAATGGTGGTCAACCATGGGTATATATACATAATACGAGTTTGGAATTGGTAATACATTTGATTATGTATTCTTATTGGAGAGTTGATTAGTTCAATTTTGCAACCCATTTTTTCTCCTTGTGCATGGTGACATGGTCGTCTTTTGTAGTCTTGTTATTCATATGAATATTGGATTGAACTTCTTGACGAAATACAGAAATTAATCAGGAAACTTGATCAAGCACAAACCACACAATAGTTGACCATATAATAAATTCATTTCCCGGATTCTAATCTACAACTTTGACTAAAGAATCTATCCAGAAACTAACACTTGTGCAACGTATCAAATTGAATGGTTTGGTTGAAAAATACTACTCCTAGGTAGAGGGTTTGGTTCCATACAAGATGACAAAAAATAGTGTCACATTTTTCATTGGTATGGTTGCTCACCTTCCCAAACCAATAATTTCCTTAACTATACTCTTCCACTACTTTAATGCTGCCTTCAACTGCATTCAAGTTTCTACTTATACAAGGAGGGTTTTATTTTACGCTATATCACAATATCACAATGTTGTGTTCAGGGGCGTACCCAGAATTTGGAGTTAGCAGGGTCAAAACTTGAAAAATTATAGGTTTATGGGGCCAAAATCATATATATATATACATATATATATATATATATATATATATATATATATATATATATATATATATATATATATATATATATATATATATATATATATATATATATATATATATATATATATATATATATATATGTATCAGAGCCAGGGGGGGTAGGTATTATAGAAAAGACAATTCTAAACTAAACTCTTAAGTAAAAGAATTATTTTCTTACGAGTGTTTTTTGCCAAAGGTGACCTTGATAGTAAGTCCTCACGAGAGAGGCTATCGTCTTACCTTAGGATTGTAGTAAGAATTTAAATCTTTTATTCGAAAGTCTAGTTATGGATTCTTTTTTCTGTAGATCTACTTCTTCAACTTCTGTTGCCTCATCTTCCCGTGATTCAGTAAAAAAGATTATAAATAGTGAAGAAATAATAATAGAAGATTTTGATAGTTCGATCGATAACTGGAAAATTCCTAAAATTAATAAAGATCAGATTTATGAATCCTCTTGTCTATTCTATTTTAAAAGTGATTTCACAATTAAAACTGAAGAACGAGATATTCAGGTATCTAAACCTTTTGAGTCAATTAATCTACTTTCTGAAGATTCCCTCCAAAAACACGTTAAGAAAAATTATAAGTATATTAATATTGGATTAGTTCAAGTAGGGATAAAACCACTTACTAAAGAAGGTTTAAATACCTCCATTTTGGCAGTTCTCAGAGATGCTAGGTTTAAAGATTTTGAAGATTCTCTATTAAGTTCAGTAGAGTCAAGTCTTTGTACTGGTCCAATTTCTTTTGATTGTTATCCTAATTTAACAGTCTCCTTAAATGATAAAAATATTCTAAAATCTTTAGTGTTACAAGTTAAAACTCATAATTATAAAATGCTAGAAGGATCTATACCTGTAGCAATAATATTTAGAGTCCATTACAAAGCCATGATGTTTGCTTTTGCTACAAAGGTCCGATTTCATAGCAAGAAAGGTGAAACCCTCTTACTCCAGACAGACCTTACTAGGTCAAATACAGTTGTCCCAAAGTCTATTCAATGGAAGGATATAGTCCTTCCCGATGAATGGGTATTAGAAGGTATAGTTGACCCAGAACCACTTGAGGTAGTAAAGCCAAATACTCATCTAAAATCGGTCAAACAAACACAAGAAGGAAGGGTTTCTCTCTCTTTTGAGAGAGCTAATAGTAGCCGGTCTTATGAAAGATCTTCTATAGCAGAAACTTTTGATCTAGGAAGAGTTTCTCAATTACCATCGGTAATTAATATTCCAACTAAGCATAGGCAAAGTTATAGTCATGATTCTAGATTTCGAAACGTAGATTATACTACAAATATTCCTAAAGCAGTCTATGAGAGTCCTACTAAAAATAGGCATGAAGATGGAACTTATGATATAGGTCCGAGTAGTCCAACCGGTTCTGTATTAACTGAAAATATAGAAAATGATATGATTAGAGAATTAAATGTTATAGAAAAAGAGTTTCAAATTAATAAGAAATTCCTTCATGATGATTTTTATGCAGATTATAATAATGAAAAGAAAATTTGGTTTTTTCAACATTTTCTTAAAAATAGGAGTTTGATTCAAGAAAAGTATTATGATTTTATTAATAAAAATAAAATACATATATTATTTTTTGATTGGTTTGAAATCTATGCAACTGAAAATTCTATAGGCTACCCTTTTTCCAAAACTATTAATCCTATTACGACTAGGAATAAAACTCCTGAGTGGGAAACATTAGTTGGTTCAGTAAAAAAACAATCTAATCACCCTCCTTTTCAAGGAATAAGACTAACCATTCTAGATCAAGAGATAGAAGCTATTCCTATTAAGACACCTAGTGATGATACTAGTAAAAATGTGAAAAGTATAATGGTTCAAAATAACTTTACAAATACAAATCTGAATACTATAGGTAAACAGTTAGACAGGATAGAAAAAAGTATTCAAAAACAACCAATGTTAGTTGACGAAATAGAGAAAAGCATACAAAAATCTAACAGTACAAAGCCAAGGAATAATCAAAATTCAAAAGACTGGTATAAAACAGCCCAGTGTCATAGATGTAAGGCGATAGGACATACGGCTAGGTATTGTAGATTTAATAAGAAATTACAAGAATTACAATTAGAAGATGAGATAAGAAATAAGATATCCAATCTTCTCATAAATTCCACTGAAGATGAAAATTGTAGTAATTATCGCTCCAACTCTGACTATGAATCTAATTTTTCTTCAGAAAATGATAAAAGCCTTCAATTAGATGAACTAGTTACCTCCAGCCATAGCTCAGGATCCGAAACTGAAAATCATGTTAGTGTACTTACCAAAGAACAACAATTTCATATAGAAATATTAAAAAATATACAAAATGCTGAATTACAGAAAGATTACCTTGATAAAGTTTTAAGTACTTTTGATAAGAAAGAAAAAGATATATCAACACCTAGTACTTCGAAAAATACTTATGATTTAACAAACATCTTAGGTAAAGGAAAATATGATAAAAAGAAACCCATAACAATTCAAGAATTGCATAAAGAAATGAAAGAAGTAAAATTAGAATTAAAAGAACTAAAAGAAAGGCAAAAACAGGACACTGAAGCCATTAAATATATTATTGATCAAATGAAAGATATAAATGAAACTGAAGAAGGTAATGAAGACATAGATAAAGATGAAAACGAAAATGTTCGAAATGTTGAAAATATAAAAGTGCCAGAAAATTTCTTGTTTATTCTTAGAGAAATAACTTCAAGAAAATATATAATAGAAATAACATTAAAATTTTCTGAAAATTTTACTATAAATACAATTGCACTATTTGATACAGGGGCTGATCTAAACTGTATAAAATCGGGTATTGTACCTGAAAAATATCAAGAAAAGACTAATGAGAAGCTCTCAGCAGCTAACAATTCAAAATTAAAAGTAAACTCTAAAACTGATGCTTCTATACTAAATCAAGGAACCTTATTAAAAACATCTTTTGTTTTGGTTCATGACATACATCATGCAGTTATACTAGGGACACCATTTATAAATTTAATAACTCCATATATGGTAGGAAATAACTCTATTGTTTTCAAAACAAATAATAAGACATTAAAATTCGATTTTTTGGAAAAACCTAAAACTAGAAACCTTAATTTAATAAAAGCTTATTCAATTCACGAAAATAGTATAAATAATCTCATACAAGAAAAACATTTTCATTTAGAAAATATTAGGAAAAGTATTTCGGTAAAAAAGATTGAAGCACAATTAGAAAACCCTGAAATAAAATCAAAAATAGCAAAATGGCAAGATCTTTTCGAAAAACAAGTTTGTGCAGAACTACCAAATGCATTTGGAATAGAAAAAAACATATAGTTGATTTACCATATGAAGAAAATTTTACTGAGAAACAAATTCCTACTAAAGCTCGTCCTATTCAAATGAATCATGAATTAGAAGAACACTGTAGAAGAGAAATTAAGGATTTAATGGATAAAAAATTAATTTCAAGGTCTAGGTCTCCTTGGAGTTGTGCAGCCTTTTATGTTAATAAAGCTTCAGAAATAGAAAGAGGAACACCACGATTAGTTATTAATTACAAGCCTCTTAATACTGCTTTACAATGGATAAGATATCCAATCCCTAATAAGAAAGATTTATACAAAAACTTCATTCCTCTTTTGTATTCTCAAAATTTGATATGAAGTCAGGATTTTGGCAGATACAAATTTCTGAAAAAGATAGATATAAGACAGCTTTTACTGTCCCTTTCGGACAGTATGAGTGGAACGTGATGCCATTCGGCCTTAAAAATGCACCTTCTGAATTTCAGAGAATCATGAATGATATATTTAATGATTACTCGAAATTTTGTCTAGTTTACATAGATGATGTTCTCATATTTTCCAAAACGATAGATGAACACTTTAAACACCTAAAAACATTCTTTTATATTACTAAGCAAAATGGTCTTGTTGTTCAAAATCTAAAATGAGTATTTTCCAAACTAAGGTTCGGTTTTTAGGTCATTACATAACCCAAGGAACTATAACCCCTATAGAAAGGTCTTTACAATTTGCAAATAAATTCCCTGACAAAATTCTTGATAAAACGCAGTTACAAAGATTTTTAGGAAGTTTAAATTATGTTTTAGATTTTTGCCCTAATATAAACAGGATGGCAAAACCGTTGCATGACCGACTTAAAAAGAACCCAGTACCATGGTCTGATAAACATACAGCTTTAATTAAAGAAATTAAAAAACAAGTGCTTGAAATTCCTTGTCTACATATAGCTGATCCTAACTTGCCAAAAGTTGTAGAAACTGATGCCTCAGATATAGGTTATGGTGGGATACTAAAGCAACAACAAGATAGACGAGAATATATTGTACAATTCACCTCTGCACATTGGAATGATACACAAAAAAATTACTCTACTATTAAAAAAGAAATATTAAGTATTGTTTTATGCATTCAAAAATTTCAAAGTGACTTATTGAATAAACGATTTTTACTTAGAATAGATTGTAAAAGTGCAAAAGAAGTTTTACAAAAGGATGTTCAAAATCTTGCATCAAAACAGATTTTTGCACGATGGCAGGCTATACTAAGTATATTTGATTTTGAGATTGAATTTATTAAAGGAGATACAAATTCCATACCAGATTTTCTTACCCGTGAATTACTTCAAAACAGAGCAAATGCCGCCGAAAGATAAAGGAAAAGGTATTACAAACCGTGAGAAACCCAGATCATGGTATGACGCCGTAGTTAGTGATGAAGAGAAAAACCAAGAAAATACTTCAGATCCAAACCTCAAAATACCGAAGCAAGAAACCAACCTTGAAGAAAGACTTATGCTTCTAGAAAGCCTTTTAGAATCACCAGAAGTTAGAAAAGCTCTACAAACAAAACAACCAGAAAAATTACCAAGCCAATCCTCGTCTGTAAATTCCTACCAAAAAGCTCCAGAAATAAACACAAATTCCTTAGCAACCATTTCTTTCCACCAAAAGTCAGAATACTTCATGAAAGCACCATGGCAAAATATAATAACTATAGAAGGCCACCCTACTATTCATGATCCATGGAGGATACTAGAAGAAATGTTTGGAAAAAATTGGTACTACAAACCCTGGGATACTGAGAAAACACCTGATTTTTACCAAGCTATACTCGAAAATACCAGTTCAGCTACTATTAAACACCACTTCTCTGAAGGTTACATAGCCTACTCTACCTGCAAAATTCTCAAATTTATCTCGCCAAGTAACTGGGCCTATCCACTAAATCAACCATTATCCTTAAACACTGACCCCAAGGACAAGAGTTCCAACAGAACCACTTATAACTATTGGGATTATATGCAGGCCTGGTATAGTGGTTTCTTTATCCAAAGGCCAAACAAAGGGCATACCTGGCTTTTCTATTTTGAATACAAAACTTGTGATCCTAGCAAATTTCCGAATTGGTTCGCACTTTGGTGGGAACATTTTGGTTCTACTCCAGAAATACTAAAGCCTCCAGTCCAAAATTCCTATACTCTTTTCCGAACACAATACAAACCATCACCACCGGAAAGACGTTTTGAACCATTAAGCCTATTTTGCACAAAATTCTATTTACCTTGGGTCATTAATTGGACAATTGAAATTGCACAACCAAGCTCTCCTCATCCAAATTTTCCATTGATTCGTAGAAGATACAGAGTGAAATGGTGGGATAATTTCAAAATACCTCAGAGCATTCTCCCATCAAGTATACAAACCTGGATACAAAATGCAAATGCCACAGGAGCAGTTCAAGGAAGAATTCCAGAAAGAACGGAGTTTTTAGCACAAAGATCGAAGATGACAGCACTACTTACTACAGCAAATACCCCTGAAGAAATACAAGCAATTATGTTAAAATTCATCCCAGAGGCAACGACGTCAACATCCAATGAAAGAAGAGCCTCCTCAAAATCAGAAGATGCTGAAGAAGATTCCGAACCTTTGTTCGGAAATAGTGGATTCTAAATTCTTGCAATGTGTATTTGTACAAGTATTATAATTAAAAAAAAAAAAAAAAAAAAAAAAGAAGTTACTGTTCACCGACAGGGTACTGTTCACCTGCGGATTTTAAATTAAAAAAAAAAAAAAAAAAAAAAAAAAAAAAAAGAGAAAGAAAATCAAAAAATCATTATTAGTTACTATTTACTTTTTGAAAAACCATCACTCCCACTCCTATAAATGGAAGGCACCCTTCCATCTTTAGGACACACACTCATCACTCTCTATCACTCTCAATCACTCTCTCCCTCATACCTTATCCCTTCTCCTTTCTACTTCTTTCTTCCCTACTCTCTTAAGCCTACTAGTAGTAATAGCCTTGTAATCTTTGTTCTTAGCTAGAAAAAATCCGATCATCGGTACTTGTACTCCCAAATTCCCTCATTGAAGTTGTATCTCAAATTCCATCAATAAAAAGGTTCGATTTAATTTAAAGTTTTGTACTTTAACTTATGGACGGCTAAGCCGCCTTTTATTTCTGTTTATTGATCAGTGGTGACCCTTGCAAAAGTATCCTTTGAGAGAAACTGGGGGTTTATATATATATATATATATATATATATATATATATATATATATATATATATATATATATATATATATATATATATATATATATATATATATATATATATGATTTTTCGAAAGTTTATGGGGCCAAAACTTGAAAAATCGTAAATATTACATATAATTTTTATTTCAAAAGTTTGGGGGAGGGGGGACGCCCCCACCTGCCCCGCCCCTGGTTGTGTTTTATAATGTTTAAATGTATTTATCAAGTATGTAATGTGTGATTTATATGTTGCATGGTATAATGTAACTTATTAAATCAGCATACGATATACGATACTATGACTTTAAAGAAATAATATATTCAGTTTAAATTCATTAAATTCAGTTCATGTCATATTTATACCTTAGTTTTTTTATATTATAAACAAATTCAATTGAGTCAAGTTCAATATTCCAGATGAAAAGAACACATACCCTATATATACTTCTCATCTCACGCAGACTACAAAATAGGGGTTGAAAATTGCGGATAGTCTTTCTATCACCCTTTAGCTATGTTTAATTTGAATCTCACCGGGTTAACCCAGTTTCGGTGCCTTCACCGAGACGAATCCATCAAATCTCTAAAAAATATCGAAACGCGGAATTTTTTCGAGATTTTGACGGGTATTCCCTGGTCAACGGTTGACCCGGGATTTACAAATAAAAAATTAAGAAATTGTGTTATTTGCAGAAACTTCAAATCGCATTTTACAGCGCGCCAATGGTCGAATAAGGGTGTACGAGCTACTGTTGGATAGCTCTTTGAGATAGCTACGCGTGGACGTAAATTTCAGGTCAATTGGACATTGTATGAAGGATGTATAACAAAAATGGCTAGACTGCGCAAACTTTTGCCACTTGAATGGCTTCGGAATCTTCATCCGAACTCCAATTTTACTATCGTTTTCGCCTCATACAAGCTATTGTCAACCTCTTCCTCATTCTTCCTTGATATTTGGTATCCATGCTCAACCCTTGAAGACCTTGGAGATCCCAAACACCACAAATGCACCAAAATGCACCGGTTTGTTTATAAACATAATTATCATTCACTATTTTTTTTTCTTATTTGTTTGAAGTTTGAACTTGTTTAATGGAACATTTTACCTTTGTTTGCTTGTTTGTTTGAATTATTGTAGTATTGTAATGTTATACGTACTATGTCTTTATTTTGGATTATATGGTTTTATAACATTTATGTTTGTATTTTGAATCTTGTTTGGTGATAAATGTGTGTGATAGTTATTATATATAATTTTAAATATTTATTTTGTGTTTTGAGACAACTGTCCGAGATGATCCGGGTTAACCCATCTCAGGATGTCATTCGAGATGACCTCCGAGACGAGATTCAAATCCTACATAGCCCATTAGTTACGTTACACGAGATGATGGACAGTGTATTTTTTCCTTAGCATTTACTAAATTTTTGTGGAATTCCTCATGCCATCATCTGAAAAGAAAACTACTCTAAATGGGAAGTGAGAACGTTACCAGTTTATCATTTTATATTTAACGATGTGGGATCTTACTTGCGTATATACTACACAATATACACACGACACGGGATAAAGACACCATTTTTGCTGATACTACTACATAGCCACTGAAACAAACTTGCGAAGCAGATTAATTAAGAGATGGGACCAAATTTGGTAGGATCTGCTAAACTAACCTGGAGTTTTGTTTTGCATTGTGTACATTTGAGAATCAAACTGACGTCTCAGACTGAGATTATAACCAAAATTTCTTAATAATTGAATGAGCAATTAAATGTGAAATTTGTTTATTCATAGCATATAGGAGACAGTTACAACAGATTTGAAATCATGGGTCCACGTGGAACTGGCTCATAGATAGGCAGTTTATATAGTTAAACAAACTGAGCAGGCTGCTGTAGGGTAATTAAGCTGACTGGCTAGATACGACTACCAAAATTTGATTGGTTCCCAGTTTCAACTTTCTTTTATCGTTCGTCTCTTTACCCAGAAACTTCAATACTCCAATAACAAGAAGTCAGCAAGGTAGTAAATGCAATTTGGACATCGTAATCGTATGTATGTTTGTTCACCAAAATTGGAAGACCTCGGATTCTAAACATACAAGCTTTTTATAACTCTCCAAATAATATTATTTTGATCTCAAAATATTACCAGATTCACTTTAGATGTTAGGGTAATACAATAGGTAAAGTCTGTTATTTATTTATTTTACTTTAAACATACAAGCTTTTTATAACTCTCCAAATAATATTATTTTGATCTCAAAATATTACCAGATTCACTTTAGATGTTAGGGTAATACAATAGGTAAAGTCTGTTATTTATTTATTTTACTTTAAACATACAAGCTTTTTTAAAATTCTAAACATACAAGCTTTTTTAAAATTCTCCAAATAATTTTAGATGTTAGGGGTAATACAGTAGGTAAAGTCTATTATTTTTATTTTTTTACTTTAAATCACAATTTTACGCGTGGAATTTACCACTGACACAACACACACATTAAAGATCGTTCCACAAAGTCAAAGAATCTAAAAAACAGAGTCATAGTAGCAGCTGCAGAAATGGAAGTACGAGTTGCCAATGAAAAATCCATGGCAGTAGCAACTTTTACTGGGGAAAAAAAAATCATTTACTGTTACTAAAATGAAAGAGATTTCTGAAGCTCCTTTTTCAGTCCTTTGCTCTTCTAGTATCATATCTGCAGTCTGCTCATTCTTTTGCTGAATAATTGCCAATGAATGTTCTTTTTACCAGGAACCATATTATTTGGGAATTTAATAGAAAAAGTAATCATTTCTGATGCTCTTTGTTCTTCTAATATAATTTGCCCAGGCATTGGATGTATCACTGCAGCTAGCAAAGCGCTCGAGTAGATTGAAGAGTTTGTATCTCTCCAATTTAGGGGGAAATTCCCTCCCAAGTTTTCCAACCCAAGAAAGGGAAGATATCATAGCATGGGAAATGAGTGTACAACTATCTGCTGTCCATTCTACCAACTTTTTGCACTCACAATCTTCACCCTGTCAATAATTTCCGATTTTCCCTCCCTTACAATCCACTAATGACGGGGCAGTGATCCTATGTCAAGAGAGATATATAGGAACAAGTATGTGTATAATGTGTTACAGTATGTTTTTTCCACACAAAAGCAAAATATACAGGCACAAGTCTCCATCCCAAGATTTCAAAATAACATCACAATGTAATCCCGGAATGACAAGTCTGTCTATCCCAACACTGTGCATAAAACTTTAACTTGTTATTTGAAATCCAAAAACTTGTATAACAGAATCAATACAGAGAATTTCACAAATTAGTACAGTATACAGCATTGGTCGCTAATGATGACCGATCTGATTCAGTTTACCACTAGAATGCTTATTGAACAGAAAATAAAAGGCAGTAATACATAGTAAGCAGCATGTTTCTTGGCTAAGTAGGCTTCAAGCATGCTGTATAAGCAGTACCTCACATGTTAGACTTGACATCTTCTTTGTAGAGGATGGAGTTCCAATTTGGATTACGGGGAAGAAATGTGTCCTGTCAGTTATAAACACAAGTTTCATTGGAGGGTGTTACAGAAACTGTAGGTGCATGTTAGGCATATCAGTAAAAATCCTAGCTCAGAAAGAGTTTTTAATTACCGAAGCAACTACTAACTTTCCAATAAAATAGAAAACAAATCAGCTCGTTTATATAATTGTGTATGGAAATTTCATGCTCGACTATGTAAGGGGCTCAACTCTAAGCTGTTTGATCAATCAAATCAGCGTGTCAATCCAGATGTGCTTTGACTATGTACAGTATAGGGCTAATCAAACTTAAAGTGCCGGGGGGGGGGGGGGGGGGATATCAATCTTCTCGTATCTGACTATGTAAAGGGCTAAACTCACAAGCTAGTATAGGGCTAGTTCAATTATGAGACTTTAAAGTGTGTATGAAAATGCCAAGTTATTGTGTTTGTCTGCATAAAGAGCTTATTTCTTAGGCTAGTTCATTTATGAAGCTTTAAAGTATACATGAAAATGTGAATCTATAGTATCCAAGTGGAGTGCTATTTGTTGTGACCACAGATTTCATGACCATGTAAATGCCTCATTAAGCGGGTTCAGTTATCAACTTGAGGGACTAGTGAGTAGAGTTAGGCAGTTGAGAAACTTGTAATGCATGTATACATATTAGTATCATCAAATTAATACATTAGATGTAAAATTTGGTTGAAGCTTGGGAAAACCTAATAATATTAAGCTACTTGACTTTGACTCGTGCTTAACGTTTAAGCTGCTTCGTGTTGGATTGGCCCTTTCTGAGCATTCAGAACCAGAGTTAACAACTACAAGATGAAAATAGGACCAATCACTATGATTTCTAATTGTTGTCTTGGCTTCAGTTTAGGCTAAATTTAAAAACAGATTTGATAAAGGGGCAAGCTTTAGTTAGGTCGAATATTAAGCATGGACCTAACCTAGCTAACCTCTATCATATGCTAGACAATTCAACAATCGAAAACAGGACCATCAAAACAACTTTTTTTTTTTTTTTTTAATCATACTACAATGCTAAAACAAAGCAAAGAAGTGAATTGGGCAACAAAATTCATTCAAGAAATCATAAGAAAACTGTAAAGAAGAATCTAGAAGATGAAAATTGTTGGAACATTTGATAGAATTACTGAAAATTGAGAATGAAAATGAAAAAGAGAAGCTTACAGAGATATAGGAGCAAGTGGGAATGACGGACAACGAGTGATTCTGGGCATGAGAGAAAGCAGCAACGCAGAGATGAGCAGCAAGGCCTAAACCCCTCTTGCTTGGAGGTACATAAGTGTGAGTTAGGTCGATCACTTTCCCTTCTTTTCCTCGTGGCACCTCGTATTCTAGGTACGCTACCTTGTCAATCGTCTCGAATTTCCTATCCTTCTCGTTCCAAACTATCTTGTTCTTGTCTACCGCCTCGTCCATTTTTCCTATCACAAGCTCTGTATACTCTTCTGTTATGGCGACTATTATGGTTTCTTTGATCGTGTTTTGAAGATGATTTATAGAGATTTTGATTTTTGACATTGATGGGCCTGGCTGCTTGTCAAGATGAATTGGTCCAACTGGACTATTAATCACGGGCTAAGTTTTTGCGTGGGCCCAATTTTGTATTTGATATTGATGTACTTCATCTGTCCCAAAACAGTTGCACCATTTTGTCATTTTGGACGTCCGATTAGAGTTGCACAATTTCATTTCTTTGACATATTTGCATATTGATAATAATTTTATATTCCCTCAACACATTTATGTGGTCACAAATTCTCAATAAAATAAAAGCACCCCCCACTATCAATATAACTCAATATATAACTCTTCTCCTTATTTTATGTGTCCAAAAGCAATGGTGCAACTCATCTGAGATGGATGGAGTACATGAATAATTAAAAGATTGAAATTGAAAAAAGATTCGGGTTAAAATCGAATATATCAATTCAAGAGGGTTAAGGTAAAGGTGATCAAGTCTACTACTAGTCCATCCATGAATAGAAAATTATAAAATGTTATAAAATGAGTAAACGGGTCGTCCAAACATATTAAATTTTGAAGATTAAGTAAAAACTATTCTTCAAGAGACCTATAAAATCTCCAACTACCTAGAAAAACAGAGCAACGTAGTGGAGGACACCTTGTGGTAGTATATTGCCCCATATAGTTGGAGTACATGGGTAAAATCTACACGAACCATCTAAAAAGATGAGTTTCACTAATAGAGCATTTAAAGTTGGGTGAGTCAGCAATGAAATATCAAATCATCTAGTTAACCGCTTGTCATGATTTATACTCAATTGTCCGCTAAGTCTATCATCCTTATGAACACATGTTCTAGCCTTGTAGGCGATTATCACTATCCTTATTATAGTCAGTTAAGTGATTTAAGATTGTAGATCTAACTTCGTCGGAGTACTGTTCTGTTCGACTAAGTAGAGTTACTTCAAGATGTTGTAGCTTACCGAACAATCAAATTTAAGGGTGATTAGAAACACACATGTAATTAAAATCGACAAGTAACATTATACAACAATGTGTGATCACGGGTATCGTGCTAAACTACCATTACTAGCAAAATAGATCGTCTAATTTGTAAATTCCCAATTTGAAGTCCCTTGAATGAAAAATACTACTCAGACGATGCTAAAAGTAAAAAAAAGAAAAAGAAGACGATGATGAATGGCAGAGATATTTACTGAAAGAAGTCAAACTATTACTACTGCAGAGAAGAGAGTAGCAGCAGCAGCAGCACAGAAGAGTCGAGAAAGAGAAATGGGTGACACGAAGGTTGAAACCATAGCTCGACTAGCTCAATGGAAGATCGAGAGCTTTGGGCCAACAACTCCTTACAAACGTTCCGACCCCTTCAAGATCGGCTTATGGAACTGGTAAAATACCTATCTACTTTACCTGATTCATCGATCGATTATTAATTACTAGTACTAGTTTTGTGAAATTCGTTCGTTATCGTTCCTAATTTAATTAGGCATTTATCCGTGGAGAAGAACCGTTCCATGTTCATCCGGCTATTCCCTGAAATGTCTCGGGTCTCCAAAGAGCAGCCGCCTTTCGCCCGCTTCTTCATCCGTGTCACCGTCTCCGGTTCTCATCGGAGACCTTTCATCTCACCTGGTCCGTCTTTCTGATCCTTCTTTACTCGTTTCTCAATCAACTGATTAGTATTGAAGATTACTCTTCTGTTTGGTTATGTTTCGTTTATCAACGCTGTTTGTTTGTGCTATTTGGTTGACTCTTTTGTAACTCTGATTAGTGTTGAAGCTGTTAAGCTGCTTGTGAGGTTTAGTGTAGAAATTTTGTTGCCTATATTCAAGCAAAATTTGTATATCAGAATGCAATTATCATGTTTGTAATAATGCCCAAGTGAACGATTAGCTTTCTGTGATTGTGAACCCTAATGGTCTCATCTGGCTCTCATTTGTTGGCCTGCATGGTTTACGTCCCGTATCCAAGTATATCATGCTGTATTTATTTCTAAAGGATCAATTCATATGCTGGTATTATGTGTTCATTTTGCAATATTTACTCACAGCACTTGTGGATTGTGATTGCATTCTGCTCGAGTATGATAAGTACATGCCACAGCTACACCTTGATTGTTACTCAGCCACCTAAGGTGAAAGCCTTCACAATAACCCCCATAGTCTGATCCTGAGAGTTCTTACTTTTTCTTATAGTGCGTGCGCCTTTTTCTCATGTCAAGAGGGTCAATGAAGTAGATCACGGTGTCTAAAATATCTAAAGTCTTAAACAAAGAAGACATATTACGTAATCATCTCATAGGTGTGATTGTCAGATTCATCTGATTTCAGGAATCTATGCCCTTCAATTTAAGATAGCCATGTCTCACTAGACTCCTTATAAGTAGTTTTCATGTTTTCCTAAGTGACCAGACCTCTGGCCACGTGCACTCTTGTAGATCCTGATGCATAAATCAAGTGTAATTCTTGAGTGAATGTTGTTGTTCTGCATGCAACTGTAACATAATGACGTTGATCATTGCTGCTTTATGCTGCAGTTCAAGAGAGATTACTGAAGACAAGTGATGATTTTGCCTGCCCTGTTGATCTTAGCTTCCAAGGCCGATTTGTCATTGATGTTGAGTTTCTGGATCTGAAGATTCACTCTTTAAATGTAAGATATCTCACATCGACTATTTAAAAATTTATGTAGCGCACCTTCATTATGACATGTGTGACATTGAGTTATGAATTAGTGTGGAAAATTCTAATGAGGCCTTGAATGTCATTCTATGACATACTTTAGGTTGTAGACCAACCTAATGCACAGTATGTTGGAACACCATGCCACCATCTAGTGATCTAGATGATACATTGATACCGCTAGGGTGGGATTGAACTATTCTGTGATTTCTAGATATAGCATCTCTCTGCTTTCTGCTTTGTCTTAAAGTGTCACTGATTCTTTTTTTTAAGCCACAGGGAGAAGAAGCCAGTTCAATATGGCCCTCTGATGGCACGATGCAGCTCCAAGCTACTCAAAGCACCCTTAAATGCCTCTCTCGCATGCTCGATGAGTCGCTTCACGCTGATGTCACCATCAACACAGCTGATGGAACACTACGAGCTCACAAAGCAATACTGTCCGCAAGTTCCCCTGTTTTTAACAGCATGTTCCAACACAACCTCAAGGAGAAATCTTCTTCAACCATCAACATTGAAGACATGACATCTGAGTCTTGCACTACCCTCTTAAGCTATTTATACGGAACAATCAACCAAGAAAACTTTTGGAAGCACAGATTATCATTATTGGGTGCGGCAAACAAGTATGATATTGTGGACTTGAAGGACGCTTGTGAAGAAAGCCTTTTGGAAGACATAAACTCGGGCAACGTGCTGGAGAGATTGCAAGAAGCCTGGCTTTACCAGCTTGACAAGCTGAAGAAAGGTTGCTTGATATACTTGCTTGATTTTGGCAAGATCTATGATGTCAGAGATGAAATGAATGATTTCTTCCGGAAGGCAGATAGGGAATTGGTGGTGGAGATGTTTCAAGAGATGCTTGCTGTTTGGAAACCTAATTAAAAGTGCCTCTCTTTCACGTTGTAACAATTTCATGTTTAAAAACTATAGCACCCAACATTTGAGGAGCTTCTTGTGTATATTTGCTAATAACTACACTTGAGAGAGCGCACTCCCCAGTAAAACTTCAGCAATGTCATTCCATGCTACTCTAATCTTCTATATGTATGGATTGTAACGTAGGAAGGGATGTAAATTTGGTGCTGTTGTCATTGTAGTTTCCTTGAGCTCATTTCGTGCCATGCTTGGTACTTGGTAGTTGGCTAGTTGCTACAGTTTATATCTCGGAACCTCAATCAGTGAGGAAGCAAGATAAAGACGAATTCTGTTAGAAGAAGTTGAACTGTAACAATTCTGAATAAACAATAGGTAGGAACTACTAGCAAGCAACAGCGTACACGATGTTGAAGAAGAGAAATACACAATAAGCCAAAAGGGTGGTAACTAACTATCTAGCTACTTGAGTTTGAACAGATAAAGCAAAATAACATAGTTGACGATTCACATTTTAATGAATTACAAAAGCTGATAAAACTACTCCAGCATCCATCTGTTATTTGCTGCATCGATCTACTGGCTACTGGCTACTGCAAACATGTGAAATTAAGCTTGAGGCACATGAAATCCCTGGAGTTACTCTCTCTGTCATAAGCACAGCAAGCATCCCACTTTGTTTCCTTAGGATCAGTTAAAGAGTTATCCTTCGGATCATACAACCAAAATCTGTGTTCTGTAGCAAATAATATTTGGCTGTTTGGCAGCACATAACATGGTACCAGCATAATTGGAGATGGTATCCTTTTTATTGGAATATTGGCCACAATAGTCCAAGAATCTTCAACACCATACTCCTTCATAACCCAGAGATCCCCTCTCGCAAGGGAAACCATGCAAAGGCATCCATTTAGAACACCCCATGTAATATGAAGATAACATTTAGCGTTTCTCACAAAGTCGGGGGGCTCAACCTTTCCAAATACTTCCTTCCCTAGATCGAAAGAAACAATTTCCCTTCTACCCATCGTTCTTTCCATCCAATGAATCTTTCCGCATACAGGAGTAGTTGAATGTTCATGAGTTAGACGAGATAGTTTACTACTTAACCCGCTCGGATCATCAACAGTCCTCCAATAATTCTTCTTCAAACTGCAAACTCTAATTACCGGTGTTTTCGTCCTATCCTCATCACTATCCATCCTGTACCTGTAGCGGATGATTGCGACAACCTTGTGATCGTTGGTAGAGTCATGGTAACCAAACCCAAAGGTTAAGCTGGTATGCAGATGTTTATATTTGAAGGGTGGGATATCGTATTCGAGAGGGCTGAGTTGATGGTGTACTCGAGAAGAAGGGTTCCATAATTCAAAACACTTGTTATATTTGACAGTACAGATAAGATCCTTACTAGAACCCAAGGTGACACAATTAGGATAGTGCGAATTCTTCCAAGGAAAACCATGGAGAGGCGGCATACCGTTGTTAAGAAAGGTGGTAGAAAATCTGGTAATTACTGTTTCAGTTTGTCCTGTAAATCGGCGGATTTGGAAGAATTCATAACTGGAGAGGTTAACATCTTGAGCTGACAATTTGATATGTGATTTGACGAAATCCGGGGTGGATGTAACTTCACGGCAGAATTTGTTAACACGTCGAAGAGTTAAGATGGTTATGAAGGGAAGCCTCAAGAAGATATTAACGATCACATCCAACGGAAGTACTTCTGTTAGGATCATAGCAGCAGCAGCAGCAGTGTCACCATCCTTTGCCCGCGGCATCCTTATATAATTAGTAACAATTACAATATGATCCCATGGGCGTTCAATATGATCAGTCATGGCGAAACATGGGAATTTAGCAACACATGCATGCATGAAATGAAACATATATATATAGCGTACATATTTAAAAGCAATTGCACACACGACGGAATTATGAGAATATTAGCATTAGCATAAATTAACAAGAAGATGTCCAGGGAGTATTATGTAGAGATACCTGCAGGTAATTAGAAAAGGACGTACTAAGGAGCTGCAGCTAGCCAGAACAATACACGCTGACGCATCGACGGCTTCGTCTAGGCTCTCTAATAAAAGTCATGAAAATCCGGTTGTTTCTCAAATAGTATACTAAAATTACATTGTGATTCTAACTCTCAGGCTGTTATTTCCGTTTAAATAGATCTCAACAAAATTAAAATTAAAGTGAATTGAATTAAAATTAATTAAAGTGATTTGAAACTGATCTGAACAGAAATTATAAAATTTCTAAATGAAATTAAGTTTAAACAAAGTATTAGACTCTGTTCAATTTATCTTAAATTCATTAGTTAAAATAGGTTTAGTGTGGTTCAAATTTAACTTCATCAAGTTCAGTTCACCTCAATTTCATATTAAAAGGCTATGTTATTTTTATATGAAAACTAATTAATTTCAATTTAATTTAATTCAATTCAAATACATTCATTTCCGTTCAGTTCATATTCATTAAGTTTAGTTTATATTTATTATATTATATTCATTTACGGATTTATCCTCTTCAGATCGAGTAAAAATTACATAAGTTCCCCTGTTCGGACAAAACAATTACATCTAACCCCACAAATTTGACTTTTCGTGAATTAAGACCTAGAATATACATATTTGCCCCTGAATAATTAATAGATTTCAATTCAACCAAAACAACCTCATTTTATGTTTATTACACATTTTCCTCAAATATTTTCTAAATTACTATATTATCACTAATTAATTTAAAATGAACCCACATAACTTATCTAAATTGTAAAAAGGTATCAAATATAATTGCAAATTGAACACCCACAAAATTTAAATTCAAATTAAATCCTAATCCTTTTTTTATTCTTCTTTAATAGTTGGGCTGGTGCCGGATTCCGGTACCGGAGTTGTAAAGAAGAAGGAATAATAATAATAATGATGATGATGATGATGATGATGATGATGATGATAATAATAATAATAATAATAATAATAATAATAATAATAGCCATTCCAATGATGTTAGGAGTGGTATTTTCCTTTTTTCTAGACTTAGCTTTTGTATACAGAAAGGGGTGGGAGCACAGCTTGTCTCCCGACTCCCTTCCAATTTTGCGTGAATAATAAAAGTATAATAATAATAATAATAATAATAATAATAATAATAATAATAATAATAATAATAACCTCCTGTGTCTCTAGGCGGTGCTCAGGTTCAGTTTGATCAGGCCTTGCGTACCTCCTTGGAGTCGATTGTTACAGGCTCGGGACCCGGCTTTGGAGATTGGCAGTGGCGGCTTGCCACTCTTCCCATCAGACTTGGTGGCCTTGGGGTTTTGAGTGCTGAGGATGTCAGTCAGTATGCCTTCCTCGCCTCCCGCTTGCAGTCTAGCTCTTTGCAGGATCGGATTCTGGCGAGATCTGGGATTGACTCGCTTGGCCCTGCCTTTCAGTCGGCTCTGGATGCTTTCTCGGCCTTTTGTGGTGTTGACCCTCTCTCTGGTACCACTAGCTCTCCTGCCCCCCATTTCATGAAATCTTTGGCAAAGAGTTATTTTGGTGTCATTGATGCTCGTCTGACGTCACGTTTTGGTTTGTGTAGTCGACAGGAGGCGCTTCTTAGCTGTTTGCGTGCCCCTCATGCGCAGGATTTCCTTTTCACCATTCCCATTGACGGGTTAGGGCAACATATGAACCCTCGACAGTTTCGGGCGGTGTTATGTTATCGCCTAGCGGTCCCTTTGTTCTTGGATGACTCCCTATGGCCGAGTTGTCATGTGCGCCGGATGGACCAGTGGGGTGACCACGCTGTCCACTGTTCTAGCGAGGTGGGGGTGAAGTTCCGGCACAATCTTGTGCGCGATACTTTGGTTGATATCTGCTCTAAGGTTGGTGTTGCGGTGCGGAAAGAGGTCCCTTTGGGGTTCCTATCTGATGATGGGCGGGATCTCCGTCCAGCGGATCTGTTGTTGTACAATTGGTCTCAAGGCAAAGACGCCTGTTTGGATGTCACGGGTGTCTCTCCTTTTGCTGGTGGGGGTTTGGATCCTTGGGTCCCTGGCGCGGCTTTGCACACTGCCGTTCAGAAGAAGAGGAGGAAGTATTCTTCGAAGTGTGCTGAGAACGGCTACTCGTCATCCCTTTTGCCTTCTCTTCTTTTGGAGAACTTGACGAGGAGGCCTTGGCCACACTTTCGCGCCTCAAGCGCTTGTCTGTTAGTCACTCTCATGATGTTAGGAGTGGGGTTTTTCTTTTTTCTAGACTTAGCTTTTGTATCCAGAAAGGTGTGGGAGCACAGCTTGTCTCTCGACTTCCTTCCAATTTCGCGTGATTAATAAAAGTCTAGTTTATAATTAAAAATAAAAAAATAAAAAATAAAAATAATAATAATAATAATAATAATAATAATAATAATAATAATAATAATAATAATAATAAAAGAACAAAAAAATTAAGAAGAAGAAAAAGAAAAATAAAACATAGTTTGTAAATGGGTGAGGCCATGTTTGGTTTGCATTAATTGATAAAGTTGGTCACATGAATTGGTTATTTTCGGGTTATATGTAATTGTTACTCTAAAAGGGAAAGAAAAGTTAATATTAGGGTCTCCAACAGTATTATTATTACTAATACATCCTGACCCCCTCTTAGATTCGTTTATTGCATTTGAATGACCATCTTAGTTTTAATTACATGTGAGTACAAAATGGGGCTAAATGTAATTGAAAAAGCATCTAACAGGGGGTTCAGATGTAATTGATTTACAATGACAGGGGGTCCAGATGTAATTAAAAATAAGATGGTCTCTTAGATGAAAATTGTGCATCTAATGGGGGTATATATGAAATTATCCCTACTAAATAATTTCTTCAGTTAAGTTTTGTTCTGTTTTGTTCAAATTCATTCAGTTCAGTTCTCTATTCTGTTCAAATTCATTTAATTTTGATCCATTCAGTTATAGTCTATTCTTAGGCTTTGCTCTTTTAGTATGAAAACTAATTAATTTAAGATCAAATTCATTATGTTTAGTTCAGATTTGCTATCACTCTCCCTTGATTGCACATAGCCTTTCGTTTCTTCCACGAACTCTACCACATCTGTTAAAAAAAGAACTCTTTTATCCTTCAGTCAACCATCATAAGATTTTATTTCTTATTTTGATTTTCTATTCCGTAAGTAACCTAACTTAATTTGGGCGTTTTTCGCAGATCAAAATGTTGCTCTGACATTAATGCCCTATGTAAATGTATAAGTAAAGCAAATCTATATGTAAGTGTTGGGACTAACCGTACTTATAACTAATTAAGTATCTATCTAATATATACATACATAAATGTAAGTAATGAACAGCAAATCTATATGTGATTATAAGTAAATAATGGTACGTGAGTAGCTTCTTCACTACTAAATAGTACAGGGTGCTACCTCAAGTACACAATCACGTAGATTATTGGGCGACTACCACCATGCAATGGGCCCAATAACCTATCAGCTCAAAATTAATTTAATGGTGAGTGCAACAAAAAGGAATTTCGTAAAGTTCGAAAGCATGTTCCTGAAAGTCTTTGAGAGGGCTTAGTTGATCCATAATTTCTAATTGATCTTTCGTTTCCTTGTCCTTTGTTTCGAGAAAACAATCGATCAATTTCGATTCTTTCTTTTCTGATCGAGATGGATAGACCTTGTTCATGGATTAACACAAATTTGTTCAATCCTAAATCTCCCTCTTAAAGAGATTGTTAACATTTTTGAAGAATGATTTGTTTGTTCCGTCTTGAACTTAAAACTAGCCCAGACTAAATCTTCCTATTACAAATATGTAAAAATTCTGAATGGTTTGGTTGTTTTCATTCAGGCAAGTCCCATCTTCAACTTAAAACTAGAGAAATCTTTACCGGGCGTAAATATTTCTTAATCAGGAATTGATTGGAGAGAAAAAGTTAATTGTCCTATCCATTGTCATAATAACTAGTGTATATATATATGTATTATTGCTTTATACTATTTATTACTAATGAATTTAATCTTAATCTCTAGGATGAGGTTCTTGACTTAAGTATAGCAGAATACTTGTCGGCCTATAAGCATCGAGTAATTCGGTGATACCATTAATCCTCAACTATACTAATGTAATTTTATTTGATTCTAATCGTAGAGGTTAATAGTGGATGTTTTTATATACCGATCAAAACTAGGTCAATTGTATGGCAACAAGCTGCCTGATATCACCTCAACAATGGAGCGCACAACCAAGAAGAAGCCGGTTTCAGAGATATTCAAGAATTATTCGACACATTTGAAGGAATGCTCACCTCTTGGGCGAGCCAAATCTGTACCATATTTCTGATTAAAATTGTTGTCCTTACTAGGGCCGGATCTGAATTATTGAATGGAGTAGTTTGGCCCCAAGTCCATAACCTTGGTTAGGTTATAAAAAAATTATATTGATATTTTTCTTTTCATTCATGCCTTAAAAGAAAAGAATGCTTCATATTCTATCTTAGTTCCATACAAAAAAACGCAAGTCTTCAATTGATTTTTTAATATATAATACTTCTTCGAATATGGTCTCAAAGTATCAGCATTGTGGGGATGTGGGAACTTCTTTATTGCTAATTTGTTTATTTACGTTTTAGTATAGCTTATGTCACTAAAACAAACACCACACATATTATATAAACACTTTTAAAGAAACCGTTCAATCCAAACAAAAAATTGAGAGAGTATATATCTTCTTATAGAACTTTTTTTTTTCTTTTGCTTTTGGTTATATGCATATACATATGCTTAATTGGTAGAACTGATATCATTGTACTCAAGTGTATACATGTTGTGAGATATCTACAAGTTTGGTAAATGACTAATTTATAGACAATCACAGTAATTAGGTTAAAGATCTAGAATGATCTCTAATATTATAGTACATAAGACTTAATGGGTAGGAGTGTTTTTACTTACAATGATCTGTTGGAAATTTTAGTGAACTAACGTTTCAATTCATTCGATGTATTAGTCGTTTAGGCCCAATATTGGAATTAAACTTTTCATGATCGTGTATCTCTGTTAATTGAAACAGATATCATTAGACGCGTTAAGTCACTAAAATCTATTGTGGTGAAAGGGTGATTAATGCACATAGCGTATCGATCAATACATAAAGGAGTTAAGTCATCGAAACACATATATATGGATAAGCTTCCATTGTTCTAAATTCCATGGAAAATGAGCAAAACGAGTATCGAAAACCATAAAAGTGGACTTGAAAACCCAGGTTGGAAGAAGTAAAATATTGTAGCAGCGAAGCAAAGTTACTTCCTCATTGTAGTAATGATATTGAAGAAAGATTCTCAGCCTCTCGATTAACGTTGCTGCAACGAAATGTAAAAAATCGTTGCATTAAGAAAGATTCCCAGATCTCCGAAGAGTTTTTATGCAATGAAATAAAGTGATTGTGTAGGGATTCCACGAAATTCTACACGTGCGGGTCGTGGCTAATTCGTAGCCTAGGAGAAATCCAGTAGCTGGAAGTAATTAAGTATTTTATTTTATTAGGTTTGTCAGTATTTATGGATAAGATTTAATGTTCACACTAATCAGATATTGATTAGAACAAGGAACCTTATCCGTAGAGATGAAGGCAAGTAGATTAGGGTTTACTTTTATATTTCTTTTACGCTTAGAACTCTAATAACCCATGACTCTGTCTGGATTACTAGTATATAAGCACGTAAGTATTTTACTTTTACATGTACTTTTACTTTTGATGAATAAACGTTACTTCCTGGAATCTCTTATTTCTTTATGAATCGTCTCTTTCTATGTTCAACCATGAACAACCCTAATTCTTCTGTTGTCAATGACGACCTATTCTTCCTTTCTGTACCAGTTTTTTCTGGAGGCCGCTCTGTTCGTACAGATCATGACAAACTACTCAATCGCGGATTTGAGTCAAGCTTAGAATCCCCACAGATTGTTGCAACGATACGAACAAGTACTTACTTGTTTAGTTTTTTTACAGATTTTCAAGTGGTTTTCATTAAAGGTTACATTCTCAAAGTGTATGGTCGTTATCCATTCAACATGTGACTACTGAATGAAGGTTTGTAAACTCTTCGGAGATTGTAACATTTGAGAAAGCACATGAAAAAATTATAAATAGATGATGATGAACTCCTCGGAGGATGTAACATTTGAAAAAGAACATGAAAAAATTATAAATAGATGATGAACCTTATTGTTCTCTTTGTACTCAATCATACTCAAAATTAAAGTTTGTCAGATTCAACTACATGGAGTGCTCCTTAATCGTCTCAAAGTAGTTTCATTCTGGGAGACAATTTGTCTTTATCTCGCAAGCACCATGCCGGAAAATTTTTCTATATATTTGTATTGATTTTGGCCATTGATTTTTACTACTAGCAAATACAATAATAGGCTAATAAACAAGATGAGGTGAAATTATGTTGTTGTAGCTTGATGGAATACTTTTTTCAGGTACAATAAACAAGATGAGGTGAAATTCTTCCATGAAATTTGTGCTCAGTTACCGATTCAATTTGAAAATATTCGCTTTAGGGAGGCAGTATTATATAAACGCCCCAAACAATCGAGCTTTCTTCCAAGAATATCAATCAAACAGATTCAGTCTGAAAAATGGAGAGACATCTATAAAAGTGCAAGTTTCCTATAGAAGATTTTAAAAAATAGGTTTTAAATTTTGCACTCTGCAAAAATGGGCATTTCTCTAAAGATCATGTCAGCAATATTCATGAAGAATATAGTTTGGCAAGGTCACTAGAAAAGGCCTTTCTAATGTTTTCCCTCTTCAGCTTGAGGGCCGCGGTGACAAGTCCAGATTCCGGTGTCCAAGGTTCTGCAAGCAGTTTGATCTTTGCTGGGATTTCAAACTTCTCAAGTTTCGCAGCCTTTGCTGCCTGCATGATACGTAACAGATACAAGAGTTGAGTGTGCATTTCTGTTGTCAAGTACTATTATATTGTTTTGAAAAGGATTAATCTTGAGGTTGATCACAGTACCTTAAGAAGTGAACTGGAGACTTCCTTCAAAGTTTCTTCCTTTTCACACAATTCTGAAAAATCAGAATAGGCAATTCCCTGATTGGAAGCCCATGCTTCCAAACTGGCCTGTGAAGCTACAACCAACGCTACACAGTAATTGTACAAAGACTCCGCATGCATCATTATATTGTCAACGTAAGGACTAATACTCAAAGCTGCCTCAACCTGCATCATTTATTTTTATCATCAGGGTCTTGGTAGAGGAGGAATGCGTAGTATATGTGAAAACCAGACATTGTGAGCAAATTCATAGGGATACTTTTTATTGCAATTTTTTTCATGTGGTGTAGACGAATTTCAGCCAGGTCTACACAGTCCTGGTGTATGACGCAAAATTTTACAAGGTAAAAGGGATTGTACCTTTCCAAGGGACACATATTCTCCGTGCTGAAGTTTAACAATATCTTTTTTTCGATCAATGATCTCAAGGCACCCATCAGCGTGAAATTGTCCGACATCACCAGTATAGAACCACCTCATTCCTCTCTCATCCACCTTAGAGATTAAAGAATAGGCACAGTTTCAAAGGCAAAAAAAAAAAAAAGGTTACAGATGAGGTATACTAGGAGTCTAGGACGAATATAAGTAGTTACCTTGTAGACTTCTCTCGTTTTCTCGTCATTGTTGAAGTATCCAAGAGTCACATTTGGTCCACCAATTAATATTTCTCCACGTGGCTTTGGCGTATCACTGGTTAAATATCCACCTTCAGGCCAATCTATCAACTAAAGTTTCACAGAGTATCTTAGATCATCATGGTGAATTAATCATGTCAAGCGTAGGAAAGAAAGGCACTGCAGATACAATTATGGAACTATTTCCATTGCAAAGGTAAGAAGATAAACTTGCAAGTGTGTAGAGAAGGAGAACAGGAAAAAAAAAAAAAAAGAAGATAAAAAGGTGGACTTCAACAATTTGAAAAACCTTAAAGTACTATTTGACATTCCGTCAATAAGATAAATTTAACATCAAAGATTTATTGCGAACAGTTTATGAGCAGGGCCTTCTTTCTTACAAAAAAAATAGAATTTTAAATTCGAGTGAGGATGACAACCAAGCCTTCCTACCTTCTAACAGACAAGTTATGTATTCTAATACTCATATACGATAAGTGATAATCAAGCTTTTTCTGAACTTTAAGGGATTCGGAAAGCAGGAATCTAGGATCATTAATTGGGGAAAAATTAGAAGAATGAAAGACGTTAGAAACAATTTAAAAGTAATCAAAGTTTACCTTGATGACTGAGCAAGGTAATGGGTTGCCAACACGACCAACAGATGTATCGTCGTATTCACTGAAGGTCCCACCAGCACATGTCTCAGTAAGGCCATACCCTTGACCAATAGGAGCACTAAAAAGTTGAAACAGGGGGGAAATCATGCTTATGTATGTATCAGGAAGTTGTCTAATACTTATATACTTATTAACTTCTATTCAAATTGCAACATCATAATGATGATGCATTATAGTGCAATGAATGAATTCATGCTTAAAAGACTGTTAGAGCAAAGTGATTACTATTTGAGGTTAGAGTAATTCGCCATACTAACCCGAGGCATATATTGATAAATCTTTGTGTGTCGCCTGAAAGTGGAGCGCCCCCGGACAGTATGAAGCGAATGCGCCCACCTAAAATTGCTCGAATTTTTCTAAAAACAAGAAGGTCCCACAACATCCTCTCCAAGCCCCACGCACCAAACCAACTGCCGTTTATTGCAGATAGCCGACGAGAACATGCCAACTGAAATAATTTCTTTGAGAGTCCACCTTTAGAATCTACCTGCAATTCAACCAAGAATGCAGTTTGAGAACTTCAAAGTTTGTCTAACAATTTGGACAGAACATAACAAGAACAATTTGATTTCAAAACTTTCACTACGTAGCCCCGTTAAAACTTCCCCAAATATCGAGAATGTATACCCTTGAAACCATGTATAGTTACAGAAGTGCAGCAAATACAGATGTTGACAGGTCAAACATCAATTTGCAACATTTAGGAATGTAATTGTAGAAGAATCAATTACTAAGAGGAAAATGTAATTTAACTTTTCTAGTGTGCAGGGTCTTGGGTTTAAACCCTCTTGGAAGCAATCATTGACTTCACAACCTGTGTGTTGGGTGTGTACCATAAAAGGACCTACAGTTGGAGTTGCTATGTGTGATTATAGCCACAAAATGGAAATAAGTTATTAGTCAAAAGGGATATATCAGACCTTCTTATGCACACCGTCTCGTACACGGTCAAGAATAGCTGGGACAGCGGCCATTAGGGTCGGCCGTAAAGCTGTAGCATCCCCTAATGTTCCCTTCTTTATCTTATTTGAAGTATCAGTGAGAGTTAATGGAGATCCATATCCAATACAACTTCCAATGCCAGCTACAATGTTCTGCAAAGAGAGAGGTACTTATAAAGATTTTCATCCAAGTGCTGTATTATACAGTCAAACTGTCACCCTAACTTCGGTATCAGTACTGCAGAGCTTGAATACCTCAGCAGCTAATTCAAGAATATGAGCCAGCGGTAGGTATGCCAAGTATACATCACGGTCTGCTAGCCCAGGAACAATTGTGAATACTGCCGATGCTGTAGCTAAAACATTTCCATGTGTCATCATCACACCCTGCACGAGTAATATTGCAAACAAATAAACTCAGGCACGTGTACTAGGAAATAGTATAAAAGTGTAAAAGGTTTAGCTCATTTGCAGCTCAGACTATTTGTTACATTTTACACTAACATTTTCGTGTAAGAATTATGATATCCATGGATCACGTCAATGGCATTCACGTCAGCAAAAGTTGACAGGTCATTGCATAAATAATAGATGAAAATGAAGTATCAAACACATAATTATGACTCGGTTAAGGTACAGTGTAGCTCAAAAATAGAATGTACCAACCTTTGGCATCCCAGTACTACCACTAGTGTACATTACCACAGCCACATCGGCTTTAAGAGGTAAGTCTGGATCAGCCGGATTTTCACTGCCCAATTTCTCCACATCCGAGAAAGAGGTGATGGTCCACTTGCTGCTTCCAGAAACCATAGAAGAGTCCAATTGGAACTCATTATCCATGCATATGATACGCTTCACAGTGTCAATTTGTCCACTCACGTTCATAATTTTCTTCAGTTCTCTGTACCCGCAAATCACAGTTGTTACTTCTGTCTGTAGAATAGAGTCAAATTTTTTTGTTAAGCACAAAATTAAAGATGAAACAAGAATGTGAGTAACAAACTATCATTGGAGTCATTTTGCTTGCAACATAATAAAGTCAATGCAACAATTTTCAAGATGTATGAATAAATAGATATTCATAGGGAAATGAGAATTCTATTAAACACTTAACAACACTGAAACTCATTACATTGGCATAAGGGTGCAACCATGGAAGTGAGGAGGTGTGCAGTTTACCTCATTAAACGAATAACAGAGAGCCTCTTCACCTAATGATGCGTATATAGTCACAACGGTGGCATTGCGCCTGAAACAACCCTGATCAGACAAATTTAGAACCAATAAGTACAATCATTCTTTCACAGATTATAAACTAACTTATAATTCTAGGAATTATGTTAGCAAACCTGCAAGGCTATGAACCACTCTTCACGTGTATCAGCAAAGATTGCAACACGTTCTCCTCTTTGATGTCCCAGTTGCACCAAACCAGACGAGAAGTTACACACAGATTCAAACACTTGTCCATAAGTCAACCACTCGTATTCACCTAAATGAAGCTTCTCGAAAGTCCTTCCATCCGTTGTCACCATTTCTCTAGAGATTAACTTCCTAGTACCAAGGCATTTCTTTTCCGAATGTTTTTTGCACGAGTGCTCAAACAGCTCGGCAAGAGTCGTGACACCTTCCCATGCTGATTCCACAGGTTTAGCAAACCTATAGTTACGAATAGCATAACCAGGCTCCCCGCCGACATCGGCAAGCAAACCTCTCTTCTTTTTCTGATTTTTCGTATTCCGGACAAGAAGAGTGAGCACGAAAGGGATGATCAGACCGACATAATAAGGAGTCATTCTTCAAACGCTGATAGGAGGCAGAAAAAATGAAATATTAGTACTATAAGAGCAAAGTTTGAATTATGAAACGGAATGAAAAAAAAAACGAAAGACTTTTAATAATTTAAACATTTGAAATACACAAACCCAACTAGAGAATCATATCATAAGTCCAGATAGTGACCAGTTCAATATCAATGAAACTGAACTGTATTAAGTCTATGCATCATACTATCGTTTTCAGTAAGGTCTTACACTAAACTGTATCAAGTCTACGCGCCATACTATCATTTTCAGAAAAGTCTTACACGCACTCTGGCTAATGGATCAATAATACCTTTTCCAATACGGATATAATTCAAAGAACAAAAATTTCTACATATACCATTCCCAGCTAAACAAAATATCATACAGTATTTTAAAGAAACTCTTAAAAATCACACCATTCTTAGCAAATCAGTATGATAAAAATCTCATAAGCTTTCAAGTTGCATCCCAATTACCAAATTCACATTATAGACAAAACAAAAATAAAAAGGCAAACAAGTTAAACCATAACATCAGAAATCAAGAAAAGATCCAAAAGAACAAATTACACATCAATTTCTTGGCAGAGGTAGTTTCTTGAGAAACCCAACAAATTAAACAGAAGAAACAAATAAATTGATCACTAGCACATATCTATAAACTAGGAAAGAAGCATAAAAATTGTACCTTTCACAGATGAGGAGCCTTTTGAGTACTAATTGAAATCAGTGAAATCCAAAGAGTTTGGAGAGTCAGATGAACCACATTGATGTGAAAAAGATGTAAGGAAGTTTATGGGTGAGAAGGACGAGAGTTAAATCGGCGAAAGGGATTTAAAGAACAGCTAGCAAGGGGTTTTTTTTGGTTAGCGGAAAGATCGATGACGGTTAAAGAGGTTTGGGTAAGAGAGTGAGGTTCCTACTAATAAGCAGCTTCTGGTTGCATGTGTTTGTTTAGTGATTGTAGGATTTGTCTGTATCTTGGGATTTTGCCTTGTTTCGACCACATATGATGATGATCATATATTTATATGATGCTCTCGCACGCCACCAATGACTGGCCTAGTTGAAATTCTAACTCTACTCTTTGTTGGTAGCTAATTTTGTGTGCTACACTATATTTCTACAGGTGGAACTTTGTTGGAACAATATAGGATAAATAAAAGGATAGGATGAATTTATCGACTTTTTCTTCTTTCTGGTGGTGTACTTATCTTTCTGTTTCTTTTGAGTTCTCTTTCTAATTGTTTCTTTTCTTTCTAATTATTGATTTGGACAGATATTGATTGATAATCTTTTGTATCAGTTTAAGGTAGTGTAACTGTAATACTATTACTACCTAGGTAGGTGGTGGATGATGGACTAGTTGTAGACTTTACAACATTATTATTATTGATGTAGTAAAGGAATAAACTTATTTACTTACTTACTGGTGTGCGTAAGAAAGAAAGTATATTACTCATTAAAATATAAATTTTAAGTTTTCATAATATAATTTTATTTATACTTTATGATTTATGATTATAGTTTAAAACCAATTTGTAGTAGTGGAATAGTGTTGATGAAAGAAAATCAAAATGGATAAATTATAATGTAACAGAGAGAGGGAGCATAAGCATGTACAGTATATTCGTTTCTTTAAGCATTATTACCTTTGTATAACTCCCTAACAATAATTCAATGTGAATTTTTTTGTTTAATTGTATGAATTAATAGCAGGGAAAGGAGTAGTAGCTAAGTTGTTTAGAAATCATAGTTTTAAGCAAACCGCCCTATTATCACGTTGTTTCTAGAATTAGTGAGTCCAATTAGGTGTGACGAAGAACAATTCAATGGAGTTTTCAATCTACCAAATTGTTGCACTGGCAATCTTCATTCGATCGTAGACGGTTTTACTTACAATTACCAAGTATTCCGGTCAACAAAATCTTATTAGGTACTGAAGTGTTATTATGTCTAATTTAGATATTTTATTATAATATACGGTTCAGTTTTAATACTTTTTCAAGCGTTACAACCACACACCGGAGGCAGATAGTGGTATAGAATTGTTGTCAATAATGTATGGGTTATGCGTCTATGCAACTTTAACTGGAGTACAAATTAGTTTTAAGTTTCACCAAATAAATACTGTAGTTAAGAGAATTATGCTAAGATATTAAGAAAGTTTATGAACGTAGTTTCCTTTCCTATATATATAGAAGATATAGTGAAACTGAAAGAGATGGGTTTTATTATAGCTTGGCAAGGTCACAAGAAAAGGCCTTTCTAATGTTTTCCCTCTTCAGCTTGAGAGCCGCAGTGACAAGTCCAGGATTCCGGTATCCCGTCAAGGATCTTTGCCGGGATTTCAAACTTCTCAAGTTTCGCAGCCTTCGCTGCCTGCACGATACGTAACAAGTATAAGAGTTGAGCGTTTATTTATACGGTCAAGCATTTATATTGTTTTGAAATGGACTATTCCTGAGGTTGATCATGGTACCTTATAAGAAGTGAACCGGACACTTCAAAGTTTCTTCCTTTTCACACAATTCCGCAAAATCAGAAGAAATGATTTCTTGCTTGGAAGCCCAAACTGGCCTGTGAAGCTACATCAACGCTACACAGTAATTGCACAAAGAATCCGCATGCATCATGATGTGTGGGCTACTAGCCTAATACTCAAAGCTGCCTCAACCTGCATTATGGGAAAACCACAGACCTTGTGAACAAAATTCATAGGGATACTTTTCATTGCAATTTTTTTCATGTGGTACAGACAAATTTCAGCCAGGTCTAAACTCTCCTGGTCTTTGACACAACATTTAATAGGGTAAAGGGATATGTATGTACCTTTCCTAGGGATACATGTTCTCCATGCTGAAGTTTAACAATATCTTTTTTTGCGATCAGTGATCTCAAGGCACCCATGACCCATCAGCATGAAATTGTCCGACATCACCAGTATAGAACCACCTCATTCGTCTCCCATCCACCTTCGAGATTAAAGAATAGGCACGGTTTCAAAGGAACGAACATATAAGTTACAGATGAGGCATACTAGGACGAGATATAAGTAGTTACCTTGTAGACTTCTCTTGTTTTCTCGTCATTGTTGAAGTATCCAAGAGTCACATTTGGTCCACCAATTATTATATCTCCACCTGGATTTGGCGTATCACTGATTAAATACCACCTTCAGGCCAATCTACCAACTAAAGCTTCACAGAGTATCTTAGATCATCATGGTGAATAAATCATGTCAAGTGTAAGAAAACAAGGCGCTGAGGATATATTTTCGGTAACTATTTCCATTGTAAGTTAAGAAGATAAACTTGCAAGCATCTGGAGAAGGAGAACAGGAAAAAAGAACTAAATGTTGACTTCAACTTGTAAAACGTTATTCTGTCAATAAGATATAAACACAAGTTACATAACATCAAAATTTATTGCAAATATTTTATGAGCAGGAATTTCAAGTTCGAGGATGACAACCAGGCCTCACTACATTCTAACAGTAATGTGATCTATTATAGTATAAGAAACTATTAAGTGATGATCAAACTTTTTATGAACTTAAGGGATTCGGAAAGCAAGAGTCCAGAGCATTAATTGAGAAAAAATTAGAAAAGTGAAGGACGTCTTAGAAGCAAATTATAAGTAATCAAAGTTAACCTTGATGACTGAGCAAGTCAATGGGTTGCCAACAAGACCAACAGATGTATCGTCGTATTCACTGAAGGTCCCACCACCACGTCTCAGTAAAACCATACCCTTGACCAACAGGAGCACTAAAAAGTTGAAACAGGGGAAGCTCACGCTTATGTATGTATGAGAATATGGAAATCAAAAATCAAGAGTATCACAGGAAGCTGTCTAATACTTATATAGTATTTAAATTGAAACGTGATAAAGATGCTGATTATAGTGCAATGAATGATTTCATGCTTAAAAAGACTGTTTAGAGCAAAGTGATTACTATTTGAGGTCGGAGTAATTTGTCATACTAACCCAAGGCATATATTGATAAATCTTTGCGTGCCGCCGGAAAGTGGAGCTCCCCCAGACACAGTATGAAGCGAATGCACCAACCTAAAATTGCACAAATTTTTCTAAAACCAAGAAGGTCCCACAACATCCTCTCCAAGCCCCATGCACCAAACCAACTGCCATTTATTGCAGATAGCCGGCGAGAGCAAGCCGAATCAAATAATTTCTTTGAGAGTCCACCTTTAGAATCTACCTGCAGTTTAACCAAGGATGCAGCTGAGCACTTCAAAGTTTGTCGAGCAATTTGGACAAAACATAACAAGGACATTTGACTTCACAACCTTAACTATGTTTCCTTTTCAAAACTTCCCCAAACAATCACGAACACATACCCATGAAACCATGTATAGTTACTAAAGCGCAAAAAATACAAAAGTTGACAGGTCAAACATTAATTTGCAACATTCAGGAATGTAATTGTAAAAGGTTCAGTTACTAAGAGGACTATAAATGGTGAAGAGCTTTTTTTAGTGTGCAAGTTCTTGGGATTAAACCCTCTTGGAAGCAATCACCGACTTCACAACCTGTGTGTTGGGTGTGAACCGTAAAAGGACTTACAGTTGGAGTTCTAAGTGTAATTATAGACACAAAATGGAAATAAGTAATAAGTCAACAGGATATATCACAGACCTTTTTATGCACACCGTCTCGGACACGGTCAAGAATAGCTGGGACAGCTGCCATTAGGGTCGGCTGTACAGCTGTAGCGCCCCCTAATGTTCCCGTCTTTATCTTATTCGAAGTATCAGTGAGAGTTAATGGAGATCCATATCCTATACAACTTCCAATTCCAGCTAACATGTTCTGCAAAGAAAGAGGCACTTATAAAGAGTTTCCCCAAAGATAAGAGTCCACTTGCTGCTTCCAGAAACCATATAAGAGTCCGACTGGAACTCAGTAATGCATATGATATGCTTCACAGTGTTAATTTGTCCACTCACATTCATAATTTTCTTCAGTTCTCTGTATCCGCAAATCACAGTTGTTACTTCTGTCTATAGAACAGAGTCAGGATTTTTTGGTCAAGGACATGATTGAAGATGAAACAAGGTTGTGAGTAACAAACTATTACCTTAGCCATTTACTTGCAACACAATGTCAAATTGTTTTTTCTTGATCAACATTTTTCTAATTTGCATGATATCAACATTGATTTTATGGATCATTTTACTCTACACCACTATAATCTCCATATTCTAGAGGATTGTACATACAAAAATAGTACTGGATATGGACCTGACATATAGTTTCTTTAATTCTCCACCAAAAGACATTGTACAACTTGTTAGCCATTATCTGTCAGGCTATATATTAACTCGTATACTGCACAACAATTTTGTTCTTCATATTCAACAAAGCTGGTCAATGATGTTACTGCTCAATAGTATAAGCACTTTTTGTTCAAGTATTGTCTTCTTCAAAATGTCATTTTTGGATTCTATTTTACCCACTAATCATTATAAAATAAATAAATAAATAAAATCCGAACACACCAGAACAGCATGTAAGATCAGACTTGACACCAACATTTCACTGAGGACAGAAACGTCAATGAGCCAACAGATCAAGAGAAAGGAGAAAGATATCGAGTTCTCCTATGGAAAAGCAGAATGCTAAAACTGATAGAATAGCTCCACAAATTACAACAAAAAAAGTACGCAAACATCATTCTAGAACTGTGTTCAGGCAAAACAATGCTCAATAACGCAGGAACCTAGTCATGCACGATGTAATAAATTTCTAACTGTTTCGTATGGTCAGATCTGTATAATCACACTCAAAATTGGATTAGCCAAAACTTACAAATGTTTCGAAGGAGTGGAAGATAACAGAAGCTCTTCTCTATTTTATGTACTTCATATTGCTTAGAACCTCTGATAAGTTTCGATTTTTCCCAGGAGATGAATATACTGCCCCTTCTCCACCAAATGTTTTATAACTTCCTGGGCTTCAGACTGCCGTCCCGCATTTTGAAGGAAACCCACCAATGTAGAATACAAGAGAAAATTGGGGGTAACTCCCTTTGATTCCATATCTTTGAACATCAAACAAGCCTCCTCAAATTTCTGAGAGATACAAAGCCCACGGATCATAGAGTTGTACGTAAACACATTAGGCAAGTGCCCCTTATTAATCATCTGATTGAACATCTTTTGAGCTTTATCAAACTCACCTTCCACAACGTAACCTGTTATCATGACAGTATAACAAACGACATCAGGCACACATCCGTAGTTAATCATATCACTGAAGAAATGGCGGCAGGCTTCCATGTCGCCAGCCCGGCTAAACCCATCTATCAATGTGGTGAAGTGAAGAACACTCGGAGCGACACCAACTTCTTTCATGTGACTCAAAAGCTTCAATGCCTCTAACCCTTTGTCTCTCTTACCGAGAACATGTAGAAGGAGATTAAACGTATGAGAATCGGGTGAGAAACCACTTCTCCCCATTTCATCAAGTAATCCATGAAACTGATCCAGTTTCCCTAACCGAACCTTTGCACACATGATAATGTTGTAGGTTAACACATCTGGTGAATGACCTTCCCCCAACATCCGCTGGTAAACCCACTCAATCAACCTGTACTGATGTAGGGTCAAAAGAGAATGTAGTATTGCATTGTACGAATGTTTGAATGGTCTATAACTAAAGTTCTTCGACATGATAAACCTCTCTATAACTTTTCTAGCTAATACAGCCTCACCACAAGCACAAATAAAAATATTGAAAGTACGTGCAGTAATGGGGTACCCTTTATCAATCATCTCATCGATTAATCTCCACATCGCCCCGAATTCCTGAGACTGAGAAAAGATTTTCAACATTATATGGTAGGCATTTTCTATGTGTCTGTAACTCTCTTGTTGACCAGACCACACAAAAAACTTGTACCCTAGCTTCGCATACCTCTTCCTGTTAACATAATTTATGTTCTTCAAGATACCAAGAAGAACTTGTCTCACAAGAAGACCAGAAATTCTCACACCTAGATCGTTTATAACGGGTCTCGCATCAAATCCCGGACCGTCTTCAAGAAGAATTTCAAGAATCCTTGCAGCATTGCTTTTTTCCTCCTCAACGAAATGTTTTCTAACATTTAAGTTCCCCGGATGGCAATCTACATCAGCATCATTACCATTGCCCCTCAAAGAACCAAATGAATTATACAAATCTGAAGCCATTTCCTCTGCGCTATCCTCAAATGTCATAGTTTCACTCGACTCATTAAGCATAAACTCCTCAACGCGCCCGAACCCATTCTCGATGCCATCACCCTTAAATGTTCCACTACATAAACTACGAGAAACAATCCTAAAACATGACCACCCTTTGTAAATGCTGCTGGGGCGGAAACGAGCTATTCGGTACATGGAGAATAAGCTTGCAAGTTGCACCCCAATGACCAAATTCACATCATAAACAACTGTAGCAGCACAAGAATCACTCCAATAAACAAATTCCCTATATGAAATAAGCAAACGAGTTGAACCATAAAATCAGCAAATCAACAAAAGATCCAAAACTTCTTGGCACAGGTAGTTTCTTCACAGACCCGATAAATTAACAGAAGAAACATATATATTGATCACTAATTAATTCCTATAAACTAGAAACGAGCAAAAAAAATGGTACCTTTCACAGGTTTTTGGGTTATTGAAATCACTAGAATCCAAACAGTTTGGAGAGTCAGATGATCCCCATTGATGGGAAAGATGTGAGCTTTTTGGTTGAGAAGGACGAGAGTCCAATTGGAGAAGGGGATCTAGGGAAACGGCTAGCAAAGCTTATTTGATTAGAGTGATTATTATGTTGGGTTTATTGGAATTTGCCTGTGTGTTGAAATTTTGACTTCTATGGAGTATGTCTAGAAAAGAATTTTTCCCGAAATTGTGTGCTGCTGTTTCAACAGGTAGGGTTTTTCTAATTCTTGATTTTGACAGGGTTTGATATTATCGGTAGTTTAAGGTAGTGTAACATTAATACTACCTGGGTGGTGGATGGACTATTTGTCGAAATCTACTACTACTATCTTGATAAGAGATCAGCCGATGTGTTCCCTTCCCGATACTTTCTATTGTGTGCATCATATGTTTTGATAAATAGGTACACATTATTGTAGCTTTAAAAATCATGGTTCAAACTTCAAATACCAAGTGATAACATTTATTATTGCTTTGAGATGGTTTTAGAATCTCGTATTCTGGTTCACGACCTTTAGGTAGCTAAACACTGTCCTAATTTTCAAGTGCATAGCTAAACACTGTTAATTTTCAAGTGCAAAATCGTCAACAATTGTCAAAGTAAAAATGTGCTTCATTTAAGAAACAGTAGGGCGCCCTAAACAAGAGCAATAAGACAACATTACATATTGACATGTCTGATTACATATGATAATCATTCTCTTCCACTTAGGTTTTGTCATTCTCATGATCATGGAAATCCTGATGCATGCATGAACATGGAAATCATTCACTGGTTATGCAAATTCTTTAAGATTATATCTGTAAACACCTCATGAACTCATTCCCCACAACAAATTTTACAAGAAAAATACACTGAAATGCGCAGTTGCACCTTTCCCTCCCATATGTTACAAAATCAACTTGGGGTTGAAATCTACAGTGCGTTTAGCAGGTGTTCAGCTCGCTGCTGGTCTTCCGTTGCTACCATTTTGTTGATTCCCGTGAGGATTTACTCCTGTGAACATTCCGCCCATCATAGACCTAAGAGCGCTGGCTACATCCTCGGGCAGATCACTGAGATTCACACTCCTGTCACTGCCATTTATTCTAATCCCCGGCTCATTTTGCGCACCAGCTCCATCAGGTCCATTTTCAGAATGGAATCCATTGCCATTCATGTTGATTACCAAGCTCGTTATGTCCTCAGGACGGCCATTGAACACGGGTGACTGTTCTGTAGAATCACTTCTTGAACTGCCTCCATCACTAGTGAAATTCGAACTCTGTACAGGAGATTGAAGAAACAATTCAAGTAATTAGCTCAATTAGAGATTCATTGAGTCACTTTGAAGCACAAATGTCTTCTTTGCCGTTATTTTGTGACAACGTACCAGCTGAGACCCCTCAAAGTTGCCCAAATACTCCAAAACCCACAAAGTTGAAAAGTACCAAATAACCCATATCATCAACTCATACCACAAATTGAAATTTTACTTTCCTCCCAAGTCCCAACTAGCCTAAACTTAAAGCCCACACAAAGACATGGTCTAACAAACAGGTAAAAGATGGCCCAAACAAGCATGTAGTAATTCCTAAAATCAATCTTTCCAGGCATTGAATGTAGTTGAAGGATGTATAACCTGAGCAAATCGTGCCATCCGCCGTGCTCTCAATTTCTGTTCCGCAGCCTACAGATCAATTCGTTTAACTATACTTCAATACCACCACATATAAAAATAATTCTACTACAAATAAGAACTATCAACTGACCTGGATATTTTCCTTCACAGATGCATTATTAGGATCTAGCTGCAATGCTGCCACGGAACACAATGCATTCATCAGGAAGGAGGATCGCTTGGTAATTACCCGATTGGCCCCAACAACCAATATTTTCAAACAAAAAATGAGTAGTACATTTAAAAAAACAAGCTGAGAAGTCTAGCAATGTTTTCATGGCATGTAAGTCCACCGAAAAAGATAGTGCAGCAATTAAAGCCCCATTGTGCCCCAAGGGTCACCTCAAGTTGTAAACAGCTTGGGTATGGTTTTTACAAAGTGCAAGGTTCAAATATCATTGAGGACACCTTAAGTGAGTTGTGTAGGGTGCGCAATTTTCCCTTATCAGGGGAAGAACGACACAGATATCATCCCATCCCCAAACATGAGAAGGAGAATAGAAGATGATTACCTAAACCAGGTCTACAAAAGGTGCATCATGAACGCACCCAATGCCTGGATTCGAGTGTGATGCGACAATATATATCGAATAATTAGTATCATGACCCATTGGTACTAATGTATGCCACTGCTGTGAAACAATAATTCAGTTAATCTTTGACATCACCCAGAAATTGATGGTCCATTGGCCAACATCAATTTGCTTGTGTCATTCAAGAGAATATCTTTGTTAAGAGTTTTTTTTTTTGAAACGGCAAATCAAACTACCCTACTCCTATTCCCACACTACTACTTCACCACCTTATAACTCCAAATACACCTATACATTACCAACCTTATGTCTCCGTCGGGGTTCGAACCCCCAATCTCCCATTGCTAGTTTGCTACTCCAACACCCTTACCACTGGACCACCTTATAACTCCCTGTATCTTTGTTAATATAATCCACCACCTGAGATTCTCTTTCGTATTATGAGATGGTGATATAACTTGGGTGTCCAGAGTCTTTGAGGATAAAGTACCATTCAATCTCAATATGTTTAGTGAGCACCCCAAAAATTTAAAGGAAAGATATGGTGCCAAATGGAACACCTCAGTCTACAAAGAAAGGAAATTCCAAACAATTCGAATGAATGAAAAGGGGACATAACCAAGATTCGAAGAATGACTTAGACAAACTGATTTTATATAAGAGCTTCAACAAAAGGAATTGAACCGACAGTGAAAAGATTCCAAGAGCATCATGAACTAAACCCAAGAGATTCCGGTAATATTTTGTATCTGCCAACTGATGAGGTTTTCCATGATTGGACCCTTTATAGTTTATATAATAATATGAGGCTTGGCTATTGATGGATGACTCCAGGTGTAAAATGTAAATATCCCAATCAAACATAATTGTGACAACCTACCTCTTTTAAATCCTCTGTCGATTGCTTCTCTATACCTCCCTTGTGCATAGTACGCAAATCCTAAACGACTGTATGCCTTACTATAGTTTGGATTGATGTCTATGGATTTCAGACAATCATTAACTGCTTCGGTATATCGGCGTATCTGGGTGTAAGCCGCCGCCCTGAAAGAAAAAAGATTAAGTGATCAACTTACACACAGAAAACACAAAAAATAGCGTCAAGTTCTGGTCCAAACAACTTTTATATGCTCTCTTCAAGTAAGTTACTTAAAAGCAATAAACTAGAACAAAACCCAAGACCACAATGAATTAAATATGCATAGAACCTGTTGCAATAGTAAACTGCATTGTCTCCGAACAGTGCGATAGCAAAAGTGTAGAGCTCAATTGCCTCAGAGTAAACTTTAGACTGCATGGCCTTGTTACCTGACAAAGAAAGGTATATATATCACATGGCACATCAACATGAGGGAAACATAATTCCTTTATGATGTTGATAGTTAGAAAGTAAACTAGGAAACTTGGCCGATATCAGCTATCATGATACTTGAACACAATCCATACAAACCATAGAACAAATATAACAGACAAAGCATCGGAAAAAGCATGGCCATGATAAGGAGATATCGCTGAATGACAATACTTTAGCATATTGCAATCTGTCAAAACGAATTTCATCTCCTGGATGGTAATTCATGGCTACTAAATTTATGCTACTGTGTCTGCACTGAAATTAAAGCATAGCTTTTGGAATCATGAGAAGAGTATTATCTGAAGAAAAATGAGGATAGCTACAATAGTTCCCATAGCTTCGGCAAGATAAGTAAATAATAATTCTAAAAGACTACGAGATGAAACAATGTAAGCAACAACCAAGGAAAGAAAAAGTTGAAACAGTAGGAGAAAGTACCTTCTGATTTGAAGGTCTCCGCCAGGTTTTTCCCGTCAAATGTTTCACATCCTGCCTTTTGCATTTCCTGTAACCATTGGTTTCGACTTCCTCAGGCTGAACTCTATGTGATAATACTAGGACAGTAAAATGAAACAGAACCAGAATCCAAACTGTCCCTGCGAGCCCATTTGGTCCACTAGGAAAAGAAACTTTGACCCGTTGACTCCACTAGTTTTCCTTGTTTCGTTCACTAGGAAAACGGCAAAAACAATTTACACACAAAAGAAAAAACACCCAAAATTTTCCTCTTTCAAATTGGACAATTTTCACCTGTCCCTTTTAATATTAATTAAATGAGGCCTCTTCTTTCCATCCTCCATTAAAGTTTCACTATCTAAAACACAACTCCCATCCTCCATTAACGCTTCACTATCTAGAACACAAATCCCATCCTCCATTAAATCTTCACTATTTAGAACACCACTTTCATCCTCCATCACTCCCTTGTTCCTTTTTCGCTCCTGGGTCCGAATTCTTCCATGATTTTAAAATTGACAACAAAATTTCTCTGTATGGTCACATACTTTTCATGCGATTATCATGTGATTTAATGGAACACAACCCATTGGCTGGCCAATAAAATGACATTATGGCATGAAAAGCGAATCATTACAGACAATGGAAATGCAGATATTTAAATGCTTTTCATGCCATTATAATGTGCTACACATGGCCAATTTCCCTGCAATTTCTCCATTAAATCTTCAGTCAGTCCATGGAGTGTTCTTGGAATTGTTGATACTATGCAGAATCATGGGATTTTGAGATTTAGGTCAGCTCCAAGCTTGTTGGTGAATATTTAGCTAGCCGCTAAAGAGTAGAGATTGAGCTCCAGAATTTGTCATCGTGAGGAGGATGAAATGAGTATAAGGTGTTTGTAGAAATGCTTGAATGAGCTCATAGTTGCCACCTCACATATCCAAGGTTGTGCTTCTAAGCAATCAAACAAGGAAATGTGGATTTTTTCTACTTACTTGGGAAAGAACATCCCTTCAAATATACTACTCAGTAAAAATGTCTTCTTTCTTATGGGAAATTAATTTCCTTTTAGCTAAGCCACATTATCTGTTTTAACGTTCACCCAATTATCTCCGCCAGGATTAATTCCATAATCATGAATTTCAAGGTATGTGGTTACCAAATCAATTAAATTCCCATGCCAAAACTTTGCAAGTCCCAATATGGAACTACAGTTTCCAACTACAGATATACCTAAAATTCCAATATACGGATAACATATACTGTACACAAAGATGCAGTTAGTTGTACGGATAAGTTCATCTGATTCTTATCAAAACAGAGAACTCTGTATATAGATCACAGATGAAACTGCTTAAATGTACCGTACCTCAATAGTGTTGTGAAATAGATAAGTTGCTCTATCCAACTGGCTCTGATCATCACTGCCATCTGGCATTCTTCTAAAATAGTGGATCTTCTCGAGAGCACCAAAGAATTGTCCAAATAATTCATCTTTTTCTGCCAATGTAAACTAGAAGTTATCAATCAGAACAAACAAAAAGATGCCAACTTCTAGATAACCCTATAGTTTTCATCAAGACAAACAGGGTTATAGCTCATACAATGAAATGCTTAAACTAACCTCGAAGATGTGGCTCTGTCTTGCTGCTTTGTCCCTGATTTTGGTAAAACCATAAATGTCAGTGAAACTAATTCCATACTTACCAAGGCAAGTTCAACAAAATCTTGATCACTGAACATTTATTTAAAAATAAAAACTCAAGAGTAGAGACAGAAAATCACCGCTGATCCGGACGCCTGTGCAACTCCTTCAAAGTTCCCCGGCGAAGTAATGGGCACATCAGATAACCCCTCATTTTGAGCTACATTGAATTCTCGAGAACTAAAAATGTCAATCAAAGAATCGCCACTCGACTGATCAACCTTGAAAACCTCCTCCAGACAGTCCCTTGCAACATCAAGCGACTCAGCGTCAACTCCAGCTGAGGGTTCAACTGTACAACAGCTTTATTTAATCAGCACGCAAAAAGGGAAAGAAAAAAAGTAAGAGCTAATTTCGAGATCGAAAGCAGAACTTTGAACGACTGAGTAAAGTAGACTGATATAAACCTAAATTAGCTGCGATTAAGCAACAGCAAGTGATCTGATTGAAAAACAGGGTAAATAAATTAACAGATGATACGGTGGGGTTGGATTGTGTACCTGAGCTGAGGAAACGGAGGAAGGAGCTAGCTATACGGCGGGAGAGGGGAGAGTCAGTTTTGAGTTTGGATGACATTGCTGCAGCTGCAAGAAGAAAATGGTGGCTGGATGATCGTACGTCGCCGTTTTGAGCTTTGGGAGTTGACGTAACTGGATACTGGATAGAGAGAGATTCCTGACTTCAGAAATGAAAGAACGATGACTTCATTGGGAACAGTACAAGAAGGCCCATTAACACCAAATCAGGCCCAAACTCTGTTTACACGGAAACTGTGACACCTGTTTCATAATATTACTTTTTTTATTTATACTTTTGTTTTGTTTGTTATTTTATAAGTTTAAAGTGTAGTGGTAGACCGAATATAAAGGTATACATATAAAATAAAAATAAACAAGTGAACAGAATTATATATTGAGATGGTTCTATCGGATTAAATATCTAAATTTGACCAAAAGTCATTTCATTTTTCATGCACATAGGGTATAAAGATGATTCTTTCACTCAATTAGTATCAATAGCCTCGCTCACAAACTATAATCAAGTTCGACCTCTTGAGGAGGATTTTGTGCACATTAAGTTATGATCGTGATCATGTGAGTTACATTAGCCTACCAACATTTATGAGAACAAACTGAAGGTTATGATTGTTTTTTAAAGAAGAAAAAAATAACAAAATATGATTTGTCATTATTGTTTTTGACAACTCATATTCCCAGGATTGTGTTGGTGGTCCCTATGAGATAGTAGAAAGTAGATTGGTGTGTATAATATCGACGCAATGGGGGTGGTTGGAGGAATGCATCCGACTAACTTTACGTGCGCATCCAACAATGGCGGAACATAATACAATCTCATCGATTATTGGGTTGGTGGTCTCATGTGTCATGGGATAGTAGAAAGTAGATAGAGTATATAGTAACGACACTATGTGGGGATGCGAGGGGGGTTTGGAATGCACCTGACCTATTTTATGGATGCGCCCAACAAAGGCGGAACATAATACCATTTATTGAGTTGGTGGTCTTGATAGTAAAAGTAGATGATGTATATAATATCCACACTATGGAGTGGTTGGAATGCACTCCACTCATTTTGTGGACCCCCCCCCCCCCTCGAAAACAGTAGGAGTAATAAGTAAATTTATATGTAATGTTTGCGATAATTAGAAGTATTCATTCAACTTTTTGAAATAATTTTATATGTGTACGTAATTCACAACCACCCACTATTCATGACGTTCACCTCTAAAACCCAACTACATATATCCCATATATTTACCAAAGGTGATTGGATATTGATGCCAAGAGTGATATTCAATTTGAGATAAACTTTAAAAATTAGTTAAATCGAACATCGAATTTAAAGGTAGACCGTTTCACTTTCTCCCAAAAACACCATGTAGGCTCTGGTGGACCAAGTGGTGGAAGCTGTTTCTAGGCCTAATCAAGTGGGCTGGACTTCATGGAATTTGGGCTTTTATCATTGCGCCATCTAAGCCCATCCCATTGAGCCTACAGTAATATTACTCTCCTCCATAGGCCACCAAAGAGGGAAAAATAAATACCAGTTGCAGAGACACATAGCAGCACGGTAAAGCAGAAAATGGAGAGAGCCGCGAACCTACTGAATCGTGTGGCGAACAGCAATGTGACGATCAACGTCCTTATAGCTACCACTTTCGGCGTGCTTTCCGTTCGATCAATGGTGCAGCAGAAATCGATTGAGCAGCTTCAGACAGAGAAGGACTCCCTAGTCAAAGCCAACAAGGCCATGACCAAAACCATTTGGGAATGGAAGCAGAATCTTTACGCTGACGCTGAATCAAACTCCCATAATGCCCTCGTTCCTCTTTCAACCCTCAAGTCTATCTACGGCGAAGCTGCACCTGTAATTTCTGGTAATTTCATTGCCTTACCTGTTGTTGTACATCGTGCTGCGCAAGTTGTACATTTTGCCGTTGTGTTTGTACTGTAGCATCATTGAGTTGCCTTTTCCGTTGATTAATACGCTGTTTTTTGGGACTTACTGGGTTTTAGTTACTTTTTTGGGTACGATTAGGATTAATTTGAGGTCAAAGGAGCCTTGAAAATTTCAACAAAATAAATGGGAAGTAGTTTTGAATGCGGAAAGATAAGATTTTGTGCCATTATAGTATAACTATTCTGTTCAGCCAAGTACCAACTCATCTTGCTTATTGTTGCTTGAATGCAGGTGGAGATGATAACAAAGGAAAATCTGTACCAAAATTCATGGTTTAGTAGGTATGTAATGTGGTGAACTACATAAACCATAAACTTTGGTTTGGAAAGTAAATTGGCTGCATTCGCTCGATGAGTATTTGTTAACAATGAGTACTCAACTAGCATGTAGCTAAAAGCTTAGAAATCTAGTTTGACTGGGTAGAGCTTGTTCTTTCACTTTTCAGATTCTTAATATTTAACATGTGTCTATCAGTATAGCCGAGTTTTTTTGCCTTTTAGTCTGTACCAGATCAAAATTTCCTGCTACTTGAGTTCATGGAAACTTCAATAAATAGAGGTTATGGCTCTTGTTTGTGTTTCTTTTAGTTCGATGTGATGTTATTTTAGCTCATATGGAAGAAATTGATAGTTCAAATTTTGTCAGTACAATACATTCAGTTGTTAACAAGATACGTAAGTTGCCCCATGAATATGCTATAGCTCCATCAAAGCTCTAGGCAGTGATTACAATGTTTTGCTGCAAAGCCTAATTATGCTGAACATTGTAATTATTTAAAGTTGTGATTACGCATTTGATAATTTTCATCTTTGCTTCAGATTGAACACAACGGTGTATTATGTTTTGCATAATGTAATACCTGATCAGTATATGGTATGTGAGTTATGAACTCCTAGCTGACAATAATGCAATGCCAATGTCACATTTTAGTTCAATCTAAAATTATGCAAGAAGAAATTGATAGGAATCAGAAAGAATATTAAGTTTATTCTTAGTTTACGTTTAGAAATAGGAATTAGTGTTTATTATGGTTTTATTAGTTTATTTGCTAGTCTAGTTCTGTTTACTTTTATTATAGTTTTATAGACCTTCCCCTAGTTGATTTCTAATTCCATAGAATAGTTTCCTTTAGAGGCTAGGTCTTGTTAGTTTACTTACTTTTCATTCAGACAATTCTTTATTATATTGATATTGAGCTTTGCTCCCAATTTTTGTTTGTTAATTTTGAGTTTTATTCCAAATATCTGATATATAGAAGTAGAATTATTCTATTAGGAACTCGGTAAATTCCTAAGCGATGACAAGATTATTCTGTTGATGATTAGTGTTGTTGAATTTCATGTCAAATATTCTAGCTTTTAGTTCAATTGCCACTTTCTTGACATGCTAGCGAGCTTAGATAGTTCTCACGAGGAACCAATATGAAATATGTTTTAGTGCAAAAGTGTCAGTCATAGTTGTCAAATCATGTCTTATGTTGAGTTGAATAATAAACGAATACAGTATATGTTCATGTGGATCAACTCATATCTGGTTTAGGCAGCTAGTTGAGAGACGCTGACAGGTAAATAGAGTAAGCCAAATATGAGTAATCTCGAACGGCACTGTTTGTCTCATGAGCCGAATCTTGTGGGCCAGACATTCATGAAACAAAGAAGTTGGCTGTTTGATTGGTCCTTTTCTGATATCGTTGAGTTGAAAATCATATTCACAAATCAGCTACAGTATACTAGTATTACTTTTGGAAGTTGGCCAACTACATACATGAACAATTTCCTCTCTTACATATTTTAAATTGCAAACAAAAATTAATTCAATGTTGTGAGTATGATGTGAACGTGGTTTACGTTGTCTAACTACCACTTGCTTTTCACTTTTGTCTCTTCACATCTTGCATGCTAAATGAAATTCATTGTCAGTGTTTTCTTGGTTCTATCTAGTATTGGTGCATGTCAGTCTTGCCATTTCGTTATGTGCTATTTTACTTGTAAATGTTCAGTTTATGTCAGTTCTCGTACTTTGGGTTTTCATAAGTCCAGTCCTAGGACAACTGTTAAAGACTTCACTATGGTTATGTTATGCATGTGTCTAGCTAATTGATGAATGCAGGTGGCGATGACAAAATGTCCTGAACCACATCACACAAATGAAGAGCTTTTGGTGTCTCCATCGGTATGCCTACACAAATTTCTTCCTGTATCTGTGTTCTTTCCTATTTTCCTGCTGTAGCAGATCGTGGAGCACGTCTGTTAAAAGCATTTGATGAAATATTGAATAGAAACAATAGACATCATGTACTTGGAATCTAACACACATTTCTTCTTACCTGTCTCATCGGAAACTACTTTGTCTTGGAGTACTCATTTCTAGGTTATTAAATTATACGTGAATGAACATCATGTTGTTTACTCTGTCGGGCTTGGAATTTTTGGTTATGAATTTTATTCAGTGGTTTCTAAAAGTTAATGAGCTGATACTTACCTTGGAAATATAGTTGAATTCCTGTATCATCATGTTCTAAATGTCTCGTGATTTGAATATATCGGTTTAGTCACTCATGAAATAAATAAATTGTTAAGCTGATAAGTAATGGACTGGGATGATAAATCCACATACCACATCCAACCTGCTAATGTCAAATATAGTCAATTCTTAAGCTAAGTAAGAGAACCTAAAAAGATGAGATGATTTTAGAGTTGTTTTTTTCCTGTTGAATACTTGAATTTCAGATTGAAGTGCCTAGGCTCCTAGCTGGTCTTTTGGTTCAACTTTCAGTTTCCATATTTACCTTGTTAGTAACTTAGGCTATCTCCAACAGGGGAGCAACTCCGAGTTGCTCCCACTCGAGGCGCTCCAGCAGCGCCTCAAACTGTTGGAGACCTGAAGTTAGTAGAGTGTTGATATGGCATAGTTGAGGCCCAAAGTGAGCACAGCTGCTGGAGATAGCCTTACTGTAAATAGTAAGTACTATGAAAATTAAGAAGTATTACTAAGATATAAAATGTTTAATGCAAAAGTACCCGTGTATAGTTTCCTCGTGTTGAGTATAAGGATGGACAAGTATACGTTAGTGTGAACTGTCAAAGTACAGGATATAGTTGCCAAATCATGCCTTACGTTGAGTGGAAGAATGGACATATCTCGGCTTGTATAGAGAAAAACATTCTGTTTGTAATACTGAGAGATTGGTGAGAGTCTACTATAGGCAAGTCTTGAAGCACTCAGTGTTTGCCTTGTGAATCGAAGTTATCATGCTAGTCATTCATGAAACAAAGTTGTTAGTTTGACGAGTAATGTGGTTTAGATGATAAATTCACATCTACCATGGTATTTTCTGAGTCCTTTTCTGATCGAATATGCTAGCAGATCAAGATCAGAAATTAATTACTATAGTATATTTATAGTATTACTTTTGGAAGTTGGCCAACTATATATGTACAGGAACAACACAACAAGTTGCTTTCTTACCAACCTCAAAATGCAAACAAAATTAACAACTAAATGATGTGTGGATTTGTGGAATGAGTATGATGTGAGTGTGGATTATATTGTCTAACTACCATTTCCCTGTCACTTCTCTTTCTTCACATCTTGTGTGATAAATGAAAACAATATTGACATTGTTTTGTTTCCTTTCTTCCATCTAAAATCTGTTACAGTTATGTATGGCCTTATTATTCTTCTGTGGGCGTAATTTTACCAAGTATTCAGTTTCTATCCGTAAAGTAGATGATGAAAATTTGACACTGACTGGTACTTGAGAAATACTACTAGAGTATTATAGCTTCATGAGATCATGTATTTGTTTTCTCTAATGCAAATCCAGTCCAGGATTATGTAGCATGATTAATATTCAGTGTGAATAATTAGGCATATGTGATCTGTTGCATATTGTACCTTTGTTGAACTGAAACTGCTTGTTTTCTAATACTTCTCATTTTTTTTCTTAATATGCCTGACTAGTGAACCTCAAAGAAGACCTTAGTTTGAAACTTTATGTGGCCGAAAGATTAGATTTCTTGAACAACAATTATCATGTTGACTTGTCAATAACTTTGAATATTCTCATATTACCTATCTTTGCAGTCTAGACACGACTACTAATTGTATGACATGTGCTCCTTTTCCTAATCTTGCACACACGTGTCCAGAACTAGTGTATGTTTCGCAAAAACGAACTCTCATAGTTGACTTCTGATTAATCATTTTATTTTCTACTAGCAGAAATTTAGATAGAGTAGTTTAAATTAAATACCGAGTACTTAATGGCATTGCATATTTGCATATGCAAGGTCAATCCATGAGTTTTGTTTATTTCCTAAAGAAAGGTGGTCACTTTATGTGTAGTTGGGGGGATCGGATAGGTAATTGCAAATGCTTATAAATAGGAATTGAGAATATCGAGTAGTGAGTTGTTGTTTATCGTAGATAACTAGAAGAACATGGCTAATTACGTTACATCATGTCATGCAATAGTAATACCAATATGATTATGAGCGCATTTTTTTTTTCGAAATAATTAAGCACAATAATAACAAGGAACAACCTAAGTAATTAAGTAGCTAATAATTTTTTAATAATCGAACCATTACAAAGCTAGTAATAAACTATAAATAATCCCGCACATGGCGAGAATTGAACCTATGACCTCTAGTGTCATGACACCTCAGTATAACCAATTGAGCAATTAAGTAGCTAATAATTATAGTAATAATTATAGTAGTTGTGTTTGCAAATTTTGAAGGGAACTTGTTGTCGACAGGTAAGTTGTCTGTTCTGTTGTGTGCGTAATGTTATGGTAGTGTGGGACGGGACTAACGAGTCCAGTTATAGATATTTTCTTGTTGGCGTTATTACCAGACGTGACTTGTTTTCTTAAACATGGTATCTTTCAAGAATATTACTCGAATGATTTTAGGATAACTAGATCATATTCATATCATACCTCTTACACTTTGTGATACTCATATCATATAATATCTCTTTCGGATGATTATTTGTGGACTCCTACGTATAAGATAAAATTGACATAAATTTAAAAATTTGGCAATCTACCAGAAGTTCAAAGTGTTCAGGTTTGATACCTCACCAAGTTACTACAAGTTCAATATTTGATAGAGTTAAAATTTTGTTACTATATATATAGTACTTCTATTAAAAAACACACATTGAATTTTCTATTAAATTTTTTTTTTTTTTTGATAAATAGCGCAAAACTAGGAATGAAATGTTTTTAATATTTATGGAATTATAAACGTTCTTTAATTTATTTATTTTAAAAAAATCGTGTCCAATTTTCGCAGTGGCGGATCCAGAAATTTCCAATTGTGGGTGCGAATATAAACCGTATATGTTAATTATTATTAAAAAAATTAAATAGAAAATAATTAATTATTAAAAATAATAAATAATAACTAAAATTCAATTAAATCATACCAATGTTGAAGTAGATACATTTTTTTTCCGTTTGGAATCAAACCAATCAATATTTAATAGTTTCATGATAAATTTCATAAGAAAACATTTTTTTCATATACATTAATTATAATATTTCATACTAAAATAATGAGTTTTAACTTAAAATGAGTAAGATAGACGAATTTTTCATTAATGTTAATAAAAATGATGTTTTTTCATCAATCTAACCTCAATTGACGTTAAAAACCCAAAATAGTAATATATATTCTTACAATTAATTCAATAGATTCAAAATAGATTTTATAAATTCAGGTGGGTGAAAAAAATTAGTGTTATGAGAGTGTGTTATGGGAGCAAAATATTTTTTTTACATAATATACTGAAGAAAAAAAAAGTTGGGGGTGCAAGGCACCCACAGTGGTATACAGATCCGCCACTGCAATTTAGTAACATTGAAGAATCAGATTTTTTTTTAACATCTAACAATTGAGAAAAGGATCACGAGCAATAGTCGAACAAAAAACGCTCTCAACCAAAAGGAACCACACTACACTAACTTGACCACCGTCCAATAACGAGAAGCTCTTTCTAGTTAGAAGACATGAGATTGAACCACTAGAATAAATCATCATGGCTCATGCTTGCCAAGAGTCTAAAAAGGTGCCTAATTCTTGACTTGTTGTGAGAGATTTTTCTAGATTTAGTATGAAAATTTATCTAGACATTCATGAGATGCCCATAACTCCATATTTTCGAACGAATTTTCACATGTGATATGTTGCTTTAGCTTACAAGTTACACCAATTCTCAAATGTGCACAGCGTGAATTTGGACTACAAATTAAGTAAATGAGTTGCTACATAACTAAATAAGTACAGTAATTTGAAACTTATTCAGAGCAAATCATTGGGTATGTTTGGCGAGGGCCAAAGTCCATTGAACACGATGAGTTGCCTCTTTCTTTAACCAAGCAGTCAAGCACCTTCATGCTACAAAAAGCAAATAGTCAAAGGGTTTCTAGCAATTCATACAACTACCTATTGTTTGTCTATGAATCACTGATATCAACCGGTTGATTAGGTTCACATATGAATATGAAAAATGTACGTACTTCGTTATGAAATAATAGACGGTACAAACGAGTAGTGAAATGCAATGTGCTAAACGAATTCTCAAACAAAGTGGAGTTGGTGATTGATTATTAATTATTATTATGCAAAATACAAATTAATCTAGTTCCTTTGATCACATAAGTAGCAAAGTACTTGGTCTAGAAATGAAAATCAGAATGAACCTTTTCGTTGGATACAAAAGTGTCCATGTTATTTGCTTTCCATTAAAGGAATGTCCGTAAAAATAATTAGTGTACCCGTGCCTTTTTTTTTTCTTTCTATAAATAGGTGTTGCTATTTAATTGGACATTATTTTTCACTATAGTTGTAGTGTAATAAGTGATTCCCACTTTTACAAAACCTCCACTTTTGTATCTACAGAGTATATTTGAAAAGGTTAGGATTTTATAACCAAGATGTTAATAATCTTCAACAATATTTTGAAGTAAAAACTATTAAAGTATATTTAAATAACGGAATAAACGTTACACGAGATTACATTTAAGCACAAATGGTGAATATGAAAAATGTTGCACATATTATAATTAAGAAATTAAATCAAATAGAATAAGGAAGAACCAAGTTTAATATGGTAGAGGTATGCAAATGATTTTACAAACAAAGTAACAAGTTTAATGGTAAAAGCGATTTTAAATTTAACGAGCAAAACTTAACATTATTCTACTTAGTTTAAACAATTTTTCATAATCTATCGAATTTTATTTTATTTTTTATAGAGATCGATATAAATTTCAAGAATTTTAAAAACACTCAAAAAAAATTCTCCTATAGAAACTTCCATTTTATTTTATCACAAGTCGTCTAAAAACATGCTACATAATCAAAATTTTAAATCATGCTAAAGAGTAGTAGTATTTATTTTACTTTTAAATAAACTAGAGACCTAAAGTGCATGTGAACGTGTGATTTGGGAGAACTAAGGTGTCTTCAAGGCGTGATGTGAGTGAGCCAACAACAAACGATGATAGTCTGATACGTTTCAAATTCACTTTCCATTTATTTTTCTTTCAATTAAAATCCTATTCAAAGTCTAAAATTCAACAATTACTCTAATTAATTAACAATTAATAAAAGGAGATATTATAAAATAGAAACTCAATGAAATATAAATGAGAGTGACCAAAATTTCTCCTTTTCCTTTTGGAATAAAAACACCTCATAATCTCTCTCATATGGCTTCATCACTCCACACAACAACAGGCTACACCAAGCCTGCCTCCTCCTCGTATCGCACCGCTTACCCATCCTAATCCCTTCCCTTTTGCTCAAATTCCTTCTGGGTTTTCCCTTTCTTGCTTCTTTGATCTCTTCTTTTTGTTCTTCTTTCTTGTGAAAAAGATTGGATTTTTTTTTTCTTTAAAAAACTGTTGATCTGAGTGGTGGTGAGGTGAAATCATGGAGGAGAGCTTGTTGTGCCAGTGGACTGTAATTCGATCCATTATGGCTATTATTCAATGGTGGGCTTTCAATGTCACTGTTATCATCATGAACAAGTGGATCTTTCAGGTCACAATTTTTTCTTATTTTTTAATTCTGATCTTTCGGTTTCTTGTTTCTACAAACTTAAACTTGAATTTGGTGATTGATACAGTATTTCTTTTATGGATTTTGTGGAATGTAAATCTTTGCTCTTGTTTAGTTTTGTTAGAATCTTACTTAATTGTTTTGAGTACAGCCTCATTCCCTTATGTTGCTTTATTTGTGTGATTGGAATGCTGTTATAGTGATTTCCAATTCTAAAGCATCCTTGTTTGTAGGCATATTCAGCTGATATAGGCCTAAAGCTTATATATTCATGAATTAGAGCAATGTCTCTTTGTGTGGGGGACGTTTTTGTAGTGAATTTATAGTTTATTAGGTAGGGGCAGCTGATATATAGACCTGAGGCTTGTATCTGTGAATTATTATATACATGTAGAAATATCCTGATGACCTGATGTGTTGATTTTGGTTCGTATCGTTCGGTTGATGATTGTTTATCTATGATATTTTGCTGAACTGGAATGTTTTTCATTGGTTGGCAGAAATTGGACTTCAAGTTTCCCTTGACGGTGTCGTGCATTCACTTCATATCATCAGCTATCGGTGCATACGTGGTTATCAAAGTGCTGAAAGTAAAGCCTCTTATTCAAGTTGATCCTGAGGATCGCTGGAAGAGAATATTTCCCATGTCGTTTATATTTTGTATCAACATTGTGCTTGGGAACGTGAGCTTGCGTTATATTCCCGTTTCGTTCATGCAGACTATCAAGTCTTTCACCCCAGCAACCACAGGTTTGTTTCACTAAAATTAACACTTTAATTTGTTTCACTCTTAACTTTGCACGATAATCTGATAACGTTTGGATGAGTGTTGGCAAGAAGATGTTATAAGTGATTGGCTGCTTTTTATTATCTCAAAATGCACTTTGGCGGGTGTTTTCTTATCGAAAGTAGGTTTTGCGTTTAGAGAAAGGAAACCTACATTTTCGGAACGTACTAAGAAATTCTATCCACATCTTCTTTATTGCAACTAATTTGTTTCCTTTTAGTGTTACATATATTTATTTTTTGGAGCTTGATTGATTAGAGTATGGGCACTATCACTCTCCGTTTTCTTTAATAAATATTGCGTGCCAATCCGTCTTTTACTGTCTGGTGTATGGAAGTGAATTAGTAACAGTGTATAATAATCTTTGTCCATGCTCTTTATACAGTTATCTTGCAATGGCTTATCTGGAAAAAGTACTTTGACTGGAGGATTTGGGCTTCTCTAGTACCCATTGTTGGAGGAATTCTACTTACTTCCATCACTGAGCTGAGTTTCAACATGTTTGGATTTTGTGCTGCTTTGTTTGGTTGCATTGCAACTTCTACAAAAACTATTCTTGCAGAGTCTTTGTTGCATGGTTACAAATTCGACAGGTATCAGCTGCTTTTATCTTTCTCCACTACCTCACATAATGCCACATAGTAACAGTATTTGTAATTCATATGTTTAAGTACTTAAGTTCCCCTCTTAATAGTATTATCCGTACTTTATTATCCACATTCATCTGTGAGCCTTAAACTCTCGTTTACATAGTAATGGTATTTGTAATTCATATGGTTAAGGTCACCTCCGATTAGTATTCTCAGTACTTTATTATCCACATTCATCTGTGAGCCTTAAACTCTCGTTTTTAATGATGTCGGCTAGATTCTTTGTTACATGGATGTAAATAAAGAGGCAAACTGCCAGCTCTTCAATCCTTGATGTGCCCTGTTGATTTTTAATGATCTTGACCACAACTTTGGCGTCTATTTATCCTTTTCTATTAGTGAGTACTAATGTGTACGAGTATTTGCTTACTGCAGTATAAACACTGTATACTACATGGCACCATATGCAACTATGATTTTGGCCTTACCAGCCTTGATTCTGGAAGGACCTGGAGTTGTGGGATGGCTTCAGACAACTCCTGAACTTTTCTCACCTCTTGTCATCATTTTCGGCTCTGGAGTGTTGGCCTTCTGCTTGAACTTCTCTATCTTTTATGTCATTCACTCCACCACCGCTGTCACATTCAATGTCGCGGGAAATCTTAAGGTACAGACCCTAAACTTACTACGAGTATAATTTATTACTCTTATATCATGCACAAATATATGCGCGCACACACACGAATGAAGCAAAATAGGTCACTGCAGCAATAATAATATTTAATTTTGTTATTAATACGATCATTATTTGTTCAAGTGCAATAGTTTATGCATTCTAAAAGTAGTTTTGCATAAACTTTAGATAGCCTTGTGAAAGTGTACATGCCCTTATATTTTTTCTCTTATCTAAATTTCTACTTTTGTTCAGGTTGCTGTTGCAGTTACATGTTCGTGGATGATCTTTAGAAATCCAATCTCCATGATGAATGCAGTCGGATGTGGTATAACTCTCGTTGGATGTACCTTCTATGGATACGTAAGGCAATTGATATCCCAACAAGCACCAGGAACTCCACGTACTCCTAAGACACCACGGAGCAAATTGGAGTTGCTTCCATTGGTTAACGACAAACTGGACGATAAGGTTTGAGGCAATAGAAAATATATGATTATTGTAGTAAAGGAAAAGTACTTTTCGCCAGAAATCGGAGGTCAAGCCAAAAGATTCATCCTCCTTTGGCCCTTCTACTTTTACCTCATTAGATGATACAGTACCTACAAACTACAGCCCCTCTTTAACCCATAGAGATTATTGATTAACATATTCTTGTTCTTGTATGAAGAGATGAATATGAAGACACCCAGTAACTTTTATGGCATCCTTATTTTGGGAAGTTGTTTTTGCATTTTATATTGCTGGATTGCTTGCACTTCTGCTTGTGCTTATAACGTTGAACTGTGGCATTGATATCCCACCTTCAGGAACAGTGCTTCTACGTTCTAAGTTCTTACTTTCAGCCTGTGCGTATATAGGATGGGTAATGTAAGGTAAAACCCACAAGAACCTTTAATATTATGGACTAGAAATACACAGTTGAAAGTATTGGATTTTGCTGGTAAACTAAAGATTAATATTAAGTTGTGAGAGTTGATACAGTAGAATACCAGACAAATAGAAAATACTCTACAAATTATTGAACCAGCTAGAAAAGCTCATATGTTAATTATATTCTTGAGACTACTAATTGACCAGCCTAAGCTAAAAGCCAGAAGTTCTTGTGCCATCTGGTGCTGATAAGGTAACCACTGACTCCTTTGCTCTGCTTAGTAACTCCAATAGTCAAGCACTCCAAATTGTTGATGCACTGCTCCACATATTCCTCTGAGCTGCTCTTCAAGCACAAGCTGAGCAAGTCGAAACAAAATGGTGCATTAACGCACATTCAAAACTTCAGTACATTGAGTCGCATTTGGCTTACTCTACATTTTATGATATTTCTTCATATCTGTGTTGTAGAATAAGAATGCAAGACTGCAAGTCTACATGAAATCTCAAGAAGTTGCGCAATGCACATATCCAAAGTTTACCATGTTTATAATTTGACTATAGATGAGGCTAAATTAAGAGTTTTTGTACATAATCCACCATCATTGATTGCATCCACCAGTAAGTAAATTATGCAGAAGAAATTGAAGTACTGACCAGTTTAGTAATGGAGATGACTTTTTTTGACCTAAGACAAGGACAGAGACCTCAAGCTTCTTCACTTGGCTGACCACAGTAGCCATTTTTGGTCCTTGAATGACTAGTGCTTCTACTTCAACCTGAAAATTCATAAATTCCAAAATCAACCAAGTCAGAAGAAATCAGGGCTAATCACATTTTACTAACAACCCAGCAAACCCAGCAATAATCAATAAAGATGTTTTACTCGAAACATATATTTGCAAATTTACTTAAACTGCAATGGGGCTAAAACTATTATACCAGAAGTTGCTACAAAAAGCCAACCAAATCAGAAATATTTGTAAATTTACTTAAATTGCAATGGGCCTAAAATTTCTAGTTTAAGATATTTTACCATAAGTTGCTACAAAGCAAACCAAATCAGAAATATTGCAACTTTACTTAAATTATAATGGGGCTAAAATTTCTAGTTTAAGATATTTTACCCGAAGTTCCTACACTTCTCTGTTTCCACTTGAACACAAATGGAAAAGAGAAGACAGAAAGAGCAATAGGGTCTGAAAATCCAACTTTCTTTATTCCTATTATTAAAGATAAGAACAAGATATTCTTTTTTTGACCCATTGGAAGATGGAATCCAAAATCAAAGTTAAAATCTTTTTCTTCTTCTTCTTCTTTTTTACTGCATTTCCAACTAGTGAACTCTACCAGCTGATTTCACGGAACTCAGAGCTCCAAACTTTACTCAAATTTACTTAATGAAGTTAAAATCTTGACAATGTTGAATAAATGCTTATTAAAGAGCACCAACAAATCTCATTTCCCAAACACCAAACACCAATTCACAAAACAACCCAAGAAAATCAAACTAAACCAACCAAGAAATGGACTAAAAGTTTCTAAGAATTTTAAGTAAGGACAGAAACTTGTGAAAGTACCTCAGGTTTACAGGCCTTGCAAAGAGAGCCAAGAGATGTAGCAAGAGCAGTATTATCTGTGGCTTGACAAGAAGATGGACTGACAATGTGAAGCAGGGTGAGAATATCACCCCTGTTGGTAACATGAGTTAAAGCCCACATCATTGCATGTTTTGAATGTGAAGAGTTGTCCACAACAACCATCACTCTCTTCTTCACCACAAACATGTCATTACAGCCATTCACATTCTTGTTGTTATTGTTGTTGTACATGTTTTGCAGGCCTTCCATTTGTTTCAAGCTTGCACCACCACCACCAGCCCACCTCTTGGATGTGGATTTCCATCCTTGTTTGCTGGTCATTTGCTTCAGGAATGAAGTTGAATTTGGCATTGTAGAATTTTCCTTTCTTGTGTTTTGATATGGAGTATGATAATCAATTTGCACAAGTTGTAGAATAGAGGTGTGTGTGTGTGTGTGTGTGTTTTTATGAATGGAAATGGAGTATTGGTGGAGTTATGTAATTTATTGGGGGGGTTGGTCATGTCATGAAAATGAATGAATTACTATATTTATGCCTGTGAGGTGATTTATTGGGGTGAAAGAGACAACAAAATTGGATGAGTTATTAGATTTGTAACAAGTGATGTGATGTAAAGTTACCTGGCCTTGTATTTTATCCTCATCTTTGTCTAGGTTCTGGAAATTTTACTCTTTTATTTATCCATGAAAAGTGTAGTAATTGCTTTGAAATTTGACTTTTATTTTGTTTCCTCTATTGGATATTTAATTGATGGAAAAATTATAAATTAGGCATACTTTTAAAAATTTATATTTAGTTAGCTAAACTAAATAATTTTCTACAATTTAGTTAACAATTTACTATATTCCTAAATTTTCACTAAAGTACAAATTAATTATTTTACTAATTTTAGCATAAATATATTCTTAAATTTTCTTCAAAATAACACATTATCTCACGTATTTTACTTATCAGTCAAATATTATTAAACATTTTTTTTTATCAAATACACGATTATAACTTATCTCATACGTATCATGTTTTACTTGTCATGCTTGAATGAGTAGATAATAGGTAAATTGATTTTTTTTTTTTTTTTGTTCAATTCATTGATGTTGATGAGGATGATTGGATGAGAAGATGCTAAATCAATTGATGTTTGTTCTCGTTTAATTAGATTGTTTGGTGCTTGATGAAACATATACTAAGTTAATTGATGCATGTTATGTTCAATTCGACATATGCTAAAATAAACAAGAAATTTATTTTTATATTTAGTGTTAGAATATGTTAGATGCACGATGTTTGTCCGAGAGAAAAACATAAACTCAATGCATGATATTTAGTAATAACAGTTCACTCTACTGTAAGTGATTTGGCAACTAACCAAACTTCAAACACAAACCAAATGCATGATTGTATTTCAAGTCCTTTAACTAAACAAAACGGGTTTAAAGATTGTATTTTGATAATTGATTTTAACCGTGGGTTAAAGTAGCGAGTCAGGATGAATTTGTGGTTGTATTAATTTTAGATTAGATTCTTGTTTTACTTTCGACTTTTACTTTAACAGTTACTTTTACCAGTAATAGTACATCATGATCGTTTTCAGAGTCCATAATATCACTGTCGTAGATCTTTTCTTCTTTCCCTTCATCATTGCTCCTGCATCCTAGCTTGCTAGCATAGCTACCTACCCTCTACTCTCGAATCTATCTGATCATTAGCTAGATTACTGTTTTCTCATATCAACACTTCAATTATACACTGTTGTGAATTTATCTTAGCTTTGCCATTTTAATTTGTTGTTATATAAACAATCTTAAGACATGTCGTTAGCATATAAGAATTTGTTTAGGACTCAAATAATCATGTTGAGATATTGCTCTATTAAACACAAACAACATAAACATTCACTTCATCAAAACAGTACTTCACTAGTACTATTATTTTCCTCTCCATTATTGCTCGTGACCGATGTTATTCAACATTAATCCAGACTACTTAATAGAATGTCGAGAAACCACCAATTGTATATGTTTATTAAAAAAAAAATCAAAATGATATGTTCATCACAACGATATAGGAGTAATATTTACCCCGACTGTGCCTTGCCTTCCTTGAAGAAGTATATGAAATGCTATTAGTACCATTATGGAGTTGACGAATGCTAGTAGTACCATTATGGAGAATTGTTTGAGATACGAAATCATGAATGAATAGTTGTCCTTCTTCTGGCCTGAAGGTGTATTTAAGTTGCACACATGGCCAAGTAATTGCACTCTTCAACAATTTTGGCAATTCTACAGTACTATTCAACGGCTTTTAACTCTAATTTTTGGTTCATCGGTCATGCAATTGATCGATCTAGCTGCTGCTGCTGCTGCTGAAGTATACTATATATTTCAATGATGTAGTAGCATTACAGGATAGCATCAATGCATCATTCAATTTTTGCTGGTTTCATTATTGTCTTGTATTGTGTATCATCACAATCTAGTACTGTAGGACCATACCATCTACTACTCGATTTTGGTGTACATCCATTATCATACGGTATCTTAAATAATTCAACACTTAACGTATGATATGAGAGCATTAAGAATTTAATATATATTGTATGTCTGGAGTTTGTTGCAACAAAGATTGTACCCAAGTTACCCTACAAAAGTCCAACTCTAAAATAATCAAAAATAAAAAAAATCAAAAATAAACTTAAACTCCATCCGTTGATTTTTATTAAAGTAATATAATAAGCTTGTTGATTCAATCAATTGATTGAGCTACCAATCAATTTTAAACCGTTGATCTTACTTATTCAGTTTCAATCCGGTGCGTACATGTGTCATTAAGTATTTTTTTCCTTTTGAAATTCTTATTTTGATATTTGATATAAAAAAAATTATTGAGATATTTAGTTTTATTCCAACTCTTATGTAATGAATAAAAAGGAGATATTTTCTCACAAGTGTACAATAGAGGCCTACATAATATATAATTCCAAATAAATTACTACTATATATATTCCTACACCACCGTAATATATTTTCTTACGATATTCTCAGCGATTTGAAGAACGGCACTTGCCAATTCCAGGTATTATTTTTCCCTCCATCTGGATTTTCCAGAATTAATATAATGTGTTTTGTTGACGAACTTTAGGCACCATGTAATATTGATGTCCCCAGATACGGTTAGTAAAATCATATAATTTGACCAGCTTTTGCTCTGTTGTACCCATTGATTTGTACCCATGTTATGTATGCACCCATCTTAATCATATAATTTGATCAATCTTAGTCATGTTGTATGTACCCATGGATTTGTACGTTTCTTAATGTTTTATTGTACATTAATTTCACATGTACTGTAATATGCTAATCACTGATTCCAAAAAATCAGCTTCAATTTCCCAATTTGGATCTATTCTTAATTTAATCAGTATCAATACATGTGAATGTAGTCCACCGACCACCATCATCTCATCTTGATATAAAGAACCCGCGTTCAAGTACATGAGAGAAGCAGCCAATCAAGTACTATACGTACTTTTGCATGAAATTAATTACTTCAAACCCTGTTTTAAACCAGACCTCTCTTTCTGTATAATTATAAGCAGCTTGCATGCATTAGTAATTCTTCAATCACTCATAGCTAGCTAACAAACATATTCATAAATCATGATATAATTTAATTGCTTGAACATGTGCTGCTACACCAAAAATTTGACACTGCATTAGTTTAATTACATTAGAAAGAAGGAACATAATCTCACCTAACTAAGGATACCACCTTTTAGTGATCGAGTTAATGATTAATCATGGATTAAAGATTAATCATGGATTAAAGTAGCCACTTTACAATGTCTTACTTGATATTATTTATTTTGTAACAGATAAAGCTACTTGATCTGAGTTTTCTTCTGCTAGACTCATCAACACTGCAACAAGAAGGTTTGATTTTTCTTTGTGATACATGTTTTTGTTACTGGTTTTCATGGTAATTTGTAGTAACCTCATATGAATTGATGTCTCTGGATATATTGTTAATGAATGACTTTTAGCTGACTACTAATTATAAAAATCTGCTCTTAAGCTTTGTAATTTTAGTTATACCGTATGTTAGTCAATCACTTATTCTAGGCAGCTTAGCTTAATTTGAGCTGCTTCTTTAGTTAATTGATTGATTTATTAATTACCCATAGCGCGCTTCTAACTATTGTATGTATGTATTTGAATTAATAATGCTTGATTCTTTTAGCTTAGTCTTACTTAATTTTAGCTTATAAGCTTATGCAGCTTTATATGTTTGTTGTAATTAATTTGTTGCTGAATAAATACAATTCACGCATAGCTCTAATTATGTTTAGCTAATAAATTTTCTATTTTACTCTAATATTAACTTCATATTTATTGTAGGAAAATGGAAGAACAATTCCAAAAAAATCAACGAAATAAGCCCGCACAGTATCAGGTGGAATGGGTAATAATATGAATATTGCGTCATATTTATATAAACTTTTATCCTTTTTCAGCCTATTGTAACTTCAATATTTTGTCATGGGAATTACGTTGATGCAGCTCTATTTAACTCAGATATAGAACTGTACCGAGACATAATTGTGCAAGATAGAACTCTTATCATATCAAATGCAGTTGTCAAAGAAGCAGAAAAATTATATAGGTCTGCTTTTGCAAAAGATGTGAAGTATAAGTGGATAATTAATGCCAGTAGTACGGTGATCTCTGTTCAGCGACCTGCCATAGTTAATAATCCTTATGAAGGATTGTTTTCAAACTATGATGATTTCGAAATAGGTTCTATCACAAGTAAGTATTGTTCTTAAACACTATCATTACTGTATATATAAAACATTCACACTTGATAATTTCTTAATGCAGGTACAATATTGGTTGTTTATAAAGAATCACTTTTTGGTCGATCTGGCAGGAAACAAAGTAAACAATATTGATGTGGTTTATACTCCTTGGCAAAATCTTAAGAAGACCCCTTCCATGGATGTTGGGCAAGTTAGTTTTTACAACTCCAAAATGGTTCAATTCGGGAAAAGCAGCATTTCTAGAATGAAGGAGGGAAATCAAATCACAAAAAAATTCCATAAAATTCATAAGCTCATAATAATTTTGTCAAGAGTGTTAGGAAGTCAGAAGTTGCTTTGCAAGTCTACGTTTAACATAAAGTTGTATGACGTATTATACTTAATTTTAAAAGTAATCATGATATGTTCTTATAAAAAAAGACATACTTTCTCCGTCCAATAATAAATGTAGCACTTGATTTTGTTGACTTTTTCGATAGTCATTTTGACCTTAAATTATTCTTAAATCATATGATAAAAATAACTAAAAACATCATATTATGAAACTAGAATGTTTATATGAAGCACTTGACAATATATTCAACTGATGAAGAATACCAATTAACATGTGAAAAATGATGCATTGCAGATTTTGAAGTTGAATGTTTCCAAAGTTTAGAGATGTATATGATGGTTCTTAACTCATCGGAAGAATACTTTTCGTATGTCTAATATAGTTCACTTTAAAACTATTAATTGCATAACTACAAAAACTATATACATTTATAGCACACCATTTATATTAAGTTTAATTACTCAATTAGTTATTTTTTTTATTACGTTTGAAGTCATTATGTGAAGATTATATATTCACTCCATTTATTTCAATATATTATATAATAAAACAATAATATTTTACAAAATTACGCTTCACACGCGTAGCGTGTGACGCGGTTCCTAGTATATCTATAAGACTCAAATCCATAAGTGACAGCTATTTCAACGTTCCAACGGTGTTTTTTAAACATATACAAGACTCGAACCTAAAACATTATTTATGTTATTTATGTGTACTCTAATTCATTACCACTCGACCACAATCGTGTCAATCACTCCTTAATTATGCTCAATGCAATTGGTTTTTTTTTTCCTGAAATGTATTAAGAATTAATTGACAATTTAGCCTTTTGTAATTTACAGTAAGGGACAATTGGAGACCACACTGACAGAAATGGGCCTCTCATGAATTGGGCCTTCTGGACCTTTGCAGTCAGAAAGAAAAGAAGTCGTACACTCAAATTAATGGGAACAGTTTAATAAATTCGCCAAGTACTATTTACTCTTCTAATCTCCTATGCATTGGTTGGCTCCTTTCTTATTAATGGTACTTCTTTCTTTCTCAAATGCAGATGGAGGAGAAGCGTCTCACACTCTCACCAATAAAGTGCACTTCCTTTCGTTAGTACTTAGTAACGTTTTGAACTAAAAATGATGCATGATATATACGTTTCAATTGTATGATTGATTTCGAAGTTAAGGAGCTTTTACCTGCCTTATGTCATACAACTCATTTTGATGTGAGTATGTAATTAATATAAAGAGTAATCACTATAACAGCGCCTTGGGGCTAAATAAACGTAACCGTGAATATCACGTATTAGCAAATTGGTAACAACTAACAACTTACTTCAAAACTTGAGTTTGCTCAAAGTTATAAAACAGCTTTGAGCTGACTTTGGATAGACATTGTGGTGTGTGCAACTGGATATGGAGTTGCATTTTTGTGTCTGTGATCATGTCGGTAGTCAAAGTTCGTAGCTAATCACAATGCCCATTGTTTGTTTGTTTCTTTGTTCACCACTCAAATTTACATTATAGACTATAGTAGTATATTCATGCTAAGAGACTAGCAAGGAATTTCCATTCTTAAATCGCACAATATTTTGCTCTGCTCACGAAACCCATTGCCATGTTTGAGGAGGAATAGTCAGTTTCATTTCCTTGGAAATATCATCGGCTATGTTTCTACTAGTAGCAGCACTAGCAGTCTAGCACTCACATTAAGTACATTACAATACATAAAGTTTTGAAATTTTCTTAACTTACTTGGAAGATACAGACGAATTAGTGTTCAGCAACTGCTACATGCTACATTGCATCTCGTGAACAACATTACTATAATAATGCAGCTCCACCATTATTACCATATCTTATTTACCACTTCCATGTACTTTTAAAACAGTTTACTCACCTAGTGAAGAGTAATAAATTTATTCACCGGTCTAGTAGTAATGTTTTATTGCATCTCTCTCACACATGAATATCCTAATTCAAGGGTGTTGTATGTTATCCTACAGTACGTTGTTGCGTAAAAAACAAAAGCACATGAAACTCACATATTTTGCGAACCGGGTGTCACTACTCAGTACTCACCGTGTGATTCTGCTCTAACAACTAATAAACTCACGAACCGTAAAATAGAAAATAGAATTAAGAATAAAAACTGATTTTATTGACTACTGTTAGATGGTTAAGATACATAACCTGTTTAATACAACCTCCAATCTCCTTTATAATTACAACAATGAAGAAAGCCTATAGTTGCAAATATTGTTCTATCATCTCCAATCCTCCATATAAGTATAACTTCAGGTGATGAAATAAATAGAATGTAGCGGCCACATAAAGAATAGCAGAAGCTTTACATGGAGTCGAGTGCCAATATTTAATGTTCTCTGCTCTCTCAGGAAATTCTTCCTCGATCAAAAGCTCGTTAACTAGAGTTGAACTGACTGAAGTTAGCACATTTTAACTACATCATGTCTGTGAGCTTTTCCTTGGTCAGGCAGTACTACTTCACCTGCATTTTTCAGTCTCCAAGAACTTTTTGGTAGCTATTGTATTGACCAAGCAACGAGATTTCTTCTGACGACATTGACAAAGAACCAGAACTCAAATAATGCCGTGCAACTCGTCCCCTGGTAAATCAGAACAATCATATGAGCACACATTACATATAAAAACGTCTAAAAGCCCCATGTCTCATATTAGTTATACCAATGCCCATGTTTTTTAAACTATGCACCAAAAATTCCTTCATGTTTTTTAAACTATGCACCAAAATAACACTGGGGTTTGCACAAGTTATACCATGGGGTTTTTAGTAGAGAAAGTGGACTTTTAGTTAACAGCACATACCTTCTTTGGGTTCTTTTCTCAAGGCAATCAGATATACGGGAGTCTTCAAATCTTGAAATCTGGCTTAAGGTGGACATATACTCGTGATATGCATAACCCTTAGCAGCAAGGTATGACCGCGAAGGGACTACAGACTGAAGTATACTACAAAATGAGTCTGTGTTGCTGCATTTAAAGAAAAAGGAGATGAATTAGCTTCATCAAAATATCAAAGCAAATGAAACTTAGAAATCCATATCATCCGTGACAAGAGAAAGCCACATTTCTAGACAGGGGTTGGAATTTAAGAAATAATTATATACAGTAATCTTCACTGATACATGATCCTGGTCACATGGAGAAGAAAATCCTAAAGATTTGTATAGGCTCCAGCAGAGGGTAATGCAATATTTCGAGTAAAGCATATGTAAAGTTTATATTGACACAGAGGGTAGATTATGTATGGTTGCGTTTAAACGTCTTAAGACCTTGTTTTCTGTAACTGATGTAAGGGACTTTGTATGTATTGTGCCTCAAATTTATTACCTGGTTAAGGGATTGGACATTTTAGGTGCTCCCGTCTCCAAGTGATCAACATTTCTTTGGCCGTAACGGGCCAGCTTTCCCAATGCAGTTGAGCTTGATGAGTTCAATAACATCTCTGAAACCAAATCCAATCTGGTTGTAGACCCCATGACTGATCCTAATGATGTGATTTCTTTAGCATACAAGCAAGTACCATGTTGAGCAAGAACTGATGACATATCCAATTGATTGTCGCAATACGAAAATGAATGCACTTTCTCACTAGGAATGAGTGATGGTCTCAACAAATCCTGCATAAAAATCATATTCCTTTATGTACTGAAAGCAGAAAACAGAAAACAGAAAATAAAATATAAGTTGGACAACACTTACAGAAATCACAGTTTGACAGTCCTTGAGCAACAGATCAGCTTCTGAAATTAAGTTACTCATCCCATGAGCTAATTTTAAAATTTGACAGACAGTTTTCTCTTCTGCAGTGACATAATTCCTTAAATACTTGCATGGATCATGCAACCTTTTCCATGCTTCATGTACATAATCAATATCCTTCTCAGCTTCACAGTTGCTCAACGACCTCAACCTCCTGAAATCCACTCGACTACATTCGTCCAATATCCGGCACTGGTTTTGAACTTCAAAATCTGCTACAGATTTCGAAATGGAGTCACCTACCTCCTCTTGAAACATGTGTGCTACACTAGCACTAGAATTATTTGCTAGTATTTCCTGTTCACCATGCAAAATATTCAAAAACTTGTTCAACTGAGAAGCAGAAGCAGCAGGTTCTGGAGTTGGTAATGGGTCTTGGTCTGGAATTACAAATTTAGCTTCTGCATCGACAAAATGACCATAAGACACTGATGCAGAATGTAAATCTGATTCATTGAAAAATTCTGTCTCAGGAACAAAAGACGATTCTGGCACAAAGGACATGTCAGGTGATCTGCAGACATCATTTACATGAAAACTCTGTTCTTCCACCATTTCCATTTGAGAATTGTAGATTTCCTCAGTTGGATGGTGAGATACCCCACTATATAAGCATATAGAGCTAGGGATGCCTTTCATGTCTTCAAGTTCAACATTAATATCTAACAATCCATCAGAAACCATGGTACTGCAACCTAAGAATTCATCATCAGAATCAGAGAGAACCGCATTGATCTTTCTTCGACCATTTTTCCGAGCAAATTTAACCGGGGAGCCAGAAAGGTCGTAGTCATCCTGAAAGTCAGCACATACAGCTTCATCCTGAAATAAATGATGCAGACTCAACATTGCCTCCTTTTTTGCCTCAAAAGGGTCATGTAAACCATTCGGATTTTGGACAGCTATACAGTTAATTGGATCCACGCCTTGATTTGTGTCACATGAGCCATGAGTTGCTTCCACCAGATGCAAGGATTCGACAACCTCCATATCCACAAGCTCAGACAGCTTTGAATGATATGCCCAGGGGATTAGCTTTGGTAAAATGTGATGCCCAGCATCAAGATCAAATAAAACTGGACTATATGTTAGGTGCCTTCCATATCCTGGCAAATAATGTGTTCAATGTCAAAGTATTATTAGATGGCAAGACGAGTTGCACAAATGAAGTTGCAAAAAACGAAAACAAGTTGATCCATCCACCCTCCCACAATTTGGACGTACTAAAAGAAAAAGTTTGATGTGTATCTTCCTTTTTTTTTTTTTTTTTCAGTGACTTTCTTGAAAATGACTTTTTGTTTGCATGGTCTTGAAAGAAGAATCAATTACATGAGATATGACATGAAGACTGAGATTGTAAAGATGTATCAGACTTGTTAAAAGATAGAAGAGAATGCAGGAGGGCCTAATAGCTCTTCTTTCACTTGAACAGTCCAGAAAGCTTTGACTTTCTACATCTCAAGACTTGTGTATCAGTATATGCCAACATGAAACAACTAGACTTAATTGAATGTAATGATTTACCTCGACCAAGAGTCAGTCCCTGTGACCAAAACTGGAGATGCATGATGGTTTTACGGATGTCTCCTTCACAATAGTCAACAAATCTTTCTAACAAACAAGGTTGAAGTTTAATTTTCTCTGCAGCACAAATCTGCAAGGGCATTATGGGTTTGTCATTGAACGAAAAATAACTAAATGAGAATCTGCAGGAAAGTGCACAAGGAACTCATACCATGTGGACAAGTTCAAGCAGTTCCTCCCTTAATGGTAACATAAAATTCAACTCTGATCTCTCCATATTCTTAGGGAGAGCAGGATTGTCACCTACAGAATAATTATGAATATATTAGTTGGCAACAGGAAGCTACATGCAAAAACAATAACCAATTCAAATTCTTACTGTTGCTAGTCAATATCATGGGCTTTTTTGCTGTCTCAGCTAGTTGCTGTATGGTAGTAAGAAATCCATGATCTTCACACAGAGTAATATCTACATCCTCGAAAAGAATCAATGTTTTAATCTCATTTGGGCAGTTAGAATTCCTGTCCTCCCCAGAGACCGGTATATTCTGGCAGACTGTAGCATCTTGAGGATCATTTTTATCTGACAAGTCTATCAGTTCAATTACTTCATTGCCGGGGGATAGTGTCCCAGTTTCTACAACTGTAAAATACTTTGACATTGCTTTCTTGTCTGCAGATCGAGCAGTTTCTACTGCACTGAAAAAAAAATAAAAAAAAATAGAGAGAATAGTTTAAGATACAGTTGTTTTATCTGGAACATCAGAATTATGAAGATAACTGAAGATGCAAAGCACGAAATAATAATTTTGAATGTCCATCTAAAAGCTTGTGTGCAGAATGCTTAGCCATCTTAAGATAGATAAGTTACTTCCTAATGTAATGATTTTCACCAACATTATAGATTGTGGCAATAATATGTGAAATATTGATGTCAAGTCCATTTCGCTGGCCAACAACTGGGCCGTGATGATTTTTATCTCCATATTGACATGAATGATGAATTGACATAAAGTTGATCTTGACTAGCTTTGTATTAATATTCACTTTCCAAGTGACATTACAATTAACTGACAGAGCAACTTAACATGACAAATTACCATTAAGTTGCTCCGTCAGAACCTGTAGGTAACTGACGGAGCGACTTACCATCACAACGAGGCACACAATGAGGGACTCTATTGTGAGGTTGGACTAAATATCACAAGTAGCTGGTTTTTCATGCAAAGTGTGCTACTCTCTCCTACTTCTCTTAAAATAAAATCCATCTTTGCTCTTCCCCCCGCCCCCCTTTATCAGTTAAATCTGATAAGATCACTGTCAGTATATGTACAATATTCAGCAAGTATACAAATGTCTAGAGGGGACTAAGCCATGACAAAACGAAAAATGGAGGTGCTTGCATTTGGTAGCAGTGTAGTTTAACGCAAAGCCATAATTTGAGTCTAGACAAACCGTTGATTCCAATGAGACTCCACAGCTTCTCCAAACTTTTGCTTTATAAGAGCCCCACTTCGCCAATCTGATGCATTTATCTAGAAAATAGTAGCACAGTGAATATATTACAAGAATCAGAATAAGAGCTAACTCAACACAAAGTATTGCATTGATTGAAGCCCAAACAGGCCAGATCACGTTAGTGCAGGCTAAAGCCAGCTATCGTGGCTGGGTTAACTTCCATTTGGCATGTTACTTCATATGTTGTTTGGACATCTGTGTTGGACTTCACTTAATTTATTAGATGAAAATGGCTGGTGTGGTTTAATGGATGTGTCCAACTCCAGATCTGGTCCTTAGATGTAGATATATGGTTTAGTAACTACTTATCCATCACCTATTAATTATCAACAGAAATAAAACTGACCAGTATATTAAGTTCTAAGGAATATAAGAAAACACTCCAGTAAAAACAGTACCTCAATAACCTGAAACCCTTCATCTCTGGCACAAGAATAGATGGCAGCTGATTTCCCACACTGCAAAGTAAAGCAAACACTATCAATTACCAACGGATAATTCTATGAGAAAACTGCAATTCAGGCAGTTTAGTAAGACATTAGATCTGATAGTACATATTAGCAATAAGATGGGAATGAAGAATATCCTTGAACAAGATAGTTTTCAATGCTGAAACTACTTTGGTTTCACAAATATAAATGAATCCGATGTATAGCATAAGAACAAGGACAAGGGCAATGGCAAATTCTTGAATCCAACCACAGCCTCTGTGAAATAAAAATCTATCCATGTTTGGCACTCGGGCCTCAGGGACAATGTTGGTGATTTAAATCAAACACTACAGGACCAAAGTTCTCCAAATTCTTTGAGCTTTTATGTGACTCAACAAATTAAACTAACAAGTACTACAGAGGAAAAAGAAAGGAAAAAAAAAACAATTCAAAGCACGCAATCACTTCTAAACTAGATAACCAATTAAGATAAAGTTTGGTATGTACCCCAACTGGCCCAGTAACTAGGAGGACATTCTTCAAACTGTTGTCTCCATCTATCGTATCAGAATCAGAGTCACTCTGCTGATAGTCAGAATCAATATCTTGTGTCAATGACACTTCATTGTCATTACAATTTCTACTGGTCCGAGAACACTTTTGGTGCCAAAGGTGAAGCCATTGACTCAAATACTTTACCGACTCGCCATTACCGCATATCTGCCAAGAAAATTAAACATGAAAATTAGTACTTGAAAGAACAAGAAGATGAAGCGAAAAGAGATAGCTTTACTGGTTTTAAGAGAAGCATGCAGGATCTATACCAATTTCCACGGAATACCGAAGCAATTTAACAAGAGCATGAACAGGAAGATATTGATTCAGAGCTTACACTACAAACTATATTAACACCCACATGGGCCATTTAAGTTATATAATATAGGCTGTTCCTTGATATTAAAAAAAAAAACACCTAGCCACTCAGTGAATAGGAATCTCCTTCCAAGCAAAAAGGAATAAAATAGTAGAAGTGTGGAAATGCTAAGCAAAATAAGGAGCAGAAAACAGTAACCACGAATATTTGAACCCAATTTTGACTGCTAGCCAAAGCATTAATCTCCATAACAGTTATGTTTTCACAGCTAACATAATGCCCAAGAAATAATAATCAGCAAGCAGCTACTTTACCTGGTTGGCACTTCGGGGTTGGTACTTGTCGGTCCATAGGCAATTTTCAGGTGTACTGTGAGAAGTGTGATAGTGAGACGCAATCCTGCGTTTAAAAAACACGATTAGAATGAAAAGAACTAATCAAAAGAATAGAGAAACACATACTCAAGGACCTAGATAATATGTTGGACAAATAATATATGCTTGTGGTCAAGTAAACACAAACCATTTGACGTAGAACATGCAGTAAAAGCAACATGAAACTCTACGGAAACATGTCGCCAACAAATTCCACGGAGGAAATACGTATGAATACAAATGCAAATTTGAATATTTTGACAGATAAGTGATACATAATCTACCATTAAGTAATGCAAGGTAAGTGTATAATTGGCTCAGACAAAAACAGTTTACATGATTCCGAGTCATTCTATAGAGAGCTATTTAAATCAAAGCTAGCAACATGCATGACAAAAACTCGGTTGTATATGCATATAAGAATTTCCAAAATAATAGTAATTACTAAAGAAAGTAAATAAGAATGTGATTTGACTATTCCATATGTAAGACTGGTCACATGTGAAAATATTTAAGAGTGATCTCTCTAAAACTCTAAGAATAATATGAAAGGCTTCTAGTACATGCACAATCTCATTTCATACAATTGTACCTTTCCTGAAGAAGTTTCTCCTGGAGTTCAGAAACCGAGTTTCCAGAAGTCCGAACAAAGAAATCGGTCATTTCAGGTTTATGATCCTGCCAATTTTTTAGCATCAGTTTCTATATTCCATACGATTCTATGGAATGCCACTTCTGTTAAGAAGGCTTTTTATAAATGGAGAAGAAAACATGTTTTAGTAAAACAAATGATTCGAGCAGAGGATTCAAAACTCAGAATGGAAAATTAAACATGTAAAGAGTAAAGTACCAGCAACATCAAATCATCTGAATTAGCAAGGATATTATTTGGCAGCACACTTAGTTCTTTCTGTTCACCCCATATTACAGTTTTATTAACCAATGATGAGGATGATGTACACTGAGTACTGTCTGGTTGATCAAGCAGCCTGTCAGAAACCTGTGTCTTCATGGTAGAACACTGGTCAAAGTTTTGGTATAGTGAACTCTTGTTGAAAGGTGAGGCAGCATAAAAGTCATCAAAATTCATGGTGGCAACCGATTTCTCATTAACTGGTGAGCATCCACATTCCGGGCGGTCCATGGCGATTTTTTCAGAGAATACCCAATCTCCCCATTCCAGGGGTGCATAATCAACCTGTGTATTAAAGTTTCCAAATATTACAGAAACAAAACAAATAACCCATCACACAAAATGTGTGCCTGGGAAAGAAAAACAGAAACATAAGTTACATCTACCAACTACCAGATCTAGTCTAAAAGATAGATGGAAGAAAACAATTAGCCCCATACCTCAACATTTTCCAGTACATGGATAGGGTTGAAAGTAATGCCCTTCTCCTTTCTCTCGAAAGAGGACAGATTGTCTTCCTGACTACTTGAACCTTGACTTGATTTTCCGCCTTTGATTGAGGTGAAAAAGGGATGAATTTGTTTACCAGAGTACATTCGTGACATTTCCTAATAAACAGGAAGTAATGAGACCACAGAATATGGCATGATAATGAGGACCTCCTTGTATTTTTAGAGAAAACAAGTATTTCTAAGTTGGAAAAGAAATCAAAAGGAAATAGCAGCAGTCAACAAACCTCAGCTTTCTGTTTTTCTTCCAATCTTAAATCAGGAATAGTTTGAGATGGCTGGTCATCCAGGTTAAGATCAAATGGAATTTGACCAAAACATAATGATTTTGCCCCACTTTTCATCTTTTTGTTTGGTGTTGAAGTCCTCTCCTTTCTTGGAGTTGAGTTATTTGACTTATTTCTCCGTCTCGACTTTCGGGGTGTATTTCCTTCATCTAAGAAATACACTAGTTACGAGCAATACTCAAAGTTGTTAAAACTAAAATCGTAAAACTATAAACCTTCAACATATCCAATACACCAATGACAAAATATTTACAACAAAAGATTTGCAGCATTGGCCCATATAATTTGAGGGAAAAGTAATGAATTCTACTAATCAACTGCGGACGATTTAGATACCATTTATATTTGACACAAGGAAGAAAAGAAAGAAGAAAAAACTAAACGGCTATGGACCTAATCTGAAGCAAAGAGAACTTATGTTCAAGTAATAAAGATTAACAACACGTCCATTCTTTGATTTAATGATTTTCATGATTTTTGTCAGCTTCCACATATCTGCTCAAAGTTTTTATAAATAGATTTCTAGCTAAGAATTTTGTTTGAAGGGGGATAGAATTCATAAAGTCACTTTCACTTCCCAGACTTCTGGACTTTCCTCTCTAACAGCAAATTATCAAAAACTTCCCATGTTGGCCTTTAAAAGATATTTAATCTACCTGTGGGAGCCTTAGATAGCACTTCCGGCTTTCTTTTCCCATCATGGGAAAAGCCAATGTAATAAGAGTTTGTAGTTATAGATTAGCATAGAATATAACGATCACAACTAAATAGACCATCCCCTTTTATGTCACAGTTTTGCATTTAGAAAGATCTCAATTGTTATAGGAATGGTGTTCAATAAAACAATAATGAGATTATGCCAGAGAGACAGACAACATACTAGAAGCAGCCATTGGCGGTGTACAGATATCATCATGTCTTTCTGGTGAATTTAGTAATATCGGCTGGCTCTGCTGCCTTTTCTGTTGTCGCTTTTCGGAGGCCTTTACGAAGAAATTAGACTCTGAAAAAAAAAATCATGTCATGCAGGTTTCATGTTTAGTCTCAGCGGGTCTTCTACGATATAAAACAATAACCAAAGCAAAGCAAAGCAGCAGGATTCTCCTTTTGCATTTTATTTGCCACAGACTCACAGTCAAAAGGACCAAAGTGAGACTTGAATAGTAATGTATTCACTTACTAGCAACAACTGGGGATTCACTCTCGCCTGCTTGCTTTTCTGAAATTCCTTGCCCATTCTCCATAGCCTGAAGTCACGGCAAACACACAGGGGGGCGTGATTGGTAAGTTCATGAACAATCGTACTTCAAATTCATTCAACATTATTATTAGATTGAATTCTCATAATCAGTCACTCAGGTGGCGAAATACCAATTCAGCTTAATTGCATTGGGTAAAAACACTAGTCTATTTCCACAGCTAATTATGACTTTATATAAAGCTGCAAAAGTAATACTTGGGCAAAAATAGGTTTAAATTGGTACTTATGCAAGATAATAAAAATTGTACAATGCAGGATAGGATAGAAGAAGACGCAAACCTTCTTAGAAGGAGCTGCCGGAGACTTCCTCTTAGCACTGACCTTCTTTTTAGTATCCCTCCTTTTTTTACCACTTCCACCCACATCCTCATCTACCTCCACCACCTCTGCTTCTCTAGCGCTGTCGCTTTCCTTGGCCGGAGGAGGGTCTCTGTGAGGATAAAGCGTCGATTGGATCAATCTACGCTTGACGCCGCTCCCTTCCATAGCTGAATTAGGGTTTACAATCGATGATTTCTATGATTTTGACCGGGAAGAAAGGGAATTGTGCAGTGAGGGTTTTGCTGGAACTCTATTTTGCTTTGATTGATTTTTTACAGGTAACGGGGAGTGAAAGGTAAATTGAGATTTTTGTTTTTCTGGATCAGGTGTGGTAATTGGTATTTATTGGTATGGAATTCGATGACTGGCTGAGCCGGTTGCCGGTTGTTATTTTGTTTGGATTTCCCGCGGATAATTGTTTTGCGCCTTTTTTTTCTACTTTGTTTTCGTATTTCCCGCGCCCTTTAATTTCTTAATGAGGATTTCTGTGACAAAACCTATATTATTGTGTTGGGCCTATTCATGGACCAGGAAAGCTACCAATTCCTTTCGCGAGCTCGGAACTCAGGTCCATCAAACATCGGAAGCACTGTTAAGACTTAAGAGATCCGACTACAAAATGGAATAACCTCTAAAAAAAATTGTGTTCTTGGGTTCTTATAAATCTTCGTGAATTGTATTTTTTCTTTATCAATAAAGTAATTTATTAAAAAAAAAGAAAAAGAAAAAACTTACCTGCGACTAGCGTCTAGCATGCACGTGATAGTGTATTTGTTGGGTATTAGTATTTGACAATCAAGAAAGGTAAAAGTGGTTTGCACTTTCCACTGTAATATTTGCGGAACTCATTCTCTTGGCATTTGAGAGATACTATATGAATCTGAACATATACTACATGATCAAACATGTCAATTTAACGGTAATAGTTGTTTTGATAAATTGGTTATTCTTCTCTCAAGATCTCAAGATTGACATCATATTTAGTTTTAAACATTACTATGTGTTTAATTAATATACCAACATTTCTAAACACGTGATGTTGATTTTGGTAGACTAAGAAATGTCGCTTTTTGAGAAGTCAACATATATTACGGAAATAAAGCAGAGTTCAGAATACTTTAAGTTACAAATCGAACCGAATGAAAAGAGTCTAAAAGCAGTAAATTGTTCAACCAAAAAGGGGAAGAATCCCAAACAAAATGAAAAGATTGGCAAAAGTCTTGATTTCTTCCAAACGATCTTCTTCTTCCTTCATTGGCCAAGTGGTCAGCTACGGAGTTAGCTTCCCTATAGACAAACCGGACCTGCACTTGTTCCAAGTCTTGCAACCTTTCAATTGCGTCCTGCGTAAGCACCTGATGCCTTAAGTGCGCTGCTTCCTCCCTGTTCAAACATGAAAGGAGATATTGTGAGTCAGTCTGAATAATAAGTTTCTTAATATTCATATCCGAACAAAGTTGTGCTCCTGGCTTTAATGCAAAACATTCAGCCGTATTTACATCAACATCTCCAAGGAAAGTTGCGGAAGCTCTTATAAATTCCCCATTATGGTTTCTTAGTATACAACCTGCTCCAGCATTCTTATTAACATGGCACACACTCCCATCAATGTTTAAACAGTAGAAACCTTGTGGTGGAGGTTCCCATTTAACCATAAGGGGGTATTTTAAATTGATCTTTTTTTCTTGAAGAATTGCATTATCTTGAGGGTGGTGTTAAAAAGATGAATGTTAAGAGAATTTTGGTTGAAGATTTTGTCATTTCTGAAGTTCCAGATTAACCACCAGAAAACAAAGAGTTTTAATAGCTCTTCTGTGTTGGCTTTTTCATTGAAAATGTAGTGAAGGTGAGCATGGTGCTGGTTAGTGATGGAGCTAAGGAGTTCTCTGACTCTGCTAAAGCAATGGCAGTGCCAAAGGAGATGCTCCATGGTTTCATCCGTGCTGTTGCAAAGGCTACAGGTGGGTGAGGGAAGGATGTGATATTTGTTAAGTCTGGAGGCTGTTGGGAGCCTATCATGAACTAGGAGCCAAAGAAAAAATTTATTTTATGAAGGAGCTTAAGGTTCCAAATTATTTCCCAGGGCCAGTCAGTGTCTTGGGATTTGTTTTTGTGTATGAGGGAGTTGTAGGCTGATTTTACAAAAAATTTACCGTTTTCTGATTCTCCCCATACAATTTTGTCATTGACTTGGTTTCTGGGTAGTGGAATACCAATTATCTCATTTGCTAATTCATTTGGGATGATGTTTAGCAGAGATAGAGTGTTCCAAGTACCATTCTGGATGATTTGGCTCACAAGCATGTGTGAGTCTTGTATAGAAGTAACATAGTCACTTGTGATTTTGTTTTTCATCCATCTATCATACCAGAAATTGGTCATGTTTCCATTACCTATGTGGTGGGTGAGGCATTCTGAAAATTCCTCTTTTAATTTTACCAAGTTTTTCCAGAACCAGCTGCTTTGGGGTTTGGATTCTGCTAGTAAGACTGTAGTATTAGGGAAATATTTATTCTTATAAACCTTACTCCAAAGGGATGAAGGGTCAAAAGAAGTCTCCACAAGTGTTTGAAAGAGAAGGCTTTATTAAGAATAGACAAGTCCCTTATACCAAGTCCTCCTAGTTTTTTAGGTTTACAGACTTTGGACCATTTTATATTTCCTCTAGATTTTCCATTACTTTTGTTATTCCAAAGGAAGTTTCTATTGAGTTCCTCAATTTTGGAAATACAAGAGGCTGGGATGGTTGTGATGGACACATAGTAGGAAGGAATGGCATTTGTTACAGACTGGATTAAGGTGACTTTTCCAGCATAGGATAAATTTTTTGCAAACCGGACATTTACTTTGGCCATAACTCTGTTTACAACTTGGTCAAACATATCTTTCTTTTTATGACCAAGTAGAAAGGGCAGGCCTAGGTATTTATCCAGTCTTTTGTTTGGGATAACTCACAATTTTTGTATTATTTCTTGTTTAGTTCTGGTGGGGATGTTTGGGGAGAAGAGAATTCTACTCTTTTTCCAACAAACTTTCTGACCAGAAGCTAAAGCATAGTGATTCAAAGTTTGTTCTATAGCTGTGATAGACTTTTTATTAGTTTTTCCAAAGATAAGGCAATCATCAGCAAAACAAAGTATAGGAATTTCTGGTCCATTTCTGAAGGGTTTAAGAGGGGAGAAATCATTTCTCTCAACCTTAACAATTAGAGCATGTACCAAGAGTTCTTGGCACAGGATAAAAATGTAAGGTGAGATTGGATCTCCCCGTCTAATCCCCCTTGATGGCTTCCAGGCAGGGGATAACAGGTTGTTTACTTTAACTCTAAAGGAGGCTGTTTTGATGCAAGTCATAATCAAATTGATGGTGTGGTTGTTGAAATTGAATTTTTGGAGAGTAAATTCGATGAAATTCCAATCTAGCTTGTCATAAGCTTTTTCTATGTCCAGCTTTAGAGCAAAGCTGTGAGTTTTTGAGTTCTTTATTTTTTTGCTCATGGTGTGGAGTAACTCATGAGCAATCATAACATTATCACTTATCAATCTATCCGATACAAAGGCATTTTGAAAAGGTGAGATTAGGATTTTGAGGAGAGGTCTAATCCTTTTAACTAGTATCTTTGTTATTACCTTGTAGATCACATTGCACAGACTTATAGGTCTAAACTCACAAGGGTGCTGTGCATTAGTTTTCTTAGGTATTAAGCAGATAGTAGTTAGATTAAGGTTAGGATCCAACAAACCTGTTTCAAAGAAAATTGTTATCATTTGAGTTACCTGAGGTTTGATAGTGTCCCAGTGATCAATATAGAATTTGCTATGCAACCATCTGATCCCGGAGCTGTATCAATACCAATTGTTTTCAAAGCTTGGAATATTTCATCCTCACTTACAGGTTTTGTAAGTTCTAAGTTTTCCTCACTTGAGACTGTAGGGGTTGTTAGATTGAGGAAAGGGCTTAGATCAGTTTGTTCAGCCTGAGATTGATCTTTGAAGAAATTAAAAAAGATATTTAGAATTTCTTCATTGTTGTAGACCCACTGACTAAGAAATGTCGCTAGCAATTCTTTTATTTTGTTTTCTATTTTTCTTAGGATTTAGTCATTTAGTTTTTTCCATATTCCTTTTCTTTTCATTGCGGTATTTGAAGTATATGTTAGTGGAGACCGAAGACATTAGCGGAGCATTGTTCTATCATAATCTTTATGTAATCATTAATGGGTATTAATGATTTGATAGTGGATGTAATAGTACCATATTTTTGTTTGTAAATAACATACTCTCGAAGAAACACCTCTTTTTATTTTTTTTAGTATAAACTGAAGAAACACCTCTCAAAATATAATTAGTACTTTCTTACTTTATAAGATTCTTAGGATGAGAGTATCGTTTATTGCTACTATGTTTTATGATATACATATACAAGTAACAATGTGTTAATTAAATGTAAAAGCCAGTATTATGCCAATCTTTCCATTGATTTTGTTGATTTTTTTTAAAATTTTATTTGGTCTCAAATTAATTCTAAATCATATTGAAAAATAATATTTGAACTTATATTATGCAAGTAAAATCTTATATTTATATAAATTTCAAAATTAATTTTTTACTATGTGAATTAGAATTAATTTGAAGTCAAACAGATGCTAAAAAGGTGAAAAAAACAAATGAGAAAATTAAAATGAGATGGATGAATTAAAAAAATTAAAAAAAAATAAAAAAATAAAAAAAAAAAAGTAATAATAATGGTAAATTCAATTTGCGTCTCACCATTTGGGCCGGACATACCAATTGGTAGTTTGTCTGGGCCAAAAAGAAACGATTGCATAACTAGATGCGCGCTTGCTTGGACGGAAGAGCCCCGGCCATGGAGATAGTGGCCCACATTGTGATGTCTCTGAAGTTATGCCTTCCCGATGCCGGAAAAGCACAAAAGAGAATGGAGTGGAATACACCCCAATCATATTAAAATTACTACACCACCCTTACTTTGCCTTTTTTGTACATAGACACAGTAATAATACTTGACAGTTTTGTTTTTTTCTTCACACACTTTTTTTTTTTTTTTTCAAATTTAACTATTCCACTCATACTTTTATATTTCACCTTGATCATTTAAAAGTACAAATACAATTAAACCAACCTTATAAACATGCGATAAATTTGTCTATTATGAATTCCGTCACTCAAAGCTAATTCAGCCAACATTTTTACTTGAATCGAAGGAGGGCAAAATCGTAGAATCATATTGTGGGTAGGGTCATAGTTGTCGTTGTGACAAATATCGAGAAGAAATCTGAGTCATGTTTTTAAATTTGAAAACATATACTGTATTCATTTTATGTCTGTCGTCACGTCACTTTGCTTCCTTTCAAACAGTCTTCCTTTTGTTTTCCGCTCAACCATTCTCTCTCTCCACCACCCAAAAAGTGCAAACCCAGCTGCAAACAAAACCCTAAACCCAGTCTCTCTACTACTCCACCACCACCACCCAGCCGTGAAATGCGGTCCTCCCAGCTACTCTCCCTCACACTCCTCCTCACCCTCACCAGCGCGTACCTCCCACGCGCCGCCCCAAAATCCACAATCGAGCCCTGCTCCACCTCCACCACCTGCTCCTCCCTGGTCGGCTACACCCTCTACACCCCCCTCAAAGTCTCCGAGCTCTCCTCCCTCTTCTCCGTGGACCCAATCTCCCTCCTCCTCGCCAACTCCATCTCCATCACCTCCTCCTCAGACGTCGAAAACCACATCCTCCCAGCCCAGCTCTTCGTCAAGGTCCCCATCCCCTGCTCCTGCGTCGACGGCATTCGCAAATCCACCTCTGTCTCCTACCGCACCCGCCCCTCAGACACGCTCGCCGCCATCTCCTCCGACGTCTACGGCGGACTTGTCTCGGCCGACCAGATTAAGGACGCTAACCCCAATGCCGACTTGTCTGACCCTTCGGTTATCGGGGTTGGGACGAGGCTGAGCATACCGTTGCCGTGTACTTGTTTTAATAACACTGATAATAATGTGCCTGCTGTTTATATGTCGTATGTGGTGAGGGATGTGGATACTCTGGGTGGGATCGCCGGGCGGTACGTCACCACGGTTAGTGATTTGATGAATGTGAACTCGTTGGGGAGTGCTGATGTTAAGGAGGGTGATATTCTTGCCATTCCCATCTCTGGTTAGTTGGTGGTTCTTCATCATTTTAACTTAGTTGTCTATTCTACTTTTTTGCTGCTTTGTGTGTTCATTTTTACTTGTAATGTCATTGATTATCACTCTAAATCGAAATTGAATGCTAGCTGAAAATTGAAATAGGAAGGTCACTAGTTAGAATGTACTACTAATTGTCTAATGCTATTTGGAGAAGGTTTTCCAAACCAGCAAGCTTGTAGCCCACTAGGTGATAAGGTGATACTTAAGTACAAACATAGTTACTTTGATTAGTGTTGTTTCGTCATGCTTTTGTCTTAATTGGCTCCTGCTGCATTCCTTATTTAGTTTGTGTTTTGTACAGTGACGGTAAGTAACTAGTTACAAATTGATTGTAGATAACTATTTAAGTGATCATTTGTTGAGTAATTATGTATTGTGTATGTTCATGCAATGCTCCTTGTGGAGTTTGCCTTACTGAATTTATCATTGTGTTTTGGTTTGTGTTTACTTCCCCAGTGGTTTACAGAGTCGTAAAAATGTTGTCTTTCATTAGATCATGAGTTGTCTTGTAGAATTTACAGTCTAGTGGATGATTTAGTCACTGATGCTTATAGAGTAGTAAACTCATTTGTGGTTTGCACATTGCTTTCTCCATTTTGAGTAGAATCTTATAGTTCTGTGGTTAAGGTGTGAAAGTGTCTGTGCTAAAAGTACAAGTTAAATCACTAACAGAGCAGTGTGTGAGCATGAACTATCTATTTTTGTCCCAAGTCATGATATTCAGATGTTGTAATGTTTTCAGAAGATTATTGTAATAGCACATGTCTAAATGGTCCACTAGTAATACTTATCAAGTGGTCCTGCCTTCAAACAGGAAAGCATTAGCCATGATGTCCGTATGGCCAGCTGTATCTATGAGCTAAATGCTACTTTCTGTGTAATCTTGATTGATCAAGTTTACCAATGAATAACCACCTACCCAATTCAATTTGCAGCTTGTGCGTCTAATTTTCCGAATTATTCTTCCGATTATGGGCTGGTTGTGCCGAATGGAAGTTATGCGATAACTGCAGGTCACTGCGTGCAGTGCAGTTGTGGACCAGGGAGTCGCAAGTGAGCAATTAACGTGTTATTTTCTGAAATTTGGCTGTTTTTACTATCTTTACCTGTCTAACAAGTTAACTGGACTTCTTGCAGTTTATATTGCATGCCATCTTCATTGGCTGTTTCTTGTTCAAGCATGCAATGCAGAAATAGCAATCTCATGCTAGGAAATGTTAGTACCCAACAATCTGGTGGCGGTTGCAATGTGACTGCTTGCAATTACGGTGGTTATGTCAATGGAAGCATTACGGCCACGTATGCCCTCAAACCTTAAAACATATTCAACTAAGACTTTAATTGATTATTGTTGAGTATTTGTTTCCTCCAAGTTCACTTTTGCTTACAAATTAGTGCTAACTCCATTCTGTTCTTGTTTTTGCAGGCTGTCAACGTCCCTCCAGCCTAGATGCCCTGGTAAAGATTTTAACATCACTACATCAGCTTCTTCTACAAATTTGTTTCTTCACTTTTGCTGATTACTGATGATATCATCATAATCTATTACAAACTCATTTAACATTTCATATTGATGGTGTGCAGGACCCCAGCAATTCCCAGTACTCATTGATCCACCTACATCAGTCCCGGATGAACTCTTTTCCCCGGCTCCTGCACCCTCCGAGTTGGGAGGTATTCCCACAAACCCTGGGTCTACTGTTGTGCCCTCAACTGGCGTATCTATTGGCTTACCACCCGCAAATGGCCCCGCAGGAAGTGCATCTGGTGGTTTCTCAGGTGCTTGCTCGTTGAAGAACCAACTGACCAGTTTTCCTGTTATGCTTGTGTTTGGTTTTATTGTCAAGTTTGTATTGTCGATCTCATTGTGATGGCCTCTTTTTGTCTGGTAATTTGTTTCTTGAGGTCCGTGATGTTGTATTTAGGCGATTTGTTGTTACTGTTGTACAATTCTGTGGTGAATTGTGATTCAATGTTATCTTGCAGATTTTCTAGTCCATCATTCCCATAGGCTTTTTATGTTTATGCTCCATAGAGGCTAGGCTATCATAAAAATAAGCACTTTGTCAGAAGTTAGAACTCGACTAAAACTGAACCAAAAACCTCAAATCAAAATGAACCTAAATTGAATTGAACCAGAACAGCCTGTTTTGGTATTGGAACCAAATAAACTGATTTTTGGTTCAGGTTCAAATGTACGGAACTGAGAACCTAGGAGTGAACAGGTGGTTCTTCTGTTTCCAGATAGAACTGATGAAACTGTCAAAGGTTATACTATACGTGACATAGATCGACCTTCTCAATCTTGCATTCCGACGGAGGTGAGGTGGTGGTGGTGTAATAAAGTATCGGATCGGGACGTGGTATTCACGATGGAGGTGGTGGGGGTGACTTGAGGGCCGAGAAGATCTGGCAAAATTGGAGGTGATGGTGGGGGTGGCAGAGGTGGCTGGTGGAGAGGGGGTTATAGTAGATTTGTGGTAGAGAGGCAGCAGCGGGCTGGTGGATTTATGGTGGATAGAGGTGGGTGGGGGTAGGTTTCTAGTATTAAGGGATGCTGAACCTATAACCAGCGGTTCAGAAACTGGAACCTTGTTTCAGAAACTGGAACTTTGTTTCAGTTCCGATTCATAGGTTTAGGCCAAATGGAACCAACAATTCATGAACCGAGAACAGCCAGGTCCATGTAACAGTTGAAAAGATTATACAAGCAAAAGAGAAGAAAACCTTCACTGGATCTCAGCAAGGTAACTACTGCAAAGATATTCTACTAAAAAAAAAACTACTGAAAAGATGCACAAAGAAAAGAGATGAAACTCTAATAATGTAACTGTACATCAGTTAAACTGTAGTTCTCAACCAAATGATCAAAAGTCAAAACAAATCCACATTCCCCAATGGGTACAAATTCCCCTGCTAGATTGCTACAATTTCAGGGGATATTGTACAAGTTGATGCTTACCTTGTCTCAGCAAACTATCTCTTTCTTTGAGATACAACACTCTTTCCTCTGAAGTTTCACCTCATCACCAACTCCTCCAGATATATCTTGCTCGTTACACTTTCCGTTAGTGCTAACAGACAATAAACCGTTTGTACAAGATTTTGGTTCCTCTTCACATTCTACTGCCGGCTCCACATTACAGTCAATGCCAGTATTGACTTCTACCTCAGTATCATTATCATTAGACTTCTTGACAAAACTTCCATTTTCAGCAGATTCTCCATAATTTATGTTGCCAGTCTTTGTATCTGCAGAAGTCACATTACAAAGTGATAATGAATCTGGACACTGGATGTCCTTGTTTTGCTCCTCTTGTGTAATTTGATTGTGTTCGTTTTCATTGGATTCTGCAGCTGGGACGTCAGGAAGATCAGCATGAGATTCAACTGCTGCAGCTTCACCGTGACTTTGTTTCTCACCATCAGGCGGATTGGAGTTTGATTTGGTGTTCTCTATCATGCTATGATGCTCTTCTCCAACTTCAGTGCATTCCATAGCTACAGTACAATTTTTTGAAAGAAACTAAAGAAAAAATCTGATGGAGATGATCTGACCATGATATGTAAAACTATAATAATGAGGTACCTGTACTATCTGTTATTGGTTTAGTAGAGGCATGAGCTCCCACAGGTTTCTGCAACATGTTTGTCTTTGCGAATACTACCAAACTCATATACTTCATTTCTTGCCTCTGAGATTCTTCCAGTGGATAAAAACCAAACACCTTCGTCCACGTTTCATTTAGTTCATCTACCGCTGGGATGACCAGTTTCTCAACACCAAGTGAACTGAGAACCTGAAGAAAAGATTTATTCATGATGACGACACGAACATAGAAGGCAGGAATCCAAGAGCCGAGATAAAAGCAAAACTGCATGCCCACTTGGGGGGGGTGGAAGGTTCCACTCCCAGATCCACAAATATTTTGCAACAGAAAAAAGAGCATAAGACCGGAGCTTTCAGAAACGAGAGCATACCTTTTCAATGGCAGTTAGAAGTCGGCTGCACATTCCTTGACGGCGAGACTTGTATCGAGTTCCAATGAATGGCATCTCTGCTAACCGACTCCCGTGGATCCTAATTTTCATGAAGATCAGAAAAAAGACGTGTTACACATGCATAACCATAAAAGGACAATTTCATGCAATATCATTTCTGTGATTCTGTCACATTTTTCATTTCTCACTTATGGCAAGATGCATTCAATATAAGGCTAGTTAAACTTCAGAAAGGCCAATTCCTTATCAGCAGACAGCTACATGTAGATGAAACATATTTCCAATGTCCACATAGATCAGATTGAGGAATCAAGGGCAAATAAATAAATAAAATACAAAAATAATCAAGCATGTGTGCATGATTAAAACCCAGAAATAATTACATGCAGATACCTTACTGATGCTGCTGCGATAAGTTCATCGCCCTTCTCCAAGATAATGGTATAAAACCCGCTGTAGTTCAAACGTCTAATGTTTGACCTAAGATAAGAAACAAGAATGAAGACTCAGTTTATGTTTTCAAGAAATCGAACAGCATTATGTGAAATTGTGAATGGTGACAGAGGTCTTTTTCTAATAAACTACACGTTCAAATTTCAGAACTTGAGAAAGATGTGCCTTTCATTGCAAATAGTGTAACAGGCTAACAGCTGACGTCATTTAGAGTTCAAAGTTCATGAATCATGCCAGTAGATATTAAATGAATAAGAAAAGATGAAATTTCAAACATTTGATAACTAGAAAAGACACACACACACACACACACACAAAAAAAAAAAAAAAAAGGAAGAAGAAGCAAAACCCTAATTCTTAGTCTAAATAAAACTTCAACATGTTGGTTTATTTTGTATTGATACCAGAATATCATAAAAAGACATGTTCACAACCTAATAAATGTAACGGAGCACAATTGCAGTGCATCAAGGAAGTTTAGCAGCAAAGTGCTTACCCACAGTTATACAGAACGTTTTGAATCATATTGGTACCACTTCGTTCATCAGTTATAGGCTCGAAACATTCATCCATAACCTTGAAAGCAACAGCTAACTTGGAATTGCTTTCAACCATTGAACTACCATCGAGAGATGCTTCACTACCAACTTCATGATGATGAAGAACGGTATAGAAAAATCCTTCTTCTAGTTCATGTCTAACTCCAACAAGAACCTTCAGCCGCTCAAATATCTATGCATGAAAGTTATAACGAGTCAAAAAAAAAAAAAAAATTGGGAAAAGAAAAGGTTCACGGAGGAACTAAACACAGACAACAAAAAATAATAATAATTTAGATGTTGAGGATATATTGAATTTCAGAATTTACAAAAATTAAGGCACGATTATCCAAATATGGACTTCTACAGATTTGGGTGTGTGCCAAAAGGTTAACTTCAAACTCTTATAGGAAAATTATTAAAGCCAAACCAAAGACGATCTTCATCATTATAGTTTACCTTTTGGCACTCATTTCCACAAAAGGAGGGATCTTCGTGATCAAAATCTTCAGCATCCTTGCAATTGACATGGACTGCAATTAAGGTAAGTGATGTAAATTAGCATTAGAGCATCAACTAGTAATTTCTTTGTCTATATAAATGATCATAAATTGGAAGATGTTAAGAACAAGACACCATAAGATTCAGGCTCACATTTTTCTTCACACATACTACACATGGAAAATTCAGAAAACAAATCGTCACCATCATCAGTCATTAAGGTACTTTCACCAGCCATTCCACAAAATTTGCACGAGCAGTATATGCAGTTCCAATCTCCAGAAGGAATCTGCAACAAACAACCATTGGAGACGACTTAATGTCTAATATGTTAACAAGAATCAAACAGAAGAATATGATCCTGGACCCAGTCAAGTTTTGCAAATTGTCCAAGTCATGAAACCTACATGAATCAAGTTGTATTAGTAATATGGGTTGATTCATGTAGGTTTCATGATTTCGAGAATTTGCAACGTGGAAAGGGATAAAATGGGATACCGTTAACATATATGGACTCAGATCCGATTGTCATCGATTATTCAAAATGAATCTAGAATTTAATGACCAAAACAAACAAACAAACAAACAAACAAACAAACAGGGGTTGAAAAGGGATCATACTTTAATGTTCAAACATCCATGATGGAAAGTAGACGGACAGCTATCACAACAGATCAAGTTGCCACCATCACCACATATATTGCATGTATCATCGTTGGGATCATCACCATCCACGTCTACGTGAACAAACCGAATGCCAGCGCTTTCCACATATTTCTTCCAAGAATCCACTAGGGACTGAAAAAGAGTACTTCCAGACTCCAGATATAAATTCCGATACGGTTCCCCAAGATTACTCTGAGCATGAGATTCAAATTCGTAAATTGTGTGAACTGTATTACAACAGTCACAGCAAATTCCGTCTTTCGTAATCTTCCCATTAAGCACCATCTTTTTAGTTCTTCCCCTTTTATATTTCACCTTCCCGCCAAGACTGACAGTACCCAGATCAACCATCCATGAGAGTAGAGAGAGTTTTCCCTCGTATAACACATATCCACCCTTATCTGACCCATCTCCAGGTACACGCGACCGCAGGGTTCCTTTCCCCTTATTTGATTTTGATTTAGTGCTCCCACCAGCTGACTTAACTTTTGAAGCCTTTTTTATCGTAACTCCACCAGCCTTCCTTTTACCACCAACTTTCTTGCCTTTTGTGGTAATTCTGTACAGCATGCTGAGTTTCTCATCCGGTATTGGCCTAAATGCTTCAATATCCTTGTCGGTACCCTTTCCGGCGTCGATCCGCTCCTTGAGCTTTTTATAAGCTAATGTAACCGACCAATAGCCTCTTCCGTTCTGGTCAACATAAACAGCATCCTTGTAATCTTTGTAACTTCTTTGTCTGTAGTCAATTTCCCAACCAGCCTTCAATAGCATGGCAGCTATTTGTTCTCTGAGCAACTGCTTCTGTTCCCTAAGTCCTATTCCCTTTCCTACAGCACACCCCACGGTTTTCTTTTCCGCAGAGTTCCTGCTACTGCCAATAATCTCTAGCCGCTTTCCAGCACTTGTATTATTTTTAGACTTTTCATCATCAATCTCAATCTTAACTCTTTTGTTCTCAGACACAGCACTCTCCTTGGGTGGCCTCCCCCGTCCACGTTTCATCCCATTTCCAAGCTTCTTCCCCCCAATCAACTTCCCATTTTCGTTCACAGAAGACAACGAGGAAACCCCACTTTTATTTTTTGCCATTGGAGGCCTCCCGAGTCTACCCTTCATCTTTTTTCTTTTCATCAATACTGGAGCCACAGCCAAACAGGAAACCCCACCTTCACTTTTCACCTTTGGAGGCCTCCCGCGTCTATCTTTTTTCACTCTATCTCGTACAGACATATTGGGCACCTCTATTTCTTCTCCATCCTTACGTTCCACCTTTGGGGGCCTCCCTCTTCTCTTCACCGTGTTAATTTGCAGCGATGCAGAAGGCACCTCGCTACGCACACTCCGATCTACTGCCTTAATTATTCGCGTACTTATGTTCTGTTCTCCATCAGTTACAACCCCACTTTTAGCTTCTCTCGGAGGCCTCCCTCGCCTCTTTCCCTTTGATGCCTCACATGCACCGTCAGTGCTTCCATCCTCATCTGTCATCTTGCTAGTCCCCCCACTCACACTCACCGGCTGTTCTCCATTAGTCTTCGGAGGCCTCCCTCGCCTCTTTTCCTTTTTCAACATCACAAGCAACCCACTGCTTCTGTCCTCATCCATCATCTTAACAGCCCCATCACTCGCACTGTCAGTCACATTCTCAGATTTACATTCCCCTTTCGGAGGCCTCCCACGCCTCTTTTCTTTTTTCAACGACACAGACATCTCACTGTTTCCACCACCCTCCTCCATTTTCCTAACTGTTTCCACATTCACGTCCTCCTCTCCATTAGACACCTCATAGGAACCCTCATTCAGACTCACCTGCTGCTCTCCACCAGTGCATTTACCTTCCCCTTTCTTAGGCCTCCCTCGCTTCTTTCCACTCTTCCCAAACACCTGACATGCATCCATCTTAACAAAAACTTCTTCCACCTCTTCTTCTCCATCAGCCAAAGCCATAGTCCTAGACCTCAAAACCCTCCCAGTCCCTTCAGGCGAAACAACAGCCAATTTCACACCAGAATTCTCAACCCTCTTCCTTTTCCTCTCAGCAGGCACTTCATTCAGATCAATCGACTGATCCTCCGAATCATCACTCCCATCCACTCTCCCCTCTTTCATCTTAACCCGACCACAAATATATCTATACCAAAACCTGACTCAAAAATCCAACACACCCAGATGAGAAAAACAACGAAAAATCCAGTTTTAAACCAAACCCACAAATCAAAACAAACAGAAACCAAAAAATATATATATATATGAAAAAATTCACAGCATTAATTGAGATATATAAATTAAATTATACTTACCGAGAATGCAATCGGCAAAAAATATGTAACTGACGTTACAGATACATCTGAGCTGTGTGTGTATGTATATTTGTATGTCTCGATTTTCCTTTCTTCTCTACATATATATAGAGAGAGAGACAAAGAGAGCTGAGAAGATGAAGAAGAAATAAATCCAAATAAAGACAGTCTTTTTCAGGGTTTTTTTTTTCTCTTTCTCAATTTAAGGGGGACAGAAGAGAGGGCTTTGTATTTTATACGTACTCTGAGGGTTGTAATTGTAATTTTGTGTCTTTAAGGATTACTGAAATTTCCCTCCATTATTGTTATCTTATTTCCTTTTGGTCTATTTTTAAATGACTTTCAAAATTTCATAGACAAAACAGGTTGCTGGTTGGATGGTTTTAAGGTTCTCTTTTCACTTTCTTGTAACAAGTCCATGAAAATGTGTATGTGGCATTTAATGTTCTTGGATATGTGAGATGAGAAGGAAATTAAGTTCATAATCTTGGTTTAAAAAGATGTAATCTCTAGGGCTTTTTGACTAATTTTTGTAGATGGATGAGATAAGAACAACATTAAATTTTTGTGATTAGGAATAATGGGCGAATCCATTCTAGGGGATATTGGTATAATTGATTATTTCTTTTTTTTTTGGCATAAATGATTTGGAATTACGTGGTCAAGTGTTAATATGTTACCGATTGTTTTTATCGTCATCGATAACATGTTCGGTAAATTAGTTGAGAACTACACATCATTAAATATTTACGAGCCACGAGGTAGATTGAATACAATACAACGCATTTATATTATACTAGAAAAAAATGAAATGATTAATATAGTTGTTATGGGTCTGATTATATTGTTTACGGTTATGCGTAAATGAACTTTTCGCGCCCAGTGGTATGTATAGATCTGATATAAATATTAAGTTATTTGGATAAGTTAGTTCTAATATTTATTTGAAGACTCATCATTCTCAATTTCTCATGCAAATAATGACTTTGAGCGAGAGAGTTTGTAGCTAGGTAATATTTCAAAGCTAAAATTGTTTAAAAATTTGATGGTCATTTGAATATACAACGAATGCAATGGAACTGATCGAGGCCACTCTATATGATTTTATTGATTTGGCTTACAAAAATAAATAAATTTGTAAATGTCTATGTGATCGGTTATTTTTGTCAACATCGATAACATCCATGATAAATCAGTTGAGAAGTATACATCGGTTGGTATGATTTTATGTAAGCGCAAGGAATGCTTACGTGATAATGATAATTGACATTTTATAACATTTCAGTGTTACGTAAGTATTGAATCCTTATCGGTCACATTTGTCACAACCGATGACATTTTTAATAAACCAAAATAAACATCAAATGCAAATGTCTAAGCCTCAATGTAAACATCATAAGCAAACACATACACTTGTACCTCCATGTTCACATGAAAACACAAAGACTCCCTTCATCATAATGCTTGTGGAGGCTTAAAGTGAAAAAATGATGTCGAGCGACTATAATCCACCTATTTAAAACAATTATAAGTAAACTAAAAATCAAATATATAATCTACAGTTATTGTAAGAGTCAAGTCATTTTGATGGAAAAATTTTGTTGTATAATTTTGGTTTGTAGATGAGGTTTTGATATGAAGAATAAGTTGTACCTTCAATTTTGAACTAGTTCCATGAAGCCAGGTTGAGGTTTGTTCCGATTACATGTATCGTTCTGGAGGAGTACATGTAGGCTTTCAATGATGCTGGTTCAATGTGTGTCTAAAGAAGGTGTCGAAGAGTACGGGGCGAACTTAGCTCCGTTGAGGTTTAGTTTTTCTCGAGTTTCTGAACATTGGTGGAGGTTTTGGAGATATGAAGAAATTAAGTGACGAGTTATGAGGTGGTGGGTAGAGGTTATGCTGCTTTTAGGTATTAGGTATTGGTTCGTTATGCTTGGGTTTGGGTTGTACAAAAAGGTTTTGGTTAATTTTGGTTTATGGAGGTTTGGGCATTAGGTTTGGGTATGGAGGTTATCGTGTTATTAGGTGCTTCGGTGTTGGTCAGGACATGTAGTCCAGGCAGGCTTCAATGTTGTTGGTTCATGAGGTGACTAAAAAAGGTGTCGAAGCATACGTGATGAACTTGGTTCCGTCGAGTTTTCGGGTTTTGCGAGGTTTTGAACATTGGTGGAGGTTTTGGAAATGTGAAGAAATTTAGTGACGAGTATGAGGTGGTGGTAATATTAGGCTTTGTCTTGTTGCTTGGATTTGAATTTTATTGATGGTGAGGGATGACTTTAATTAAGATTTTGGTTGTATGTTTGGGTTTGGGTTACATTGTAGGGTTTTGGTTTTGACAACGGGTGTTGAATCACGGTTAAACTGAGTACAGGTGTTGGTCTCGTCTTTGTAATTGTTTCCGAACATTACTTATGTTCTATCTTTTATTTAATAGAGTATTTTAGCCGTTTCAATTTTTTGTTATTATTATTATTACTCAAAATAATTTTTGACTTACTTGACTCACACCCCGCAAGGTCATACTCACGAGTTTTCTTTATTATACTTGCTTAAGTACTAATGTCAAACTTAAAACATATATTTATCATTTGATATGAATGACGTAATTTATTTATCAAACTTGTTCTAATTATTAAAAATATAAATTGTATATTTCAAAAAAAAAAATAAAATCAGTATGCTTTTAAAATAACCATATTAAATATTTATATAGTTTAATACTTTAATTTATGAATAATTTTCTTTTAAAGTATATTTAAAAAGATTCTCAAAATTCAAATGTAACAATTTGGAACACAACGAAAGGAGTACATTTCACGGTCTGCAAATAATAACCCACTCACAATCACTCAAATATTCATCGGTCCCATTAAATTATTTAAATTTATTTTGTCACGTTTAACTTTTAAATCTTAACGAAAGATTAATTGATAAAATAATATTATGATGAAAATAGTGACTGTACTCTTAATGACTTTTGCATTTATTAAAGGTATAAAAAAGAAATAATTGATTATTACTACTAGTAATATTTATTTAGTTTATAAGTTAATCCAATTTATTTTCTGGCAAAAAAGATTGGATAATTTTATGCCGAAGATCTAAAATAGAAGCAATCATTCAACCTTGACCTACGTAAATACTAATAGAACAACTTTCAGACAGAAACACAAACCATAAAATAAAATAAACGGACGGACGGAGATAACATTCACAGACGAGATTCATCGAATATGGCCACCCACACCCTAGAAGTCGCCAAGACGGTCCTCGAGGTAGCTGACGTCGCCTGGACCGCCGTCGAGTGCTGCCACCACCTCCACCACCACGAGGACGAGAAGGTTGCTCCCCCGCCGGAATCGGAAAAGCCCGATATCGAAACCCTACGCGCCGAAAATGAACGGCTCCATCAATTGCTCGAGAAGAATCTTAATTTGCTCTCTCAGATATCCACCTCGCCTTCCTTGTTACAGAATTGCCCTTCCGATGTATGTAATTTCGCTCGAAAATTTGGGAGAATTCGTATTTATTTATTAATTATTTTGTTTCTTATGGATTTGATGATTTGCAGCTACATGATCGGCTTGTGGAGGCTGTTAGTTCCGAGAGTTTTCTCAATGAACTTGCATCTATCCGTGAAAAATCCACCAGCAACTTTCCCTTTGACGAGCCATCAGGTTTCTTTTTCTTTTCTGTTGTGTTACTTTTTTGGAATACCTAATTAACGCTTATATATTACAAAATAAATTCTTCAAAGTTTAAATTATGATGGGGCTGTTTGTTTGTTTCAATGTTTTAAAAGCTGATTCAATATCTTGAGAGGTAATATCGTTTTGGATAGAATATTCACAGTTTTAAGTACATTTAGAAAAAAGAAGGGTTCTTTGTCACATGGGTGTTTTTTATACATTGTTTGCTCATTCATGGCGATGACTGTATTTCATCCATTCACAGATGTGATGTACAATGATACATCTGACATATCTTGTTGATATTCTGATTGCTACTTTATCTTTTGTATGGAATTTGATCAGTGGCAGATATGGAGAAAGCAGAAGTCTTGGTCAATGTTGATCAAGAGAAGCCGAGTTGGTGGGTGTGGGTCTCAGAGGACATGGTGCCTAGTAATCTTGAAGAGAAGAGTGAAATTGACAATGAAAATTATTTGATTGTGAGTGAGGAACATGTGGTAGATGGGGTAGCTAATTTCATGGCCAGATGCGTTTTGGCCAACCCAAAGGCTCAGGTATATCGCCTGATGATAATTCATCTTTCAGTTGCTCTCTTAGCAGTTATGACTTACCATTCATCTTGTTTAATATCACTATTTTTCTTGTGGTGCAGTACTTGTCTCCCCTGGATCTGCAGGAAGGTAATGTCAATATTTACCCTTTTCGTCACGTATGCTCTTCTGGGAGCAAACCTACTTTAATATATATGGATATGTATATATCGTCAAAACAACCTTTTTCCTGAGATCTTTATCTACGATCCATCAAAGTGTCATTTTGAGCAAGTATTTGGTGGTCTCATGCATACTCTATGAATTGCAGCCATAACGAAAGCCATGGGAAGCATAAACAAAGTAGAGAAAATGCTTAACATTTGGCATGCAGGGAAGATGTTTTATACCCTAGCTACATGGGGACTTGCCCTCACAAGGTATATTCTTCAAACTCTGAAACTGACTTGATGTAAGGCCAAAAATTGTTCATCTTTTGAGGAAGTCATAACATCTGTAACTCTTTATTGTAGCAGTCCTATACCACTGTCTAAGTAAGCTGGCTAGTATTCAGCTCGAGCTATATGTTAACAGTTGTGTCCTACCTAATGTTCTGTGACATAATAAACACAGTTTGGGACGTAGTTGTGTAGCAATAGTAATGTCTACCTTTAAATTTGAAGGACCATGTTAAGTCTAAACTATCATTGCTAAGTTCAAAGTTGAAAAGACAATCAACAAGCTTCCCATCATGGTCATTAACTGGCTGGTTATAGTGAACACTTAAGACTGATATTATCGGTCATGAGGTTGTGGTTGCCTGGTTGGGTGGGGCATGGTCCCACAGCTTTACATAAAAAGAAAAATAAAAAAAAGGAAAATGAGTGCTGATGATTCAGCAAGGTTGAACTTTGGCCAGCCTCAAGGAGGTTGGCCAATCTTGAGCCCCTCCCTATCCACTCAAGATTCGACAACCTCAAGGTTGGAGGTTGGCCAAAGTTCAACCTTGCTGAATCGATCAACACTCATTTTTTCCTTATATTTTATTTTTATTTTTCTTTTTATCTAAAGTTGTGGGACCATGCCCACCCCAACCACAACCTCATGACCGATAATATTTTGTCTAAAGCTGGATGCTTACCTGACAACTTCCTCTTGTTCTTCTCCCCCCACCCAGTCACCCACACTAAGTACTTCACAATGGTGGTTGCTTGTCTTATTGCTCCAGATTCCTTGGTTCCATTTTAATTAATTGATGTTGTAGTAAGTAGTGAAGTTGTAATGCTGTCTTACTTGGTTTCCACATTGGCTGTATTGCCATGTGGAATACAATTAAAAGCGATAAAAATCACCATCAAGGGGAAGCAGGTTGAGAGTGTGTTACTGGATTGTTTAGTGATACAACTGTTCTAGGAGTTTGTGCTCATGCACTCAAACTATTAGGATTATGGTTGGAGGTTTGGAAAATTGGGCTGCTCATTTATATTCATGCACTCATCAGAGTTTGTGCTCATGCTCTTAAAATTGTGCAACCGGCCTACACATGTCAATTTTATGCACATTTTGCCCAACCTCTTTTTTCTTGATAAAAGGTATGTATGACATTGTGAAACTTGCTCTGTAGTGGGTTTTCTGAACAATTCGCCTTTTTGCAGTTTGTACCAAGGCCGTGCTGTTTTAAAACTTGCTGCACTTGGGATGCATCACTCGAGCAAACTGGCTCTGAAAGCCCTCTAGGGAAGTTCCTCTTCTGCATCGAGGACCTAAAAGTCAATCGACCGTGTAAATAGGACGTGCTATCTCATTTCTTTATCCGTTGTATGGACCGCAAAAAATTACTGTGGTGCTTTTCAACTGATTGTCAAGTGTACATAATTATGTGTAAATAGTTTCGATGTCAGATGCTTCAGTATAAATGATTCATGCTGTGTTGTTAAGAATGGATAATTTACTTGGTGCTTATGATTTTGGTGATGCCTTATGTTAAATTCTTTTGTGCCTGTGCCTCCTACAGTAAGAGGACCGATGGCTAAACGCAAATACTTTTAAATGTGCAATTTCGATGGCAAGACACATCAACTAAATGCCACTTATGTGGGTCTTGAATTCCCATTAAGTCAGTGATGCAAATATGCTAATAATACTAACCGGTAAAGAGCTACAACTAGTAAAGTTAATGCTGGGATGTTGATTCACAGCACATGTAACTTAACGCCAGATGCGCATAAAGTACCTTGATGCACTTAAATTTCATTAAACTGCTCAAATATGTTTCAATTCTTGTACATATTCCTCCACTGGAAGGTACCAAACCAATTAACCAAGAACTTTTGAGCCATATAGAAATTAACACTTGAATTGTCTGATCCTTGTTGCATGTAGCATATGAAACAATGTTCCAGTATCATGAATATATAATCTAGATTTTGTCTACTGGAGAAAGAATTGGGACAAGCTAACTCCTTCAGTGAATTTGAAGGACCTTGGTTTCACTGTTAGTTTCAGATTGCTGGTTTTAGACGTAACGTCAAGCCACCAACTGGTCATTCAAAAGGATGCGCCTCACTTCGTTGGCTAGATCAGTAACATGCTTATCTTCATAACCTACATTTCAAATCGAATTAGAAGTATAATCTATGAAGATCTCACGTCTCAACAAACTAAAGACTGCTCACTAAAGTTGATATGCTACATACCTATTTGAGTAAGAGCACTTTCGAGTTTGAAGAGGTATTCTGTGTTTGGTCCTGAGGGGCCTTCTGCTCGCGCTATTTGACTGCATAATAGAGAGAGAACCAAACCCTAACACCAGTTACCATTTATTGACAAGAATTGAACAATAAATAAAAAAAAAACACAGGGTTTTGCTCTAGAGTCTAGAAAAGAGTCAATGTTCTGAATTCAATGGAAACCACAACTATTTCATTCTGCTTGAAGCCTTGAAGATCTTTTTCACGACACAAAACCATAACTAATTCATTCTGCTTGAAGATCTTTTTCACGACACATCAAGACTTGACTACTTTAATATAAATACCAGAAGATCCACACAACATCTAATTTTGCGTAACCCTAAGTAGCACCATTCTTACCTAAAAAAAGCTTAGGATTATTCACATGAAAATCACATATTTCTTGCATCATAACTTCTCTGAAGGTAGAGAAACCAAAAAGCGTAAAATTGAAGCCTACAAGTGGATTAGTGTTTCACGTGATCTTAAAGAAGCAGCAGGACTGCACATCAATCATGCACGATGTGTACTTTCTTTTAAAGAACTTTCAGTAGTACTCTCAGATATTTAACAGTCAATCTGTCAAATTTACACAAAAAGCAGACCAGTGCTTGGAAAATGCCTTAGGATTTTCGAAAAACTTCCTTCAGAATCATGAGAGCAAGATGCTAAATGAATGTAATAGTATAGAGATACAAAAAGATGCATTTTGTGTGATTTATCTAGCAGCAAGTGTACAACACAAGTACTCAACTAGATCTGCTGAGTGATAGGTACATTTTACCACCAGCGTCCTATCTTCACGATTGGAGGCTTGGAGCACTGACATATGCAAGGAAACTAACATCTTGGTTTGTAGTGACTATAAGTCCACAATATAAAAAGCATTGAGAGAACACTAACATGGCCATTTCTTCAAGGGGTGCTGGTCCCAAATAGTTCTCGTTTCGATTCTTGTCTGCAGATCCAATATACCTGAACACTTTCAAACGGTAAGTTGTGTATCTTTTGGAGTGAAAATGTCAGCAACAAAATGGGTAGGTCTGGATAATAGTGGAAGCCTCTGCAACTTACACCATAATATTAGAAACAGCTGGTGTTGAAGCAGAAGACTCCTGAATCACATGTAACAATCTGGTATGAAATGCATCCTATGGACACCAGTAGTATGTAAATGGAATACCATGATGATTATGCGACAGATTATATACTTACAGTGAAAAAATCTAGATAAACTTTCTCGTCATACTGCTTCTCCCTTACTTCCAGATGCTGCAAAAAGCATGACACATTATCCTTTTTTCGCGAAGAAGAAAAATAATATCATAAAGAAAGTAAATGCAAGTGCCACAAACTATATGGAGGGATAGTGATTGTAGATGTATGAAATCTGTAATGATTTCAAGATCCAATTGGAGAACATTTGTGAGTAAAAACGATAATAACCTTAGTCATAATGATTCCTTTCCATATATATTTTCTGTGAGAGTTAAGTTTACACAGTTATAACAAAAAAATACTTCAAGATCCAAACAGAATACATTGAATACCAAGAGAAAAAATGCAACTGAAGCTTTGGTTACATGACAGTCAAATCTCAAAATTTCAGTTGCATCCACAAATGTAACTGGGGATTTAATAAAAGAGCAGAATGTTGTAGTAAATTGATCGACTTTTGTACAAGAGCAGACACACAATGTCAAAACCGCCCCCCCCCCCAAAAAAAAAAAAAAAAATAAAAAAAAAAGAAAAAAATGAGGGCATGAATTGCGTTTTAGAAGCTCAAGTCCTACCTCCAAAGCAGTCAGTTGATCTTCCTTCTTGATTATTTTGTAAGCAGCACCCCACTGAAATGACATAAAAAAGTACAGGTACAGCATATTCAGAACATTCATTTAGTTGCAGCATTTATAATCACAAATTGACAAGTAGACAAAACACTCTAGACTAGGCTCCAAACTATTCAAGAACAAGCCTAAACTTTATTTCCTTTTCATAAATCATAATCATACTAAAAAAATCCAACCTTGTGAGGTCTCACTCTTATATGAGATTGAGACGAATCTCAAATACAAAACTTCATCGCCAATGGCTCCGCTAAGCCTAGCTAGCTTATACAATGAATTAGTTGATTTGACCGTTTAACCAAATAATTATGTCATGTGAATGTACATTTAGTAGCTTATAAGCTAGCTGATTTGAAAATGTACCCCAACTATCATACTGATAAATAGGCTAGATTATCACTTTGTAATTTGTTATATATCCAAGTGTTAGCAGCCTTATCATCTACCAATTTCAGGTAACTTATATAGTCACCTTATTAGCTAAACATCTTTTCAAAGAACCAATATAAAGTGGCTGAGTGGATAATCAAATACTAATTACTAATCAATTTTAAAATAGACAATTTAGAGTCACAAAGAATGCAAACAAGCAAGGAGAGAGAAACTGACGCAAACATGGCCTTTAGCAGGCTCCAAAGTGACTGTTCTACCAGGAAACTCAGGTGTCCCTCTATGATCAGTGCTACCTACAATTACAAATCAAAACCTAACAATGTCATACACTTTAACAAATCAACAGCTTTCAGCTCTGAAATCGCAAATTAGAAAAAAAACAAAATTGAACCTTGAAAGAAGACACGCCGATAATCTTTGACGAAGCCCACCAAGCGTTCGTCGTATGGGAAGCCCGCTTTCCATATCAGCGACCCGTATCCGAATACCCACATCGCCATTGATATTGCAGCTTTTGATTTCTCCTCTATTTTTTTTTTCTCACTCAATCTGAGTAAAAAATTGTTAGCTCAGGTGAGAGTGTGTGAGAGAGAGAGAATTAAGAATCTTGATTTACCTAAATCAATTTGATTTATTTCGATATTTACATCAACACCCTTGTATTTTTAGTTTATTTCTGTTAGACCCCTTGTTCTTAAATTTTTAGTGATACTTAACTTAGACCTTAGTTATGAATAAAGATTGCTTGATTACAACTTGCACTCTTTATTTCTTTCGCCCTTTCAGTTTGTAATTGTCAATGTAAACAGTCTGGAAATTGATGTATCAATCAGTAACTAGTTGCGTTAAGTATTACGTGTTCTGTTGAAATCAAGGACAGAATGTATATGTTCCTGTTTGTTATATATATCTTGCATTTCCATGAGGAACATTGATTGTACATGAAGAAAACTAGAATGGAGAAGTAACCGGAAACTTTCCAGTTACATGACAGACATTTCTCAACTAGCATTTCAACAAGCTCAGATTGAACATTGACAAAATTACATTATTATTCTTATGTATATGTAAGAAACAGACAGGCTCGTGACGTAAGGAATGGTTTATTATCTCATATTTCTTGTTCGATCTATTTAGATGTAAGGACTTCTTTCAGGAATCTTTGATCTCGCAGCAGTTTCATCGGATGTGGCTGTATCTGAAATGTTCGATGTATTCTTGTTCACAACCACAACAGGCAACTCATTCGTCTTGTCCTCGTCATACATTAGTTTGTTTGTTGCCGACATCTCTTTGCTTTTACCCCATACCACTGAGTACAGCCCAAAGACTATGATAATTGCTCCAATTAAGCTGTAATTTCATTCAGCGTAGAGAACGGATTAGTCTGTGTTGTTCACTTAGTGTAAGGAGAGAAAAAGACATTAGTACTTGAAGTAATCGCTACGAAAATAATATGTACCTTCCTAGATGAACTTGTTCCGCCAAAATAATAGCTCCCAACACTGCAGTGATAATCATGATCAGAGGACTAAATGCAGTCACAAAAACTGGGCCGCGAGACTTGTTCACAACGCCCTGCATTAAGTACGCGAAACCTGAACAAACAATGCCCTGCATATTTTTATACAAATTAGATCATTCACAACACTTGGTACATTTAAAAGATATTCTTGAATTATGTGTCTATATCAGGTCAATATGACTAGACTAGTTGAGATACTGACAGAATATGCGGAAGCTAGAAGTCTTGAATCGAATCCAATAGCCCAAGCGCTTATATGGCGTTCCATTATGGCAGCCACAAATCCACCTTCGAGAAATCCCACCACACAAATCAAAGATGCCAAAGACAGTTGCGCAGGGTACTCTTCCAACGTCTTATTCTACAGAAAAGATTGATAGGAACACACATGAATCAGTGTCTAGTTAATCAATAATGTTACTATTAGAACTTTTCCAATAGTCAGTCCTAATGACTTGTTAAGCAGAGAAAGTGTGCTAAATTATATGTCGATTCCAGTATGATCGACTAATGTGGGATATTCGATAGTTACATCGTTTTAGCAAAGCACACAGATAAGCAGGCTAATAGCTAATAAGGTCTATCTGGTATGACTATTCATGTCAAAGTGACTAACGTGATTTACTAGCTGATAAGGTCACGTTAAACAGAACAAACGTACTTGCAATATGAAGAAGAGAGCCCAGCCAGAGGTACATCCTAGTAGCATAATGGTGCCGGCAACCCAGTGCTGATCGGAGGCGGCGGCAGCAGCGGCTTTGTGGTGGCTATCACCGTGTGAGGAAAAGAAAATGTTGACAACAGGGCCTTTGTAAAGTGTCATAAGCATTGCCCCAGTCACTGTTACTAATGTCCCAATCAACTTCGCCAAACTGTACACCTTCTTTAGATTAATTTTCTCCAGCCTGATCAGGGGTAAGTTAGTAATTTTAAATGCTAAGTCTTTGAGGTTAATTAGCCTGAAATGAATCAAGATTCAAGATAGTATCAGGTGTGTGAATCTAGTAAAGCTTATACCTGAAAATGACAGCCAGTATGAAAGTGACAGCTGGAAGAACATTCACCATGGCTGAAGCAAATGTTGCCGAGGTATATTGGATCCCCACAAAGTACAGGTTCTGGTCCAGCACTGGCCTATACACAGTTTAATATTTTAATAATTAGTTTCATTTTTAAAAGAGAAAAATTAATTCACGAAAAAATTCGACCTTAGTATTTTTGACATTTTGGTAACTAAAATGTCCAAATGATATTTAGGCCATTCGGAATTACGAATAAGGGCACTTGTTAGTTGCGACACGCCTGATTTAGAATCATGTACAGTGAAACGGAACAAAAAGTGTCGTGATGTCTCAAAATTTTCATCTATTGAAATAAAATTAAGATGGAACTCAAAATATTTTAAATATTTGGAACTTATTCCTAAAGTTTTTGTTTTTATTTTATAGAAAAAAAACTCATGAAATATTTCAAAAGATCTCTTTCTTTTCGTAACTAGTTCAAAACATATCAAGAAAATGATATTTTAATCTCCAGTCACGTGAACGAAGAACTCATTGTGCAACAAATTGCATAAGTGGAATACTTGAGGAGGGCATTACTCTAAGAAAGCTAGCACAAGCACTTTCAAAAATACGGATCTTGTCATCTTAGGCCTCGTTTTCCTGCAAAATATTTTGGAAAAAATAAGATCATAATAGTACGATAACTAATTTCTTATTAACTTTAGAAGTGCGACCGAACACTTACTTCTCAATAAAATACGCAAATGGGGTAAAAACCGCGGCTGCAATGGCATGGCGATACACAACCAAGATCCAGTGACTGAATCCTTGCTTTAAAGAAACTAGTGTAATTATGGACATTCCAGCAAAGGCAAATTGTAGAGCCACCATGGCCAAATAGGGCTTCATTTTGTTCACAACCTCACTAATTGAACTTGCCATTCTTTTCTCTTATGTTTTGCAAAATCTCTCTAGACTTTTGAAAACTAATGGATGAGTTGCACTGAATGAAACTGGCACTGGGCTTTTTATACACACAAAAAGCAAGGTGATATTTTCTTCACTAAAGAGATAAGAAAATAACTATTTTATTTCCTTTCATTTTTGGTGTAACACTTGCATGCATGGTGATGGTGGAACATTATCAATAGGCTTTATGCATGTTTCCTTAGATTCCTTATCTACCAATTATTTTTCTTTTTCTTTTTTTTTTTTTCCTTTTATTTACTCTTCCAAGGTTATATGTGCAGGATATATCTGTAAACGTAAGGCATTTTTTAGATGTATAAATTATTTGATAATGCATGTAGGGTAAGGTGTTTGATTTGGATCAGCTTTAGTGCATGCCTTGTGATTGAGTTGTAGGGTTGTGTGGATATCGAGTGGACACTTTTGTTTGACATAACGTTGCATGATTAATCCGGCTGCGGTTCGGGACATAACCTTATGACTTATAGTTAGTAATATAATCTACTACTAATCTTATAGTATCAATCAAGAGACTTATTGTTGCATGCCTTATAAATGTTATACATGAATTAAGCATGAATCAATTTCCCTCCTCTATTTTCGTTCGAAATTTTGGTAAAATTCTACATCATAGTATCAAAACTATTGTTGACACATGTCCAAACCTATTATGGTGTGAATTTTCCCACAAATAAACTCCAAAGGCTATTAAATTTCCACTCACATATACTTCCCAAGAAAATTAAAATATTGGTCATGTTTTCGGGAATGTATTGGAGAATTAATATACATGATTAGATTGACCTTCCGAAAAAGGTTGAAATTGAGTGTATATGAACTAGATTGTCCTTCCTCAAAGAGTTTGAAGTTGGCCATGATTGCGGAGTATTAAAAAATTAATGCAAATGATTAAATTTCGCACATCGCCATAAAAGCTTGGTAGAGAGTCGGGTTCTAGACCATTCTAGCACTTGCAACTCAAACCGTACGTATTAAAAATGCTATACTCTTTGAGCCTCCTCGAAGATGTTGGATAAGTCCATGTGTGACCTTCCTCCCCGAAGACGTTGAACTATTTTAATATATCAAATATGTCCTTGTTAATCATAGCAAAATTCATAAATTCTTTTCCTTACCGCTAGCTTATTTATGAAGTACTTGCGTTAGTTTTCAAACCTCCAAGATGATCTAAATTTCTAATTTTTTTGAGCTTCTTGATATCTACTCCTAGAGATCAATATAACTGATTGTAATTTTTGGGAATTTATAGAAGAAAGAGAATGTGATTTTCTATTGAGAACTCATATAAATTTGAATTGTTGGAGATAATTGATAGAGAAGATGATATTGAGTTGTTATTTGTTATTCTTGATTTAAATTGTTTGTTGATAGAGAGATAAAGTGTGTTGAACACAATTTTGATGTTTTGTTACTTTATTTTCTGCTCCAAACTAGACAAACAAAATTAAATACTTTAATAAAGCAAATACTTTTGTTAGACACTTGTTTCCAAGCTAGTTTGCAGCTTATTTTTTGTTTTGGTAATTTTATAGTGCTGTAATGATAGAAATATGATCAAACCTAGTAACATTTCTCAGTCCAGTAATTATTAAGATACATAAGGTAATGACTAATGATAGAAATATGATGAAACCTAGTAATTAAAGAAATTAATCTCTAAAGTCTTGAATAATAAAAGTTCTGTAGGTAGAAGTGTGAATTTGAACAGATTAAAAATTCGTCGGTACAAAAGTGATAAAACCAAAAAGTTCAGGCGTGACAAATTTCTTGTTGAAAATGGATTTTTCCTATTTTTCTTTCTTATGCGCAATTAGCTAGCTAGCTTTCAGTTGCGTGCAAGTATTGCTCGCCATTTACACTTTAAGACTTTGTACACGATTCTTCCTTTACAGAACACGAACGCACGCACACAGCACACTTACAACTTCATTCGTGTATTTTATCTATTCAGTGCTTAAATTATTGCCAAACTATCTTTCCATTGATCATGACTCAGAAAAGCCATGATGTTTACAAATATTTTCTTATACAAAGTACCACTGTTCAAATTGATGATAAGACTACACTAATGCTTGCTCGCTCATTTTGTTTTTAATTTTATCTCAACCGGATTTATACATACTTAATCTCATCTTGACGATGAAGTGCAGCTCAGTTGTTAATTAAGACGCTTCCCTTCCAACCAATAGGTCAAGGATTCTCATCATCATGCAAATGCAAAATATGATCCCCTATTCCCCAAGTGCTTATATTTGGTAGTATAAAAAAGGTATGTTCTATAAATATAGGTTTATTTGAGGACTCGGTTATGAAAACCAGGAACAGAATCGAACTTCTGTTTCAGAGAGATCCTAAACAACAGAACATATATACTCCAATACTGTTCCGTTAGTGAAATGGAAACTGATCAGGTCAGGACAGAATTTATCCATTTGTCAATTGAGAGAAATATATACTTCACGTCACACTACTTGGTTATTAAATTCCATGTCTGAATTCCACAACAGATGCTTCATTTAGTGGCTATGGAATGTGAATCTGTGAATTTAATCTGTGTTAATCAAGTAAATCTTGTTTTTGTTCTTGACATCTAAGTGTTGCCCTGCATCTTAATTATATCTTGATGTTATGTTCACAACGATTCGACACGTTAGGCATAGTAATATACTTCATATATCTCAACTGGCAATTGAACAAGCTCAGATAGAACATTGACTTGCATCAATATCTTACATATATATATATATATATATGCAAAACAGGAACGATTCCTTGTGTAGCGTTAGGTTCATGTTAATAGTTCTCTCAGGCATGCTGCCGTCTTCAAGGTTCTGCTAGCTGTAAGGACTTCTTTTCAGCAGCAGTGTCATGAAACATGTCTGTATCTGAAATGTTCGATGTTTTCTTGTTCACAACCACAACAGGCAACTCATTCGCTGTGTCCTCGTCATACATTAGTTTCTTTGTTGCCGACATCTCTTTGCTTTTACCCCATACAACTGAGTATAGCCCCACTACTATGATCGCCGCTCCAATTAAGCTACAATTTCATTTAATTCAGCAATTCAGAAAACTGCTACGTATATGTTGTTCCAAATCAAGATTATTGCTAGAAAAATGTAATGTAATGGTGAATAAATGTACCTTCCAAGGCGAACTTTTTCTGCCAAAACAATAGCTCCCAAAACAGCTGTGATAATCATGCTGAGAGGGCTAAATGCAGTCACGAAAACAGGACCACGAGACTTGTTCACAACGCCTTGCATGTAGTATGCGATTCCTGAACAAACAATGCCCTGCATATATTGAGGCAATTAATTAGTTATCATTTTGTAGACTTGTACATCATACTAGTCGGAGTTCTTTCCAGTGTTGCTATACTCACAGAGTAGGCAGCAGCTAGAAGCCTTGAATCGAATCCAATAGCCCAAGCACTCTTGTTGCGTTCCATTACAGAAGCAACTGCTCCACCTTCGACCAATCCCATGAAACAAACTAAAGCTGTCAAGGACAATTGCGCGGGGTACTCTTCCAACGTCTTATTCTACAATAAGATAGAAAGGGACGATGTCACACACGTGTTTATCGTGTAATAAAATATGTTACTATAAGAATTTATCATTCTATAAGCTGCCAATAAACTCACTTGCAAGATAAAAAAGAGAGCCCAGCCGACGATACAGCATAGTAGCATAATTGTGCCCATGAGCCAGTGTTGATCGGAGGCGGCAGCGACAGCATTTTTGTGGTGGGGGGTTGCATGGGAGGAGAAGAGAATGTTGACAACAGGGCCTTTGTAGAGTGTCATGAGCATTGCACCTAACACTGTTATTGATGTTCCAATCACCTTAGCCAAACTGTAAGCCTTCTTTAGATTGACTTTCTCCAACCTAAATGATCATTACATTTCAAATTAAGACTTGTGTTTATTAAAACAAAAGCTCATTTATAAGTTAGAAAACATGTTCTTTGGCTAGAATTATGAGAAAGTCAAATAAATGAACAAGAATTTACTTGAGCATGTTTAATTATCAACTTTGTTTTCCAAGATGATTACCTGAAAATGACAGCCAATATGAAGGTGATGGCAGGAAGAACATTAACAATGGCTGAAGCAAATGTTGCTGAAGTATACTGCATTCCCACAAAGTACAAGTTCTGGTCCAGTACTGGCCTATAGATAAGTTCCATATTTTAATCCAAATTAATGATATATTCATCATGAACAATATATAAAAAACTAACTCCATTCCAAGAAAATCAGAAGAAACATCTCATATTTAGTCTGAACTCAAGAAATTAGTCTTGTAATTAATGTCTCAACTTTCCAATCATACCATGCCAAAACAATCATTAGAACAGAACAACTCTGATTCTTTTATTTTTAGTATATTTTTTTCAAAAAAAATTAGGAACATGTGGGGTTTTCATTTAAGGTTTCCTGGACTCTCCCTAATATCTCCAATACACTTGGAAAGATAAAAGAGCAACCTTGCATGAAATGCAACATATATGCTTCAAGTTTGTTTATATTTAATCATATACTCTCCTATGCATGGATGTCACATAATATGAAAGATTATAGAGATGAAGTATATTACTACATCTATATGTATGTGTGGCATTTAATTACTCTTGTCCATGTAGTCATGGACTGTATGATCACTAGCTAGTATGAAATATAAAGTCATGAGCTAGGTTGAATAGAAGAAGGGCATTACTCTAAGAAAGCCAGCACCATCACTTTGAAGAACACAGATTTTGTCAACCTAGGCCTTTCTCTCCTGCAAAATGATGAGTTTCATATATAACATCATATTCTGGTGTCACACTATATCTTATATATATATCGTTCTAATAATAGGAACACTCACCTCTCAATGAAATACGCGAACGGGGCAAAAACCACGGTGGCAACCGCATGGCGGTACACAACCAAGATCCAGTGGCTGAACCCTCCCTTCAAAGAAACTAGTGTGATAATGTACATTCCAGCATAGCCAAATTGAAGAGCCACCATAGCCAAATAAGGAGCTATCTTATTGAAAACCTCACTAACTGGAGTACTTCCCATTTTCTCTCTCTCTCTTTCTCTTGTAATTTGTAAAATTAATCTCTCTGCACTTGTTACAGAATTAGTTGATGGTGCTCAAGAATGTGATTGTAAGTGGCCTTTTATACACAAAAAAAAAAAAAAGGAAAAAGAAAAAGAAGCTAAGTGTTAAAGAAATAATTAATCAAATATTCTATTTTTTTTTTTAAATGTTTTAATTGTTCGAGTTGAGTGTAACACTTAATTTGTGCATGCATGGTGGAATATTTACAAGATATATATTCCCCTAGATTCCCTTTATTCCATCAACTTAAAAAATACCTGGCAACTAAGCTAGGTGATGCAACATTTGATACTATTAGAACAAATCTTTATTTATTTAATTTTTTCTGTTCTTTTAAATAACTTTTTTTGTTTCATGGATCTCCAAGTAAGAAACCGTATGGAAATATTAAATGTTGTATTATTTGGAAATGTAGGGTCAAGATTATTTGACCAACTAATGTGATTAAGGTTAAGTGCAATGTGATTGAGTTGTAGGGTTGCTTCTTTTGTGTGGATGGTGAGTGGATTTTTTATTTTTTTTTGAAATAGCCTTACGTTATTTATAATTAGATCATTAATAATTCAATATTGTACCTTTTGTGTTGTTATTTGTTAATCGCACTCTTTCTCTACTGTTAGATCGTTGACACTTGTTGCTAGACGACGTTTTTATATATGTTATGTTCCCAACTTCCCATCTTTAAATGGAAAAAACGCCAAATTCTTAAATTTACGCCAAATTCTCTTTTACGTACTCTGTGATCTTTAATTAGCAGAAAATAGGAAAATTTGAGCAAAAGAATAGGGAAATGCTAAAATGGACTGATCAATTCATCATTAAATTTTCCTTTGGCACAATTTGCGTGCTTTCTCTAATCTCTACACTGATTTTGCAACTAAGAGAGGTTTTGGGACAAAGAGTCCAAATGAGAGGCTACTCACTCTTATTCGAGGATATTATTTTCATCCGAAACTACATTCGGTTCGGTTCATTTTATCAATAGTTCAGTACTCAGTTCGATTCATTTTATTTCAATAGTTCAGTTCGTTTGAATTTACTTAATTATATTATTTTTCATAGTACAAATAAGTTTAATTCAATTTAGTTCAGATTTTTTCAAACGAAGTTCTATAGAATTGTGTTGGTGATATGATTTTAAAGAAAAGTTAAAAAAAATGTTCAGAAACTAATACTTTTTTAATTTATCTTTAGAAATTGACTATATTGCGCACTAGTACAACTTGGGTGAGATGGAAAACAACTAGTATCAATCTCCCATTTAAGTGAATATTGGTCTCGCGCGATAACTTTAAAGTTTGTCTACTAAAAAAAAACCTTTAAAAGTTTATGTATCTCTCAAGAGTCAAAACAATAGCATCCACAATTAGGATAACTTGGTTGATGAAAAGAGAAGAATACTGTAATCCTAGAGAACGAATTAGTAATAAAAAATTATATTCCTTTTGATTTGAATTTACATGTTCCAACGTCATTAAAAATCAATCTCTCATGGGAGGTTGTATGATTTTCGACTTGAACTGTAAGTTAATTTATCATGTAAGCCTGTAACATTAATTTTTTTTCCCAAGAATTCAAAAAGTCTTTAGTTAATTAATTATTTTTCGCAATGATTGCCAATTGAAATATATATCTTCTCAACAAAGTGGTGGTGATCATGGTCATGGATGCATAGTTCTTTTAAGCCATTAGTAGTACAAAAGGAGTAGAATAAATAGCTCGATCTGCAATAAACGCTAATGAAGAAAGCTTAATTGTAATTTTTGTTTCGTCACTAATATAATTAGACGGGCTGCTAAAATACTGATTATAACTTAAATAAAAACATATAAGCAGAAAATTAACATGTACAAAAAGTAGCTCCAATTGGCTAGGAAATGTTCCAACACATTAAATGTTTTAAATGAGAAGTCATTGTTAAATGACTCGATTAATTGAATTTTTTTTCTTATATATATATATTTTTTTCTTTTGATAAAGCTAGCTTTTTGTTGCGTGGAAGTATATTAATTCCTCCGTGTTATAGTACTTTTAAGCTTTTAGGATGCACAAAGGAATATCTGATCATGCTATAGTATAGTTCATGCATCTTATTATATACTCATATCGAATTATTCCGAAAGTATAAATTATAAAACTTACCTAGTGGAGTTTAATTGATTATATTATTCTCCTTTTAATCTTGGGCCACTCACTCTTGCGAGTATTAATTCATTTTTTTTTTTCCCTTCTTTAAAGGAATTGAGTTGCTAACCATTAAATTGGTGCACATCGAGATCGAGTAAATGTCATTGAATTTATGCAATATCACGTAAATCATGTTAGTGATCAGGTACATGTACACATTGTGACATGTTTAAACTTATGGGATTGATCGACCGAATTAAGATATCTCTCTTCCAATTGAGTAGACAAATTCTTGCGGATACGTATATGGTGTCCCTAGATGGACATTTGCTTACTTAACGTATCGTATAGTTTATTACACGGTTTACACACATGTAATTTCAACTCATTAAAGCAAAATTTGTTTGATATTCATGCATGATACGTATTCACAATTTCCTAAACATATATATAGACACAGACAAACTTATATTGAAGAATAATTGATTCTAATCATATACCAAAAATCAATATCAATGATGTAAATTTTAACCAAAAATGCACGATCAACTTTAAACTTGTTGTATATAAGTTTGCTTAATCTAGAAAATGGTCAGTATATGCGCAAGTAGATGTAGACGTGTTCATGCAATACTACCAAGTGATCATAATCGTCATTGCTTTTCCCGTTAGAAATAAAACAAAATATATACGGTACGCAACACTAATGAGGCTATATCATATCCATACGGATCGGATCTGATCATTTGAATTTTTTGGACCGGATTCGGGCCGGGTCAGACTGGATCAAAATTCATGAATCAGCCTCGAATTGCCAGCCTATAGCCGCGGCAGCTCCAGCCTATGCTTTAGATTGGGTGGAGTTTGAGTGGGACGACTGTCTAAAAGAAGTGAGATACAACTTATCTCATTTTAAAAGGCGTTCAGAATTGAAGAGTGTTCGTTCATGATGTGGTTATAAGTGTATTTGGGTCCTGATGGGATGGAATAATGGATACATTTCTAATTTTGGACACTTAATGCTGACTGAGGTGAGTCATTTCCGGAACCCATTTGCTATGAGCCTATAAATCATATAATTCATAAAGCTTCTTCAGCATATCTTAACTCAAACTTTTTTTTGTTGATTCAGTTCTAGTAGTGCCTTGAAACCAATCACACTAATAATTTAGTGGGGTTCGAATTATTCCCAAGTAAATTTAATGGATACTGATTAGGACACAATTTTATCCATTTCAGCTCTTAAATTCCATGTCCCAACAAAACCATCTTATTATTGTATTAGTATTACTGTACATTTTTGCAAACAACGTAATAACGTATTAACGTAATTGATAGATGATTAATGAGCTTATTTTTGTGGATGAGAAAATAGATGATCATGTTTATGACAAGAAACACACACGTCAGTGTAATTGGTTTTAAGGCACTACTTCAGTTGGTAGTTATTCACTCAAGTCATGCTATATATTATAAACACAAACGTAGACGAAACAAATAGTGAATAATGTTAATTTGTGGCTAAAAATAATACTACCCCATCGAATGTGTGGGGATCGGGGACGAACTATACCGGTTCTTGTGGTACTCAGCGTCTTGAGTGATTCCATTGAAAGAGAAACATTTTGTTATAACCTTAAGGTGGAGTAGATAGACTCTAGATATATTCTTGTGGCAAAAATAAAATGAAAACAAGTTGCTAGCTAGCTAGTGATTGATGATCGCACTATATGTTTGTACGATCTGTGGATCTTAAGACGAGTCATGATTAGTGACTCATTAGACAAGAAGAAAATCAATGTTTGCCACATAATATTTCTTGCAAGTATGATGACGGCAACAAACATAAACTTGTAGAGTAAAGTTTGGACAATGTCTCATCAATCATCATACATGCCGTTTCAAAAAAAAAATCATCATACATGCAACATGCCCTTAATAAGCTGGCAATGAGTCTACGGAACAAAAACTTCAAATTATTTATATTTGATTGCAATAAGCTACGAAGTTAAATGAAGGATCAACACTAATTTGGCGTGACTTTAAGTTTTTAGCATCTATGTTGTGAGGAGAGAGACTGATAGACATGTGCTGCCTCAGTCTGAACTTGAACCACATTTCAAAATCTCAATCTTCTCTACTATTAGCTATATAATTGGAGTAACATTTACTTGAGAGTTTCGTCAAACGGCGAAATAAGTTAAATGCTGAAATCAAATACGAGTACATTAATGAAATACTACTGTTTGTGAATTGATCTACACATCCTCTCTTGTTTCTTAGCATAATGTCTTGGAACAAACAGTGTTCTTGAGATACAACCGCTGCATATCCAGCAATCGTTCCAGTAGTAAAGTGATGCTTCAAGATTCGAATTTAAAAAGAAAATGTAAAAACCAACTGCACCTACCAAAATAAATTGCCAAACAATAAAAGTACATGATGGCGATGATGCTCAAATTCAGATACGAAAATATTCCACAGAATGAGAATTGCCTTTCAAAACTGAAGGTTGTATAATACAATCTTAACGCCTTCCATTCAGGAAGCAGATAACTTTTCAGCTCCCAACTGTTTTTCCCTACTCAGGTCTGAGATAACTCAACACAAATAGGGAGAAAGAAAGTATGTGTGTTCTTGACAGTATGTAGTCTAATTAGTTTCTCTAGGGAAGAAAAAATAATTAAGTCATCTCTAGATAAGTTTTTTCTTCGAAAAGTAACTCTTCAAATACCATGTTTGGAGAAGCGAAACAAAAATGCAGACGCTAAGAGCCATGAGACTATACCAAGCTACCCTAGAGTTTGTGTTCTCACTCATTATCCTCATATCTGCTTCCCTGCAAAGAATGAAAAGAAAGATGCATATTAGATACTTTGGTGTTGTATAATACACAACAGAAAGAGCTGCAAACCTAATACTCAATCTGCCTAAGATGCATATCTGTCTTGAGTAACTGGTGAATTTGAGAGCGCTTGAAGAATTCAAAAAAAAGAAGAAAAAAAAAAGAAAAAAGGAAGAGATCCTGCCAATTACAAGATACCTACATGAAACAGCAGAAACGCTATTGTTGTTTTAAATTGACAACAAAAGTGCAGGCAGGACTGGTCTACATATCAAATTTCATAAATATTGACACGAAATAGTTGAAAATTGAGCATTTAACTGTTTAAATACTGAAGCAGAACAAAATAGGTGGTCATGTGATACTTAAATAAATTCATTCTACATGTAACCCAAAATATTGTCATGTATGTCCTGTTATAATCACATATGTGAGATATGAGTAAATTAATGCTTTCAGTTTACATATTATTGAGCTAGTACAAACCAGCAAAAGCTACGTACTAAATTATAAATCACTGTACGAACGTACATAACAGATTTTTATGTTAAGCAACCAAAACACGCCTTTTTGTAACATGAAGATGAGAGATGAGACTAACAACTACTAATTCTTAACTATACAGTTAAGTAGTTAACAAAGGCATCAGAAGTGCAGAGTATGATTTAGAAGTAAGATAAGATCAGATATGGAGTTTACCTAGACATAAGATTAAATAGATTCTCGTGGATTGTTTCCACATGACCTTCAAGCTTCTTCAGTTCAAGTTCAAGACCCTAGAATCACAAGTTAGAATCATCACATTATGACCATAATGATTATCATACATCACAATAGACAGATTTACAGAGGCAGTGGCATACTTCTATTTTTTCTTTCCTCGCAACTGAATCCCAATCCTTTGCAGCAATACCCGTTTTCCAGTCTATGCCAATGGTTATGGTTCTGCCCTTGGGATCAGCATCCGCTGTAAAGCACGCTAAGTAGTTGCCAGCCTCTGTGGTTGTGAAGGCAAATTGGCCATGTGAAACTTTTTCCTTGTGATGGAGTTCGTGTCCATATGGCGATGTAACCTACAAAGAACCAGAGTATCTTAAGCTTCCAGTCGAGCTTTTTACACGATACACAGAGTGAAAAGTATCAACATTCATATCATTGTATTTTGTAAAGCTCTGATTATATCTTTTACTCCAGAACTCGGGGGGGGGGGGGGCATTCAATATAGTTTCTCAACAACCTCACTACAATTCCTGAACTGCCATCTGCTCACATTTGATTAAAAATACTCAAACCAGTAGACAAACTGGTATACTAGGCTCTAATCACAAACTCAATGAGCTGAGATATCTCCACCTCTTCACAGAACACATTAAAAGTAAGAACACCATAAGAAACCAAGTGAAAATATAACCAGGCTTTCGAGGGTTGTGTAATGCTACTATTTTTCTACAGAGGACACATTTTCAGCTTGGAACTCTTCAATGGCAAGCTCCATTGAAGGTTCTCAACATTAGCTGAGATTCTGAAACTCTGAATGACACAACACAATCCTCAGTGAGCCGATTTGCCTAATGACACTTCAAAGTTGTTCTTCTGTCTTCTCTTCAATCTTCTGGACTGGCAGCTGAACCAGGAGCCAAATAAAGCTCTCGATCAGGATCAAGTTCGCCCCTAGTGTCTTGTAAATGCTTTTAGAGCTGCCAAACTCATGGTTTACCATTTGTCCATTTCCATATGTATTCAATGAAAAAGCAAGCAAACATTTCCATGTTCAACCAATCAACCTAATGGCTAATACACTGACCATTTCACCAGGCTAAGTACAATGTTATATCAACACATAATGAGCATTAACAATCCAGCAATCTCAATAAACTGAATAAAATCTGCATTAGAGAATTTCAAAAGCTATTCCTAAACAAATGAAATGTCAATCATCCACCAAGTAACAATAAACAAACACAAACTACAAATCCAAAAATTAAATAATAATAATAATAATAATAATAATAATAATAATATTATAATAATTATAATTAATAATAATCAGATATTTTGGTTTCTCCATAAACAAAAACAGCAACAGAGAGTAATCCAAAGAAGCTAAATCATGGAAAAGGTACAAAATCAGAAAGCGAAGGGAACTGCAAACCTTAATGGTGATTGATGGATGAACAATAGTAGCGTTCTCATCATAATTCTCACCGAAGAATGAATAATAATCCGCCAAAACGACGACGTTGGTGTGCAAATCCTCCGAGACGCACCTGGTGCCGCTGCTCGGCAACTCCAGCCAAATCCCACGCGCCGCTGGCACCACCACCAAGACCGCCGCCAACACGATCCACAAATTGGTCGCCGTCAACACCTTCATATTTTCGTTTTGACTTTGCGAAGAAAGAAATTCAGATTATTTTATTTTTTTTATTTTTTATTTTTATTTTTTGTCTTTTTGGGAAGGTGGGTAAAGAAGATTAAATTTTGGATTTTATGGTGGCAGAGTGCCACGCATACTTAGGAGGTGGAGGGCCAATAATCATGTGACATGTCATAAGTTTATGTCATCACTCATCACACGTGCGGGGTTGCAACTTGCAACTAGTGAGTGAAGTGAAATGTTTAAATTTTTGGTCCAATTTTTTTTCATGCAAACTTTTGGTAACTTTTTATACGGAAAATAAATTGTAAAAAATTTAAAAAAAAATATCGAGTAACATTTGATGATACAATAAAATAAATCTCAAAACAACAAAGATAAAAAAAAAACAAAAAGATAGATGAGAAAACATTTATAAAAAAGATTATTCATAATTGATTTCGATTCTTTTTTTTATGGAAACATAAGTTTATTTCTATTAAATTTTTTATATTTTAATTTAAATTTTCGTTGGTAAATAAGATGAGCAAAGTCAATTGGTCATTGGTTTCCTCTCTTAAAGAAGTACTTACTCCGTCTCAAGACAAATGAAACACTTTGTTTTGTTGACTTTTTTTAGGGTCAGTTTGACTTCGTATTAATCCCAAATCATACAATAAAAATAATTAAAAATTTTATATTATACAAATATAAACATTCTTGTTTTATAATATTATGTTTTTAATTATTTTTATCGTATAATTTAAGTTCAAACCGACCATTGAAAAAGTCAACAAAACAAAGTGTATCATTTGTTTTGGACGGATGAAATAAGTGTTTGAACAAAGTCTTTTTTTCAAAGACCTTTGGAATCTTTTAAAACATCATGATTCTATTTTAGTTCTTGTTTATAAAGCAAAGTACTTTCGTAACCATCCTCTTTTATTTTATTGATGCGTATGCCAAACCACAAAGTAAATGGTTTTGCAAAAATTTGGTGAAATTAAAGATGAGTTCTTCTCTGGCCTAGCTATGAAATTTGGAAATGGTTTAAATACAAGTTTTTGGAATGATAAATGTAACTCTGTTACAGTAAGTACCGTCATCTCCTCTTACAACTGGAACTTAGACTTACTGGGAATTATGATTTCTAATGAGTTAGTATTAGAAATTATGGGCCTCCCACTCTCTATAGAATATAGATCCTCCAAATGATTCTATTATTTGGAGTGGAACAAAATATGGCATTCTTTCTATAAAAAGTTCTCTATAATATACTTCTAACCAAGAAATTGCCTACTGGTCCTACTTGACCTTGGAGAAAATTTTGGTCGGTCAAATTTATTGATAGAATAATATTTTTTTTCTCTTGCTATTTTTGCTAAATCGACTCCCAACTGCTTCCGAGATTGCTCATTTGAAAATCATTCCTTATGGCTTGTGCTCTCTCTGGCATCAAGAAGAAGAAACTTTTGTTACATCAGTTCAAACACTCCTTTTGTTACATCTTTAAAGATCAAGAACTAGTTTTTCCACAAAAGCTTCCAAAAATTTCAGTGACCTTGTCATGTAACTGCACACCCCCAAGCTTGGTTTTTATTGTCTAAATAAGGATGGTTCCTATGTTCCCATTATTGGAAATGCAGGAGTAGGGGCAGTTTAAGAAATGAGAAAGGAGAGTTTCATAATCGTAGGTGCCGAGTTTTTGGGAAGAACATATGCTTTAACGGCTGAATTTTAGCTCTTAAAGCTAGAAAAGTGTTTTTGTGACAAAGTTAATTGCAAAAAACTGTTAATTCAATTGATTAACATGTTCTTCTATATTGTCTTAACAGGGAACAAGCAACGGTTGTCCACCACGCTCGAATTTTAGAGAACTTTCTGCGGGACGCTAATCGACTGGAAGGGAAAGAAATTTCATTTTGCATATAGGCAATGCAATGCCGTCGCAGACAAACTAGCCAATGAAGCCCGGAAAAGAACTTTTGGTGGCTCGTCTGTGTGAACCAATTTCAACTCTCTTTTCATGTGGGATTATTGTCCGTTATGGCTAAAAAATGACTTAATTAAGATTTTAACTCTACTTTTATTTGGTCGTAAAACTTAATGTTTTATTAAAAAAAAAAGTTCATCATTTAAAATTTGGATCTTTTTTAAATGATTCATAAGATGGGATCATTTGAATTAATTATTAATAATTAAGAATAATAATAAAATTATGACAAATGACAGGTTCTCTCATGAATCATGTCATGTGTACCATGAATCCATGATGAAAGTAAACAGCACTCCGAAGTCCAAACTGCCACTCAATTTACAAGATTCCCCACTCCAATTATGCTACTCCGCCACCTCACGCCGCCCATCTCCGCCCTATTCCTCGTCCTCCTCCTCATCTTCTCCATCCCACCACCCCTCTCCTCTTCCTCCACCCCCATCTCCCGGTTCCGCAACTACCTCCGGATAAACACCGCCCACCCGACACCAAACTACACCGCTGCAGTCAACTACCTCACCACCTTCGGCTCCACAATCCCCACCCTCCAAATCAAAACTCTCTACCTCACCACACCAGACAAACCCCTACTCCTTATTACCCTCCCTGGCTCAAACCCTTCTCTCCCTTCCATCCTCTTCAACTCCCACCTCGATTCTGTCCCGGCTGAACCCGACAAGTGGATCCACGACCCTTTCTCCGCCCATTTATCCGACGATGGCAGAATCTACGCTCGTGGCGCTCAGGACGATAAATGCATAGGTATGCTAGCTGCCTAGCTGTACTTGTTCATTAAGTTTTGTTGAGTTCACTTCATATATTTGATTAGTCGTTTTTTATACTACTACACATAAGTTAAGTTCAGCTTCGTTGAGTTCTATTCAGTTCAAGTTCAATTCTGTTTAGACGAAGATAACAGTGCCAGTAGTAGTCGATTTTACTGGAAAATAAGATTGTTACATATAGTGCTTAAATCAACTGCTGCAAGTTACAAGTTATTAAGAAGTTGAAGAAAATACAATCTTGATTATGCTACGATTCGAAATGTTCATAATGCAGTACTTAGAAGCTTTTATAGAGTGGAACAAAGCTGTTATTGATTATGTTACGGTATGAAACGTTCATATGCTTATGTGGCAGGTATGCAGTACTTAGAAGCCATTAAACAGCTAAAAGAATCCAATCTCGATTATGTTCCGTTGAGAAATGTTCATATCTCATATGTGCCTGAGGAGGAGATTGGTGGGTTTGATGGGATGGCGAGGTTTGTGGAGACCAAAGAGTTTAAAGGTTTGAATGTTGGGTTTGTGATGGATGAAGGGCAGGCGTCTCTCACGGACGAGTTTAGGGTGTTTTATGCTGATAGGCAGCCGTGGCATTTGGTTATTAAGGCGATAGGAGAGCCAGGGCACGGGGCGAGGATGTTTGATAATACTGCTATGGAGAATATGATGAAGAGTGTGGAGGTTATTATGAAGTTTAGGGAGAATCAGTTTGATTTGGTTAAGGCTGGTTTGGCTATGAATTCAGAGGTTATCTCCGCAAATCCTGTGTTTTTTAAAGCTGGCACTGAAACCCCTTATGTGAGTGGCTTTTTATTTTCCTTTTTTCTTTCTTGTGATTGAATTGTTTGTGGGATAGAAACGTCAAACGTAGCACTGGCTAATGGATTTGACTGGTCAGGGATTTGTGATGAATTTACAACCATCTGAGGTAGAGGCTGGATTCGATGTTCGCATGCCACCAAGGATAGATCCTGATCTCATGCGGAGGAGAATTGCAGAAGAATGGGCACCTTCATGGAGAAACATGTCTTATGAGGTGAATTTTGTCTTCCGTTGAGAATATAGATCCAAGGTTACCAGTTGTCTGATCATCATTCTGTCTTGTCAGATCACTGAGAAAGGTTCCCTTAGGGACAACATGGGTCGCCCTATGATGACAGCCACTAATAGTTCTAATCCATGGTGGTCTGTATTCGAAAAGGCTATTGCAGAAGCTGGTGGAAAACTTGCCAAGCCTGAAATTTTGGCTTCAACAACTGATGCTCGGTTCATGAGGAAACTGGGAATTCCCACAATTGGTTTCTCTCCAATGAAGAATACTCCCATATTGCTACATGACCACAATGAGGTAATTTTGGTTCCCCTGCGTTAATCGTTTGCTTTATTGAACTACAGTTCTGTTACTAAGACAACATTTTTCTTCGCAACAGTTTCTGAAAGATAGTGTCTATTTGGAGGGAATCAACGTTTACAAGCACATAATCAGATCGTTGAGTTCCTTTGATGGTACTTTATCTACTGAAAGTGATCAGTAGGCTGTAGGCCATGAAACTCTGTAAATATGAACCAAGCATTGGCATCAAAGTTCTCAAGGAAGCGGAGGAATGCACTGAACGTGTTTGGGTACTATGAGGACTGTTCTTGCAGAATCTTGGCGGTGCCAAACATCTACCGTGACTTTTTAAATTGGAGGACACGGTCTTGCTCGATTTGTTCTAAGCTCGAAGATGTAGATTACATATTTACAAAGTGATGTTGTCTTTCTTTGTCCTGTTGTTGTACTTATAGACTATAACATTTACTAGCCATATATGTTGGAAAATAAAATAGAAAGAGGCATACATTTTGATTGCAGGCTACAACAAATCCATTTAACTTGCATAATAATACATCATACATAGATCATGCAATGCCCATAGTATGATAATCAACATAGAGTCCTAGTGTTCTTTAACCAAACTAGATAAACATCATCCCTGTCAGTTGTGAAGTCATAAGATGGAACATCAGGGTAGCCACCGCTTAAGCACGTTTAGGAGGAACATAGGGCACATGCTCTTCTTCACATATATTCTGCAATATTTCAAAATAACAATCAATCCCAGCTCATCTTCAAGACAACGAATAGAAATTACATTAGGAAAAAAACTACTGTAAAAGGATAGAAACAACTGTGACTGTACTTGGTAACGGAATTTGATCTGTGATTTAGATTGATAACTGATAAAAGAGTTGGACAAAAATACATTAAAATGGGAAGTGATTTTTGCAGTAAGACGAGGCAGACCATGGAACCAAGAACAAGAGAAGTAGGACAAGCTTTCAGTTGTGCGGGTTTAAATCTAAGCAGGCAGTAATACCATCAAGTGTTTGTCTATAGACTTAGGTGACTCTACCACCAAAAGGACTAAAGACTCCAACTTGAAAACCATGCATTTACTAATTCTAAGTTCTGAATCTAGTCCGAGATGACCAACTCGAACACAACTTAGAAACAGTTTAGTCCTGAATCATTTCCTTTAGTTACAGCAACCGCTTATATCAATCTGACAATAGTTTAATACACACCCCTTCGGCTTTAAGACTAGTATATTTTCTTAATGCACGGCAATAATATTCTGTACTAACATCTCGCTTTTCTTTGCTTCTAGGAAAACATAGTCACAGCCTTGTGGATTAAATCTTAAATGCATGACAAGACTACTTGAAAGACATACCAATATGCTTAAATGCACAGCAACATAATAAAGGGGAAAAAAAAAGAAAAAAAAGAAACAAATGAGTACAAGCTTAAAGAAACTGAAACTCCACCTGCAAGTCGGCATTGAGTGCTTCAGATACTGCGAGTGTATAACAACCAGGGACAAACTTTCCTGAAATTTGCAGGTAATTTACGATCAATATGGGTGATATATAAGTATATAACAAACGTGAGTGTGGATAGGCTTTAAGCAATGTCTAATAACAGGAAAAATATAACACACAGACTTAAAAAAAAAGAAGTGAAGTTTGTAAGTTGTAAGGCAAGACACAACACTAGATTTTTGAAACCAATAATATTCACTTTCTAGATGGCATGTGTAATCATTGAACCCCTTTCACATTTTTGTAAAAGATTAACCGAGGATGTTACGTCATCTTGGAATTACCATTACAAGCTACTCTATTCACCTCAAGCTTAATATCTCATAGGTCATCACATTAATAATGCAATTACTATTACCAATATAGATACAGGATCCTTGTATAGTAAGCAAAGCCAATGGAAGGAAATCAAATATTGATAAAACCAATAAAGTGAACCTATTCCCCGATTTAGAAAGGTGACTGGTTTTCTGTACTGCAAAAACTAGGTATAAGATAAGTGGGTGGTTTATAAAAATAGACACAGGACAAAATGAGCAGTTTCATCTAGACCTGGATGAGCTTATACAGTTATACAGCAAGAATAACATTCTACTGTGTGAAGTTTTCAGACTCAAATGGAGAGTTGGAGTGCAGCCTTAGAGTTGGTGACTTTCATATTGAATTCAGAAGTAATAAGTCACTAATCACTTAATGAAGGGTTCTAACCAGAAATAGCAGCCATAATTCGTAAAAAATGAGAGCATATGTTTTACACTATATGGAACCAGACATGGTCATACACAGTGTTTTAAGTGTTGTTATTACATATGAATATACATCAAGGAATGCATACATGTACCAGTAAATTGAACAGATAAGTGGCCTCATTAATAGAAAATTTACGTACAATACATCCCACTAATCCACAATTTTGAAGTATAAAGAGACTCAAATTGGATCTTGACAAATCATATATATCCTAAAGGTTAATAGGAAGATTACAAAATACATACTGATGAGAGGAGACTTATAAGTTAAACCCTGATATGGCAAAGTTAACAGTAATATTCTAATAAATCATTGTAAAACATCGTTACATACCAGTGCGAAGCCAGCGAGCAGCCCAGCTTCTACTAGGATCCATAATAGAGATTATCCTGTTTTGGAAAGTCAGTTATAATCTGAGTTTGTGCATTGAAAACTTCATATGTATTAGATTCCAGGCAAACAGATAATCTTGTTCTAAGCATTTCAACTTTCTCTTTTGAAACAAGAGGCTGATTGACAGAAAAGCTAACCCCGTGAAATTGGAGGTTGTGCAGTCAGCAACACGTTCATAATCCTCCTCCATCTGAAAGAACGGACAGTTCTCACACCCTGACTCCCGGAACTGAAACAATCACATATATTCCGATAGTAAGCAATAAATTATGTCTATGCCATTGTCGTCTTAAGAGGATATGAAGTAAAGGAACCTGATCATAAGTCTTGACAAGACGGCAGCGCAGGCAAGCTCTGAGTTCATGGCCAAAGCTGGTAGGAATCTGCGCCGCAATTTGACCTCCTTGTTTTGCCATTTTCCTATCATGATTGAAGCTTAAAACATGACTTGAATGAAGGATACTAACTACTTTCTTTACTATGATAAGCTACCAGGTCCAGTATAAGAACTCACACAGTTCATAATTTTTTGAATTTTCCATCATGGGAGAAAAAAAACAAAAAAAAAAGAAAAAAAACAAGCCCAGAAGACATAATCAAAACGACAGCGTTTCTATCTACACTACACGAGATAAGAATAATATCACAACTTGAAACTATCTATAGCAAAGATTTCCAAGATTCAAGAGGAAAAATTCATTCAGCTTTGATAGGCCTGGTAATACAACTATAGTACATTGAGTTTGTTCATATAATCCAAATGAAACACAAAGCCAAGCGTTTTAATAAGGACAAATCAAGGAAGTCGTAAACCCTAGTTTGCGAAACTGAGAGTGGCGAAGGGCGAAAAGTAGGAGGGATAGAGAAATTCGATACCTTGGTCGGAGCAAGTTCTTGATCACTGGCAACAAGAGCTTCCCAGGTTTCTTGTGTGAAATTTCTAGACTCACAAAATGATGGTCCAGAGTGAGACTCTAATTAATTCAGATAATAGTAATATTTTATCGATCAAAACGAGCTTTAGAACGAGCTGAACCGGACCATTTAGTTAGGCTTTGCTTTAATTCGTCTATAAAAAAATCTAAATTAAAGTGAATTTAACTTAACTTAATTTAACTACGGTTGATATGAATCGAATTGAAATGAACCTAATGCGTGTTTGGCAACACTTTACTGATCACTTATAAAATAAAAGATGATTTCAACTTACTTATTTGACACATTTAATTATAATAAACATGTTTAATAAATGTCTGATTTAAATAATTAATTTAAATTATTAAAAAATAAGGTGAATGATCTTATAAGTTATCACCAGTGCCGTTAAACGATTCGAGCCGAGTATCCATCATCTTATCAGCTTTCAGTTACATGATCAACTATCATTAGTGATGTTAAACGAGTCGAGTCGAGTACCCACTACCCATCATCTTATCAGCTATCAGTGGAGCTGTTAAATGAGCTGAGTCGAGTATTGTCGAGTTGGACCTTGACTTGTTAAGAAAACGAGCATAAAATAAGGCTCGGGCTCGGCTTGTTCGGCTTGAAACTTCTCGAGCCGAGCTCATGATGAAATTAAAAAAAAAAAAAAAACATGTACAAGTATGAAATAAGATGTTAAAATAAAGAAATTTAAGATTACACATTATCAATCAACATGTCAAATGATAAAATTATGAAAGTCTAACGAAATTCAAACATAAATAATTCAAAATGAACTGGTGGACTTGAAAATGTTGAGTCAAGCTGAGTATTTATCAAGCCGGCTCGGCTCGTTAATGAAAGGAGCATAAATTTAGGATCGAGCTCGACTTGAAAACCTTATAGAGCCGAACCGAGCCAAGTTGAGTACTCGATAAGACTCCGCTCACATAACAACACTAGGTATCAGTCACCTTATCAATTTGTTTTGCGAAACAGAATAATGCAACTGAATCCAATTTGAAATTAAGAAAGCGTTAAGGCTCGACTCTTAACCGAAAATCAAGCTTGAATATTAACAATCTGAACCAAACCATTTAGTATTGAAAAAGCTAGATTCGATTCGAACCGAGCTTCAGCCAAGCCATTTAAATTTAAGTATTGTTAACGAAAACCAGGTTAGTTCGGTCCAATAAAAGCTGGCGAATTATCGCTCTCTGCAGCAAATATGTACCGTGGCATTTGATTCCGATTGATAGGCTTTGAATCTTCCTCAGGTCAGCTTCGATCTTCTTTTTCTCTGATAATTTTACAATGTTGCCGGTGTGAAGATTTTTTATTGAATCAGTGCTATTAATTTTCTAGCTTGATCAATCAGCTGTGTTACTGTGCGTGCATTGTATTGAAATGGATTTGTTACCTTTAATGCGAGTAAATAGCATTATTAAATAAAAAAGCACGAACCCCTCAATTATTTAAATTGCGTCAAACCCCCTCAATTTATAATAAACTCTACACACATGCCCTTTTCGTCTAATTTAACGGAGTGTATCTTACACGAGCTGTTTGTGAGATTGGGCTATGGGAAAATGTAAAAATGTCAATCAAACTTCAAATTTTAAAATAGTTAAATTGCATGCTTTATTAATGTTGTATTTTCCATCATTATTTTACTATCTGTAGGTTAAACAGTGGAGATATCTATTTATTTAGTTATTTTAATCCCTTTTATATTATATTCTGTAAAGATTGTTAAACACTCCGATAAAAAAAGTATAAAATCCCCCTCACCCCATAAATTACTCTTAAACTCATGAATATATATACATTAAATTTTGTATAATATAAATTTATTATATATTTTATCATTTTGGTTTAAAAGTTATTTATAGTTTAAATCGAACACAATTAATCGAAAAAAATCAAAATTAGATAATTGTAGTGGAACGGATGGAGTACGTACGTTTCCATTTTATAATATAATTTATTAAATATGTATCCAGTATATTTTAAGAGTAATTTATGATTAAAGTCGATCTAAAAGAATCAAACGACACATTATTCATGTGGGAGAGGGAGTCATGTTTACCATTTTTTTTAAAAAAAATTGTCCGGCAAGGTTTAATAATTTAGGAGTAATTCGAAACTAAAAATTACCACTATAACTAAATGCGAAATATTTTACCGAATATTGAGATTACTTTATTGTTATGGATTTTACAATAAAAATATATTACTACATATTTTTAAATTGAAAAAAGAAACTTGAACAAATAATTAGAACTATAGTCTATAGGAGTAATTAACAATTAACAAGAAGTGACAGGATAATCTTCATATATTAGGAAGGTACATGCAAAATATGATACTCCTTATTAAATAAAGAAATTATGCATATTATTAAATTATATTCATGAAGATGGATGATAAAGACTCCAAAGTTAACTCCGTTAGGTTGTATTTTAACAGAATGACAGTGACGGTAACTGATGCAGTATTTAATATAAAATCGGGGGGTTTAACGCAATTTAAATAATTGAGGGGGTTTTGTGTTTGTTTATGATAATTGGAGGGGATTTTATGCCATTTACTCCTTTAATGCTTTCTACTGTAATTCTTTTCTACTCCAGTCCAGATTATTTCATCAGAAATCACAACAGGAGGTAGTATTATATAATATCGAAATTCCGATTCTAAAAGGCCATTCATTTGAATATTGTTCTAGAGTGGTGTTTCTTTGGATATGTGACAGAGTTGAGTTTATGTATTTTCTTGCTTGGAGATGTACAGGTTTCTCATACATGCTGTTGTACGTTTCAGAACTTGGTTTGACTAAGTGTCCAGACTGGGGGGGGGGGGGGGGGCATGATTTTGACCATCTTTGGGGCTATGTATATCATCCACCCTTTAAAAATCAATCTAATTTGTTTGAACCTTTGAGCATAGAATGATAATGCTAGACTGTATGCATTCCTTTTCTGTCACACTTATTATCTCTAATTGCCTACTGTAAAAACAAGCAGACGTTTCAACTTTCACGTCTCTTCTGACTCGAAAATGTTCACATATTAAGTTACTTTGTGATGTCCATGTGTTCATTATTATCTTCTCAGTCACTACATTATATGCTGGGTTTTGGTGACTTGATTATATCTTGTGTTCTTGGAGTCGGTGAAACAAGCAGACATTTTAAGCTCTCTTCCGACTTGAAAATGATCTGAGATTAAGTTACTTTGTAATGTACATACGATGTGTTGTTTACTCTGCTCTCACTACATTTCACTGTTGGATTTTGCCATTTTGGTGACTTATGCTTCATTTTCTTGTTTTCGGATCACCATTCGATTACTCATCTTTTTTTCTTTTCCAGAATCACTGCTCAAGGGTTGTTCAAGTAAAGATGCAAGCCACTGATTCTTTAGATGAAGCATTCATTGTTAGGAAGTTAGAGATCTCAGACATAAGCAAGGGGTTCATCGAGTTGCTGCAACAACTGACAGTTTGCGATTCTGTCTCCAACAAGGCATTCGAAGAACGATTTCAGGAGCTTGCTCAGTATGGTGATGATCATGTGATATGCGTGATAGAAGGTAATGCAGGGAAGATTGTTGCCACTGGTAGTGTGTTTATTGAAAAGAAGTTTATACGGAATTGTGCAAAGTTGGTCATATTGAAGATGTGGTGGTAGATTCTAGTGTTAGAGGAAAGCAATTAGGCAAGAAAATTGTAGAGTTCCTTTCAGATCATGCCCGGGCCGCGGTTGCTACAAGGTGATTCTCGATTGCAGTGTCGAGAACAAAACGTTTTATGAAAAATGTGGTTTCAAGGAAAAGGAAGTTCAGATGTTATAGTATTTCATCTGATCTCCTCATTGCTGTCTTGCTGATATCAATTTTTTTGAAATCCAATAAATTAAACATTTGTTAGTATTGAAACGTGATTTCATACGTAGAAATGAACAGAGATTTCAGCTCAATGATGTCAAGTTTACGACTGCAATACTATTATGACGGAAGTGCATTGCAATGACAATAGTTTTCCCGCACAACTTGTGGTGATAGAACACAAGTACACAAGATTTCCCATCAGAAAACAGTAAATAAGATGATTTTTCGTTTTTTGGATATAAATAAGAAGAAACTGCAATTTAGCTGGGTTAGTTTTTCAATCAAAACCAAAGATGAAGACCATAGCTATTCCTTCTATGAATCTATCCTTATCTATCTACACGGTAATAAATCAGGATCAGGCATCCGCCCAACACCAGCTGCTACTATAACCGTCCTTCACTTGCAAGTTAAGGATCGCTAATGGAATCTCGTACCACCAGCTAAATACCCACCTGCCACCTATATCCCATTTCATACGGAGACAAGAAGTTCTCTCAAACATTTTACAGAGCAGCATCAGCACTCCTTTCATACAAGCGGTATATGAACGTTGACTTTGACATCTGAGGCTCCCTTTCTAATATAGCAATAACATCCTTCACTGTGATGCTACGAGCCACACGACGTGCAGCCACTTGATTCCTTCCAACTTTTCTCCCCGAACCTGCATGTGTATGAAAAGTTTAAAGTAGGATAGCGGAGACCGTCATACTTCAAAGTAAAAACAGAATCTATGTGTCCCACATGTCATCTATATGATAAAACATCTTCGCATAAGGTATCTAACGCATTTTACAAGGAGAATGTGAGCCAGTGGTGGATCTGAGTAAATAACTAAAACTAAGAGGGGAAAATGTTCTCCATTACAATGTGTCCACGTCTATATAGTTATATACCAATTCATCTATGAACAGAACGCCACAAAACAAGTACTCCCTTATCAATGATTCCTACAATTCCCGAAGCAATGTTTTGTGCTAAGTTTTCAACAGTAAAAGCCTTCACCTGAATGATATTTCTGCAAACGTTTCGTACGATTAAACGTAGTTGAAAAAGTTTCAAGTGTCTTATATCCTAATTTTCCCATGTCTTGAAATGACAAGCTGATTTTCAAGTGGAAAAGGTCTGTTGGAGTTCAAGGGATTTCAGTGGAAATGGTCTGATAAATTAGCCCACCTTGGCTTACCAGAAAAAGTTCGTTAATAAGATCAATAAATCTAATTAATTATATACCTTTCAAGAAAACGTTTCTCAACTTTCCTATACAGTATCAACTCTAATAATGTAGAGAACACCAGCATATGTAAGAATGCAGGTTAAATATTGGAAAGACAATTTACCAGGGGTGCTAAAAGGAGAGGAAAAGTCCCGTTTTTCTCCTTGGCTCTCCCTAGTGATCTTGGTAGAGACTTGCGAAGTTTTTCGTGCCATGTCTTTACCAGGCTGAGAAGCAGATGGCGCTGTATCAGTTACTCCCTGTTTCTGATTGGCCTCAGCCATTAGTTGCCATCTTGACAACATATCGCCAACTCCAGTTGCAGCTCGAACAGCAACATTTGCTGCAGTGGCACGCATCTTATCATCTTCTTCCTTGTTAACCTGCAGAATTTGAGACAAAATATAATGTCGTATAACATCTATACAGAATTGATCATTAATACATTTAATCTCCACACCTTAGCAGATTTTAGACGGTTTTCATCCTTGTCTCCATCTCCAGTAGCACCGCCCTCAGACTGCATACAACAAAATTAAGACGCAGAAGAGTCAGAAACTCTTTACACAGAAAGGACCAAAAGTAAAAATAAAATAAATAAATCTACATAAATTTGCAAAAAATTGTAACACTGAATGCTTACATCAGTCAGTTTTAGTGACTTTTCGGTTTCAGCCTGTTTCTTTTCCAGTTCTTCACGAGCTTTGTGGTTTATTGTCAAAATTTGTTGCCTAATATCAGATGTAACGATAACTCTATGTCTTGGCTTCTCCATATCAACTCGCTGCACATATTATATTAATTAGCTAAGATATATTACAATGCACTTTATCCTGGACAGGCAGGGAGAAACTAAAGTGGCAACAAAACCTTGAAAACAAACCTGCTTTGACAGTCGAATAAGGTTAAAAATGAGTCCACGCATTCTCTCTTCCACACACTAGAAATGGAATATCCAACAAACAAGGAGTTTGGTTATGCTCAAGATGGCTTTGGAAAAAAGAAGTTTAATTAAATGAGACCATCAAAGCTAAAAGACTGTTCATAAATTAAGCTTCTTAATCCTTGACATCTAAACGAGCAACTTAATAATTATGTTCATCATTCTCACCAGAGACAAGCATCGCTCCAAATCAGTGCCCATAGTCTTCACACCACTTTTTGCCACTGCCAGCGATCAGAATATAACGAGCAAATGTTTACCATCTTAATGACAATTCTTTCCAAAATTACTAAATGAAAATAATTCAGACAAGCAAAAGAAAAAAGTGTTCCAAGTAAAAATAGATATTAACTTATTTCTGCCACTTTCTTCTGAAGTGGAACCTTCTGCAAAATCAACTTTTCTTCTTCTTCTTGAACAACACGTCTTGATATCTCCGAAATCCGGCTGTCTTCCTTTGACCCAGAAAGCATCTGCTCCTCCTCTTCCTGTTTGACAAATTTAATTCAAAAGTAAAACTTGTATCTCTTGCTCAGGTAAAAAATGAAAAATGAAAACAAGTAGTATCTATAGCAGAGAGCAAAGTATATTTCATGTACTTATTGTGCATAGCTTTGCTGAAAATGATTACCCTGAGATTTACTCCGCTAACTGCAGTAACATCATTGAGCTGTTCAATGCTTTGATCCAAGAAGCCTCCAGACACCTTTTGCTTCTTACTGTAAAATAATACTTAGAAATAACTATATAGAATACTTCCTCCATTTCTTTTAAAACTTCCTAAGTGGTAAAAATAACAAAAATTAAAGAATATTAATAAAAAATTGGTTTATGTGGGGTATTAAAGTTGTAAGTGGATTTAAAGTATGAGAGAGAATGATAATGTAGTGATAAAAGAAAGAGAGAGAAATAATAAAAAATTGTGTAGTAGAAATAAAACTTTCCTTGTTTGGAGTTAGGAAGTTTGTAATGGTACGCCAAAAAAGGAAACCTAGGAAGTTATTAATGAAATGGAGGAAGTATATGTTATGCTTAAACTATTTTATGAAATAGCACATCTGTGAAAAGCATCAAATACCTTGATGGAGGTGAAGAAACAGGTGTTTCCATTGGCTTTTTCTGGCCAACCACAGGCTTCCTGGGGAGAGCCTTGGGAGCTCCAGTAGGGGGAATTGGAGGTTCCCGAGAATTCGTCTACCAGAGAAATAAGAAACAAGGAAACACAAGAATCAACCCAACAGTTGGAGAAAAAAGAATTAGATCGATAGGAGCTAAAAACAACAGGGACATGGTCAGCAAAGTTATTTATCAGCCCACAACAAAAATGATTGAGAAAAGTTAGGCGAGGAGGATGGCAAAATTTGTATCATGTTCGTAAGCTGATAATATATACTGTAGCATATAAATGTTTCTGGTTCATGAATTTGTCAAATATCATTTATATTCTTCATCTGGCAATTATTCAGTGTTTAAACATTGAAGAGCGCAAGACAGTTCGAGGAAGGGGCTCTAATGCTCCATTTCAGGAGATTACGAGAAAACATGATTTTGAATGAACAAACCTCTCACTACAACTGTTGATAAAAAATCTTGCAAGTCATATACCGATGCAAATAACATGTATTTACTGATTCCAGATTGAAACTAAATCCACATGTGAAAAGCTTACATCTGAAAGTTAATTAGTCTTAGCAAAGGACTGGTTACCAGGAACTTAGAATGCAAACCCAAATTACAATTAATCTATCAAAAAAAATATCAAAAAAAAAAAAGGCCAATCCCAATAAAACACTATCCAGAAGAAGAAAAATTGGCCCGAACCTCTAGGATCACTTAAACTTAATAACCCATCAGTCAATTTTTCTTTTTCTTTTATATTACTTTAATACTTTTTTTGGGATTAGATTGTGAAAATAAGAAAGTATATTTAATACACAGTAAGAGGGTTGCTCACCCATACAGAGCAATATGAACAACTCAAAAACAAGTATTCAGGTTAGAAATTAATTACTAAAAGTACAAAAGGAAGTGTTTCAGCGCCATCCTTTCAACCAATGCCAACTATTAACTCTAATTTCCACCAAAGTAGTAATGTTAGAACTCATATTCATATGTTACCAAATACAACTATACAGGATACACAAAACCACAATATCGCGTTAGTAGTTTTATGATAATTTTCAGAATTATCTAAGCAGTAAAATAGGCAGTAGGGAAATTCTTCTATTTCCCAATTCCCACACACCAGTAAATACTTCAATCACATTCCCTCTACTATCTGCAGTCTCGGCCAACATTCACTAAGATGTAGTATGTGCACTACATTACAAAGATATCAAATTGACCAAATTTTAAAAGTGGTGAGGCAAAAAGCAGGTGTTACGCAAATGCCAAACTTGGAATGAAAGAGAGAAAGAATGTTGGATACCATGTTGGCAGGTGGCGCGAATACAGTTCTAGATAAATGCATCTCGAAAGATTCATCAATCGAATTCCCTGGAGCGGCGGCATGTCCTTGTTTAATAAGCGACATAGAAGATTGTGTCTGTGCAGAAAATAATTTTGCCTTTTGTTGTTCACTAGACTGATCAACTGGTTCCTGTTTCACTGATGTGCTCTGATGAGCTGCAGTATGTGGCCTGATAGATGTAGTAGTTGACGAGAAAGGCTGGTAACTGCTCCCAGAACCCCCATACGCAGGAAAAGACGTCTGTGAGAAGTGAGTATGCTGCTTATTAGACCCCGGCGGAAACACAGAATGCTTTCTGTCCTGACTTACAGCACCAGACGCTAAAGTTGACATCTGGCTTACATGCACTCCCTGTACATCCGCTTTGTTGTCCACCTCACGAGGGTTACTTGAGTTACTATCCCTTGCTAGATTGGTTAGGTTTGTGTTCATTTGTACTGGAAAAGGCAAAAACGCAACGTAGTCAGCAAAGAGGTTGGTGGTTTCTGCACAAATAGGTAAAATAACTGGATATGCAAAAAGAATTCTCACCAGTTGATGAAACTTGCAGTTGTCGGCTGGGGGGCTGGTTTTGAGACACAAAATTGACAGAAACGATTAAACAAGGTATCTTAAGAAACGATTAAACAAGGTATCTTACGAAACAATTAAACAAGGTATCTTAAGTTAACTAGAAGTGTGGTGAATGAACATTTATAACATACTTGCGATTGCAGCTTGAGTACTGCCATTTTTAACATGTGGTCACCAACAATACTTCTCATGTGACGAACAAAGTCATCTTTGGTGATCTCATTTCTCTGGAAACAAATACACCACTATTAGATTAAATAATAGAAATTAGAGAAGAATTGGAGATATATGAAGGGGGTTGGGGGGATTTAGAAATTAGAAGAACAAAAAGATTATATATATAACAAATTGAAGAAATATTAAGGAGCATTATAGATGAAATATTAACAAGAGAAGCAAAAGAAAATCATCTCAGAGAGGGAAAATAAATCAAAATTATATTGTACAGTATTATCATTTAAAAAAAAAAGAAAAGAAAAAAGCTCCGTCAATAATTCAAACTTGAACACATTATCAACAGGCTAGTTTTTTAGCTGGTCTAAACAGAATCTAGAATTCTTCATAAAATAGAATGGTGACCATATTCTAATATTCTAAATAAAAACAAACTGGAATTAAACTAAACTATAATATTATTTCCCATAATAGAACTTCTGATTTCTACCTTAAGGTTAACGTAGAGAGTGTTGAGCTGCACAGCTCTTTCCCTGTCAAGTTGTGGTTGTATGATAGGAAGAAGCATGCCAAACGGCACTTGTTTGGTTCTCGTTGAGGTGCCTGGCTGGGCAGTACTACTTGTCATGGACTCTTGATTTCGCATGCCTGGTATCACTGACCGTTGGCTATCCATGCCCATTCCTGTACTCTGTCGATTCACAGTTTCCGTATCCTGATTATTGCCGTTCCCCATAATTGCTTTTTGATTTCCAATCCCAGCTAATAAAGACCGTTGATCATTCAATTCCATTCCCAAGGTATGTTGATTATTTGAACCCATTGGTATTGCCTGTTGATCACTGATATTTTGCAAAGTTTGCATCTGTGTGTCTACTTCTGGTTTTGGTTCATGTTCTAACTTGTGCATTACGACTGGTTGACTTCCAGATGTTTGGGTGGTCATGGGTTGGGATACAGGGAAAGTTTTCAGGTCATTTTGCGCATTTGGAAATCCAATTTCAGATGATGTGCTTGGGTAATGAATAAGCTCGTTGGAGAAGCCATCTTCCCTTTTTACATTAAATTGCTGGACTGTTTGGTCCCTGATCATGAGATCTTGCCCACTCTGAAAATTAACATTTCCATCATGAGCAGAAGGTTGCCACTGAGGAAGAAACTGACTTGCTGTTTGGCTACTACTTCCCTGTGATAAGGCTGCTGCTTTTAACAAGTTAGGAAAAGAGAAAAAAAGGAAGTATTATGGAACCTTCTAAAGTAGCGAGAAGAACAAAAAAGAAACTGGTTCCATAAATATGTTTACTACAGCAGCGATGAGGCTGGAATCTCAATGTAATGAGCTTACAACACAGTAAGCATATTCTATCTTCACATATATTCACTTAACTGATGAGAGTATCTACTTTTTTCTACCATGTGAATATTCTTACAACCAGCCAAACCTCATTTCAGTATATTGAGCCAACACAGCAAAGCTTACATGAAGTAGCTTCTCAAGAAATTGGCATAGGAACAACATTTGTTTATCAACAACGAGTTGAGGCATATGTTGTACTAAATACGTCAAAACTATCTGAGTTTGTTATCAACTAAAAAATCTTGTGTGGATAAAACAAAATCATGTGGTAGAAAGAATTCATTAGAACAAGCATCACAGTAAAGAAGAAGTCACCCAATTAATGACCTAATATGGAGGAATAATTGAAGAAACAGGAGGTCAAAGTATCACTAGTGTGCTATCTTTCCTCCAATTCCTCATTAACTATGTAAGTATGTACCCACACACGATAAAATCTGGGCAGTTTATCTTCCAAGAAAGCCCCACAATCACCACAACAGTATACTATACTAACTATACACCATCATTGATATTAAACACCTGAAATTATGTTTGTAGAGATCAAAATTATTTATTGTAAACCTAACATAAACAAAACACAATCAATAGTGACCTTAAAATCCACCTTTTCTAATCCAACGAATTAGTGTATTAGTAAGCAAATGAGGGAAAGAGAGAGAGAGAGAGAGAGTAACCAGTGTGGGCGGAATGGTGAGATTGGGAAGAATTGGCGCATTCAATGTCTCTGTTCAATTGAGCTGTGAAGGCGTCCACGTCAGCCCCGGAATGCATTGTTTCGTCCTGCACATACGACGAGTGTTGTTGTGTCGTAAATATATTAGTATATATCAAAACTCGGATCAAAATTCAAAATTCGTAAAGGAAGGAAAAAGAGAAAAGAGGATGAATAATGTACCTCGTCTTCTTCGAGCAATTTCATAATGTTAGGGTCCATGGAGGGAAAGCTTCAGGTTACGCAACGGAACGGAAAGGTGCTTGGTTTTCTGCTTGTATTGTATCGTCGTGGTGGTGGCTATGGAGAAGAAGAGAATCATAAAAATTGAGTTTACAATTTTTTATTTTCCACAATCCTTTTCGCCCAACAATAAATTATTTTGGCTGTCCGATTTACTCTCGTACATATATACCCAGCTCAGCTAGGTTTTCGATTTGCCACAAACCTTTAAATTGTCGATAAGTTTTAAAATTAAGTCTTCGAGCGTTATATATTGGGTGCCCACCATTTGCATATACTCATGCAATACATGGATATAGACATATAGTACACGTTGAATGTTTGTAAATTTAGTGTCTATGACATTTTTTTACTTAATTATCATAATAGTTTCGAATTGATATATTACATGTCGAAAACAGTCATTGGATCTATGAAAGAGTAGGTGTTTAAAATTAGGAATTATCTCACTCTAGGGGTCTTTTGGGACCCCAATAAAAATAAAAACATGTTAGTTGAACAATTAAACATTAGGCCATAATCGGAAAAAAATTAATGGACCAATAATTTTTTACCATATTGCCACAACCCGAAAATCTCAAAACCAAAAAAATCCTTACCTCAAACATATAAAATACTTCAAAAAATAAAAAAATAAAAAGAAAATAAAAAATAATGGTGCAACAGGCTCCACCAGATCTGCTCCGACTGGAGTGGCAAAGCTCAGAGGCTTGATTTGTTCCGATTGGAGTTTATATTGTTTCAATCGGAACATTGTTGTTCCGATCGGAGCAGAAATTTTTTTTACAATTTTTTTTTTTTAACTAAGCAGAAATTTTTAAAAAAAAAAAACTAAGGCTTGTTTGGTTCTCCCAAAATTCAATTTTGGTACAGTGTCTTAGATCTTCAAAAGTGAAATTTGTAGCATAATTTGTAATTGATGATCTAAAGGGCTTCTTTTTTTTTTTTTTTTTTTTTTTTTTTGAATTGGCAAAGCGATGATCAATAATGGTTCCCCATTTACCCTTGTGGTGACTTAACCCCCAACCTATTGGTTGGAGTAAAATCAACTTACCAACTGAGCTAAAGGGTCATATTATGATATTAGAGGCTCTAAGAGACCTTTCAAGATCAATGGACCCTTAAATTTGAGAATTGACTCTGTTTCTTATCTTTTATTCTTACTTGCATGTTAAAACACAACATAGTAAATACAATGTTTCTAACATATTCAACGTTTAAGATACACAATTATATATCTTATGGTTGAATACTTAAATTTAATCATGAATTGTTTCATTCAAATAAATAGAATAGTTATAGATAAATTGGTTTAATATTTCAATATTATTATCTTTATATAATGGATCGTGCTTACTACGGTGTGCTATTTTCTACTCCGGCTATATATTGGGTTGACCAAGAACAACCATCTTATAGAGATATACTTATAGAAATTATAATTTGGTATCTACAGTGCATTCATTTGACGAATTTGGAAGTGATAACATCCATTGTTCCAAGAATGGGGAGTAAGATATCAAAGATGTAATGGCCTCATTAATTTTTTTTTTTAAACGGCAAAATTGTATTTACCAAAAAGGGAACAATTACAATGAAACTGAAACTGCATATAAGAGATGCACAAGAACTAATAAGAGATGTAATGAAAATGTTAAGCTTGCCAACAAAACTATGGATATTTTGAATTCAGAAACAATACTCGAAATGGTAAAACAAAGGCTCGGATTCCCACTCCATTATTATTTATTTCTCACACCTCCATTAATGAATTCTACATTCATTTCATACTACTCCAGTACTTGAGTTGAGTCCTGTTTCATCTTTTCTCTGTCACAAAACAACAAATAGCTGTAGTGCATTAACTATCAATCTCCCTCCCTCATTACTGTAATCCACTTCCCATGTCAACCGCTGCTACTACTTCCATGGAAAGCAGCATTCAAACCCACATGATTTTCTTGATTACCCATCTTCAGTAGCTAGCTAGCTATATTTTATTTCCTGTTATATTCTGTTTTTGTACATGTTCATTATGTATTTGGAGGAATGGGCCTCTTTTTCTCCTTATCTTTGCTGATTTTCTCATAGTCTACTTTCGCCATTCACTTTCTAAGGACGTGAGAAGAGAGACTATACTTGCTGTGCCTCCATTTCTGTAGTAGTATAGCTTTGTGCATTGTAATAATTAAGAATTGTTTTGTTTTTTGGGAGAGAAAAAAAAAAGAGAATTTCTTGGATTTGCAAGTGATGAAGAAGGGTATTGTTGGTTTGCTGTTGTTTCTTGGAACAGCTTCTGTTATCTACCTTGTTTGTTCCAGGAAAGGAAGCAATGTGTCTGTCTCAGTAATTCCAGGTATATGCTTAATGCTTTCTATTACTAATATCTTTCTTTTGTTTTCTACATTCAAGTTTCTATATAGTAGTATATTAGCTTGTTTCCTACTAGTACTTGATAACATCAATTTTCATAAAATAGAACTAGTTATATTAGTGAAAAGTATTCATATCTTATAGGAGATCATCATATGTTGAACAGTTGATGTTAGACTATTGAGTATAATGTATGGACCACTTGTTAGTTGTTACTAGGATTCAATATAAAAGGAGCTTCATGAAGAAAAAACTAGTGTAGGTATTAAATAATTAATTAGTCGTCTACTTCAAGCTGAATCTAGTCTTGAATCAAGTCAGGTGATTGATTATCTTTGTAAGTCATGAATAAAATACAGATTGTGATCTTATCAGGAAACATTGTGTTTATTTTTATGTCTGGATTGTACATCTTGTGATTGTGAAACCTTGATGAAGATCAGTGTAAGTTTAGATTTTCAACTAGCTAGTTTCTGCTGTTATTTGATAGATTGAGTTTTATGTTGAACATAAACAGATTTCCTGTTCTCTGTCATTGCAGCTATGCGTGTCACAGGGAGCAGGAGTGGTATGTCATTAACCCTGAAAAGCAGGAAGCTCAAGGTACGCTAAATTCATATAAATCACAGCCACACTTGCTCGTAACGACTGTAATTACCGTATTAGTTAAGTCTTGGACGCTGTAAGTAGGAAGACATGGGTTCAAATCTATTTGGTACTCGGGTGTAGGATTGAGAGATGTGATCTACCACTGCATTTTTAAAAATGTTCTTAGATTATACTCTAGTATACATCAAACTTATAGCTGTTCAATCAATCTGCATTGCAGGATAACTTCCACCCTCGAAGCCCAGAACAAGATGGTCAAGGCTTTATGAATTTGGAAGATTACCGGCCTATTGATCCAGTTCCAAGTTCTATGACTTCCATACAGTCTGGACCCATCCAGCACGAGGCTCCTTTGTTGCCTTACATCCCACAACCTGCCCCGCCTCCTATTGAGCAGAACTACCCCTGATCAGTATCATAAGAATGGCACCATTTTGGGTATTATTACACTGAAGATGTCATGTATAAACAATTGAAGTGAAGACGATACTCGGTGCATCATCTCATTGCTTGCATACTCGAACTTTTGCACCTATGTTGCACGTTAATGCAGATTTATGTTTCATCATTCAGCTATGATGAATAACACAATGCATACACTACTACTAATGTTTGGAAGAAAAAAAATGGGTGAAGCTGCGGGCGCCAGATTTAAAATGGCAGCTGCTGGAGTCCACACTTGGCCTAAAAACCCATAGACTTGAAATTTTCACCATGGTCGAACCGCCTCTGGTGCCTTTGCCACGCTGAACCGTGGAGCCACAAAACCTCGCCTGGTGCGTACCAACTAAAAGTTCATTCCATAGATTCCAGTAACGTAATGCACCAAAATGCACCATTTGGATCCCATAACATCCCAAATATCTACATGTGAGTACCTGAGATTGAATACAATAAGGCACAGTGTGACACTAGGCTTGAGAATATCAGAATATCAGAATAACAAAACATGATTAATAAGACGAGTTGAAGGCGTAAATAAACCTTCATCAATACAAGAAAATTCTTTTCGTTAGAATAGCTAGCAAGAATTTAGTAAATTTTAAAAAATTTGAAGAATTATGCATGTTCAGGTTTTCAAAACTGTTATGTGATGAGATTGGAGTTTATGAATTGATTATAAACAGGTGGAATGCAATTTGTAAAAGAAATTATGTTCATAACATTGTTTAACTTTGATGATAGTTGATCTTCTTAGATCAGAAAAGACCTATCAGGGGTACAGGGTACTGTTATAATAATGAGGTGAATCCATACACATCACACCCAGATTATCAATTAAGTCGAATTACAACATAGAAACCTACAGCACTAGATATAAAAGTTGAGCAATGCAGCCTGCAGGTCATCGTTTCTTAAAACCATATTTTTTCCGTTCGTAGAACAAATCTGTTTTTGCACTTCCAAGATTGACTATTTTCGGGCAGCCATCCCTATCCTTCTCTTGCTGTGTACACTCTTTGCAGTAGTAAGCATCAGAAATTCCTACGCCTCCACAGATGACACAACGGCCTTGAAAGGATCCATAATTGCATTCATCACAAACACGAACTAGAGTGCAAGGACGTACATAGGAGTCGCAAATCACGCATTTTCCATCACATTTCTCACAGAGCCTACCAATTGCGATTCCTGGTTGCTTCCGGCACATGATCAGATCAGGATGATGCTTCGCCATAGTTCCTTAGCAAACCTGTAAAGCAATGCACAAGTGAAGTTAGATTCAGTAACTGATAACAACTGGTTGAACAACAAACGAAAGGTGTTCAGTGGAGAACATAACCTTCCTCTAAACATATAAGGCAAGGTTTTCATGTCTAATTAAAAAATATATATATAAGCTCGATAACCACATGGGACAGAAACTGATAGTGAGTTAGTGACTAAACTAGAAATCTTGCATCTATCTACTGGTGGGTGTAAAATGTATCTGTTCCTTTATACGGAGGAAGATATATAGATATCACGTCCTTTCACCCAGAATGACCCGTCTATAATTCATTTTACGAGAATTCAACTGTGGCCATTTTGAATATCAGCATGACAATGCAACAGTTTTAGAATTCTTCAACGTAGAGAAGAGAAACTTAAATGAGGACTAACTAGTCCCGTTTTTCTATGTGGCTGAAAATAGTTGCACTTTCCTTTAATGCAAATTCTCATTAAACAAAAGTACTTACTAAACACAAAAAAGCTCTTCAAACAAATCAGTAACAAGCACACAACACAGGACATGAATCTCCCAGGAGGAGGAGACAATATTGAGACCCAACAAAAGGAAAAAGGTCTGTGAAGTTTCGTAGAGGAAATAAGACTTTGATGGGTCAACAAAGAATACAGAAATAAAGCTCGGGGACATTACGGTTTCACAATAAACACACCTGAAATACAACAACTACTTGGCAGGAGACCCTCAATAGAATAGGGGACGCAGATTCTCTACATCTACTTATCAGACCAAATCAATTAGGAACATACTGTGACAATCGTAGCTAAGAATCTGAGTCACTCAAATACGGTGTCAACTAATGAATTATTCCTGATAAAAAGCAGCTATCTTCGAACATAAATTCCACCCCCATCACGCTCACTTGACTACTCAAATCCAATGCAGCATGTGAAGTGATAGGATACCAAGTTCTTACTAATGAACTAGAGCTAATTATCAAAAAAGAATTGAAATCATAAGTTTAACTCTTAATTGAATGTTTATTTGCTACGGGCAAGACTCAGCTATCCAATTTTTCCAAGATATAGACAATTATGATTACATCATTAGCAATTGGCATACGAATTAAGAATTAAATCTCCAGATAAAAATCTTAACATTACTCTACTAATTTAAGCGATCAGTAAAACAGAGAAACTACGATTCATTCATCGAGTAACATACATACATACATTTTGCGATTACGATTAGTAATAAATCCCAATAAAAATGCGAAAGATAAAGCAAATAGATACCAACAATCGCTCGGGTAAACATGATCAGAAAGTAGAAAAGTATTGAACGAAATTGATTACACATACTTACCTGAGCAGAGAGAAGAAGAAGAAAAATCGCCGGTAGCAAATATCTGAGCTCGATTAAGATTTTGAGAAGTTAGGGTTTTATTTACCACCCAAGTTTGGACTGTATATATACAGTATGCTGTGGAATTTCGGAAATTACTAGAATGTTATGTCACGCGAAATTAGAAGTCGGTATGTTGGAGGCCCAATGTGATTTGATCCGTCCGGCCCACATATCAGGTCCATTAAAGCAACAACTATTACCGTCCAGCCCAACCGAACTAGATTTACGTACATCGGTACATGGTTCGTTTGTATGTTAGGCCGTGTAAAATTAAAATGAGTCAATTAGAATAGAATGGAGAGAGTACAGTAGCAAATAAAAGAGATTATTTTACCATTTGACTATGCCAGTGAACCTCTTGCCTGAGCAATTTTTCAATATTGCCCTTGAGTTTTTAAATTTTATAGCTACTGTCAGAGTTTTTTAAATGTAAAAGAGGAAATTAAATCTCTACTGCATAATTTAAGGAGAGGGATCTTCGGACTGTATCCCTACCCAAAATAATCTCAAGCCCCCACCAAAATCAACTACTATTAGTTTCCAACAGAGAACCAAGTCGGTAACAACACTTGCTCTGTTCTGACTTCTGCCTATTCTTGATTGTCCATGGCTACCTAAAAAAATGGACCTTAAAGTTGCACCTACAACACTTTGTAGCTGGCCCCGCTTAAGCCAAATTAGTTTTTGATTCCATCTGGTAGAGATGAATACGTTGAACAAAACATGATTCTTTTCTGGGAAAACTGAATCATGCCATGGTTTATCGTTAATTTTGGTGGGAGGACTGGAGATCTTTTCCGTAAATTATGGTGGTAGAGATTTACTTTCCTCCTTCTAATTTTAGATCACATAAATTAATAAAACAGTAATTAAAAGAACTTGAGGGCAATATTGAAAAATTGCTCTGGCAGGAGGTTCAAAGCTCTGGCAGTATCATCTGCCTTTGACTATGATTATAGGATAAGAAGAGTATTAATTAAGATTTTCTTATCAATTAGGAAAATTAAATGAATGTATAAGGTTATGTTCTTTTCGTATGAAATCTCCTTATTTTCAGTTCAGTTCAATTCTGTTCAGTTTCGTTCAGTTCTGTTCAGACTTGCTTAGTTATATTTTATACTACAAAGAAACTGTGTTCAGTTTCATTCAATTCTATTCAGATCAGTTCAATTCTGTTCAATTCAATTCAATTCTGTTCAGACGAAAATAACAGTTTCTAATTAACTGATTTGTTTTATTTTCTCTATTTCTATTATAAATCGAACTACACCAAAAGCTCGTTAACATTCATTTTTGTGCAAATAACAACGTGGAGCCTGCAAAAACATCAGTATTCCAAACTCAACAGTGATAGAGAGCTTAGCAAAGGAAGTTCTTCCCCAAAACATTTAAAATTGAGAAGTTTTACGAACAAGCTCAAGAAAGGAAATGTAACCTCCAGCCATGCATTCTTACAACTTAACTGCAAACATCACTTGACTACCATTTCACGAAAGCTTACACGCAAGATATGACAATTTATTTGTGTTGCAAATATCAGCTTCAGAAAGTCCAATTGACGAGTAGGAGATTTAGATGCATTTGAATATCTAGCCAGGACTCAGGATACTAATAAATAGAAATCCAACTCTCCCAAAAGTTTAAACTGTTGGGGAGGAACGCAATCTAGTCATTTATATTAATTCTCCAACACTCCCCCGCACTCGTGGTCGATTTCAACCTCTTTGGGGAGGCCAATCGAATGGAAATTTAATGTGGGGTGGAGTTTGTATCCGGGGAGATTCGAACCCAAGTGGGCGTGAGCCAGATGGCTCTAATACCATGATAGAAATCCAATCTCCAACCATAAGAAGGAACATATTATTTCTTTTCGAGATATGATTTCGATTTGATAGGTAGGTACGTATACATCTCCTATATACACTTATACACGATGTAATTTCAAATTTCACTTTTATACACCTTGCATTCGATATGGTTACACTTTGGGGCGGATTTACGTATCTAGCCCGGCCCCTCAAGCTCGCATACAGGGGCAAACTAATTTTTCCACTTTTATGTAATTAGTATATGTACAAGTTTCGATTTCTTCTAATTCGACCCATGCTGAATTTGTAGATGACTACACTTTTTTTTTTTTTTTTATGACTACACTAGATTGAGAGTTTAACTTTAGTTAATGGTGTTGTTGTGCTTGTGGACATCCATCCGCCCCACATAACACTAATGATGGATCTTAAGAAGTTTCGTGGGAAGTTGCCTGTGGATATGAGAACACATTTCAAGATTCACTGCTTCTATTCAGCTATTGCCCATCAATATCCTTCCTTCCTTCCCTTTGATACATATTGTTAATATTATCCAATTCAAAATGCAGAAATTAGAAGAAACAGTTACTGCATTTATGAGACCACAAAGCAAACTGAGACCTTAAACAAATTTGGTCCAACCTTAGCTGTACTCTTTCTTCTCGATCCGTTACTAAATTATGCCACCATCATTATTAATCACATTGTCCTTTCATAATGCTCAGCTAGCTGGTATGTACGGAATTTGTATTTCCACACGGGTTCATACTTGGGTAGTTCAAACCTTGGTTAGAGCATCGAGAAAAGATCTCGTTCAATTAATATTAATGCAAGTTGTAGTACTACTAGTAGTAAAAATTTAAGAGTATGTATCATTGTTAATTTGTTAGGGTAACAAATCGTGGACATCCTTAAGTGGGGAACCATTAGGTAAAAGTATTTCGTGGCTCTAGCTTGATGACGCCTTAATACATAGTATACATTATACTTTAATTACCCACCGAAATGGAATTAGTAGGACAATAGACAAATTGTACGTTTGTTAGTAACAAACTGAAAAACGCTTACTTAACCAAAAATTTCTTTCTCTGTTGATTTTCTTATATAGAAAATACTATGGAAGATTTGCTAATCTATAGTAATATAATTAATTAAGCAGGAACGTAGTTTCCGAATTCAATGAACAATTAATTGGAAAGAAAACAACTTAAGCAGCTTACCGCAGCATTTCGTACCGCCATGTTTATAGTAGTGTATATAATATTATTATAATGTATAGTCCATAATTACAATACATTAAGAGTTTAAATTTAGAGGAAATTTCGTCTGAGTTTCTGGATATTAAGTGAAAGCTTACCGAAAATCGAGATGACGTGTGAGAGAATCTTGTTTAATATAATCAGCAAGGCAGTCCAGGAAATGATATACAGTATTACGGTATTCTTTCTTGTTTAACGATAGCTGCTGCCTGCTGCTATTTCGCGTTCCCATGATTATGTTTCTAATTCTGTCATGAGGACGGTAATGGTGTACGGATTGACTCCATCGACACAGTCGTAGTATCTTGCTTAATTTATGTTAAAGAGTTACTCCGTAAGTGTCAACTAGTAGTACGTACTAACTTAGCTACTAGATTCTGTCTCGTATACTGTGAATTAATTTGTCAAAATGCAGTACCAAATGTGGTAAACTGGTGGTAGTCATCTGCGCGGTATTTGAGTGTCTAAAATCCAATTTCATACCTCCAATCATAAACTCTTTCACATCATATAGGAGTGCTACTAAACTTTCTTAAATCCATATACTCCGTATAACTTTGCTCAGATCGTACGTCGAGCTAGCTAGCTTAGGTTGCTTCAATCCAAACTTTAAACTTGAGTTAACAACAATTAAAACATGGTTAAATGCAAGGAGTTTAAATTAAAAAATGGACCTTATATTAAGTCGGTACTATAATATCAATCGATCGATCGAGCCATGTCATGTACGTCCGTCATTGTTGTGACTTGTGCGTCTAGGATAGGATGGGAATCAATTAGTTGACCATGCATGGTGCATATTATGGGTACGTAGCTACCTAGCCAGCTGTGAATTGTGACAGTACGTGTTACCCGTCAGCTTCGATGATCGATCACTCACAAATTAATCTTGTTCAATATATATCCATCCTCAAATTATTATTATTTTAAAAAAAAATATATATTGGAGAAGAAGATACGAATTTCATGATCATGATCAGGATTTTCAGGCAACTTGTTTGAAATTCCTTCATCACTTCACACGGCAACATCACATCGACCGATAGTCACATCACATATCTCACTGACTCACTCCAACATATATATATATATATATATATATATATATATATATATATATATATATATATATATATATATATATATATATATATATATATATATATATATATATATATATATATATAGATATTATATCAATCTAGGGGTACCTTAGAACATCTAATAATAAAAAATGTCTCATTAGATCAACAATTACATATTATGCCAAAATATGGATTTTCAGTTGACTTAGAGATATTTACATAATTGTCATTCACTCAAAACAAACATGTTCTAAGTATTTTAACTTTTTTAATAAAACAAAAAAGAAATTAAAACAAAAAAGAAAAAAATTAAACAAGAAGGGCTGGGCAGAGCTCAGCCCCGCCATGGCAGGGCGGAGCTCAGCTCCGCCGAGACAACCCCAATCGGAGCAGTGGAGCATTTCTGCTCCGATCGAAACCGTGCTGCTGTGCTGCTCCGATCGGAGCAGAAACGCTCCGATCGGAGCCGTGTTGCTCCAATCGGAGCAGTCAAGCTCCGATTGGAGCAATAACTGCTCCGATGAAACGCTCCGCAGTCGACTGCTCCGATCGGAGCATTAACTGCTTCGATCGGAGCATAAACGCTCCGATCGGAGCCGCTGTGCTCTGACCGGAGCGGTCAGAGCTCCGATCAGAGCAGAAACGCTCTGAACGGAGCCTTTCTGGCTCCGATCGGAGCTGTGCTGCTCCAATCGGAGCAGTCAAGCTCTGATTGGAGCATTAACTGCTCCGATCGGAGCAGTCGACACGCTCCAATCGGAGCCGTTGTGCTCTGACCGGAGCAGTCAAAGCTTCGGTCAGAACTTTTCTTTTTTTTTAAAAAAAAAATTTAATTCTTTTTTTAGTTTTTTAATTATTTTTTTATTTTAAATCTAAGGTTTGTTTGGTTCTTGAAGAATCCAAAATTTCTACATTAATTTAGTTCTTCTTAATTCACCAAAAGTCAAATTCGTGGCCTAATATGTAATGATAATCTAATGGGGACTATTATGTTATTAGAAGCACTAAGAGGCCCCTAAAAAGATATGGACCCTATATACTAATATATACTACTCTAGTAAACATGATCATCATTAACAAAATTAGATTAGTAATATATTTCAATTTTAACTACTAAATAATCTTATGAAAATTATTTCGTAATCAAAATTTGTTAAAAGTCAACCTACGAAGTTATTAATGGAATAGAGTTATACGTATGTTACTATTACGGAAAAAAGCCAATATAGTATCTTTCCTAAGCTTAACCATTCGTGTTGGCCCTAAGTTTGACCATTAGTGTTTAGGTTTGCCTAGCTATAGGGTCCACCATTATGGTTTTGTTTAGAGTTTAATTGCTAACTCAAACGGGTTAGACGTTGGAACATACTTTTATTCTTGTCATGGATTAGATTGAGCGGGCGGTTTAAATTTTATATGTTGTAGTGCATCTCTTATGCATGTTTTTCTTGTAATTGTTCTCTTTCTTTCTTTTTTATCAATAAAATTTTGCTGGTTAAAAAGAACAAAAAAAAACAAAACCTGGGGTTAATGATATGAGAGTTTTAACTTGTGTTTGAAATTGGTCTTGATTGGTGATGTAATTAAAAGAGTGTACGCCTTATGCACTCTACGCACTTGTGTATTGTATCGTGTATGAATTTAAAAAAAATGGTTTTGTTAAAAAAAGAAAATACATTTGTGTGAATTGTGTCCTTTAAATGTTATAGAATTTTGATTAGCCCCCTAAGTTTTACTTCATACATCTGTGGAACTGGAAACTTCCTCCCAAGATTTTTCAGGTTTATATATGATTCATCCCATCAAAGTTGATTTGAGTACTTTTATATGAGAAAATATCTCACATTTTGAAATTTCATGGGAAATTGGCAACATTCCAACCTTAAAGGCGCAGATAAATTGCACGATTTCTTTTGAATAATATTTAGGGGCCAAATCACAACCTCACAAGCATTAGTACAAATTGCAAAATTTGGCAAAACAATTTTTTCCCCTTTTAAATCCATCGTACAACAAAATCTAATATAAGATATTTTAGTTATTTTACCATTTGCAAATAAGATGTTTGAATTTGGTGTCATGTAATTGTATTTTTTACAACTTTTTATGCAATCAACTCCATTTTTTTATATTTTGTCTACAAAAGCTATGCAAGGTTCTCATCTCTCATTGATCATTTTATTTTTACAAGATATCAATATATTTTTTTGCAACCTTTTCAACAACAAAATTGATGAAGATCACATTTTATTAATATGTGTAAAAATGCTAAAATATCTTATATTGTATTCGAGAGGGAGTAGTAATAATTTAGCAACCCATTGTAGAGCCTTAATTAAGTGGCGAAACTAGATTAAGCCGTATAACTAGCGTAACTAAACACTTTAGAAAAGCAATTTAATTAATTTCCCAAACAAAAGTGTGAAAAGTGATTATTAGCCAGGAAGAAAAATGAGTCTCTAATTCCCAAAACTCAAAAAGTTGGCTTTTTTCTTCAGGTGTGAAACCTGGACCCACATGGACGAGTGCAGTTTTCTCCTAAAAGCTGCGTCTCATGCATTCACATAATTTCACGTGCATGCGAATTGTCCAGTGACTGCTTTTCCCAAAGCCAACAGCGTTCTTTTTTACCTTTTTTTTTATTTCTTTTCCTATTTTAGTTGTAAAGTATATACAACTATAAATAGAATCATACAATAATATTAAAATTATGACAAGAATACAAATAATTTACTTCATTTTATTTTCAACTGAATTTTGCTACATCCATATATTAGAAGTTAATTATTCAAGATACAACATCATACCAGTAATAAATACTTATCCTTTTTTTTTATTGTTTACATTTATTTTTTGAACGGTTTTTAAGAAGGTTTATATAATGAGTATGATATTTGGTTTAGTGGCAGAGTTCACAATAAAATTGAAAGTAAAACGTAAACAACCTAAAAATAAACGAAAAAGGAATATGTAAATAATTTTAAAAGACAGGCGAATATTAATTGCGACCACGAGTAGCGTTAATTGAAATGGTTAAAGTGTACCTACAATTTGTCTATATTAATGGTATATTATAGAGTGAGACCACCCGAACCTTTGAGGGGTAATAAATTGGTTGGAATTTGAACATAGTTACCCCATCAACCAAGATTTCACGATGATGCCGAACATTTAAGGGTTAGATTTCCACATTGCACATCAATTAAGAAAAATTTCGTCGGTATGATCATAACAGATTAAGGATTGGTCCATGCTTTTATACTCCTCTATGTTGGAGGTTGAGTGGTGATCTATTTTGTGCATTTCTTATGCAACTTTCATTGTTGTACTTGTACTTCTCTTTTGTTTAATACTATATATTTTCTTTTGTTGGTTAAAAAAAATAATTCAAATGGAAATAATAAAAGTCTAAGAAGTAAAAAGAGATAAGGGGTAAATTTGTGAAACGCGCTTTTAGTGTTTCATGCCCGCCAGAGAAGCACCAGCTGTTTTTTAATGACGACAATACTATGTTTAGTGCACTGTCTCATTGCGCGTACTTAAGACTCTTGTTACTTGTTTTATTTATTACTATTATATTAAGTTAATTAATTATTGATTTTCAATTAATGAATTTTTAATTTAATACTCAAACAAGCACACTCCCAACAAGCATCTAGCATAATCCTGGAAGCTGCTTGTGATACAGAGAATCCTATGTTTCTCCTTCTAGCACTCATCAATTAATATTGTATATTCATTTTTGGAATATTCATTTCTGATTTATCAGTTTTAATTATTTTATTTATTTATTTAATTATGTCTAGTCTAAGATATGGTTCTTTAAAATAACACATACATTAGGTAACACCATGTGGCTTAGTTACTATATACTGACCCCAAATTAAGGGGATTTTGTTCTTTTATTTTCATTTTTTTTTACCAAGTCACTTTCATGGTGGTGACCTGTGGTGAAAGTCAAGAAAGCTTGGTATTATTTTTAGTGAATATAAATAGTTGGGATTTGGTCAATTCAATTGTTAGATGAAATATGAAGCAAATAAATGAAATAATGATCAGTCTGCCTTTTTCTCCGAGTAATGTGGTGTCCTTTGAAAATTTGCCTCTTCTCAGCTGTAAAATGCTCATTAAGTGAGCTACTCAGAAGCAGCATATGCATGTTTGAGTTTCCTGTTTACCAGTCAAATGCTTTCATTTTTCATTTCAATTATTAGAAGCATTTTTTGTTGGATTAAAATTTATTTCTAATTTGTAGTGTTCACATTTAAACAAGGAGCATGTCTCTCATTTTCTTTTTTCATGAAAAAACAGAATTTGTGATAGTGATACCTATAAACTTGCTTGATATGGAGCTATGTAAGTTTTTGTGACTACATGAAAGTTTTACTGTGTGTGAAAGTCGTGACAAAGTGTGTTGTAAGAACAATTGCCGTGATTTTTGATTTTCGTCGTCCAAAATCATGTGTCTGCCTTTGGAAGCGGATTATCGTCCAAAATTAAAAATCCATCACTATACAAAAACCACATTTTCTTACATCATCACTATTCAAAATCATAATTTTCACACATTATCCCTACCTACTATTATCTCTCTCACTACAAGAAATCTCGCTTTTAGCGACAGAATAGAAGATACGGATACTTTCCGTCGCTATTTAGCGACGGATCGGGTTTCTTAGCACGGATAAGGATGAACTGAACTCTAAATTCAGTTCGTCCTTTGAAAGACCCAATCCGACTTGCAATTAGCGACGGATAAGTTTGATTCGTCGCTACATTGTGACGGATAAATTCATCCGTCGCTAATGGAGTTGACCATTTTAAAAAATAAAAAGAAAAGAAATTGAATAATAAACCTATAGCGACGGATAAGGTTATTCGTCGCTGTTTAGCGACGGATACTCTCACCCGTCGCTAAGCAATCTATACAGATCGCGATCGTCTTCTTCCTCCCCCATTTCTTCTCTGTGTATACTTCTCCCTCCACCCGGAAATCCCCCCAAAATTCAAACATCCGCATTTCTCAACCAAATCGAGCAATCTCGGAGTCTATTCGAAGCTAGTGGAGCAAGGAACAAGATTGTGCATTCAATTTCACCACCCATGGACCAGTTTTCTCAAAATTGAAGGTAATTAGCATAAACCCTAACTTTTACAAGTTTGGGCATTTTATTGATTTTCAATGTGTTTGAGCAATTACATGTCTATGTTTAGTTCCTACTAGGTTGTTTAGCAAGTATTGAGTATTACATTATCTTGGACTTGATAGTTTGATAGATTTATGATGAAATTGAATTTGTAGTGGTTATTGAGTATTGAGTATGGATGTTAGGTGTTGAATTGAGTATTGACTATATGATGTATGGATGTTAGGTGTTGAAATTAATTGATGTTATGTTATCTTATACTTAATATTATTTCGTTTAGATTGGTGATTGTATATATAGGTAGTTTATCCGATGGATCGTTCTTGGATGTACAAGCGTGTTGGTGATGGCATCATCCTTCCTAGTTTTGAGGAAGGTGTTCGAGACTTCATTGAATTTGCATTGGAACATCCCAATTGTGTGAGCAAAGGGTCTATAAAGTGCCCTTGCAACGCCAAAAAATGTAGAAATTTGAACTATTTGCCTTCTGCAACGGTTGTTGAACACTTGAGACGGAATGGATTTGTGTCTGGATATGCTATATGGGATTGTCATGGTGAGAAATGACCACCACCTCCCATTTCAGATAGACCCACAGATGATGAAGAAGAGGCAAAGGAGGGGAAGTTGAATCGAGTCATCAGACTTGAATATCCCGGAATCCCTAAGAAAAGGGTCTTCATGTTCGAAGTTAATTGGTTTGATCCTACTCCAGAAGGTACAAAGATGAATGAGCAATATGAATCGGTTGACATTAACTTGAAGAGGAAGTACAGGTAGTATGAACCTTTTATCTTGGATACTCAAGCACGCCGGGTGATGTATCTTCCATATCCCTCCATGAAATGGGCCCAATCTGACTAGGTGGTTGCTATCCATATACGCGCACGCTCTAAGGTCGAGTACATTGAGGATGATGACTCAACGACTAACTCCTACCAAGAAGCGAGTGTGGACTTGGGTGCACTTGATAGGAACCCCGTTCATGCCACTGATGAAGTCATACAACTTCACGATGACACATATGTGGACTTAGTCACAGGCGATGAAGAGGGTACGAACTATACTTATATGTATTTTCTGTGTGCTTTCTTTGTTTATGCACTAAATACGAAAGTTTTATTAATTACTGAATAAATTGCATATGATGTGTACATATGAACTTACATATTTCATTTTGTATGGTTTCTTTGTATGTGCAGATCCCCTCCTTCGTCCACTTCAACCTCCCATGCCAGCTGTGTGATTCACAATGCATTATTGCTATCACGGTACGTTTACAAACTGTTTCATTGGTGTGAGTGGTATGTTAGCCACTGTATGTGCTTGGGTGATATGTTAGTCACCACTGTGCCAGTGAATTTACGTATGTTCTCTTCATGTTCAATCTTGTAGCTTTCTCCTTTCCATTTTTGTTTTATAGGCATGTTGGTGTGGATTGGGATCCATTGGACTTGGACTTGCTACTTTGCAATGTTGGATGTTTGGAGTTAGCTTACATGCATTGTAACTAGTATAGAATATTCAACACCTTACATTCGTGTGCAATGAATTTGCAACCTTTGTCTATTTATATTAATGATTTTCCACCATTTTCAGTTTATTTTATGGTTGTACAGAATTGAGAAGTGATGTATATACTGGTTGTACAGGTTTGGGTATAATTTGCTGCTAAAATAGATCAATTTTTTTTTTCTCTACAACATATTTAGCGACGGATGATTTCATCTCTCCCTAAAGATAGAAATGGGTAAAACCATCCGTCGCTACACATCCTACACCACATCCAGACACGTGCCCCTACAGGTAGCGACGGATAAATTCTTTCGTCGCTAAATTTTTAGCGACGAATGAACCGATCCGTCCCCACTTTGGTCAACGATGAACTCTGTGATGGATTAGTTAATCCGTCGCTAACCGTAGATACGGATGAATTCATCCGTCGCTTATTTAATTAGCGATGCCACTTTTGACGACGTCCTAATTAGCGACGGCTTATCCGTCGCTAATGGACTGTAGCGACGGTTCGGTCCCGTATAGCGACGGATGGTGCTGTTTTCTTGTAGTGTCTCACCCTTACATCATCCCTATACTCAAACCTAGTAAATTAAAAAATTATAAACCAAACACAATTTCAAAAATCATGATCAAAATCTTAAATTTCAACAAAAAATAAATAAATAAATAAAATAAATCAACTTTCACCAAAATAAAAAATCTATCTCCAAAATCTACTCCCAAACATGTGGTTTCTGGTTTGTGTTATTGTGTGGCCAATAAACTTCCGGTGAATAGTTATTTGCCATTCTATAATGGTTTATTTTAAATCGATTGGTGGTTAATTAGGACGTTTAAACGTCATGAGAATGAGAAAGGATCTTTATTTTTTGTTATGTTTACAATAAATATGAGTGAATAATGTGTAAAGAGAAGTAGAAAACTAAAAAGGTTAATTGTACACCAAAATATGAGACCATTCAAACTAATGAGGTTGTGCATGTTACTCTTGCTAATTTTCCAGCCAGGCCATTAAAGTTTAGAACAAAGTCTCATTCTTCCTTCTCAGAGAAAAGAAAAAGAACAAAGTCTCATCCTCATTTATTCTGGCCTCATGCATTCATGACATCATGTCATTTGTCAATAACCCAAAATTCCGACCATCAATTTACAATTCTAGAAACATACAAGTATCTCTACTAAAAAGTGAAAACATGTTGAAGAGGCAGCGAATTGTTCAACTACAGGTTAATTAAAAAGTCTATGATTTTAATTACACTCCTGACTTATTAACCCCATAAACAGATAAACTCCTTAAGAGACAGTCAAAAAAAAAAAAAAAAAACATCTAAGTTTGACTTTTTACCATTAGCATAAGCAAAGGGTTAATTAATTAAAGTGAAGTTCAAAAGAGTAATGTCATTGTCATGTGAACTAACCAAGTAAGACCCAAATATTTCCCCATCAGCTTATCTTAATTAATAAAAAGTACTGTCTACCATCTGGCACCCATAATAACACTGCTTCTTTCATGTAGACATCAAATAAACTACTCCACTCAATCCTCTATAAATATCCTTTCAACTGGCCTTCCTTAACAATTCACTTCCATTTCCAACAAAGTTCACAAACACAAGCAAAGCAAAAAAGAAAAACTACTCTAACTTCATTTCATCTGTTTTGTCCGTCTCAATCAATTCTTTACTATACTGTGAGAGAATGGTGAAATCGTCGGAGAACAAGATCCAGGCGTCGAACGTGTCTTCGTCTCAATGCAAGAAGAAGTTCAAAGGAGTTAGAATGAGGAGCTGGGGTTCATGGGTTTCAGAAATAAGAGCACCAAACCAAAAGACAAGAATCTGGTTAGGCTCTTACTCCACTGCAGAAGCTGCTGCTAGGGCTTATGATGCTGCACTTATTTGCCTTAAAGGCTCATCAGCCAATCTGAACTTCCCACAATCATCACCACATCAAAGCCTCAACATCGATGAAATGACTGTTTTGTCCCCCAAATCCATCCAGAGACTTGCTGCTGCTGCTGCAGCCAACGGCAGTGATGCTAGTCCCCCTACCGATAACCCGAAAAACAACTCAAATCCGAACTCTCCCTCTTCTTGTTCATACACATTCTCAACTGATTCGTCGAATATTTCCTCGCCAGCATTGTCGTCTTCTTCGAACTCAAATATGCAAGTTGATCATATGTCCCTGGTTTCATCACCGGAAGAGGAGCAAGACTGTTATGCAGTGCAGTTTGAGGAGCCTAGCAATATTTGTGACATGGGATCATGGCACAACTTTTATTCACCCAAGTGTTATGAGATGATTAATGGTGCGTTTTATGATCCTACTATGGTGGAGAATGACTATGAAGAAGGGGATATTCGGCTATGGAGCTTCAGCTGATTGATTATTGATTGATGATTTTTGTTGAATTTTTTATTTTTTATTCATTTAATGTTCTTCAGATTATTTCTTGAAGACATTATTATACAATATTTATATACTGACTGACAGGAAATTTATATGTATACTACAGTAGAGTGTTCATTGAGTTTACTGTAAGATTTTTTTTTTTACCGGATATACAAATTGTTATCAGGACTTTGTTAAATACCAAGTAGTCTGTGTGTTTCATTATACTGCATTAATTGGTACTCATGAAATTGAGAAGTAGGGAAAATTACAACTTTGTCCTTAGTGTTTTAAGTAGTTGTTTCAATACCCTTCTCTTGGCCCCCTTTATTGAGAAAAGACTTGTGCTGCTAGTATGATGCTCCAGATTTAGAAAGTTTTGTGCAGGAAATAATGAGGACAATGAGCAATTTTTTTATTTTTTTTTAAACGGCAAACGGAACGTTTGACTCTCTTTTCATGCTTCATTTTTAGGATGGGTGGTTAGGGAGGTGAATAGGAAAAAATTTTGAGAGTGAGAAAAATTAGTATTTGGTACTATCTCCATTTCATTAATAACTTTCTAAGGGGACCATTCATCGCGACCTTTGACCACGTATAACTCCTAAATTACATTAGAGAAAAATATAATAAAATCATTTTATGAAATTAAATGAAGTATATTTTCATAATCAACTTTTAATTTATATTGATACGGTTTAATTTAGAAGTTATGCGTAGTCAAAGGTCGCAGGAATTTATTAATGAAACGGAGGAAGTATTATTTTGGATAGTTTAGTAAGTAAGGAAAAGTAAAATGCATGATGATGTGTAAAAGTGAGTTATAGAAATAGAAAGGGAGATAATGAGTTATAGATAGATAAATAATATAGTGAGATAAAAAAACAAAAAGGAAAAGACTAAAAATTAAAAGATGTGAATAGTGTTGGAAGGTGGCTAAAAAAGAGAGTCAAAACTAATTTATGTTTTAGAACGGAACTCCCCAAAATGAAAAGAGACCAAAACGGTCCGAAAATCTTTGATGCACAAGACTTGCATGCCACATGAGAGTTAACACAAAATCGTACACCACAAATTCAAAACTACGACAATTGACCCATACCCAAAAATAGTTATGGTCGGGACAATGAACAAGTTTGTTATATCATATACGAGTAGTCAAAAACCTCAAACACAAACGAATTAATCGGGCTGTTTCACTTGTTTGGCACTAATTTAGCAAAGTTTTTTGTGCACTGTTTATGTACTTCGCATGTTTGACATCTAATTTAGTAAATGTGTTTGTTCCTTTGAAGTGGGGTTGTATTTGATAACATATGATGCAATATCATACCTTTCAAGGAATAAACAGAAAACAACGAAGAAGAAACTAGCTTTATAAATCATTTAGCTAGTCAATATAAAATACACATTTTACTCGAATAATCTTCATTTGTTTATAATTTTATGTACTCGGGTGTTTGGCATCTGATTTCATACATACATTACTAAACTCTTGAAGTAAAGTTGTATCCCTTAAAATGTGAGAATAATACATATCTCAATTCGCGGCCAACATCTAAGATCACATTAATCTATTCGTTACCTTAACCAAATGATAGGTTTGCCCAAACTTGGAGATTTCAAGTGATGAAATCAAGTTCACACATGGAAGTGTACTCTAGTTTCATGAGAATCCCAAACTGTAGGGTCCCATTTCTAATTATTTTGTTACACTGTATCTGGTCTTTACATGGCAAACACTGTGGGCCATAATCCCATGTTTTTGAATTTTGAGAAATTGTTCTCACCAATTTCTCTAATTAATTTTTGGTAATAAAATACTATTATAAAATAAGAAAAGGGACTATTGTACTTTGGAACTTGGCCAAGCCATGAAGTGAACATGGAAGAAAGACCCAACTTTGAATAAATTTGAAATTGCAGGTTCATTCATTATATCAACAACATATCATGTGGGGGCTTAATGCATAAATTCTTCAACAATTTTCCATTTAAAAGATTATTATTAGTATTATATTATTATACATGTGTCACTATATGATGATATTTGGCTTGTGGATATCACGTGAAAATCTTTGTCTTTGGGTACCCTTTCTAATCGTGGCATATGACTAGACATTATTTGTTGCTGTCCTTTTGTGAACTTTCTCGTTTCTTCTTCGCCAAGCATGTTATGTTATGTTATGATATATTTTTAGCTGAGGATCATTTTCACTTACTACGTATAACATAATAATTGAATTAGTTATCGTTAATCAGTGACATAATTATCAATTTTTCTTCGTAAATAATGGCATGCTTGGTAGTTGAATGACATATAATTTGTTCGATTTCTTTTGCCATGATTTTTTGGTCGTCAGGCAATAATCTTCATGATTTCGTGATCTCATGTAGGCGACAAGATTAAGGAAATACGTAGGGAAAGAGCGGAACATATGATACAACTTTAATGGGTAGGAGAAATAAGTGTTTCCCCAAAAGAAATCGACTCATACCTAAGACTTTTAAGACTTAAGACAGTACATACTTAAACCCAAGTCTAACCTTGCACAAGTCCAACTCCATGAAAAATTATTACAAGCATTGTTACTCTAACGTTCCGTTCCTGTCATTAATTGATTGAGTTCTTTCTGACTATCTAAGTAAACACGAATACACGATTTTCATGGACGTGTGCTAATTCCACATACGTCGTAGTTCACGGAGCACTCCCGATTGATCACCAACTCAACATGCTTAATTTACATTTCTTATGTGGATGGATTCTTTTACAAGAAAAAGAAAAAGAAAAAAGAAAAACATGCTGGTATAGATTACAGTAAGTAAGTGTGTGTTTTGCGCCATCTTATCAGTTATCTTATAATTTGATTTCACCTTATTTGACTGTTTATAACCATAATAAGTCTGTTTGATAAATATCAATAAGGTGACTGATTTGAGAAACTTCTCTAGACAGGCCTGGTAATTGCAACTGGTCCAGATCCGCACGGATCAAATCCATGTTGGACCAATTTTAAAGCTTTCGGATTGGACCCGGATACGATCTTAGAAATCATCACAAATAAAGCTTTTAATTGGTCTCGGATCCGGTCCGGACCGAATCAGAAACGATCAACTAAAAAGTATTTGGACCAGATTCAGTCCGACGTTGGATCAATATCCATGGATAGGTACCAAATTGACATGTCTAAAGGGTTGTATGTTGAACCGAACATTCGTGAACGTTCGCGAAATTGTTCGATCAACGCTCGGTTCGTGTTCGGTTTTGACCGAACAGTTCGTGAACATGTTCGTTAATATAATGAACCGAACACGAACATGTTAGTTTATGTTCGGTTGTTCGCGAACATGGTATAATATAATATATTATATAAATATAAAATATATACATATATAATTATTATACAGTAGAAACTCCATACAGTAATATTGTCGGGACAGGAAAAAAATTCTTATAAGAAGTTTATTCTTAAGTATAGAGTTTAGTTTGTACTCCCTCCAATTCAATTTAATTGTCGTTTTGGGTGAGGGCACAAATATTAAGGAGGCTGATGTACTCCTCTAATGACACTACTTTTGTGATATTTAATGATCAAAATAATAATAAACAAATCCATCTTGCTACCTTTATGATAAATAATGAGCAAAAAATATAATAGAAAAATGGACATATCACTGAATTTAAGGAATGGCTATGAGTTGGTCTGGAAAACGTCAATTATTTAGCAAATGTACTAAACAACTAAAACGTCAATTAAATGTAACTGGAGGGAATACATTTTTTTCTAACGAAATAACATAGTACTATGTCATATTTAAATGTTAAAATACATGTTAAACTTGTATTAGCTAGTGTTGTGTTGTCATATGTTATATACCAAATTAGATATCCTCCAAATATATCAAATAAACAAATACATAAATGGAGATGGAACAAAATCGTGGTGATGGATTGACAAATAAATAATAAGGTGCACAATATATCAACTAAAAAAATAAATACTCTACGCACAAAACATGGATTGTTTTGTGCTTTGTTAAATGTTTGGTGTTAATTTTGCAAACTTGTTTTGTGCTTAATTTTGCAGACTTGTTTTGTGCTTTGTTAAATGTTTGGTGTTAATTTTATATTGTTATTGTGACTTATATAATGTTCTTAGACACTTTTGGCAGGATATTTAAATTTTGTAGTATCAATATTGTTGGTTTTTAGGCTCTTTTTTTTTTTAACCAACGTTCGTGAACATATGAACACACGAACGAACACGAACGAACGAACATGAATATTCTATTATTTTGACAAACCGAACACGAACAGACTATGAATTGTTCGTCGAACACGAACACGAACCGAACATACTATATGCTTAACGAACGAACGTTCGATAAGCCTCTTGTTCGGTTCGAAATACAGCCCCATGTATAACTCTATGTAACTTAGTAAAAAATAAGGTGAGTGATCAGCTACCAATCACTTTTATCAGTTTTCTAGTTTTCTGTCACCTTATAATATTTCAATCACACTATAAGTTCATTTGAAAATCACATAAATTTTCATGAGAAATTTTTGATGTTGATCTTTTGTGAGAAAAATATTTGTTTTGTGAATATATTGAACGCAATGCTATTAGAGAACGTCTCCTGTGAGACCACTCGATCCGTGAGACCAAAATGAGACTCAAAGGAATTGAAATCTAGATTAAACAAGATAAAATCTGGATATCAAAGAAGATAAAACTCGCGGGTCATGTTATAACCCGGTTTCGAAAACGGGTCATCTTATAACCCAGTCCAAAACCCTTATTAACAAATCAGAAAAGCAAAATCAGAGATTACGTGAGAGGAAGAAGACGAAGAAGCCATGGACAACGGAACAAAACTCTCTCCCATGGATGAACAACGAGATTGCTTGCTACACTCCATGGACAGCCCATTGATGGACTTTGAAGGTCCATATCCATGGAGATTTCAAAACTCAGAAATTCATTGTTGAATTGAGTTGATCGATTCGAATTGGATGATGATTAATGACGAGATTGATTGTTAGATCCGTGTGTATAACCTTGATTGGATTAGTGAATGGTGAAATCGAAGTTTGATAATCCCCTGATATGTTATGATGATGAGTATTGCACTTGCACACAAGGTGTTTGCTAATTTGCTTGAGTGAGATGATCTTTCTATTTGCACTTGAATTTTCGTATGAAACTCATATGTATTATTACGTGATCCTGATTATTGATAATGCTGGTTGTGGTAATAATGCTGGTTGTTCCCATGATTATTGGTTAATGATAATGTTGGATTGCTGGTGGTTAAGCTCTAAAATTCATGGACAGCGGTAAATCTCAAACAAGCACCATATAAAACTCAAACACACAGCATATAAAACTCAAACACACACCAGAATTTCATGTTTTCTATATGAAAGAGGGGTTAAAAATCTTGGAGTGAACACTTGAGGATTCTTTGTATTTGAATACATATATTATTGATATGGAAATTATGTTATTTGATTTGGTTCAAATATAGAGGAAGCAAGTTTCCCCAGGAAGGAACAAGTTATTTGATTAAACAAGGAATACTATATCAACTGTGTTCTTAAATTTCAATACTTTATTCTTTTGTGGACTGTGTTCCTTGATTTCAATACTGTATGTATTTCTTTGTTTAACATTGAGAATTTTGTAGAACTCTGTTTCTTAATATCGATACTCTGTTTTCTTCATTTTTGCCCTGCACCGCATCCAACCCTAAACCCCAATTAAGCATTTGTCAAGGGATAATGAAACATATATCTATGAATGTTCAAGGTTAAACTCAATCCATACAAAACTCATGGACAGTGGCAAACCTCAAACAAGCACCATATAAAACTCAAACAAACAGCATATAAAACTCAAACATATGAAACAAATTAAAAATATAAAATAAAATTACTAAATACAACTGAAAATAGTTCTAATTTGAGATATCACAGAGACAAATTTCAAATTAAAAACATGAACAAAATGTCAAAAGGATGGTTGATTAATATTTTACTAAATACAACTTCCTTCTTTCCCGTGGGGACTTTCTCAACAACTTTGCTCTTTTCCTTGACTACAGCAACAACTAGTGTCTTAGCATTTTTGACAGCACCCTTTGAAAACTCTGAAGGTAAGTACTCAGAAGCATCATCATCATCATCATCATCATCATCATCATGTTTCTTTTTCTTACTATCGAAAGAATTCGAGGGTGTATCATCATCAGAGGGTATGACAGAAGGTATCTCAAAGTCTTTATCATTTTCATTCCCTACAAAACAACATACAACAATTAACAAAAATTAACCTCAAACAAGCAGCATATAAAACTCAAACAACAAGAATACAACTATTACAATACAAAAATATATCAAAATCTAAACACACTGATATAATCAGAACTCAAAATAAAACTCAAATAAAACTCCAACAAACCTTAAAAAACTAGCATGCCACAAAAAAAAAACCAATCTCAACTAAACCTCAAACATGATATATGTAAAACTCAAGCAACCAACATATAAAACTCAAACAACAAGAATACAACTATTACAACACAAAAATATATCAAAATCTAAACACACAGAGATAATCAGAACTCAAATAAAACTCCAAAAAACCTTTAAAAACTAGCTTACCACAAAAAAACTCAATCTCAAGTAAACCTCAAACATGATATGATTAAAACTCAAACAAACAACATATAAATCTCAAACAACCAGAATACTACTCTTACAACACAAACTACGCCAGTGACTCTCAAAACTATAATCATCATCAACACATTTCCTTTTCTTACTCTGAGGAGTATCATTCTTCAAAGAATCATCATTACTATTGAAAGAATTCGAAAGTGTAACATCATTAGAGGGGATGAAGGAAGGTATCTCAAAGTCTATTTCCTTTTCATTCCCTACAAAATAGCATATAACAGTTAACACAAATTAAAGCAAACATACACTAAAAACAAAACAAAGCATATAAAACTCATGGACAGTGGTAAAACTCAAACAAGCACAACATAAAACTCAACAGAACAGCATATAAAAACTCAAACATACACTCAAAACAAAACAAGCATATAAAACACATGGACAGTGGTAAAACTCAAACAAGCACAACATAAAACTCAGCAAAACTGAATATAAAACTCAAACATACACTCAAAACAGAACAAGCATATAAAACTCATTGACAGTGGTAAAACTCAAACAAGCACAACATAAAATTCAACAAAACTGCATATAAAACTCAAACACACTTACCAACAACATATAAAATCGAGGTGAAAGGGATGTAGAGAGTGAACACAAAGATCGAAACACATAGAAATGGAAAACAAAAGCAGATCGAAACACTTACAAGCGTTAGGATCGAGCAAAATAAGCTTCAACTAGTGTGGATGAACTGCAAAAACATAGCAAAATTCGGAGAAAACGTAGAGTTAGGGTTCCGAAATCAACCTAGAAACCGAAATGCATGAAGAAGAAGAAAAACCTAGCAAAATTGCAGAGATATATGATAAAATAGTAGATTAGGATTTCGAAAATGCGTGAAGAAGAACATAAACGAATAAAATCTCACCTTCAAGAGCTGAATAAGACGATTGAGGTGGCGGCGATTGAAATTCAGGCGGCGGCGGTGACGAAATGAGCTTCAATTCAGGCGACGGAGACGGCGAGTGAGTTTCTCTCTCTAAAACTTTCTCTCTCTAGGGTTTATGATTTGCTAATGAGAGGAAATGAAAAGACACGGGTGAATTCACTTATTTATACATAACCCGTTTAATTGACCCGGTTTGAATCATTGACCCGCGAGATTCAATAGAATTGGATATAGTAGTATGGATTGATCCATATTAAAGTGGATTGCTTGGTCTCACGGTCTCAACTTAGAAATTGGTCTTAAACAAGAAATTGTAATACTATTATTGGGCAGTAAACTTAAGTTCAAAATTGATATTGGGCCACAAAAGTTCATGTTCGTAGATTAACTTATTTTACAAATGAACAAGGCCCAGTAAGATGATACGGATTAAAGATTTTCCGATAGCATACGCTTGATACGAAAATTCGCAGATCACTGTCCATTGTTACATAAGTTGTCGTTTTGCTAAACTCGTATCAATTAGTGTATGCTTAATTAATACATTGATCTGTTTAATAATGGTAATTAGATTAATTTAAGCATCTTGTTTCAGATTATAATTTGCTTGTGTGTCCCTTGATAGTGCATAATGATGTACGTACACATGACATTGTCCGTTGGAACACTACCGGAGGAATATATGGTCAATACAAATCTGTTTATGTCGTTATCTCATCTGATGTATTATGTCTATTTATGATTATTGAAAGAACAGTAGTAACTAAATTGTTTAATTCATTTAAGATTAATGATCCCTAATAAATCTTACATCGGAGCTTTAACAATGATTTCCCGTACTATTTACCCACGATGAGATGGTGAACTAAAAAAGAATAACACAAGCTTGCAACATGCCTCATGGGCTTTTCTTTTTTGTGTAACAAAAAAAAAAAAAAACACTACGGTAACGATCCTGATTTAAGAAAAGCAAATTAAACGTATTAAAAACATTACTCATATCAATAATGTATACTTTTATTAGAATATTTATTTATAATTATCCCAAAATTAAGCCGTTTGATTTAAAGCAATTTAGGATGAGCGATAGACGCGCGCACGAATAAGGGTGTATGGAAAATGATACGTGTCAGTATGTGATGCCATCATGTCACTTTGTACGTAGAAGTTAGAACAGTCTCTAAGTAACTATGTTGACCCAAATGACCTGAGTAAAAATGAAAATGGACCCGGAAAGAAGAATCTTAATCACAAGAAAATCTACTTGGTGACGATCACTAGAAACATGACATTGACTTCGTGTGCAAATTGCAAAAATCGCAAACCTTTAGGCTATGTTCGCATGAAAATTGATTATTTTAAGTTCAGATCAGTTCAGATGCATTAAGTTCAATTCAGTTCAATTCAATTCAATTCAGATGCATTAAGTCCAGTTCAGACGAATAAAACAGAGCCTTACTCAATGCATAAAGTCGAAACAATAGGCCTTGTTGCCTTGGAAGATGACGACTTGTACATTGAAATTGATCACGAAATTGCAATACTTCACAAGTTCATCTCTGACAAGTATACTTTGAAGTTTCGAGGCCTTGATTCTTTGGTTCCACACCCCATTGATTATGCACGAGTTGTTAAGAGGATCGGGAACGATATCGACCTAAATCATGTTCATCTTGGAGATCTTCTACCTTTTGTTGCGCGAACCAAGCCTTATTATTAAGTACTCGGCTCGGCTCGGCTCGATAAGGTTTTCGTGTCGAGTTTGAGCTTAAATTTAAGCTCGTTCCACTAACAGCTAGGCTCGGCTCGCGAGTACTCGGTAATGCTCGTTTAGGTTCGGTATATTATATATCTACATTGCGGCGTTTTGTTAGCCTTTGATGACTTTATCATTAAGAAGTTGATTGTAATGCGTAATTTTGAATTATTTGATATGTTATTTAATATTTTAATATTTTTTTCATGGTATTTATACTCGAGGTGAGGCTACCTCGATCTCGAGTTTGTTCAAGCTTAACGAGCCTGACGAGCCGAGCTTAAGCCTATGTAGTGGTTCGAGCTCGAGCTCAAGCCTGAAATTAGGCTCGTTTTGTTAACGAGCCGAGCCTCGTTAAACAACACTACTTCTAAGCACTGTATGATAGTTTCTCTTCCTGCAATATCTGCCAATGCTGAACCTCTTCCAGAGAATGTTCTGCAAGATACACTTGAGGCCTCTGACAGGGTTATTACTCTAGATTCGGCCAAAAACAAGCTTCATGATTTTTTGGAGTCTCGAATGCGATACATTGCACTGAATCTGTCTGTTGTTCTTGAAACCGCTGTTGCTGCCAAAGTATCTGCTCCACAGGTGGCCTCTCACAATTAGCCAAAATGTCCCATGTAAAAGTTCTTGGTTCTAGAAAGAAGATCTTGGCTGGGTTTTCTTCAGCAACATCTGAGCTTCATGTTGGTTATTTAGAAGAATCAGAGATATTTATGAACGCTCCACCTGCCTTCAGGATCCAAGCTTGTAAACTTTTTGCAGCAAAATGCCAAAATCTATACTTGCTACGCGTATGGATTTTAGCAGAGGACACTGGACTGGAACATATGGAACAGCTTTACGTGATAAGATTTATATGGAGTCAAATGGAGATAAAGAAGTCGCAAGAGCTTCCTCCTGCGACGCAGACTAAACCTCTTCCAGTTCCTTGTTTGAAGAGTAAAAAGTAAAGAGGCGGTGTAAGGTACAGAAAGAGAAAAGAAAGATATGCATTCACAGAGGTGAAAAAACAAATTAATAGAATGCGGAGTAGCTGAAGAGTGTTCATTAGGTGATGGAATGGGAGTGCGGTATGGAATGCTCGGACAAGCTGGTAGTGGTAGATTACGTCAGATTAGGCCGGATGAATGTTCAGAAGTAGCCAAGAAACTGAATCATATCAGTCATTTGGAAAGATCAGGAACTTGTGGCCTTACTTCGAGTTTGGCTTTCATGCCTATGCAGAGGATTGTTCTGTTGAATCCTCAGGCGAATGTAGTTGCTGATGGTAGTCGGAGTACTTATTTCTCTGAATCAGGCACTTTCTCAAGTTTCATAAGAACATGAAACAAATTTTGTTAGTATATATAAAAGCTGTATTCTAGATTGCTTACCATGGTTGTACACTTTAGCAGCAGTTATCTAACTTATCTTGTTTGTAATGCACATGTTTGCAAGACCAAAATGTAGGCTATGATAGCTTGAATATGTAAAGAGAGAAGTTCCAAGTTCACGCAATGATCAGCTTAATTTGAGATAGCTAGCTACTAACTCAACTTTTCGAAACTAACTTTGATCTATGGTCATGGATTCACCCTCGAATTCAAATAATGCCTGTTTTGATTATTCTCAGGTTATAAACAGGGCAGCTCCCCTGCAGAGACTAACGTTCTCACTCTGGCAACGTTTGCTTGCTTTAGAGCAGATTGAAGAGGTATTTTTGTCACGCGCAATACCTCACATTATGTGTGCGCTTTTTCACAACAATGCTTGATTATATAATGGAAATTTGGCCAATTTTGACAGCTGAATCATTGAGCCATCTGGGCAGCTTTACGCAAAGCATTCACAACATTTGTCATCAACATCCGAGTCGATTAGCACTCACATCGAATATCAACATAGTAGAAATATTGAACAAGCTACCAGATGGAAGTATAACAGTCAAGTTGTTAGTGCATAAATTTTAGTAATTCTAGTGACTTAAGTTGGACAAGAGACTCCAGTATCTCACCTTGCAGTCCACGTTCCTTGCTTGAGAGATAATTTCTTGAGACTGGTGAAATTCCCAGTAAATGGTGGGATAGTTCGAGAAATTTGTTTTTTCCACATGCCCAAGGCTTGAAGTTGAACTAAAGAACCGAGTTGTAGAGGTATGATACCGGTGAGATAATTGTCAAACAATGATCTGCAACCGTATCAAAGGTTGAAGACAATGGAGCAATGGTGACTACATTACATACTATATAACGTAGAAGAGAACCGCAATCCCTTTGAAGGTTAAGATAGTCGTCCTAACTCCTATAGGCCTTCTGTTATAAAGGATCTCAACAACTAATTATTTTCATTGTTTTACTTCTTTTTCTTTCTTCAACACTGGCCTCATAACAACGGAAAATCATGATATTAACACGGCAGGAACAACCAGAGAAAAGTTTAGACGCTCTCTCTATTCATAAAGAAAATGTTGACACAAAGCCACAAAGGCATAGCATGCATGAATCATTTTCACTTATAACACCAAGGGAAAAATGCTTATACAATTTTCCCTTGTAATAAGTAAAAGTATACCATTGTGTTATAACTAAGTGAAAGCATTTTCATTAAATTTCATCTTTTTAATATTAATGAATAATTAATAATTAAAAAACGAATTAATAATTATTTGTAATGTTAAAACATAATTTTAAGGTTTTTTGTAAAACAAAAATAAGTCAGAAGACTGGAACAAAAAAGAACCAATAAGTCTCTAACGTCTAAAATTTTAAAGAGTTAAATTCTAAATTTCTAATCATACCAATACCAATAAAACCAATAAGGTGCAACATTTTTTTGGAAATCCATCCCAAGAGAATTCCAAATTCAAGTTTGCTGGCTTTGGATCAATTATAAAATGGAATACCTACCGTGAAGTTATCGGGGGAGGCAAGAGCGAGGAGCGGAAAATAACACATAACATGAATTGGTCAATAAGGCCTGAAATTCAGGCCCATTACTAGTTGGGGCAGTACAATAAGTGTTCCAAATTTAATTTTCATTGATTTTTTAAAGTAAAAATAGAGTTTTTGTTTTACTCACCAGAATTAAAACTTGAGCGTGTGTATTGGAAGATCACATTCTGGATGACTAATTTGGCGTAGAATGATCGATCGAGTATAATGTTGAAGGGCGTTTGATGATGATATATGATATGATATCCCATTCACTGGGTGGTAGTGGACTGACAGAGGTTAATTCGTGGGATAGGTTTAGAAGAATCTCTTTACAGGTTTGCCATTTTTACTTGTGCTCTTTTATTTTATAGATAAATCCCAGACTGTAATACAGATGCTGAATTTGTTGATGCTTGCTAGCTAGGTGTTATTTATGCTTACTAATCAACCTAGCTAAATGTTATCTCTACGTTTGCTGCTACGCTTGAATATCATGTTTTCTTTCAGTCACTTAAATCTCATTCCTTTGTTGAAACTTGAAAGCCTTGATTACAATTTACATGTACTAAGTCTTATTTGTATTATTGGCTACAAAAATGTTGACAGGAAATGTGTAGATATTAAACATGTAGCATACTGTATAATCCCGTGCTGGCTGGCATGTTGTATCAATTATGTTTCTGCAAATCTTAGACACTAACTGTAACTATGTTTATTTACATTTTGTGTAATGCAGGCCGGCCACTAGTCCATTTAAGATGACAGTTTGATTTTAGCACTCACCACCAACACAATGTTGGAGGGGCAGCCATATATGGCTCTAATTGGCAGCTGGTTGCGTTCTGATGGTCATATGAGGAGCTTGTCATCAGGTATGACTTTTGGTCAAACTCCGGCCTTTTCTTCTAGCTGATGTTGAGACTGTGAGGAATATGTTGTCAGATTTTGTAGCTCAGGGATATTGCAATTTTGTACTTAGAAATTAGTCGTGCGTCATGGCGTGTACCTTTTGTATTCATGCAGAAAGTAGACTTGAGACTTGCCTCTCTTATCATCTACTTGGATAGATAGTGAAAAGTTGGAAGCTTTTTCATGATTTTGATTGCGGCATATCCCTCTTAATCGTGTAATGCCGCTTTGTGCTTCATAAGATTTTAGTTTTCTTCTTCGTTTAAAAAAAACACATTTTGATAAGTGATTTAACTTTAAATAAGCAATACATTCTTGAATCCCTCTTGATTTAACTTTTGAATTCATTCTGTAACAAATTGTTTTCCATATAATGTTTAATGTTGATATGACATCTATCATTTATAGTTAGTGAAGTATGTGGTTTCACACTGATGCATTTCTTTGACATATATGAAGCGTTTTTTTTCCTTCCCATGCTAAACATGCTGCTACTGGATACTGATCTATGGTCTCTTTTATTCCTTTGACATAATCAATACTGTTGCTGACTGCTGAGCCATGATACTTTATTCCTAAACTAGTTATGGGTCATTCTGTTACATGCTTCCTTAATTGTTTGGTACCCACCTCCCAGTATAGTCCATCCGACAACTTAAGGCCTAGTTTCTCGGGTAAAGTGGCGCAATGGTTGTCTCCTAGTTTTGGATTTCCATGAGTGGTTTCCCATAAGTGTGAGCATACTTCTAGATCAATATTCGATACAAAATTGTCAATTTATCATCAAGTGTCACAATTATAGAGTAAGTTATGCACAATAAGCATGATTTGAAAAATCAAGACAAATAAATTTGTTGATGATCCTCAGTCACGCGGTCCAATAGACTAGCTGACTGTTAATTTGATGAGTAAAATTTTAAGTAAGAAGCCTAAACGAAAGAAGAAAAGTTATTAATCTACCCAAAATCAAAATCTAGTAAAAAATTTCATTCCCATAATAATCAGTTTCAGTTCAGTCCGTCTTTCAAAAAGATGGAAACGGGAAGTTCCCTAAATCTTATTCCCTGAATGAAATGACGCAATCTTTGAATTGACTGTAAAAAAAAAAGAAGTAAGGAAGACAGTATAATAGAGGAACAAAAATTTATCACCAAATCCTGTTTCTCACTTTCATCACTCTCTGTCAGGTATTTTTTCTCTAATTCACAGTACGTCCGCATCTCTGGTTTGTAACGCTTACTCTAAGAATAAACTGTTTGTCAAACTGAAACCATAGTTTATGTGTTGTTTCCCCTGTTTTACACATGTATGTTAATTAAGTTGCACCAGTACTGATATAGAGTTTGTTTTCTTTTTGCCTTTTGGTTTCGCCTCAGTTCCGTCTATTTCTGCATCTGTTTTCTTTGGAGTGTGTTTTCCAATGGAATTTAGAAGAATGGATATGGAAACACTCAAATGGAAACAGCTCCAAGAGATAAGGGACCTGGAGAACAATGTAAGGCTTGCTTTTCTTTGGTTCTCCCTTTCTTGATTTCTGTTTGTGAAACTTGATATATTGTTTCTCGTTTGATTGGTTGTTCTTGGTTTGAATTGAGAAATAGATTGATTTGAATTTATGCCTGCATAGTGTACTAAGTTGAGTTGATTTAATCAGTATTTGCTGTTATCGCTATTGAAAATTTTTGTATTTGAAAGATGAATTTCCCTGAATTTACAATTTCGGTGTTTAAGGATCTAAGAGGGAGACACATTTCCATTTGTTGTAGGATGAGTGAATGTGCTACTGGTGAGATAGTTAATTTTAAGATTTTAAGTTCGGCCTAATGGTTTTTGGACAAAGATAAACATGCTACCTTTTCAGGTATTTTGACCACCTATAGTATTTCAATTCTGGTTCCTCTGTGTTAAGCAAACATGTATGCAACTTTGTAGGTAAGTGGAGGTTCTTGTATGTATATTTTTACTGAGTATAGACTTGATTGCTAGTAAAAAGGTCTGTGACTGAGGAATGGTCTCATTTGATTGTTTGTTGCTCCAAGCATGCAAATGCTATGTGTTTGATTGCTTGTCCCGTCAAATATGCGCCATGATGTGTGTCGTAAACATACACAAAGTCCTAATTTAGCTTGCAACAATGTTTCTACATATGCATTCAGTTGGATGATTGTTACAATTGGTTTGGTTTTGCAATCTGTAGGGACTTCTAGATGCTAATTTCAGGAATTGCCTCTCGTTGAAGGAGGACAGCTCGCCACTGTTCCTTCTAAATCTGATTAACGTATTCTTTACCGACGGTCTCTCAGATATTACTGAAATGACAAGACTTCTGTAAGTTATCTCAACTTCAGTTGCCGGCTTTACTCTTTGATAGTGTTATATATATGCTTAACATGTTTAATTCCTTTTGTTTGCCAGGGATCAACCGGCTGTGGACTTCAACATGATGTATATTAAATGCGTGAAGATCAAAGGAGGCAGTTCATGGTAATGCACCTGGTTCTTTCCCCTCAGTTTAGCATTTTCTTTAGACTTAATTGGTACCCTTTCATTGATCGAATTTCATAAGGTGCTTATTTCTGAATATTCTGCTGATAAAAAATTTTGTATGTATTGCAGTTTTGGCGCATGTGGAGTGAGTAATGCATGCTCTGACCTATGCAGTGCAATTGACAACAAGTCGAAGGAAGGGTAAGATGACTTCGTCAATAAACACAAGGATTTGATCAAACTTACTTTTTTCTTCCTATTGTGGACGTTTTGTTGCTTGTCTGTTGTTGTCGGATTCCATCAATATTTCATATTTCTAATTAGATCACATAGTAAAGTCTTTAGATATTTATCAACTTCTTATCTGGAGTCATATTATATTGAAGCTAGACAATAGATTATGTATAGAACCTTTTATAGCTCCATTAATTTCCATACCGACTTTATACCCACAATTCACATGGATAATTATAAGATTTTCTCTATAGAAATAAACAATTTCTAAATTCTAAGCATGACAACCATCATCTGACATGAGAATTTCACCTGCTGATAAAATGGTGTGTTTTTATTTTTCAGGTGTCGTCAGGCATTGAAGAGCATAAAGCACCAGTATTACATCCTGGGTAGCCGGTTGGACAAGGTTGTGAAGGTAAAGAATAACTTTACTTCAGTTGTTTGATTACCTTATTGAATTCATGCTGTCTATATTCTTCTGTTGGTTGTTCACTGTGAGCAATATATGTGCATGTTGTTATAAATGTCAGAAGGAACACTAAAATGTAGGTTTCATCTTATAATCATAAGCATTTTGATTTGGAACTGTTGAATTTGATTGTCAGCCACCTTGTTTCACTATAGATATGATTTGCATACTTCGCAGCTTAAAGTGGGCTTTTTCTCAATTTTGAAAGTTCAGAGTGAGAAATAATATGCTGACATGCTTTATGAATTATAGAAAAGTTTCCAGTGCCATTTTGCCATATGAATAATTTCAAACTGTGACAACAGAAGTTGAGCCTGTTTTTCCTATCTACTTGTACCATAGGCAGAACTATGTCTCTTCAAGTATGCATTAAACTTCCAGATTAGCATTATGAGATATAGGGTAGTTTCATTTTATCATTTGCTTCTTAATGTCACTCGCCTGTAGGAGGTTATCCAGTGTTGTTCATCTTCAACTTTGTATCTGTAATCTTGTTAATTGTAACAGACTCTTTATTCTGTCTACCACAGATCGAGCAGGTAATTGCTGGACGACAGATCTGATCCTAGAAAAGTATCTGCCATGCATGCTTCCGAATATAAAGAGCGTGAGAGGTGTTACAGATCACATTGAAACTTGAAACCATGTGTTGCCTAGTATTTAAACAAATGTAATTTATCTTCTTTCAGACTTAGCTGGTGTACTGTGCTTCATATGATTTATGGCGTTTGTGCCTATCTATTGTACTTTGGTGTTATCATGCTATTTACTGGCCAATATCATGTTTTCTCTATCTCAACCCCCTTTTTCCAATTCATTTGCGGACACTTATGAAAATGATCGGGAGAAAGTGAGAAAAATGGTTCTAGTATAGTTGCGGACACTTATGAAAATGATCGGGAGAAGGTGAGAAAAATGGTTCTAGTATAGTACAGTATGATATACTTTGTTGAATCTTGAGTTTCTGGCAACCCAGGTAATTATAGCATTCTGTATATTTCTGTCTCAGCTGGTGACGCTAAATAGTTATCAGATCATCATACGATTCCCGTTTGCAAATGACTTTTCATAATACTTGATTAAGAAACAGCTATAACATAAGTGACCGATTAACAAATGCTCTAAAAAGTTGTCTGCTTTTTATTGGATTCCTCCTGGCTACATCAAGTGTGGCTTAGCTTCCTCCATTTTCATAGAGATAAGTGATCATATCTTGCAGGGAAATAAGAAATCTCTAGAAGCAGCAATCACAGGTATATAATTATGATCATATCTTGCACTATTATATTGTTCCACTTGTTAACATATCTTTTTCCTTGTTGCAATGTTCTCAAAATGTTTGCAGGAAGTATCACAAGAAGCAGAAACTGAATCATTAATAATAATTTGTCTGGATCGGGTTGTGATGATGAGGTTGAGTTTTGGAGAGTCAAATTGCTGATGCAGGTTATGCTGCTGAAGATTTAATCTAGTCTTACATAGTTGATGATATTCATGCTCGATCCAAAGGTGAGGCGGATGACATCAGCTCCAGTAATTTCTCTCAAGATGTTGAAAAGGTCATTGGTGACTTTGATTCTTTGCTGGGAGAAGTACTTAGGATTAATGATAAGAGCAAGTGCTTCTGAAACTACTCCTGCAAGAACCAGAACAAGTTGGTTCAGTGAGCCTTCTTGAAACTGAGCACAATCTTTCGTTGGATTTAATGACATTTTGGCTCAGTCACAGATACTCACTGGGCAACCATCTAATCTCCGAGTGATGTCAATCACTGCCATTAGTGGTATTGGTAAGTCTAACTTGCTAAGAAGGTAGTATATGATATTCAGCGCAGTTGGCAACATCTTGACATTTATGAATCTGCAAATCTTAGGCACTAGCTAAATGATACATCTACTCTCATATAAGCATGCATAATTCCTTTTCTATGTCAATCGCGAATTGTTACATCATTCAATGTAGCCGAATAATTATAACTGTTGAAACTGAATATCTTTCTCTTGTTTGTTGTGCATTTTACTTGCCTGCTTTAAAGGATGCTGCATCCCAGTGATTCAGCCACCGCAAACATAAAGCCAGCATAATGTTGTCTAGTGGAAAACCAATATTCTTCCAGGGAACTAGTCAGATGACAGTTTATTTCAGCTGTCACCAAGATGAGACCTTGCAGGCTGATATTTCGATTGGAAGGGCCACAAATTTGCTAGGAACCTCCAACACTATCTCCCTTGCCTGCCTTCATCTTCATCTGCAATGCCAATGATTAAGTATACCTACTTGATACAATTAGCTAAAATCATAACTCACTGATGTTCATGTTAACTGACTGTCAGTGTACCCAATAATTAGCAAGTATTCTTGTTGTCCATCTCCGTTAGCAATCTCATCTCAGGTGAACCAATCAAATAATCAAATCTGGTCTTTTGTGTTACCATCGATGATCAATACTTGATCCTGTCGTTCTGGTTTCATTCTTCTCAATTTTTTGTTTGCAGATCAAGTTTATCACCAGAAGCAGAAGCTAAGAAGCTCAAACATTAAAATAGGAGGAAATGGTATCTTATGCATCTGTCAAGTCTCTCTTTTAAAGGTCATGGATCAGATACAGTGATACCATTCTCGTCACCAGACTTTCAGTGATCACCAGCAACGACATCTTCAATCTCTGAGTGAAAAGGTTAGTTTCATGCATGATTTTCTTGAGGCTAGCAATAATTACTCATACGGATCTGGTTGCGATGATGAAACACGAGTTTTGCAGTGTTGAATAGCAGATGCAGCTTATGCTGCTGAAGATATAATTGAGTCCTACATAGTTGATCATGTTCATGCTGGATCTAGGGGTGAGTCAGAAGAGATTGACCCTGATAAGTTCACTCAGGATCTTGAAGAGGTCGTGGTTGACTTTGATTCTCTGATGGGAGAGGTGCTGGAAATTAATGATAGGATCAGAGTACATCAGAATCTGATCCCACAAGGACTGGAGCGATCTGGTTCATCCAGACTCCTCAACGATGAGAAGGATGTTTTTTGTGGGATTTGGTGACATGTTGACTCAAATCACGGATAAACTTACTGGGCACCCATCACACCGCCAAGTGATTGCAATCACAGGTATGGGCGGTATCAGAAAGTCTATGCTTGCTAAAAAGATCTACTAGGATCAGCGTAGTAGGCAGCATTCTCATGGTAATGAGCATTGTTTAAAAATCATGCATTTGAGCTACAGCCACCTTGCATGTTCATTTAAAACCATGTTTTCTTTATCTTGGAGTTTTTCCTGAGAATAATGAGATTAATGTATCAGAGGTTAAGAAATTATGGGTAGCTGAAGGATTTCTAAAACCAAAAGAACGGAAAATCTTGGAAGAGGCCTATGATTACTAGAAAGATCTTATGGGTAGAAATCTTGTACTTGTTGATTACTTGGAAGAGGTGTAATGTATTTCTGAAGCCAGCATTTCATGTCAAACTGCTGAGGGTATGGAACGTGGGCGAATTCTTCTGCTCGGAAACTGATTTTGTTGGGTGTATTGAAGGAAAAGTTAACTTACGATACATTTTCGCTAGCAATAGCTCCATACATCTTCGTAAATTCTTTAGCTGCATGCCTTGGAATGTACAAACAATTATTTGTAGGGGTTCAGAGGAAAGCTTTGTCGCACCCTTCAAAATATGGGATTTGCCACAACTTAGGCATCTAAGCATTCCCAACATTTATCTGCATGGTATTAGTGGTAGGATAATGGATGTGGAACATAAGAGTATTGTGCTCGGAGACCTCCAAAGTCCAAACACTCGGACAGGCTGTTGATTTTTGTTGCACCGAGGATGTCCTTAGAATGCTTCTTAACATAAAGCAATTGAAAATACTACGTGGATGAAAATTTTTGCTGTCTTCTTGTTGTCTCGGTAATCTTGGCCGCCTACATAAACTTGAAGCACTATTTTTCGAATTTGCAATTGGTGATGTAATGGTGCGGTCTAAGGCTTTCCGAAGCCTTGGGTTGTCGGTTTCACTCAAGAAGTTGACCTATGGTATTGCGTTATCAGTTGGGAAGATATGGGAGAAAGATTGGATCACTGCCACAGCTTGAAAAGTTGGAATTGGTGGATTGCAAGGGCGGGCAGGTGTGGAGCTCAGTTGGCGGACAATTCCTTTCTCTGAAATGCCTGGCAATTGAAGAAGTGCAAGATTCGAATGAAGATAATGACTTGGTAGAATGGACATCTTCCGATTTGCTAGCCGCTGGTCCATCTCCTATCGTTTTCTGCTCGACTAGATTTATGTCTCTTGGTTCGACCTATACTACAGATAGTACTGATCATTTCCCATGCCTCGAGGAACTTGGTTCTTTTTGGTGTGAAATTAAAAGTTAGAGCATATATCCCCTGAAATTGGAGAGATTCCAACTCTTCAATCAATTCAAGTGAATAAATGCAGCGATGCAGCCAATGCCTGGGCTGGGCAGAGATGATACTAGAAGAGCAAAGGAGCTTCGGAAATGAGGATCTTTGCGTTAGAATTATCAAAGGTTAGAAGTTTTATGCAATTATGTGCACCGTTTTCTTTGGTTGGTTAGATTGTTTGTTCTTTGAATTAATAATTTTCTAGTACAAGCAAAACATAGAGCAGTTGTATTGTATGTCTGCACTGCATGCATTAGTCCCTGTGATTTATGTTTCTGCAAATATTTGGCACTAAATAACAACACATATGCTCCTCATTTCTCAACAAGCATATATAATTCATATCAAGTCTCAATCAGTTACATCATTAAAAGTAGCCAAATAACCCAAACTATCGGATTGAATTTGAATATGTGGCATGTATTGCAGTCTGATATCCATTAGCCATTCTTTCTGATGTTCGTTGAGCATTTTACTTGCACGAACGAACTTGCTCTGTGATTTGAAGTATGCTGCATTGCCGCGATTCAGGCACTGCAAACAAACACGCACATTATCTCAATTAGCATATAATCTTCATTGCTATGTATAGCTAGAAAATCAAGGTGTTGAATGTTTATTTACATTTTGTAACAATTATGTTGCAGGTCACTAAGATGACAGTTTGATTTCAGCTCTCACCAAGATGATGAGGCGTGCCAGACCTCCCACCCTGGGAATTAACTGGCCGATATCTTGATCGGAAGGGCCACCAATTCGATAGCAATCTCCAACAGCGGCTCCCTCGCCTTCCTTCATCATCAGAATCATTTGCAGAACCTACCTCATTTGATTGGACTTCTGATTGTGCCGCCACTTCATGTCTACACACAGGACAGGTATTATGAAGCCTTAGCCACGGGACGATGCATTCGGAATGGTACACGTGGTTACATGGTAGCTCTCTTGCGTCCATCCCCACTTTGAATTCTTCTTTGCAAACCGGGCACTCAGAATCCATCTCCAAGTGTGTACGATTAATCTGAACCGTTGGGATGGCATCAATTGTCGAATCTGCTGCTGGTGGAGCCCCTGGCCTGTCATCCTGAGTGAGTTCTTCAATGAGTTGTTGTAGTCCTGGTCCGGTGTAGTAGTTCTGAGGGCTCACGCCGGGTGGGATTAGTCTCTCCTCCGGTAGATTCGGCCCTGTTGGACGAATTATGATCAGCGTCCTCGGCCGTGCTAGAATCCCACTTTCTGGACCCCACTCATCGGTATTTTCATCAACCAAATTGTTCCTTCTGCGCCTATTCCGGCTTGGACCCTCAACGTCCCAATGACGATGCCTTCTCCGTCCGTGAGCACGTATTTGTTCCAAAGTTGGTGGGTTGTCGAATCTGGTCTGCGGTCTAGAATTGCGCGATCCAGCCGGAGGAGGATCAAGCATGAGAGACAATGCTTCTACAATACGGGCCTCAGGGGAGGGATCGAAGGCAGTGAACTCAAGAATGGGACGGGGCCTTGTGGTGTCGATTTCTTGGAGAAAGGGACCGAAGCAACGGGGGCAAGCCATGTTGGAGGGGCTAACGTAGACGGCTCTATGGCACTGGTAACACCAGTAGAAGTTGGCTCTGTTGCCATTTGTTGGACTCAAAGACATGGCTTGGAACTTGTCAGGAAACTAGAAATTTCGTGAGGAATGTTTATTGAATTGTGAATAGCAGAAGCATGTTGGAGAAGAGATCAAAAGTGTGATTTTAAATGTTTGTTATGAATCAGGTGATCAAATGGAGAGGGTAAAGAATGGCTTTGTGAGCTTCAATGAAGAGATTCTGTACGTTCTCTATTACTCCATGCTAGTGGTAGTTTGTTTTTCTTGCAATGCAATTTACTGTTTGCGTTTGTGAATAGAAATACTTCTTTAAGAAGAAAAGGATTAGATTAAAGACAATCTACGTGAAACTTTATGGACGTTTGGATGATGGGGAAAGAAGCAAGGCCCAATTATCTAGGATAGTGGCCAGTCCAACATGCTTAAAGTAATCTGGACTAATCCAACTGAATATTATTGTAGACTTGTAGGGGAGGGTTAACTTTATAAATTATTTTGCGTACGATTTAGAATTAATAGGAGATCAAACGAGATATTAAAAAAGTTAACGTTTTGAAATGTTTTTCTTAGATTGAGGAGTATTTTATAACGTATTTGAAAGGTGATAAATTTATTATATATAAAAAATTTAAGCTTGTAATATATCCCTCCATCCTGCATTTCCGCGACAAACTTTCCATTTATTTTGTGAACTTTTTTTGAGGTTCTGTTTGGTCTCGAATTGTTACAGAGAAATATAAAAAGTAAAAAACTTATATTTTCATATAAGTTTCAAAATTACTTTTTTCGGTATACTATTCAAGGTCAAACTAAGGTTAAAAAGATTAACAAATTAAATAGGAAGCTTGATCCGGAAGTAGTTTCTACTTCATTCCCGTATTTTTTTCTCTTGGAATTTATGGTATTTCTTTTGAAAATTAGGGATGTAATTATTCAAAGTTTGTTGGCGCAATCACAAAAGCATAATATGGAGGGGTCTGTCCGCAAATTGGCGATTTAAGATACTAAGAGTGACACGCGTCTTAATCTCAGCTCTACACCTTTGGAATGCCATTGCCGATCGAACGGTTTCTGCTCCTTCGTACGTCTCTGTTTGTAGATAGTACGTTAGCTAGCCTTAGGGTGTGATTTTGTTATATAATTACATGTGGAATCTGAGATCACAGGATGCGGAGAAGTTGTACCTGGGACAGGAGTTTTATAGTGAAAGGAGATGAAGATCATACTAAGATTTCTCCCAGGGACGAACTTCCAACGCATGCTATTATGATGCTAATGTCATTCTCTGTGGGAGATTGAGGTGACAGAGGGGCGGACCCAGCCCTTGCGAGATGGGTGTCCGCCTCGACTGTAATGATAGTTTTCTTCATGTGGCTCATGTGTGAGCAAGTGTGTTAGATAAGTTAGGGTGTTACCCCAGAAACAGTGAAGTCTTTGAGATTGAAGGCCGGTTTCTTGTGAGTGAAAATCGAGAGAGCTTTGTAAACCTTGTTGGTGAAGAACAGTTTTAGTAGATATTGGACGTAGATTTTTTTTTAACCGAACCACGCGTAAAATTGTTTTGTGTGTTCTTGTTGGGGCCGTTCTTGTTTATCCTTTTTATTTCTGCTATGTTTTGATTTCACAAACTCTATAGATAAAAAGGAAAATGAGTCATCGGTGAAAATGATACATAGAGAGATAGATAATCAAGTAGAACTAGATATGTAATAATGCGCATTCCAAATTGGTTAAGTTAAGAGCGGGTATAGTAAATGGAATATTTTAAAAATCCGTACAAGTTCGGATCCAAAACGAACCGTACGAGTGATACATATGTGACCATGTCATGAGTAATTACTGCACGAGCCCAAATAGTCAAGTTTTCAGTCGATTAGTGGTCTACGTTGTTCTACAGGTAGATAAGAGTGAGAGACATATTCCACCAATTTATATATGTACAGTATAACATTTATAAATTAATAATTTTGGGACCGTGAATATTTATTATCTTATCCATATATTAATTTGTGTATAAATTAATATTTTATTAATTTACATAGTAGCTAATCCGTAAACGTGTAAACTTCGTTTTGATCGTTCACCTAACACTATATCTAAGATCCAACCATGTGATGTTGGGATCATTCGATTTTCAAGATGCCTTATCCTAAATGATCTTATCGAACTCTATTGGAAAGTTATGAAATTGATATTCACAATCCAGAGAAGATAAACATCTTGCAATCAATCAATCTTGTAATTTCAGCTTGGACAGCTGATGTTAAAAAGAATGCAATTGCTAATTGTTTCCGTCATTGTAAGCTACAAACCATGGGTACTGAAAATTCAGAAATTCCTCTATTAAACGACGGAGGCATTCATGAGCTTCAAGTCTTAATTAAAGAGTTGAACTATCGTAATAAAATGGATGTTGAGGACCTTTTAAACTACCCTTGATCGAGCTGCTAACTGATGAGCAACTCATTGAAGACATCATGGGACATCACAAAAATGACGAAGTTGAAGAAGATAGTATTGCATTGGAACCTGTTAGTCTAAAAGAAGCAATGCATGTGACACTCACATTGAATAGTTTTTTAGTTTCTAGTTTACAATAGCATGAGTATTGTACGCCTGAGTTTCTATGTGCACTTAGAAAACTTAAAGATCATATACTGGGAGATATAAATTTCAATAAGAAACAACTATGGAGTTATTTTTCAAGAAAGTTATGTAATTTAGTTACATATATTTTTTTTAAATAAAATTAGTGAATTATTAATTTATGTATCGGATGAGATCTATTTGGTTTTAAGAAAAATTATTATCTTATAATATTATTCAGGTTATTAATTTAGCACGTTGATCCAAAGTCGGGATCGGAGAAAATTATTATTTAATTCAGGTCATCATTTTATCCAGGATTAATTTATATGCAGGTTCTACTGTAGTTACATATATACTTTTCATGATGTAATTTCGTTACATAGTTTATTATTATAGTTTAAGAGTAATTGGGAGTCAACGTTGAGAACGGTTGACCGAAAAAAGTCAAACTAAGAAACTTTTGAGAGAACGGAGGGAGTACATTTTAGGTTTTAAATTATCTTATACTATTAGATTTTCAAGATTAATAATTATGATGGTGGACTTCCAATGTTTGACTTTCAATATGATAATTGTTTTTTCATGTTTATTTATGATTGGGTGTTAGAATTTTCTTTTTTAATGATAATAATAATTATGATGGTGTACAATAATTTACATCTATTTCTAACAATCACAATTATTTCTTTAATTATGTTTAATTAAATATGTGTGAAAAACTAAAATGTTTTATAGTATTAGAAAACGAAGGTACGGAGTAGTAGTACTAATTACTGGATGTGATGATCAAGTGAATTATACAAACAGAATACAACTGCAAACAAATAAATTGAAGCAAGCAGCGAATATAGGATCTTGTTTCATCTTATCTTAGTAGGGAGCAGACCGAGTGTATTGTGGTGTAGGCCAATTAAATAATTACTACTACTAGTATCATCTTTATCCACAAAGATCAGATTAATTATAATTAGTTTATGTAAATTAGATTTATGTATGTAGTGGTAGCATTAGCATACACTTAGTAGTATCTCAGTAAAATTGAACTAGGCGATGATGGAACATGGAATGTTTAGAAAACCGAACGGTCAACAAATATTTATGAGCACCCATTTCTAAACTTTGAAATCTCCATACGCTCGCTAACGGAATCAAACCAAATGTTGAAAACATAAATCTGGGAGTTCTACATTGTGGGATTTAATATTCTTGTGTGGTTTAAAAAATAAGTTTGTGGGTCGAATTTTAAGTGGGATGAAATTCATAGTTTTACTTCTTCTTTTTTTTTAAAAAAAGGACTATTATATTAAATTTGTATAAGTGGCATGCATGCCCATAGGAAAGAATTATGTAATAACAAAAACACTTTCAAATTGTAAGTATGAAATATTATGGATGAATTTGAAATCAAAGTAACAAGTATATATGAGATGATTTGATGGTAAGAGTGTTGGAGTAACAAGAAGAGGTCGAGAATTTCGAACTTCAACAAAGACATAAGGTTGGTATAAATGTATTTGAAGTTATAAAATGATTAAGGTTGGTATAAATATTTAAATGTGTTTGAAGTTATACAAGTCAACTCATGAACTGGTGGAATAGTATAAACTATAAAGTAGTACTTCGTAGTTCAATTACATTACCGATGATGGAAACATGCACGGAAGTAACTAAGTTGAAATGTTCGAGTCGACCCGGTTGTTATATATACATGGTTGGATGGAAAAACTAAGAGGAAAATTGAAAACATCATTAATTTGGGATAATGTACTATTTAATGAATCTGAACCCTGACTGGGTAACAGAAATTGGTAATCTCCATGAGTATTTTAAGCTCAAATATCATCATGCATCAATTTGACAGACCATTTATTAATACAGTAATGTTTAAAATTGCCACTACTAGCACTAACTAATTAGGAACAGTCGACATGCTACACGACATTAATCGATTGAACAGGGGAATATATTTATTGCACTATCGCTTATATGATTATATCATGTTTTACTAGTTTCTTCATTGTTGGATGATTTCTTTCTGGTGTAGAATCTGAATTTTTTTAAAAATAATTTATACGAACATCAGTTTATCACTACTACATTTTCGACCCACAAACTTTCATAACTCCCAGATGCCCCTTGATACTATATGAAAAGAACATACTCTGTATATAATTTTTCCATAGAGCCTGAGTCTAAATATTATTTGAGCAATTGAAGCTTATGCCTGATTCAGTGATTCTTTTTTTTAAATAATTGAACCATTACAAAGCTAGTAATAAACTATAAATAATCTCGCATTTGGCGAAAATTGAACCTATGACCTTTAGTGTCATGACAACTCAGTCTAACCAATTGAGCTAGACCTCATTGGTCTGATTCAGTGATTCTTGACACCATGTATCGTGAATGGTGAGTACGTTAAAATATACGAACAATTTACACACTCAAATTTTACGGGAAGTGAATGTATATAATTTTAACTTCCTAAGAGAGCGTCGCAAATTAAAGCCTGAAAGCTGAATTTTCAAGATCTTTGTGAGATAGGGCTATATTTGTATTTACAAACATACCCTTTACATAACTCCATTTATGCATTAGAAGAACAGTGCTTTTATTGGTCTTACATGACTTTTGTAGATGCATGTGGTGAGTAAAGGTAAAAATAAAAGGAAAAAGAATCCAAACAGGCTTTGATTTTTGATTTTTATTTTTAGATGCAAAAGTTGTTGCCTTTTCTTTAATAATTAAGAATTGCATGAAACAGAGACTGTGCATCAACAAGCCAAAAGGATTCCTAGATTTTTTCACCACCACCACTACAAACGCATGTGCTTGCATATTACCCGTACAAGCTCCCCCACATTATCAAACTTGAAACCACATGATCATGAGACTTTTACATGACCAAACATCAACTATAACTTACCATGCACATTCTTGGTATGATCAGCTTGTAATGGGGCTTGTTATTTCTTAACATGAGCAACTTGTTGTCAAATGCAAGTTTCATGCTCTGTGCAATCATGCATATACACTAGTTGTTTGGGTGGAAAGTAGAACTTTTGCAGGACATAGGGTCACATATTACTCGCATTTGAAAGTAAAAAATGTATTAGGTTGATACTTCAAAAACATGCTCTTGCAATGACATGGTGGTCAAAGATGAGATATCATGTGATTTACCTATTGTTCTTAGTCTAGCAGTCAAAGATTACGATTTTGAGAATTTGTAGAATACATGAACTTAAATTTAAATGTGACATGTAGCCATGTACGAATTAGGAAGCACGGAAACGAAAACGAAACGAATACGTAGAAACGTCAAAATTGAAAAAAAGTAGGAAACGGAGACGTTTGATTTTTATATATTTAAATATATAGTTAAAATATAAAATAATAAAAGAAGTTTATAATAAACGTATGAATACTAAACAATTAAATAAATAAATATTTGAATAGATAAATTAGTCAAATGAAATTACAAACAATATAATAAGTTGAAATATGTATGATGTACGTATTTCTAAGGTGACATATGAGTAATTAACAAAATATACTTCTTCACATGCATTAGATAACATATAATAACACATATTGTGGACAAATATAAAGTAGTCCATAAATTTCAGGCAAGGAAACGCAGAGGAAATATTTCCTAAGGAAATGTCGGGTTATTTGAAGTTTCCGTACTTCATAGTGTAGGACAATCACGCCCTTACTCGATGAAAATTAAATGATTGCGTATAATTTAATGTTGCTATAAAAAAAAAGGGCCTTTCTTTTCGTTGTTTGCTCAATGCGAAGAAAAGTCCTAGAATGATGCTAGCAACCACAGGAAATTACAAAAAAAAACTCATGTCGTCACAATCCTTTTAAAATGTTAGAGAAGACGTTGTGGTGGATCTCCCAAAGGCATAAAACCCGCAACTTCATGCCCCAACTTGCAAGTAAATCCACATTTGGTTGCCCCTCGTCTCGTGAGTTGAGGCTTGACTCTACCAAAGACTTTCAACAATTTAATTACGATAGTCTTCAAGGAGACGATACAGTGTGTGTTCTAACGTGTCATATCCCTTAACCCTTAAGTTTGACTATGTGTGTAAAACGACTCATAAAGTTTCTACCTTTGTGCAAAAGGCCCCATAAACTTTTTACGACTTTTCTTGTGAGATTTTGAATTTCAGTGTTCTTACAGCAATAAATCGCATAGAGTTTTAAATTTTAAGGGACAAATCTCGACCTTCTTGAGTTCAGGCGGTTGAAAAACTTGAAATGTTAAGTGGATGATTAAACTTAGGGGTAAAATGACACCTACTACCAACTATAGGAATCACTCCGTACAAATTCCCAAATCTCAAGTTTCAAAACAATTTCCCTGACATTGATCTAAGTTACGTACTTCCACAAGTTAAAATATGATTTCGACACATCTTGATTACATCTCCAAATCAGCACCTAGAAATCTAGTATTAAGATAAACGAGAACATTAGGTCAAAACTAACTTAAGGTGTCAAGTTGCTTCACGTAATCTTGCTTTGGTCGTGTCGACAAAACTATATACTATGTCATCATGGTTATGGAGAAAACATATATGGATAACAAAGCAACTTGCTTCTCAGAATCTCTCAATTTGCGTTTATGACAAACCAATCGTGACAAAGGTGGATTTCTTCAGATAGAGATAGGTTTAAAAAAAAAAAATTCTAAGTGGAACATTTGAGTTAAAAAACGAAAGGTAATATGGGTACCGTTCACTTGGTTGAATATGTTGTATAATTGTTGAGTAATTTTCCTCAAACATGATGAGATATAATTATAAAGATTCTACTTTTTTTCATTGCCTTGCCGAAACTAAACAAACAAAACCCAACTTCTTTTTATATCTTTTGCTTGTCATTGATGCATATGGTTAAAAGAAATATTCCAATTTCTTACGATAATATTTAGCATTTTTAGTTGGATCTGGACTGATAGGGACTAGTATAAGTAATGTGAGTTGTGTACTTGTGTTTCACCTTCCACACTAATATACTAGGGCCTTGTTATTATCAACATTGCTTGTGGCCGCCTAACATGAGATATTGACATGGATAGGCGCCACAAGAATTTAAAATAACTCGTAATGATATCGTTATTAAAAATTTCAAAGTTAAACGAGTTTATTCTAGAGTAATTAACAAGCTTGTTGTGCAGTAATATTATGATGAGTAAACTTCCAAAACGTACGGTTTCTGGTGAAACACTTGCCAATCTTCTTTAAGCATGAAATGGACCAATTTAAGCACTCAAATCTCAAGTGAGATAAGAAGTGCAATACTAACAACTGATTCAGCAAGACATGACATACACTTATTGCAGTGGATAGACATAATAATAGATACAACCAAAAACCAGGACATAATAATGGAGTGAGCAAGGTATAAAACCCCACCAGAGTAAGCAGGTTATGATACTTATCAACTTATCAAGTGGAGTTGGAGAAAAAGTAAGATATTTGCTGAAAATTGATTTTCCATTGATGTATAAACTGGATATATGTACAGATTACAGTAAGGTTATCCAAGCCTCATCACTCTCAGATGCGGTGCCCGGTGAGCTTTCAGCTTTACCGGGGTGCTACTCGTTTGATTCCTTTCCTGGGGACACTTGAGTAAATTTACATCTATATCGCCCTTTTTTCTTTCCAAAGAAATGACGGTTAGACAAGCAAGTCTAACGCTTGGGGTTTTGTCAGGCTCAGAATGTGAGACAGCCCGCTCAATGTGGTGGCTCTTATCAGATTCCAGCTTCTCCCATTTTGCTACGAGCTTCCACTAGGCTGTACCACATTTGGACAAGAATAAATGTCTGCGGGAATGTAGCGAGTCTCAGTATGGAATCTTTAACTATTAGTATCGCAAAATTTTCCATCAATCCGATTCTGAACTGCTTTGACAGCAGCTACTCTTGCAGCTGTTGCAGCCCTATTTGCAGCCATCACGGCCTTGCTAACATGTTCTTCCACCGGAGGAAGGTGAATTGCTTTTTCTGAGGTTTTTCTAGCAGCCTAAAGAAGTACAAACACGTTACATAGTCAGCACTGAGTGTTAGAAACAATAACAAGTACTGAAGCATGACTAATGAGCCAATTTCGAAGGCGTTTTCATAGTAAGATTACTGTGATCAGACTTTGCAGATTTACATTAAAGAAAGTGCAAAATTTATAAGAAACTATAAAAGATCTACCATAGATGTCTGCAACAATTATTCAAATTGATGGGCACTGATAGAGTTGTTACCTGAACTGCTCGAACAACTGAATCAGAAAGTGGAGGAAGAGAGGTCCTAAGGTTGCCATCATCCCATTCGCCGCACTTGGTCATGCCATTTCTGAAAGTATACATGCCATAACCTTGCTTACGGCCCTCGTGCCATGCACCTTCATATCTGTGACCATTTGCAAAGTGGTACACACCAAAACCATGAATTTTATCTCCAAAATACTCTCCAGCATATCTATCTCCATTCCTGAAACAGAACCATCAGCTTGCATTAATTACTATTGCATATAACTAGGTACATCAGGTTCTACAAATTTCACAACACAGTTCTGTGTAAGGTAAGAAATTCAATGCCCCGTTGTTCTTTTTTGTAAGTTACTACATGAGGACCACACCAGAATTCAACAAAATTAGTTGAATTATAGAGTAGAGTAAACCAACTTTATGCAGCCAATCATAGCATCCAACTACTTCAATGCTCAACACAGAAAAACCAACTTAACATCAAGAAGAGCAAGAAGAAAAACATGTTGTCCAAATTCCAATCTTGTGTTAACCAAAATCATTTACATTGGCTTGTTGCTTTTCCTGAATGCTTAATCCATATAAATTCATCGCCGGAAACTCAATCCAAACAGCTCAATATTTCTTTCCAAAACAAGAATGGTAAGCTCTTCTAGATTTATCATAATTCCCCAAGAAAACATAATCTACATAAAACTAATACTCCAAAAACTCTATCCAAGCAGTTCCATTTCTATCCAAATCAGCAACACTAACACTGACAAACTCTGATCTAGCACATATCACATCACTTCAATTACACTGGCACATTACAAATGAAACACCAAAATCTCTTGCACTGTTCTATTGGTTTTGAAAATGATCATAATAATCCCCAAGAAAACATAAACCATATATAAACTAAATTCCAGAAACTCAATCCAAAGAGTCCACATTATATAATACTAATTCGAAAACTAGACGAAAAAAGTAAAACAAAAAGAGATGTCTGACCTGAAATGGTAACAACCAAGGCCATGTTTAACACCATACTTAAACTCCCCAACAAAACAACTCCCATCACCACAGGTCTGCACCCCAACACCATGGCTCTGCCCATTGCACCACTCACCAGCATAGGTATCCCCTGTATAAAACTTATAAACACCATAGCCATGCCTCAGCCCTTGCCTATACTGCCCTCTATACTTACTCCCTTTAGTCCAGCTCTCAATCCCATACCCATCATACTTTCCATCAACCCAATCACCTTCATACCTCCCATTCACAAAGTAATTGTAAACTCCACTCCCATTACACTTCCCTTTATGAAACTCCCCCTCGTAGAAATCGCCATTACTGTAAAACTCCACACCTTCCCTTATAATCTTCCTCTTCCCCTCCGCCTTCTGCTCCTTCTCCACTTCACCAATATACCACTGAACCGGTTGATTCCTCGAAAACCGGTTCCTGTAAAAGCCTTCAACTAAGGCCTTGTTTCTCGAGATGAAAAACAGCAAAACGGCAACTAAAATCAGAGCTAGGAGCAGATTCTCTGAAGTCGGTATGTCATCCCAGTTGAAAAACTCGAAGAGAGTGTAAGCGGAGAGGAGCAGTACGGCGATAACCGGTTTAATCGAACCGGAGTGGTTTTTTTTGGAATTATTGAACCCGGTCGAGCTAGGTTTGGCATGAGGCTTCTGTTCTTCAATGTCATCCATCTCGCTTACGGAAGATAAGCTCTGAATTGATGACCTAATCGTCGGAGATGACCGGAGAAGCGACGAGTTTGTCCTGGTGAGCTTCTTCTGACCGTCCATTTGCGATTTTCAGCTTCAGCAAATCCGCTCGTTGTACTCCATTACTGACTGACGCTCAATCTGTGTTTTAGAGAGAGAAAGTGTTCTCCGACTGTGTGTTTTATTTTTGTTTTTTTAGAGAGAGAAAGGATAGTGGGTGGTTTCGGAATTGTTGTTGTGAACTTGTACAGAGTTGGACCGTGTTACTTGGGGACGAAGAATATTTATATGTGCATAAAAGCAATTTGTGGGTCCTATTGAGGAGTGATCTGGGCCGTTCAGTGGAGATCTACGGTGGATGAGGGTCGTTTGATTAATGGCCGTTGGATAGAGATTGTGGGATAATGATAGGGAATGTGTGGGCGTTGGATCTGGATTCGGCTCTTTTGGAGTGTTGCATCCGGCACGTGCGATTCGCACATGACTTGTATTTGGTTTTTGAATTTTTGGAAATGGGTTAAAATTAAATAGCTCGAGGCTGCGGGGAGAAGAAAACGATGAGGGTGACTTGTACTATTTCGTTTTATTTTTTTGGAAATTTTGAAACAGGCCTTCAGATTACTGTTTTTTTTATTTGCTCCTCCAAAGTTTCAAATGGTGGAATTCACTACACATTTAGTTATTACGTTAAAATGTTATTTTACACTTGGACCATTTAAGATTTTTGACTTGTCATTGGATCGATGAAAATGTGAACCAAAGCGACACGTTAGTACTACAGTAGTCCAAGCATTATATTTGCACTAACTAGACAGAATTTTAGAGCCAAAATTATAGAATTAGAACTGTTGGGGTGAAATTGTACAAGTAGCAAACTTTAAGAGATTTGACTAAATTTCCTTACTAGGACAGTGGAAATATTAAAAGCAATTAAGTTAATTCATGCCGGCCGCCAGCTCTGATAATTTTAATGTGGTATTGCTTAATGAATTTTCCAAATAATACTTGGCTCCTCCATATATACTGATATACTCCGTATACAGTATCTTTTAGCGAGTTAAGAAACTACTACTCTAAGACTAAGCGATGCTTACAATGGGAAAAATGTAATTATTGAAGGACAAGTTTAAAACTTGTGGGTTAAGTATAGAAAACCATACCAACGCGTTTGTCCATAAATTTGAGAATACCATCATCACCACCATTTTTTAATTTTGATACCAACTCTGTCTCATTTCAAATATGGAGTTTTTATTAAGTTTTGGTCAACTCAAATATTCATTTTAATTGAGTTATTCTCTCCATTCAATCATGCAATCATATATATTTGCAAGAATATTTTATCAAGCAAAACACAAATTTGATATCGAATAAATTTGATAAAAATACTAAAGGTCATATTGAATCATGAACTTGTCCAATAAGTTTTCCTAGGTTATAAGAAAACCTAAGAATATTAGGTGTCATTAACCACTTCACTACTACATCTTTCTTTGCAATTCATTGATATATCTATCAACTTTAATATTATTATGTCCCAACATTTAAGAGAAATTAAGAAAATTGAAAATAATATTCATACTAAATACTAAGGTGTACTTTTATTTTCTTAGATTATTTATGATTTAGTATAATATTAATTAGGATGGGTGTTGTTATTACTTTAGAACTGAACTTACCTGAAAGGTAGGTTAAAAGCATATACAATAAACTTTTTACTAAATATGTAGAGCCCTTTTTTTATTGTTCAACATACTAAATAAAAAGTAAATATTTATATAATCTTAGTACTATTTACTTGGCCCAAAAGAATAGTAAATAATATTTATTTTTACTTACGAGCGATGTTTGGCGGTTATTGGCAGACCAACCGTAATTGTATTTCCATTTCGGTTCTGTTTGATCCGGTCTATTTATATGAACTCGACTTTAACTTGAACCAAAAAAGCAGGAGTTATATGGAAGGCTGTAAGGATGTTGGAGTAGCACATGAGTGGTAAGCATAATTAGAGTTATAAGGCTGGTATCGGTGTAAAAGTACATAATTATATTAGAGTTATAAGGTTAGTATAGACGTAGGAGTACCGTAATTGGAGTTATAGTAAGGTTAGTATAAACGTAGTAATAGGGTAGTTAGATTTGTTCGTTAAAAAAAGAAGGAAAAAAAAAAAGGAGTAATAAGCTACTCCAATACTATCAGCTGCATGCAACTCCGTGACAAACGCGGATAAAGGAACTTTCCCTGCTTTTCTCTATAAATATAGATAGCCGGCCAGCCAAATCCATTATGCCCTGTTTGGTTTAAAAACCGGTCAACTGTGAGGTAACCCTCATAAGTTGTGATGCGTTCTTAGTCAGACCTCATACGTTGAGCGAGAAATGGTTTTTTTTTTTTCCACTCCCTCATCGTTTGGTTTGCGATTATTTTTTTCCGTATGTTCTTGGTGAGTTTGGGCCGAATTTTAACCTATTCTTAAACGGTTTGGTTGGCCCAATTGAGGCAAATAGCCTTCTAAAAACTAGCCAACAACTTACGAGGCCGTTTTTCCCCCACCCCTCGATTGTTTGGTTGTCTTCTCCGGCGAAGTCCTCCCTCACCACTTCAATTGACCTTCACTGACTTCCACGGCTCCACTTTCAGTTAAACGGTCATAACTGTTTCAGAGTTAGTTATAACAGAATTTCAATCGATTCGCGAGAAATTCAGGTATAATTCTAATTACAATTGAAATTGTACTGATTAATTAGATATCGTTTCCAATCATAACACTTTGCCTTTTAATTTCTTGATTGGGTATTGGATTAGTTATTTGGCTAATTGAGTGCATTGTTTGTGTGTTAGTAGGTGACGAGTGGTGCATAGATTGCCGTCAGAGTCTCCAATGCTAGTCTCCAATTCTCGCTACTAAGGTTCCTATGGCGTAAAGCCCCAATTTTCAATATTAGGATTCTTGATCGTACATGCAATATTGATACTTCTTAGAATTGATATTGTTTTGAAATGTAGACTGTTCTTGTTTGAATAAGCATGATAGTTCCTACAGTTTGTCCAATTTTTTGACCTGTATATTGTTAAGAATTGTATTTCACAAAACTCGATAATTTGAAGTAAGGGTCCAAATCTAAGACTGCTCGTCCATGTCTGAAATTCCAACAACCTTCACTGTTTCGCCGCTCAAACACAACTAACATGCAACAAGGGTACAACATTCGAAAATTGCAAGGTCAATAGTCCACCATATTGAAAAACGAAAAGCTAGAACGATATAGGAAGAAATTTCGAGTCAGATTCCAAAATTTCAGACATTCTTACCAAGGAGATATCAAGAATGTTGGATTCTCGGCAACACATTTTTGTGGAAGACCTAGAAGTCAAGAATAAGCTTGGCGGGGAAATATATAGACCAATTCGGACTAATTTTGGACCGAAATTAATACACTTGACCGTGTAGATTTTTCATACACGCCCCCCCCCCCCCCCCTTCCCGCCCCCAATATATGTAAACCGGTGTATTTCGGGGACCATTTCGCCTCATCTGGCCCAATTCGGTCTGACCAAGCGGTGTATATTTTTAGGCCCAAAACAAGCCTACCAAACTGCAGAAGCTCAAATGTGAGGTATATTCGGTGCAGTTTGACCGAAACCCACCCCAACTAAACACGACATTAGAGTCTTTTCTCAAAAGACAGGTAAATGCATCACAACCCAGGGAAATAGTGAGGTCAGAGATGTAGCAAGTACATAACTACATATATACAGATGTTAATCCTCACTTTCATTTGCATGCGTATGCATCTTCGAAGTATTGTATCATTGATCAATTGACTGTTTATCATCATTTTTTTTTCTTTTAGTTTCTTCTTCAGATTCTATTTCATATTCAGCAGCACATTTACATTATATTATTCATGTTTAATACTACTCCATTTGTGAATTCTGATTGTCAAAAAATACAACTAAGAAGCTTTGAATCAATAAACCATTACTACTATAAGTCTAATAACTAACACTGGCTTGCAGATGTTGGACTTAAAACCACCCAGTACTGCTAGCTGCTATAAAACAAACTTACTAGTTAATGACATGAACATTTCTCTAACCGTGGTGATGATGATACTGCTGCTTTCAAATTGTTTCTTAATGCAGACCCAGGCATAACTATGCAGCAAGAAAGCCTCACACCAGACTCAATGACAGAACCAGCCCCAATCACCACATCAGGGCCGATCAAGCACCCCTCCCCGATTTTCGCACCTCCTTCATTTCCAACAACATGACTACTACCTATGGTATCAATCTCGTCATCAACATGATGATCATCTTCTCCAATCGTGGAGTGCCACCCGATGATACTGTTTTCAATGTGGGTATACTTACGAATGCGAACCCCAGGCATAACAGTGCAGCAAGATAGCCTCACACCAGACTCGATAACACAACCAGCCCCAATCGCCACATCAGGCCCGATCCAACACCCCTCCCCAATTGTGGCACTTTCGTCCACTAACACATTTCCGACAATATAACTACCTACAGCCAATTTAGGAGAAGCGTTCTTCTTCAAGTAGTCTAAGTAGAGTCTTAGACCGATGATTAGGTCCCTGGGCTGTCCTATGTCCATCCAGAACCCAGGAAGAATCATTGCGTAGAGGCTCTTATCCGCTACAATTTCCGGGAATACCTCTTTCTCCATAGAGCACTGTCGTAACTCGATACGGTCGAGGACTGAAGGGCTCAACAGGTAAATTCCAGCATTGATCTTGTTCCCCACAAACACTGTAGGCTTCTCAACAAACTGCTCAACCTGGCCAGTAGATTCATCCATAACAACAACACCATATTTCGAAGGTTCATCAACCTACAACATTACAACAAAGCTATCACCTGTCTTTCCTATATATAAAAATGATCCATTCCAACAAGTAGGAAAACAATCACTAAAAAGCGTGATCAATCTAGCTACCTTGGTGACCATTATAGAAGCCTCTCCTCCATGGGATTTGTGAAAATCAATCATCTCTTTCAGTGGGTATTCACAGATTACATCACTGTTGAGAACAAAAAAGGGCTCACCGGAACCATCCAGGAGTTTGTCTCGAGCCAAAGCCAGGGGCCCTGCAGTTCCAAGAGGCACAGTCTCACACGAACAAGTAATCTTGATTTCAAGTTTCGCCTCATAATCTTGAAAGAAATTTATCATCACCTAATAAAATGTGGTCTTATTGTCAGCACTTGGCTCTTAAATACCATTTTAACTTAACAAGAGACAAAATCATACAAGTATATATATTACCTCAGGCAGATAACTGATAGCCAAAACAACCTCTGTCACTCCAACAGCTTTTAGTGCTTCTATCTGATGAAGTATAATATAATGCCAAACTATATCATTAACATGCAGGTTTAAAAATACAGATTGAATGCCAGTATACATTTTCAAGTTAAATACGAGGATATATACCTGGTGCAAGATCATGGGCTTATTAGCAAATTCAACAAGCGGCTTTGGCACGCTGAGCGTCAGGGGCCTCAATCTAGTACCAAATCCTCCAGCAAGAATTACAGCTTTCATCCTTAATTATATTACAACTTCACTTATACTCCTCTCCTATAAGTATACATAACATATAGAGTATATATATACTCAATCAATCATTGCCATGTATATATTATTTACTCGTATCTATGAGAAAAGGGAGAAGCTTGCAACTTTCATGAAACTAGCTCCATATTTGCATCATGTGTAATTGAAATACTAGCATGATATAGATATAAGTGCGGCAAACTTCCAGTTAAACACGGGCTATATTTTTCAATGAGAATGGCAAATCATGCAAACAAATCAAATATCAATCATATAGTAGTATCTATTGTATTGTATGTATGTTGAAAATTCTGAATTCACATCTCAATTACAACAGTTAGTTAATAATAATAAAACAACAAATAATTGGCATCAGTAGGCTAGTCGATATCAACAGCAGCAGTATAAAAAAAATCGATTGAGGTTTATAATGAAATCGATGATCGTGGATCAACATTCAACAATGACGGAGTAAATCAAGTGTTATGGGCGAAACAGATAAACAAGGGAATAGGAACAATTACCTGAAGATTTCGTAATTGACAGAAATCGAGAGATTTTGAGCGTCTGTCTACTGCTAATGCTAATTCGGTTTTTTGCGATAGGTTTGGTATATCCCGTTAAATCACTTAAGGAGAAATTATTTATTTAGTTTTTTAACCACATATTATCTTAATTTGTTCGTTTCACCCCGTTAAGATTTATTAAGTTAAGATAAGATAAGATAAAAGTTCAGAGGTTAAGCGAAACAATCCGATACAAACCATCCTTTTGCCAACAAAGTCGACTGAAAATACTACTTGACGACGGAGATGAGAGGAATTGGTGGGCCGTTACTGTGCATCAGCGATCTCCTAAGCGACGTCGGAGAAGATAACTTCCCCACCATCCACGACCACCCACCAACGCCCGCCACCGCTGTTTCCGAACTCCCGCCCGCTCATCTCCCCAAGCTTTTCCAGGTAAAATCCGTCGCTCGTACCTCGTGTATATGACTCGGCGGTTAATTGAAAAATATAGATCATTATTCAATTCAATTGGTACAAATTTCAGATTCATCGACTCTATTATCATTCCAAATTAACAATTTCAGCTACACCTATTTCTATTTGTTTGTTCGTTTTGTTTAGGAAAGGTTTGACGAGCTTAATTCTGCGCTTGAAGGTTCTGATCACTCTTGGACTGGCCTTACCCTCAAGGTATACATTGCATTTTCGGCTTTTCCCCAATTATTAGTGAAGCTTATTCTAGAATTCTTATAGCTTATTCATAACATAATCACCAAAATTATTTTGTGGCGGGTGCTTTGAAATAAATGACTTGCTGACAGTTTCGCTGTCTTTTACTGGATCATAGTTATGTTCTGCGCTGGAAACTGCAAACAGATTGGTAGACTCCACCAATTCTAATGTTGCAAGCTTGTCGGAAAAGGTTAAGGAACTTCGGCGAAGTGTTGATCGGAGGGACTCTGCGGTGAATGCAGCTAAAGCTATCCAGGGTTCTCTTCTTAAACCATAAGAAGCTGGTTCAGTGTTTTTTCCTTTATGTTGTTTATGATTCCTTTGGTACTCCGCTTTATATAAATAGTGCGATGTAAAGAAAATGGATGTTATGATGAAACACAAAGGTTATTCTTGTTCTAGTACATCATCTGGTTGCTGTGCTGTTTCGTCGTTTCTATGCCCTTCATTTCTTTCTTAAGTTATGACTTACTCTGTATGAAATTCTGACTCATGTAACCAGTCAAAAGATTTCAAACACGGGTTCAATTGTTTTTATGGCACTCAATATTTTTACAAGCAGATTGATACGTTGCTAGTCTGTTTAATTTCCTTGAAGGGAGGGAATGATGTTTAATAGGGTAGTTGGTAGTTACACCATATCCATATGGATTTACATTTGAAACCGATATACAGCCCAATAAAAACTCATAGTCAGCTTTTTTAACTGCTCACCATCTCCTCTTAAGAATTACTTCTAAATTTTTGTGAGCCAAATTCAAGACATTCTTATGGCTTTATCACGGTTCAATTCTAGACTAGATGACAATGCAGGCTATGACTCCACGGTTACTTTTGGGCAGCTCAGTTTGTACTTTAACAGTATTTGCTTTTCATTCACGTGTGTTATTTCACAAATGAACTTAAATGATCTTACTCAACAGAACGCAAGTAGTAAGACAGCTAAAACTGATGGTTAAGTTCTTACACGAAAAAGGATGGCATCAGGTGATTACTATGTATAGTGACTGTGGCAAAGGTGATGAGGCAGTTACTAGATCAGGCACTGCTGATATTCTTCATTTTTTGCCTCCAAATGGTTTTGAATGCTAGTAATATCCAATGAGACTTTTAGTAAGACTGGTGATAGGGCATGCCTCCCAATTTCCGAAATAGCATCCGAACTACTAGGCGGCATGGAAGAGATTAGCATGAAAAGTGTGTTGTCTAGTAACTCTTTCCTCACTTTTTAACTACCAATCCTGCCAATGAGGGGAAGGTGCTATGGGCTTGCACCAGCTTCAGGTGCTTCGTTGCACATTGGCTCCACACCAGGCATTTGCTGAATACTGGTATGTGTTCATGTTTTATGCTTTTCTATAGATGGAGCAGCAAGTCCTTATGTGAGTTTCAAGAACTGATTTAAGTTATTTGCAAGTGAAATTGGTGCATTGATGCTAATGTTACAACTTATTCTAGGGATTAAGCTGCCAATAGCTGATTCTTGAACCATCTTTCATGCCACTCAAATGAATTCTACTAGCTTCTAGTAACATTTTACAATAATATTAATGAACAGGCCACAATTTCAATAACTTTTCCTTTATATTCTCTTCTAAATTTCAGCGTACTTTAGAATAGGCAGAAGTAACTGAGAGTAGTAAATTCAAACTAGTTTGGTTTATTTGATTCTAAATATCTTTGTGTATGAAAAGAAAATTATATTTAGTTGCTGCATCACATAATTTAAGAAAAAAGTAAAACAAGTACAGTTTCTATCATTACGGAATTTCTGGTTTTTCATAGCCTGAATATTTGATTCCAGGACTAATGCTGTTAGTTGACCAGCCTAGGTCACATTATTATTATGTGATTTTTTTCGTCGGGATGTTAAAAGAAATGTAGTGATCAGTTCCTGTACATGGAGTTGATTGGTAAAGTAATTGCTGCTAAATTTATTTATGGATTGTTAAAGTACACTGTTAAATTATTGACTTGTCGTTTGAATTCTAACTTTGATGGTAATACTCTAGTGTCTATATTCATGAACTATACACTAAGAAAAGGAATTAATATCATTGCATTTGTATAAGAAAAGGCAGATTTCGAGGAATTGCTTTGGTTTGCCACTATTCTGGTTTTATGGGCCTGCTGGTAATCCCTTACCTGATAGTACTAGTCTCTTTTCTTTTTTGTCTGACTTCCTGTAGTACACATCCCGTGTATATTCGTTTTGTTAATAAAACCTTCCTGATTACTTTTCAAAAAAAAAAAAAAAAAGCAGAGAAGAGAATGAGTAGTGTGAAAAATGCTAAGAATTTGTGTTATTTCCTTTCAATTTAGCTCCGATGACTTCTGCTAACAAAAAAGATTTGTGTCAAATATCTAATCGTAAAGTATGCATGTCATAATTAGTATCTATAGCCTATAGTTTCTTTAATGGAGAGGTTTGTTTGGTAAATGAGAAGCTGTAAAGTTCTTCTGAACTAAGATTTTCTCTTTGAATGTACTTCTGTGATAGAAACTTAGTTTGATTCAAGTACTCAACTGTTGTAGGCATGAGGACCTCTTGGGCACAGTACAGAACGTAGCCGTGTCGATTCTGATATAAACTCAGCAGCAAGATTTCCTCGAGTTGGACATGTTGGTAATTGAGAAGCATTACTGCTGTGTTTGGGATGGAGAAAAAAATATTCAGAACTATAATATTTCTGTGTAAGTGTAGTTCTGTGATAGTAACTTAGTGTTGATGAAAGTACTTTTACTCTTGTAGGCAATTGTGGACCTCACTAGCTCCAGTAGAGATTGTTCTTACAAGAAGAAGAAGAAGGCAAGGACTGATGCGTACCTGAACGACAATGATGAAGAACTTTCCAACATAAGTTAATGATAGGGTTCAGCTTACCTGGTATACCGCGTCCATTGTTTTCAAGTTAAAGTATTGCCGCTGGCCCTCCGTTCTATTATGAGAACGTGGCATAAACACCTAAAGGAGTTTGGGAGATGATAAAGAAATGTCTGTATGACATTGAGCTGGAATTTGAAGACTCGAGGTACTTAGTGCTGCGTTCTGGAAACGTGGATATATCCATAACCTCCCACTAGAGGGCAGATGCCAGCTCATTCCTAAGCCTCCCGGTACCATACACAATGCATTTCCAGATTCATATCCATGCTGGTCTTGTTGGGACGGAAAGCAGAAACTAAACTGCATCCTGACATGTATTGCAAGCGCACAGCTGGCGAAAAGGATAAAGGTGGCCCTCGACTGGAACTGCAAGGGTGATGCCGATCCGCCTCAAGATATTCAGAAAGAATCCTGGTCCAGTGCAAGAAATGGAACATGATCTGGGTGGGAAAGAACACTGTGGCACATCTGGAGTCATATGAGATAAAGTCCTTATTGGGTTTCCCGAAAGACCATACACGAGGTTATAGCACAACCGACAGACACAAGTTTCTTGGCAACTCATTCCAGGTAAGCTCTTCCTTCTTAGAAGAAATGTTCTGTTGTTATTTGTTACTACAGTTTAGTTGTTGTGTGAGGGTTTTATGGTGCAAACTGAAAAGAACATAACAAGTCTTCTTGGAATTTGGGAACAACTTTAGCTAGCTATGTTATGTCAAGATTAATTGAGAAACTTGACTCTCTATTATACTGAATCGTACATGTTAAAGTTCTCCCATCTAAATAGGAATAAAAAAAATATATACAGAAAGAAAAGATTCACTTCAGAGTAGTTAGTATCATTTTGGATTGTTGAACTAGTTCCTCAAAATCAAGCTCTTTAATTTCTTGTCCATTTATACATTTCGTTTTCACCGAGTTCTTTTAAGCCGGAGTAGGATAAACCGATAAACAAACAAACTGAGGGGATAATCCTACTGCATGCTCCATCGAAATGCTTCTGTTGTTATTGAACTTTCAGTGATTAGCTACAGTTTAGTTGTTGTATGAGGGTTTTATGGTGCAAATTGAAAAGAACAGAACAGTCTTCGTAGAATTTTGGAACATTGCTAGACATAGTATGATTTGTGATATGTTGTCGAGTCTCCCTGTCCTGTAGCGTTTTTCATTGGTTCACTTTGTGGCTGACAAATCGAACTTTTCAATTAACTGAACCTTGTGTCCTTATATCAAAATTTATTTTAAGAGACGCAGTTCTTGAAGATGGAATTGTCTTTCAAAAAGACGGACGCCAGTGTATATGCAAGTACAGTAACAAAAATCCAGGAAATGGTGATCTGTTTAACAATAACATAGCAGCTCACTCGTTTCTGTACCATAATTAAGGTTCTAAAGACTAATAGCTAAGAAGTCAAATGAATACGATACGAAACGAATATGAAAAAACGGTAGAATCCAAAATATTGAAATACGAATACGTTAGAAAATACGTTTTTAACATATAAATTTGTTTATATATTTGTATATATTATCAAAGTTACTGAGTACCACACACCTAAATAACATAATGCTCCTTGCAATACTACTCTATCACAGTGTAAAGCCCATAGCCCCCCATACTAACCCATTAGTATTAAACTGTAATAAATAAAGCCCATAGGCCCACTTTAATTAGTTTAGATTAAAAAAATAAAGGAATGAATAAAGAAATAAGAAAACAGTGAAGGAAAACGTTTTCATTCTGTTTTCCGGAGTATGCATATTGCATACATTTTTTTTCTGAAAACATATTCCCGTTTTCATGCTACATAGACTAATAGTATAGAACAGTTTGTGGTTTTCAGATTTTTAGTTAATGTTGCTTATGGCACGGGTTGGCTCCTGACATAATCAATGAATCACTTCCAGGTATCCTTCAATCCATGGCATAAACTTTTATACTTGATTTGCTGCAACTGCTTTTAAAGGTTAATTACTTCCTCCCAATTAGTCTCTGATTTTTATCACTTGAAGTTTTAGCATCTTCACACTTATTAAGGTGATTTGTTTTTTTCCAGTATTGTCCCTACTAATTATAGGGAATTTTTGAAAAAAATGAAGTATGAAACATATTTCAACTATAAAGGTGACAAGTAGGGTAAGATTGGGATTATTATTTATCATGCAAAAAACACGTAGAACTTCAAATATTTCAAATAAGTTACAAGTTGGTAAAACATCAAGAGTTAAAAATAGGAGAAAGCACTTTTCCGGTGTGATTTGTACTATTACTTCTCAGTATGCTTGGCTTAGCATAAACATACGCTTTACTCTAAAAAATTGCAAATTTCATATCTGAGAGTACGGAGAATGTACTTGAGTTCAATCAGTGTAAAATAATCTAAATGGTGCTTAACTAATCCGAGGTTCAAGAAGTCCATGTAAGCTTTAGACTACATTGTTGAAGACATGTTTCATTAGGTTGCGCAAGGAGCTGCCATTCTTGTGAAGGTACTCATATTTTACTTATTGCACCATATGTACGCAAGTATTAACACACATGGAATTATTGCAGTCATACCTCATGATGTTCACTATCTATGGTTTGCATAATCATGAGACGTTTGTTGTCTGACGAGATGATTCTCCAAATTGTCTTAATGATAATACTGGACATAACATATTTTAATAGTTCCTATAAGTTTGATGCTTTTGTCCTCTTACAAGGTGCAAAACCACTTTGTAATATGATTTAATTTTTAATTTAAATACTAAAAAAAGAAAAGCATCATGTGTTGTAAGATCATGTCATTGTATAGCATGCAGAGCTCGCATAGCAAATTACATTTGGACTGTTGCTGGCTTTGTGTTGTGATGATTGAATGTGATATCAACTTGGTAATGATTTTTTTTGTTTCACTCTCTCCAGTCATTCTACAAGGTCATTGCTGATCATGGAAATGAGATTTAATTAGTAAAATTAGTGCATCAAGTCAAATTAATGCATCTTCTAGAAGCCCAAATTAAGTTTTGATGTGCTAATTCTACCGATAAATTTAAATCCTAATGTCAATAACTCCATTTTTATTCTCTTAGTTGTTTGTCCAAATTTCTGGTTTGCAAGCTAAATAGAGTACCAAGCCAAATAGCCAATCATGAACTTTGGTTTGAAACAACTTCTCTTTCGAACCTAAAATAAACTATACTTAATGATGACATGGAACTATTATTATGGACAAAATTCACCAAGAAAGACACACAATAGAGAAAGAAAACATAAAAGAGAGAGAAGAGAGCAAAACTTAGATGATAGAAGTACCTTTGACCATAGATTAAACTAAAATCATATGTACATGGAAGATGAAACTCCAGTTGATCAATCAATTGTGATTGACTCTTTCCAGTTTCTTGTCACAATCATCAGAATAGATAAATATTTAACATTCAATATTATTTCCTCCCCATTTTTCTGATTTTTCCTATTGCTTTGCCAATGTGATTCCCGTCATTGGCCCTCTTCCGGGGCCCTGATGTGGTTAACTCTGTCATATGCATGAAGGTGACATTATTAAGAAATAACTAAGTAAACTGTATCCATTGAATCCAGAGCTTACTCCTCTCCTTTTATTCCTAACTTCCTGGAAGAATCTATCAATCAAACCTGTCCAGTTATTTCTACTGTTTCACTGTTAGTACTATACTTAGCTTGCAGCTAGGGGTTGAATTTCTTTTGTGGTTAACTAAAAAGGTGCTGTTAGAAATGCCTCTTTGTTTGGAAATTTTTACTAGTCACACCCTGAAACTAGTCTTCTAGTAGATTGGAAATGGGAGACTAAAAATTGAAATTTAAGTAAAGTAATTCACATGTTTTCCAAGTGAAAGGGTACTTGTAAAGCTGATAACAGCTAGCTGGTTTTAGCGTCCTTACGAATGACTGATCATAACTATTCAAGAAACGACCATAAATTTAGCATCTACGTACGTCCTTGCAGTTTAGCCTTCCTGACATGTAATCTGCACATATCATTGTATATAGATACATTAAAGTATTTTCACTCGGCCTTCAACTGTGAAGAGATCAAGTTGGGGGCAATGAATTTCTTCTATGCATTTAATCTTGATAATAGAGGTTGCAGGAAGTACAGAATTAGAAACAAGGTATTTATTTTAAAAGCATATTTTGATTTGTATCTTTCAATTATTGGAAACCCTGACGGGACCCAAAATATATTATGTAAAGCAGAAAAGAGAAGGACAAATGTAAACCATGGTGACAACAGCCCCAGTAAGTTGATTATAACCCTTCAATGATTCTTTATATACCCGCATTTAAACTATCTCATGTAGCATTCACTTCCTACTACACTACTATCTCTAGCTTAATCTTTTCTTCTCCTTCTGTACCATATTGCAAACACTATACATACTCTGTCCTGACATTTCGTTTCCACTTATATTAGGCATGGCAATTATAATGGACCTTGATTTTTCGAATTTTTGTTATAGTGCCACAACAACCGCTACAGTCTCTGCAGCCGAAATCACCACATCCGATGGAGGTTATGACTTGACCGACTGGTTCCCAGTTGAGGAATGGGAGGCGCTTTCTGGTGATGACCTAGGTCTTCGTGATGTAATCGACTCAATGACAGATGATGACAATGTTGTACAACACAATCCTGCATGGCCTAATAATACTCATGGAGAATACAATGCTGTGTCCTCTGAGTACTCCATATTGACTGGTGATGACAGTAGTGGCACGCACGATTTCAAGTGGCTGAGACTCATCCATTTGCTCATGGCGGCAGCAGAGGCACTGACGGGTGCCAATAAGTGCCATGAATTGGCTAGAGTGATATTGGTTCGATTCAAAGAATTGGTATCACCAAATGATGGCACCAACATGGAAAGGCTGGTGACCTATTTCGCTAATGCCTTACAAAGTTTGCTCCACAATTTTGGCGTTAAGAAAATTGGAGACGATTTCAGCAACCACTTCAATGATGAGCACCACATTGCTGATGTTCTCGCTGCATTCCAATTATTACATGATATGTCCCCTTATGTGAAATTCGGATACTTCACAGCTAACCAAGCTATTCTAGAAGCCGTGGCAAATGACATAAGAATCCATATTGTGGATTTTGATATAATGGATGGTGTACAGTGGGCTTCATTGATGCAGACCTTAGCCTCCAGCAAAGACGGTCCACCAACCGCACATCTAAAGATAACGGCCTTGTCAAGGGGTGGAAGTGGTCGCCGATCATTCAGCACAGTCAGAGAAACTGGTCGTCGGTTGAACGCCTTCGCGGCTTTGATAGGTCTGTCATTCTCATTCCACCAGTGTAAGTTTGACAAGGATGGCAAGTTTAATCCTTCCTCTTTAAAGTTGGCCGATGGTGAAGTTATTATATGTAATTGCATGTTAGACTTGCCTCATTACAATTATGGATCTTCCAAATTGATTTCCTCATTTTTATCCGGGTGCATGACTCTCAATCCAAGAGTCATTACCCTGGTAGAGGAAGAAAGTGGGTCTACTTGCGAGGCAGGGTTTGCAGGCCATTTCATGGATTCTCTGCATCATTACTCAGCCATGTATGACTCGTTGGAAGCCGGACTGCACCAGCAAGATTGGGCTCGGGTCCTAGTAGAGCGGGTATTTTTGGGACCTCGCATAGCAGAGTCTGTATCAAGAATTTACCATGAGCGTGCAGAGGAGAAGCCTGGTTCTTGGGGTCAGTGGTTGGCCTCTGTCGGGTGTCAACCAATAAGCGTTAGTTTCGCCAATCAGTGTCAAGCCAAGCTGTTGTTAGGACTCTACAGTGACGGATATAGGGTGGAGAAACTGAATGGTAATAAACTAGTTCTTGAATGGAAGTCAAGGCGCCTACTCTCAGCTTCTGTTTGGACCTCACATGACAATGATGTGTGATGAGATTGATTGGTTGGTGAGTCTACATGTAATTTTATGCAGTTCCATAGTTGGTTGTTGAATGTGTTTTTGTTCCTAGCATTGTGAATTGTGATGAACAAGATTGTCTTCTTGTGAAATAATTTTGAGTTTATGTACTTGGCTTGTATCGCAAATTCCATTATCAATAATTGATCTTTGTATTTATCGCAATTCGCCATGCATGTATAGTAAAGTAACACTGATAGATTGATGGTATTAAGTACAGACAAATTAGTTAGATAAAAAAAATGGTGTTAGGACAAATGAAGTTTGGCGACGGGAAGATCCGGGGAATATTATTAGCACTCGTCCCGTGGACCTGGATAACAACTCCGGTGTTAGGAAATTGGGACAAGGGTTTTTTTTTTTTTTTTTCTTCGTTTTAGTTGTATTAGTTATGTGCGACTAATTCAGTTGAGTACTATTAATTTTTTTTCAATCGTGTTTTTTACCTTTACAAAACAAAACTAAAACCCGAACTTGAAAAATTGAGTCAATACGGATAAATATTAAACTGGTGAGTATTAGTATGATTTATTATGGTAGACTTAGGAGAACAGCATATACATATTTACATATGAAAATAAGACCAATAAGACCACATAATAAATAATCCTACCGTGTGGGTTGCACATTTTCACTTTGTGAATCATACAAAACTTAATTAACCCCAAATTTGAAATTTTAGAGTACGAGTTGATTGCTCTTGCATGATGTTAAGAATATTACTTATGAAATTACTCTGTTGTCATCAATCGATTCTGTAGGAACTTCTAAATTGTAGTCAAATATAAATGGTGGAAAATAATTTGTGTCTTATGCATTTTATATTCGAACATATCAAGTTATAAGATGGTTAAATGTAATGGAGCTAGGGTTGGGAACAAACCCAATGTGCTATCAATATCAGAAGAAAATTTGGAAAAGCCGAAAAGGGAATATTCTTTCTAAAAACAGAACAAAAAGTAGATGAATCAGTAATATTCATTTATAGGTGAAGGTACACTTGAATCTATTGGATGGTTTAAAACTAAAAATAGCATTGGAGAGTCCCACATCATCAATCAAGTATAATTGGCCAGTTCGGAAGTAGCTAAGCTCAGCTTTCCTCTTTTGGAGTATTGGTATTAATTAGATGAGATTATTTCAATTCAACAAAAACAAACAATGAAACAATACGATAAAAAATACGGTCAAGGTAGCATTGGCCAATTATCACTTGCGAGTCGTTAATTTATACTAGTTTCTTAATGCTATTGGCTAATTGTCCGCACTTGGTCATATTAACGAGTTACTTATCGGTAAAGAACAATAATCTCCAAACGTTTTAAATTAACCAGTAACATCAGTGCAGGTTGCAGGTAAAGACGAAAATCGACTCATTCGACTGAGAGTGAGTGAACCATGATTTAATTTAACTTAACTTATTTGCATTTTTCTAATACTGGCACTAAATGACTAAATTTGCATTTTATTTTATAAAAGATGTAATAATTCAATTATTAACCTTGTCATGTCACATCATTATTCTGCAGTAATTTTACATTTGCAAGCCGTAATTTTCACCATCTCCAGTTTAATTTGATACCGGAAATACAATTATGGGGGCGTCCGCTTTGTGGCTCGCTGTCATGTTTGTCAAATGTCCAAGGGAGCTGCCACTAATGTTGGCTTGTATCTTCACCTGCCCATCCCGACCCAACCATGGTTTGACGTAAGTATGGATTTTGTCCTTGGGTTGCCTCGTACCCAACAAGGTTCTGATTGTATTTACGTGGTTGTTGATCGTTTTTCCAAGATGGTTCATTTCAATCCTTGTAAGAAGACTTCTGATGTTGTTGCTGTTGCGCAACTTTACTTTAGCGATGTCTATTGTTTACATGGGCTTCCGGCTTCGATTGTGTCTGATCGGGATATTCGCTTTGTGAGTTATTTTTGGCGTAGCTTATGGCGTATGGTTAATATGCAACTGAATTTTAGTAGTGCTTATCATCCGCAAGCGGACGGTCAAAATGAAGTTGTTAGCCGCTCTTTGGGTAACTTGTTGCGTAGTTTGGTTGGTGACCATCCCAAGGCGTGGGATCTGAAATTGCCTCAAGCAGAATTTGCTCACAACCATGCTGTCAATCGGTCTATAGGTTTCAGTCCTTTTCGTGTGATTTATGGGCTGACTCCTAGGAGTCCTCTTGATTTACTTGCTCTTCCCAGTAAAGTGCGTTCCCGTGCTACTGCAAAGGAGTTTGTTGAGCAGCTAGTTCAGGTTCATAAGGTTACTCATGATCATTTAGTTGTCGCTACTGCCAAGTACAAGGCGAACGTTGATTTGTGTCGCCGAGTTGTGGAGTTTGATGTGGGTGATTACGTGTGGGTTGTTCTCACTAAGGATCGCTTTTCTGCTCATGAATATAGCAAATTAGTTGCTAAGAAAATTGGTCCAGTCGAGGTTGTGGAAAAGATCAACCAGAATGCTTACCGTTTGCGTTTGCCAAGCCATATTCGCACCTCCGATGTCTTCAATGTCATGCACCTGGTCCCGTTTGTTGGTGATTCATCTTCTGATGATGATGATGCGGTTCCAGATTCGAGGTTGAATCTTCTCTACCCTGGGGGAATGATGCGGGTCTATTCAAGCAGAAACCGACAAAATTTCAACATTGTCAGAATTCGACGAAATTTGGTCGGCAGCTCCAGAACGACGTGAAAAGTTGAAGTCACAGCTTTGCGTTGTTGTACGATGGATTTCGGCCATCGAAGATCGTTTAGAGGGTCAAAACGCAGTTTTACAGTTTTCCGTAGTTTATATTTCAAGTTCTTTTAGAATTAGATTTCAATTCCTAGTTAATTTCAGTATTGTCAAGTTCTTTTAGGATTAGAGTTTCAATTACTAGCTAGTTTCGTATTCGTTTTAGTCCTTTATATATAGAGACTAATAGCTTTATTTGTTTTTCAATTTTGATTGGTTTATAAAAAACGAAGTTTTCCTCACAACTGTCGGTTTGCGGTATTCTTAGGTAGAATCAACGAATTTCGATCTAACTTTTATTTCTGTCACGTTCCCGCTGCATCGCCGTCGTTCTCGCAAAGAAAAAGAAGCTCATGAGATATAATTTTACTTCCATGTTAATTTTCATATTCTAAAAATATGTATAAATTTTATTTAATTTATATATTTAATGTTAAACGAGACGCTAATGATTTTATTTTTATTTTTTCATAAAATAAATTCTGTTTTTACTATTTTTAAAACTAATTTGGGACAAATTACATGGGGGATTTTAAACTTTATGATAGCCTCCTTGCCCAAAGTCAAAGTGCTACTACACACACTAGCATCGCATCTCTCTTTGCAGCAAGATTCTTGCTGCCAATGTACCTAGACGTCATCTCATCAAACTCAAATGCCTAAATTATCATCTTTTTATTCTTGTTATTCTTCTTCTACCCTCAATTTCTTCCAAACCCTTCCCACAAATCTTGCTGCAATAGCTACTACCAGTAGAAGCGTGAGATTCTCATCGACTACCATGGCAGCTTCCTCACCACCATCCACCGCCGCGCCGGCTCAGCAGCAGCCCCAGATCGAAATTCCTAAGCCTCTTCAGGTCAATCCTCTTTCTTACTGTTTGATGCTCTATTTTGAAGTCAATTTGTTTGAGATTAGCCCTTTTCAGTATTCTGCTAAAGATTCAATTTTTATGCAATCTATGGTATTTTTTTCATCTTTCGTGCATTCCTGTTTGATGGTTTGTAGTGATATTTATTTATCTGGGATGAGCCCTTGTGTGTGTTTTGCTAAAGATTCCGTTTTTATGAGATTTATGGTCTTTTATTTCTCCCAATGTTTTGGACTTTGAACATTCAGATAGTTTGTAAATTCTTGTTGAGTCAAATATTTGTTTGTGATCTATGCTTTGATATATTGGTGAGGAAATTGCTGTAGACTGTAGCCTTTTATTTCAGCTGAGCTTAAACCTCCAGAACTAGGATGATATGTGCTAAATCATAGAGAACATTCTTGCACTTGTTAAAATCAAGAGAGGTTTGGCTGTGTTTTCAAGTGCATTGTTAGCATTTCTAGTCGCCTTCGTAAGCTACTGTGCCTTGGAGTAATAAAGCACTACACTCTATTTAAAATTGTAACTTTGATAAACCACTTGCCTGAGGCTGCATTAGTTCACAATTTATCATCTCTGCTGTAGTTTTGTTAAGCACTCTAGCCAAAATTTCGAAGTTAATAACTCGGCAATCTTTCATTATTTCCGTTCTGGCAACTTTATTATATATGTGTGAATTCCTTATTTGATTGGCTCGATGTTCTATGTAACTGCAACCAGACTGTCTGTAGAAAGAATTATTTTTTGGTAAGAGCTGATTCTTATAAGCTTTCTTCATCCGAATATCTATTCTGTTAGAGAAGGTATTGATATGGTACTCCTTGTTAAGTGTTAACACAACATTGTTTGGTCTTTTTGACCCTGTTCTTTTTCCGGAGTGGATTTCAGACTCAGTCATAGGGTCTCTATAATTACCTTCACATCTAGGTGCATCCTGTTTAAAGCATACTATGGTTCATCCTGCTTCTTTTTTTCATGAATTGATGGAACATATTTGACGAGAGCTTCTTTCTTAAATTACCTCCTGGAAGATTTACATTATTCTTTGTCAAGATTTAAGTCCCTATTGCTATTAAGGTTGTTGCAAAAACATAAATATATTGCTTATGTATTTGATTCTTCCTAATGTCTAAACTTCATAATGTGCTCTTTCATTAGATTGCAAAGCGTTTGGAAAAGTTCAAGACCACAATTTTCACACAAATGAGCAGCCTAGCTATCAAACATGGTGCTATTAACCTAGGGCAAGGATTCCCCAATTTTGATGGCCCAGATTTTGTGAAGGAAGCAGCCATTCAAGCCATTAGAGACGGAAAAAATCAGTATGCTCGTGGATGCGGGGTTCCTGACTTGAATTCGGCTGTATCAGAGCGTTTCCTGAAAGATACAGGACTTGTAGTTGATCCTGAAAAGGAAGTCACAGTCACTTCCGGGTGCACTGAAGCTATTGCAGCCACGATATTAGGATTAATAAATCCTGGTGATGAAGTAATTGTCTTCGCCCCGTTCTATGATTCGTACGAAGCTACTCTATCCATGGCTGGGGCCAAAATAAAGTCCGTAACCTTACGGCCCCCTAATTTTTCTGTCCCAATTGAAGAGCTCAAATCCATAGTTACGAAAGACACACGTGCAATTCTCATGAACACACCACACAATCCCACTGGAAAGATGTTCACCAAAGAAGAACTCAATGCCATTGCTTCCCTTTGCATTGAAAATGACGTTCTTGTTTTCTCAGACGAAGTGTATGATAAATTATCCTTCGAAATGGAACACATCTCCATTGCCTCGCTCCCTGGTATGTTTGAGCGGACTGTGACCCTAAACTCTCTGGGGAAGACGTTTTCATTGACTGGGTGGAAGATCGGCTGGGCCATAGCACCGCCTCACTTGACCTGGGGTGTGCGTCAAGCTCATGCTTTTCTTACATTCGCGACATCCACGCCTATGCAACATGCAGCTGCAGTTGCTTTAAGAGCTCCAGATTCTTATTACGAGGAGTTAAGAAGTGATTATTCTGCCAAAAAGAAGATTCTTGTTGAGGGTTTGGAGTCTGTTGGGTTTAAAGTATACCCGTCAAGTGGGACCTACTTTGTGGTGGTGGACCACACGCCATTTGGACTGGAGAATGACGTAGCATTCTGTGAGTATCTGATCAAGGAAGTTGGAGTTGTTGCGATCCCAACAAGCGTGTTTTATTTGAATCCAGAAGAAGGTAAGAATCTTGTGAGGTTTACTTTCTGCAAAGATGAAGGTACGCTAAGAAGTGCTGTCGAGAGAATGAAGGAGAAGTTAGGAAAGAAGTAGTCATTTCATTTATGGATGCATGTTTCTGCAAATTTTCATAGAACTTGGTCTGAGACTCTTGAACTGGATAATAATTGCAAGGATGGAAAAGATTTGATTTGAGGCTTGCCATTAGCCTATTAGAGTTCCTCTGTGAGTCTCGACTTTCTATAGTGTTTCCTGAGGATTGCTGAAAGCTGTATGATTGTATCACTCACTATTAGCAAGCTGTGTGATTGTATCACTCACTATTAGCACAAAGTCCTTCATTTTCCAGCTGGGTAAGGTTTTAATATAAAGTAAACCTCCAGAGAATTTCACAGTTAGGACTTAGGAATTAGGAGTTGGGAGTTTTGCTTGCAATGAAGAAAATGCAAATAAGATTATAGGTCTTAGGACTCTGAACGTCCGGGATAATGGCCATGGGTATGATGTACCTCCTCTGGTTAATCAATCAATTTTGGTTGTGATTTAAAAAAAAATATTTGAGTTTTGTGTTAGCATTGAATTTGAGACTGCATGCAAGAATATAAATATCACATAGGTTTAAGATTCAAAGCGGAGTTATAATTGTGACCGAATGATATGAGTGTTCGGTGATCGAGATAATGTCTTCTTAATTTACACAAATCGTTTCAAACTCCCAACCTCACATGTGCTACTCCAAAACTCCTACCACTCGACCACCTTTATAACTCCAGTAGTTGATTGTTTATAACGAAGGAAAATAATGAAGTGAATATGTAATACATAACTGAAAAGGTGGAATTGTAAATCTGGCTCTCTCCAAGTGTTCAACCAAAAAATAGTGATGGATACTAAGGATCTGTTTCTTTTTTTTTTAGAAAGCTTGACCAGCGAGAACAAGAAAGAAGAAGGCAAAAAGAATTTCACCCACTTCATTCGGCAAGTGAATGATCTTCGATTCGCGGGAAGAACAAAAACAAGCATCTCGCTCTTTCCTTTCTTCGGTGCTACCTTTTTTTTCCCGAGGGATGGCCTTAAGGTCAAAATCAAAATGGTGTTTGAAAATGCCTGCAACACCAGGGAGATAAGAGAAAAATGCCTACATTTATTTAAGAAAAAATGTTGGAAGAAACAAATGAAATCTTTCGCCTGAAAAACTCTGAACTGAACTTAATAAATCTGAACTGAACTTAAAAATTTTGAACTGAACTGAACTTATTTGAAATACAATTTTTAACTAAACAAACCTGAACTGCACTGAATTTATCTGAACTGAACTGAACTGAACTTAATAAATCTGAACTGAACTTATCTGAACTGGACTGAATTTAATAAATTAAAATTAAGGTGAAACGAATAGAGCCTTAAATATCCAACTTGGGGTTCGGTGTGCAGGATTCTGAAACAATAGTAGGCTATGCATGATTTGAAACTTGAAATAATAGTCTCTGGTCCTTTCATCGGCTATAGCATATTAGGAGCGTCGATTTACGAATGGGTGTGGGCATACGAAAAAAATCGAAAAGGATGCAGCATGTCAGTATGTGCAAAAAACCGAGTTAGTCTAACCGGATCCCCAACCGAACCCAAAAGCTCACATTTATTATTCATCTAATTTTTTAGATTATTTATTTATTTCATTTTTATCCGTTTTTTTACATTATTTACTTTCCTTTTTACTTAATAAATATTTGTCTCAACAAATTTATTGTTGGTATTGTGACCGAACCAAACCAAACAACACACTTATAGAAACCTTCTAAACACCGATACAAATGCAAACATAAAAAACAAAACAGATGAGTACATCGGTTTAATTAAAAATAATTACGTAGTAATAAAGAATTTCCTAGTAATAAAGAGCAAACTGCAAATCAAATAAGGAAGGAAATAGACGGAAGAGGCTATCGGAAAATTAGTCTTCTAAATCTCTTCCAATTTCGGATCGGAGCGTCTAACAGCAATGTCGTCGCAAAATGTGTCAAATCTTCTCCCCCTCGCCTCCGCCGCGCAGCAGCCCTACGTTTCCGAACTCCTCTCCTTCACTCTGGATCGTCTACACAAGGTACCTATTCATTTCAATTCAATTCAATTCAAACCTCCTCTCTCTCAGTACTTTTGGTCTGCTTTAGCTGCGTATTTCAATTTCTCAAGGAACCAGAACTGTTGAGAGTAGATGCGGAGAGAATTCAGCGCCAGATGCAGGAGGTTGCAGTGGGCAACTACCGTGCCTTCATTGCTGCGGCCGATGCGTTGCTCCAGATCAAGGACGAGGTTTCTTCTATTGACAATCATCTCGACTCCCTGGTTCGTAATCTATCCATTGATTTTTCATTTTATTTTTTGGTTGATTTTTGGATTGATCTCATTGATTCATGTATTAGTTAGCTGCTGCATTGTTATTGAAGTCAATTTAAACTTGTAGTAGTGAAGCTCGTGAATGGTTTGGGGTTAATCTATCTTAGTTAAGTAGTTTTAAGCCCTTCGAATTTGGATCTAAGTAGTAAGAGTTAAAAACTAGTATGCTAACTTAGAATTAATCTCCATCATGATAATCTTTTCGTGTAGATAGCTGAGATTCCAAAGCTAACTTCTGGCTGCACTGAATTTGTTGATTCGGCTGAACATATATTGGAGAAGAGGAAGATGAACCAAACACTGCTGGCAAATCACACTACTTTGCTCGATTTGCTTGAAATTCCTCAGCTCATGGACACGTATGCCAAAACTCATCTGTTATCTATAGTTTCCTGATGCTTTTACATCGAGTTTTCTAGGTTTCATAAGTCCTTATATCTTCTGTTGATGCAGATGTGTAAGGAATGGGAATTATGATGAAGCTCTTGACTTGGAAGCATTTGTTACAAAACTTACTACAATGCATCCCAAGTAAGTATCTTGTTTATTTTAACACTATGCAAGTTCTTTCATCTGTCAAATGGTTCGAGCATTTATTGATTAAATGTTTTCTGTATCAAAAAAAGAATTCCTCTGATTCAGACCCTATCAGCAGAAGTTCGGCAGACCACTCAGTCTCTTCTTTCTCAGCTTCTTCAGAAACTTAGATCCAACATTCAGGTACTACTTCCTATTTCAAGTTATGATTCTTGACCCAGTGCAACATAGAAAATACTAATAGTTTTTAATAGTAATGGAACTTCTATATGTGATTAAAACCTTGACCGTAACTATGCTTGCAGTTACCAGAATGTCTTCGTATTATTGGATATTTACGCCGAATAGGAGTTTTCAGTGAGTATGAGATGCGGCTACAGGTAGATTTTTCCCTCTACATGGGTTTGTGGTGTTTGTTTTTCCTGGTCGTTTTTTTTTTCTTTCCCTATTATACTGATGAATGGCACTTCTCTGCTGTTCAGTTTTTAAGATGCCGAGAAGCCTGGCTTACTGGAATACTCGATGAATTAGACCAGAGGAATCCTTATGAATATTTGAAAGGGATGGTAACTTGTCACAGAACGAATCTTTTTGACGTTGTTAACCAATACAGAGCCATATTTGCTGATGATACATCCGGGAATGAAGAAAATTATGATGGGGGCCTTCTCTTTGACTGGGCTATGCACCAGATTACCTCACACCTGAAGACACTAAAGCTGATGCTCCCGAAGATAAGTGAAGGAGGATCTTTGTCAAATATTCTTGATCAGTGCATGGTGAGAATGAGTTCTCCTACTTTTGCCCTTCCTAAGGCACTCTTTTTGAAAATGTCTTACCAAGAAAACCTAGTGAGGGAGTTGCTGAGAAACAATAATAACGTAGCATGGATGCTGCAATGCACTTCATTCCCCCAAAGCATTTTGCCGGGATAATCTACCGTTGTTTTTTTATTATTGACTTTCTGAGAAAGGGGAATGATCTGTAAGTCTCAGTTTTAGTGGATATCTTTGATCCTCTAGACTTTCTAATAAAAGTAGGTTATGTTCAAAGTACAGAGGGCCTTTTTAGGAAAACGCCAAAGAAAGAATGTTAGATATTCTAAAAAAAATAATCTCTGGAGGTTTACTTCTTATCTAGGATAGTAAATAGATGCCTTTGACTAATCAATTTTTTATTTTTATTTTTTGTTCCTTAAATCCATGTCTACTGTTAAGCTGATTTGTATTGTATCTGTGTTCATACTGTTTATTTTGTGTATCTGTATTTCAAGTTTTCAACATTATATTTACTTCTGTTTTTTTTTTTCTTTCCCTACAGTATTGTGCTATGGGCCTTGGTTGGGTTGGATTGGATTTCCGAGGATTACTTCCTCCTCTTTTTGAAGAGTAAGTGTCTTTTTTCTTTTTATATTCCGTTATACCCTTGGTATTAGGCAGCTCTAAGCCTCTAACATCTCTCTTTTCTTTCCTCAGAGCAGTACTTAATTTGTTTTCAAAGAATATGACTACAGCTGTTGAAAATTTTCAGGTATGTCTTTTGTCAAGTACTAGTTTTTGTCACTTGAATTGCATTTCAAGTTTCTTATTGCAGAGAAGAATAATATGTCACTATTGACTGAAGACTTATAACACTCATCTTTTGACTAATTCAGTTGGTCTTGGATTCTCATCGCTGGGTTCCATTACCAGCAGTTGGCTTCCCTGCGGGTAGTTTGGGTGAAGAAAGTCTAGATGATGTCGATCCTCCTTCAAACCTTATGGAGCATCCACCTCTTGCTGTTTTTATTAATGGTAAAGTTGATGTGTTATAATATTAACACTATTGAACTGAGTTCGTCCTAAATGTTGTAGTATGATTTTGTTGAGTTTATGAATTCCCGTACAGGTGTATCTGCAACAATGAATGAGCTACGTCCTTGTGCTCCATTAAGTTTGAAAAATGTGCTCGCTCAAGAATTGGTCAAGGGTTTGCAGGCTGTTTCTGATTCTCTTCTGAGATATAATACGACTAGGATGCTCAAAGACAATGAGTCTGTGCTTTTCCTTAAACTTTGCAGAGCATTCATTGAGGTAATCTTTCTGCGGACACTTGTTCAGCTGTAAACCAGTTTTTCCATCTGATATATGATGTTATCATAATTCTTTCAACTCATCGTGAAAATCAGTTAAAAGGTTGGCACCTGTAATTATTATACTACCTTTTTATACTTGGTGACTAGCATCCCTGTGAATGCATGCAGGTTGCTTTCCCGCATTGTTCTACATGCTTTGGCCGCTGTTACCCAGGTGGAGCTGTTCTTATTACAGATGCCAGGAACTTATTTGAGGGAATTGAACGGCTATTAGCCACATCAACCCCGAAAGAGTTGCGAAAACCTGTAGATGTCTCAGAAAACGGTAATCTGCCAGCTGCGACAGAAAATGGTGTTCCAAATGGTATTGAAAGAACTAAAAGCAATTTCGAACAAGTTGATGCAAGTGATACTGGTTTGGATACGAAAAGAACAGCATCATTATGACAAGAGGCACATGAAGAAAACATACTTTGAGTCATCTGTTGAAATGATCTTCATGCGTCACACCTGCCTTGGTCCTAAGTTTCTGTAAAAAGATTAAATTGTTTTGGTACATTGGTGTCTCAGAGGGATTCACCAAGGCAAATAGTAACTAGTCTCCAGTGAGTAGTTGAAATTGCGGAACTTTTTTTTGTTGGTAATCAGATATTTTTTTGCTACTTATTACTGTACTATACAGAAAATGATTTAGGATAAATGGAGAATGACATTCTGGTGTATACATTGAGTAGTAGTAGTAGACTAGTAGTACATTTCAAGGAAAAAAATAACCACGAGGACTTGTGGGAGGCCGTCTAATGACATTGATTTTATGAGGACTTGTGGGAGGCCATGCAGTGACATTGATGTTATTTATTAAAAATCTCGATATTTTTATATATTTGACTTGATAAGATGATGTTCGTGTGTTATTGCTCTTGTATTTTGTATCGAATCTTACCCAGCAAATCTAGTACAAATACAAATATGGTCCTCTAATGATTTCTATGCCTGGCGTGAACATTACTCCAAACAGTTAAGATTTACAAAACAGTACTCCCACGCTACTGAAATAAGTAGAAAGTGTGATTTGTGAACCTTATTTTCTCAACTTATTTTATCCAACAGTTAAGATATTCCATTAAATTCCAAGAGTTACATATATATATTGGCATAATTATTATAGATAAAATAGAAGTAGGAAAATGCATATTCCACTGCTTTCATGCCAACTTGAGACTCAAGGGCACTTGGGACCTCCCTTGGAGTTCTTCCAGTCCCTATAACAAGGGCACTCATCCTTGTTTCCGTAAGTTCCCGATGGCACGCAACGACACTTGGCACAACAGATTCCGCAGTACTTGAGGCACCTGTCCTGGCGGCCAGCCTTAGAGCATCTGTACTGACACTTTGGGTCGCAGAAATCATCCCCCATTATTGGTTCAATTGCAAAAGTGAGAACGAGAGCGAGAGAAATTACAAGAATTGCCATGCTTGGCTTCATTTGTGCCATTTCTTCAAGTATGCCTAACAACAACCCAAAAGAAAAGAAGAAAAAAGAGTCTGTCATAATGCAATATAATCTATGCTGCTTTGTCATAGGAATGGACTATTTCCTCCGTTTCATGATGAGTTTCTATGTAAAATGTTTGGTAAGGCGAAAAGAATAAAGATTTTATAAAATAGTGCAGGAAAAATTGGTGCAACGAAAAGAAAATGTTTAGTACCTTACCAAACATTTTAAATAGAAACTCATCATGATACATCTCTATCAGCTCTACTGTATACTAAGCAAATGTACCTTTCTTAAAAACACGAAGCTGGCGTACCTTACAGAATACAGAGTAATAATCTTAAAACACACGGAACTAGCTAGCTGCAAACTGAACCCACTTTAATCGATCGGAAGATGTATATGGTTTTGATGAATTAGAATGGTTATTGGGTAAGGATTTATATACTACCAATGATGATGAATTCAGTTGGCAATTACTCCACGAAAAATAAGATGGGAATTACGTGAAAGAAAAGGCGAAACCTATCACAATGAATCACACCGTACGTATGTGTACCTACGTATTTGCTTCGCTTGCAATTTACTGAAGTAAGAAAGTATTTATGTCTACTTTTTACATTTATAATTAAGTATAGTAAGGATTTACAGCAACCAGCTAGTGATCGATGATGTAACAGAATTTTCCAGATTTCTGCTATTCTTCAGCTTTACCGATCACTTTTCTTTACTCTAAAACTTCATGTTTTCCTGTATTTGGCATGCGCCGGATTTTGGACGACTTATCAATTTTCTCTAGAGTCTAGACACTTGTATATTTATTCGTAACTTCCAGACTTTCACAAAAACCCAATATAAATTATACTAGGATGCAAACACAAAATTTCCAAGACTCCAACAATGATAATTGATAAATACCAAGTATATCATGAATGATTAGAAACAAGATTGAAGCTTGGACAGAGACTAAATGAGCTCCATTTGGGCGTGCCCACAACGATGACCCAAGAGGTAGTTTACCAAAGTCCAACTGCGTGATGTGCAGCATTTCGGCTCGGACGTAGGCAAGGTGTTTGCTGTTTTGTCTGACTGAGAATCAATTCAACCGTACGTCGTGTTTCCACTCTCTCTCTCTGTTTGTTAGCTTAGCTTTCAATAATTCATCCCTCCTATTATTAGTATATTCCTTTATTTAATTAATCCTTTTATTTTGCCAATGGAATTGATCAGTTGTGACATCTACTATCATTCAAAAGTAAACGCTTTGAACAAAATATTACTTCAATAATACTGCTGATGAATGATGATAATGAATTGACATCTTCAGCATATTTATCTTCATAGTTAATGCCTCTTTGATGCATATCTCACTGAAATTCATGAACCCCACTTGATACCTTGCTGCATATATTAATTTACCAATCACTTTCATTCAGTTTTGAAAGGCTGATTCTTTTTTTATTAGTCAACTGAAAATGATGGTGCACAAGTTGAGAAAGACAAGAATGGTTCCATGTTTTACCAACACTTCTTTTTCCAGATACACTGTCCTGATTTTCTTTCCACATGGCTACCATGTTGCTGTTGCTGCTCAATCTAATTTTCTCCTTTTTAGTTCTTGCATCAGGGATTCCGTTCACGGAGTTCGCATACCCGAATCTCACAGCTTCCAGTTTGCAATACATAACTAGTTATGGGAGCTTCTTGCTATCTCGTAACGGGACTTTTAAAGCGGCCATGTTCAATCCAGACGCCCAACAAGGTCGACTCTACTTGTGCGTTCTCCACTCGGCATCCAACACTGTTATATGGTCCGCTAACAGGGATTCGCCTGTCCCATTGGCAGGGTTCATGAGTTTGACTACGGATGGTATGAGTGTAGCTGAGGAAGATGGGACTTTAGCATGGTCTACTCCGCCATTTCGCTCGTTAGTGTCTGCGCTACACCTGACAGAGTCTGGGAATCTTGTCTTGCTTGATCAGTCCAATATGATCTTATGGGAGAGCTTTCACAACCCCACTGACACGATTGTGATTGGACAACAATTGCCTGTTTTAACGGTGCTCGTTGGTGCAGTCTCGGGTTCTGATCTATCCAGGGGTGGTTATGAGTTTTTGTTAAGCGGATCTGATGCTGTTTTGCAGTGGCAGGGTTTAGCATACTGGAAACTCTCCATGGAGACAAAGGCTTATGTCAACTCGAATATTGCAGTGGGTTATTTGCAGATCAACCAAACTGGCCTCTATCTTTTTGCACAGAATGGATCGACGGTTGTAATTCAAGTGAGCTTGCCTACTTCCGAGTTTCGAACAGCCAAGGTGGATGAATCTGGTCAGTTTGTCATTACTAGTTTCTCTGGAGCCACTGTAAATCATGAGTTCGTTATGCCTGTTGACGAATGCCGAATCCCATATATTTGCGGAAACATTGGTCTATGTATAGCTGGTAAATCTGGAAATAATCCAATGTGCTCCTGCCCATCGGGATTCCACATGGCTTCTGGTCACGGTTGTGTTCCTTCTGATCGTTCTTACTTGTTGGCCGGTTCTTGCAATTCCACCAGAAACAATAGCCAGATGAATTCTTCAAATATTTCTTACTTGCAACTAGGCCATTCGGTGGAGTACTTCGCAATTGACTTCATCAAACCTGCCAGCTACAGAGTAAATTTATCAATCTGTCAAAATCTTTGCTCAAACGATTGCAATTGTTTTGGGGTTTTCTATGATAACTCCTCCGGTTCTTGTTACTTGATTGAGGATGAGCTTGGATCAGTTATGCAAGCAACTACAAACAGTAATCAACTTGGATTTGTTAAAGCTGTTCTGAGTTCACCGGCTAATTTTGGTGATCATAGAAACAAGGCAGTGGGCTTTCCTGTTGTGGCTGTGGTTCTATTACCATTGAGTGGCCTCATCCTTATTTTTGTAATTGGAATTGTGCTGTGTAAAAAGTATAGTCTCTCAGACATCCGGAAGTTAAAGTCGAACTACTCTAACTTTCGGCTTTCTGGCGATGTCAATTTCGCAATCCCTGGATTGCCTTTGAGATTCAACTACCAAGAGCTCGAATCAGCGACTAATAATTTCGATACTAAGATTGGAGCAGGTGGATTTGGTACAGTATACAAAGGTACACTCCCTGATAACTCCCTTGTTGCTGTGAAAAAGATCAACAATCTGGGCGTTCGTGGTAGAAAGGATTTTTGCACTGAGATCGCTGTTATTGGAAGCATCCATCACATAAACTTGGTGAAGTTAAAAGGCTTCTGTGCTGAAGGGGGGCAACTGCTGCTGGTTTACGAGTACATGAACCGTGGATCGCTTGATAAAACCCTCTTTGGTAAAGGACCGGCTTTGGAATGGCAAGAAAGGGTCGAAATAGCACTTGGCTCAGCTCGTGGGCTTGCATATTTGCATACCGGGTGTGATCAAAAGATTATCCACTGTGATATAAAGCCAGAGAACATTCTTTTGCAGGATCATTTCCACGCAAAGATATCTGACTTTGGGCTCTCGAAACTCCTAACACGTGAACAGTCCAGTCATATCACGACCATGAGAGGGACACGGGGGTATCTCGCTCCCGAATGGCTTACGAGCTCTGCAATTTCTGAGAAAACCGATGTTTATAGCTTCGGAATGGTGTTGCTTGAAATTGTAAGTGGGAGGAAAAATTGCGTGTCACAGACACATAGTCATGCAAATAGCAACGCGACAGTTTCATCGGCTCAGGAGCTCGTCTACTTCCCGTTATATGCACTAGAAATGCATGAGCAAGGGAGGTATTTGGAACTTGTGGATGCAAGATTGAAGGATAAAGTGAATAGCGAAGACGTGGAGAGAATGGTACGTGTGGCATTATGTTGTGTACAAGAGGAACCGGGACTTAGGCCAAGTATGGTAAGCGTCGTGGGGATGCTGGAAGGGAACGTACCTTTAGTGTCTCCTCGACTCGAATCATTGAACTTTTTGCGGTTTTATGGGCGTAGGTTCACGGAAGATTCTGTGATTCAAGGGGAAGGAGAATTGGATGATATTATGGTGTTTCCTTCTGATCATGTTAGCACTGGAAGTGCATCTGATGCAGTTTATTCTTATATCTCATCTCAGCAAGTATCCGGACCAAGATAGCTTGCGATGCCTGTTCGATCTCTTGGGCGAAGGCAATAACGCCCAAGTGTGGGCAATTGCCCCTCTCAAAATTTTTATTTTAGTGTATAATATCATCTTTATATATTTATGATGATTCGCGCCCGCTTAAAATTATCTTTTACCCCCTCTTGAATTTACGGAAGTTCACGTACAGTGAGTATTCAAATGTTTTGTGATTTAATACAATGGTCAAATGTAAATAAAAATGTGGCAGACGAGAGTTCTTGCCGGAAAAGTTTAGGAGGACGGCTTCGATCTTCGATCTTATTGGTTTGGTATAGGTGAGTTCCTCCTCCCTCTTTGCAACCTGCTTGGGTCGAAAGCCATCCCCATGGCAAGCCAATCAGCAAAGACTGCTTTGGGCCATGTTTCATTACCTAGAATGGCCTTTTCCCCATGACTTCTTGTCAAAATCACCCGGTAAGTTAACCCAGCTAATACAGTTTTTGCCATTCCATACACTATCCTAATTTATCTCTCAGGCCAATTGTATCCTTAAATTGCCAAGAAGCACATTGCATTATTATAGATATACTAGTAAATACCGGATAATCATGTTACGACGACATAGTGACTCTGCATATGAATTAATTGAAATATAATAGATGTTTATAATAGGAGAGGAAATATGTTAACTCATCACATTAATTAATTATTGTGTGAGTCCTCATTTTGTCCTATACTTATACGTCCCTATATTATTATTATTATTATTATTATTATTATTATTATTGTTATTATTATTTATTTTAAAATTTGTTTTGGTACAACAGATGGAATAGAAACTAAATTAAATTAAACACAAAAAACAACAATAACTCTTCCGGTGGTTGATTCTGAAATCTCCCTCCCGCTTCATGGTTGTAACTCAACTTGGCTAGCTAGTGAATCAACACTTCCATCAGTTACATCTCTAGCCAAGGTTTACGTAGCAGGTTTACGTGGCACACTCAAATCTAATTGGTCCACATGGCACCTGAAGATTGAGGTTTTATATATAGTACTTTCAATGAATTCAGAGAAGAGGAACTGGAATTTTTTAATTTTCATCCAAATAAATCACAAAATGACACGTGGCACACTCAAATCTGATTGGTCCACCACATGGCACATGAAGATTGAGGTTTTATATATAGTATGTGGAATTTTTTTAATTTTCATCCAAATAAATCACAAAATGACACGTGGCACATTCAAATCTGATTGGTCCACATGGCACCTGAAGATTGAGGTTTTATATATAGTATGTGGAATTTTTTTAATTTTCATCCAAATAAATCACAAAATGACACGTGGCACACTAAAATCCACATGGCACCTGAAGATTGAGGTTTTATATATAGTACTAGTTAATTAACCCGTCGAGTACTCGACGGGGCATAAAAAGTTGTGCGCACACTTGTTACTATATAAATTTGATTATGTGGAATAACAAATAAAGAAAGATATTGCTCATATGTGTATTGTTACACAATTGTTTATCTCTCCATCTCGGTCTATGTTTATCATAAGCATTACCACTCATCAACTCTTAACTGGAACATCTTATAGTATCCAAAAACTTAATAGGATGTATTTTTTCATTGAATTAGAATGTCATATGTCAATTTAATATCTCCCCATTATCATTTTCATTGGCATTGGTACTATTATCGACCTCCAACAACCATCGGTACAATGCTATTTTCGATATGAATGTCTTTCCTTTGCCCTATGAACATGGTCATATAATACTCCACTTTTACCAAAGGAAAAATGTTGAATTTACAAAATACTTAACATGATGTATTTTTCATCTTCAAACTTAACACGTACATGCATAATATTCATATGTGTCATAATTAAGACTGAGTATAATGTCATCCACATGAACGTCTTTTATTTTCCCCGTGACCATGAACTTATCATGGATCATGTATCACCTTCGCTCTATTTTCCTCAAATTAAATGGGTTCCAATATTGGAGTTCAATAGTCATTCAACAAAACCCCTAATATGTTGAACTTCAAAATAGAATAAGCAAGAATACACTTATTATAGATAGAGAGCATATAGAGTAGTCTCATCTATTGTGATTGTTATTGTTAATTATCACATGAGTACACCAATCGAACACATCTACTGTTTCAGCATAATTAAGACCGAGTATAAAGTCATCCACATGAATGTCTTTCATTTGCCCCGTGATCATGAACTTGCCATAGATCCCATATCACGTTCACCCTATTTCCCTCAAATGCGTTCCAATATTGGATTTCAGTTCTCATTCAGGAACACCCTTAATCTTTTGAATTTCAAAATAGGATAAAGCCAGTATACACTTATTATGGATAGATAGCCTACATGGTAGTCCTATCAAATGCAATTATTATTTTAATTGTTATGGAACACAATGAAACTCATCCACTATTATAAATTATTTCAGCATAATTAAGACTAAGTATAATGTCATCCACATGAATGTCTTTCATTTTCCCCGTGACCATGAATTTGTCATGGATCCTATATCACCTTCGCTCTGTTTTTTCCTCAAATTAAATGGGTTCCAATATTGGAGTTCAATAGTCATTCAACAAAACCTCTAATATTATGTTGAACTTCAAAATAGGATAAGTAAGAATACACTTATTATAGATAGAAGCCTACATGGTAGTCCCATCTATTGTGATTGTTATTGTAAATTATCACATGAGTACACCATTCGAACACATCCGGTGTTTCAGCATAATTAAGACTGAGTGTAATGTCATCCACATGAATGTCTTTCATTTCCCCCGTGATCATGAACTTGCCATAGATCCCATATCACGTTCACCCTATTTTCATCAAATGTGTTCCAATATTGGATTTCAATTTTCATTCATCAAAACCTCTTAGTCTCTTGAATTTCAAAATAGGATAAAGCCAGTATACACTTATATGAATAGATAGGCTACATGGTAGTCCCATCAAATGCAATTATTAGTTTAATTATTATGGAACACAATCAAACCCATCCACTATTATAAATTATATCGGCATATTAAGACTGGGTATATTGTCATCCACATGAATGTCTTTCATTTGCCCCGTGACCATGAACTTTCCATAGATTCTATATCACCTTCACTCTATTTTTCTCAAATGCGTTCATATATTGGAGTTAATAGTCTTTCAACAAAACTCCTACAACATATTTGGATTTGGACTATAGAGGCCTCTCGACGTCTATAATTGACCTCACATTTGGGTTTCAATTAAAGAGGCACCAGGTACTGTTCACATTTTGAGAGACCTCTCGCTTTTTTCCTCTCATTTCCCTCTCTCTAGTTTCATCTTTCTCTCTTTATTTTCAACTTTCTATCTTCCAATCAATAATCAACATCTCATGCTTCCACTCGTAATATTCGAATAAATCTATTTTTGGTAATCCAGAGAGCGCCCGTGTCCAATTTATTTACTTTATTGTAACACGTTGCCAATTTTGATACTTTTTCAATTTGAATAATTCAAGCATGGTAACACATCCGACATATCGAAAATAGCGAATAAAATAAGAATTAAAAAATTGCAAAAAAAAAAAAAAAATGAAAAATGGACGGGTGCTATATACACTTTTGGTACTTTGGAGTACCAAACTGGGATTTTAATGCATTGTATAAGACATGCCAATTTTCCTATTGTCTTGAGAATTTTGGTTCCTCAAGTGAGTGACTATCACACGCTTGTATTGTTCACATTTTTTACGTTAAATTGGAAAAGTACCAAAATTGGTCAGTGTGTTAAAAACTTGCAATGAAGTATCTAAATTGGTCAGTGTGTTAAATTGAACATGGCGCACTCTAGACTACCTAATTTGGGCAAGGGCACTCCGGAATAACTGAAATGAGTTTTACCCTATACAAAACAAATGATAAACTTATACAGGGACGGTGGTAGTATTAAATAATAAATAAATAACTATTTTCTAAAATAATTTTTATGGATAAAAAGTTTATATGATAGTACCATCATTGATTCGAATGTTATTGTAGTTCTTATTTATTGCGGAATATACATATCAAACATATCTTTCATTCTAAATTACCTAAACGCTAAATAAATATCAAATAAAATACATAATAATATTTTCTTTCATTTTCATTGATAGACATATTCAAAATAGTATCACCAAATATGAGTGTTATTATAATTTTTTGTGTAATACACATGGCAAATATATCTATTATTCTAAATTATTGTTGAATAAATTCATGAGTAGTGACATAAATACAAAGTAATTAAAATATTATACCTTCTTTTTCTGTCATTTTTTTATTTTTTAATGTATACATGAAATTTTCGACAGAGGAATCAAAATTTTGATTATAAGATAGAAATTCTAGTGTTAATTGAATTTGGGGAGATTATATTTTCACCACGTTTATTTTCAGGAATACGCTTAGGAGATTATATTTTGAGTTAATTTAATTATTTTTTGGCATATGCTTAGTTGAATTTTAATTTTATTCTATTTTTAGTCAATGTTTTCCAAGTGAATTTTAAAATAAATTTATTCCAATTAAATGAGAAATTGACACGTCAGCATGAACTTGAATTGAGCATTCTGATTGGTTGATATTTTTAAAATGTGAACTCTGCTTTTATATATTATATAGATGATATGATATGATTTATCCCGAGTGCCTAGTCTCAAAAGTACATAACCAAAAAGGGCTACGAATAGAGGATGATTCAACTCACATCAATGCGTTGAGCCATCAATTGTAAATATGCCTTAATCCAAAAGGTAGAGTAGAGATACAGATAGAGAAACCTGCAAATAAATGCAGTAGTAGTATGTGCACCTTAAGGTCAAGGACCTCTTGCTTTGGTGATGATATAAAATGAGGATGGGAAACTAAGGTAAAAGATAAGTTACGTACACAACAAATCACTAACAATTGTTACGCAAAACATGTTACCAGTTGATTAACATGGAAGCCAAAGATGACAAGAAAAATGCAATTAATTAAATAAATAAATGTCTAAAAAAAGTAAAAAACACAAAAGCTTCATCTAAATTATACATATATATGTAAGGGTAGTTCGGAGTGAGCAAATTCTGAAGAAAAAAAACGATAATATTACCTATGAAATTTTTGTTTTGAAATTTTAGGTGAGGCCGGGTCCGCTCCTAGATCCTCCCTTGAAACCGCCCATTATAGATGTGGCCTACGATCGATCCCTTTTTCTGTTTTTTTGTTTTCTTAAACCAGGTCCGTCTAGGTTTCCACCACAAGAGGAGCAGTGAGATGGGCGTATGAGAATCGGTCCATTATGGACTGGCCCATTAAGGACGAGTAAATCATCAGAATTATTATGATCACTCGCTAATCGCTATAATCTGCAAGAACATGAACAAAGAAGAAGACCAAAATGAGCTCTCTCTCCATTTGGACGCGATATGATGACTGTGCATTTCGATTTCAAACAAGGAATATGCTAGCTAGGGATCGATATGAGTCAGTGACAGAATCGTAGCATATTCCTTGTTCGATACTTCAGTTTAATTTGTCAATGGAATTTAAGCTTTGACATGTATAATTATTCTTCAAAAGTAAACGCTGTGACCAAAAAAAAAAAAATACTTTTACTTCAATAATACTGATGAATTGATTGAATTGCGTGCTCCACATTGTTCAGGGTTTATCTATCTTAAATCTTAGTGATCAATGCCTTTTTTTATGCATATACATATATACCTCACGGAAATTCATGAACCTCCTCACCAATCATTTTCATTTCAGTTTTGATTGAAAGAGACGAATTGTTGGATAACAAAATGAAAATGGCAAGGGTGGTGATGTTTTATTAGTCAACTCAAACAATATAATGATGCTGCACGCTCAATTAATAAGTGGACAAACACATGAACGTAGGGTTCCATGTTTTAGAAACAGTTCCTCCTTTTCCAGATACATGCACACTCTCCTGATTTTCTTTCCACATGTCTTATACCATGTTGCTGCTGTTGCTCAATCAATTTTTCTCCTTTTTAGTTCTTTCATCAGGGATTCATTTCACGGAATTCGCATACCCGAATTTCACAGCTTCCCATTTCAAACACATAGATACTTATGGGAGCTTCTTGTTCTCTCGTAACGGCACATTTAAAGCAGCCATGTTCAATCCACACGCCCAACAAGTTCGATTCTACTTGTGCGTTCTCCACTCCGCATCCAACACCGTTATATGGTCTGCTAACAGGGATTCGCCTGTCCCATTGGCAGGTTTCATGAGTTTGACTACGGAGGGTATGAGTGTTGCTCAGGAAGATGGGACTTCAGCATGGTCTACTCCACCATTGCCCTCAGTAGTGTCTGCGCTACACCTCACAGAGTCTGGGAATCTCGTCTTGCTTGATCAATCCAATTCAACTCTGTGGGAGAGCTTCCGTTACCCCACTGATACGATTGTGATTGGACAGCAATTGCCTGTTGGAGTGACGCTCTTTGGTGCAGTCTCCGGTGGTGATCTCTCCAGAGGTGATTATGGGTTCTTGCTAAGCGGATCGGATGCTGTTTTGCAGTGGCAGGGATTACCATATTGGGAACTCTCTATGGCGACTATGGCTAACGCGAACTCAAATTTTGCAGTGGATTATTTGCAGATTAACCAAACCGGCCTATATCTTTTCGGACAGAATGGATCGACGGTTGTAATTCAAGTAAGCTTGCCTCCTTCCGAGTTTCGAACAGCCAAGGTGGATGGATCGGGTCAGTTTGTCATTACTAGCTTCTCTGGAACCAGCAGGATGGATGATTTCGTTATGCCTGTTGACGAATGCCGAATCCCATATATTTGTGGAAAAGTTGGGCTATGTGTAGCTGCTGATTCTTTAGAGAATTCTTTAAATAATCCAGTGTGCTCCTGCCCGTTGGGATTCGATACGGTTTCCATTAACAGTTGTGTTCCTTCAGATCATTCTCAGTTGTTTGCTGGTTCTTGCAACTCCACCACAAACGGCAGCCAGGTGAATTCATTAAATATTTCTTACTTGGAACTAGGCCATTCAGTGAACTACTTTGCAATTGACTTCATGAAACCTGCCCATTACAGTGTAAATTTATCATCCTGTCAAGATCTTTGCACTAATGATTGCAGTTGCTTTGGGATTTTCTATGATAGTAACTCCTCTGGTTCTTGTTACATGATTGAGAATGAGCTTGGATCAGTCATGCAAACAACTAGAAGCAGTAATCAACTTGGATTTGTTAAAGCTGTTCTTAGAGCCTCACCGGATGATTCTGGTGATATTAAGATTGATCCAGTGGGCTTTCCAATTGTTGCTGTGGTTCTATTACCATTGAGTGGCATCCTCCTTGTTCTTGTAATTGGAATTGCCTTGCGCAATAAGTTTCATCTCTCAAACATCCGAAAGTTAAAGTCTAACTTTCGGTTTTCTGGCGTTTTTTCAATCCCCGGATTGCCCTTAAGATTCAACTACACAGAGCTCGAATCAGCGACTAATAATTTCGATACTAAGATTGGAGCAGGTGGATTTGGTACAGTATACAAAGGTACACTCCCTGATAACTCCCTTGTTGCTGTGAAAAAGATCAACAATCTGGGCGTCCGAGGTAGAAAGGATTTTTGCACTGAGATTGCTGTTATTGGAAGCATCCATCACATAAACTTGGTGAAGTTAAAAGGCTTCTGCGCTGAAGGGGGTCAATTGCTGCTGGTTTATGAGTACATGAACGGTGGATCGCTTGATAAAACTCTCTTTCGAAAGGGGCAGGGGCCAGTTTTGGAATGGCAAGAGAGGGTCGAAATAGCACTTGGATCGGCTCGTGGGCTTGCATATTTGCACACTGGGTGTGACCAAAAGATTATTCACTGTGATATAAAGCCAGAGAACATTCTTCTGCAGGATCATTTCCAGGCAAAGATATCCGACTTTGGGCTCTCGAAACTCCTGACGCGTGAACAGTCCAGTCATATCACGACCATGAGAGGGACACGGGGGTATCTCGCTCCTGAATGGCTTACGAGCTCTGCTGTTTCTGAGAAAACCGATGTTTATAGCTTCGGAATGGTGTTGCTGGAAATTGTAAGTGGGAGGAAAAATTGTGTGTCACAGACAAATGCTATTCATGCAGATAGTAGCTCGACAATTCCATCGGTTCAGGAGATCAACTACTTCCCGTTATATGCACTAGAAATGCATGAGCAAGGGAAGTATTTGGAACTTGTGGATGGAAGATTGAAGGATAGAGTGAATAGAGAAGATGTTGAGAGAATGGTACGCATAGCATTATGCTTGTGTGCAGGAGGAACCAGGACTTAGGCCAACCATGGTAAGCATCGTGGGGATGCTGGAGGGGACTGTACCTGTAGTGGTTCCTCGACTCGAATCATTGAACTTTTTGCGTTATTATGGGCGTAGGTTCACGGAAGCTCCTATAATTGAAGGTGAAGGAGAATTTGATAATATTATGCTATTTCCAGATGCAAATGCTTCTCATGTTTGCACTAGAAGTGCTTCTGATGCATTTTCTTCTTATATCTTATCTCAGCAAGTATCCGGACTAAGATAGCTCGCATTGCTGATGAATGGCCACGTGTGCACTAACATACTAGAACGTGTCGATTCTAGAATGAGGCCGAATGTACAGGACACTTGTAGATCCACTAGTTGTTTGGGTAAACCATGTCACATTGTTGTTTGTATTGAGCATGGAGGATCCTCATTATCAGAAACGCTCAATTACGTATCCTTGTTTTGTTCAGTCTCGCTTAATGATCTGTTGTGTGAATCAGATCCTTAGGCTGTGTTGTATACTTGTATGTGAGTTCATTTTGGAAGAAATATGTTAAATAAAGTTGTTTCCTTTTCTCTTGGCCATTGCTTTCATTGCCTAGGTAACATGTGATGGATAGTTCAGTAAGTGGTTATTTCTGTTTCTTCTGTTTCACAAACAGAATGCATAAATTTAGCAAGTCAAACACACTATATATCTTGACCAAATAAATCACATTTTATGAAATCATTAGGGAGGTTTCCATAAATTGTTCTAAACAAACAGAAATGGTTAGTGTACCACAGGAATCCATCCGGACAGAGGACGAACAGCCCCGATTCACAACGTTCAAGGGGCAGGCGCCACAAATTCCAGTCTTGCATTTTGGGCTGGACGATAAACAGGTTCAATCCGCTGTGTATGATGCAAGTTGTGAATGGGGATTCTTCCAAATTGTAAACCATGGCATACCAGTTGAGGTTACTGAGAAATTTCAAAGAGTTGGAAGACAGTTTTTCGACCTCCCGCTAGAAGAGAGAGAAGCATGCCAAGGATCCAAATAGCAAGAGCGAAGGGTAGGGAACTAAGCTGCAGAAGGATCCACAAGGGAAGAAAGGTTGGATTGATCACTTGTTCAACAAGATATGGCCCCCTTCTGCCATTGATGATCGGTTTTGGCCGAAAAATCCATCTGATTATAGGTATTCCACTAATTTCTCAAGTGATGTGGATGATTCATGATTCTAATCCACAACATTTTAACTTATTCATAGACATGTTCAACATAAGTGATGAAACCTTAACAGAGTACAAGACTAAGTAGTACAAGGACTATGTTTACTTTAAGCTTAATAAGCTTCCTCAGTGATGAACTGATCAAACTGGATGGATCTACCCTTTACTGTCACAAGTTACTGTATGCCTGCAATAAACTATGGTCTTATTTTACTGTATGCCTGCAATAAACTATGGTCTTATTTTACTGTATGCCTGCAATTTAGTCACTTGACTCTTTTGTTTCTGCTTTCATAACAACTGAAAACCAACAAAGTAAAAAGTAAAATGGTAAAGATATTGAACAAAACTCAGTATGCAATGGACATAAATAAATATCATTGCTGAATAGATAAACAATTAGTTGTATGTACAATTGTTACTGTCTATCCTACGAGCTATGTTGCTTCATTTACAATTGGTTCAGATTTTCTTTTCTAGAGAAACTGAGATCATAATCTTCTCCTTCCTTTCCAGGAATTGCAAAAATGGTTAACGTACACAGCCTGATCGAATATGCCAATATGTGTGCCATATGAAACTAACGACGGAATGCTTATTACATGACTTGTTACATTTTGTATCCCCTGACCCAGAAGGGCACAGAGTATATGAGAGTTCCCAAGACAAATGAGATGAGAAATGTAATTGCTGCATACGCATATGCTCTCCTTGCAACGCTTGCTTATTTCCGTTGCATGAAGCTCAGCCATGAAGGTTGACACTGTACTCAGACAGCCAAGAAGGCCTAACTGGATTCCATTCGCGACAGTATCACAGGTCCTGGTGTTCACCTGATTGATAAAATAACCGACTAACATTAAAGAACAAAGGTTCATGAAAAGAAAACTCTCAAAGAATAAAGATTCTAATTTATCCTTACCGATTTCTTCAGAATGCAAGTGCAGCCATTACACAAGCTGCAAGAACATTGGCAGCAAGAGTCCCAAAAGGAATCCATTTTAGCTTCTTGTCCTTACCTAAGCCACGCCCATTGAAACAAGCTAAGTACCACCTGAGCCAGACACCAAACGGTCCAACCAGCAGAGCTAAGTACAGCTCAGCCTCTCTTCTACCAGTTTTGAATTTTTTAGTCTCCAAACCGATAAATGTAGCCCAGAGAATGCCTAGTACTAGAAAAAGCATCATCATAAACATTGGGAGACGATGATTCTTCCTGGAGATACAAGCTCGAACACAACTAGGACAGCAAAAGTTGGATCCTATATTAGATCTTTCAAGAAACAGGTTGAATCCTTTGGCTGTCAGAATCCCAAACTGTATGGACTTTGAAGCGAGTAACAAGCCTGTTTAATTAAAAAAAAAAAAAAAAGTTAAGAGGAAAAAGAAAAAGACAAGAGAGGATACAATATTTCAATAGCAACAAGCACAAACAAAGTCTACATCTATCTAAATTCTGATGCATTATGTTTTACCTATAATAAAAACGAGAACATCAAACACCCATTGGCCTCTAACACAAAGTTCAATAATCTTTTGATTCCACCCGCTACAAGTCGTCAGGCTTCCTAGAAAGCCAGTTGACAACCGACAGCAAGTTGATCTGAGATTTTTTAAATGTCTCCCTTAAAAGTTTAAACACCAAACCAAGTAACCAACCCATCAAGAACGACCGATCTGAAACGTCATACATCAAGTTAAAAATAACTACAAATATAAACCAGCTGAATTGACATAGAAAAGAAGACAGATCCTGAGATTCAGTTGGATGACATGATATATCAACATGAGATGTCTGACAAATTATGCTCATACCAATTCCTTCGGGAAACCAATTTCAGCATAATGATAAGTGGTCGAGTTGAAGTACATAATCTGGAAATTTTATTTTCACAAGCAGTTTACCAATAATTAAACCAGCAATATGGGCTGCATATTTGTGTCCACTTTTGAGTGTTCTCTGTAGATAATTTCTCAATTGTGTATCTATAATGAAAATGGAATGGAGATACTATCAGTGCACGTGCCTACTAGCGTGTGTCTGACAGAGAGCAAGAGAAGAGAGAGATAGTAACCATGTTTGAAGGAAGATCAAGGTACATGTAGTTTCCATCACTACCAAATTACCTGAGGTCGAAAGAGTCTTTGCAGATAAAACCTCGCCACAACCTGGGTCATATATTGCAAGGAAAAAGATATCACTGTAATAGATTGATACTTAAATCACCTAATGGTCAATGTGTTAATATTTGTCACCAAGTGTTGTAATGTCCTGTACTGGTGATGTCTTAATTTAGTAATGAAGGTGTGTCTGGTTACATTCTATACATACTGTGTTAGCTTGTTACTGATATGCATACATCAATATACACCGAAAACTGCAAATCTTAATGGTCACAGAGGACCTAATGTATTTATAACAGTCTCAAAAGACCAGCATTTCGCAGCTGCAAAGGCCCAAACAAAGACCGAAAAAAGTCCATGATACAAAAACAGCAAAACGCATAGATACGAGCAGAAACAGATGAACAATACCTAGACAACCCAGAATCTTCTCTTCCAAAACTAAGGTTGCCCATGGGAAAAAAGAAAAGCCACCAGAGCAGTTCATGATTCTGCTGAGGCAAAACCACTTCTTGCGCAATATGAGTAAACATCAAAAGACATGATATAGAAAGGTCCCCTTTCTAATCATCAACATTTACACGCCAATATATGTGTTCCAAATCCTTAGTCAGAACTTGAAACTAGTAGTTATACAGCGTGTTACAGCTTTCTATATGATGAAATGAAAATGCCAAGCTACTCTTCAATGTTAACATGTGGTCCAAGACTCCAAGTCCTTGTGTCATTTAACTGGTGATAATAAGCCCACTGCTATGATCTATCACATCAGCCCAAAAGAAGTTTACTGGCATATGCATCAGATAAAATGGTAGCAGCACAACAAAAGGCCTAGCCCAGATCCCCATGACAATATTCCCCGTAATGCTATGTTTATAAGCTTTTGTTTAGAGTGCTTGCTAGGAGCTTAGTAGTAGAAAAAACAAGAACGGCGGTCCATTCTTGGCGTATGTCACCCCCTTTAACGACACTTCCAACAAATCTCATGAGTAATGAATGCTTGAAAGTAAAGGTCATAATTATGAATGAAATGAACTCATCAATATGCTCCCAACTGAAACAAGAAATCAAACATCTTGTTTGAAAAGACTACTCTTTAGCTAGAGCGGAATTAAGAGAAACCTATACGTGACACTGGAAATACTAAAGCATCAGTTTCACTCCACCGGCTAGTTAGAAGCGACGCTTAAAATCTTGGAAGGGTTTTCATAGTTATCTACCTGAAAGTCCATATAAATGAGAAATAAAGGAAACGCATGCACGAAGTTGACAGTCACAAACCTTAACAGGGCAAACTTTAATAAGATATAAATAGGACTAAAGTTATGCACAATACATGTTACTCCGTATAACTAAAATCAAGAGTGAATAGCTTTCATAGATATAAAGTGGGAACAGAAGTAATAGTTCATTAAACAGAGCAGAACGTTAAAGGAATCTACTTGCGGATCAGTCAAAACTTACAGATTGAGGGTTTCCCAGAGTTGCTGTTGATCCACGCTTATATCCAGGCTCTCGCTTTGGTGGAGAGAGCCAGACTCAGCACCTATCATTTTCTGCATCGAGATCAAACTATTACTATCTCATCCGGCACCGTAATTCAAGACGGTCAGGAAATTAAGGATTTCACATTTCAGGCATTTCAGGCCTGATATTATTCTTTAATACGCATGTATGTTTATATGTTAGATAGCAGACAATGTTTAGATACGAAGAACACTTAAACTCTAAAAGGAAGCATCAGATCAGGAAAAGCAATATTACTCGTAGAAAAAGTGTGTAAGGCAAGATCAGATACACACATCAACATACACTTTTCAGATTGGGACCGCTCCTCCTTTTTCCGGGCTTGGGACCGGCTGCAAACAATGCAGGCGGAGTTACCCCCGGATGCGTGTTCCGGAACACGCATCTCCGAGCTCTCCGGTTCTCTATGCTATTTCCCTGCGTTCCTATTCTCCCAAAGTCACGTTCTGAGTCTCACTATCTAGAGAATCGGAGAATGAGAAAAGTTAAAGGTTAATATCCCGTTGTCCCAAAGCAATAGTCCATTGTTCCATGTAGAGTCACATATGCTTCCTGCCTTCATCAATTTTATCATAAAACTAAATAGATAATATTTGGACAATGAATATGGTCTATGAGATTGACAAGTGGAAAGGAGACTCCCTAAATTTTTTACAAGCTCCCCAAATTTACAATGAAACTTAGGCTCCCTATGGAAATTTGGTGGGCCAGGCTAAAAATAGGAATCCTGAAATTTGAGCATTTTTGCATCATTTTTTATTGTTTCATCTTAAATATGAGATAGGGAGGTAGTTTGAACATCCTACGACTAGTGATCTTAGGAGACTAGGACTTCTCGGACTCTTTTCGGTGCAAAGTGCTCTCCATCATTAACTTATGGAGTACCGGTTAAAAAAAAATCATTAACTTATGCAGTAGACTTACTAATGATATATCGACAAATGTACAATTAAATATTATAATTATATTCCATATTAATACTAGAACTTAAGTCACACGCTACGCGTGTACTATGATTTTCTCGATAATAATTTGTACTTTTATTATGGTCTATTTAATGAAAATTATCCAATAATTACTTGATTTTGCGTAATACTAATCAAATAATACGTTTCACACATTTTCTATGGGCTTCTCGTAAACCATTATTGTATTTTGAATGCAATTTTGTCCTATTTTATTCACACAGTTTGTTAGTTAACCATTTAAATGTCACATTTGCTAAAGCTGACATGTAATTTATGTGTTATACGCGTGTAACACGCTACAAGTGTTATTACGTGCTATGTTCACGTATTCTTTTTAAACTGTTATAATCGTGATTACAGTTATTTTATTAGAAATTAGAACTATGTCAGACGTAAATACAATGGTAATGAACTTAAAAAATGTTTAATTCTAAAACAAATGTTGAAACATAAAAATACAATAGATCAAAATCAATTACAAACATACAAGTATACAACACCTTGAAATTGAAATGATTTTTTTTATAAGCTGCAAAAATATTTATTACTTAAAATTAAAATTATTATGCAAGTTACAACTTACAAGTACGAGGATACACAAAAGCGTTGATAGGCACTCGCACTCTCAACCACACTTCTTCTACGAAATAAGCTTTAACCTCATTCAACCAATTCAATCAAGCACGCCAAAGTCCAAAATAATCATCTTTTTAAGTGTTCAAGGTTGGAAATTGATTTTGACTACCTTATCATCTATCTATCTAGTACTCTATGTATTACCTATTAGTCCTATTTGAGCTGGCCAAGAGGTAATTTTGGTTATCACTTCATCGCAAATTACTACAAACTTAGGTGACTTAGGTAACTCAATATAACAATATACTGCCAAGAAACATTATACAAAGCCATATGCTATCCAACCAAAAAGTATGCTCCAGTCCAGTGAACCAAATACCCAGAAATGAAAATTAACAAATCATTGACAAAACTTCAAGTCATCACACTGCACAGATTTGAAAACATTAGCAGAGATTACACAACAAAACCTGAACCCAGCCGCATCACACACCTCCTCGCTCGCAATCTTGAACATGATTTATCATCTAAGCTCAAGTATAACCTTAAACAGCTCACCAGGCTGCCCAAAGCTGTAGCAAACCACAACACATTTCTTCATCGAACATACACATTCATCTATCACCAATAACCGCAAAGATTAAATTAAGACAAAATAGATACAACACAATGTCATGAAGCTTCATTTGCCTGAGTCGAAACCAACAAAAATGCATGTTCACAACAAACCTGAACCCATCAATCATCACACACCTCCTCCTTTAGCGAAACTCCAACACAATACTTCACCAAAGCAAGCAGAATCATAGCCAAAGAAGGAGCCAGGCAGTCGGCTCCAACGCTGACAAATGCAATTCAACCACATCACACAACTCCAGAAATTCAAATTTTGAGTCCTCTTCTTATTCAGTAAAACACAACCAACTCAAAATATGCAGGGAAAAGCTGCCCCACAATCTGTAAACATCAACAAATAAACCGAATGCTTTAATATCTCCAACACTTGAGTAAAAAGTATTACCAACTAACTAAACAGCGACAACAACTACTGATTCAACTCTAGCAACCAAAGCTGGCTTCAACTAACTCAAACAATTAGTTGTACATAAAAACATGAAGTCATACCATACAACCTTGCTAAGCAACCATTATTCCTTAGCCAATGCCAAGGGTTGACTTTAATCAAATCTAGCACTCCTTTTGGGTCACACCTATCACCTCTGTATAATTTTTTGTTCCTCGCACGCCAAATGAACCACATAGTACCTTGGCAAACTAAAACAACCGCCCTTCTACTCTGCTTTACAGGAGTATTTTCAGAAACATTATCATTAATACACACCTAAACATACAAAATTTAGAAATAATTACCAGCTAAACTACCGATACTCCGATCCACAATGCACTTGATGTTAAGCCATGAAGCACTGTTGTCAGATTCTGCATGAATCTCCGCCTTTATTCTAAAAGATTTTAACAATGACCTCCAGGACACCTTAATCATGATGAAATGTGTAGTTAGCAGCATCAATGCTTGTCTTTGTACAAACCATATAACCAAAATCAAGTACAATAATTGGCTTATACTAAACCAAGAACATAAAATGTTCGCCACAGGTATATGACAACTCATTGTATTATTAAGTTAGATACGCTCCTTCCTCCAGCAAACCTTAAATATGGCATTCAAATGATAAGCCCATTTAGTAATCTTAGTTGTTTCTGCATAGAGAAGGACAAGCATTTCGGACCAATCATCAAAGCATGAAATCAAGGAATTGTATAGCCAAATTCTATGTCTCAATCTGAATTGAATCAAAGACGATATCTTTTGCTTTGATAACACAAATTCAGTAGAATATTCACTGACCAAATCAGTGAATTCACCATGCGATTCCTAAACTTAAGCTGAGCTAGTTTTCGCAAGTGAGATTTCAACAGATCACTACTTCTGGTGCAACTGAGGGGGGAAACTGAAAACTGAAAGTCAAAGGTTTGAGTTGCGTTTCTTTATTCAAGTACACCAAAATTCATAGAATCAAGAATCTAAACCACTGCAAATTCAGACATATCATATCATTGTAGTACAAGTAATCATAGAATAAGAAAGCAAGACAAAAGATGAACAAGAAAGGTTTCATAGAAAATTTTCTTCAAAACACAGATCCAATACACAATTTACTAACAACTAAAATTCAGTTTTCTCTAAATCAACTTTCATTTTATTACCTCTATTCCCAGCATTGTACTCTTGACGTGTTTGTCGCGGAGGCTGTTGTTGCGGCTGGTAATTGTACTGCTGTTAAGCTTGAGCTGCATTTGATGGAGCCTGATACCTATATATATTTTTTTAATCGATAATTCCAGCAACAAAATCTCATTAGATTGGAAAGTCATTCTAGTAAAACAATAGTTCCGAAAGCAGTAAATCGAACTATTACATATCAAAAACTCAAAATAGATAAATTTGAAAACGATTCTGGAAAATGAAACCCTAGCGCAGCCGACGATGGTGACCAAACAGAGCCTCTACTTGGATCGTTGTCTCATCTTTCGGCGCTTCCTCTTCAATCTCCTCATACGCTTCTTCTTCCACTTGGCCCTCATGTTGAGCGAGAGAAACTGTTGTTGAACTTCTTCTTCAGGAGTGAGAGAACCCTAGCTCAGTTGAGTGGTGGAGGAGACGGGATTGAACCTGATACCTACATAGAGTATAAACATAGAAAAAAGATCAGATGAAAACAAAACTTGTTTTCCAACTACTCAAAATAGACCAACTTCCCCAATGATGTAACTAAGATACAGAACAACATTATATTTTCACACTTCCATATAAGATAACTTTACATTCAATTACAGTTTTATTATTACTGAAATGAGAAACCTAAGCTTATTATTACAGAAATTCTCTTAGAGAATAAGCAGGTGATGTTCTGTTTTATTGGATATTAGTCTAGTAATATTCATCCATCAAATATGTATCTTTAACGCGTCCTACATCTAGTTAAAACAGGAAAAAGGTTACCAATAAACAATCAAATATGGACCACAAACTCAGTTCTAGAGTCGTTATCCAGAAGCAGAAAAAATCTAAAACTATGTCATGTAAAATCCTTGTTTTAGTTTGTCGTTATAGTGCACTCCAAACCCTTGCCATTATTACATTATAACTTTTATTATAATAAACACCCTCAGAACAGACTCCTCGCAACATGTAAGTTTCCATCATCAGACAAATCAGTGACGATATAAAAGCAAACTTTTAGCAGCATTGGCAATAGTCTATTCTGTTGTCTTACAAGTAACGAGATTAAAATCTTTCCTGTTTGCAAGCTTACGGAGTTATAAATGTAAGTAGTGGAGTATTTCCTTCTCCTATTTAGTCCATACATGAAAATGTCCCAGGGACCTTATGTCATAGTTTGACAAATTAAGCAGAATCATGACACAACTATATCTCAGAGTGCACGTTTCACACACATTACAGCTAAATGAACACAATAACATTGAAATAAAGAGAATCGCTACCTGGAATATAAAGTTCTCGCAATGATCATTTGAAAGAGGTTGCGACGACTTAATAATCTGATGAAGATCAGTATCCATGAGCTCTTACACCATATACACATCCCTAAAACAGTTCCAATTAATAGGTAGACATTGATGAGCATGGAGGCGATCGGTAGCACAGGAACAAATGGCCATATGAAAGCTGAAACAGGAACAACAATAATCATGATGATAGGACACAGTTATGTTTGAAAAGATGTGAAATCAGAGAAGGCTACAAAAATCATGATCTAATTAAGTGCCTTGTTGCAAAACCTTTGCATACTAATTGTTGTGCTGAAATTTACAAGTAAAAAACATGTAGTTCAAGCTCATTTTAAGCTGAAACTGATCTAAAGTTGGTTTTACAAACACCTTTACTGCAATTTCTACTTCAAATAAGCCATTGCAACATGCAGTTTTAGTGGTATTTAACTATTATCATCTAATCTAATATACCAAATCAATGTTGTTAACACATTCCAAGCGGCATTCAATAAATAAAGGCATTATTCCAATCAGTGAAGTATGGAGTATGCTTTTAGGCCATTGTGAATTCTCAGAACAAGGTGAAGTGGCAGGAACAATTATCAGATACTTGGAATTACTTGGAAGCAAAGGGTTGAATCACATCGCAAAACGTTTATCCAGCATAAGGTTCGCTTAGCCAGTATCAGATTGGACTCTTCTCCGACTCGAACCGTGGTCGTGATTAAATCGGAATTGACATAATTGGGGCTTCAGTCTCTTCTTCATCGCGGACATCCGATGGCTCCTTCTCCGGTGCGATTGTAAGGATCGGAGAAACCCTCTAGCTCCGTTAGCGTGAGAACGATTTGAAGACACCGTATTAATTGATTGATTTTGGTAAGATATCCTCTGCGAATCAAGCGGGCGGAGTGAACGAATGGTGAAGAAGGCTTGGAGGAGAAGGAATAGAGAGCGGCAGATTAGATGATGGAGAATGATGGGCTCAACTCAAGAGAAGAAGCTTAAGAGGCCAGTAAATGAGGAAGATCGTAATTCGGAAAGAAACCGAGCAAAGTAGGGGGGAATGTTACCCACTAAGTCTCCACGCGTGCGTGGACAATTTGTGGGTTATTATAGACTTTAAATATGAATAGTAACAATCATCTTTCAACTACTTTTGATATACGATTGGTTGGTGCATACGTTGATCTTATTTATTTACGTAAAAATGAGAACGTTTCACACGTGTAGTGTGTGACACGAGTTCTAGTAGTATTAACTAACACTCCCACTCTCCATTTTTTGTCTTTTGTCGAATTTTCGATGTTACTTAAACTAGACCTACACAACCTCTAATTTATGCATAGTACATTTGCATCATAATACATAGTCCAATATACTAGAAATTGTGTCACAATGGTAATCTTGTAAAACATTATTACATTATTATTTTATTAAATAATGTATTGAAATGAATTGAGTAATTCCACTTAACAAATAAACGGTGCGCTATATAAATGTATATAGTTTTTGAGAATATCTCCTAATGTACATCTTCTGACAGTCGAAGATGTGATTGATAGTGTACAAATGGGCTCAATATAGCCATTTACAATGCTCTTTCTGGACTGAGCATATCTACAAGTATACCCTTGAGCTATAAGCTGTACTGTACAGTAATAACAGTAGTATATACATTAACAGAAAAATGATAAGTATACTATATCTATATGGTCCTCAAAGGGCTTTCTGATCTAGTCTTTCGTTCCAGTTTAAGCAACGAATCAAGCTTCGGAACCAGTCACCTGTTTGGTCGCACTTGTTGATGGTTGGGAGTGGATGTTGGCTCATGGATATTCGAACTGAGTCTCCTCTTGAGAGTTGTTGTCTTCTCTTCCCGTCGAATGAGACCCAAGCATTGCTTCGCGCATCTTCTGGAATCTGATTCAAAGTAAGCAGGGAAATGACAAGTTGTTTATGTGCATATTAATAACCATGACTTGAAGTACTCGAGTCATTGAAATAAATGAAATCACGGAACAGTCGGAACACAATGTTGTGGGTTGATATTCAAGTTACCCAGGGTAAGATAAGTTTTGAATTTAAGAAAACTGAGTCCTGGTAAAATCTTGGCCATCTTCCTGTGCAAAATGCATTTCAACAAACATAATGCAGAAATAGGCAAATAAAGGGGTAAAAAGTTCAGCTGCTGTATAGAACTCAACCTCCGTGAACGTGCATAATTGTAAGTACATTTAGTGCCAACTTAGAGCAAGCAAGAACAGCACACGTCTAGCATGTCACTCACAACCTAACGAAGAAAATAACCAAATGATTGACACAGATGTTAATCATTAATTCTGTTTACAAACAGTTCAACATTTAAGCCCAATAAGCGAATACTTTTTTGAGTTTTTTCTGTAAATACTGCATATTTGATTCCATACATGAATCTATTTTCTTTCCTATAAGAGTCTTATTCCCGCCAGAGATTACCCCTCGAACTTGGTAGTGCAAATTGCAAATCTATTCTGGTCTCCAGTGTTGTTTTTATAATCTTAAGATAGCTGCTTAATGCCATTTCCTTTTCCCCAGCATAATTATGGAAATTGAACATTACATGTTTCTAATAAACCCCACAAGCATAATTATGAAAATTGAACATTACATGTTTCTAATAAACCCCACAAAATCTTGCTGAACAATTTAAAGTTCTTCCTCACTTATAGGCTTAGAAAAATAAGAACAAAATCTTAATTGGATTGGATTCAGAAGATGATACCTTCATTTCCAGTCGAGCAGAATCTGGAAGTATGACGGGTCTGAATGAGAGAGAGTGTGGGCAAATTGGTGTGAAGAGCATACATGGAACATTGGGATGTACCTGGACAAGGAATATCACTCTTCAGTCGTATCTTCAAAATTTAATTTTTAAGAAGGATACAGCATGACAACTCTGGAGACAGTATGAAAATCTATTCTATAATCACACTTTACACATAGAAGATAGAACCTAACAGTAGAATGCACTTTGCCCTATCTAAGCCATTTCTACCTGTCACCCTGTATAGGTATCAACCTGTGTATTCCCTAGAATGTACTGACGTTTTCAATATCAGCGAAATAAAATAGAATCAAAATTCCTGTTTGAAACACACTATTGACCACTGTCGACGAGGTTTAACCAGCAGTGAAAAGTACAGCACAAAGAGAGAATGAGAGACACAGCGTAGGAAGCAATGTTTGTGATCTCAGAATTAATAGGAATTTCTTCAACGATGCAGCAAATGCACCAAAAATGCATGAATTTTTAGAATTGTCCATATAGTGAAACATATATGATGCTCCAAGCAATAGCTTCTGTCTGTAAAGCTTCCTCAGTAATGTATTTAGGGCTTCTACTTATGGGGACTTGTTTTACTCTTTCATCTTTTTATCTGGGCTGGGGGTGGAAGGTTGACATTGATCAATGTTTTACAAAAATATCGAAGAAACCTGGGCAAAAGACTTTATGGTTGGCTTTGTGCCATTGCAAACTCACCATAGAACCACCAGCGGCAGTGGAATAAGCCGTACTTCCAGTGGGTGTGGCAACAATAACTCCATCACCTTGTACCTAGCTCATAACAATATACATTAACTTCAAAGGTAAAGCTAACGGTAACATAGTTTAAGAATGGTAATTAACAAACCAAAATAGCAGTGGAATGAATTCGCAAATATTAGATGAACTCTCATACCTTGGTTATTAGGCGATCATGTTCGTAACATTCAATTTTTGATAAATATGGATTGGAGCCACGATCAACCACAACTTCATTTAGAACATCAAATAACTTCCCAGGTACTGATTTTCCTTTTCGAAAGATTTCACAGCGGAGGCGCATTCGGAGAGTAATATAAACTCCATCAGTTGTATTGTTCCCATGAATCACTTGCCTTAAATCATTCTTATAATCATCAAACTGTACACGACAGCTATACAAGTCAAGAGGGGTGGAAAAAGCAAGTATTTAATGAGCTTGAAAGTTTATTTTCAACTATTGAAGCAAGATACGTACAGTGTGGGAAGTAAGAAAACCAAGGGACCCAAGATTAAATGACACAACAGGTGGAACAGCACCTCTGAATAAATTTGATGCGTGAAGTATGACCCCGTCTCCGCCCAAGCAAGCTACAAGATCAACCCTCTCATGAAGGTCACTGCACTAGCGATAAAAAAGAAGATGAACACACTAACACTGAAGTGAGAGTTTCTCTGAAAAATATGAAAGTAAAAAAAACCTGGCATGAGCACCTTGTATCTTGACTATAAAATGTCTGAACAAACCCAAATCCTGGAATCCTAGCAAAAACATCATGAACCTCAGGCTCAACAAGAATATTCATCTTCTCTTGGTAGTATAAGAAAGAGGCGACCTGCAGAAAATAAGAAACATGCCTTTAGGTGGATTACTAGAAGATGTGAATACGCAAAGACACCTTCAAGTGGATCACATAATATGAATTAACAGTTGGAGTTGGCCCTTGGCACACTTTGGAGAATAATGATTACAGAACAGCATAATTCGTTGTTTAGATATTTACAGATCACTGTTATTTTCTGTTCTGGCCAGTAAATTCTGTAACTATCAAGCACAAAATCATGAAAAAGTGGAAGTCATGTAACATGGTTTGTCTGTCTTGAGAGCATTGGTGTAAAGCAAGCTCAAAAACCTTACCTCCTTAGCTTCTTCCATGAGTTCTAGGCCAAGCTTCTTCAATAACAGAACAGTCTTTGGTGCCGATTTCCACAAAAGCATCTGCTGCTGAGTGCTAGGATGAGTGAATGCTAGGGAAGATTCTGTGACCTTCTCTCTGGTGCACGAAAACCCATCTGTGCGCACTAAAAACATCTCTGCTTTCTTTCGTGACTGTACTCGCACAACACCTGTTGCAGAAGCACACATATTTTCTTCTAGAATCTCCAACTTTTCATCATCTGAGGAGAGGTAGCTCTCAACATCAGTTCTAGGCTCTCTAGTGACCATAGGTGATAAAAGAGTTGTAGTATACCCATTGCCTGTGTTTACTGAGCCATTTTCCTTGCTCTTATCATATGCAACACCATTATTGGTTTTCTCCATACGAGCTGTGGAAGTGAGAGGAACTGTAAGATCTTGATAGGATGCACAGCTGTGAGGCTCCGACGACAAGTTTATGCTGCCAACTGTTACATTCTTATCTCCTTCGTCATAGAGGCTTCGCTTAGATTCCGCTTCTTTCTTCAGCACTGTCCCGTTGTGTTTATATGCCAAAGCAGATAGCTTGTCTAGTCTCTTGCGTTCATAGCTGAAGTATGTTACTGGTGAAATCTTCCTAGCCCCAAAAAATTTCGACATTTCTTTTCTGGAGAAAACATCTGAAGGAGGCACTTGAGACTCTAATGGCTTCACATGTTCATCATAGAAGTCTGTTGGTGATGTTGTTTTACAACCACCAGACAAATCAGCAGTCTGAGAATTATTCCCTGCAGCATTATGGGCCCCTTTAATATTGATTAATTCGCTTTCCGTTGGGGGACTAAAGGACCCATCAGATACTCGTTGAATTGACCCATTTACTATATCAGACGACTCACTTGTAGAATTGGATGATAAATTAGAATCTAGAACTTGTTGAGTTTCTCGAGGTGAATCGGAGCTGCTGACTCGCTGGTTAGAAGAAGCTATACGATCAACATATTGCCTCCATCTAGAAATCATAGCAGCGGTTCTTCGTCTTCCTTCCTTACTGTGAACGTATAGAGGCTGCTTGGCCGAATCTGAAACCAAATCAGCAAATTGGCCAACCTGCTCAACTGAAGGTGCAGTACCAGCTTCAACTGGAATCTTAATCAGTTCAATAGCCCCAGATGAAACAGCTTCATTCAGAACCACTTCATAAAAGTTGTCCTTCACAGACTCTGCTCTGAGATCTATGATTGTTTTGAATCCTTTTTCCAGGAGCCACTTCAAGCTTTCTTCTGTCACCTGGCTTCCCTTCCAAAAAGCAACATTCATATTCTCTAATTGCACTTCTTCTTTTGAGGCAGACAGGTAAACGGGGCTCCAATTTGCAAACAGTGTCGGGCATGGCTGAGAATCCCCTCGGGGAAATCCAGAATCATAGCACGAATTTTTCAGTCTCTGCAGTTTTCTCCAAACATTCAAACTCCGATCATCACCGGGTATCAAATAATTCTCAAGGGCAACATGCAAACTTTCACAGTAACTTTTCATCTCGGAGCGAAAGTTTGCTAGTGGGGGGATATTATGATCCAATAAACTCCGATCGACGTCACGGAATGAACTCATGATGGAAGCTCGTCCGAAGAGAACATCTTCCCTTCCCTTGTTTAGGAGGCAAACCATGCAACCAAGAACCGAGACTATTTTGTCTTCCAACATCGATTTATCCTCCATAGTCATTTCATAATCAACAGTGCATTCTCCAGTCAGTGGATTGCATAGTGCATCCATTAACGAATTGTGAAACCTCTCTGCCGCCCTGAAGATTCTACAATAAGCCTCAACTTCTGCAATATCTCCAGGAAGTGGTCCAACCCATTGCAAGTGAGACGAATCATTTGAATAACCACTCTGAATTTCAGAAAAAAGAAAAAAATAAAAAAGTTCATTTTAGTTTATAGAAAGGAGTAGGAAATGGGTGATCAATACATATGCAGATATATTCACAGATGGATACAAGTGTCCTCATCACCCAGTCTATAAAAACAAAATAATGAGAACTACTCCCTCCTATCTTTTTTAGTTGTCATTTTAGTAATTTCCCACATATTAAGGAGGACCTATTACTAGCTTTGTAGTTATAAAAATTATTTCAAAAGACTATTAACATTAATATAATATTGTATTGATAGTAGTGAATATAGGGACAAAATAGATTTAAGGCTATTAGTATCAATCATTATACCTAAAAGTGACAACTATTGTGTTATATTGTGTTATAGCAAAATTTCTAAAGTGACAACTAAATAAGATAGGAGGGAGTACAATCTAGAGGATGTTAAGGCACAACTATGATTGAGCAGTGTTAGTCCAATTTCCAGGTAGAATCAAGAACTCTTGCTAAGTAATACTAGACCAATTTTCCACTTTTCAAATTTAAGGTACATAATCCAAATCAATTCTAATTAGACATCAAATCAAACTCAATACTCCAAGTAATCTCCAAACTAAGCAATAATTCGGATCTTTCTTTCTTCTTCTACCAGTATTGAACCTCAGTGACATCTTGAAATTACTAAACCCCAGCAAGGTAAATCAAACGCCATAGGTAATTGACTAATTCAGCAAAACTATTGCTGAACCAATTAACTCAATCTACAATCATAAACCATATTAAAAAAAAAATGGAGCAAACAGGGAAAAAATGAAAAACCTGAGAATCCAATCCGATGTTAACAGACAAGGAGCCAGAGAGCTGAGCAGAGACAGCCGGTCCAAAACGACGGCGTCTGGTTCCCAACTTTTTCTTCTTCGGCAACAACGAATCGAAACCAGGAACCGATAGCTTCACACATCGCAGCTGGTGACAGGACGACAGCGTTTGATTCATGTGGCACAAGCAACTGTAACACAGTGGTGTTGCCATGCCACCATAGATTGATGGATCAAAAGCTTCGTCGATTCGAATTTTGATTGCAAAATGCAAAATGATTTTGGTGTTTTATGTCATCATGTTATAATAGTAGGAGTAATAGTTTACTGTTTAGTTTTTGGGGAGTTAAAGTAAACAAACAAATCCAACTCACGAGGATGATAATCTGATTTTTGTGGATACTATCGATTGGCTATACTGGTGGGACTTGTATGCCCATGAGCTCTCCTCGTGTTTGTTTTACCCTTTCCGTCCAAATTTGACCGGTTATTTAATTAAGTGGAATTACGTCGTGTCGAAATTACATTCATAACACGTCAAGGGGAAACATATATTCCATACATACCAACTTTGATGGTTGTCGTTTATATGTTATGTCATGACTGATGATCTAGTAAAACTATCTGCCAAAGAGAATGTGAGATTGGTTCGTGTCACGTGTTAGTGCCACTGATATCTATTTAGTTATGAAACATTTTTATCTCGTACCAACTTCGATGTTCGTCGTTTATTTGTTCATGACAAATGAGCTACTAAATCAATCTGACAAAAGAGAACATGAGTTTGATTCATGCCATGTGTTAGTGATATTAATTCACACGGTCTTTTATGGGTGGTATCCATGTAGTTATTTCATGGATGCACCATCGACCACACAACTCGAATGGATCCTTAGAAAATAAGACTCCGTATATGTCATGGTCAAAGTTTAGGGAGAGGTTGGCATTTCCTAAATCAATGGAAAAACCTAGTTTTTTAGCCTACCTTGTTTATTCGGTCGGTCACCATTCGCCTTATGGTTTTAAGATTTTATGGTGTGGTTTTAAACTATTAGCATTGAAAGTTTCGGCATGGTTTTAATGTGTGGTTTTAAGAGATGATGTTATGATTTTAAGAAGTTACATTATGGTTTTAATATGGTTGTTATAGTATTAAACGACAATCTAAAATCATTCACAAATATAAAAAAAAATCATTATTAAAAAAGTATACAAATTTTAAGATTGTCATTAAAATATCAATGAACAAGTTTATAATAAGCCACTTGAAACATTTTAGTCATTACAATGTTTAAACATTCAATGCATTTTTCAAATAAACTTGTTGGAAAACTTCTACTTTTAATACTGGTTGCCAAAATGTAGCAATACAATTACGTACCTTAAAAAATCAAACTTATTACAATTTGACCTCGACGGTTAGCCATCTTTTGAAACCTATCGATCACAGCTTAATTTGTAACGCGAATAAATATATATTTTTCAAGATAAACCACAAGATTATCATTTATCCACTCATCACACATTCAATTTCGATAGGCCTCTCAATGGGTAGCGTCTAGACCCTACCCTTACCCATACCCCCCCCCCCCCAAAAAAAAAAATAATAATAATGTTGCTGCTGCCCAAGATGAAGACATTGCTGACATTGATTTCTTTGAAGGTCATCTGGAGATGAATGGTCTGGATCTAGATTGATATGACCACATTAGAGTGTGTGACTGCACTATAGGAATATCAAATAACTTGGCAGGCAACATGAAACCCACCGTTGCTCCGCGAGCATCTGGATTCGGTTGACTAGATGAAACTTTCATATGTTTGCAAATATGTAACACCAAATTCGTGGAGCTGTTTTTATATCGGTACCCTTCTAGAGTCCAGTTTTCATTTATTTATTCAAATAATACCTCACTTATACCATCTTTAAAAAAAAATTGTTATCTGAAGTCATTGACTGGGAAACCGGTGAAGGGATGGATGAGGTTCCAAATTATTTTGATTTCTTTCTTTAATTTAAAAAAAATAAAATTAATTGCTTTACTAATTTCTTACAAAATCTAATAACTAGAGTAAGGTTGAAAAACTATTCCAAAAAGCGCTTATATAAGAAGCCCTATACGAGAGTAAATCTAAGAGGGACTGAAACTTCAGCTAAAAAGGTTCTTCTCTACCACTCACGCCTTTGATCCAGGATTCGTCGTCAGCTAGTAAATCAGTCTTCATCTCTGGTGAGTCTCCTCTCCGTTTCAACGATCTCAGTATCTCACTTATGTTTCTGATGTAATGGCGTATCGATTGTTCCGAACATTTCGGTGAATTAGCAATTCTAGGTCTTTTCTCCCCAAATTCGGCTGAGTGTTGGATTACGATATTAGTTGTGCTGCTGTAAGCTTTAATCTGCTGTGTAGAAGATGTATTTGATTAATTTATACGATAATTTGCTTTCTGTGACATTATGCTTCAGGTTTTTAAGCTCTGTGGTATGAATTATTTGGTGGTTGATTTAAAACTAACTAATTGCTCGAACAGTGATCACTAAATTTACTGAAACACATGAGCTTGAATAATGTATGCAAATTCGCGAAGCTTCTCATTGCTATGTCAAAATTTTGTTTAGACTTAAGAAAGGCTGATTTTATTATAGTTTCTATCCAAACAAATTATGACGGAGGCTCGACCTTAGCCTTCTTGATCAACCATTGAACCTGTCCTGTTGAATGACCAATGATGTTTACTAGACTCAGAAACTCTGGATGTACTATAATCTCTATCTATATGCTGTCTGTTTGTTGCATTTAACTATCATGTTTCGGTTGATTGGTGATTTTTTTTTTTTTTTTTTTACTTTGTATGTTGCTGTTTTTGTTTTTCAGTGTTGTATCACTCAGATGGCTGCACCGGGGAGTTCGATGCTCTATTCCTTTTTTCTGTTTGTTGTCACTCTTTCTCTACAAGAAGTGTATAGAGGAAAGTTGGCATCTTCGGAGCTCTTTACTATTCTTGGAGGATTCACCAGTTCTCTCATATTCTTAACGCTTCTGACTGTAAGATAATCTCTCCTTTTCATGGTCCTTATGCTCGTAGTTCTGGTTTTGTGTACTTACGTAACTCAGTTTTTGCAATCTAACCAATAAACGTGTCGGGTAGTGCCCGTTTTTTTTTTACCCTCAGTCCATAGGTAGCTGGTTTGTTAATAGAGGTAGTCATTGCCAGTTGGTAAAAAACTGGTTGTGTGGTGTGATTTGTCTTTCTCCCAGTACTGATAAAGAGACATATATCCACACTTTGCTGCATTGATAAGATTAGATGGGCCTGTAGTAATAAATGAGTTTTCACTACTCAACTGGTTAGTAGAAGTCTGACGGGTGGGTAATAATATTCATATAAGAACAAATGCATGGTTTTCTTGAGATTGATTCAGGTGACTGTCAGGATAGAGAAGGGTATTGTTGTATTCCTGTTCCCTTTCCATCCTAATGAGATCATTATAGTTATGATAGCTATGCTGGCTAAGGAGGCAAAGCCAAAGTAATTATTTTACCATGACAAAAAGATTCGATCTAACTTCTAAGGGCCTGAAGCAGTTATGAACCAATTGAAGAAAGAGAAGTGCCTGCCCCAATTAAAGGAACTTAGCCCACTTTAACACTTTATGTGTAGACCAATCCTTCTTTGTAGCATATTTCAGATCAGAGCAAGCTGGAAGCATGACTATTGGTATAACAATAAGATTTGCACACCAACTGAATCAGGCATATAAGCAATGTAGTTTCATTTGCATCTCGCATAGAGCTTCAGAGGCATACATACTTATGAAGTGTTCATATGACTATGGACGGTATACACTTGGGGATAAGAAGAGTGACATTGATAACTACTTCAAATCTGACAATCCAGTAGATGTACTGTGCATCTAAAGACAACTTTGTTTCCCTGGTTATCTAAGTTAGTACACTATAGTAAAGCAAATTCTCTGTACTCTCAGGTTTAAATGCATGGCATACAATTCACACTAAAACTCATCGACAGAGAACCCATGAAATTTGAAAATAATGAAAATCATGGACATCATCTTCTTTTGTACTCAGAGTTGTTGCTCTGAGTACGAAACATTTTGAACCTCTTTATACTATACCCCTTGTTACTTGGTACTTTTTTGGCATTGTTTAGCAATGTATTCACACCAATTTAGTGTGCCCATGCTTAATCATCTATGTGATTTACCTTTCTGGCTGTGTTTTCTGCCGCTAATTTGAAACTTTTATTCTACAGTTCATTGGTAATTATCAGGAAACATGTGGTGCCAAGACTGGATGGGGTGCTGGTTAGTCCCATTATTCTCTTTGCTGATAGTTCTGCACTTTGCTTTATATTATTCCATGTGCTAATGCTCGAATAGAAATGATGATAAAGATCCTTAAATTTTTGGACACATCTCTTTTGCAAATCGGCACTTGATATTCTTATTTCTTTTCATCTGTGCAACTTAGTCCACCCCGGTATATGAAGAGTGTCACAGTGATATTATTTGCCTTGTTGAAAATTCAACAATGTAGAAATACTTTCAGTATAAGTAATCTGGATCTATTGGATTATAGTATATCTTGCAAATGTCCATATGTTGTTACACTTGTGAGTTATGATTATTTTATTTCCATTGAGTTTCAAGTGTCAACAGTTGGTTTCAAATCTAAATTGTCACTCACATGCACATGATACATTTGGTTTAAGGTGAAACAAATACTACCTCCACTTCCTTTTTAAATAACACTTTGGCTTTTGGAATATTTTCAATAAATAAATTATGTTACTTTTGCCCCTGGACCCTGGTGTTGCATTCGGTATTTTGGGGCTCTACCATTGTTATTAATGCAGATTGTTACTCCAACTCAGTTATTCAGTCTTTGATATGGACTCTGCATCTGCCTTCTGTTCCCTCTGTTTATTTAGGAATCTCTCTTCATTTTCCATACAAAGATTCATGGTTAATGACGTTCCGTTCAGCTCATTATTAATGCCCAACATGTTCTCTACTTTAATTGCCCAACATGGTTAATGACGTTCCGTTCAGCTCATTATTAATGCCCAACATGTTCTTTACTTTAATTGCCGTTAGTTATTAATTTAATCATGGTAGTTCAGGGGAGAAAAATATGTCAGTAAAATGTGTGAAAAAAGCAATTGCCAACTTTTTACAAAAGTGGAGGGAGCATAGTTTTACTTAAAAAAAAGTAGAAGATAAATTTACCTATTAGTGATGATTTCAGTTTCCTCAACTGGGATGAGTTATAACTACGGGTTCAAGGTTGTAGGTGAGTGGCATTCTACCCCGGAGTAATGTACTTCCCCTGGATGGGGTATCACATGCATCATGTTATATTGAATGGTTGATAAAATCAGTATTGGTTAAAGTTCATGTCCATAGCCACTTGAGCTGTGCCAGATAAATTGATCTTAGTGGATTGGGGAATTGGAGAAAACATTTTCAGCAGGTTCAGTTAAATGACTATATTCTGTTATGCACATAAGTTTAGCTTAGACCGCAGACTACTGCTATTGTATCGATCACTTTGGTTAAATTAGCCGCTTCGAGTGACATCCTACCAATGCTCTGTTTTTTCTTCTTGGACGAAGTCAACATGTCTATTGATGATAGTGCAATGCTGATTTGGTTATTTGATTAACTAATTGGTGTTCCACATGGCGGTTTCAGTTATCATTGCTCAAGTGGTGGCGCTTATAGCTGCTAGCACCATTCACCGTGTTTGTATCACAACATGGTAATGCGTTTTCTTCACATTACTATCCATCATATTGTCATTTGGTACTGAATTTTTGCAATATGGTTTGATGTTATGTCTTTCGATATGCAGCTTTCTCTTCTCTGTTGCATTATTATATGAGGTGAACAAGCTCTCAGGAATGATAGTGTCCAAAGGTGAATCTAAAGCTAAACGTTATTGATTTGGATATGGAATACTACAGGTACAATAGAGCCTCACCTGCTATTAGAAACCCACCTGCGTTTTTCCCAATCTCTTCGGTATACTTGGGAAGATTTTGATCAGCATCAATGTAGACTAGAACCTTTTTTGTATGAATCTTTAAGATGTATTCCTATAAGTCGTGAATCATGATGCTAAAACATTTTTGTCATGGCTTGCCCATCACTGTCTATGACATGAGTATTATTAACCTCCGGCGTAATTGAATTTTCCATTTGAGGAAAAGATGATTTATATTAATAATCAAATGTCCAGATCATCTGGAGTCACAAACGAAAAATTTGAAGTGCCTACGCAATCACCAAAAGAGCCATGACTCGTGAGCCACTAAATGTGCTACAATACTTTATTACAAGTACGATTAATGTGAAGAAAAGAAATGTAAATGTTCGAGGTGATTGTTTGGATTTCTTCAATAATTCCGCCTATTCGGGAGAATGATGCCCTCTCTTTGAGCTGTTTGATGACTGAGAGGTCTGTGTGTAACCAAGTTGAAGAGAACGACGTACAATTACCAATGCGGCATATGCATGTGCAACTTCAAGAATGATGATATTTGGAAGGAACTGTGACCCCAAACAAATCTGTGTAAATAGTCATGCACGAACCGTAAATGAGTGTGTTTGACTCACTATAAAAACTAACTTTAAGCAAATAAATTGAATCATCAACTATCATACATTATTTGTTGATAATTATTTCTCGTTGTGTTCGTAAAGAGATACTTATCTTATCTTAGTATATAAAGTCATCAAATTTCTTACTAATAGTTAGTAAAAATACTTTCATGGACTAAGTTTACCAGATCTTGTGATTGAAAATGTACCACATGATTTCAACTAATAATTTTAATGTTGGTGACGTATAAATAATTTTCGACTGTCATAGCATATGATTTTGACTTATAGTAAACTTGGTTTATGAAGTAATTTGGGAATAAGCTGTGGACTTGTGGTGAAAAACAAAGTGTAGGGGACTGTTAGTCTGGTGTGAAAAATGGATGGAGTCCACTCCCACCGCACGTCTGTTGCGTTGTAAATCACTGATAATTTATTTCATTTCCCAGCGCATTTAGGTTGAAGTTGAACCAGTCCACCCTGATCCAGCTACCTATACTCGATCAAACCAACCATGGAATACGTATACAGTAGTACATAACATTATATACATACAAAAAGAAAAAGGAAACAAAAATAAAAAACATCTTCTTCATCTTCTCTTCTCTCTGTTCAACCGACACAACACGCGCATTTTCCATTCCCACAGAGAGAATTTAGGTCTTTTTCTTCTTCTTCCTCCTCTTTCATTAATCAATCGACAGACCTTCTCTCTGTCCTTCAAATTCCATCATTTCCTTTAATTAGCCATCCAATCTCACATCTGATCCTTCTTCTCCGTTAATTGACCTGTTTCTCCTCAATACAGACAATCAATCATGGATCAATTGGGTGTTTTGGTCGATGAATATCACGGTGTCAAATCCCATGCCCGATCAGCTCCTTTGTCCAAGCTCAAGCAGAAACCTAAACAACCTTCCTATTTTACTACCCCTTCCTCCAATAATAACACGTCGTCGTTTGTTGACTCATCTTCCTCCCCCTACGACCTCGACGGGTTTTTCACCTCCACGAAATCTCAATCTCAGTCGCACCAGAATTATTTCGGTAATGATGATATTGATTTTTTCGCTGGTGTGAGGATTAGTGGTGGTAATTCAGCTCCGGCAGCTGCTTCCAATAGCTATGATGATTTTCTGGGATTGAATAGTGAAGTTGTTCATGATGATGTGTTTGGGATTTTGGGACCAAAACCTACCAAAACAGTGGAGAGAAAGGGGTCTGGGTATGAGGATTTGTTGCCTGGGTTTGGTGTACATACTAGTGACTCTTCCAATCAAGGGTAATTGTACTTGGTTTTTAAGCTTCTGATGATAATTGTCTGGTTTTGTTTTCTCTAGTTATTCGCCTGTTTGTAGTATACTGCTTTTAGGTGTTAAGTTCTGTAGGAGGTTTATACTATGGATGTGTTAATTGTTTTGGTGGTAGGGTCGGCTAATAAAGTTTAATGAACATCAAAACGTTTATAATCGAATGGAGCGGAGTAATAAATGAAGAATGGATAGAGTCCGATGGACGGAGGTAGTATTAGCTTGTTATGTTCTAGTGTAGCTCTTTAGCATCGTTTTTTTTAGGAAATTTGTAATATACTCCTTTTAGGTGTTAAGTTTTAGGTTTATAGTATGGGCGTGTTAATTGTTTTAGTTGAAGGGTCTACTAATAAAGTGATGAGATATAGTTTGACGAACATCGAAACGTGTATAATCGAATGGCACGGAGTAAATGAAGAACGGATACAGTCCGATGGGCTGAGGTAGTATTTGCTTGTTATGTTCTAGTGTAGCTCTTTTAGCATGGTGTGTAGTTCATGTAGGAAAACTGTGATGCTATGAACTTTTTGTTATTATTGGTTTGAATTCTGCTTGTGTTGGGGACTTCATCTTCTGTATATGAACATACCCTTTGTTTCTTGCATCAACAGAATACCCAGAAAGGCAGACACTACCTCTTCAGAGTCAAATTACCACCCAAATCACCCTGACTTGATTGTCGAGGAAGATCCTCTTGGATTCTTTGGTCAAGAAAAACCAAAACAATCAAAGCAAGTCTCACTTGATGATTTCTTCAGTAATCCAAGTAAATCTTCAAGTCAGTCTGTAAACATTGATGATACATGGCACAATGATGATTTCTTCAGTAATAAAAGTAAATCTTCAAGTCAGTCTGTGAACATTGATGATACATGGCACACGGATGATTTCTTCAGTAATCGAAGTAAATCTCCAAGTCGATCTGTAAACATTGATGATATGTGGCAAAAGGATGATGCCAAAAATTCAACTGCCCAGGTGGGACATGAAACTGGATGTTTGCTACATTATGATGTTTAAGAGTATCAAATTGATTTATGTTCTGGTGTTCAGGACTCAGGGTTTGATTTCTTCCCCAAGCAAGGAAAAAAGCCTGTTCCACCTCCAAACACGCAGACGGTTAAGCGTTCAGTTACGCCATCTCCAGTCTTCAATCTTTGGGATGGTAAGTCCGAGACACTTATAATATGCATATGATGCATACTCAAATTCAGTAAATTTATTACTTTATTCGGCGTGTTGGATTAGCTTTAAGAAATTCATTTATGTTACTATATCCTACAACATAAAAAACCTATGAGAATTGTTCTCTTAAAGCTATTTTGATGAAACCTATAGCATAAAAGTATGAAACAAGAATAATTTTACTATTTACACTGAATAACATCTAATACTTTGTAAGGTAACACTTTGCTGATATTGAGTATGAAAGCTGTTTCCTACCACATCAAGTGTGTGATACTGTGATTGTTCGTGCTAGGATCAAGATGACGCAGTGTCACGTGCTAATATATAGTATCAGCTTTTTATGGTTTGCTAGACTGATTCAAGTTTCAGTTGACTGTGTTATTCTTGCCTCCTTTCATGAATGTCTTTAATATTATGAGCAGTATCTAAAAAATAAAAACCATTTAATGGCTTAACAGCTTTTTTTATGTGCATGTCTGTGTGTGTCTAATATGCAAGAAAATTCGGTTGCACTGGATCACAGTCCATGCATCTTTGCTTGTGAGGTGACTTGTGAGGTGTAAATTTGGAAACACTGTTCTTTCAATAAAACATATTTTGTCAATAACCTGGTTGAGCATCAGACTTGTGCGTGCCTCCTAGAAATGTGTGGTAGTGGTCACGACCAATTGGGTGGGTTGTGTGTCCTTCGTTTTCTTCTTCTTTACAGTGATTTCTGTTATATATTATTGTTAAAAGAAGAGTCTTCCAGACTGTATAATTACATTCAATTACTATGCCTCTTGCAGATGATACCATTTTAACTGAAGAGTTCCAAGAGATTGACGGGGAACCTCAAGATAGACGAGCTGCTAGGTGGAAACGATGGATGAGGACAAAGGAACGGATGGTAATCTTGCTAGTCCTTATATATAATTTACTTATATGTGCTAGTGCGCTTTGCAACCCCCCCCCCCCCCCCCCCCTCTCTCTCTCTCTCTCTTCTCTCCATTCTTTCCTCTTGCCAATGACCTATACTCCATCTGAATTTGTATTTTATATGGAATGTTAGTGCAACAGAATCTCTGTACCTAGGGCTTAGCCAATTATTGGTATAGACAGAGGCAAAAAGATAGGGGAATGAATGATGATAAAAATGTTATTTCACTTCTAGTAAGGCTCTCATACAGCTGGAAACCTGCCATAATTAAGATGTAATATTTGGAAGATTAAATGCTGATTGCATTACAAACAATTAAATTATGTTCAGTCAACCTCTGATGCAACTAAAACAATCTTCTTTCACTCCTAATATATTGCACTCCTTGGCTTTTAGTTGACCAATTCGCTTGGGGTTTCTGGGTCAAGTATCACTTCTTTCGTTGTTTGAATATTTAGTTATTTCTTTGGTTCTTCGGGTCATACTCCTTGGTTGGTGAACTTAAGAAATTCTACTCTTCCTTTTTCCAGGATGAAGCTTTGGCCGTAAAGAATCAACGTGATCTTCAGAGCCAGCACGAACAGGATGAGAAACGTGTAAGAATGATAATTAGTGAAAGACATCCTCTTATATAATTATGGACCTGGTATATTTTGGGGCTGTAGATTATACAAGATTACATGAATGTCCTAGGATAAGTTGTTTCGCACTCGCTGTTTTTGTGCATCACTCTTTACATGTATTGATGTATATGAGCAAACTTGATTAATGAAAATAGTTTGGATGAAATGAAGTTGTTGGTGTCAAAACATGCTTATCGTGTCCCGATCTGAAATAGTAGGGATGCTAATAGATGGTTGGTATCATATCATGCATGTTGAGTTGGATTGAAACAGATGGCTAGTGTGTGTGTGGGGGGGGGGGGGGGTTGATGTGTCCATAATCATAGCTAAGCCAGCAACTTTTTATCTTAGGATTCTTGATATATTCTGAATGTTTGGTTGTTAATTTAAACAGAGGCTTGCAGAAACACTGGAAAAAGATATAAAGCGTTGGGTTGCGGGGAAAGAGGGCAATTTACGTGCCTTGTTGTCCTCATTGCAACAGGTATCTATGCAATCCTTTTGACTTATTAATCTTTTTGTGTTTCACTATTACTAACCTTGTAGATGACTCATGCCATAATTAGGAAGTAGTAATATTTAGTTAACAAATTAGCATTAGATTTTATGAGCTGGATACTTGGATACTTCAAAACGTAAGTTTGGTTTTAAGGATATTTGTACTTACTCCACCTGTTGTTTTCATTGGCGACCCTTAGTGGAATTACACCTTCCTTATTTTTGGCCAAGAGTACTAGTATTCCCCTTAGTACTAATCAAAAGTATATATCTACAACCCTCAAGATATTACACTTAACACCCTTCTAGGGCAGGTAATCGACTCAACTTAATTTCTCTGACGGTGTCTAATTAAGCCTACATGCAGGTGTCTGAGTGTAACAGTTAACATTGCACTGGTTAATTTGATAAGGACAAAGTACAGCAGATGGCTTTCAAGATCTAAGTTGATAATTTTGTTGGAGAGCTATAAAATAGAAGTAGCACATAGTAGCTCATGAAGATTCCTGCTTCCACTTCGAATCACACATCAGTAGTCCTTGTTTTGTTTCCCTTTGGCTTTCAAGTGAACTACTGAGCATAAGCAAAATGCAATATTGGTGCAGGTTTTGTGGCCTGAATGTGGCTGGCGCCCTGTTTCATTGACAGACATGATAACATCTGATGCAGTGAAGAAGGTATATAGAAAAGCTACCTTGTGTGTCCACCCGGACAAAGTTCAACAAAAAGGAGCCAATCTCCAACAAAAATATATCGCAGAAAAGGTGTTTGATATCCTGAAGGTAATATTCTCTCTGTTTATGTGTTGAAGACTTGAAGGTCATCTTTCATCCATCATTAGTCAAATGTATTAATTTTAATGCTATCATTGTTTCCTCTCAATATGGTGGTTAATATTTGGCTACTTATCTTTGATAGGAAGCCTATAACAAATTTAGTTCCGAGGAACTTCGGTGAGTTTGAAGTGGTGTGTCTGGAACTCATGCGGGCTGTTGAGCAAACAGGTGGATTCCTTTGTGTACAAAGAAACCTGGAAGATGAGGAAAGTGGTTTTTCTTTTTTCTCTCTCTTTATTTTAATTTTTTTCCTGGTGTGAATAGTGTGTGAAAGTAACTTGAATATCAGTACCAGAAAGATTTTGAATTATGTTAGGTTTCATTTAATCTCTTCATAGACATATTTCATTCAATTCAATTCATTGATTTTCCAACGTGTAATGGTATTTGAAATGTCATTTTGCTTTAGACAAACAAAAATCTGTTCTGAAGATGAGCTGCTGATAAGATTTTGTAGATTATAAGGGCCTATTTGTAGATTATACTCATTATAGGGGCAAGGCCGCAATGTTATTTGGGGCCATGAGGAGTAAGTGCAGTGCTCTTAACTCTAGCATTGTCATGGCCTGTGATAACCTAGTCCGCTGTTGATAAGTTTAGTTGCTACTACTTGCTTAAGTAGTTGGAATCGAAAACTGGTCATCAAGTTTTAGCACCTAGCTTAAGGTAGAAAGATAAATCGTACACTGACCGTTTGGTTAAAAAAATCTGGTACTAATTAGTAACCCATGTAACAATCAGGTACTAATTAGTAACAGATGGAAATTGGCTAATAGCACTAATTAGTAGCCCCAAATATTGGGAATAAAAAAAGAAAAAACAACTATATTCAGAAGAAGAAAGGGTTTTAAAAATTAAAGTAATGTAGTAGGATCCACAAGAAGCTTCGATTAAATCCTAAATTAAGCCGAACGATAATGAAAAAGGAGTGATCTTAGTTTTTGCCTCACTTGCTGCACTTTTAAGTGTAGTTTGGATATTTTGTGTTCTGTAATTTCCTCGATTATTTGTTTATGTGGTAGTGACCGGCCTACTGTTCAGGCCGGGTAGTTGGTTAGACGAGAGAACGGAGATGTTTGTTACGCCTGGATCATGGGATCGGCGTTTTTTCTTGTACTTGACTTGTTTTTTGATATATAAAGTGCTATGCGTTCCAAAAATAATGATACATCAAAGCAGGGAGGGAGTATCTTTTATTTTACAACAATAAAACTATGTATCTACATAGTTAATTTGTTGAATATATCATATTAATTCATCTATCTTTATCAATGTTGTTCAATTTTATGTGTATATGTTTGACAAAACGAACTAATACTTAATCGGTCAAATTAATTGAAATCACCTTAAAAGGTGACATTTAACACACATTGTGTTTGTTTAACAAAAGGAACTGGTAAGGTGACTAATATTTGATATGTTTGATTGGTAGCTGATCAATTAACTTAATTTTAATAAAATACAGATATTGCAAAACTATCTCACAAGATGAGTGATAGTTGATCAGGTAATTGGAAGGTGTTAAGGTGAATGGTAGCTGACCAGTCACCTTATTTCTAATATAAGCTATGTAAAATACATATATTCAAATAAGTGACTTTATAAATCACCTTAATAACATAGACACTTATCAATATTATTGAAATCACCTTCTAAGGTGATGCTAAATACACTCATACTATATTATGGCCGTCAAATAAGATCGTTCCACTTCTTTGGTCGTGGGCCTTGGCTTGATCTTTGAGAAATCCTTTCGTAATCGGATTTGGCCGGATGATTATGCTTTTGGACCATTTATTGGACATGACTTGTGGCTTGTAGGGCTATTTCCGGTCTGGCTCGAGTCTTGGATCAGCACCATTATTGCAGCATGCATGTTCTGGGAAGAAAAATGGAAAACTATAGCCAGATTCGATGGTTAGAAACTTAGAATTAAAATACTAATGTTGGTGTTAGACAAAGATACTTTAATTAGCACTCCCTACAATCTTGGAGATCCATCCCAGCCTCCCAGGTGCTCCATTAGACCATTACCGCATTATTTAAAGTTGAAAAAGACAATTTAGTACAACTCCCTTTTCTTTACATAATTTATTATATTATGAATCACTCTCTCTCCTTTTTGTTTTTGGTAAAACCACGTTCCTTCCGGCGGCAACACTCTGATTGGATCACCCAAAGTTGGAATCATTTTCCTAGTAGAAAGATCGCCATTCTTTGCACTTTGCACCACAATATTAAATGAAGATATATTTTCACTTTAGAAGAGCAGAAGGTGTCCAAAAAGATTAAAATAATAATCATCCATTTGTCTGGACTCTATACGTTTATTTTTTACACGGAGTTTTAGGAGAGTTTGTAGATAAAGTTATTATATTGGTGTGGGGTGAAGGCCATGCGGGGGTGAAGGCCAAATTAGATAGCAAAAGAATGATTATGGTGGGTCGAATAATAAAATAATATGGTTGAATAAAAAATGGAAACATATAGATCCAGAAAAACGGACAAAAATGGAATACGTATAGAATCCAGAAAAACAGATGAGTACTTAATAAATAAAAATACATACAGATTTATAATAACTGATAAGTAACATAAAATTCTTTTGTATAGCTAATAACCGGTAAGTGTTATATATACAGTGACCCAATGAATATGAGTTTTTTTATATCGGTTGAGACATAAGATATATAGACTCTTAGATGTTTGCAACAGTTAAACTTATCAAGCTTATCACTTATTTTAAACAAAAATAACTTTTTGAGTGTTTGCAACATCTTATAAGCTGACATATTCTCTTAATTAAACTGGATAAGTTGAAGTTGGTGAAGCTGGGTTGTACCTCCTTAAACAGCTTCTCCTTATGTTAAGCTGGATTTTAGTTGTTTTTGTCCAAACAGTTAGGTTTGCAAACACTACTCCTACAAGTTATCTAATTTTTAACTAGTTTTTTGCAAACACCCATCAAATTCTCTAATAAGCCAACTTTACCAACTTCTCTTTAAATTAAGCCACTTATTTTAAGTTGAAACTATTGCAAACACCCCCTAACTCTAAGTATGCAGGAGCACAATGAATATCACCCAAAATTATAAGGGGAACCATTATTGATCATCGCTTTGCCGGTTCAAAGAAAGGGGAGTCATAAGGTGGTGCAGCGGTAAGGAGTTGGGGTAGTGAAGGAGAGGTGCAGTGTTCGATCCCTAACGGTGGCGGAGTTATAAGGTCGGTTTAGGTGTGGAGTAATAATGTGGTTTAGAAAGTTTGTATATTATTAGTGTAGGAGTAGTTGTAATATTTGTCGTTTAAAAGAAAACAATGAATATCAATCCCGGTCAATGTTAGTCACATACGAAACATACTTAAACTTTTACATTCTCAATAAAAGGTACTCAACTTTTTCTATTTTTAGTGAAAAACTCATGGAAAATTTGAGCAAGTTTGGTAAAAATTGTGATTTTACTAAACAATAGAAAAATCAACACTTCTTTGATACTCCCTTTGTCCCCTTTGAAGTTACCCACTTCATTTTATGCACACATTTTAAGAAAAATATTAATTTTGCATTATTATATTTGAGTGTGGACCTGAAAGTACATCATTAGGAGGAAAAGTAATAAAATGGTTAATAGTAGTTGTTAGTATAATAAAAAAGTAATAAAAACTTTCCATTTATGGAATGGGTAATTTCTAATGGACATAATATCATACACTACCCCTCCTATTGCACCACTTTGCATATAAAGCCTACTTGTTCCCAAAATTACATCCAACCCCAATAGTCGGATTTGTGTTGACCGGCATAAAATCCAAATTTCCGTTTGGGCAAAACAAACACGCCCTTAGCTCTTTTTTTTTCCTTCTATTTTTTTTATTCATTTTTCTTTTTTTTTTTTTATAATTTTCTAATTCTTTTCTCTATCTTTTCTTCTTTCTCATCTCCGGTGCCGGAAAAATTCCGACACAGGATTCCGGCCGTAATTTTACAGCTCCGGTGTGGAGCCATTTACAGCTCCGATTGGAGTTGTAAACAGCTCCTCACCGTAGTTGTTTTACAGCTCCGAATTGGAGCTGTAACAGCTCCAAATCGGAGCTTTTACAGCTCCTCACCGGAGTTGTTTTACAGCTCCGAATTGGAGCTGTAACTGCTCCAAATCGGTGCTTTTACAGCTCCGATTTGGAGCTGTAAACTGCTCCTCACCGGAGCTGTTTTACAGCTCCGAATTGGAGTTGTAACTGCTCCAAATCGGAGCTTTTACAGCTCCGATTCGGAGCTGTAAACAGCTCCTCACCGGAGCTGTTTTACGGAGCTGTTTTGCAGCTCCGAATTGGAGCTGTAACAGCTCCAAATCGGAGCTTTTACAGCTCCGATTCAGAGCTGTAAACTGCTCCTCACTGGAGCTGTTTTACAGCTCCGAATTGGACCTGTAACAGCTCCACAGTAGTTTTATTATTATTTTTTTTATTTTAATAATGTAGGACTTATTTTGAAATATAATATTTGTAGGGACTTGTTTTAAAATAAATTTTAGGACCACTTTGAAATATATTAAATTATGTAGGTTACTTTTGAAATATTTAGTTTTAATTTTGTAATAAATTAAATATAAGGGTTGAATGTGTAATAATAAAAAGTTTAAGCTGTTTGGTTGGCAGCAAAAACCAAAATTCCGACAAGGGCAAAATGGTACTTTCTTCGATTTAGAGCGTGAAAAGTCAAAGTCGTGGGGTTATATGTAATTAAAATTGAATAAGAAGGTGTTCAGTGCAAACTCGGGAATAACGAGGGGGCCGATGTAATTTCGTTGAACAAAAAGGTGTTGTATGTAATGGACCCTTTCTAATGGGACGCCATAAATGAAAAAGTGGATAATTTAAAGTGGGACGGGGGAGTATATATTAAGGTAGTATGCTCAACATTTGGGTAAAAGAGGTAAATTTTACTCATATTCAAGAAACTCTTGATTTTTACAAAAATTTCACCTAAACATTTAGTACCTACTATGAATAATTTTTGTGCCAGAAAATTGTACTACATCTTGTGCTAAGAAAGTAAAAATTTCAGTACATCTACAAAAAGTTAACTTAGTACTATGTTAAAAATGTAAAAGTTCGATACTTTATGAACTAAAACCCATAGAAATATGTGCGGATTCAGATGTTAATCTTTCACTGATGTCCTCTTTCACCGTTAATTCAATCGAGCATACATTTTTTAGGAATCGGTTCTGGTAACCACCGAGGCGCACACACTAGTGGATTTTGAATTAGCTGGTACCTAAATACTGAATTATGATTCATGGAAAAGAGACACGTACGTTAAAAGTGATTTAGTGTTTGAGCCCAACTCCCTTCACCACCAGCAGTCCACCACCTATGCCCATCTAACTTCTATTCTGGGTGCCGGCCGGCCCACCATCAGCTCCATTTTACTAAAAGTATGCAATTCACATGAAAATTGGATGATCAATATTCATTCCTCCTTATTAGTCTGTATCTTATCAAATTGAATAATTACAACCCCACTATTATTTAATCATATGGCATTTAGAAGCTCCATGTGTTATAAATTTTATAATGATTTCTTTAAATAAGATATATAAGGACACTAGTATATATTTTTATCTGATAAATGAATCACGCATAAATTATTATCATTATCAATATTAGCACGGTCAATAATGGGCATTTAACAAAGATTATTTCAGGGACTGAAATAATAGACAGACACTCTAGTTGTATTTTGGGTGATTTAAAAAATAAACTTGTGGATTTTATGACCAAACAAATAATATTATGTAAATGATATCAATTAGTGGTTTGATTGTTATAAATGGGTATCAAAGCTGAGAACCTCTCCAAACCCGTTAGAGGCGGGGAAGGTGATCCCCGTACATAGTTACTCCACCAAGTAAGGCTAGATCTAGAAAATTTAAGGACGACAAACTGTCATATGTTGCGTCCTTGTTTAAAAGTGAGTTGGATATATAAATGTTAGAGAAAATTACATTCACTATTCCGGCAAGATTCGTGCTTTGCATCTAGGTGACCAATGTTTCAACAATTACGTCTGGGTCCAAATTATGGTTGGAGAGTTGACCAGATTTTTAATCTCTTTCTTTACCTAACACCCAAACATGGCCTTAGGTTATTTTTCTTATTCCTTTTACATTTTTCTTTTCTTCCTCTCTTCTTCTTCATAAACTCCGGCACCGGAGCACTGAAAGCTCCGAGTGGAGCGTGTAAGCTTCAGATCTGGAGCTTACACTCTCCGGATTGGAGCCTGCATCTCCAGATTAGAGCAGCAAGTCCGATCAAGGAGCTTGCTGCTCTGATCAATGGAGATAGCTGCTCCGATTCTCCTTGATCGGAGTTGTGTAAGCTCCGATCAAGGATCTTGAGAGCTCTACAGATCGGAGCTTCAGCTCCCAAGATCGGACCTGTAAGCTCCAATCAAGTAGCTGTGAGCCCCCAAGATCGAAGTTGTAAGTTCCGATCAAGGAGCTGTAACCTCCTTGATCGAAGCAGCAAGCTCCAATCTGGGTTCTTGCTGCTCCGACTGGAGCACAGTTCCGGTACCGGAATCTGAATTTCGATATCGGAGCTGTGAAGAAGATGATGAATAGTATAAAAAATTAAAATAATTTTTGTGGCATTTTGGCAATATTAATTTTGTTGGGGTACGATTCATAATAACTTTTGAGGTCAAATCGAAATTTAGGTAAGTTGTATTACTTAATTTTAACATATATTATGTTAATTGTGTAAACTATAAGATCAGGGTCAAATGTGTAAAAATTGAAAATTGAAGTTGTTTGGTTAACCAGAAAATTTAATATTTGACCAGGGGTAAAATTGTAATTTCCACGTTTTAATTCACGAAAGGTCAAATTCGTGGACCTAGATGTAATTAGAACACTCTAACATGTAGTTATATGTAATTGAAAATACAGTGGTCACTCAAATGTAATAACGAACTCTTTAGAGGGGCCCATATGTAAATGGCCCTAAATGTTACTTCCTCCATTTGATTAGTTACTTTTTAAGTTAAAATTTTAACCAACTTTGATCATAAATTAATTTCAAATTATACAAGATAATTAATCTTTAAAATTAAATTATATTATGAAAGTAAATGAAGTATAATTTCATAATTTAGTTTCCTTTTATATTTATCTCGTAGTATAATTTAGAAGTAATTTGTAGTCAAAATTGATCAAAATTTAAACTTAGGAAGTAACTAATAAAATGAAGGAAGTAGTATATAACTAGACACACGCTCTAACATGGCAATGGGCGTTTAGGGTGATCCAATTTCCAAATCAAAATTGTGCGAGCTCTGGGCATAGCCGACAATATCATTACATTGGTGCCAATTATGAGATGTTCTTTGTTCGTATTTCTTCTCCGAGTCATGTGCCAATTATGTTCGTTCATTTTTCTTCCCCAGATTTTGTGCCAATTATGAGATATTCTTCGTTTGTCTTTCTTTCCCGAGTTATGTGCCAGTTATGTTTGTGGATCAGCCAAGAGTACTGTCAAGTTATGAGATGTTCTTCGTTTGTCTTTCTTCTCCATGTTTTGTGTCAGTTATGTTTGTTGAGCGGTCAAGAGTGCCAGTTATGAGATGATTTTCGTTTGTCTTTCTTCTCCGTGTTTTGTGCCAGTTAATTATGTTTGTGGAGCGACTAAAAACCACGATAAAAGTTTCAATAATAATTCAATTTTAGAATTTTAGAATTGAAGATTGAATAGTACACACATTCAGATTTTCTGCCTAAACATAACACTCCAGTAATAGTGTAATGAATGCAAACACTTGTTATAATCATGGTAGACTGTGCTAGTCAACTTGTTGGATTCTTGTTGCCATCTCTTACTTGAATGTTCTTCTTAAAACTTGACTTAACTTACACCCATCCTTTTGATGGGTGGTAGAAGCATCATTTATCGGCCCACTGTTACAATTTGATTCATATGGTGGTCAATAATGCCAAATTGAAAAGGTTATGAGTATATTATACTCTGTCTTTATCCCGCAAAAAGTGGGTTCAAAATCGTACATAGAAGAGCATAGTTCCAAAAAGTTTAGCTTATTTCTCATTTTCATGGACCATCAAAGTCATCATCATACCATCACTCCGAATATTTCCGGGCACTCAAAGATTTATCGTATATTGACACTTGCCCTAGCATTCATGTGCCTAAGTAGCCACTAATTGTGTTAACCTATTAGTGTTGGTCCTTATCATCTAATTAGTAAAATTATGGTGTGAATTTGAATAGAAGTTGGTTGGTGAATGCTAATAAAATAAATAATTTAAAAGTCATTCCGTTTTAAGGTGTTAAACAGATAATTATCAGTACAAGATACTTTTATATAACGTGGTCCATACATGTGAACCCAATGTCACGTGAAAAGTTACATATTGATTATAACTTTAGCATCTAACAATCTATGGTACCACAACTAGATTCATGGGGAAATTTCTATCCTATGGGGAGGGCTAATGTGATTCCCCTCTCAATGTGCTTGTGGGTCTCACAGTGAAACCCACATGCTACACTAAAAGTGAGGTACATGAGGCCTCTTCCTATGATAGATTAAACCGATTCACGGTGTTAAGTAACGTAGTTAAGATAGTTAAGATAGCTATAGCTTGTTGAATTTTTAGACATCCCACCAACTCATCAATGACCAAATGGACTACTCCATGTTTTGATAGCTATGGAAGGATTAAAAATGACCGTAATACAACGTAACGTGTATTGCGCGATCAGTATAATGCATCAATCTTTCACACCTTGGATGGGGACAAACTACTTAAATAGACTAGTCCTCATAATTTTGTATCCATTAGAATTTTGTAAAAACAATTATGCTATGTTCATTCAAGTCCCAACATGGATTGATAATCACGGGGTATCTAATATACTACAAGACGATATGCAGCATTTGTTTTCTTGGATAAGACAGTTGGAACTTGGAACAACAATAATGTGAGGCTCAAGACAATTAATTAATCTTTAGGAGATTATTCTGGAATCAGAAGCCTGTGTGCTGTATGTTTATCAGTTCAGTTAAGAATATTAAATGTAATTAAAACGGAGATAGTATAGACACGGTAGTTTTTATGAATGACACTTTTACTCTTCGGTTAACAGAAAACGTGGCGTAAGAATCGACTCGAGTAAGGGCCTGTTCTCTTTGTATAAAAAACTATTAAATTCATATCAGTTCTATTAATATTATTTCTGTTTAGAGGTTGGGAATTAACAATGAAAGAACTGTTAAACCCCATCCCACATCGCTTGAGAGTAGGACCTCAATTCAACATATAAGATTGGATAACCTTCTCCCCTTACAAGGCCTTTTAAGGGGAAGATGGCCCAATTCTAATATGGTATCAGAGCAGGCCCAAGTCGATGATGGTTGTTACCCATGTTGGGTTTGAGCCGATGTGTATTCCGGCATTTATTGTCCACGTTGTAGACCCGATGTTCATACCGGGTTACACGTGAGGGGCGTGTTAAACCCCATCCCACATCGCTTGAGAGTAGGACCTCAATTCAACATATAAGATTGGATAACCTTCTCCCCTTACAAGGCCTTTTAAGGGGAAGATGGCCCAATTCTAATAATAACAACATATACTAGCATGCTAAAGAAGTTGAGAAATTATGTTCTTTTAGATTCATGTTTCAGCTGAGAAACCATTACATTGGAAAAACAAGACATTTCTTGAATTCCATACAATTACTACATACATGGACCTCTTCTTTTTTTTTCCTTTTCCCTATGTAATACAGCAACACAGAAATTACACAGCCTTTTTAGGCTTGTTATGAACACTTAGCTAAATTGAATTCTAACAACATTTCCTTTTCCATTGAAGAACACAGCCAACTTTTCTTTTTATCCACTGAAAGGCTTATAAGACTTGAGATCAACCCCAACTCCTGCAGCAGATCCAACCAGAGCAGCAATTGATATTATCAAACAAGTTACACTCAATATTTGCAAACCTATCCATCTTGAACTCCATTTTGGAATCCTCATCTGTACAATGTACATCTCAACCGGGAAGTAAACCGTTAGCGGCCAGAATCCGAGTGCCCCGAGTATCCCAACAACGTCGTTGAAGAACGGCATAAGCATGGAAATGACCGTTGTGAAAACTACAAAAACACTCCTCCAAACAAGTCGAAATAGGCTAAGCTTGATTGACTTGCAGCCTGGGATAGGGATTTCGACTTCAGCAGTGATGAATTTGCTGTTGGGGAAGTATTCTGACGCTTTCTTCTCGATGAAAGCAAATAAAGGCTGGCAATAGACCTGGTACGCCCCGACAAGATGGATTACAATCGCAGCGTTGGCAATGTCTAGTAGCCAGTAGGGGTTGTAGAAGCCGAAACCGGTTAGAAGGTTTCCGGGTGACTGGTCTCCGAACGCAGCATACCCGAAACAACCGCAGGACATGTAGAAGATCGTTGTAACCGCTATACTTATTACTGTCGCCTTCTTCATTGTTTTGTACTCGGATGGCGGGGATTTAATTGTATCCTGACATATTAAAGAACAAAGATCAGTTTTTTATTCATAGTAATCAGAATCTGCAAGAATCATACTTGTATGAGATGTTTAAGCATCTGATTTAGTTGCTAGAAGTGTCTGTGAGGACTTCTAGAATCAACTTACAGAGTTGGCAGTTTTTGTTAACTGCAGAGCAAAAGTGCCTTCATTTAATTATTTTTGAGACACTCTTACGCTCCGGTTAACATAAACAGCTCCTTACTAAGCTACTAGTTTGTAATTCAAACAGAGAGTGTTAGTACCTGAATTTCAATAAGAATAAGGGAGTAAGAATAGGCAAAAGCAATAGCACCAAGAGCTTGGAAAGTTCTCCAAATTTTGTCAAGTTCAGTGACGGTTCCACTTGTTGTGACGGTTCCAACGCTTATTCCAGTCATACTTCCCATGACAGATGCATTCTCTATTGAACAAAATTTCAGCAACAATTACATTTCAAAACACTTGAAAATATCAATAAAATGTTCAAGTATAGAGCTCCTCAAGACATACCAGCAACTTTGGAGATTCCGAGGCCTAAACCGATGGTGGAGTATGTGAACGACATAACCGCAGCAACAATGGAAAGCCACCAAATCTGATCAAAGTCTGGAATTTGAGAGAAAAGTATTTCTACAGCTCCAAATGCAATCATGTATGGATTGAGTGACACTTTGCATGGATTTTCATGTCCTTTTGTGTGGAAACAATTAGACCTCTCAATTGCCCTGGTCCATTACACAATTCCATATCTAATTAGACTAAAACATTCCATCAGAACTTAATTACAAGTACAAAAAAGTTGAATCAGATATGTTGTAATATTTGTACTTACACCATGCTAACAGCTGATGCAATTGTGTACCCTATTGCAACTCCAAAAAGATTCAAGTACTGAACTGCACCACATAACTTCACTTTGAACCCACCTGCAATATTACACAATCATTAGTTATTTACCACAGCCAACCAAATTATTATACCTTTATAAAGATTCGAATTACATTTAAAGCCCGTAGCCCACCAAAAGTGTCATAAAAGAGCGTCACCATTACAGTCTTTTGCAACACTTGCAGAAAAGTGAAGACACATGTATGTAAAACTGTTCAAAGATGTGAACATATTACATACCTAAGTTGGAATTAACAGCATCCATATAAGTGTAGTTTCTCTTGCCGGTATCCACGTCACCGGTGCGATAACAAGTGGCGAGAAGGGCAGATGTGTAATACGTAACAAAAGAGAACAAAATCATCACAATTGGGCCTGCAACCCATCCCAGCTGGGCTATAGCCCATGCCAGGGACAGCACTCCGGACCCAATAACGGCGGTGATGATGTGAGCACTCGATGTCCACACGGTTCCTACACACAAACACAAAATCAGAAAAATGATAAATAAAGAAGAAGAAGAAAAAAAAGAGCAAATAATTGGAAAAAGAGAAAAATGAAAAAGGAAAGTACCAGTTCTCTTGAGCTTGCCATCATCATCGTAACATTTGGAACCAGGTTGAGAAGGGACATCAACGGCGACATCGAAAACTTGATGATGGTGCTGTCTCATTCCAGTGGCTTCACCCATCTTCTTTTTGTTTTGATTTTCAGAAGAAAATGAAGAAAGAAAACAGATAAATTAGATGAGGATTGTATTTATTCAGAAGTGTTCAATGAATGAATGCTCTGTGTTTTCTCTGTTCTGGTTCAGAAACAATTACTGCTTCTACCCAACTGTTTTTTTCTTGCAGGCACACACGGGTTCCAAGAATTTATGCCTCTGATTTAGTGAAGTTAAAATCTATGTGCTCTCAAATGAAAGATGGAAATGAGAGTGAATTGAGATTATTGTTGGTTTGGAGGTGTTTATATAGGGAAGCTAGGAAGCTGCATTGAAAGAGTGACATAATGAGATTTATTTTTCTTTTGTCAAACTTTTAGACTATTACAAGGATCATCATTTTAGCATGTGTGTGATCATAGTATCCCCACATTGGAGGGACCCCTAAAAGGTCATACATTACTAACCTATTTTGACTCATATTTGACTATGTGCATGACCATCTCCTCGGTTCACACTCGGTTTACGTATTAGAGGTCAACGTGGCCTAGTGTGAATGTACGCTCGTATATGGAGTAAATGTTTGGTTTTATTTTTGGGGTGTAAATGAGATTATAAACTTTCGGAGGGGTTTTGTTTTTTTTTAAAGTAGATTATTGAAATATTTTTCAATTATTAAAAAACTTGTTTAATTAAGTTCAAACTAAATAATTTGATTGGGAGTCAAACTCGAGTGGATCATGGGAAATCTTCTTCTTTTTTTTTTCCATCTAAAGTGGATACTAGAAACATTGAAAAGAATTGACTTTTTCCAATTTTGAGGGTGGAAAAAGTTGAAACTAAGAAAAGTGAAAGTAAGCATTTGTATAATTTATAAAGTTGGTGAAATTTCACATGGGGGAGACTAAGTAACAAAAGTGAAACCAAAAGTGTATCAATACAATTGAACAGTTTTACGATTTTTACTGTTAATAGTTTTCGTTTTAATTATAAATTATTCTTAAAATCATAATAACATTTAGCAGAAATATTGTGAAACTTTTGACGTAAATTTTTGTAATATAATTTTGTAAAGTATATTATTAACATTATAATTTAACAGTAATTTGTAATCAAATGTAAAATTACAGAAGTTAAATCAATTGAAATGCATTGAGACCGCAGAGGGAGTATTTATGAATTTTCCAACTGGAGTACCAGTTCTAAGATAGTTTCATTGTCTGTAGTTTCAAATAAACAATGAGTCATACAAAACTAGGAATCAAAATCACTTAGTTGGACAAGATTGAAATGTAGAAAAGAACAAGAGAAGGGATATTGTGTAAGATTTCATACCGTCATTATGCCCTTCGTCTCCAATGAAGAAAATATGTAGTGCACAAAGAATTAGAAGAAGATAAGTATTGTATGTTATATGAAATTATGATGAATACCAAGCCATATATATACCCGTAAAAAGTTATTAAAGGGTACTATTAAAATTTTAAGTGTGTCTCTTTTATTGAGAACCTTTGAATTCAAATAATAATCTTATGAAAGGCTTCTCTACCATCCTTTACGCAAAACGGAATAGGGTTCTTGCTTAGATAATAATAATCATTCACTTCAATAATGCTCTCTATATACTAGTAGTAGATGGTGATGAGTATAATTTGTCGGGTATTTGAAGGGGACATTTTTATTTTATTTTTTGTAGAAGTTGTGGTCAATGGAGTTTATTAGAATATGGTCCAAAATTGGGTAATCACTCATGGTTGTGCAGCACAATTAATTGTCATTGATGGATTGAGATTTAGCATCCTATCCTATTCCGTCCATGTTTGGCTCCCATACCCCGAAGAAAGAAAGGTTGATATTAATTTACCACCTTTAATTAAACTAGTGTCATGAAATCATGTATATGCAAATTGATGAAATCATGAAAGTAGAAAAGTTTTTCTTTTTTGTGAGTGCAGGGTTAATTTTTTCCATTGCTAGCTAGTACTAGGTTTTAGTGGATTCATTAGGCATCGAATTCACAATTTAATAATATATCGATATAAGTTAATTGAAAATTAGTAAATTACATATTGAATGATAAAATAAATGCCTTTCTTAAAGGTTGAAATATATTACAATAAACTAAAGATCATAAATAATACTAGAGAATTGAAGAATAAAAAAAAATCAAATTTTTTTAATTCAATAATCAACAAAACTTCTATGCAATAAACAACAAATAAAAACTTAAATAAAAAACTCTAGAGAAACCCTAACAGCCTAAGTAGCTGACATATCAGGCTAACTACCCGATAGACTGAAATAAAACAAATAAACCTAAACATATTAAACCCGGTCCATTTTCAAATTCATTGCTTCAACTTCTAGCCCATACTTGTCCACTCATGCTACATCAGGGCGAGCCTACTAAGGGACCAGGGGTAGTAGCTGCCGCCACTCGATTTTCAAAGTGAAAGTATTATTATACCCTGTTGAAAATGTTAAATAGAAATAAATTTGGGCTTCTTACATCTAGTACCCCTCTTAGTCGATTTTATTGCAGATTGGTCCTCGGTAGTCAAACAATTACATATATCTCCCCTGTTAGTCGATTTAATTACATGTAAACCCACGACTTTGACTTTACACGAATTAAAACAATGAAAGTACATTTTTAACCTTGGTTAAATATTGAGTTTTTACTGAAACCAAACAGCTATAATTTTTATTAATTGCACATTTAACTCAAACCTTTTTCATTTCACCAATTTAGTACTTAATAATTCAATTTAAGGTATGTAAGTTTTTAAAATTTCAAAATGTTCCCACATTTTATTGCAAAGTAAGCCTAATAGATTTTATATTTTAAAATTAATCCAAAATAAAAAATATATAAAAAAAATAAAATAAATAAAAACAGCTCCGACTGGTCGGAACTGTTCAGCTCCGACCAGATCGGAGCTAAACAACTCCGACCAGGTCGGGACTGCTCAGCTCCGACCAGATCAGAGTTGAACAGCTCCGACAAGGTCGGGGTTGTTCAGCTCCTGGTCGGAGCTGTTCAGCCCTGACCTGGTCGGGGCTGTAAAGCTCCGACTAAGGTCGGAGCTTGAAAGCTGGGACCAGATCGGAGCTTTTAAGCTCTGATCTAGGTCGGAGCTTTGAAACTCTGACCAGGTCGGAGCTTGAAAGCTCTGAACAGATCGGAGCTTTTAAGCTCTGATCTAGATCGGAGCTTAGATTGGAGAAGAAGGAAGAAGAAGAAGAAAGAAGAAGAAGAAGAAGGAGGAGGAGGAGGAAGGAAAGAAAAAAAAAGGATAAAAAAATGAAAAATGTTAAGGCCTTGTTTGGAGTGATGATATTGAACAGTAATCCATAAGTTGATCAAAGGTATTTCAAAATTTTGGACCTAGATGTAATAGTTTGACTAAGAGGGGTGTATCTGTAATTGGGTCGTCTAGTGGGGGTAGTAGATGTAAAAAACCCAATAAATTTAGTTTGTTGAGAAAGAATACAAATTTGCTTTGGTCTAGTGGTCAAGTTCGGAAGCCAATATTCTTAATATTTAGTTATGGACTTAGGCCTTCTCCAACAAAGGATGATCTATTAAGCAAATAGATCATCCTTTGCTGCATGGCTTTTAACGGATGTGGCGGGGATGAGCATATTTTTTTTATTTTATTTTTTCTTTTGCTTTTCTTTATTCCTTTCATTGTCTTTATTTGTTTTTCTTTATTTCTTCCATTAAAATAAAATGAAAAAAAGGTGGAATGAGAGGGGATGACCGTTAAAGTAGTTTGGTGATGATTAAATGGGACGTTCAGCGTCATAAAAGAGAGGGGATAACTGTTGTTGGAGATGGTCTTATGGTTACAGGTTTTATCCTTGCTTTCTTCATATTCCTTTTTATTTTCATACTTATATTTCCCTCCGTTCTATATTTTTTCCTTCTCATATAATTCTTTCTAACTTTCTATTTCTATACTTATATTTTTTCCTCTCTTATAGTAGTAGTTTTTTTTCCTTCGCAATTAGTTCTTTCTAACTTTCTATTTTGTTTTTTCTTTTTTCTATACATCTTTCCTCCTAATTCGTAACATCATTTCATGTGCTCAATTTTCAATTTCAACTTTTTGAACAACATAACTATAATATTCAATTTTTTTTTTTTTAATATACACTTAGGTGAAAAATATGTACAATTGTTGGAGTTATTCAGTTAAAAAAAAATGGTTTTGCATATAACTTCTAAAAATAAATTTCTTAAACATAATCATTTCTAACTCAAATTAATTGCTTTTTATTAATAAATTATAGGGAAAAAAACACTTTACAAATTGTGTTCGCCACAATGAAATGCGGCTGGAATGAAAAAGGAAATATGTATAATTGTAGTGTAATTTTTTCCGTTAAAAAATTAAAAAAAAATCGATCCATTTGACAACCATAATTTAACATACATGACACCGGGACCTCTGTGTTAATGTAATTTGCATTAGTTTTATAGTAGTACGGTACCTACCTCATTATAGTAGTTTTAAGTGATGCAAGAAAGCTAGCTGGTGTACTATTCGAGTTCACGTATTTAGACGGGAACCTAACTTTGCTGTTTTCCCTTTCCAACTTTTTTAATGGAAATTTCGAATCTTATGAAAAAGGCTAAAAAAAGAAGTTGATTTGTGACCTTTCAATTTAGTGCCTGAAACATTCTTTCTGTTACTAGGCTACTTAAAAGTCGACGCAACGCAATAGAATGTTGGGATAGATCAATTGATCAAATGCACGGGGATACCTATATACTTTATTTCAAAATAAATACATATACATAGTGTACGTATTACTATCTCCGATGATTGCCGTTCAATATCTACTTTGCAGCTTGTCACTTGTTACATTTCTTTAATTATATTTATATCATATCTGCCGACAATGTCAAAGAGAAAAGTGCAAATTTTCAGTCAATAAAACTATGTTGAAATTTTGCAACATTTATGCGATGACTATGAAGTCGCCATGTTGAATCTATTTTTTTTTTTAAGAAGAAAGTGATTATAATCACCAGAAGAAAAAGTAGCTAAAGCTGAATAGCAGGTTACAACCAGCTGAACAAAGCAAACCAAATAAATCATAGATTAGATAACTAGTTGTATATAATTAGATACTCTTTGGTGTTAGGACAGCTATCCGTATGTACTATAATTAGGACTTTTTGTATTGTCTATATATTGATACGTAATGGAATAAGAATAATCAAGAAAATAATTCTTTCATGGTATCAGAGCGGAATACGGCATGCACGTTTGGGTCATCCAGGAACTTCAATTTTAGATAATCTTCGCTTAGCTAGTAGTATTACTTGTACTAAGCCTACACTGTCTACTTCTTGTCGTTCTTGTATTCTTGTCAAACATGTGAAATTGCCTTTTACGTCTTCTTTAAATACTACTTTGTTGCCTTTTGATATTTTACATAGTGATTTATGGACATCTCCAGTTTTAAGTGCTTCGGGTCATCGCTATTATGTGTTGTTTTTGGATGACTATTCTAATTTTGTGTGGACTTTTCCACTAGCACACAAATTTGATGTTTATGATAAATTTGTTCTTCTCCAAAACCATATTTCTACACAATTTGAGCGTCGCATAAAAGCTATCCAATGTGATAATGGGGGAGGGGGGAGTATGATAATGGTCGTTTTCGTGCTTTATGTGCATCAAATGGCATAAGTTTTCGCTTCTGTTGCCCTCACACCTCTTCTCAGAATGGCAAGGCTGAACGTAAAATCCGTTCTCTTAATAATGTCATTCGCACTTTGTTGACTCATGCGTCAGTCCCTACATCTTTTTGGCATCATATATGCTCTCCAAATGGCCACATATCTCCTTCATATTTTACCTAGTAAAGTGTTAAATCATGCCTCTCCAGCTCCACTCCTATATCATCGTACGCCATCATACTCTCATCTTTGTGTGTTTGGTTGTCTTTGTTATCCTCTTATCCCCTCCACTACCATTCATAAATTGCAACCTCGTTCAATGCCTCGTGTCTTCTTGGGATATCCTCCCCATCACTGTGGGTATAAATGTTATGATCTCTCGACTAACAAAATTGTTATCTCTCGTCACGTTCAGTTTGATGAGACTCAATTTCCTTTCTCTTCTCTTCACTCCCCATCCTCCAGTTTATATGATTTTTTGGATCCTACTCCAACTCCCTGGCTTCGAACTTTGTTGCAGTCTCCGGCTCCAGACACTTCTCCAGCCCCTCTCAATGACCTAAACACTGATCCGGTAGGCTCCCCCCTCTTGGACTCACCTGGCAGTCCTTCAACACACTCCCACTCTCTGGTGCCTGCCTCCCCCAGTCCGCCAAGGTCTGCGGTCACTCCTGTTCCCGTGCAATTCGCCCTTAGGGCCTCACCACCTCCTCGTGCCCTTCCTAGTCCCAGTAAGATGGTCACACGTAGTCAATGTGGTTATTTTTCTCCCAAAAAGATTCTAGATTTGCATACTTCAGTTTCAAAATCCCCTATCCCTCGTAAACCTTTGGATGCTCTTCGTGACCCGAATTGGAAACTGGCTATGCAAGATGAATTTGATGCTCTTATTACTAATAAGACGTGGGAGTTGGTGCCCCGTCCACCGAATGTTAATGTTATTCGCTCTGTGGATTTTCAATCATAAAGAATGTTTTGATGGTACTTTTGAGCTGCATAAGGCTCGTCTTGTAGGTGATGGGAAGACTCAACAGGTTGGCATTGATTGTGGTGAGACTTTTTAGTCCAGTGGTTGAAGCGGCTACGATTCGGACGGTTCTCAACCTTTCTCTCTCTAAGGGCTGGCAACTTCGTCAGTTGGATGTTAAGAATGCGTTCTTACATGGTGAGCTTAATGAGACGGTTTATATGCATCAACCTATGGGTTTTTGGGACCCTGCTCGTCCGGATCATATGTGTCTTCTTCGGAAATCTCCGTATGGTTTGAAACAGGCACCAACGCCTGGTATAAGCGGTTTGCTGATTTCTTGATTTCTCTGAATTTTATTAATAGCAAATCTGACACCTCCTTGTTCATCTTCCGGCATGGTGATCAAATGGCTTATATACTTCTATATGTTGATGATATAATCCTGACTGCTTGTTATGTTTCTCTTCGGTGTTCGATTATGACTCGTCTTGCGTCTAAGTTTGCTATAAAGGACTTGGGTCCTTTGCACTATTTTCTTGGCATCGCTGTTACTCGTCACCAGCATGGTCTTTTCTTCTCGCAACGCAAGTATGCAGGACAGATTCTTGAACGGGCTAGCATGTCGTCTTGTAACCCGGACAGGACTCCCGTCGACACGCAGCCCAAGCTCAGTACTTTGTCTGGCTCTCCCTATGCGCACCTCACCCAGTATCGTAGTCTTGCTGGTGCCTTGCAGTATCTCACGTTTACTCGTCCGGATATATCTTATGCGGTTCAACAGATTTGCCTCCATATGCATGGTCCAAAAGATGAACACATGAATGCTCTCAAGCGCGTCCTCCGGTATGTTCAAGGTACGCTTGAGTATGGACTTCATTTATATCCTTCCTCGATGTCTACGCTTGTGTCCTATACAGATGCTGATTGGGCGGGTTGTTCGGATACTCGACATTCGACCATCCGGCTATTGTGTGTTTCTTGGGAATAATCTTCTCTCCTGGTCCGCCAAGAGGCAGCCTACCATCTCTCGCTCGAGTGCTGAGGCTGAATATCGTGGGATTGCCAATGTTGTTTCTGAGTTGTGTTGGCTTCGCAACTTACTGTTGGAACTTCATTGTCCCATTGCCAAGGCTACGCTGGTCTATTGTGATAACGTTGGTGCAATTTATCTCTCTGGGAATCCGGTGCAACACCAACGCACCAAACATATTGAGATTGATATTCATTTTGTTCGTGATCTTGTTGCTCGTGGGCATGTTCGCGTACTACATGTGCCTTCTCGCTATCATGTAGCGGATATCTTCACCAAAGGCTTGCCGCATGTGCTGTTTGATGATTTTCGTACCAGTCTCAATTCTATAATCCTCCCGTTTCGACTGCGGGGGTGTGATATATTAGATAATTAGTTGTATATAATTAGATACTCTTCGGTGTTAGGACAGTTGTCCGTATGTATTATAATTCAACTCTTTGTATTGTCTATATATTGATACGTAATGGAATGAGAATATTCACGAAAATAATTCTTTCAATAAAGTACTGACAAGAAACAGATCAGCCTAGAAAAACTTCAAAACAGTAGCAAACAAAATATATAAAAAAAAAAAAGGAAGCACTAGTCCGGTTCAGTGAATTCAAATGGTACTCCTGCATACCCAACAGATGCCGCAGCAAAGTTATGACACAGGGCATACACAAGGGCGGGCCTAAGAAGGGACTGGGGTGGGCTGTAGCCTACCCTGAAATTTGAGTTGTTATTATTTACTATAGATGCATTACATATAACAACAAGTTGTTTTGTCTGAGTGGTCAGAACTCGGGTGTTTTATTAGAGTGATAATTCTTACCATTGTCATGTTTGGATTCTTTATTTTTCTTATTCTCATGACTTTCTCTTTAACTTTCACCCACTACTTCTGCATTTTCTCTATATATTTTTTCACATTTTCTTTGCCAATAATTTTAGTTTTATCTAGTACATTTTGTTTTTCTTCTCATTGCATTTATGTTTTTTTAATCCATATTTCTCTATTCCTCCATTATGTCTACTTCTTCCTTCCCTTCAAATTAGCCTACCCAAAAATAAATTTTTGGATCCGCCCTTGGGCATACATGAGCAAGTTTATTGGCGCCGCGGTGAACGTGAGTGATCTGGTAGGAAGAAACGGACCACAGGTGCTGAAAAGTGGCTTCCAGAATATTTCCATGTGTAGATAAAGAAGCAGCAGTATAATTTGCAATATCTTGCATTTATAACTTGCAAGTTGCAACGCGTCACCCTTCAAGGATAATGTTCTGTACCCCAAGCGAACAGCAAGATCGATCAACACCCATGTTTTATCTCTAGTCTTACTTATGTATTGAAGACTAGCTTGTTCCATTAGAGACGATATGAGGTTTGATTTCATTCAACTAAGCCATATAGAAACGAGAGTGAGGTGCTTTCTACCGTTGGGATCATTCGGTTGTAACATTGTATCATTATCCTAATAATTAAGTTCTTGTTATTTGAATGTTTTCAGTATGTTTTATCTCTCCTATATGATTGATGTTTTTATTCACTTATTGCCTATTGCCATAAGTAGCTAATTCATTTGTGTAGCTAATTCGTTTGTGTTGATGGTAGATATGTAGAATAGACTAATTTGGATCTTAATGAACGCTAGCATGTCAAATGATGGTTTACGATTCTGTTTAAGAGCTTTGTTGCATGATTAGAAGTGAGATTATTTTACGTTTCACTTTTCTAAAGTCCTTCGATATTGCAACATTGTTTTAAACGGTTTAGGTTCCAGCGCGATTGACGACCTAGTCTGAAACTACTTTGGTATACGTATTTATGTTTTTTCAAATTTATTAGAGGTAAAATTCATGATTTTCCGGATTTTGACCCCAAATTAAACTTTCAAAAAATTATGTATATATAATTCTGCCCCCCACCCCGAACCTCCAATCCTGAGTCCGCCTATGTAGTAGTGAAACATTAAATAAGAAATCAAGATGACACGCGCACGTACGGTCATTAAGAATTAAAAACATGATGTCATATATTGATATATAGTATATCAATCAAAATTATCGATAAATCATCGTAACAAAAACTTCATATTAGTCAATTTACATTACAAGGACTCTACGTATGACGCTGCATAATTGGCTTTGTACTCACTTGAATACTTGATCAACAAATTAATTAATTAAAAAGGCTAGTACTCACAAACACGATCTGTTAGTTATTGCCTTAATTATACCTTGTCTTAGATTATATACAGTAAGTACGTAACGACTGGAAATTAACCAACGCCAAAGACTTTGAGAAGCTCGTGTCCATTACCAAGTTGACTAGCTAGCATCATGTTGCAGCTAGACGTACAACATCTTATTTACGTTACTTGAATTTTTATTCATGATCATATATATAGCTTTAATTAAGAGTACTTGTCTATTATATTTTCAACATACTTTTCTTGTAGCTGGTAATTTTGTTTACGCAAAAGTTTCTCCAAATTTGAATGATTCCGTTCCTACTATTATTCGAGTCACCACGGGATAAATGGGGAACCATTATTGATCCTCGCTTTACCGCATAAATTTTTTCTTTTAAAAAAAAAATAAAAAAATATATGGTAGTCTTTACCCTTTTCTTTTTCCTCCTTCATGATGATCTACTATGAACCCGGCTAAGTTATTCTTCCAAGTTCCAAGTCATGTCTAATATATATGATCACGCAGAAGTTAAAAGGAAAATAAAAGGAAAGGAAAAAAAAAAAAAAACGTTGCGATATTACCAATACTCTCAAATATTACGGAGAGTGTTGAACTGTTGATGAAATAGGCCAATAATTTGTTGGACGGAGCTTCTAAAGTAGTACTAGTACTATATAGGTTCAATGAAGTCAACTCTGGTAGTCTGTGTAACAACACAATTTAAGGTCATATAGAATCAACTCAAAATTGAATTGAAATTAATACAACATCGACTAGTCCCCAATTTCGGCAGATACCCTTATCTAAACATCTAATCTGGGAAAAAAGATCACACATGTTTCCCAAGTTGCAATGCCTAGAACAGAAAGTCATAAAGACATAAACCCACCCGATATCAAGATGTTCACACGTTCGTTAAAATTAAAGCTCTTTATTATCTACGGTAAAAAGATCAAAGAATCGAATAAAGCCCTTTATTGACATTCACAATTCTTAATTCTAAGCCCCTGCCTTAAGCCCGATGCAAAAGAAGAAAAAACAAAAAGTGTGAAGTTATAATCAAGCATTCATAAGCTCAAAAAATATTATACTAGACATTGAACTGAATTGAGATTAACGAGTTTCAACACGAATATAATTTTCAATGTATATTTGTGTAGTTGTTGCATTAATTATATTGATCCCGTGACATGAGATATTTGTTTGACTCTTCAGTGTTGGACAACATTTTTATCATCCGACAATGATACTCTCAGATGGAGGAGACTCGGGTTTGACTCGACACTCGGTGGAACAACACTTGTTTCTCCTGGACAGAAATAAAAATGGTAAATAGGTTGGTGCTTCATGCATGGGCCTTGTTAGATCCATTAGTACTGATGGGCTTAAATTGAAATAAAAGGCCGCTCGGAAATGAGATTATTGTCCACCTCATTCTTTTTGTTTTGTTACTTAAAAATAAAAATCCAAGATCAATTGTTTTCGTGCAGAGAGAAAAAATTGTAGTGTTTGCATATGCTTTTAGGATGCACTTCTGTGCTATTTTTGTTAAAAATTAAAAAAAGTTGATTTTAATCAAAATCGATGGGTGTTTGCTATTTTAGTCCAAAAGCAGTCTAAAATCACGGAAGTAGAAGTCGTAGTGTTTGGTAAATTCAATTAAAGCACTTAGAGGCTATTTGGCTCTATTTTTAGCACCCATTTTAGAGCTCAAGCTCTAAAACATGAATAGGGATCCATTTTAGAGGAGAGGAAAAACATTGTGTTTGGATGAATTTTAAGGGAAAATAGGTGTATAGAGTAGGATAATAATGATGAGTAAAAGAGAATGTTTTTTGTTTGGTACTAGGAACGAAAATTGACGAGAATGGAGGGTATAGATGATATGGATATGGAGGATGAGTGTAAAAAATGAAGGGTGTAGATTTTATTAAATTTATAGGCTAGAGAGAGAGAGTGTGGGGAATGAAAATAAAATTGAAAAATGCTTAAAATGCTTAAGACGCTACAGTAAAACTTCAGCCCTTAAAATAGAGCCAAACAGCCTCACGTTTTTAGAGCTCTAAAATGGATTGGTTAAAATAGAGCCAACAACCACTTATTTTTAGTTTAAAAAGAATTACGAATTTGCTAAAAGCAGGTAGAAGCATCAATTTACATTTACATGCTTCTCAGCTTCTGGCGGTTATCAACTTTTTTTATGAGAAATTGCAGCAGAAGTTGTAAAATAAAACACTCAAAAACTACTTTTACTACTCTGAAAGTACAAAAGTGTTTTTTTAAGCATCTGCAAACACTCTAGTTACGAGTTAACCATGGATATATATGTGTTGAGAGCCTCGTAGAGACGTCGAGGTCCTCACATATTGAGGACACAAATTAGGTCCTCCAACTCCAAGGTAACGGATTTATTGGCAAGACATGGTCGAGATATAAGCTATTGGACATTGTTTCGAACTGAACTACACTATTGGAGTGGGGAATAACGTCTAGGATGATGTTTTGCTTTCATAGTGATTATAAGATTTTTATATATTACCCTATGTATCATGAGCAAGGCTTATAAAAAATCGTGATTTAATCTAAACTTCATTGGCATATATTAGGGGAGTGCGCCCGACACAATTTGATAGAAGGGGTATTGATTTTTCTCATACTTAATAAAATTTTGATTTTTACCATTTCATTTAAATTATAAATTTGCACAACATTTAGATAAGAAGACAGTATGAATTTAAACTAGAAATTTGCAGTAAAGTTACATTTGAAATTTGATTGTATCATTAAACCAATAAAGATGGATGGTAATTATTGTAGCTCTATTTCAACATTGAATATATATCCTATTTTTATTCGAATCTAAATTTCTCTTATCTTGTATACTAAACATACAATTACCGATTCTTGTATAACCTAATATCTTTCTCCATGTGAGTTTTGTTGGCGACTTGGTGTCACAAAGAAAATTCTTGATTTTCAATAAGTTAGGAGGTATGCAATATGGGTCCAGAAAAGAAATTATTTTGTATGTTCCTACAATGACATTAAAAAATGTTTAATACTTATAAAACATAATTAATGTCACAACTTACAAATCCACTAGATGTGGTCGATTTGCCAATGATTCAGGTATAGTCCCAGTGAATTTGTTGTCGGATAGATCTCTGCATTCTTTGCTAGAATATTATAATAGGTTAATTATATTTTAAATAATTATTTAAATAATAAAATAAAATAATAGGAAAATCCCCAAGCAGCAAATCATTTGTCGAGCAAGCTAGATTTGAGTTGCAGCTAATTAGGATAATAAGTAACATAAGCAGCTGATTGAGGAGACGTGATTACTGGATTGATTCAAACTAGTAAGAGGTTGTTGAGTATAAGCAGCCAACAGCTATTACAATATGAGAAACAGTGAGATTCATATATATGAATGATATGATCATATGAACATTCCAAATGTTATATTAATCCATTATAGTACTACTTCATAGGCTACGACGCATAACATGACCTCCAATGTCGTCTTGTATTGGGTTGTAATTACGGTAACAATGCCACTAGATCAAGCACCTGAAAAACAAAAAGCTACAAAATTATTTTCTTTAATTTGCAAGATTTGTCTAAATAGTCATGGCTCCATACACATACTAAAGGGGCATCTCTGGATTCATCTAGTAGCTGCATGACAATGCTCTATTACCATCGAGTTTACATGGTTACAATTCATGTGTTGTATATAATATAAGTATACAACCATTTGGTTAATAGTCAATATTTACTGCAAATTTTATCTTATTTTTCAAAAATATATATTTGGGTCAAGACATCCACGAATTTGTTAAGCGGGTAATATGCATGTTGGTGGTCTGTCATAATCTTAGGAAAGACACATCCTTCTCCTTTCTAAGAACTCTTGGACTACTTTTTCTTTGGTCGAGTTCGAACTCGGAACCATTTCAGTTTGGGAATTCAAGTTTGGGTAGATACACTTGCACCGTTAATTAATTACAGCAAAGGAAGCATCTCAAGTTTTCCATTTCAGTAGAAGCGAGGCGTTGTAGAGACTGAATAAAGGAAGTATTATTGTGTGAAATATATATGCCATATTTATAAATTGAAAGCAAGGTTAAATAAAAAAATATAATGGAGGCTAATAATAATGGCCCTTACAAGTCAAAACAATAAATTCTACAAGAGAAATATTGGAATCATATGTAATTGTGTTGGAATCTTGAAAAAGACTCAAGATTGCTCATGGATAGCTAGTTCAGCTCGGAACGTGCGAACTGGACGTCCTCCAATGAAAATTGGCGCGAAAAAAGTATATGCAAGCCTCACTCAACGCCTCTAGATTGAAATTGAACCTGAAAGCAAGGCTCTTGAGAGCGTTCGTGGATGAACGAAACGACAATAGAAGAAAACGGATCGTCAGAGAAAGACACGATCGACGCCATTAGCAACACAGAAGAAAGAATCAAGGTCTTTGGAAAGCAACTTTATTCATCAGGTAAATCGTAGAGAAAGAGAAAACAATTGACATACTTATATACTAGTGATCCAACTACAGTCCTGGGACATTAGAGTTCTAAAAAATTGTAATAACAAAACATAATTTACTCAACTTATCTCTAAGGAATCTTATTAAAACTCTAGATAATTGTCTTATTCTATATGCTTTCCACTTAACACGCGAACTAGCCACACTTGAAGTGGGAGAAATACTAAGCAATTGTCAATCTAGGTATTTACTAGAAAAGCAAACTCTGACACATTTTTGTGACAACAAATTAAACAAGTTGTCACAATATATATTATCTTTTATTTATTTAGGCTCTGTTCTTTTCGTATGAAAACTCATTATTTTCAGTTTAGTTTTGTTCAGTCTTGCTTAGTTGTATTTTATACTACAAATAAATTCAGTTCAGTTCTGTTCAGTTCATCTTCATTCAGTTCAGTTCAAGTATGTTCAGTTCAGACGAAAAGAATAGTTTCTTATTCAACATTTATGACAATAGTTGTCACATTATAGTTTGGCATCGGAGTAGTAATGTGGACACGATCCATATTTAGGCTATGTTCTCTTCATCTGAATAGATCTGAACTGAACTAAGCTATCTGAACTGAACTTATTTGTAGTATAAAATACTATTAGGCAAATCTGAACTGGACTTAAAATAATTAATTTTCAGACGGAAAGAACATAGCCTTATGAAAATGTTTTATGTCAACTGGGTGTCATAAATGGTAATTGAAACACTTTTAAGTCTAAATTTGATATCATATTAATCATAAATCATATCGAAAAATAATTTACAACTATTTATTATACTAGAATCTATGCAACACGCTACGCGTGTTGCTGCATGCTAATTTTTACGTATTCTTAGATGATGAGGACTGAATGAAGGGTAGGTCACTATCGGACTTTATTTGGCGTGGCCTTTTTAATTATGAAGCCCTATTTCAAAATATACAAGTTTTAGGATTCCAATTTGAATGAAATAAAAATATATCAGTATACACTAAAACACACCTAAAAAACACCCTTGTACTTCCATGTTTATGCAATATATATATATATATATATATATATATATATATATATATATATATATATATATATATATATATATATATATATATATATATATATATATATATATATATATATATATATATATATATATATATATATATATATATATATTTTAGCTTTTCGTTTACCTCTTAAATATATTAAACATATACTGTATATTCCAAAGAAAGAGCAGTTCCATCAGACAGACTTTCATTGTACTCCAAAGTTGCACCACTACATGAACTAATTAAAGAGCATCAGCTAGATCTTCTTACATAAATAAGTTCACCAATTGCAAGAACACGTGTAAATAACAGGTAGTGATATACATGGGAAATAAGTTCTATTTAGCTACCAGTTCGCTATTATCAACAAAAAGAATACTAATTTACCAAGTGTATGTTCCGTCTTTTGGGTGAAAATACCACCTGTAATGAAGCAAAAATACGTCCAATATATGTGTTGAGCCAACTCATGGGCTTCCTTATTTCCACTTCTACCGGCAAAAGAGTAAAGCGGCATGAATAGACTTCACTCTCTCCAAGTGAACACCAGCAAGGGAGTAGCAACTTTGAGGCGAGTTAATTAAGTGTTGAATTCAAATAACAACTTATTTTGCCTAAACCATAAACACCAACACCCAGTTACAAAATTAGCAAACTCTATTCACTGTCAAGTGTCAAAGTTATTTCAGACTTGATCAAACCACTCCCTTGTATCATGTATTTGCATATTATCTGAGTTCAATTATTTTCCAAGTTTAACCATTTCTATCAAACGTTGATTTTCTACAGTTTAAAGTTTTCAATATGAGTGTGTGAAGTCTAACTCAACTCATTCCAGGATCTGTCTCAAGGTGTGAAACAATAGATTCAGTTGGAGCTCTAGCTTCGAATGGACATTCGTCTTGACACTGGTTGGTAAGAAGCTTCTTTTCTTGATGAGTCAATGGTGGTATTCTTGCTCGGTTCATTCAAAGGGAGTTTTATTTAGAACCTCACCAACTCTATACTTGCTACACCCTAAAGAAGACCAAATTGGTCAGGATCAGTAAGCAGCATAGAAAACATATAGAGTAAGGTCTTGACATAGCCTTCTATTTTTCCTAAGCGACAGACATCCTACAAAAGCTGGAACAAAGATTCCTTATCCCGCAGCAGAGCCAAGACCGAGACCTTCCTTAAACGGAATGACACAAGTGATTCATAATCTATATATAAAGTAAAGATCAGCAAGATTCATGATTATACCCGAGCATAATACTTGCACAGATCTGAATGATTTTATTGCAATATTAAACTAAAATTTAAGAAGTCATATAAAGTATGACATTATTTGATACGATAACTTTACATTGATCCCATCCCTGTAGAAACTTAAAATGCCAAAATCACACTAATGTAACATCAGGAAACAAAATTGAGAAACACTCGTTGCTTCCTTCATGAGAACAGAAGATACAATACCTTTCTGGGATTGGCATCGGAAACATCCACCTTATGTCCGGAAGTTGCAATATGTCATCCACCACAGAATGCAGAAATGAGAGTTTTGGGACCTTTTTACGGCATTCTGTTTGGTCTTTTGGGCAGCAAGCATACCTTACAGACTTCATGTCAACATTTAGGTACATAGTTATCTTTCAACTGCACAACCACATTACCATCCTTGTAGCATTCAATCTTAAGGGTTTATTGTTGATATCTTAGATTTGTAATGATGGTGTGCAGGCTTACAGTGAAGACTCAGACTCTACTGATGTTCCAACTAAGTTGCTCACATGTAACTATTTAGCAAGCATGCTCATTTCAAATATGTCTACATTTTTTGGCATTCATATCAGTTCCTATCCATAGGCTTTTCAATGGGTTGGGTTAACCCAACCCAACCCTAACCCGGTCAAGACCCGATCCTTTATAATAATTTATGGGTACGGGTTGGGTTAAAATCCGAACCCACATTGTACCCGTAACTATAATACCCGAACCCGAACCCAACCCGATAAAATGACATGAACCCAACCCGACCCAACCCATACTAAAACTTTAATCCAACCAACCCGCTAACCGACCCGACTGTTTTGCACATGACCCCTTCTTCTTCACCATGACCAAACTTTGGAATGTCATTACGACTTCGTTTCTTAACGAAATCGTATGATTCTAACGCCATTGGATTCGTATTGACGTCTTCTACGTGTTCCAACAAACCGTTTGAAGTTTCATCGCCTTTTTGAAAATCCGCCATTGATGACTTGAAGCTTTTCGAAAGCTCCGTACAGCTTCGTTTCTCAACCAAATTCATTGATTCTTTTGTTGTTGAGCCCGTCTTGACCTCCTCTATCATCCATGGGTAACCAACCATCAATTTAGAACAAAAATTCAAATTCACCATATTTGAAGAATTTGGGTCTTTGCTCAAAATTGATGGTTGGTTACCCAGGGATGATAGAGGAGGTCAAGACGGACTCAACGACGAAAGAATCATCGAATTTGGTTGAGAGATGGAACCGTACGGAGCTTTCGAAAAGCTTCAAGTCATCAATGGCGGATTCTCAAAAAGAAGATGAAACTGCTAATGGTAGGTTGGAACGTGTAGAAGACGTCAATACGAATCCAATGGAGTTGGAATCATGCGATTTCGTTAAGAAACGAAATCTTAATGACATTTCGAAATTTGGCCAAAATGAAGAAGGTGTGAAGAAGAAGGGGTCCGGGTTCTAAGGGTTTTAGAAATCATAACCCGTACCCAACCCATACCCGTTAATTATTAACGGGTTGGGTACGGGTTGGATTTTAAACATTTTCGGGTTGGATTCGGGTTTCAACCCGTTTCTTAAATTTTCGGGTTGAACCCAACCCATTCAAAAGCCTACCTATCCAGTTAACCTAATGTAGTCCGAAATTGTCATTGGCAATTGTCAGGTAAGGTTCCTCACGTAACAACCAACGCCCATAATTTAGAAACGAAGAGAATAAAAATAAGTAATGAAGAAAAGGGAAAAGAACCTACTTCATTTTGGTGCAGAAGTGCAATCTCTGCTCAGTCTTGTGCTTCATCTTGGCACCAGATTGACAGAAGGACTGAAACTGGCACACAAATTCATTAACCACGTCCCACAACCACTGATTTGGCAATTGCATATTCACAAGCCCATGAAGTACAACCTGTACACAAACAAACTCAATGAATTAGCACATAGACCGTCTCAATTACTGGCATTTCGCTATTAAAAAAAAAAAAACATTCGGAAATGACAAAAACTAAAATTCGTACTTGCAATCCTCCATTGGAGTCTAACAATAACCATCTATCATCTATCATCCAAAATCAGAAGAGCAGAGTACAGATAATATCTCCTTGAAACATAGATAATCACAAGTGTAAATACTTTATAGATGAGGTTCAGTGTTTGTCACATGAGATCATAAAGAATATAGAAATTTTCTCTTTGCATAGATTACAAGCAGCATTTAGCAGTATCATAAGTCCTGGTAGAATGAACAGAAAAGATACTTGGGCTAAATGGAATTATGTAAATAAATCGCACAGCTCATAGATGAATGTTTGCAGGAGCTTTTTATGCAGCTTATGGACATTCTCAGGCTTAAAGGTATCTTTCACTATCTGCAAATGCGCCACCTTGTGGATTCAGCTCAGATTTTCCCAACAAAACATACTAATAAACAAATTAAAACATACATGAATAGGGAAATCAGCCACGACAAATTGGGTCTTAAGGCAGAGGATGAAAAGAGAGGAAAGACGAATAGGGAAAGAAAGCCACATTCAATTCTTGCAGTACCTTAAAGGCTACATGGCACTTGATTGTATTTTTAGTTTTGATAGCGCTTTGGACTTGCTTTCCAGGTTCATCGTGTATTTTATATCAAGCAACTTAATCCGAGAATGCGAGAAACTTGAAACAAAATTTTTTAATTTTATCGAACTCAGTCAGTCGGATGAGCATTTTGGTAACTCTTTTCCCAACTTTAGATATTCAGCAAATTTGGCATGTAATAAAAGAGAGAGGCATGCACATCTCAGTAGTTGTATTAACTTAAAACTTAGCAGCGTCCTAACATTTCTCTCGCATTAAGGTTAAAGAATCTATTGCTTTACATATGGGGAAACACGAATTTAATACACTTGTAAGTTCAATTACTACTTTTTAACCAATTCAGATAAGTACCATCCAAATCAACCCAGAAATAGAGAAGTTTCCCTCCCTAAGCTATTAGCTAGATAGAGAGAAAATACCCTCTCTTTCACACCCAACCTGAAAAAGGTATCTAAAGACTTGACATGAGAAATCGCACTTCCTACATTCTCATACTGAATTGGAGACTTGAAAGCATGGGGAGGAGAACTAACATTGATCCACTCTTCTCACTTTCACTGATTGACTTTGTGACATGAAAGCAGGAGAACTAATTGTGAACGAACTTAATGATTAAAGGGGAAGAGAAGTTAGGGTCTTGCTTTAGTGAGTGATAACCACAAATTCACAAATTCACAAATTCACCTCTGCCTCTTATTCTTACTGATAAGTAGTACGTGATCACCACAAATTCACAAATTGCAAGAAAAGAATAAAGTATTTAGCAAGATAGCTGGAGTGTCACAAAACTCAGAAAATAGCAAAACCAACAAGAATGAATTTGGTAAAATTGGCCTATAAGATGTGTAACTATATGTCTATATCTATAACACTGAAAATTAAAAAGCAAACTTGCAGAGAGAAATGAACCCGAGCTGGAAGTATGAAATATACTATATATTACTAACAACATTGCAAGATAAATTGTCCTAGTTCTTGCTCTACATATATTTTACACAAAACTTCACTCTATTACAAAGTTTACATAGCTTCAAATGAAATAGTTGATAGTTATAAAATAAATAAAAATTGAATCTTTGGGATACAAATGCTTACAGGGAATAGCTGATAGTAGTAATCCGAAATGTTTAGCATACTGTTCAAGGCCACAGGCAGCCAAATCCAAAAAACCAAAATACTCCATTATGCTTTCCCTGTAATAAGTTCATTATAAGTATGATCACTTATATCCTCTGTTTCCTCTAGATGTATGGTCAAGAAAGTGAGCTACTCAATAGTTAGCTTCAGATAATTTTTAAACATAACATAGTCACAACTTTAACCAGAGATTTCAATTTTCAACCATAGAATCAAGAATCTTGAGCTTGGCAAATAAACAAACACTTGGTTTAAAATGCAAAGAAATACCGAACCTGAGAATTTTTGAGAGTGCTGCCAACATTCCTAAAACCATTACCCTTCATGATCATAGCTTAGTCAGATTACATATGCCAAAAGCTTGTCCAACCACATATTTTCTTCTTGCAACACATTAGTGTTTCTATTCATCATTTTACCAATCAAATGATAAAATGCATGTTCAATTCAGCATACAAAAACATTGCTCTAGAATCAATAACTAAGTATAAGCTACAATTTTCCACACAAATTGAAAGTTGAAACATTCACTATGTTCAATCAATTCAGAAATCAAACCTAAACACTATCCCGGATTCCAACCTAGAAGCTATAATACCAAAAAAGATATCATCATGAGCTGTAAATTAGGAATGGAATAGCAAATTGACCTGGAAAACCACACAGCAGAGGAGACCCACGACATTGCTCAAAAAAAAAAAGGCTGTCATACCAATTGTTAAACAAATACACGTAGAGTTCTTCTAAGACGTTTGTTTAGTTCACGAACTAGACAAATAAGTCTCCGTAGTCTTTATATTTGGTTAATTCTCCCCAACCCTTTACAATTCCTTACATCCAGTTCTTCCCCAATTTTTATCGATCGGACTCACTGGAAATTTAGTCTCCGCATTGCAGCATCGACAAACTACTTGATTAGCCCTTGAATCCAATCAACAAACTACTTGATTATCCCTACGCAGGCTAATCTTTCAGGTAATTCTTCTTGTTGCTCTAATGTTTGGATTTAGTAGTCATTTTGGTTGATATAATTTTTATTAATGGTTATATGATTCATAATTATTGCTTATTCTATAGATATTTCAATAATTTGCTCGATGGATCATCGATTGACGTCTCCGCCCACCATGTGTTTGTCAAATTGCTACTGCTTCATGCTTCTTAACTATATGGCATTTGTGGATTGAATTTGTTATGGGCTCAAAATCAGAAGAAAATAAAACGCTCAAACGTGAAAGAAAAAACACTAACTACCATTGTTAGTGGCTAGAATTAGCATATGCATGTAGACTATTATTAGTATATGTATATAGAAGTTAGCAGCGGCAACATTATATGATTCAGCAGTGCAAGAAAATAGGATTAATTGAATTTGTTTTTTGCTTTTCTGAAATAGGATTAATTTGCTGCTAGTTTCTGTAATAGCCAACATAATATATATGTGTACACTCCATTTCTATCAGCACAAGTCAGCGGCAGCAAGAAAATAGCCATTGTTACAGCTAGTGTTAGCTTCCATTATGATTACATAGTACATTGCATTATGATTCAGTGATTTACTAGTGTTAGCTTAAAATTTATCTCCAAGATTTCTATAGTACATTGCATTATACTAGTGTGGTGGCTTGCATAACTTACTGTTAGACCATGCTTGGGGGACGTTGCTATTTTTTTCTACTTGTTACAGGCCTCATATGTAACCTGATTGTATTCTGCTTGAGTAGATGCTCATCAGTATCCATATGTTAATTCATTCATAATCTATTTTGCTACAAACAAAGGAAAAATAATAGTATTAGTTTTGTTTGCGAGTGTAGTATAATAATAATAATAATAATAATAATAATAATAATAATAATAATAATAATAATAATAATAATAATAATAAATAATAATAATAATAATAATAATAATAATAATAATAATAATAATAATAATAATAATAATAATAATAATCATTTATGTGATTTTCAGATGTTTGGTGGTCGTAGTTCATCTCCAGATGTACCTACGAGGTCAGGGGCTCCTCCCTGTAGTGATCCTAGGAGGATGTCAACCTCTTCTCATGATGAATTGTCTGGACGACCAATTGATGGACCACCAGAAAATGAATCCAATGGAACGGATAGGTATTCAGGTGCTTCAGCTTCTCCATCAGCTGGAGCGGAGAGGCCGTTTTCACTGTCTGGCATGGCTGTTTTTGACCCCCCATCCGGAAAGAACTTGATTCACAGGAAAGCACCCAGAAGCCAGATAGTTTATCCTTCCTACCCGAACACACCTGAAAATGTAGCTGAACCGATGGAAGAACCAATACCACCTGGGGGCCGGAAAGAAGGGAAACTTTCTCCTGTAGTATATGAGCTTTCAAAGAGGCCTTTTGTAGCTAAAGCAAGCTCTGAGGACATGTTCAACTTGGCAGCTGCTAATGCAGATGTGGGAGCAGCACTTCGCATGTATTACAGAGGTGACAAGGAGTGGGATGATGTATGTGTAGAGATACGTAATGCATTGTGGAAAGTTTTCCGGGTACATTTTAGTGTTTGGCATTATATTTTCCATTTATCGTTGTTATTTTGAGTATGATCAGGGATATGATATTAGCATACGGTCTATGCAGATGAGGTATCAGTGGAAGCCTGAAGATGAGTTTGTAATTGCAGAACTTTGGGATGCACTCTGTCGTAAGAGATTTCGACAGATGATGTACCAAGGGAAGCAAGTATATTTAAATGGTAAAAAGAAGAATAAGCTGTGGAGACCCAAATGGATGCAGCCGTCCATGTTCAACATTGCAAGGTATAGATGGGACAGCGAGCCTGAAAAAAAAGAATCGAAACGGAAGGCAATCAACAGAGGAGTTCGTTTTGGTGAGGATGGAGAAGTAGTTCAAGAAGCACCACCTACTCATTTTTCTGGTGCTGTTAGGACAATGGAGTATGCTCACCAAATCGTATGAATGCGATTCATTTTTCCCTTATAATAGAAACTCTTTCTGTCTTTCAAATGTTCTTTGATACCTTTTCTAATGCTTTTTTTTTTCGCCATTGTCTATTGGCCAGTGTTTTACTGAAATCAGATTTCTAATTCACAGCAAAATGTATCTTACCGCAGGAATCGGAAGGTAGCAGTACTATTAAATTTAAGAAAATGAAAGTACTACCAGTGGAATCAAATCAAGGCATCCCTAAGACCCTACCGGAAGCGTATCGCCGCACCCATGTTGCAAACATAAAAGAAGTGTTGGAAGGTCAGAGTAGCATAGAAAATGGCATGTCTGAGCATGAGGGTGAGGATGGACAAGGTTCGGTCATCTCAGCAGTGCAGGAAAAGTGGGTAGACACTAAATCACGTGACTTATTTGTAAGTATCAAACAACATTGCAATGGTTCTTCTTTTCTTTTTATTTGTGGTTTGTTACGTGTCTATAATCTCCTATCAAATGTATATGTATTTAGGTCAACTACAATAAGAAAGTATCCCAAAATTCTGAATCTTGTGGTGGATCAGTAGAACGTTTTATTCCTACCATGTGGGCTGAATTTGCCGGAGGATTTTCACATGGTAGGATGAGGGGTGTACCGACAGGGGCAATGATTGAGGCTGGATTAAAGCAATCATGTAGCCGTGCATTGCCACCAGTTCCACAGCAAGAGTCCTCTGGTGACGAAGAGAGCAGGGTGAGGTCTGCTTTGTTGGAAAGGGAATTGAATGAAACGAAATTGGAGCTTCAGAAGCAACGTGATGAGATGAAGAAGATGAGAGAAGATAATAAGTCGATCGTGGAGATGTTTAATGTCCTTAAGAAAATGGCCACTACCAGCAGCGCATCTGAGATATTTCAAACCATCAAGATTCCAACTTTGAATGATGATAATACTGAAGATAATAGGGGAGATGAGTCTTGATCTATATTTTATTCACTACTTACCTTTTGAAGTAACGTTTTTGTAATTGGAAATCAGGATACTTCCGGCTCAGGTTGGTTTCTAGTTTTTTTGCACTCTCCTGTTATGCACTTCTTTTTTGTTTTGTTTAGAATTCTGTGTTATGTCCTATTTTGTTCGTTCTTGTCTGGAGTTCAGGTTTTTTCTAGTTGGTCTAGTCTTTCTTTTGCTGTCTCGCAAGCTCTTTTCACATTTTGGAGGTCTTTGCATTTTTTTTGGTGTTATCAGTAGGTCAGATTGGTTGCAATATTTTGGAGGTATAATCATGTTCAGAAGAATATAATAATGATGAGATACCTAGTGATGGTGGTTTGCCCATGGAGTCTCCTATCAGCAATAAGAAAAAAGAGCTTGGTTATTAGGCTGCCTGCTTAAATAAAAAGGGCCTTGATGTTAGGCTTCCTCTTGTCAGCAAAAAGAAAAAGGACTTTGATATTAGGCTGCCTCCGTTTGGTCCTAACCACAACAGCCATGGTGATTCCAGGTACAGAGTAAGAAAGACCCTTAGTTTTTTTGTTTTTTTTTTTAATTTCATTAGCCGGAAGCTTTTGCAAAAAGAAGGGAACTTGCTGCCTGATGAGGAATGCAGGTCAAAGCTATCTGGCAAAAAACTAACCCGAATTGATCTTGCTGCTGCAAAGATTATTAAAGAGAGAGGAAAAGAAGTGAACACTGAGAAGCGTCATCTGGGAGCTATACATGGAGTTGAAGTGGGTGATGAGTTTCAATACAGGACGGAACTTGCTGTGATTGGCATTCACCGCCCATTCCAAGCTGGTATAGATTGGATGAAGCTTGATGGAGTACCAGTTGCATCAAGTATAGTTACTTCTGGGGCTTATAATGATGATACTCATGAGCCTGCTGATGTCAGGTCAGGGTGGTAATATTGTTGGGAAGTGTAAAATCCCCGAAGACCAGAAGCTTGAGAGAGGAAATTTGGCGCTGTATAATAGCGTAGCAAAAGGGAATCCTGTTCGTGTTATTCGTGGATGGAGGGAAACAATGAAGAGTACTGAACCTTTGGATTTGAGGACTAAGCTGGTTATAACTTACGTCTATGATGGGCTATACACAGTGGCGAGATATTGGGATGAATACCCGAGCTTCCTTGGAAAGAAGGTTAATAAGTTTGAATTGATTAGAAATCCTGGGCAACCCGAGCTTGCTTGGAAAGAATTGAAAAAGGCGAGTAAGTCTAAAACCAGACCAGGTGTGTGCGTTAAAGATATTTCTGGTGGTATGCATGAATGTATTTGATGATGAGAAACCTCATCACTTTACTTACATTTCAAAGATGATGTAACCGAGTTGGTACAGTGCGAATCCTCCAGTGGGCTGTGATTGTGTAGGCCGATGTGGTAGCTCAAAAAAAATGCAGCTGTGCAGCAATGAATGGAGGGGAAATCTCGTACAGTCATAATGGAGCTATTGTGGAGGTAAAACCTCTTGTATATGAGTGTGGTCTACATTGTAAGAGGCTAGGGAATGAGGGCTTTAACTTCGATTCCATCAGGAAGTTTCATTTGTGAATATGCAGGGGAGCTTCTGGAGGACAAGGAAGCTGAAGAGAGAATTGGCATTGATATGAATATCTCTTTGACATCAGACAGAAGTACAGCGATTCATCTCTAAACCCCAAGGATGAAGCACTCTCAGTTGAGCTGAAAGAAGAAGGTGGCTACACCATTGATGCTTTCCATTATGGAAATGTGGGCGATGCCACATGTGATGCTGAAAATATTCCCCCCTTAATGGAGCTGACATATCATCAACTACAAGCTGAATGAGGTGCTTGATGCTGATGGCAATGTTGAGGTTAAAAGGTGCTGTTGTTGTAGTGCCGATTGCACTGGTAGTGGTAGGTTGTATTGAGATGTTACTTGTTAGTGTTGTTGTGTGTCTGTCTTTCTCGAACTCTGTAGAGAAGAATTATCTTTAATTGTATTTGTCTTTTATCTGCTGTGAATGGGATACATATTTGCTCAGTTGAAAGGTACTCTTCTCTTAGGCTGTGTGTGTGATTAAATAAACTTGATCTGAGATTCTGAGTTGTGAAACTTTCCCGTGGAAATGTGGAAAGATTGCGATCTACCTTCCTATGATTAAAAAACATTTAAATTTAAAAAATTGAGGTTTTCGGAAACAACTTTATTGCAGTAGATAAAATTCCGGGTTAAAGAAGAGAAACACCTAAACTAAACTGGTCATCAAATCAAACAAGTCCAAACATGGAACACCTAAAACATGCCTTATCTCTCACTCTAACACTCCTACACTTCCATCTCACCGGAGCAACAGTACCGGAAGAACACTCCAGCATAGCCTTCGCCACCTGGTTACGTTCCAGCTACTCCTTCGACATCTACTCTCTCCCAGTCCCCACATCATCATCCCCAATCGAAACTCGCCTCACCGACTCCAGCTCCGTCAATTACAACGGCCATTTCCCTACTTCACCTCCCTCAATCTCTCAAATCCCACATCACCTACCCAATCACACCCACGTCATCCTCTACGTCACTGAGCGTGATGGTACTCCCAACATCTACCTCGACTTACTCTACCATAACACCAAGACGCGATCAGTTTTAGAAGAAGATATTTCCACCGAGTCCGTGACTCAGTCCGAGTTCACTCGGGTGCAGGTACTTTTGGCGGGCGATGTTAACGTTTCGATGAAGGACAGGCCGAGTTTGGTGGGTGATACTTTGATATACGTATCGACCCATGAGAATCCGGGTAAGCCGAGAGCGAGTTGGACGGCTGTTTACTCAACTGAGTTGAAGACTGGGTTGACTCGGAGGCTGACTCCGAAAGGGGTGGCCGATTTCAGCCCCTCCGTGTCTCCGTCCGGGGAATGGTCGGCTGTGGCGTCGTATGGGGAGAAAGGGTGGCAGGGTGAGGTGGAGGAACTCGGTACGGATATCTATTTGTTCTTAACTCGGAACGGGTCGAACCGAGTTAAGGTGATTGAGCATGGTGGGTGGCCGAGTTGGGCTGACGACTCGACTTTGTATTTCCATAGGAGGTGTGATGATGGGTGGTGGAGTGTTTTTAAGGCCGTGTTCACTGATTTTGACAAACTCGGTGTTGACTCGGTTGTGACTCAGCGAGTCACGCCACCGGGTCTGCACGCGTTCACTCCAGCAGCTTCTGTTGCTAATAAGACCTTTATTGCACTAGCAACTAGAAGGCCAGAATCAGAGTTTCGACATATTGAGCTGTACGATGTCGTTTCGAATAAGTTTATCGAGCTGACCCGAACCGTTTCACCAAACGCACATCATTTCAACCCGTTTATTTCTCCGTATTCTTCACAGGTTGGGTATCACAAGTGTAGAGGGGCGAGTAATGATGTGAAAGCTAAAGATTTGCTTCTGGAGAGTATTCGGAGCCCGTCGCCTCGTATTTCGTTGGTTCGAGTTGATGGATCGTTTCCTTCGTACTCGCCTGATGGTAAACAGATCGCTTATGTGAAATTAACAACCGAACCAATGGCTTACGTGAATAGTCCAGGTCTGTTTGTAATGAACAGCGATGGATCGGGTGTTAGAAATGTATTGAGACGAACTGCATTTTCAACTGCTTGGGATTGGAAGCGAAAAGGGGTAGTTTACACTAGCGTTGGTCCTATATTCGCGGGTGAGAGCTCGGATGTTGATATAGTATCCGTTAACGTTGATAACAAGGAATCAAGTTACAAAACGTTAACCAAAGGAGGGACGAATAATGCATTTCCTTCGCCTTCACCTGATGGGAAATGGGTCGTGTTCAGATCAGGTCGTTCAGGGTACAAAAACTTGTACATAATGGACGCCCTCAATGGAGAAGCAAGTCAGCTTCACAGGTTAACGGAGGGTCCATGGACCGATACAATGTGTAACTGGTCACCTGATGGTGAATGGATCGCATTTTCATCCGACAGGGAGGATCCAGGTTCGGGTAGGTACGAGTTGTTCAAGATCCATCCAAATGGGACAGGTCTCCAAAAGGTGATCCAAAGTGGTACCGGCGGAAGAGTGAACCACCCATGGTTCAGTCCAGATAGCAAACACATTGTCTTCGTGTCCGATTACGCTGGAGTTTCAGCTGAGCCAATTGCAAACCCCCACCATTTTCAGCCGTACGGAGATGTGTTTGTGATCAATTCAGACGGGTCAGGAATTCGAAGACTGACACATAACTCTTATGAGGATGGTACCCCTGCTTGGAGCCCCAAATATGCTGGGGCTAATGATGCTCAATGGCCTAATGATGGATTACAGTGTGCATTTGAAGATAACCATTGGTTAAGCTTATGAGGTGACCAATACCCTGGCCTTTTGCACCTGAAGGGGCTAGTTCTTGAGCAGAACTACAGTTCTGCTATTACTATAGAGTTGTCATAAAAATGCTTTATCACAGAGATCAGTTTGTATTTTGTACTAATAGTTCTTAGTTCTATGTAAATTTCAGTAATAAAGAGCAGAAGACTGGTTTGTACAGACATGTGTAATTGTGTTTTGTTCAATTCATCAATAAATTTTGTTATGATGATGATACAAAATCTATAATGTTCCACTCGTGTCCCATGTTCCGGTTAAGGCAAGCACATCTATTACCTTCACGTCCGGTGTGATGAAAATTGAAATCCCTCGATGATTGTAGGACCAACTATCTTCCCGGCCCCACGGATACCCGGATAGCAAAATGACACAACTTTACTTCAAGTTCAATCTACTCTAGAACTATAGAGAATTCACTAGCAGTATGTGACTCATCAATCAGTGATATGGATAGTAATACTATGTTGGACCAATTGATCCATCAATCTGATAACTACTCAACAATCATAGATGAATTATTATCTAATTCCTTTCCTTTTCTATTTTATTAAAGATGCTCTTTATCTGAAATATATATTATCCATCACCAATTTGCCACATATATTCACCACATACGTCATGGCTGACATACACCGACAGAAACTTACAAACCATACTAAAGTATAAGCGCATCTCTTTTTCACCTTCCAATTATTCAGCTCAACTCAATCACTTGCACCACAATTTACAGTGAAACAATGAAAGCACCATATCATTTCATCCTTATCTTCATCACTCTCATAGCATCGTCGTTTCCACTTCTTGAATCTACCTCCATAGCTTTCGCAACTCTCGGAAGATCAAGCTACGACTTCGACATATATGCCCTCCCAGTCACACCTTACAAACTCCACGAAACTCGCCTGACCGATGGCAAGTCCGTCAATTACAACGGCCAGTTCCCTTCCTCATCCTCTGCTTCTCCCACACCTCACCTTGTCTATGTCACAGAACGGTCCGGTTCATCAGGTATCTACCTCGACATGTTGTATACTCCGAAAAGAACCGGTTCGAGATCGGTTCTGGAAGAATCTTCGAGTCGGGTTCAGGTTAACTTGATCAAAGATAGTGAGTCGGACTTGAAGGTTTCGATGAAGGACAAGCCCAGTTTAGTGGGTGGTAGTTTAATTTATGTATCCACACATGAAAACCCCGGAAAGCCCCGGGCTAGTTGGGCTGCGGTTTATTCAACTGAGTTATCGACTGGTTCGACCAGGAGGCTGACGCCGGAAGGAGTGGCGGATTTCAGCCCTTCTGTGTCTCCGTCGGGTGAATGGACCGCTGTGGCATCTTTAGGAGAAAGTGGTTGGCAGGGTGAGGTTCAGGAGCTTGGGACTGATATTTACATGTTTTCAACTCAGGATGGGTCGAACCGGGTTAAGGTTATCGAGCATGGCGGATGGCCGAGTTGGAGTGATGACTCAACTTTGTATTTTCACAGAAGGTGTGATGATGGATGGTGGAGTGTTTTTAAGGCGGTTTTACCTAATGTTGACCGGCTCAGTGTTGACTCGGTTGTGACTCAGCGAGTCACGCCACCCGGGTTTCACGCGTTCACTCCCGCAGCTTCTGTTGCTGACAAGAGCTTCATTGCTGTTGCTACGAGGAGACCGGGGTCAGATTTTCGACACATTGAGCTCTACAATGTTACCACGAACGAGTTTGTTGAGATGACTCGGCTCGTGTCACCTAATGCGCATCATTATAATCCGTTTATCTCTCCCGATTCTAGCGTAGTCGGGTACCATAAGTGTAGAGGAGCAACTAATGATGGCAAGAGTAACAATTTGGTGCTTGAGAATATCCGAAGTCCGCTGCCGAATATTACATTGTTTCGTGTAGATGGATCGTTTCCTTCGTACTCTCCTGATGGTGAGCGTGTTGCTTATGTCAAATTTCCGGGTCTGTATGTGATGAACAGTGATGGTTCAGGTGTTCGAAATGTATTGACACGAACTGCGTTTTCAACTGCCTGGGATTGGAAGAGGAAAGGAGTAGTGTACACCAGCGTTGGACCTACATTTGCTAGTGAGAGCACAAAGGTTGATATCATATCCATCAATGTGGATGATCCGAACCTGAGTTACAAAACTTTAACCACAGGAGGCGAAAATAACGCATTCCCTTCACCCTCGCCCGATGGAAAATGGGTCGTGTTTAGGTCCGGTCGAACAGGTCACAAGAACTTGTACATAATGGATGCATTGGATGGAGAAGCTGGTGGACTTTATAGGTTAACAGAAGGTCCATGGACCGATACCATGTGTAATTGGTCACCAGATGGTGAATGGATCGCATTTGCTTCTGATAGGAAGAATCCAGGATCAGGTTCATTTGAGTTGTTCAAGATGCACCCTAATGGAACAGGACTCCAAAAGGTGATCCACAGTGGTGTTGGCGGGCGAACCAATCACCCGTGGTTCAGTCCGGACAGCAAATACATTGTGCTCACCTCAGATTACGCTGGAGTTTCTGCTGAGCCTATAGCGAACGCTCATCACTATCAGCCTTATGGTGACATTTTCGTAATAAAAGCCGATGGCTCAGGTATCCAGAGATTGACTCACAACTCTTATGAAGATGGAACCCCTGCTTGGAGCCCCAAGTATGTTTGGCCTGATGATGCAAAGTGGCCTTCTCCTCGATCGAAGTGCTCGTTCGACGATTGCCACTGGTTAAACATAAGAGGTAATGGCAATTCCGACTCATCCAAAAGGCAGTGTCCTGTATAAGTTGAGCATTTCTGTTTATCTTGTATATATTTCTGCGGAAATAATGTTCTGAATCTTCAGCTGCCTGAGTGAATTAGATGTATGTTGTGATTTTGTATGGTTGTGCTGTTTTACATGTAGTATATGTTCATATACAATAAAAGCTGCCTTTGTTTTAACACTTCTATTTATCAGAGAGCATTTACATAGTTCCTCTAGGCCTGTGATGGCGCGGATGGACGCAATTATCTTTCGTTGGTATGGCATTATAGCAAACCAGTAGTATCTACTTCTACAGGAATAATGAACAAGGAGAGAACCGCAGAAAAGAACACAACTCATTTTCTTGAAATGAATATCAAAACTAGAATAAAGCTCATATGTACATGAACTGCAGTTAGGTCAGAAACTGAGTTAACCGCACGGTACAAGGTTGTAAAGGGGTCATCAATGTTAAAATGAATCATAAAAGGATAACTAGATCTTCTCACTAATGACCAGCTTCTATCCATGCACTGTTACAATAGCATTCAAGGTGGATAATCCAACGGAGAATTGGAAGAACAGCTTTATAGTTCTGCTGTACCACGTTACGACAGCATTCACAAGATGGATGATCCAGCAGAGAATTGAAAGGAGCAGCTTCATAGTTATGCAATTAGCTAGCTGCTTGGGTTTTGGAAAAATTCGTGAGGTATTGAGGGAGGGCAGTACTTCTTGGCAGCAAATTTGTACTGAAAAACAAAATGGCTTGTGTTAAAGGCCAGCAGTAGATACATACATTACCATTTAAAGATGAAATTGGACAACCAAATGCCCAAATGCCATACAGTAGGAGAGAATTGTGCGTACCTTATGCTGGCTGTATTTCTCTCTAATAGCAGGTAGACTTGAACTCTGACTATTGCAGCAAAGGGCGTGCAATGCCATAACACATTCGCGTAGATCAGAGGACTGGTAGAGTGTGTAATGGCACAAAGTAGAATTCTGCATGAGAAAAAATGGATCAGGTACTGTACGAACTAAGCTAATGATCAGATACTATTAACCAACATTTATTGATGATGATCGATGAGCATACATACCCATGGCCTTTTAGATGGAAGAAGAATGAATTTCGCCAAGAAAATTGATGAAGCTGCTATTAGTGATGGGGCAAAACAAAGCATATTGTACTCTAGGAGAGAGAGCTCTGCTATATAGTTCGCCAAGCACTCCAACGGCAGTAGAGGAGCCTGCAGATGTACAAGAACCGAAAAAGTCTTAGCATTCCATTTTGTAATCACAATAGTGAACAGTATCACATAAACGAGTTGGATTGAACAAATGATACCTCATCAGCACCTTGAGCAGCACGGACAAACCGTCTGTAAGAAAATTAATTATAACTATGGTTAAAACTCAATCATCTCATAAACTGAAAACAAATGTGGAAGCTAAGGCAAGATGGATGATCATCACCTCAAGAAACATTTAGTTGTGGGGGCAGTCATTTCAAATTTCAGGTAGTTCAAAACAGAAGATTCCATTTGCAGAACCTGTAAAGCTTGAAATGATTAGGATGATGCAAGAACATGATGTAAAGTAATGACTTGCTCATTTAAAAAAGAGAAAAACACACCTCATCCTTAAAGTATGTGTTATCTGTTATGTAGCAGAATTCTTCCACCTGAGGAGCACAAATCTCCTCATATTTCCTGCAAAGTCACATACATATGTGAATTAGGAAAGAACGAAATATTTTATTCATTTCGATGATCCCTCTGATCATTTCTCAATGTTTGTGCGAAACATAGGATGGGATGAATGGATGCAGAGCAAAATGGACGAAGGACGTAGTATAAGAGAAGCTTAAACTTACGATGCAATCATCATGCAAGCAACACCAAGTAGTTGCAGTCTCTGTCTATCCATGACATTACCAGAAAGATAACGGTCTATATAGTTCACAGTGAGATACAATGTGTCAGGTACAAGCCTATATTCCTCAGCAACCTGTTGTTCGAAGAGTTTCCAAGATTATCATCAGACACAAACAAATAATCCAGCTAAAGAAATGCGTTGGATTTTCATTCTACTCTAATAGAATAGCAGAAAACCAAAGGAGACTTGCCTCGACAAGCCAATCAACAAGAATTGCTCGCATGCCGGGATTGATGTCTTTCTGCACCTTTTCCATAAAGTTTGTGGCTGGTCTTTTCTTAGCCTAAAGTTGAAAGGGGCAATCGGAACTCAGTAGGATAAAACATACAATACCTATAGATAAGATTCCTAACATAACTGTAACTTCACTTATTATAGAATTCTTCATAAAATGAACTAATGACAGGCAAACATAAGATGAGTATTACCTCAGATGCTCTTAAATGCTTGTAAATATCACAAGCTTCAGTTGCACATAACTGTGGATCATCCAGATTGTCATCAATATCAGCAATTTGATCGTCTGGCTCAATTGACGAAAGTATATCTCGCTTGCATAAGCTCCCTGTAAACATCCAGGCAACACTTTATGTTGGGTTATTATGATAGTAACAAAACTAAATGAGTGTAAGCAAGCAAGTGCAAATGACTTGGCTAGAGAAACTGTCTACATAAAATTTGACAAAATTCACAACAGAGATACTATAGCAAATGGTTTAAAATGAAACCTGTGTGATCAGAAATGGTAAGCAAGTTCGACGCCTTGCGTTCTATGGAATCTACTGCAGCTATATCACTACTGTCCATGTATTCAACATCCGGACTCTTCATGGAATCACAAGTGGACATAGATTCATCCATGGACATAGAGAACGAATCCAAGTGATCTTGAGACACTCTCACAGAGCACGAAACAGGGACAGTCACCTTAGGAAGCACCGCATCGCTCTTAGCAACAGATGTAACCTTAGCCTGTTTCACAGAGGGGGCTACAGGTATAGTCACCCCAGAGAAACTCGGATTCGCAGAAGTCGAAGCTGCCTTCTTCGTGCTTATGATCTTCGTTGTACATGGTGCCTGGACAATTAGAATCATAGTCAAACATCACATCCAAAACCTATACCAATCTTAACACAAACAAGCCCTTGCAAGCCATTTTGTGGCCCATTTACAAGCATATTCATACAATACCATAAAAACAGAATGATACATATAGTAATTTCCATCTTACACTTGCTTCTGGATTGTAACATTGTGTGCTGAATACTACTTGAGCACAATTTATACCAAATTCATTTGTGAAAATCTGACGCAAAGTCAAATAAAAGAAACCCATGGCATTTTCGTTCCCAATGCAACAAAATATTCAAGAACAGATGAGTTTTGAATGTAACATGAACATGAATTCGTTTCACTCAGAAAACCAGAACATGGATTTTTCCATTTTCTTGAAGAAAATAAAGAAACCCCAAACCAAGAACCTGTTGCTTTGTCCTCAAGAAACATCACAAAAGTCCAGAGAAAACAAATCCATTCAATCCCAAAAACAAAACCCAGTAAAAATTCTCGACAACTCGAATTCAATTCCAATTCAAGCAAGTGCACAAATCCATACAAAACGAGCAAAGTGCAGAGAACACAATTTAAGAACAAGGGTTTGGTTAAAATGAGACGTACAATTTTGGAAGATTCAGCCCGACCCGAACCGAGAGAACCCAAACCAGGCCTCTGGTTGGTGATGTTAGTGAGCGCCTGGCGCTTCTTCCCACTCGCCGCCGCGGGAACCACCTTGTCCGACGAGGAAGCATGCCGTTTGGCCAGAGATGACGTCGTTGATCTCCTTGCCGTACTCGCCATTTCTAAACAATTCGTTCGGGCGAATAGTACTGCACTAACTGACTGACCCGAATCGAATTGTATTGGGAAACAATTCTGTATTTAGAGAAATTGATTCGATTATAATAATAATCCCCTCTCTCTCTCTCTCCTCTTATTTCTCTCTCTATCTCTGTTCTGTCTGTCTGTCAAATCGAGGGTTTAATGGTTGCTGATTTGAAGAAGAAGAGGGAAAACTTGATTTGAAATGTGGGACGATCTTGGCCGTCAGATTAAACACGTGGATTCCGTTAAGGAGCGGACAGTGGGACCCGGTGGCTGTGAGGGTTTGTGTGTGACAGACCAATGAGAAGGCGAGTAGACGGTAGTTATATAGTTGTTGTGTCTTGTGTGTGTGAGTTTGAATTTGAATTCGAATTTTGAACCGGAGCGGATCTGGTTAATTTCGTTTGTTGGTTTGCTTGTGTTGGAAAAAGTAGTCAGTTTACACATTTGTCCATGCACAAATAAAGCAGCTATGTATTGCTAGTACTGGTACATGTGGTCAAATTTCGATGCAGAAAAAAAGCCGTTTGTGTTTGTTCATTTGTTTAATAATCTGTCCAAATTTGGAGATTGTTTTTTTGTTTTTTAAACAGTTGAAATTTGAAATTTTATTGTATTCTAGTGTACTTGCTTCATCCACATTCAAACAACATTTTGTGAATTTCTATATTTCAAATTTTCAAGATTAATTAGTGGAGTAAATTGGACTAGTAATAGCACCCAAATGTAGCAAATTATTGTTGATTTCACCTAAATGGGATAGTCTATGACATGCCATAATTGATTTTAAATTTCAAATTATGCTATTAGATACTTTTCCTTTATGTGAAAAACTTAAAAATGTTAAAAATGTTAGTAGAAATTAATCGCATCTATATGTGTACTCGGTAAATAGTCAAGTCTACGTAATATATGCAAACCACGTAACTCAATTAACTGTAATTGACTCACAATGGGTACATATTACAAATTCAAATTAGAACTTGTGACAAATATGATTTTTATCGAATGTCCGACCGCGTAATTTCAACAAACAAGAAGAGGTAATAAAGTTTGGGCGATGTAGGTGCACGCAAGTGCAATGCTCGCCTATATATTTAGGGGTGTTTGCAAACTGCAATAGCTTCAATTTATGTTCATTTCAAATGCATTAAGTTCAGTTCAATTCACATTTGGTTAATACTATTCTATACTACAAATAAATTCAATTCAGTTCAGATCCGTTCAGTTTAGTTCAACTTCGTTAAGTTCGGTTCAATTATGTTCAATCTCATTGCTCTAGCCTTGGTTGTGGTTGACTTTTACTCCTTGCATGTCGTTTTGTTGGTGGTGAAGGCTACTTTGTTATGTAATTAGCTTCAACATTATTTATGTTCTTTTAATTAATAAAATAAAAAATAGTCATTAAAAAATGAAATGCATTAAACTAATACGGTATTTACATTTATAGATCAAACAAAACTGGAATTTAAATCTAATATATGATAGAACCAACCTGGACACATATCTCATACAAAATACATAGAAGCCAAAATAAAACACTATCACCAAAAGTTCTATTGGTGGTTCATACAATATTTAGGTCTTCCAACTGATATGGGAAGGTAGAAAAAAGTCTAGTTGGCTTAGACATAGGATGTGGACCAAGTTTTAGGTGTATGAGAATCAACTTTTGCCAAAAGCACAGAAAGAGGTACTTATTAAATCTGTTTTATATGTTATTCCCACTTATGTCATGAGTTGTTTTAAAATTCTTGAGTATTTGCTGCATGAAGTTGAGTCTATTATTTCTAATGCTTCATTCAATCGGAAAAGTATATATATGTGGTGCTTTGGATTTGGTGTGGGTTGAGGTTAGGTGGAGAGTAGGGAATGGTAGGTCGATTGATATGTGGAAAGATAGCTGGATTCATCGGGTCCATGGGTTTAGGCCCTATAAACCTATTTTTTCGTGGATGGGAAAGGCTAAGGTTGGTGATCTTCTTATGACTGATGGGTCTGGATGGGATACTGACTTGGTGCAAGGTTTGTCTTGGAGGATGATGCTCAAGTAATTTTACAGATTCTCGTTCCCTGTCAAAGTAGGGATGATGCTCGTGCTTTTACAAAGTTTGGTGTGTATACTAATCTGCCTGGTTATCATCTAGCTTGTGATATAGCTTGCTGGTCTTATTATGATGTGGCTGGGTGTTCGAGTTTGTCTGACACGCAGGATTTGAATTAGATATGGGCACTAGGGGGTACCAAATAAGATTAAATTTTTTATTTGGCGTGTTTTACATATTGCTCTACCTGATCTTTGTGGTCTAAGTCGTAGATGTATTTATGTTGAGGTGTCATGTCATGTTTGTCGCAATGGGGTGAGTCGATTTTAAACATTTTGCGGAACTATACTTATGCAAGATGTGTGTGGACTTTATATAATGATATTCCTAACTATTTGTTTTGTACATATCATCCATGTCTGTGGGGATGATTTAATTAGCAAACTTAAACAGATTTTGGATTGTGAGATGTTGGAGCATGTTGTTGTTACGTGTTGGTGTGTTTGGTATCACCATAATCAACAGGTACATGGGGGGCCATATAGGGACAGTGCGACGATGAAGATTGTACAACTTTCCAGGATGTTTCTGGCTCAGTTTCGGCAAGCACAATTAGTGAAGCACCATCAACATGAAATGGCTAGGCAGACTTGGGAAGTTTGTACACCATGTGCAATATGGGTCTGTAGTGTAGGGGGAGTACAACGGTGATTGCCGCCGGAAGTGGGGAGTTATAAGCTTAATACAGTACTGATGCGTCCGTTAGGTTGGGCCGCGGTGCAGCAATTGGTTGTGTCTTGTGGGGGCCTGGGTGAGTGGTTCGAGCATGGTGTAGGCATATTTATCTATCCTTATATATCTGCAGTCGATACATGCCGAAGCAGTTGCGGTAAAGGATGGCCTTGCGGTAAAGTATTCAAGTGAAACTGGATTGCAAGAGCTTGGTGCAGCAGATTCATTCTCCAGAGGTAATTTTCACAACTATAGGTGGCCTAGTGGATGATAAAGATTTGGCGGACGGTTTTCTTTCTATTATATTTTCTTTTATTCCTAGGGTTTGTAATAAAGTAGCACATGTGTTGGGGTTCAAATCCTGACAAATAAAAATAGGGTAGTTAGATTTGACATTTAAAGAAAAAGAAATGAAAAGAAAGTAGTTTTATGGGCAGTAAAGCGTTTTAATTTTTCTCTCTGTTTTATAGCCCCATTTGCTTAAATAATTCACTTACGAATTATAATCATGTCAAAATTTCTTGCAAGTCGTAAACGCTCTATCCTGTTCTCAGTAAGGGGGTCTTGCAGTAAATTATCGAAATGCAGGGACTGATTGTATAAAAATAAAATCATCCCCGTATATACTGCCCCTCTTTCATCCCCTAGTTTACATTAGCGGGAAAATTGCAGAGCAGAAAACCCTCAATTCCTTCCTTCTACAATGGCGCCAGTGGTACAGAGCTTACAGCCATGGGTCGAGAAATAGTAAATCCACTACCTTCACCTTCCCTCTCCGATTCAACTTTCTCTTTATATCTTTTCTCCATGTTTGCTCCGTTTGATGTACTAATTCATTTATCTCTGAATGACAGTCGACCAAGGCAAGTGAAGGACGTTGCTCACCAAGATGAGGTCGTTCGAGTCCTCACAAATACCCTTGAAACTACCAATGTAAGTTTATTTACTCAATTGTCGCTATTGTTAATAGAATTGCTTTAATTGGTAGAACAATTTTCCATAGGGTTTCAATTCTGACGTTTGTGTTGTTATTGATAGTGTCCACACATGCTGTTTTATGGCCCACCTGGTACGGGAAAAACGACTACTGCACTAGCAATTGCCCATCAGCTTTTCGGGTAATTTGTAATTTATGTTGTGTTGATATGTCATGTGTTTGTTTATAATTTACCTTGATTATATTGGGTAATTCTTTTAGACGTATGTAGTAACTGTATTTGAAGTGTTTGCTAAGGGATAATGGATTGTGGGTCTTAACAGGCCTGAATTGTACAAGTCGAGAGTACTAGAGCTGAATGCTAGTGATGAACGTGGTATCAATGTTGTTCGCACAAAAATTAAAAACTTTGCTGCTGTAGCTGTTGGTTCTGCTCGTATAGGGTATGTTTTGTTTGTTTTTTTTTCCCGTTATTTAGCTCATGTTACTGCATTTGGTCCTTAACTGATACTGTTTGTTGGATTATTTGCATTTTAGTGGCTATCCCTGCCCGCCTTATAAGATTATAATTCTGGACGAGGCTGATTCAATGACGGAAGATGCTCAGGCTAGTCAACTACTTGCTCTATTGCGTTTTGAGTCTCCTAAGTTTCATACATTCAGTAATTCTTAAATTCTACCTTTTGCAGAATGCCTTGCGTCGCACCATGGAAACATACTCAAAGGTTACAAGGTTCTTCTTCATTTGTAATTACATCAGCAGGTAGGACGAAATCTTTCCTCTAATGCTTGAGAACTTGACATAGACATACTTCCCTATGTTCAAACACTCTGATATGTATAGGATAATCTCTTTTTACGTATTCTGCAAGAAATTATTGCACAATATTGATGTTATGTGTTCTACAGTTCTTCTGGCTGATTGCTACTTTGAGAATACAAAACTGATCTTGAATACAGTCACTAGATTAACTTTCTCTTGGCAAACGTGGCAATAGTAAGCACTGCGAAGTTGACCTTGGATGTCTCATTGTTCATAGAACTTGCTATTGCCAGCTTACTGTTTCTCATTGTTGCATGATAAATGTATTATCCTTGCCTTTCTAAGTGCAACATGCATGCATGTTGGGAGCTTATAGGCTTTTCTGATACTTTGTGTCCATGGTAAATATATGTATACTATCTATATTTATGTCCCTTGTTCTTTGCTGTGAAGTGGTGTAGCACATGTAGACCACTCACACAATGCATCAAATTTATTCTACTGCTATAGCAGAAAAGTTCAATTCATAGTTGAATCTGATATGTTAGCCGAAAATGTTTCATACACCAAGAGGAAGAGTAGATATCTGGAGTATAAATATCATAAAGAACAAAAATGAATTCCTGTAATAAATCAAGATGTTCTGGCTGCAAATATATTCTTCCAAGTTTACACATCTTGTTTCTTTAGATGTTTCTGCACTCATTTGAAATTTACTTAAAGAATGATTTTTCTTTGATGTAGGATTATCGAGCCACTGGCGTCCAGGTGTGCAAAGTTTAGATTTAAGCCACTTACAGAAGACATCATGAGTAGTCGCATATTGTACATTTGCACGGAAGAAGGTCTGAACTTGGATTCAGAGGTACTTTTAACATCCTGGGAATTTACCTCCTATGTTTTGTGTTTGTAAAGTTCGTTTCTGAATTAGTTTCTGTTGTTGAAAGGCCCTTGCTACCTTGAGTGCAATTTCACAAGGAGATCTGCGGCGAGCAATAACCTATCTACAAGTAAGATATGGTAGCTTCCTTGCGATGGTAGATTTATTGGATTAACCTAGTCTATTGTTCAAGCTATGTGACTGGGATTTCTATAAGCATGATTTTGTATCTTGCGTTTTGTTCATGGATAACAAGTAGATAGGTTAAAGACTTGAAGTAAAGCTGATTAGAAGAATTGGGTTAAACTTCTACCCAGATATTGAAGGTCATGGGGGACACATGTATGGTTATGCTAGGATGTAGGATTAGCAGGGGAAGTCAATGTTGTTGCCTTAGCATTAGAAGTTTTCTGATATTTCGTTTCTCTTTCATCTCAGGGTGCTGCTCGCTTATTTGGATCTTCAATTTCATCGAAGCAATTAATTAGTGTGTCTGGTGTAAGTCCTTTTGCTCTAGAATTTTATAATATTGAAGTCAGATTATTTTCCCACATCTGTGATTACGAATTCTGTCATCCAGCCTATGTATGTGCTTCATCTTTATATCTCTTGCACCGTCTGGTATTTATTCTCAACTGAGATTCTTTTAAAAACATTCTGTAAACATGAATCAGTAATTCAGTATTTGGTTAGCATTTAGTAGGATAAAATTTACACTATCCGGTCAAGCAACTTTCTCTGTAGTCTCCCATAAGTTTTACAAGAAGTCCTATGTTCACAGAAGTTAATGAGGCCCTCAGGGTTTCTTCTTGGATATTAGCTACTGGCAGAATGTCATGGTTGAAAATATCACTGATCAGTATTTGCATTAAAAGCCTGCCATAAAAAATTGGTGATCAGCATTTGCATCACTTCTGTTTAAATCTTAGTAAGTATTTTAATACAACACAGTCAACAATGAGAAGGTGCCTGCATTTATACCTCATTGATCTTTGCTTAAAAAAAATCTCAGAGCACTTGCTCTATGAGCATATTTGATTTACAAAAGCTAATAGGCCTGCTATACAAATATTGATGTCTCTCGTGTAAGAAAGTATTCGATCTGATAAAGTTTCAGTGTTTGTGCCATTTCTAAAGTTACTGATCCTCAATATTGTTTTAGCCCAGACTTTAACAAGGCTTTCTTTATTCTATCTGGATTTACACAGTTCTGATTGGCAATAGGTGACTGCTTCCATTTGTTGCTGTATTCATTCTGGTAGATGGTCATTTTTTTATTCCTTATGAATTAAGGTTTTTTGCCATTGTATGCCCCTCTTACATCTGTACAATTTGAGCTTAATGCGAGGTCAATTTCATTGGGAAAAGAGACCAAACATCTTCTCTATGAACTCTCTGTCTCACTTGAAACTTCTATTACTAACTCCGGCTAATATTTCATGATCAGGTCATCCCAGAGGATGTTGTTCAGGCTCTCTTTGCTGCATGCAAAAGTGGTAACTTTGACAAGACAGACAAGGAAGTAAAAAATGTTATTGCTGAAGGATACCCGGCTTCTCAGATGCTATCGCAGGTCTTGTTTTTACTGAACTGTTGTATTTTCTATCTTCTATTCTTACTTGAATGCTGATCCAGTTCCTATTGCAGGTCTTGTTTTTACTGAACTGTTGTATTTTCTATCTTCTATTCTTACTTGAATGCTGATCCAGTTCCTATTTCAGTTGTTTGATGTAGTAATTGAAGCAGATGATATATCAGATGAACATAAGGCAAGAATATGCAAGAAATTTGGTGAGACAGATAAGGTGAGAAGCTTCTTTAATGCTTGCTTTGTTTATGTTTTTGAGTCCCAGGTTTTGCTGTTCTTAGCTATGGCATGGGTTAAGAAAAATTTGAAGGCTGCTTTTCATGAATATGATTTTTCCTTACCTCTAGCTCTAGGAAGGTGGTATGGAACTTAAAATATATAATTGTTGCTAGCATGCCCTGAAATTGCCCACCAATCTAGTTGAACCTTATTTAAGAAATAAGCCCCAGTTTGGATTGCATATGATATGTGATTGAATCAACTCAATTCGCATTTGAATTTCATTTCTTTTTGGCCCGAAATTTGTACCTGAAACACAATCACTTCCCAGCAATCCTAATGGAACAAATTACTCGTACTTCACCATTACGCCTCCAGTCAACTACATATTCCAGTGCATCTCGGTCGATCTCAACTCTACAAGATACGGGTTTTCTTTGTTTCTTTTGGGAGCTTGATTATTTCTTATACAACCAGTAGAACCCATTTTGCACCTCTCTACACCATGTCTTGTCCACAACAGATTTGATTTGGAGCAATATTTTAAGATGTCTTACTCTTGTTGCAGTGTCTTATAGATGGGGCAGACGAGTATTTGCAATTGCTGGATGCTGCTAGCAATATAATTCGTGCAGTAAACAACATGCCACAAAATTTTTCATTTGGTGGTTAGGCCTGCAGGTTCTCTTATGCACCCTCTCAACTCTTCACTTAGCGTTCAGCACTGAACTTTAGCTTTATGTGGCTCTTAGGATTGACCTGTTATCTGTCTGGATTGATCTTGTACACGATGTTTGAATAAAGTTGTGGTTGGAGCTGTCAGCTGTTGAATCAAAATGCTATGCTAAATATCTCTTTTGTTTGAGCAGTTATTATATTACTTCGTATTACACAGTGCAGACAAGATGTAATGCAGTGATATAAGTAGTTTGACTTGGGATAAGTCATGCTTGGTGTGCAATGATTTTGGATTTGACACCATAATTGATAAAATACAACCAGTTCATAGTCAATCTTCTTTCTTGTGCGGCTGTGCCTAATTTTTTCACTAGATGCCAATTCATCTATTTCTTTGATGGAATGATGCAGTTAACTAGCTGATCGATCAGCTACGAGTTAAACGAAAAACGTATATTCTGGTTAAATAGTCTAATAAACTACTACTGCTAGAAGATTATCTCGTCCTAAACAAGTCCATGGTGGAGTGCAAATGCTAAATAAATTGTTCTAAATAGGGCAGGTATAGATAGTTGGTGATACAGTTAACGAACTTAAGATGCATGGTGTGGTATGCAATGGTTGGTCCCATAGTACAGTTGTTGTAATTTACTAGCATTATTGATTTATTCAATGATTTCACATGTTTTGGTTTATTGCGTTATAGTACATCTCTTTTGCAAATGACAATTATAATTACAACAATGCATGAGCCAAAAGTCCATGCTTGACATTAGTGCCATTGAAACTTCAAACATAGACCCATCAACCCCCACTTCATACGCCTTTAATCAAGCCTAGACTAGACTTGCCCATTGTATTACTACTACAGATCAACCACTTGCGAAATAATACACACTCATTCTATTAATTCCCTGCTAAGCTTTTCCACATACCAACAAAACCAGTGATATGAAAATAGATGATTCTTTCAAGAAACCAGGAGCAGTTCCATTCAAATGGGAGATTCGACCCGGTGTCCCGAAGATCCAAGATGACCCTCAAAGACTGCAACACAAGTCGCATAAGGTCCAACAAGAGCTGTCTCCATTAAACACACCCATAAGTCTATCTCTACAAAACTCACCCAGGCTCAAACCGCCACCAGCTGGGTTCTACTTTCCGCCTAAGCAGAAGCCACGTTCCCAGTCTTTCCGGTCAGCCCCACATACGCCTTCTCGACGCTTTAGGTCTCTTTCAGGGCCTGATATTGTTTCTTCAGTCGGTTGCTTTCTGTCTCCTATGTTAAAGCGGAAGCATGCGAAGAAAAGTAAGAACCGGCCAATGGATGTACTTGAACCAGAGTACTCTTCAGATGTTGAGACATCGTCGCGGTGGTCTGTTTCAAGCCGAAGGTCCCTCTCTCCATTGCCGTACTCCATCCATTCTGATCGGTTATCACCACATCCGGTCAGTGATGCAGAGTGGGCAGCTCTGACGCTGTTTTAGTTTAGAGCATCAGAGTGCGTTCTTTGGAGTTTGGATATTATTTCCTTCCATCCTTTACCCCTTGTGTGTGTTGTTTCTGTTTCGGCTTATCTGCTTTGGAATATATATGTTGCATATTGTTGTGCAGTAATGTAGATAAAGAGTTAAAGACGGAGAATTACTTAAAAGTTTCACATTATGAACGAGATTTTTCATGTTTGTCTATGAGATGCAATTGATGAAAGTTGTCAAGAATGAACCTCGAATCAGGGTAAGAAGCTTATAATTGGAAGTTTGGAACGGGTAGAATTTGTGCAGAAACTGAGCTTAGACTCACCCCGCATCGGGTTACTTCACAGAATTTGGTCCTATACATCGTACTCTTGATCCTAGGATTTTTTTCGGATAAGGTTCTCTAATGTGGTAAATATTTCAAGCTCCTCTGCAGTCCGTACATCATGTGCACCAAAAGCAACCTATCGTGCGGGTGTTTCACATTGCAATTTATAAAAGTGAAAAATGATAAAAAAGAATATGGTTATCAGGTTGTGCCGACGAATGATGAATTGATGATCCAGAGCTAGCGTACTACATAAAAAGAAAAAAAAATCACAACAAACGCATTTTTTAAAATTTAAAACGGCTAATAATTTATTAAAAGATCACGAGTATAAGATATACTCGTAATACGACAACAAACGCATTAAAAGTACCATACTCGTACAGATTAATTTTCGGTCAATTGAGATATAGAAATTAGAAAGCATACAATTAACGTGTTATCGAGATCTTCTACTCACAGTACTCACATGTTTTTTTTTCTCTAGAAACAAGGAAGCTAGGATTGTCTTGTAAGGGAGAGACTTGTGGGAGACTTTGACACTTTAAGCTTTGTTGGAGATTGAAGAAGAGAGTTATTAGTGTGGGAAGAGGAAGAAGAGGCGAATTTAAAAAGGGAGGTGGAAAGATATGTGTTGAGAGAGAGAGGGGAGGTTAATGCCCATGAAGGGATCTTAGATATTGCTCGTTGGCATAAGGAGGTTTCGTGTGGTCAATGTTTTCGCGTGGAAAGCATTACAAGACCGGTTACCCTTACCCACAAAGGTAAAACTTCGAAAAAGAGAGGTGTTTTTGAGTGAGTCGGAGTATCTTTGCAAATGGTGTGGGAGGGAAGAAGAGACTTTGTGGCATATTTTACGAGGGTGCCCCTTTTCTTGTCAAGTGTGGGATTTGATGAGTGTGTGGCTCAAAGTGAGTTTCCCTTTAATTGTGACGTTGGAGGGATGTTTAGAAGCCTTTGTTGGGGTAGCTCCAAGAGGGAAAAAGAGAGTGTGTCTAATTTTTTGACATGAGATTCTTTGGAACCTTTGGTTTGCAAGGAACAAACTCTCTTATTCAAATGAAACCTCCTCTCCTTCGGAATTAGTTGAAAAAATAAAGATGCAATGTTGGTGGTGGCTAAGAGGGAAAGATGTCTTGAAGAATAATGTGAGAGTGGTGGATTGGCTCTGGAGCCAAGTCTTTGCCTAAATTTCTAAAAGGCTCCTTCGGGTATCTAATGGTAACCAAGTTCTTCTTCCTTGTTTGTGTCGTGTGTAGGTACTTGAGGGATTCCTTTCTTGAGGCGGCCGAGCCTAGTGGCGTTTCACGCCTTTGGAGGTGTTGGAGTTGTTTTTGCTAACCTTTTGTTGTTTTCGGTCACAATAATACTTGAAGAATTTACAATAAATAAATATAAAGTTGAGTGAAGAAAACAAAGAACAAGAACTAGTAAATAACTCACTGTCGAATGATAAACAAACCAAAGAAGAGAACAAGATTCGGATTAAATCTGGGACGAGGCAACCGTTAAACCGCTTGCCCTTAAGCTCTATTTGTCCACCTTAGTAAGCTTCAGGCCTCCTGTGGACAATACGCTCCCAAGGTACAACACCCAATCACTCTTGCTTTCGGAAGCTGCGAAAGCAAATCCTTCGAGCAAAAACGAGAACGGAACTCTCTTATAGCTAATATGAAAATGATGTAGAAAGGAGGAGGAGTAGAATAATGTTGAGTGTGTGTTTTCACAAGTGAGGAATTGGCCTTTATATAGCTGCGTGAAGGCTATCTCAAAAGGCTCAAGTTAATGAGTTCCATAAACTCACTTAATGAATGTAATTAGCACTCATCCTTAATTACAATCAAAACTGTCGAGAGTTATATCAATAACTCTTCCTATCGGCCATCATTAAGGAGTATTAGTGGAGTATACTAAAGGCCAAAAGACATGAAATGGTTCAGATCCAATACACGGCTCCATGCGAGCCACGATTTTGAACCCACACTAATAGTGTCCAACCCTACATATTTGAGCCAAATTATCATTCACACCGAGAAATGGTTTACTCGCATGTCTTAACTACTTACGAAGCTTGCGCAACCCTCTTCGCAACGTACTAAAGAACATGAAAAACCTTGCAGTGTAATCCACTTTAACTAACGCTCAAGTATTCCACTTAACACTAATATTGGCTAAAACCAATTTCTCCAACACCTTTGACTCTTCCTTTTGGTGTCTGTTTAGATGCTTTAGGTACTTAAGCCTCCGAGGTTGGAAGGACAACTCAACTTGTCTCATGAGCTTGAATGTGAAATTTTTGGGGGAGTAGATTTGGGAAGGGGAATGGACCCGGTGGTCTTAACCTCTTACCAATTCTGCTGCATCAAATTTCCTTTACCTTAATTAATTACTCTTTTCCTAGCCTAATTAGGAAATAAGGCTTGCTGACTTCCCAAATTAATAACAATAATAATAAATTTTGGGTCATGCTCAAGGCCGAAATTAATTGAAGTCCAAAGACCCAAACAAACCCCAATTGACTACACTTCATAGTCAACAACAGCAGCACACCAAGTCACCAACACTAATCTTCTTCCTCCTTGCCTCTCTCCATGACCATGTGTATTCATTCTTCCTTCCATTCTCTCTCGTTTTTTGTTTTTCTTTCTTTACTTCTCCTAAAGGCCTTATCATAGATCTATTCCCGTACAAATGTAAGCTTACTTCACTTTCATGGATCAATCTTCTAGTAAGTTTTCCCTTGTTTTTTTCTTTTTTTTTTCATTTTCCCAAAAATGAGATTTCAGAGAACCGGGAAAAACGCCGGTTCAAAGGTTCTCCGGCTTACCGGTTCCTCCGGTTTTTGCCCGGCTTTCCGGTTTTGGGGTGGGCGGTAGGCGTTTCTAACCCACTTTTGAGCCGTCTGCTACCGGTTTCCACGGTCCGACCGGGAGGTCTAATCCGTATTTTTAAAACATAGCCTAACTCCTTTTCCGAAACAGTTTCGTACTCCACATTCCTAACTCCTTTCCATCTTCTTTTCCTAATATAGTTGAAGTACATATGTAATTTGATCTTAGTGACATATATTATGCAGATTCAAACGTAAAACGTACACTTATATACCTGTTATCTAAGTATTTTTATCCCTTGTTTACTCTTTGGCTTCTATTTCTAGTTTTTTAACTTTCTACTCACAATTCATGATTTAGGTTGTGATTTTGTCTACTAACTTATAAAATTATGTTTTTAAATAATTAATTGGAGATATTTATGAAGCATACGTCCCGTGCCTCAGGACATACGCCTCACCTCAATTCGCGTCTTACGCCTTTTAAAACACCGGTTACAATTTCACGCAATATCAAATTTAAATCCCGCTGCAAATCTTGAAATATACGGCGGTTCCTTAATTAATTACTCTTTCCTAGCCTAATTAGGAAATAAGGCTTTGCTGCCTTCCCATCTTCTTTTCCTAATTAATCTCCAACTCCTTTCTTTTCCGAATCAGTTTCGTAATCCACATTCCAAACACACCAAGAGAGTCCAAAACTACTTATATATATGCTGTGAATTGATCTTTACTTTCCTCTCTCTTCTTTCTTCACTCATAATCTCTATCCCTTCTTCTTCGGACGCCTGCAAATACCGGAGGTACGCCTATCTTTCTTCTTTACTGCCTTGCCGTCTATTATAATTTTTTTCTGTCTGTCAATCGTTCGTTTGTTGATCCCTGAATTTATTGAGTTAGTTTTTTGTTGTAGAAAAGTTAATTGCTCCTGATTATACACATTCAGTTTTCAACAACTTTGATTTTCTATTTTCATTAGTTTAAGTATTCCACAGATTTATCAACTTCTTCTCACAAATTGAGTTAAATCGATTATTTATCAAGTAATTGAGTTAATCGATTATTTATCAAATAATTGAGTTAATCAGTTTATCAAGTAATCGAGTTAATGGTATGATTATTTGTTTTTAAACAGATATTGATTCAGATAGTCAATTTATTCTTTTCTGCGGTGCCCTAATTATAATATAATTAGTACGTATGTGGGTTTAATTTAACTAAACTAATTTCAATTCTGAGTTCTGCTTTATTTATTGATTTATTGCATGTGGTATATGATTTCAGGTTAACCTTCCTTACTACTTGTACAATGAATGTTGGTCATGCTCATTGGCATGATGAGTACTTCTTGTTTTACAGACATCATCTGAGAATGATGACTATGATGAACAGATCCTATACTTAGGTAGAGGACTTGAATTCTTAGTTTTAAGACTGGTTAGCTCAGATCCAATGCAGCTAGTTTCCTAGGTTTGAGGACTTAAAGGTTACTTTCTAGTAGGATCCATTGCAGGGTCCTTGTTCCCTTGTCGAGTTACTTGCTGACTGCCTTCCAAAAAAAAAAGGCGCAAAAAAAGATGAAAATAGAAAAAAGGCCAAGACGCCAATAAAAGCTAGAAAAAAGAAACAAGAGGCGCAGAAAAAAGGCACAAGACGCCAATAAAAGCCAGAGAAAAGAAAAACGAAAAAAGAGGAGGCGCAGAAAAAGGCACAAGACGCCAATAAAATCCAGAGAAAAGAAAAGAGAAAAAAAGGCGCAGAAAAAGGCACAAGACGCCAATAAAAGCCAGAGAAAAGAAAAGAGAAAAAAAGGCGCAGAAAAAGGCACAAGACGCCAATAAAAGCCAGAAAATGGAAGAAAAAAGGCGCAGAAAAAAGAGATGAAAAAGGCACAAGACGCCAATAAAAGCCAGAAAATAGAAGAAAAAAGGCGCAGAAAAAAGAGATGAAAAAGGCACAAGACGCCAATAAAAGCCAGAAAAAAGGCACAAGATGCCAACAAAAGCCAAAAAAAAAAAAAAAAAAGAGAGAGAAGGCAGGAAGCATATGTGACTCTACATGGAACAATGGGCTATTGCTTTGGGACAACTGGATATTAACCTTTACCTTTTCTCATTCTCCGGTTCTCTAGATATTGAGACTCGGAACATGACTTTGGGAGAATAGGAACGCAGGGAAATAGCATAGAGAACTGGAGAGCTCGGAGACGCGTGTTCCGGATCACGCATCGGGGGTGGGGGGGGGGGGGTAACTCCGCCTGCATTGTTTGCAGCCGGTCCCAAGCCCGGAAAAAGGAGGAGGGGTCCCAATCTGAAAAGTGTATGTTGATGTGTGTATCTGGTCTTGCCTTGCACACTTTTTCTATGAGTAATGTTGTTGCATAATTTTCTAAGAAATGTTAACTGGTCGTGTATCTTTTATATCTATTGTTTTCTTTACAGGATGATACAGAACCACCTTGGATTGTGGAGCATATTACATACCTCCTTTGTCTTGCCATATTTTGAATTCTGGGTGTAATTTGCTGACTTTCTTATATCCCTGCATTCTGTAATCGGTTATTCAACCTTTAATACTGCATATGGGTAGTGTGACATTACCAAGTATTTGTTTTACTGATATTGGTGATGCAATTCAATGTAGACGTTCATGTAGCATAGCTGATTGGAAAATGTCTTGTTCAGGACTGACTACTTATGTTTTGTGATAATTTTAGCTGGGATATTAGACATGTATACTAAGGAAATACTACTTGCAGAAAATCTTGTAAAATACCTTATAATGCATGAGTTGCTACTTACTAATTAGCATCCATTGAGGATCCACCAAATAACTTTAAAGCCAAGGCATAAACGCTTATCGTGTCGGAAATCTTGCAGTCCGAGAGAAAAAAATATATAGGAAACTATTATGTTAACTGAATCATTTATGTATCAATCTAACAGCGATGATATCTTTTTCCTTGCAATATGTGGCAAGTACCTGCAAAGACTCTTTGGACCTCAGGTGATTAGTAGTGATGGAAACTACATGTACCTTGATCTTCCTTCAAAGGCAGTTCAAACATGGTTACTATCTTTCTCTCTTCTCATGCTCTCTGCCTCTCTGTCAGACACACACGCCAGTAGGCACGTGCACTGATAGTATCTCCATTCCATTTTGATTATAGATACACAATAGAGAAATTATCTACAGAGAACACTCAAAAGTGGACACAAATATGCAGCTCATATTGCTGGTTTAATTATTGGTAAACTGCTTGTGAAAATAAAGTTTCCAGATTATGTACTTCAACTGGACCACTTATCATTATGCTGAAATTGGTTTCCCGAAGGACTTGGTATGAGCATAATTTGTCAGACATCTCATGTTGATATATCATGTCATCCAACTGAATCTCAGGATCTGCCTTCTTTTCTATGTCAATTCAGCTGTTTTATATTTTTAGTTATTTTTAACTTGATGTATGACGTTTCAGATCGGTTCGTTCTTGATGGGTTGGTTACTTGGTTTGGTGTTTAAACTTTTAAAGGAGACATTTAAAAAATCTCAGATCAACTTGTTGTTGGGTTGTCAACTGGCTTTCTAGGAAGCCTGACGACTTTTAGCGGGTGGAATCAAAAGATTATTGAACTTTGTGTTAGAGGCCAATGGGTGTTTGATGTTCTCGCTTTTATTATAAGTAAACATAATGCATCAGAATTTAGATAGAGGTAGACTTTGTGTTGTGCCTGTTGCTATTGAAATATTGTATCCTCTCTTTTCTTTTTCTTTTTTTCACTTTTTTATTTTTATTTTTTTAAAATAATTAAACAGGCTTGTTACTCGCTCCAAAGTCCATACAGTTTGGGCTTCTGACAGCCAAAGGGTTCAACCTGTTTCTTGAAAGATTCAATATAGGATCCAACTTTTTCTGTCCTAGTCGTGTTTGAGCTTGTATCTCCAAGAAGAATCATTGTCTCCCAATGTTTATGATGATGATTTTTCTAGTGCTAGGCGTTCTCTGGGCTACATTTATCGGTTTGGAGACAAAAAAAATTCAAAACTGGTGGAAGAGAGGCTGAGCTATAGACTTAGCTCTGCTGGTTGGACCGTTTGGTGTCTGGCTCAGGGTGGTACTTAGCTTGTTTCAATGGGCGTGGCTTAGGTCAAGAAGCTAAAATGGATTCCTTTTGGGACTCTTGCCAATGTTCTTGCAGCTTGTGTAATGGATGCACTTGCCATTCTGAAGAAATCGGTAAGGATAAATTAGGATCTTTATTCTTTGACAGTTTTCTTTTCTTGAATCTTTGTTTAATGTTAGTCGGTTATTTTACGAATCAGGTGAACACCAGGACCTGTGATACTGTCGCGAATGGAATCCAGTTAGGCCTTCTTGGCTGTCTGAGTACAGTGTCAACCTTCATGGCTGAGTTTCATGCAATGGAACTAAGCAAGCGTGCAAGGAGAGCATATATCATATGCAACAATTACATTTCTCATCTCATTTTGTCTTCGGAATCTCATATACTCTGGGCCCTTCTGGGTCAGGGGATACAAAATGTAACACGTCATGTAATATAAGCATTCCATCATTGGTTTTATATGGCATACATATTGACATATTCGACCAGGCTGTACGTTAACCATTTTTGCAATTCAGGAAAGGAAGGAGAAGATTATGATCTCAGTTTCTCTAGAACAGAAAATGTGAACCAATTGTAAATGAAGCAAGAGAGTTCATAGGATATTTATTTCCATGATTTTATAGATGTACAGATGTACAACTAATTGTTTATCTATTCAGCAATGATATTTATTTCCATGAGTTTTGTTCAATACGGTTACCATTTTACTTTGGTTTTCAGTTGTTTGGAAGCAGAAACAACATAACAAAGAGTTAAGTGACTCAATTTTTATAAAATACAGACCATAGTTTATTGCAGGCATACAGTAAATTGTGACAGTAAAGGGCAGATCCATCCAGTTTGATCAGTTCATCACTGAGGAAGCTTATTAAGCTTACAGTAGACATAGTCCTTGTACTTCTTAGTCTTGTACTTTGTTAAGGTTTCATTACTGACTAGTTTTGGAATTGGTCCAATTTCAAACTCTGGTGGTGGCTCCAAAAACACTGGCCAGGACATTCTGATCTTGTCTGAGGACTTGTACATTTAAGGTCAACAGTAAAAATCTCGGAGTGAGCTTGGTTCGCTTAGTGTATTTTCTTTTTTTTCAACTTGAATTCTCATGTGGCCCTAAATTTATTGCCACTTGTTGGTTGTGTGAACTTAAGAGGAGGGATAGGATTAACATAAGTCGTAGTCATCCCGCATTAACAAGGATGAACCTTGACGTTTGATGAAGTTTCGGATGTTCCTATCTTAAAGTTGCTCCTTTTAAGTTCAATTTCCGGCATTGGGTGTAGGAGCGTAATCACATGAGTGGATCGAGTTGTTTGTTATCTCGGGGTGGTGGTGTTGTTTTAAGCCTCTTGGTTTGGTGAAGTTAGAGACTTACGGAAGTCATACTGCCTACTTACTGAAGTGTTTTATTCTCTGTCTCACTTGGCTCAGTGGTCTACTGTCAATCCTTTCCTTCTCACTTGCTGATTGTTGAGCGCTGTGACTGGCCCTATTTGTTTCTCTCAAGGTTAATCATGAAGACTTTCTTTGGTAGTTGTTGTCTAAGGTGTAAGCTTAAAGGCTTGTGGTTCTGTATCCTCCTGGTTGTATTTTCATCGTAAGCTTTTACTAGATTATACTCCTCCTCCCTATTAGTTAGAGGTTTGGAAGCCCTTGGCTTTGTTAGAGCATTACCTATGCTCTCCTTATAATTTTTTTTTTTTTAATTTTCTTTTGAACTAACGATTCCAATCCTCGACTTGGAACAAGTCTTGGGTAGAATTGAGTACGATCATTAGTTACAAAATTGTCCAACCAATTCGGACAAAGTATCCCAAATATAAAAGCTAAAAGGAATGTTCAAACCAAAAGAGTTACAAAAGTGTTTTACATGAAATGCTTGTTTCACTTGTTGAGATAAAGTCTCGTTTCAATACTTTGAGAGGGCGTCTGCAGCTTGATTGACTTCACGATACACAAAAACCATCCTAACCTCCTCTAATCTTCTATCTAGCTTTACTATGTCATCAACCAGAGGCTGGTGGAGCCTCAAAGGTATCTGCTTGTGAGTCCATTTGTACTGGTATATTTGAAAAAAATTCTTTTGTATTTCAAGGAGTAAGCCTTGTTTGAGAGCTTATAATTCTGCACTATTGTTGGCAGTAACTCCAATAAAGCCTGATGCTGCTCTAACAAAATTTCCCAAGTGATCTCTAGAAATTAAACCAATTCCTGCTGATCCAGGGTTGGCTAATGATGAACCAACCACCAGTGTTCTAACTGAAATAATTGATTGATTGGTTGATTACAACTAAAATTGGATAACAATGACACACAAGAAATATAGTGTCACTCAGATTGAACCAAATGACTTCTGATCTGTTTGAACCACCAGTGCTCGATTCTGGTTACTCGATCTCCAGTGTTGAAGTAACTCAAATTCAATGTAGACCATTGATCTGATTCTGCATCTATAATTTTCTAATATGTACTCCGAAGAACAAATCACACTCTACAATTTTTACAATGCTCAAGGTTTATTAGATGTTAGAGACATAATCATTATGTTGCCACCTCACATAATGTGTGTGGATATTATGTTTGTGAGATGGTATCATAATGATTACAACTTTAGCATAAAAAACTCTGAAAAACAAAACCCGGCCCAACTATCAACAACAAAATAATGAAGCCCAACGGATAAACAAATCCGCTGGCCCATCAGTAATCTAATCCAACTGTTGTCAGGAGAAATAAGTTAGGAAAACTGAAAAATAAAATAAAATTCATTGTTGATGGTGTCGCCACCGCAACTCCGCCGTTTCTCCACCCACTCCAGCCGCCTGGTCAGCCAGATTCTATCAACAATAATCCAAAATAAACCCTTTGACACCACCACCACATCTCCTCCTCCGCAGCACCACCTCACCTGGACTTCCGAAGATGTCATTCATGTACTCCGATCAATCCCACTGCACTTCTTTCAGTCCTCAAGATCCATTGGCCGCCAAAAATCATTTCGCCACCGCTCTCCCTTAAAACAAAGAAACCTTAAGCTAGAAACCATCAAATACCAAAAGGGTTCTCCTGTCCCGGGCCCTGCAGCTCACAGAGACCCAGAAAAATTGAATCTTGGGCTCGAAAAAGCTCTTGAATTTTACTATTGGGTTGAAGTGTCTTTTGGGTTTTGTCACAATGAGAGGACTTGTAGGGAGATGGCCTTGGTGTTGGTTAAGGGGAATAGGATGAACTTATTGTGGGACTTTTTGAAGAATATGTCTAGGAGGAGGAATAATCTTGTGACTACAGCTACTATGACTTGTTTGATTAAGGCTCTAGGTGAAGAAGGTTTAGTGAATGAGGCTTTGTCTGCATTTTATAGGATGAAGCAGTTTCATTGCAAGCCTGATGTTTGCGCTTATAATACTGTGATTTACGCGCTTTGTAGAGTAGGATTTTTCGATAAGGCTAGGTTCTTGTTTGGGCAAATGGAGTTGCCGGGGTTTAGGTGTCCGGCTGATGCATATACGTATACTATCTTGATAAGTTCTTGTTGTAGGTATGCGATGGAGACGATGTGTAAGAAGGCGGTTAGGAGGCGGATGTGGGAGGCTAATCATTTCTTCCGTTTGATGTTGTTTAAAGGTTTTGTCCCGGATGTGGTTACGTATAATTGTTTGATTAATGGGTGTTGCAAGACGAATAGGATTGGGAGGGCATTGGAGTTGTTTGATGATATGATGAAGAAGGGATGTGTGCCGAATAGAGTTACTTATGATTCTTTTATCAGGTACTTTAGTGCTGTGAATGAGATTGATAGAGCGGTTGAGATGTTGAGGGGGATGCGAGAAAGGAATCATGGCGTGCCGAGTACGAGTTCCTATACACCAATAATTCATGGTTTGTGTGAAGTGGGAAGAGTGGTGGAGGCTTGGGATTTTATGATGGAGTTAGTTAAGGGGGGCTCAATACCCAGAGAATATACTTATAAATTAGTGTGTGATGCCCTGAAGTCGGTGGAAAGGATGGATTTGTTAGATGAGAAATCTTGTCGGCATATTGAGGGTGGAATTGAGAAGCGGAAGAGGCATGTAATGAAGGTGAAACCAAGCTTGTGCAGTGAAAAGATATTGGATGCTGACTGAAGTGATATACAGGTGCGTGTTGCTGGAGATTTGAATATTGCAACTAGACAGATGAGAAAATTTTACATTCCATGCAAGACGTGCTGCAGGTGAGACCTTTACCAACTTATGTAAATGATGCACGTTACTCTGTTCGTTTTTCTGTCATATGGTCAAGGTGCTTTACAAGTTTACATGTCTTCTTGCACATAGGTCAAAGGTTATTGATTTTTACCATTTTATATTTGCTCACTGCTTCTGTCTCAATCTTCATTAGCTTTGTCTTTGCAAATGTTGTTTGTAGCACCTTGCACGCGCTACAAAATTAAGCTCAAGAATATGTTGTTTCAAGGGACCTGATATTTGACAAATTAAAGCGTTATGTAAACATGCTTACTAAACACAAAGGAGTTAACTGCAACTTGTATTCTCGCAAAGAAGAATGTCCAACTTGTATGATATAGGTCATAGGAAGAATTAGGACTTCTCAACATTACCTAAGTCACTTGGAACAAATGAATAAAATCACTTAATTGCAGTCCTTTCAAGTGGCATGAGTGATTTTTTATCCTCAAGTTCTAAATGTTACCTCTGTTTACAGTTTAGCAAGAGATGGAACGAAGATATCACAGCAGTGAAGAGAACCAATTTTTAGACTGCTAAGGTCATGGAGGCCAATGACTTTCTTTCCCTCCTGGCGTGTTTCAAGTCTTGCTTCCAATTTTGAGCTTGACTAACGAGGCACGCTTTTTGTACGTTCCAATCACTGTACATGGGTGTGTAAATGTAAAGGGCGGTGCTAGTAATAGAAAGCAGAAAGATATTCCTTTTGTGGTGCCGTTCGTATACCCGGAACCGGTTTTGAGTGGTAAGCTTTACTTTCAGCATATTGATTGTTAGCATTCATGAGTATATCTGTATATGATACTGATTTCATTGTCCTCCTGGTGCGTTAGATCATCAAATGTTATTGTTTTGAATTTGACAACTACTGTTGTCTGCTTCATTTAGTTGTGTTGATATCTTACGGAAAAATTCTTGTCCAAGCTGAATGAACTGCTGATTGTTGGATGGTACATTGCTGCACACTTGCCCCTAATTAAATGAATGGATTGCTTCTGAAGATATTGACCTACAATTAATTTGAATTTCACTGCATTGTGGATTCATTTTGCATTTAAAAAACCACAAACATATAACTGAAAATCTAGTTTTGCTTGGTTCTTAGGCTTTCCTGAAACTGCAAATCAGGGCAAGGTGGTAAAATATGAAATACATGAGTGGTCTATTTGCATGCACGTAAAAGCAACACAAATTGGTATCTTTTGGAGTTATTACTAAGCTATAAGCAAGTTGCATAGCTTCCTTTGCTAATTCTCAAATAAGAAACCCCAATGATAACAGTTAACGAGTGAACCTAAATACACATAAAGGGACACCTATTTTTAGTAACAAACTAATTAATTACTTAACAAAGTATGCTGACCAACTAATACATGGACTTGTATTACATGCACGTACTATAAAAGCAGATCATTACCTGCACTTTCAAACATAAAATAGTTTTCATTCTTATGTAAGTGTAGAACAATCATCAACATATTGTATACAAAAACAAGAGCCATGTCTCGCCTGCTTTTGTCTGCACTTGTTCTTCTTATGGTGGCTACTATGGCTCAAGGCAAACCTAACAAGCCTAAGCAGGTTAAGTGTCAAGATAAGGCCTTCCCTGATTGTTACCACAAAAAACTTTTATGCCCCGACAATTGTCTACGTGACTGTGATGTCGACTGTGCTTCTTGCCAGCCAGTGTGTAAAGCACTGCCTCCACCACCTCCTCCTATGAAGGTCAAGTGTAAAGACAGGAAGTTCTACACATGTCGCAAAAGGGAGGATCTTTACTGCCCTGCCACTTGCCCAACCAGCTGTGAGGTCGATTGCCAGTCCTGTGAGCCGAAATGTGTTCCACCCAAGGGTAAGAAGGTTCAGTGCACTGACAGCAAGAATTTTCCTACCTGTTACCGCAAGAACCTTTATTGTCCAAACACATGCCCGGAAGACTGTGATGTCGACTGTGTGTCATGCCAGCCGATGTGTAAGCCATTGCAAGTGAGGTGCACAGATCCATTTTTCAAGAAATCTTGTAAAAAGAGCCTCTATTGCCCATTTGATTGCCTGACCACATGTACTGTCAACTGCGGCAATTGCACGGCGGTTTGTCCACAATTGACCCCCACTCCAACTCCTAGTCCACCTTCACCACCTGTGGTTACTCCTAGCCCGGCTAGTCCTCCACCTTCTCCACCCGTGGTTACTCCTAGCCCGGCTAGTCCTCCACCTTCACCACCCATGGTTACTCCTAGCCCACCTAGTCCACCAACTTCTGCTCCACCATCACCTCCTACACAAAGTCCTCCTCCAGACAGTTCTGAAGTTGCATCCGGTAGACGAGTTCGTTGCAGAAACAGGAACTACACTACATGTTACCTTCAGGAGCACCGGTGCCCAGCCGCTTGCCCACGTACTTGTGAGGTTGATTGCGTCACTTGCAGTCCTGTCTGCAATTGCAACATGCCAGGAGCTGTATGTCAAGACCCAAGATTCATTGGTGCTGATGGATTAACTTTCTACTTCCACGGTAAAAAGGACAATGAATTTTGTATTGTCTCTGACAACAACCTCCACATCAATGCTCACTTCATCGGAAGAAGAAATATGAACATGGGTAGAGACTTCACTTGGGTCCAGTCCCTCGGCATTCTCTTCGACAACCACCAAATCCTTGTTGGTGCCAAGAAGACCGCAATTTGGGACAATGGCATCGACCGGCTCGACCTCTCCTACGACGGACTCCCTGTCCTCCTCACTGAAGGAGAAGGTGCAACATGGACATCAAAGGGCACAACCATCAAACGAACTCGCGATACAAACTCAGTTGTTATTGAAGTGGAAGGGAACTTCCAGATCAAGGCCACTGTTGTTCCTATCACAAAAGAAGACTCCAAGATTCACAAGTACGGTGTCACAGACGAAGATTGTTTTGCTCATCTTGATTTAGGATTTAAGTTCTACTCATTGAGTGGTGACGTGAGTGGAGTTCTTGGACAGACATATACAAGCAACTATGTTAGCAGGGTGAAGATGGGAATTGACATGCCTGTTTTAGGTGGACAGAAGGAATTTGCATCTTCAGGTTTGTTCTCTACAGACTGTTCTGTTGCAAAGTTTAAGGGGACTCATACTACTGTTGCAAACAACTTTGAGTATGCAAACTTGAAGTGTGAAAGTGGGATTGATGGAAGAGGAGTTGTCTGCAAGAGATAACTAAACTGGTTTATTGGTTTTATAATTAAGCTAGCTGTATCCATGTTTAAGATTATTATGTGTGATTGTGCTGAGAAGTGAATAAGCCAGATTTACAAAAAGAGTAGTAAATCTTTAGGCTAATCTATGTATCTGCTTTTATATATGAACTTTTCTACTAAAGTAAACAATACCGAATGTTCTATGTCGAAGAGGTTACAGAAGTGATTTCAGGAACAGGTAGTAGAAATTAGCAAATTTTCCTTGGATTTTCATTGATCTCCCGCCTGCAAGGATTCGAATCTCTGGTCATCTGGACTTGCATTGAAGAAATTAATTATTTATAAGTTTTTGTTTTTTTTAGTACACAAACTTTCATACATCTGAAATTCTTGTAAAAGTCACATTTTCTTGAATATTAGGACATCAATACCTATTCTACCCAAGTGGTGGACATACTCTAATTTATACTAATGAAGTGTGTAATTTACTAGGAAAATCACGACTTTCACAAAATTTCAGATTTCTGGAAGAGGCATACTGAGGTTTTCATATTTCTCAAGTGATATGGATGATGTAATCACTCTACCCGCTCCATGAAAACTCCCTGGAGAAGCAAACTTTTGTGCAGCGCCCCCCAAGTTTCAGTAATGGGGTGTGTTTGGGTTAGAAACTAAACATTCTTGGATTGTCATGAAAAACACCATGCTGTGTATTTTGTAGAAACAGAATTTAAAAAGAATGAAGTATGCTGAATAAAAATCATTCGAGTGTGTGTAGATACTGACTGCAGGTTAAAAAACAAAGTATATTTGATGCATGTTGCTGGAGATAGGAAATTTCAACTAGACGATGAGAAAATTTTACATTCCATACAAGATGTGCTGCAGGTGAGATAACATAAATTGTCATTTGGTCATGGTGCTTTATGCTTTACCTTGCTTATAGCCCAATATATTTGCTCACTATTTCTGCTTTAATCTTCAGTAGTTTTGTCTTCGCGTTTCTAGTTTGTAGCAAGCACTAAAAAAGTAAGTTTAGAAACTGTTATTGTAATGCTGTTAATAGAATTTACGGTCACCAACTGAAGATTCGCACCATATCGCATTGTGAATGCATTATATGCATGACTTGAACTTGATAGTTGACAGACCTTTTCTTTTATTTCAAAATGAGTTGACAGAAGTAGGTGTGCCTTTTTAAGTTCTGAGCTGTTAGAGAACATGTATGTAAGTTGCCTTTCAAAGTCTATTAAGCATACCTGCAACCTGTTCAGTTACGGGATATATGTTTCATGACGCACAAGTACTCTTAGACAAATAGTAGACATCTCTAGGTTTGTGAGAATCAGATTTAACTGCACACTGTATTCTATTTCTTGCAACAAAGAATGGTTTAACTTGGATTAGGATGTATCAGCTGACATACTAATGATGCTTATGTAGTACACAGTTTACAATTTACATAATGTTTTAAGCTGTGTAAGATAATAAGTAAGATCCGGTTCTGGTATTAAATGTCTTCAAATTATCTCTCTTAAGAGCGGAACACTTTTTTGCTCATTGTTTTGGTTATCTGTTTGGTAAAGTGGCTGAAAACTTGGTTATGGTAAAGTATAGTTTGTACATACTATTTTTCGAAGAGCAGTGTTTTCATATCAGTGATTTTGATCCTCGAGCTCTAATTCTTGCCTGTGTTTATGGTTTAGCAAGAGATGGAGCAAAGATACTGCAGTCTGCAGGAGTGAAGAAAACCAATTTTGAGACTGCCAAAGTCTTGGAGGTCAATGTCTTTGTTCGTTCGTCTGCACTGTCTCTTGTATGTACATGGGCGTGTAATGAATGTAAAGGGTGGTGCTAGTAATAGAAATCGAAAACGCTTTCCTTTATAGTGCGGTTCTCGTACCCGTCCGGAACCCCATCTGATGTGGTAAGCTTTACTTAAAGCAAACTGATTGCTAGCAGTTTCATGAGTATATAATCCTGATTCATTGTCCTCTTGGACTGGTAACTGTATATAGCTCAAGAGTTCAAGTTTAGAATTTTGCATGTCCCACATCTTAAAGGAGAAATAAGAAAGTCAAGTATAAAAATGAATTGACTTAATTAATTGTAATTGCAAGTACTCTTTTTGGTGAGCTAACATAACATTGTCAGTTGAGTTGGGTTACCAATAGGACTAATAGGAGCCTTAATGTTAAGGTGCTTTTTGAAACTAAAACATTGTAAGATTATCATGAAAAACACCACCATGTTGTGTATTGTGTATTGTGTAGAATGAATGATGTAAGAGAATTTAAAAAGAATGAAGTAAGCTGAATTAATAAAAATCATTTCAGTATGTGTAGATACTGACTGCAGCTTAAAAAACAAAAGTATATTTGATGGATTCATCTTCTAAATTAGTCAACTCAGGGAGAGGCAGTGTATTTCATGCCACTCTCATAAGTATTGTTTTAGTCCACTAATTGAGTTGGTTGTTCCTTCATCCTTCAACAAATCTGCAATTTTGTTATTCGATACTACTTCATGTAGAGTATTATACTACTAGTAGTATCATATGCACGATATTTAGTGAAAAAAATTAATTGATAATTTAGTTGAAAACTCATATACTGGATGTTACATTGATATCTTAAAATACAATAAAATACAATATGTGTAATTTAGAATCAATTTAGTTGAAAAAACAGTCATTAATAAGAAAAGAAAAGAAAGAAAAAAAAAGTTGTGTTTGGGGGAACCACCAACCGGTTTGTCATGTGTTCTTTAGTGATTGATATCGAATCCCTTCATTTTTTAGGTACTCCTATATGTATATGTAGGTAAAATCCATTTTAGATACTTCAAACTCAAAGTACTACTACTACATGTAAACTTATGTACTCTAAAATGACTATGTCAAAATTAGATACTTTATTGTAAAATCCTGTTCATTTTTAATACTTTTTCAATTGAACAATACAAGTGTGCGTGGCAATCGCACACTACCTGCACACATGAAATACTGAAAATGCACGAACAAGACATATGATAGTGGACCAACTTATGTAAAAGTAAAATTGTAAAACTCACATCCACATATATGTATTTTGTAGGTGCATTAGAATTGGTCTAACACTTCATAAACCATTAAACCATTGGACATAATCCATTTAGAGTATATAAATTGAACATGTTCAACTTTGTTTGAGCTTAATGAATTTTTTTTGCTGTTTAAAAAAAATTTGAACATGTTTGAGTCTAAATATCTAAAATGAACTTATCCCTTATATATGAATATCATGTGTCCCATAGCACATGTAAAATTAAATGTCAGTTTATATCAATGATTTTCCTAGTTTCATTAGTTAAAGCTCAGTTGAGTACGTGTTTTTAATTAGTCAATACTTAAGTGACCTCTTCGATCCTAAGCATGGCGAGTTCCATGGCGAGTTTCCATTTCTCTTTCACCCCTAGCTAGCTAGATCTTCTCATTTCGGTGCAAGTTAACAACAACAATAAATCAAATAACACTAGTATAGTATGTTACACAAAATATTATAGGAGACCATCTATACTTAATTAATTTAAATATAAACAGTGTTATATTTTTAACAAAACATAGATGTCATGAAGTAAAATGCCTATATTGTTAATTTAGTGTATTTTATTTATAAAAAAACACTTACATGTTAAATATACATCCTATATTTTTTATATTAACCCTTGTATTTATCCATTTATTTTTATCTTATAAATATCAAATAACCATTATTTGCACTATTTCATTTTCCTGATCAGTTAATACAACTCAGTTGACATTAATAGTTGAGGGCCTTGATCAGGCCCCTATAACAATTAGTTCACCGAATCGATTATCCACTTGTAAATCTTAAGAAAGAGGGAAAACGAAATTTGACTAAAATATACAGTATACATACTTTAACCACTGATTCGGAAAATATGTGGAAAGTATATATATTAATTTATTAAGGCGGAAATGTATAAAATTTAGACAATATTGTGAAAATTCTTGATGTTGAAAAAACAAAACAATCAGCTGGATATACCTTTCGAGAATTAAATACTCCACTTTTAGATTGTAATAATTTAATAAATAGGTCGTCGATTACAAAATTGGCTCCATTTAATAAGGTTCCGAAAACATCTGAGCTAATAATAATCCAAAAAAGAAATCAGCCGGATGAAATAATTATCGAACTTTTTAAGTATAATTAATTAAGCATATCTGTAGATTATATAGTCAAAGTAGTAGTATTAGTTTAGTTTAGTTGGCAAAACTTAATGAGACTGCAGTCCATACCCGGAACAGGTATTATTTTATGTACGACTATATAATAACATCATCATCTTCATACTCAACACAACACACTTAATATTCTTCTCTAGCTAGCTAGCTTCCAAAGCCCAAACTTACACTTTTAAACCACAACTCAATCACACTTTATAAGTGTAATTTGTTATACATGGCAAGCCTAGAGAATCAACGCAACGCTGGAAACAGCCACCGGGTGGTTGCCGTGGCTGAGACGCCCCAAACCGGCCCCTCTGATGCCAAGCCGTTTGACCAAGAAGAACAGGTTCTTTTTAACTCAAATTTCTACATATATTGTCAAATCTTTTGAATTTTACCAACTAAGAGTTCAATGAAAATTATATGTGAATCGAAACTTTTAAAATTAGTGCGTAGCTAGCGCCTGATGATTTGTGTGCATGTACAGAAGCCAGGATGGATGAACTTCTTGTCATACGTTGGACCTGGTTTTTTGGTCTCATTGGCCTACCTTGATCCTGGAAATTGTAATATACAATTAAGTCTATCATTTTTCATTTGAATTTTGATTCCAAAAAGCTGATTATAAGTGGTCCAATTTCTAGTCTTTGATTGTGCCTAATGCACGGTTTGTTGTGATTTGATAATTTGCAGTGGAGACGGATCTTCAGGCTGGTGCAAATCACGGATACGAAGTAAAAATATATTGCGCTCTAAATCAATAAAAACTTAATTCTTTGACGAATTACTAATGCATGTGGAATTGGATTCGTGCCAATTTGGGTGTTTTCATCAAATGATTGATGCGTACATAACCTGATTATTACATACTACTAACCATTTTGTAGTAGTGTGAATATATATACACATAACTTAGTACTTTGGCTGTATATAATTAGTTTATCAATTGTGCAGCTACTGTGGGTGATCCTTATCGGATTGATATTTGCTTTGATAATTCAATCTCTTGCAGCGAATCTTGGAGTTAGCACAGGTATGGTTGCTCACATTTAATGTTTTCACTCAATTTAAAAGGGTATGTAGAGCACGTGTCTCAAAACTTTTGGGGGCATGCAGGTTTACTAGCCGTCCAGGAGTTGTATTAGAAAAAAAAAAAAGGGAATTAACTGATAATTAAACACAATAAGAACATTAAATTTGAAATTTGCATCAAATTTATATTAAAAAAATAATGAATATAGGATTAAAAATTGACACAACATTCTATATATGAGAAAATAGTAGAGTTCGCATTTAAAGTCCATTACTTCATTATATTTATTTATTTTTTCCTTTTCTATGGAGAATGGAGTAGTAGTTTAATTTAAAGTTTTGACAAATACTTAAGACGACCTCTATCCATGGAAACTAGTATAAATGTTAAAACAAATGAAAATTGAATATTCTGGTATGGACGGACGTGTTACAGGGAAACACTTGTCTGAACATTGCAAGGCTGAATATCCGATGTTTGTGAAATATTGCCTATGGATTCTGGCTGAAGTTGCCGTCATTGCTGCTGATATTCCCGAAGGTATGTATTTCCATTCTCTAATAAAACACAAGATAAGAGACACCGTGAATATTCTACTTCATCATGGAGTTGTTGGCTTATTAATACTCACATAAAATCAACCTTACTTGGCCTATACGGAGTATATAAAACAACGTGTGATAAAGACAATTATGGTAAGGTGACTAGGTCATAATATATAGTAATAATAACTCTCATCTAATTTTTTTTTTAAAACGGTAAACTAGAACTACTCCTACACTTCACCACTCCATCATATCGGTATTCCGTATTGTTATTACACTGTACCACTTTATAACTAGCCTCTCATCTAATAAATAAGTCATATATATCGAGCCCACATGCGGTATATCCATTCATCCACGTATGGTAAATATATAGTTCAATTTAAAAGTTTTGACATCGAACATCATAATAGTTAAGATGACTTTGGGTGTCAAACTTATTAATTACTACGGTATAACATCGGAAATGTATCAACTAACAAATTGCAGTCTTGTATGATTCTCTTAACTTTTCAAACAAATCATAATGTCCTGTCCCACTTATGGTTGTGTATGATTGCAACAGTGATAGGAACGGCTTTTGCTCTAAACATATTGTTCAACATACCAGTGTGGGCTGGGGTTCTTTGTACTGGTTTCAGCACTCTACTCTTGCTTGGACTGCAAAGATATGGAGTAAGTCCATCAATTTCACTTTAAAATATACCGTAATCTTTCATAGATACTTACACATTAGCCTTCAACCACCGAGTAAATTAGCTAGCTTCTGGACACTGTTAGAAGAATTCCCCGTTCCGTAAACGTTTTACGTTTGTTTGTTTTGTTGATTATCTTTTCGCTTTTGGTCATTCATTAATCAGTAGCAGTACTGGAAAAAGCATTAATACAAATATATGATGAAAGTATAACAATTATACTTTCATAATATATTACTATTTTTATTAATTATTTTTGGTACGCGCTAGAATTAATCGATGGTCAAACGAAAAGAATTTATAAAATAAACGTAAAATTTTTACCGAGACAGGAAGAAGTAATATAATTTACCTAGCTAAGCAAGTCATCATATTTAATTTATTAGTTTTTCTAATCCTTTGTGTCCAACTTACCTACTCGATCGAGCTATTTTCAATTTCTCATACAAGTCTATATATTTATTGTACAGTAGTACTTATCGACCTAATTTGAAGAATTAAAAGCCTCTCACAATGTCAACTATATATGAGAAAATACTATTCGTATATTACTAGCTACTCTTAGGTGTTTCGTAATTTCATACATTCTTTAATGTTTGCAATAATATACTTCCTCCGTCCCGTAACAAATGTTACACTTCATTTTGTTGACTTTTCGTGGTTCAGTTTGACCTCGTATTAATTCTAAATTATACAATAAAATAATTAAGAATTTTATATCATGAAAATATAAACATTGTAGTTTTATAATATATTATTTTTAATTATTTTTATCATATGATTTGAGAATAATTTAAAGTCAAACTGATACTAAAAAGTGTCAATAAAATAAAATGAAGTGTAACATTTGTTATTGGAACGGAGTAACTAGGAAGTATGAGTGTAATACTCTACTAGCTATACTTACTTACTACTTTTATGTCATTCTAATATCCTCAAAACCAAAATCTTCCATAAACAAAGTTAGAAAAAAATTAATTGTCCACCATTATCACCAACATCTCTTTTGTTTTTGTTTTCATGGGACGGTCTCTTAGACCTCCTTTTCTTTTTCCTGAATAGTGGGATATTTTTCGCATAATAACAAAACACAAGAATTGTGAATTGTTTGTTCTCAAATTACAAAATTAGAAATCCATGAATAAATGCAGAGAGGAACATTAATTATGTTTGTCATCACATCGCCATGCCGACTTGCAGATACCAGTGATGATTTTAATTGTTTTAATTTCTAGTGTTACTTGACCCATGCTATGGACACATCGATCGTAGCTAAAAATACATGTACACGATTAATTCAACTCTATCCTCCTCATACATTTATTAAAAAGTCACGGCGACCAATATTATTTTATTTCTTGTGATTTTATATATATAAAATAATACACTTCACGTCCACTTGGTTGTTTGGACTCTTTAGGTTGTAAATATTCAGCCTCCAATGTCCCACAAATAATAAAACACTAAATGTTGCTAATAAAACAGTTTAGTACTCATAATCACACGACTTTTCTCCAATGGCATGATAGCTACTAATATGTGGACATAAATAATCACCAAAGTGTGAGCATGCACCTTGGAGAATTAAATAGGCTGCGGGTTCAATTCTCCGTAATGTGGTTATATGTCAAATTGTAGTATGTGATGGATTATTTAAAATTCTGGCAGGTGAGGAAGCTCGAACTGTTGATAGCGATCCTAGTGTTCGTGATGGCAGCGTGTTTTTTCGGAGAATTGAGTTATGTTAAGCCTCCCGCGGTAGATGTGATGAAGGGAATGTTCATTCCTAAGTTGAGCGGCCAAGGCGCAACTGGTGATGCCATTGCGTTACTTGGTGCCCTTGTTATGCCGTAAGATTTATTTATTTATTTAATTTTACGCGTTTTTACTATATAGTTCCTATGTGTGAGTATAATGAAGAAAATGTTTTGGAAATTCATAACAGTAGTTTGTTGTGTTGGACAGGCACAATCTTTTTCTTCATTCTGCACTGGTGTTGTCCAGGAAAATACCAAATTCGGTTCGTGGCGTTAACGTAAGTTACTTAAAAGGAGGACATAGTGTTTTAGTATTAGACTGATAGTCTGATATGGTGACTAAGACCTGATAAAATATTAACCTTTGCTTTATGGTTTTCGATTTTGTTTTCCAGGATGCATGTCGATACTTCTTAATAGAGAGTGGATTCGCCCTGTTTGTAGCGTTTCTAATCAATGTGGCAGTTATTTCAGTGTCTGGTACTGTTTGCTTAGCTGATGATCTTTCAGCAGATAATCAAGATCGTTGCAGCGACTTAACACTCAACTCCGCTTCTTTTCTACTACAGGTTAGAATCCCACTTGAAAATGACAATGCATAGCTAGTCAAAAGCAGAGAAGTTAATTTATATTATCAGTTTATTCATTCTGTTTCATTTGATGACAGAATGTATTAGGGAGATCAAGCTCAACAGTATATGCCATTGCCTTACTAGCCTCAGGGCAAAGCTCCACCATTACCGGTACCTATGCTGGACAGTACATCATGCAGGTACTTCAATTGTAACTTATGTATGCTTGTTCATGTGTAGCTTACGTTACAATATATATGACCAATTGATCATTATGACTGTATAGGGATTCTTGGACCTGAAGATGAAAACATGGCTTAGAAATTTTATGACAAGGTGCATTGCCATAACACCTAGTCTAATTGTGTCAATCATCGGAGGATCTTCAGGAGCGGGTCGACTAATCATCATTGCATCAGTATGTACTATTCTTGCTTACGTTTTTCTGCATACAATCATAGAAGTACACTTATGTCGAATGACTTTGGTAGATGATACTATCGTTTGAACTTCCATTCGCCCTTCTTCCGCTGCTCAAGTTCAGCAGTTCCTCAACCAAGATGGGACCTCACAAGAATTCAATTTATGTAAGTAATCCTTGATTTTCTTACATATCTAACAAAGCATTTTTCGATACATTATTCTTCATGGGATTTACTTCATATGAAATCGTAGATTATTGTGTTCTCGTGGGTATTGGGTCTGGGAATCATAGGCATCAACATATACTACTTGACCACAGCATTTGTCGGCTGGCTGATCCATAACGACCTGCCAAGAGTTGGGAACGTCTTCATTGGGATCCTAGTTTTCCCATTGATGGCAATCTATATTCTATCTGTGATCTATCTCATGTTCCGAAAAGACAGGGTTGTCACGTTTGTTGATACAACAAAGTTCGACCCTGTTACCCAAACACGAATGGAGGATGGTACTATAAGTACAGATACAAACCAAGCAGGATTGCAGCCGGTTCCGTATAGGGAGGATCTTGCAGATATCCCATTTCACCAGTAGAGCTCTTCAATTTTTCATCATGGTGGAATGAATTTGGTTGTTCTGTAAAAACATATTGCAGGGAACTAGTTCATACTTCACATGGTGTCCTAATTAGAGTTGTATCAAGTTATTTCTGATGATGTTCCCATTTCTGAATCTTTTTTTTTTCCTTTTCTTTTTCCTTGTAAATGTTGCTTATGCTTTCAAATGAATAATATGTTTCATATATGAAGGTATGTGTGTAAACCTGTACTTTTATAAATGAGTTAGACATGATCAATTTAAGGCCTGGGCTAAGTTTGCTTCCTTACCCCTAATCATCAGTGAGCACAACTAGACTAAGAAACAAAATGATCAAATAGTAAGAATTTCAGAGAGATAGTGGGCCGAGAATTCGTGAAATATTTGAGAGCATATATAACACTAGCATTTTGTGTCATGTATCAAAAAATTTAGTGGTGTTTGGGAGTGGAGTAATTTTTCAACTAATTCATTTTGTCCCCTACGACAAAGAATTCACTATGTAAAAATATGAGTTTCATTGCAAAATCTTTACACTAGCTAATCCCCAACCTTTTGTTGAAGATCTTAACACCTCCTCTGTAAAATTCTCAAACAAAGTTGTGCTGATTCAATAACACCTATTGTGTTCTTCCGACACACTCTTCTAGCTTATTCGCTCACAATAATACCTTTGTGTTCGAGTATTTCCGGTCAAGGCTCGAGACTAATTAAGTTTCATCCTAAGATGACATTCATCAATAAAATTGGCATTACGATATGTTACAGACCTTTCAAGGAAAAAAGAAAGAGGGTTTAATTTCATGTAATGTTGCTCAATTGCCGTGGTTGGTTTCTGTGAACTCAAAATATCAAAAAGACACTTGATGATGTTAGATGATGATGACATTGACGGTAGATATGTTTTCTTGAGATTTTGTATTAATTGTGCGGTAATTATTTTGGATTTTGATCTTGGTTGATTTTGATTTTAATTTGGTAAATTTCAATGATTTAATTGAAGGGTAGAAGGGTAAAATATATATTTTGTAGAAATTTAATAATTATAAAAAAAAATATAAGATTGTACATGTGCCATGTGGCAATCGGGAACCTACATTTAGGTCAGTACGAAACCGGTCTGAGAATAAAAAGCCCCAAACTTTCACAGTTAGCTAAACTTTAGCTTTCAAGACTTAACAGTACAATTAATCTTTCACATCTACGAGTAGTTTGTTACGATCTTCACGCGTTGAAGGTTTTCACCTAGAGAAATCTGGAGTAAAATGTTTACTTTCAAAATGTGTTTCAGTTCCTTTATATCTTCTCCTGAGCAAAGCACTTGCCTATTTTCTAATAGGGAAATTACCTCACATATTAAAGATATTATTTTGTAAACATTATTACATTTTTGTCACTATTTTATATTTTAACAATTCAATTTCAATTAAAAAATTAACAACATACCTCACTAATTTTGTACTACTTTAATGTTTCTTTGGAAATTACATATGTAAATAATGTTTCTGGGACAGAAAGAGTATTCATCTAAAAAGTTAACTTGCTATCACCTTCATTCTAGTACTTCATCCGGAAACTTAATAGTTTTACACTTTATTTTTGTTGACTTTTCGATGCCCGGTTTGACCTCAAATTAATAATAACTCGTTACGAAAAGATAGTTTAAAAAATTATATTATGAAAGTATACTTCTTATATTTGTATAATATAACATTTAAAATTATTTTTTTCATAATCAATTATGATTAATTTGAGGTCAAACCGAACATAAAAAAATCAACAAAAACAAAGTGTAAAACTATTAAGTTTCCGGAGGAAGTATAATATTTTTTTTCATGACATAGCTAAACTTTCATTCAAATTTAGCTTAAGAGTAATGAAGAGTTAGTTCACATAAATCTTTTACTCTCAAACCTAGGAGTTAAACTTTACTAATTCATAAATTAAAATTTTACTATAAAGTCATGAGCATATAATGTATAAGGTGTGTGCGTATTATAGTGATTATTATTGTTGTTGTTGTTTTTATGGTCGTTTTATTGTTTACTACGATAATATGTAAATGAAAAATATAATTTAATTTCTCAAAACATGACAAAAATATCTATTGAATTATTGAAAGAAAACATATTAGGTTGAAGGAAAAAAACGAACTTTTGTGAAGAAGAATCAAAATGTGGAATTTTTTTTTTTTTTTTACTATTTAATACGGTTATTATGATGAAGTAAGATAATTTTTGCTAGAGTTCTTAAGAGTAATCAAGAATTAGATCACATAAATCTTTTACTCTCAAGCCTAAGAGTTAAACTTTAGTAATTCATGAGCATATAATGTAATAAGGTGTACATGTGTGTGTTATAGTGATTATTATTGTTGTTGTTTCATTCGTCCTTTTATTATTTATTACGGTAATATGTAAATGAAAAAAAAATTGTTAAAAGAATAATTTAATTATTCAAAACATACACAAAATATCTATTGAATTATTGAAAGGAAACGTATTAGGTTGAAGAAAGAAAAAAAAGAACTTTTGGCAAGGACAATCAATATGTGGAACTTTTTATTTTTATTTTTACTATTTAATATGATATGGTTATTAGGATGAACTAAAATTATTTTTACTAGAGTTATTAATCATGAAAGATCTTCATCTTGAGTATGACTGAACAAGTATAAGTATCTTATCCTTTAGATCGTAAAAATCTCGTGTGTATTGGATAGTAAACTATTACTACCAAAGCTACAAATTAAGTTATCAGTAGCCGCTTGTGTACAATTCTTAATAGGGTATTTTTGCATATGGTACCCCTACCCTGTGATTTTAATTACATCTAGCCCCTCTTAGTTCGGAGTTTGCATCCATTACCCTTATTAGATGATATTAATTACATCTGGATCCACGAACTTGACTTTTCGCGAACCTTATTCATTGAAAGTACTTTTTTACCCTTGGTCAATTATCAGATTTTTTGGTTGACCAAACAATTTGAGTTTTTGTTTATTACACTTTTAACACAAATATTTTTATTTTTACAAAATTAACACTATTTATTTAAAAACGTCCCACATAATTTTACAATATTTCAAAATGGTCTAACAAAGTATTTAAAAACAAACCCCTATAAAAATTATACTTCAATAAAAGTCCTAAATTATTAAAAACTAAAAAAAAAAAAAAAAAGTAACAGCTCCGATTTGGAGCTGCAACAGCTCCGGTTCGGAGCTGTAACAGCTCCAGATCAATCGGAGCTGTTACAGCTTCAATTTGGGGCTGTTAAACAACTCCAATTTTGGAGCTGGTGCGGGCCATGTTTGGAGCAATCGGAGTAGTCCGGATTCCGGTACCGGAACCGGGATAATTCTGGTACCGGAGATGAAGAAGAAGATGAAAAAAAAAGAAAAAACGAAATAGAAAAATAAAAAGAAAAGGAGAAAAAGTTAAGGATGTTTGTTTCTCCAAAATTAAATGAATAGTGATTTATATCTTGGTCAACAAAAAAAGGGGCTCGTGGATCTGGATGTAATTTTGGGACTAAGGGGGTTGTATATGCAAAGTTGTGTCCCAAGAGGGGTACCATATGATATTTACCATTCTTAATATTCTACTTTATATTTTTAGTTTGTGTAAAATCATTTTATGCTAAAAACGTGTAAGTGGCAAACTTAGGTCAAATAAAACAAAACGTTGACACGAGCCAGATAAAATTGATACATACACCTACCTATAATATTGAACACACAAAAGCAAGAAAAAACAGATCTAATCGATTAAATTGTATATGGAAATTTTAGATCAATTGGCTCGCTGTTAACCTAATCGTATTTTTTCGAGAAAAAAAAAAGAGCAAAACGTAGAATATAAAATGTAATTTTCATTCATTCAAAGGACTGTGAGTTACACAGACACTCGTGCACCCTAAATCCAGTAATACACCACAACCACCTGCCAGCTAATATTGGATTTCCTCAATCACCACCATTTCTATGGCATACACCAACCTATTCAATTCAATTTTATCACTCATCGAATGGCAATTGTCGTGGGGTTGTTCAAGTAAGATGACAACGACGATAATAATAATAGGCAAGTTGCGAAGATATACTAACACACCAATTAGGTTATGAATAATTTATTGTAAACTCTAGAATTTATTTTAAAGTTATGAATTGATCCGTGTATATTGATTAAGTTTATTGTCAACAATTAGGTGATAATATTGTTGATCGAGTTAGCATAATTTACAAAGAAGAATGGTTAACTCTCCACTTTTTTATTATTGAGTCGAAGATGTTTATAATTTGCATGGTTAACTCTCTCCTTCCTTTTTTCTTATTGTTGAGGTGAATATGTTTTGCAACTAAATTTTGAAGTTTTTAGTTATTGGAAAGCAAATATTGGTTAACTCAATCATTTTCTATCGTTGAGTTGAAAATGTTTTGCAACTAGATTTGACGATTTTAGTTACTGGAATACTGGTGTATAAGTATAATAACAAGTACTCCCTCCGTCTGGTCCAATGTTTTCCACTTTCCTTTTTTATAGTCTGAATGAAAGCTTCCTATTTCCACTTTTGGCAAGCGGGCCATTAACTCCACTCAACTAATATCTTTGTAAAACAATTATATTTACAACTTTACCAACCGACTAACCTTATTTTATTTATTTTTTATTCCTTTTACATTTAAATAATACCCACTATCAATTATATATTCATTCTTTATTCAACCTTCATTTAAATAATACATGATTCTTATTTCATTGTTAAAAAAACAATGTGGAAAACTTGTAGATGTACGGAGGGAATAGTATATTGATTGCAAATAAATAGACGGGTCCATATCTTTTTAGTACCCTCCAAGATATACTAATATCATAATTGTACCTACTAGACTAACAATTACATTTTGGTACCCAGATTTGACCTTTTCACTTTTCAATTATTGGATTTTGGCTGATCCAAACAGCCTTAGTGAAAAAATATGACTTTATAATTTTCATAATTTTTCTTTTTCTTTTTTTTTTTTTCTTCATTTTTTCTTTTTATTCTCACTCTTATTCTTTTCTATTTTCTTCCTTTTTCTTTTTTTCTTTTACTTTTTCATCTTCTTCTACTTCAATTTTTCGGTACCGGACATAAGCTCCGACAGTGGAGCTCCGATCGAGCTTCACTGTCACAGTGAAGGTGAAGCTCTCCGACAGAGCTTCACTGTAATAGTGAAAGCTCCGATCGGAGCTTCATTGTTACAGTGAAGCTCGAATCGGAGCTTCACAGCCCCAATTTGGGGATGTGAAACTTCGATCTGGAGCTTCACAACTCTGATTGGGGTTGTGAAGCTCCGATCTGAAGCTTCACGCCCCAAATCAGAGTTGTGAAGTTCCGATTCGAGCTTCACTGTATCGGAGCTTCACTCAAATCGGAACTTCACAGCTCCAGTCATCGGAGCTCCAACATTCTTTAATTTTTTTATTTTTTAATATATATTTTACTTTTTGTGATATTTCATTTTTAATATTAAGTTTATATGGTAATAAAGTTTTAGAAATTATGTAATTTAAAAAAAAAAAAAAAAAAAGTTAAGGCCTTGTTTGGATCACCCAAATACAATTGTGTAATTACTGCAAAGTCAACCCAAAAATCCATTTTCAGGTACTACGATGTAATTGTTGATCTAATGGGAACAAATGTGAGAATAGGGCGTATATCAGGGTACTAATGTGAGATTAACTCTAAATAGATAATTCATCCGTCTCACAAAAATTTACACACTTTTTCATTTGTGGGCGTCTAATGACTCATTTCCTAAAAGCTACCTCACTTCTTAAAAATATTATTTTAAAGACTAGTTTATACTTTAACAACTTCATTTCGATTAAAAAATTAAATATTAGTGCATTTGAATACTCGCATAAGTTGCCTGATGGTCAAGCTAGGACTTTGAAACCAAAACATCTTAATTTTGGCTATATATTGGTGGTTCGTCATCAGGAAATCCATGGAATGGTAATTGGTGTTATATTTAGAGATCAAGGAGAAAAATGTGAGAGCTGCTATATGTTTTGTCGATTTGTGTTCTAATAACACAACAAAACTACAAGCCTCAGTGGGGTTGCAACACTTTAACTTTTCTAGTTTATCACGTATATTAAGAAGATTTATTTATTTATTTATTTTTTTGTAGTGCTCGCAATAGTTTATAAATTGGCAAATTCTATTAAGTTAATTTGGGTAAGTTGAAGCTAGAGAAGTTGGGTTATACCTCCTTAAGCAACTTATCCTTAATTTAAGTTGGATTTTAGTAGTTTTTATTCAAAAAAGTTGAGTTTACAAACACTACTTTTACAACTTCTCTAACTTTTTAATTGGTTTTTGCAATCACCCATCAAATTTTCTTATAATCCAACTTTATCAACTTTTCATTAAATTAATCTATTTATTTTAAATTGCCATTAAAGATATGAGCTCAATCTAGCTAATCAGTTGAATGTACAGAACTTAGTCATCCACTCCAATTTGACTCATAGTATCTTCTTGTTTTGTGTTCGTAGGAAGGAGTAGGCCGCCATGAAGCACTACATATTTTTGGTTATAGACATTTTGCAGTTGCTTAGGAGTATGGTGTAGTGTCGTCTATTTTTTGTTTATCGTCAATCTAACCAGATGTGTAATCGTGTGTTAACTAAAGTGAACAAATGGCAAGAGAAGTATATAGTGTATGTGGATTTTTGTTGTTTTTCATATTTTTTTTAAAAGTCTAGAGTAACTAAATATGAGATGGAGGCTCATTTATTATTTTTATTAACTTCATATAATAGAGTCTAATTACTGATTAGCCCCCGAGCCCTAAATTCTGGTCTCTTAGACCTTGTGGGGGGAGGCCTGGGCCTCCCTCTCACTTTAGCTTAGCTTGTGGGCTCCACATCCATAGTAGTGAGGGAGGTCACATTAGGACCCTCCTAGGTTCGAAAAAAGGCTAAAATTCTTAAACTGTTGGCAAACATATCGTTATAGGCCTCTGACCGTGGTAAACCCTTTGCTCGCAAAACCCTTCCACCTTCTTCACCAATCACCACCTCCGCCGCCGATATCCACCACCTCAACTAATACTCAGTCTCCGTAGGCACTAGCCAAAATGGTGGAACCTTCAACGCAGAAAAAAATCGATGGGCAGGCGCATAAATCCCACCGGACTCGGAAATCCGGAGCCTCTGCTAAGAAGAAGTCCAAACAAAACTCCAATTCGAATAACGAAGGACTTACCATGGAGCAGAAGAAGCTCAACAATCCAAAGGTTCTGTCTACCTTGCTATCTCATTCAACCAATACACTGTATTTTTGTAATTTTCAGTTCAGCACCATTTTTTTGCTGGCATTTAATTGTTTGGTGTTGGTAATTTGCGTCCTGATTAGTACTGTTTAGAAATTGTTCAGCCGAGTTTATGATATATGTGCTTTGTTTAGCTGGTGATGTTATGCTGACGAATTTTTGTGTGTTTTTAGGCATTTGCCTGTAATTCATCTGTGAAATCGAAGCGTTTGCAAGCTCGATCTATGGAGAAAGAGCAGAAGAGACTGCATGTCCCTGTGAATGACAGGATTACTGGAGAGCCTGCCCCTTTTGTGATTGTTGTGCAAGGACCTCCACAGGTTTGTGTAATTGGTTTACTAGTGCTTTGTGATTTTAGTGCTGGCATATTTGATGAAAATGACAAATTACCTTGATGTATTGAAGGTCGGGAAGTCGTTGCTGATTAAGTGTCTCATAAAGCATTACAGCAAGCACAATTTGCCTCAGGTCCGTGGTCCGATCACTATTGTATCAGGTTGGTCTCGGTTCCCTCTATTTATTTTAAACATTGCACATAAGTTTGTAATTGAGAGATGCCACAAAGCAAGTTTTTAAAGGCACGTTATTTCTCATGTGGTAAAAACTTCTTGTCAGAGAGCAAGTATGACAGTTAACTGTTAGACTCAGCATGTTTTGTTTGAAGTAAATAGAAGAAGTGGCTGCTGCTCTTGCATTTTAAAAAATAAATCAATTGATTACTTTGTTTTAAGTAGTAAGTAATGGTTGATATATGAACCAGGTAAACAAAGGCGTCTTCAGTTTGTGGAGTGTCCAAATGATATCAATGGGATGATAGATTGTGCCAAGTTTGCTGATCTAGCTTTGCTACTCATTGATGGAAGCTATGGCTTTGAAATGGTGAGATTGATTACTACTTACCTTGTCTCTGCCCTTTTTGTAATCTATGAGTGGATTATAGAATGTGAATGTTCAGTTAGGCAAGGGCCATTGAAACATTGAAGTACAATAAGAATCCGAATCATTTTAGCATTTGCCATTTGATGCCAATGTAAATTGACAACAACATGTTATAGGAGAGTTCATAGGAACAAGGTAATGGTGTGTAGTATATGTATTAGTTGATGATTTTTCATCCAAAGTTATTCATGGAGTACCACTTTTTTCACAGGAAACCTTCGAATTTCTTAACATCATGCAAAACCATGGTTTCCCTAAAGTGATGGGTGTTCTTACACATCTTGACAAATTCGAGGATGTAAAGAAACTTAAGAAAACAAAGCAACGCCTCAAGCATCGATTCTGGACGGAGATCTATGATGGTGCCAAGTTGTTCTATTTATCTGGCCTTCATAATAATAAGTAAGTCTGGAAGATTTTTTTTTTAAATTTATACTTTTTAGTAACTTAACCTTTAGCATTTATTATGATGTGTTTCTCATTCGACTGTTTTTGCAGGTACACAAAACGTGAAGTGCTTAATTTGGCAAGATTTATATCTGTTATGAAATTCCCTCCCCTCTCGTGGAGAATTTCTCATCCTTACATCCTGGTAGATCGTTTTGAAGATGTTACTGCTCCTGAAAAGTTTCGCATGAATAGTAAATGCGATAGGAATGTTACCTTATATGGATATTTACGCGGCTGTAATATGAAGAAGGGAACAAAGGTATAATCTGAAGCCAGTCCTTTGTGATTCATCGTTTATGTTGCTAGGTAGATCATTTAAATCTTATAGTCCTATTTGTCATGAACATTGTTAAGATCCTCTCTCTCTCTCTCTCTCTTTTTTTTCTTTTCCAAAAGTACTTGGATCCTTTTCTAATATGTTGGCATACTCATAGTTAGGTGTGTACTTGATGTTTTCTGTACAATCTTCTTTCATGCATCTATGCAAAATTTGGATAGTATCTTCATGTTATACAAATGCATTTATTTCCAGCTTCATAATGTGTTATTTGTCTGTAAGGGCTCTGTTCTCTTCGTCTGAAAATTGATTAATTTGAGTTCTGTTCAGTTCAGATGCATTCAGTTGAGATTCGTTCAGTTAAGACCAGTTCATGTTCATTAAATTCAATTTAAATTCATTTAATTATTAATAAAGTTACTATTATTATTATTATTATTATTATTATTATTATTATTATTATTATTTTGTCATATATGTACACACCCATGTTAATTTCCACTCAAGCCAATTTTTCACACGATGAAAATAATAAATTTATCCATAGATAATTGAAAGTGAAAGAGCCATTACTTAGATTATTGAATTGAACTTTGACCACTAATTACTCCTGAATTACAGCATTAAAAATTTTAATAAAATTATACTATTATGAACTAAACTTAAGTATATGTTTCTAGCATAACTTCATTGTATGCTAATTGTGTGTAATTTTGAAGTCATTTGTGGTCAAAATTTGATAAAAATTCAACTTAGAAAGTTTAAAATGAAAGGGCGGAATTTTGTTTTTTAAATGTTGATAATAATGACCATCATATTATTATTATTATTATTATTATTATATTTTTGTTATTGTTATTGTTATATTATTATTACTACTAATAATTTTTTTAAGTTCAGTTTCATTCAGTTCAGATTTGTTCAGTTCTGTTCAGTTTAGCTTCATTCATTTCTGTTCAGACTAAGAGAACAGAGCCTAAACTGGTAGTAATTTTCTACGAAGCTTGCAATTATGGACAGCTTTTATCTAAATTTCATGTTCACAGGTCTCAAGTGATATGAGTTTGAAATTTGTGTGACATCTGCTGGGGCAGTGATAATGATCCATTGTAATAAAATAAATGGTGGTCTATATGCTCTTAGTTTCCGTGCATTTGCTCAGGAATACAAGCAATATGTGATGCTCACTATAACTTTTTTTCATCACTAAACTATTCTCTGAATGGCTGTTCCTAGATATAGGATAAGTACAGTATCAGTTATCTTTCTATGGGTTTATGTTGACTATGATTCAACTAATCCTGAGATAAAACAGGTTCATATTGCTGGGGTGGGTGATTACCCTTTGGCTGGAGTCACAGCACTGGCTGATCCATGCCCCTTACCATCAGCTGCCAAAAAGAAGGGACTGCGAGACAAGGAAAAATTGTTTTATGCTCCTATGTCTGGATTAGGGGATCTTCTTTATGACAAGGATGCCGTCTACATTAATATACATGACCGCTTTGTGCAGTTCTCTAAAGGCGATGAAGCTAATGGTCAAGGGACAGAAAAAGGTGGAAACACTGTATTTACTTAAAATTTTACTATTATCTTCAACCACGTCTACCTTAAAATACCACTAAATGTAGTGTTCGTTTCACTCCCCTTATGTGTTGTCTCAGAAGGATTTCTACTAGTTGTAATGAAAGGGGATCCTTTATGCAAATGTAGTTTGCTTGCAAGCATTACACAATCGAACCGTGTCAGTTGTTAGAAAGGCATTTGCATTTCATAGTTTCTACTGCTACACTGAACCATGAAATTGGCTCTGAGCACTCTAATCTTCCTGATATTGATATATAAGCCCAGAAAAAATGAAGCCTAGGACAAACATTTCTGAATTTCACTGTTTTATCATGGCGGCTTTATGCTAACTTCATTGAACCATAAGACTGCCTTTCAACGGTTTCCTACCAACCCTATTTTAATATATGATCCTGTAAAAACAAGAAATCTAGAACCAACATGTTGGAGTTTCACTATGTTATTGTTATGAATTGTAATTAAAGTTACTGCAGCCAAACATAATATCTTTATTTCTGTTTCCTGTTTCTTTTCTTTAATGTCAATCTTGCTATTTCAGGAACCCAGCGTGATGTTGGTGTTGAATTGGTTAAATCGTTGCAGAACACTATGTATTCCGTTGATGAGAAATTAGAAAAGAGTTCCATTTCCCTATTTGGAAATAGATTATCTGAAGCGCCCAGTGGTTCAGTTGATGCGGATGGTGTGGCGAATCACAACTCTACTTTGGAGCCTATAGAACAGTATCATTCTCAGATGCAAAATGATAGCTCCTCCGAGGATGAAGACGATATGGCATCCTCAGATGAAGAGCGAAATGTCTCAAAACAATCGTCTAGACAAACTAGCGATGATAGTGCAGATGAAGAAAATGACTCACCAACTAAGCTAGAGCCACCTAATGTTAGCAACTTTAAGGAGATACGTGACTACCATGAAGGAGGGAGGGTGAGGAGAAAAACAGTGTTTGAAGATGACATGGATGATCTTAAGGTCGTATCTGCTTTTCCTTTCCTACTTTCCTTTATCTGCGTTGTTTGCAAAATAGGCATGCTAAAGTCGAGGATTTCATAGAAACTTTAATGATGCATGTTGAGAACAAATTATGCGTCCCCGGCTGTCTCCTCGCTGCACAGGATTAATTCATGCAAGTTTGATTTTGCCTCTCATGTTGTGAGGTGACATGATGAGTAGTCCTTTGTGATTTCCATAGAATACCTATAGTTGCCAGATTCTTTCTATTTCAGCTATAACTGCAAACCCATGAATTGACAAATGCAAATAGAATACTCAGAACTCCAATTGATTGTGAATTTTCTATAATGCTCCATAATTTATCTGTGTCTTCATTGTCACTTGGGTCCACCTCCTTTCTGCCTTCTTCGTCATTCAAATGAATCAGCTGTTTGTGATTGCACTCTAATAAATCTATTAACATAAGTTTTTTTTCTCTGTTTTGCAATTTAAATCCAGGAGTCTGACGTAGATGATGAAGACGACAGTGATGTTGATACAGTTGAAACAGAAAATGATGGATATTACAGTGAAGATGTATCTTCAGCAGATGAAGATGATCATGGTATGATCCTCTTGGCCTTTGATATTAACACCTAATGACCAAGCTCTTGTTATTTCAGAAGCATGCACCCCCCCCCCCCAAAAAAAAAAAAAAAAAAAAAAAAACTCCCTGCTCACTTCGATTCATTGCTTTGAATGCTGTTATTTCTTCATGATATGACCATTTCCTTAATCGTTGATGGTTTCTCCTGCAGAAGATGAGCTGGGGAATGCTTCTAAATGGAAAGAATCACTAGCTCAAAGAACGGCAGCAAGACAGAACATTAATCTTATGCAGCTTGTATATGGGGAACCTGCAGCAAAATCACCAAAAGAAATACAGGAGAGAGAAGCCTCGGAAAGTGAGGATGATGAAATCTTTACAGTAAAAGGGGAAGGGAAACAGGTATACTATACTGTTTATCTCCATCCTTGGCTGCCAGCCAGTGATATGCTTGTTTAAGAATTGCAATTAATTTGGTCACATGAATTTATATCTGTTGAACACTGTTGGTAGATTTTGTGTTGTGATAACTTCATCATTTGGTTGCTGCAGAAGTCTAAGGAAGGGATCGATGAAAATGATGATGTAGACCGTGATGATTGTTCGAAATTTTTAAGCCTCGGGAGTCAGAAGGATTGGAGGAATAAAGATCTAATTGAAAGTATTCGTGACCGTTTTGTGACTGGAGACTGGGATAAGGCGGCTTTGCGCAACCAAATCTCAAAGAATGCCAACGGTGATGTTGATGATGATGATGATGATGATGATGATGATGATGATATTGTCAATGGCTACTTTGAAGACGTGGAGACCGGTGAGAAACATGGAGACTCTAATGAGGGAGTTGACTTGGAGGCTGAGGAGCGAAGGCGTATAAAACTGGCAAAACATGCCCGATTTGTTGCTCAATATCCTTATATATTATTTATAATTATATTTTCTACGAAGTACGACGGATCTGTGTGCATTGGTTTGTGGCAAACCCAAGTAGTTGCATGACAATAGTAATAATGGTCTAGTGTACTTCTGTTGCAATGGCTGTGCCCTTTTGTATCCTTAATTCCAGTTTACAGCTGATGGGGAAGGGGTGGAGGATGAGGATGACGGCGGCAATGACGATGCCAAATCAGGTCTTGAAAGCAATGGAGGAGGATACTTTGATAAGGTAAGCTACCAGGCACTAAGACTTATTTCATACAAACTATGCAATACGCTCACTTTCTCTATTCTGTAATCTGTAGTTGAAGGAGGAGATACAAATCCAGAAACAAATCAATCTAGCTGAACTCAATGAACTGGATGAAACTACCCGTGTTGAAATAGAAGGTTTCAGAACTGGGACTTACCTCAGACTTGAATTTCGTGATGTTCCATGTGAAATGGTTGAAAATTTTGATCCTTGTCATCCTATCCTTGTTGGTGGACTTGCATTAGGGGAAGAAAATGTGGGATATATGCAGGTCAGGACCCTTCCTATCATTCAATGTTTATTGCTTTGTTCACTTTATTTTTTGTTCCTGTAGTTGTACCTGATGTGCTGATTCATTGCTTTAAAAGGTACGGCTAAAGCGCCATAGGTGGCATAAGAAAGTGCTCAAGACACGAGATCCCATAATTGTTTCTATTGGATGGAGGCGCTATCAAACATTGCCAATATATGCCATTGAGGACCATAATGGTCGTCATCGCATGCTAAAATACACCCCTGAACACATGCACTGTCTTGCGATGTTTTGGGGCCCACTTGCCCCCCCTCACACTGGGGTGGTTGCCGTACAAAGTTTGTCCAACAACCAGGTAAAATGATTTATTCCTTTTCTCCCGAGTTGAATGACTTCAACAGACATTGTTTTGCTAATTTATGTTGAAAGCCTTGATCTTTTTCATGGAGTAAATGGGGTGAAGTGCATCAGCATTATCTGTTTCAGTAACTCCACTTCCTGTTAGTTAAATGGTTCTAATGGGGCATTTCCTACAGTATCTGATTAAAAAGTGCATGTGTAGTATAAGAATTGACTATTATAAAGAAAGCAAATTTAAAACGGGAGTCACTGATTTGGAGACTTGTTGATCTGTCATTCGTTTATCATTTCATATTTGATTTGGCACCACCTATTTCATCAACAGTTTTGTTTTTCCAGTCAGGATTTAGGATCACGGCTACGGCTACAGTTCTGGAGTTCAACCACGCTGCACGGATTGTGAAAAAGATAAAGTTGGTTGGCCACGCCTGTAAAATCTTTAAGAAGACTGCTTTTATAAAGGACATGTTTACTTCAGATCTTGAGATAGCCAGGTTTGAAGGTGCAGCAATACGAACAGTTAGTGGTATCCGTGGGCAAGTTAAAAAGGTACAAGTACAATCCCCACAATTTTTCTTATTGCTTCTCAGATATGGTTCAATCTGTTGATGAATTATATTGCTCAGGTAAACTTTTCTTGTTTACGTGATAGGCTGCTAAAGAGGAGGTAGCTAACAAATTAATGAAAACGGCTGGACCTAGAAAGGAGGGCATTGCTAGATGCACATTTGAAGATAAAATTAAAATGGGAGACATAGTGTTTTTGCGTGCTTGGACACAGGTCGAAGTTCCTCAATTTTTTAACCCTTTGACAACGGCTTTGCAACCACGTGATCTGACATGGCAAGGGATGAAAACAGTTTCTGAACTAAGGAGAGAACATAATCTTCCAGTGCCAGTCAACAAAGATTCACTTTACAAGGTGTGTGATAAAGTTGCTTAGACCTAAAAAAAAGTTGCTTAGACATTTTTATGTCCTACCGTTTGTGATTAAAATGGGTCAGTCTCTTGATTTTATTCACGCCTGTGTATTGGATTCTCCCTCACATTCCCTTTTCGTATACTTGTAGCCAATTGAAAGGAAGCCGAAGAAGTTCAATCCATTGGTCATCCCCAAGTCACTGCAGCGAGAACTTCCATTTAAATCTAAGCCTAAGAATGATCCTAAAAGAGATCGACCCCTTCTGGAGAGTAGGAGAGCTGTAGTCTTGGAACCTTCCCAGCAAAGAGTGCACAAACTTGTCCAGAACCTCCAACAAATCAAAAAAGAGAAGGTAATTATTCTATACCATTATTATTTTTATTAATATTATTATCGTAATAAAATTGTGAGATTATCCTGTAAAACATGCTCTTGGTAAGCTATTCCTTAAGCAGTGTCTGCTAATGGAATTTTGCTAAGCGTTTGAATGATCTGCCCTTTGTAGATGAAAAAGCGGAAACTGAAGGAAGAAGCAAAACGAAAGGTTCTACTAGCTGAACGCGCAAAAGAAGAACAAATATCGAAAAAGAGACAAAGAGAGGAACGAAAGGTAAGGTATATGGAAGAGGATAAAGCGAAGAAGAAGATGCGCAGATATGCAGAGAAGTGATTATTCTGTATGGTGTGAAGATGCTCAACGTTGCCGGATTATACGATTTTATACTAACAAAGTTTGGAAAAATTCCGAGTTGCTTGAAATTGTACCCCAGCTGTAAAAATGCTGTGCAACAACTTTATGGCCTTTCAGCATGTTTTTAGTACAGGGGTCACCGGACTTACTTACACTTACAAACCATAAAGCATTCTATCAATACAAAAGCCTTCATTTTGATTTGTTCAAGCCTTTCTATTTTCGTTTGTTTTGAAAATAACTACCTTTGTTCAGTATAACAATGGCCATTAATTTGTCATGCACTTTTAATTATCCCAGTATTTTTTAAATAATAAAAAGAAAGAAAATAGGGAAGAATTAGATGAAAATGCACCAAAAATGTAAAGTGAGTTGATTTTGTCATTTTGTGTGACACTAAAAAATGTTGGGCAAAAAAATCAATTGGAATTGATTTCACCATAAAATATATTTCAAATTTATAAAATATTATTACTCTGTAAATACATGACGTTTCATAATATACTATATAATTTTGTAGGATTTGTACATATTCAAACACGAATTATTCATTTTTATTTCTTTTTTTCTTAAAATCTTTTATTACTCCTTGTTTTAGCCTTCTACAGTAGTTCTACTTTGTTTTTTATTGAATTTTTTTTTTTTTTTTAAATTCTGATTCTTTTTAAAAGAATAAAGTTCGCTAATTAGTGAATAAAGTTCACCGGTAATATGCAAATTCATCTTCTTCATGCAAAATATCCCCATCCACAGCAAGACCACCATCGTCCTCATGAAAAGACCAAAGTGCCCTTCATCTCCGCCACCATCATCTCCTCCGTTGACCCCTCCAACCCCACACCAGCAACCATCCGCAGAACGGCCAATTTCGAAAAAGCCCCTCAACCTTCTCCAAAATCTCCAACCAGTCCCGAAATGGAAACCCCTCAACATAACCAACTCCGAACTCTACCTTCCGCTCACTTTCCCGACGGGCCAAACTTTCCGGTGGAGAGAAACCGGCCCTTTACAGTACACCGGGCCAATTGGGCCTCACTTAGTCTCCCTTAAGCAACTGGAAGACAATAGCTTAGAGTACTGTTTTCATTTCACTGACAATGAGGATTTAGGCAAAGAAGAGCTTTTTGATTTTCTGAATATGGGTATTTCATTGAAAGAGATGTGGGATGGGTTTAGGGCTTCTGATGAGAGGTTTGCTGAGCTGGCAGTGTACTTGCAAGGTGCTAGGGTGTTGAGGCAAGAGCCATTAGAGTGTTTGTTTCAGTTTATTTGTTCTTCGAATAATCACATTCGGAGGATTACGAAGATGGTTGATTTTATTTCGTCGAAAGGGAGGTTTTTGGGGAGTGTTGGTGGGTTTGAGTTTTTTGAGTTTCCTAAGATGGAGAGATTGGCATTGGTGTCGGAGGCGGAGCTTAGAGATGCTGGTTTTGGATACAGGTCTTAGTCTTCTTGATTTCCACTCACGCGTAGTTTATTTTGATTTTATGGTGTAACTGAGCATGAACGTGATCATATGCGATTGTATTTTGTTATTTTCATTATATGAAGTAATTGAACATGAGAATGGTTGTATGAGGTTCATTTTAGCTTGCTTTGAAAGATTGTTACGTTATTTCAGAATTGTTAATGAGGCTCATGTTGTAGGAGTTGTGAATGGTAATCATTTTATGCAATCTGATGATACGAAAGATGAGTCGTGAGCATACTATTTCACTTTGCGAGTTCAGTTTTACTAGATGGATCACAAGTGAAATTGGTAGCCTCATTGCGAACTTGCAGTTGTAAATTGAATGACCTATCTACATACTAGTTCTGAAACGTTTGCAGTTATATGGCTGACATCTCTTAACCTGGGAGTGGACAGAAACTTGTTTATATTTTGGGTTACACTTTTTAAATACTATTGCCAGTTGTAGTTTCTGACATGTTTGAAGTCATACGATATAAATATCTATGTCTCGGTATTTAATAAAAACAAGCTCAGAATTATAGGTTACACTTGGATTGACTACACATTGTTCGGCCTTGACCAATTATCTGCAGAAGTGATGGTTCTGTGTCTGTATTCGTTATCTGTCTCTTGAGTAATGAGAAGTAAATGATGAATAGTTGAATCGTATCTAACTGGTACTCTCTTTCATGGCTTGCAACTTTACTAGGCAGTTGAGTGTTTTTCAGTTAATCTGGGAGGAAATGAATTACTAATTTTAACCTGTTTTAGTTCTTTCGTTTTACATACGCAGGGCCAAATATATTGTTGGCACTGTGGCAGCCTTGCAATCAAAACCTGGTGGAGGAGTGCAGTGGCTTGCTTCTCTTCGTAAATTGGATCTACAAGGGGTAATTGATGGCCTTTGTAGTTTACCTGGTGTTGGTCCCAAGGTGGCTGCATGCATTGCTCTCTTCTCATTAGACCAACATCATGCAATCCCCGTTGATACTCATGTGTGGAAGGTAAACCTATTAGAAGTTTTTACTTTTTCTTGCCCAGAGGGTAGAATGAGTACACACATGCTTTCTTCAACTCAGTTAAAAATCAGTACTGTGAAATGTCAAATATACTAAGGAAATGCTAAGAATTACCATCAAAGACTCTTTTTACTTGTGTATCAGTAACAAGGAATGCACCCTTGTGATATAGACCATCTGGTTTAGGCTTTGAGCTATTGCATAAACTTGATTTTGTTGCACAATGAATATTTGAGTTTTAGCTTTCTTTAACCCAAATATCTGAACGTTCAAGTTTTGCATTTGCCAAATTTCGTTAACTTGTATTTAGAGACACGGATAGACCAAATTTTAGGAAATGAGGCATGTTTTCAAATTTTCTTTTCCAGTTTATGCATGCATTGTGATTTTGATATCAATGAAAGTAGACCGACTATTGCTGATTATTTAAGTTTATCTCAGGATTACTTAGCATCACCATCTCTTGCTTTCAACCTGAATGAAACTACTAAGGCTTACACCTGGTTACCAATATCATAAAGTCCCTAGAACTAAATCTTGTACTGGACCTTAAAGTCTAATGAACTGTAAATGATTACCCACCTGTAAAATAGGGTATAGATATTAGATATGACAAAATACTATATCTTAGTACATTTGTAGATTCATTAACATGCTTATTGAGTGAATTTTGGTTTGATCTCATCTCCCCAATCTTTTCTTGTCTCCTTAATGTATATGATATGTCATATTAGACATATATTAATCATCACCAACTCCAATGTTGTGAATACTTTTTCATCTCTATAGGTTTTTCTTGTTGCTAATCTTATATATCTCAAGTTGAATCGCTGGCTTATTCTATGGGAATCTGCTACTATGCTAAAATCATATAAGCATGCGTATCTGTGTTTTCTTCCTTTTCTTTGTTTTTATATAAGATGATCTAGTGCTTATTAGTTATTACTCAACCAGAAAAAAACAAAAAAGAAGATAATCTAGTTCTTATAGTTTTACTGATCATATATCTTTTCTTCTTATCAATATTAAAGATTGCAACCAGGTATCTCATGCCAGAACTGGCAGGCACCCGTTTAACACCTAAAAGTTGCAAGTGCGTAGCTGATGCTTTTGTAAGCAAGTACGGGAAGTATGCTGGTTGGGCCCAGACTCTACTTTTCATTTCGGAATTGCCTTCTCAGAAAGCTATGCTGCCGTTAAATTTTTTAAACACCGAGGAAAGAAGCTCAGCTAAGCCGCAAGACAAGAAAAAACAAGACCGCAAGGAAAGTCGCAAAAGAACATGACTGGATAAGGTGAAAAACATTATGCCCTTTATTTATGTAATTTATTCAGCATGCTGAGGAAAAATTAGAAATGCCAATTCATGAGGGAAGGTGTACCATTATTTGGAATTACAAAGCTCTACTGACATGGAGGTTGTGGCCACTGCATTTCATCATTAATTAAACTCTTTTATTTATTTATTTATTTCCACCACCCCCCGCGCCCCGGTAATTGTTGCATTGTTGTCTTCTACCATGGTTGTAATGCTTAAGTTGTTAAATAGGACTTGTTTGCTGGTGATAAAAACCCGTCCTAATAAAGTTCCCCTGTAAAGTAAGGGAAGAAGATTTGTGGAGGGTGTATTAATTGTAAAGCAAATGAAAGCCAAAAGGGGTTTTGCCCATTACTAATACAAACATTTCAGCAACCTGTCTTTTTACTGCTAAGGAAGCATATACATAGACTGAATCTTTGTGCTAATCATTTTATCAGGAACATTGAATCAACCTTGAGGGATGTGATTCAATAATTCTATCATTTTTTTCCCAGTCAAGAACAAGATCGACATACTGTACTATGGATGGGAGAAATGAATTGTAAGTTGAATTACAACTCCAACATTCTTTCGTGTAATGTGTTGAATTTGATGGACTAACTGAATCAGTTTGTATATCATTTCATGCCTTGTAGTTCTCCTGACTCCTGTCAATGATTTCATTTATCTGTCATATATAGCTATGTTTTGATTCTGTTGGTTGGTGTTAAGCCATTTTATCATATAAAACACTATAGCATCCCATGACATTCACTTGCTGTGAATCTTCTGGTGAAACTTCCTCTGTGAACATTGAGATAACACTAATGTACAAAACAGAGAATGGAATCATATCATAGCGTATATCAGAAAACAGTTTATAATACATCTAAACCTCTGAGATACTCTATTTGTTTTCTTTGACTTGTACAGTTTGCCCTGTCCTCTATATCACCATTTTTATAGTTGCTTATATATCTAATTCAGTGTGTATCAGTGTTTCTCAAATAAAGCCTCCCCCTGTTGTCGTCTGAAGTATTTGGTAATGTAGTAAAAGTGTATATATTGCTAGTAGCTATCATTGGCACTGATCCTCAATCAACAGATCTTCTGGGCATTCCTGGAAGTCACCCCTGATTTTTTTATACGGTTGAGGAACGAAATCATCCTTTTCCCTACATAATCCTGGAACAATAACAGTGAGGCAAACTATGTTAGTTGCTATTTAAAGATGATCACATTTTAAACTGAATTACCAGAAATTTAATAGATGTAGCACTTGGGTCCGAGAGAAACCATTTCATGCCAAAAGCACTGTTGTAGTAAAGTTTTCTGGAACAAGGGACAATATGAAGCTTAAAGTACTAGAATGAAGTAATGAACCATTTTAACAGTTAACAACATCTGCAACTTGTTGCAAGAGTAAAGTGGATGGCACTTTATATGATTACTTGTTTCTTTTCATTTGGTGTTTATAATTAGTAAAGCAGCTAAAGTTAGCAAATAAGTATTGAATAATATCTTTAAACTGTTTCCTTCTGAATTCTAATTGAAAAAGAGTAAGCATAACTAGAGGCCTGTTAAGCAAAGCTTACTTTCTTGGAGGGTAATGAAGCTGAACTTTAGGTCTCTTCTTATGGTGTTTGTACTTATTTTGTTCTGGAGTCTTTGTTTTCCATGGGGAAACCACAGGAGGTAGATTTGAAACTGTGTCTATTGATACTCCAAGAGGATTGCCTCCTTCTTCATCAAACAATACTAACTCGTTATCTGTAGGTTTAAGAAAGGATCTTGGTATATGGTACCTGGAAATTTAAGCAGAGTAATGTCAGAAAATACTTTTATCTGCATCTAGAGTGGATTATGAAGTATGTCACAAAATTTCGAGTGCAAAACTTAATGCCAATAAAAACAATGCAAACGTTAACGAAGAATGACCATACCATGTCTGTGCAGGAGAGCCATTAGTTGTGAGAAAGGAGATCCAATATCGACCAATGCTCTGACCATTAACCCATGCCTCACCTTTTCCCATGGACTTAAGATTTAACACAACTGGGTTGATACCCTCCGGTGCATCAAATTTGGACTGAGTTAAGCAATAAACCACTATTTTAGGGTGATTTCAAGGAAATACAATGAATGGCAATAAAATATAAGCCATCATGTTTAGTCCCAATAGAAGTGTGTAACTATGATTATTCTTAAATTATCACAATTAGTAATAATGGAAAACAAGTCATGTGTGCTTACCTTGTACCATGTAAGCGGTGTAGAAGGCGAGCTAAAGTTACTCCATTGTGCTGCATTTGATCCTTCTGCTGTGTAAAGCCGTAATTTCTCTCCCACCAATCCAACCTTTAATAACATTTGAGAGAAGAAACGCAGGTTGTAGTTTAGAAGAAAGAAATCATGTCTTGTTCTGTAGTAGAACAACTTATTTGAGCTTAGTAACACTCAAATCACCAGACAGCTAATAATTGGAACTACGCATTGCTTACTATTTTGGCACCTGCTTTTTCACCTTTTCATTTTTAATTTTACCCCATTTATATAAAGTTACAGTTGCCTCGTTGTTCCAAGAATATATTAGACCAACAGACATGATTTATCACACTTCTTTCCTCGCTAATTCAATATCTCTCAGACCGAGAACATGATTTGACCTGCATACCTTTTTCGACATCTAAATTTAATTTGTTATTACTTTTCAAAGCAAAACGCATGATCCTACTCAACGCAAACTAGCTGAAGGTAATGGCATAATCAGTTATTGGCTCTAGAAAATTTCAAGATACCGTCCCATGCATCTGAATCAAGGAACACAATTACCTGATATCCCCATGAGTTAGTGAAACTTTTGGCTACTTGATGTTCTTGAAGACTCACAGTTGTGAGTCCGGCTGATCTTTGCTCTAGATGTGCCCCCGAATCCTAGATTTGCAATTGCAAAAGTATACAAGTTTCACAAATTTGTTGTATTAGTGTAGTAACACTAGATTCCCATGATTCACATAATAGTAATATTTAGGCTGAAAGCTTACGCTATGCAGATGGATAATAAGAAAACTGCACAATTTAAGATATAGTATAGTTTATACCGGTAAGCCGACCATTATGCTCAGCAAGGAGATATTGTTGACTCCACTGCGCAAAGGTGCGTTTGTTTGCAGTGTGAAGCCTGGTTTTCCATAAGTCCCGTGTGCAGAACCTAAGGAAGCAAAACATAGGAATTTACACTGCTTATTTTAAAGTGTTATCTTGCCCCAGAGATATTTATATATAGTGTCCAAGAAAAGACAGTGACATCTTATTCTTTGAAGAGAACCTCAAAAGTGCTGATCAGAGGATAACTTATTTATTGTAGAGCCTTATTCTATGGAATTGTTGTTTACTTGGGGGATTAAAATGCACTTAGTTTTAGTACTGCCAAATTGCTACATAAGAATTGAGGATAAATAAACTTCTAAGCAAGAGAAAGATGAGGTACTAGAAAGTAACATGGTGTTTTGGCATGTAACTATGTACTCTTTAAATTGAAAGAAAAACTGTAACAAATACTTGCAAGTATTATTTCATTCGTATGCAATTAGATTAGAGCTTCACAAATTACTTCATCGGTTCATCCAGAATCAGTCTCATACTAGTATAACATTTATGTTATCTTACCCAAAAATATTCCATTGACAAATGCACGTAATACATGTCCATGTGATCCTACAATGAGGGTAGACTCTGATTCCTCCGATTGCTGATAACTGCAGTTAGCATGTTGCTGTGAGTGGATTACTAGTTACTATAGAAATCAGGCATAGAATAATGTTTTCCGGGTAATGAATATCATATTAAGAGAGCTGTTCTTTTGTTATACTCTTACTATAATTTTTAAAAAGTTTTCCACCGATATAGTTAAGAAGTAATCTGCAACCGGGAAAAAGTCTGAGAAGTACGTTGTAGTATGCATTGTTGGGAGATATTCTGAGCTAAAGTCTGATTATATGCATGCAGAATATTTCGAGACATATTATGGACTTGTGGTTATCAATTACCTGGCTGTGTACCATAGATAATCAGATGCATCTTTTGTTGTGTGCATCTGCTCTAACAGGAAGTCTGATCTTATTGAGGTTGTATCAAATGTAGGAACAACCTCATTCCATTGTTGCCATTTGTCTACTGAGTCTAACTTCACATCTGCTTGCACAGATCTTATACTGAATTGGCCACTTACCTGTTGCAAATCAGAATAAACAGTTTTCTGTTTAGTTTTATCCTTTTGTTATTAAACTAGACATATGACTTGGACGAAAGAATGGTTTAAACTAAAATGAAAAACATTTCACAACATATGACCAACTTGATTTTATCCCAAAAAGCTTCTATAAACTAGTAGGCATTAGGTACCGAGGCTCTGTACATATACATACCTGTGCTGTGTTAAATACCACAGTTTTGCAGTCTGGTAGTATGCTTATTGAATGATGAGGCAACTTATAAGTTGCATTCATAAATTGCACCTCTGCATCTCTTCTACCATCTGTATTTATGAGAAATGCTGCACATTCCCCCAAATCTCCACGATATACATATGCCTAATTGGAAAAACAAGAAATGTTTTAATACACAGTTTTCATGTATCTCTGTAGATGAAAATTTATCAGGGATGATCAAAATCATACTTCTTGCAGTGCACCTAGAGAGAAGTTAGTCTGGACACCGTAAAGAAGTGTATGTGAACATTGTTTTACTGCTGCATGTAACTGTTGGAGATGTCCATATTTTGGTTGTCTGATTAAACCTGAAATTCCTTAAAACATAAGCAATGAATTTATACTCTCTTTGAGAAATGTAACATGATGTTTAAACTGTGACATACCATATTCGTCCAGAGGAGCTTGATCATAATAGCTGGTAATTATGAATGCTGCAGCTGTTCTTCCGAAATTTGTTCCTCCATGGTACTGAACATGTCCAACACAAGCATGAGTTTTCTTTTTCTTTTCCACTCAGATTCTGATTCTTGTTTTCTCATTAATTAGGCCATATGGGGGTATTTTGTTTGCTTGGGGAGTTTTGTCATTGCTATAGGATAAGATGATTCTTAATTCTTATTGCCTGTTTGCAAAAACTTGAGATTGTTATGAAGTGAATAATCAGGTAAAAATAGCCTGTAAGTGAATGTGGTAGGTGTTTGCAAATGCTCTTAAAAAATGTGTAAACAAAATAAGTTCAAGGAATCATCAATGTAGGTAATTCTTTAAAGCTGACTCTAGCAGATTACTTTCAGTTGCCAGAATCTATAATCTGTTTTGAAAAAGAATTTTCAGTGATTTTGCTTCAGGAAAGCTATGATCAGTTTGCAAACATACAGTTGGGAATACTCGACTGCTGTTGTGGCTTCTGGCTTTTGCTTGAAATTTTAGAAGGTAAAATAACTCTCCTTTGATGTTCTTAAAAGCATTTAAAAGTTAGTCCCGGTGATTTTCTACTGTTGTTATTGAATCGAGCCAAATGAAATGGTCAAGATTTTTTCGAACCAGAAAAGTGCAGCAATCCTATCAAGGATTTGTTTGGAGACTTACCATGTAATAGTTTATGTAGCTTCCATTCTTCCTGGCAATGAAAAGAGCAGTATGGTATGCAATGTCCTCAGCTGATCTGACTCTTGTGATATTTCCATACACGTCAAGGCTACAAAACCAAAACCAGAGTTTTTAGCTATGATTTGCATTCTTCTGATGAAAGCAATATTGGTTTACATCTCATCTTACAAATGTGTCCAGTTCTCTGTCCAAAGTGCAGGCTTATTTGGTGAATTTGGCCCAACGAATGTCTCTCCACACATCCTCCCGTTGCACGTATTGATCTACAAATTTCACATTCCACAAGGTGTTATCATTGGCTGTTCTAGTATCGATCAGTATGTGGATCAGATTTGAGTTCAAAGTGAGGGGTTTTAGTTTTACCACAGGATCTGGAGCATCGTCTTGCTTGCACATAATCCATGGAACACCGGTGTCGAGGGCTACAGCCATGGCTGCGGCCCAGTGGACATAAGCTTGGCCATGGTTAGGATAAGATCTTTCTATGTTTTGATACTCATTCTCAATCTGCACATTAAGGTTTGTTGACTCATTCTTCTTGGTGCTCACAATTCATGAATCATGCAGCATAAATGGAGAAGAGGTATAGGTTCTGTACCTGAGTAAGCACTATAGGACCTCCTTGTGAAGCATATAACTTCTCTTCTTTCATTAAGTTCACTATTTTCGTCGTAAAATTTTGCATGTAAGACTGCAAAAAGGGCGCGAAACAAAATTCAAATACCTTGATACTCCATTTTCAGTATCTTGTATCTTTCGACGTTGATAGTATCCTGTAATAAACTCTATTTTCAAGGTTGATAGTATCTTGTATCTTTTCGAGGTTTGTTCCGTGTTTTTGTGTTGTAATAAACTCTATTTCCAGAACTTTTTTAATCAGAAACACATTTAGCTCCTGTTTGATTAGTCAATTATTTGTCCGGTTAAAATTTAATAAATTCAGTTCAAATTTCATATGAATCAAATAGAGTCTTTCACACTTGAGAAGCATACAAATACATATACATGTATCTTGTATAGATGTATGATACCTGGAATTGTTCGTTGCTGGTCCGAAATTGAATACCTGGGACGTCACGCAGCCAAATTGGAATGCCCCTATATTTTGTTTTACCAATTATGCATAAAGTCACACGAAAATTCAATTACCACCTGAACCAATAATCGTCGGATGAAATGTAGATCTTTACCCATAATTCCATTCTCCCTCAATGAAGGGACCAATTCGAAGGCAAACATAGAGACCCTGTGCTTGTACAGCCTTGATAAATCCTATTATATCATTTCTTCCACTGAAATCATACTGAATTTTGCAAAAATGCAATTATTAGATATTGGAGTATAATTTCTCACTAACGAGAGCGGGAGAGATAATTCACCTGCCCGGGCTGGGGCTCGTGAAGGTCCCAGAACACGTATGTGTCAATCGCGTCTAATCCACCGTCTTTAGCTTTCGATATCAGTGATGGCCACATCTATAAGCACAAGCAAGTCATTGTTAATTTGTTATGATTTAGAAAAATATGAAGAAATGTATACTCCACAAATTTATCTTCTCCCTAGTATGTACTTCGTATTTGTTTGTACATTTCCATCAGATTCATCAAAGTCTGTGGTTTCAAAAGTCTGAAATTATTTCCTGCACAATTTTGTCAATCAAGAAATAGACAAAAAGAATTGATCACGAGAAGCATTGTACGTAGAATAGTATATTTTCATCCATGGTTACATTTATGTGTACTAGAAGCTATCAACAATTCATTGCCCGTGATTAGTAAAAGGACAATATTACACTGACTTTTTGGTGAAATTTCTAGAACTATATATATCAAACGATGTATTTAAGAAATCGGCAGGTAAATACTTAGAACCGAAGAAATCCTGAAATTTACAACAAAATTGTCACATGAAAACTTAGAAAGCTTTGTTTCGAAACCAATCATAGCAACTCAGGTAAGTCACTGATATCTTCGTCTCAACGATACGTAAATTTAGTCCAGTTCAGATAAGATTTCATATTTATTTATTTATTTTTATATTACAAATAAGTTCAACTCATATTTATTTTTCCAAATACAACACAGTTAACCAATCTCACCCTCATTCCCCTAACTAATCTCTAACGATCGACACTATTCATATCTCGATTGCGATTGTTTGTTATTTTTGATTCAGGAACAAGTTTTTTTTTTGAAGTTGTTACGTTGTTACATCAGCGCGCCTACAAGTTGGAAACTTGGCAAGTGACACAAAAACAGCAAATTGAAAACAGATAATTGCATTTATTTCTTAATTTAGTTATCAGTTAGGATATAGAGGAATTAAAATGAGCTCATTTCTTGTTGTACCTTAACAAAATACTTTATTGTTTACTGGCTTTATTTGTAACGAGGCGACCTTATATTTAGCTTCATGACATGGACCTTAAAAATGTCGTGTTCTACCTAACGCCAAAATCACATGTATTTTCATAATCGTAAAGTAAAATGAAAACACGATAATGTTTTTAACTGCACAAAATTTTACTATTAAAGTTTGAAGATTTAATATAATTAAAGAAAAAGAAATATCAAACTAGAAAATATCCAACGAAATTTTACATCATTAACATGCTAGCATAATGAATGTGGAAAAGATTTACAAGATTAATTATGAATGGACGTACAATGGGGTAAAATCTTTTATAACGCAAATATTTTACTTACTTAATTACCCTGGTAATTTATTTGTTCACCTATATCATTTGAGAAAGCAAAAAAAGACTGAAAAAAAATCACACTAGCTCACCCTCATTATTAATGATTAATCCAGAATCCAGACCAACTTATTGTAAAATCACCCATTATTTATGAGGAAAATACAAGTAACTAAATTCACATAACACACTCCATTGGGGAATCTTCATTTTAAAATGTATGAATACAATCCCTTATTTTATTCATCTAGAGAGAGTATCTCAATCAAATAACAAATGTTTTACGAGGGTTTAAAATCTTATCAAAACGTAAAAAATAGCACCAAAACATGTTGGTTTTCCAGCTCAATGAGAGAAAATGAACATCGAATTCGAAACTTTTGTAAATATACTTTGACATCTTAAAAGAATTCGAAAAACATTTTGAAATCGAGATTTTAATCTTAGAGTCCCATGGCTGTATGCATGAATGACAGTAGCACTCATTTAACTGATAAAAATGAAGTGATGGAGTTTTATTACTTACATCGGGAGTACTTCTTGGATAATGAATTGAACCGGAAAACAAAAGTTTCCTCTCCCCGCCAATAATCAACGACCTCCCGTCATGCGTCACATCCCCGCGAATCACCACCGCCGCTGCCAACAGCACAAACCACCACCATCCTACCATTTCTCTTTCACAAGAGATTTTTTCCACTCAATCCTTTGTAAAACTTTTTCACAGGTACTTATGCATGAGAAAGAGTACTTGGCATTTGGACTTAGAAGTGAAGGGAAAGAAATCTTGAATTGAAATATGCGTAAACTCTTGGTTTAAAACAACCCAGCCTAAGCAAAATCTCTTCTTGTATGTGTGTACATATAATTTTTGAAGAATTAGAATTGGAAATTTTGTACCATAAGTGTTGACTAATATATTTTTGAGGAAAAAGATTTAATGAATTTCTTGCAGAAAAGATAATAAACAAGATGTCATTTATGTCAGCGAATGATGGGTTGTAACATAAAGGTAAGGTGTAAAAAACAATAATTAGTGCCGTCGTATTCTCCATATTTTTGTTCAAAGGAAATATATAGAGAGAATTATCAATTAGGTAAAAAGAGAAATGATGAAACCAAAGCATTGTTTGCGTGCTTAACTTACCAAAGGGAAATGTTGGATTTGAAAACGAGTATGGTATTGTTTGTGAATGATTTTTGAAATTAATTATGGATTGATTTTAATTCAACTTTAAGAAATATGATTTTAAGGAAAAGTATAGGTTTCTTTTGGCATGAACCGTTAAAGTAAAAATTAAATAATATTTTAATATTTAGTAAGATTTTAGAAAAATCATTCAATTTGTGAGGTTATGTATTTTCTTTTGAATTGAATTATACTGAATTGATCTTAACTAAACAGATAAAAATAATAGCTACGTAAATTTGAAGTGAATTAAATTTAATAAATTTGAACTCTAACTTAATGAGTTTGTAGATAAAGAGAAATGAACATAAATAAATCAATTATTTTAATTTTTCTCGTATTTAATACAAATCTTTTTTTTTTTTTTGAAACGGACAAAGTTATTTAATAAAAATCATGACTTTTACAAGAGTTTCACTCTTATAATGAAATAAACATATGGCACCATGTTTCATATGTTGACCCTAAAATTAATATGGAGTTAATTTTTAAATAGTTAATTACAAATTTGTGTTATTTCTAATATTTTTTTACAAATTACGTATACATGTTAAACTTCTTAGTTCTTACGAATTAGCATCCAACGACAAGCAACAAATATAAAACGGTGTCATCAAGTTCAAGAATATCCCAAATTTGCAAGCATCCAAAGAAACGATATCGTCCTATTCAAGAATCCTCATAATTGACAAGTATCCCCATAAATCACAAGCATTCAAATTGTGTAAGCATCTTATCAAATGTGAGCCTGCAATAATCTTTAGTACAAATGCCCCGTGCCCTAAAATCAAAATTGGCTATCATATTTGCAATTGACATGCGACGTGTAGGGAATACAGACAACAAGCATCACGATTCATGAAACATCCAAGCATCTCTCATCTATGCATCAGTTATGTGAGAATGATGCTATATAACTTTTAATCTGGGTTTGATTGATGATGAAATACGTGAGATGATATGGTTAATTGGAGATAATTTAGAAATGTAATTAACCCTATTAATACTCAAATTAGTAAATCATTGATTTGTGAAAACATATTTCACTAAATTGTAAGAAATTATTAGGTTATATTTTTGTCATAAAGTTAATTTTCAATGTATTAATAATTTATAATTATTTCATTTTTAAATCTCTCAATTCCACCTTAGAGTTTTGTCGTCGTTTGCTTTATAACCTACTTTATTATGTTAGTAAATATCATATTCTACTGTTACACCTTTTTGTAATTTTTAAATTACACATATATCTCAATTAGACGCCAAATTACTCATATAAAGTTTGGAAAAGAAAAAATATAACTTAAATTAAATGTCAATTTACATTTATTTAACCTTTGGGAAAAATGTAATGCTACACAAAACATTCACATTGCACTTGATAGTAAATATATAAGGGATTTTTTTTTACAAAAAAAAGATATGTTAAGAGAGAAGTGGTTTAGTATAACTAACTTTCAAATTCGCACAATCACGGGCTATGGACTCTTAGTCGAAAATTAATGAAGTAAGTGCACAATCACGTGTTATATTTCTATCAAGACTTTATTTTTGGTACCTAACTTATGAAAAAATATTATGTACATAAAGATTTAGAACCTCCATTGACCTTTGGAAGAAGGCAGTGGTCAGTCATTTTGATTTGGATAATTTCGTTTACGTTGATTGACATCGAGCCTTAATGGCCAAGTTGTTTGGCGGTGGGAGTTATCAATATATCATCCACCTTATCAACTTTAAAAAAATGAATAATCTTCAAGTCAGGAATATTTTGCACCACCAAGTTTTTTTTTTTTATAAATATAACTGAATAATAATTAAATTAATAAACTAATTAACTTAACAAACTAAATGTACCGACAAACTTACCCAAGAATCGAATAGACATGTCGATTATAATTTAATTCTTGCCTGGTAGTGGTAAATCTCTCATGCTTAATAATATTATCACTACAGGTAAATGTTTTTTTCCAACGTGTTGCCCATATTTTAAAGGTTTATCTTGCCCCAAGGTCTTATTTTAAAGGTTTATCTTGTCCTGAGATATATAGAGTCCAAGAACAAACACTATACTGAACATCGTATTATTTGAATCAAGCCTCAAAATTGTTGAGAGGTTAAACATATGGCAACATGTTTATACGTTGACCTTAAAATTTATATCGAGTTGATCTTTTGATCTCCCAAATTGCACCCGAGAGTTTCGTCGTTGACTTATATCTTTTTTTTTTTAACGCCAAATCTAATACTCTACTCTTATACACCAATACCAAACCACCTTATAACTCCAAATAAGCTCCACTACAAGAAAACAACCGATTAGAGACGGATGTGTAGCGACGGATGGTTATCCGTCGCTACGGGGTGACGGATCGCTAAATTAGCGACGGATATAGGCGAACTGCGCTTTAAGCTCAGTTCGTAATTAACCGTCCACAACATAGCGACGGATAGAGATTATCTGTCGCTAAATTAGCGACGAATAATTCTATCGGTCCCTAATGTAGCGACGGATAATGTTATCCATCGCTCACTGTCGTTGACTATTAATAAAAAAAGGAGAAAGGAAAAGAAAATAATATTTTATTAATTACGTAGCGACGGATAAACTTATCCGTCGCTACGTTAAAAAAAAGAAAAAAAACGATAAGACAACAAATATCGTCGTCTTCGTTATTCACTCCATCCTCTCCCTCTCCCCCAATTCTCCATCTCCAAACCCTAACCCCCAAATTCCCCACCACCACCACCCACCGGCTCCAGCCACCACCACCCACCGGCGCGGCTCCATCTATTCCGGTAAGTATGTTCCTCTTCCTCCATCTATTCCTCCTTTTACATTATGATTACTTGATTAGGAGGTTTTGAGGTTTAAATCTTGTGGCTTTGTTAGTTTAATTACTACTAGTGTTACGATTATGCCCAAGGACATCCAGCTTGGTAGGAGGATTAGAGGCGAGAGAGCTTAGAGCGTTTCCGGGTTTGGGTTATTGGATCTGATTAGATGATGTATCATAGAATGATGATTATGGTTACTTGATTAGGTTTTGAGGTTTAAATCCTGTGGTTTTGTTAGTTTAATTTCTAGTGTTATGTTATGTACCTTGGTTGCTTTGTTATGAAATATGAATGACCATTGTCAGATGTTCATAATTTCAATGAATTAGTAGTAGTATTAATTTTACTTCTTAATCTTCAATTATGAAGTCTAAAACTCGTGTAAAATTTAAAATACCTCAACAAATGACTTGAAATTATTTGGATTTGTATTTAGGAATTTTGCTTAAACATCCCTTCCATGACAACAATATTTGTGAGTTAATGCATCTCTAAGTACTAATCCCGCATTTCAACCTAATTGTGTATGCTATCCAGGGCTAACAACATGTCTTCTCCAAAACTAACATAAACCAATACTTTCTGTTATCTTGTTTGTTTCAATGTTTGTAGATCTATCTATCCAAAACTAACATATTTTATATATGATTTGTGTATGTGTATGTGCAGATCATCATGCCGAGACCGAGGTTGCCGAGATTCTTCGATTCATCGAGCAGCTGTTATACTAGCGAGTCAGATTCGTATTCTGATGGTCAGTCAAGTGAGGGGTCAATTACTGTGGGGGGCTTTGCTGAGTTCTCATACGATGGTTCTCCGTTCGTATCCTACGAGAAGGGGGCAATGTATATGGAGAAGGAGGTTGTATTTCCGGTGGGGAAATTGTGAGTATCATGTCATCCTTTTAGTTAGACTTGTGCATTGTTATTATAGTGTTTTTGGAGTTGTGCATGGTTTTATTTAGACTTGTGACTGGTGTTGTATTTGTTGTTATTTTAAATAGGTTGATGCCACGTTCTGTTACCAAGACTTTGAGAGCTTTGATTTTCGCTAAGTTGGATCCTCCAAGCAAGGGTGGAGCAATGTGGTCAACTGTCTCTGAAGAAAGGAAGTTAGAGTTTTTCAATGCCCTATGGGTAAGTTGGATGATTTTGTTGTATGGCTTTTTGATCATATTTCTTGCCAACTTCATCATGTTTTTTATACTGATTGATTATTTTCTTTCATGGAAATGGAATGTTGTAGGATGTGTTCTTCCTCCCAAACCGCATGAAGAGAGAGTTGTGGTATGCATTTGAGCATGACTGCTCGAGCATGTATAGGGATTATATCTACGATGCAAAGAAAAATAAAGTTAGGCCTGATGGGATTGGGGGGGATGAGTGGCCAGAGTGGCTCGCTTACTGGGAAGATGAAGAAACTGAGAAGAAAGCGAAGAAGAGCAAGTTAAGCCGATCTACCAAGCCGCGATTTGGGACGGGGACGTCAAAGCACCATCTAGGGCGGAAGGGCCAGTTGGAACGCCACTTGGATTCGGTAAGTCATGTAATATATAAGTCATGTGTATAATTAATTTGCATTGCACTTTTTGTGTCTTAAGCCATGTATGTAATTCCTAATTAATTGTCTGTTATGCATGCTAGCTTTACTCTTTAAGTGGACGTTGTTTAATCTAATCTGTATGTAGTGTAGGTCTCTTTAGATTTGTCTTCTCTTGTGTTGTTGATGATCTGACTTAATTATGTAATGGTGTTACTTAATCTTTGCAGCACTATTGTCAAGTGCAAATTCTATTCTTTATGCAATATTGTAGGAAGTAGCCATTCATACTATTAATAATGATCTGTGTTTTTTTTGGTTGACGAAGACCGCTGCGGGGAAGCAGATGTCGTTGTATGAGCATCTCGAGAATGCCCACAAGGACAAGACAGGGAACTGGGATGACGAATGGGTGAGCTCGATTGCAGTAAGTCCTCAATTGAAATAACTTCATTGTCACATATGACTTCTTTTGAATAATGTCTTCTTTCATATATGCATGTCATTAATTAAGTGTTCATACTTACACATGTTTTGCAATTCCAGACCGAGTACGAGAGATGGGTGAGGAATCTAGCTCTCACACCCCAAGAAAAGGATGACATCTTGTTGGAGATTGATGGGATCAGCCCCAAGGGTCGTATATACGGCATGGGGAGTTTGGCGCCGAGCATACTTGGAGACGTGTATCCGTCGGGGAAGAGACAGTTAAAGATGGACAAGGAGATCGAGCAGCTTCAGGATGAACTCTTGAAGCAGGGCCAGGAGAATGCTCGGATGCGCGCAGAGCAGGACAAGATGAAGGAATACGTGAGACAGTTGGCCGAGCAGTGTGGACAGGCTCCACCTCCAGATTTCTAGCTTCCCATTTGCATTACTCTACTCTTATGTCGTACACTTGACTTCGTTAACGTACATTTTCTATTTTTTTTATCGGTGTGGTACATTTGACTCGTTTGTATCTGAATTTGCTTGAATTAGGTTGTGTTTAATTGAATTGTTTCCAGTTGTCCATAATTGTTATTCCATATTGTATAAAATCAATAGGATAAAAATACAAATCAGGGAAAAAAAAAAAGAAAATTTTGGGGAGCTTAGCGACGGATAGGTTTATCCGTCGCTACACGTGAACAGCGGGCGAGGTGCCACGTGTCTCTCCATAAAGCGACGGATAAATTTATCCGTCGATTTATTAGCGTTGACCAACATAGCGACGGATAGCGTTATCCGTCGCTATCCGAAAGCGACGGATCGGGTTCATCCGTCGCTTTTTCGTTTAGCGACGAGCTTCCCGTTGCTAAGCCCCATTAGCGACGGATCGGGACTGAATAGCGACGGATGGCATCCGTTGCTATTCAACTGTTTTCTTGTAGTGCTCATACCACCTTATGCCTCCGTCGGGGTTCGAACCCTCGACCTCTCATGTGCTACTCCAGCACACACTCGGCCACCTACTTTGCCTGACTTATATCCTAATGATATAAAGTTGACTTCTATTAATACATCTTTTGGAGTGATAGTTAACAATGCTACCGAATCGCCGTTGACGTATATCTTTATCGTTGTTGTCTTATATCCTTTATATTGTTTAAATGAACTAGTTTATTAGATATGGAAATGTGACGCTTAACTTAGTATTCCAAACATATACGTTGGACTGTACCTAATTTATTAATTTATCAATTAAATGATATCTTGCAAAATTATTTAATTTTTCGATTTCAATATTATTAATTTATAGAGGTTTTACAGTATGCATGCTTAACTTACCAACGGAAAAATCTTTGTTTAGAAACGAGTAAGGTAATGTTTTCAAATTATTTTCAGAATTAATTATGAATTACTGTTCATAATTTTTTGAAAAGTTAATTTGAAGTATAAAGTGTTTGGCATATATAAAAGTTAAAGTTAAATAATATTTTGATGTTTAGTTAAGATTAAGATAATCACTTAATTACCAAATAAATGACTTTTTTTACTATTTATTTAACTAAACTAGTAAATAAATTACCTCATTAGCATTCAATTTAAATAAATTACTTTTGCCTTTTTTTTTTCTATTTGTATGCGGATAAAAATCCCAAAAGCATCTATTTTTGTACTTTTAGATTAATGCAGTTAGTCTGCTCAGTTTTAGAGAAACAACCACACATACGCAATACAAAACCAAACTATAATATATTGCTTATAGATATTGAAAATCCAATACAAGCATTTGTAAACACTACCACATAAAAACTGGGTTAGGTGAAGAATTATTATACTATAATTTACAAGTTTATATTTAAATAATTCGGAATAGTTTCTTTATAAATATTTTTCTAAGTTCACTTTTAACTCATTCATTACAACATTTTGAATACTTATTTAATACTCTTTTCATTTCATTTTATGTATCATAGACTTTTTTTTTCGAACTTTGAATTAATGTAAATTACTCATAAATTTTGTCGCCATAAAATATAGTAATACAATTATATATTAAAACATGAAGTATATATTCTTATAATAATAATTTTATTATATTTTATAATGATATAACATAAGAGATTTATGGTTAAAGTTTGAAAAAATGAACTAAAATGCTTAAAGTGTAACAGATGGACTGCTTAATACTTAACTGAAATCTGAAAAGAAATTAACTACTTATATACTTAAAAACTCCAATATATATAAGACCAAAATCAAAACCTTAATGAGTAGTACAACTATTCATATAATAATAGTACAACTATTCATATACAAATATATCCTACAAACACCTTATAACTCCAATCGAACCGTACACCTCTCATTTACCACTCTATTTTCTAGCTTCCTTCCATCTAAGTAATTTATATGTTGGATTAAATTACACTTTTGCCCATTATAGTGATCATACACGTCCTTGACATTTGCGTTTTTTTAGTGGTATGTATTTGGTCCATAAGTTTTTAGATTCTGTACTTTTTCATTCCTAAAGACATCTTCAACGATCAATTTAAATACCATTTCAATTCTAATAGTAACTTATTTATATATTTTTCATATTATAAGTAATTTAGATTCAATTCACATTTTTTCATATAATCTTTACATTTAACTGCCAAATCTTGCCAATTATAATTTAGGAAAACAGAATGTGTGGTTGGGATTGTTATATAACTTTATTTGAAGCTTGAAAGAGCTTTTTGGATATATAAATCGATTTGGGACTATTACGGGTGTTAATTTGAAATTTTACGGAAGTTAATTTGGTTGTGAATTTTCCCACCAAATTTAACTGGTTCATCACCTCATTGCATGGATCAAAGATTTCAACAATGGTCATTAAGGCGCAAAAAATCGAAATTATCCTATGGATCGAGTTTAGTATCTCTCTCAAACGATATGGGTTATTTCAACATGAACATGTCCTAATTAAAACTGTGTTTGGTATTGACTACTGTGGATACACCAGGACTAATATTTGTTTGGCTTCATTGCGTGTCAAGTTGGATCGACTTAACGATCCAATTTTTTACAAAATTATAGTCATAAGTTAAATGCTGATTAAGTTTCCATCTTTTGCTTGAGCTTGTGATGTGCCCTAAGATGTCTTCTATTCGATCGCAATATGCACACTGTTGCTTGGTGAGTGCTTTTGTTAAATGGTGCATTCAACTTTCAAAAAATCAAGTATGTATGGTAGTAGTAAGAATTATAATTGGCACTGAGCTTCAATCAGTAAACTTTTTGGAATTCCAGGACACGGATCACTTCCAAATTTCTTAGACGACTGAGGAATAGAACATGTTCTCTTCCCAATGCATGCCTGGAAGAAAAGTTGATGTTAATAATTAGCATTGAAAACGGAATGTACCTCAATAGGCACGTAACCAGAAAATTAGAAACGCTTACCTTCTCAACAATAGCTGTGGAATTGGACGAATGACAACTTCCAACAGCATAATGTGTGCAATCGCCTACAGGGGTTCCATAACTTGCGAACAGAATCTTTGAGATATTTCTTGGAGGTGGACATGTAAGGCGGGCACTAGGTCCTCTATGAGGTTTTCGTTTGTTTGGATAAGAATCAAGCACATGAGCGCATACTTTGCTTATTGAAACTGTGTCTACTGATATTCCAAGTGGATTGCCAGTTTCTTCTTCCAACATTACTAAGTCGTTATCTTTAGTTGTGAGAAATGATCGCGGTATGTGGTACCTGGAATTTTGATGATTTGATCAAATGAGTAATTCTGTTTACATGCAGAGTTGTGTTTGAGGTTATAGAAAGTACGCTTACCATGTTTGCGAAGGAGAGCCATCAGGTGCACGATAGGATATCCAATACCGACCAATACTATGTCCGTTAATCCATGTTTCACCTTTTCCCATGGAGCCAATATTTACTGCAATTGGATCTTTACCTTTGGGTGCATCAAATTTGGCCTAACGTATAGAAAGTCATGTCATGTGATGTAATCCCTCCGTGTTATAACTATATGGCTGTCTGTATTTAAAACTTGGAGAGATATATACCTTGTACCATGTAAGTGGCTTAGCAGACGAGTTAAAATCATTCCATTTCATGCTGCTTGATCCTATCTTTGTGTAAAGTTTTAACCTCTCGCCTACTAATCCCACCTTCAATAACAAATTGGTAAATCAGAGTCCAAATTGTGATCCACATATTGCTAAGCTAAAACATTCGCTTAGCTGCTTGCTGGAATTTGTTTTTAAGAACATTTCGAATGGATAACAATTTCAACCAAAATTAACTTATAGTACCTGATATCCCCATGAATAATTGCTCAGTTTTAGGACTACTTGATTTGCTTGAATGCTCACTGCTCTTAGTCCTGCAGTCTTTCTCTCTAGATATGCCCCAGAATCCTACATTTTTATGAATGGAAAAAGTCATACTCAATAGTGTATCTCAAATTTGTCAGGATGATGGACCTTAAATTGTTTATGTGTGTAGCATAATTTTAATACCTGTAGGCCAACCATAGAGCTGAGCAAGGAGAAGTTGTTGACTCCACTCTCTAAAGGAATACTGATGTTCAAGGTGAAACTTTGATTTGCTAAACTCCCATGTTTAGAACCTTAAGATTCAAATCATTCGATAGCCAGATATGTCAGTTTGTTTCATTGAAACATACAAGAACCGTCTTCCTGATGTGGCATTCCACTCATGCTCTTGTATTGTTCGCATGTAAATATAAGAGTTTAGCTCAAATTTATCTTAATTAATGTGGATTTGTAACATTTCAGTTTGTTAACATAAAACTTGATGAAGACTAAATGCCTAGCACAAAAAAAGTACCACATTTGGACTTGTGACTTACTGTAGAATACAGATCTTACCAACAAGTAATCCATTGACAAATGCGTGTAATACATGTCCACGGGATTGCATTGTGAGCGTAGGCTTTGAATCATTGGGTTGCCGATAACTGCAATTGTCAGGCTGTTGTGAGTGGCTTGCAAGGGCGCTCATCAATACTATAGGTGTGTTTCTCACTTTGCCAGTTCAAAAAATAAATAAAATACTTTAGGTGTGTTTGGTGCTTTTTATTACTAGTATAACTGTATAAATGTTGTATAAAATGTTCCAACTTTATGTCAATATTTACTCAAATATAGTACTATGATGTTCATTTACCTGGCGGTGTACCATAGATAATCAGATGTGTCTTTAGTTGTGTTCATCTGCTCTAACAATAAGTTCGACCTCACTGAAGTATCATCAAAACCAGGAACAATTTCATTCCACTCATTCCATGCATCTCTCGAGTCTAATTTCACAGCTGGTTGCATTGATCTTGTATTGAATTGTGTAACAACCTGTTTCAGAACAGGACGTTTTGTTACTATTTCCTTAAGGCTCTATATGATATTCTAGCATTAGTGTCAATTAAGGCTTCAAACATGCCTGAGCAGAGTTAAATGCCACAGTTTTACAGTCTGGCAAGATGCTAATCGATTTTGGAGGCAGTCTGTAATTTGCGTTCATAAACATTACTGTTGCATTGTTTCGACCATCCGTGTTCACAAGAAATGCTGCACAGTCTCCAGAATCTCCGTGGTATACATAGGCCTGTTTCGGGAAATGACAGGAGCAAATAACTCTGTATGTCTCTGTAATGGTCTGGATAGTGAATGAGTTCTTTAAACATATAACAGATCAAAAATTTAGAACCTACTTCTTGTAGCACACCCAGAGATAAACTAGTTTTCGTGCCATAAAGTATTGCATGTGAAATTAGCTTTACTGCTGCATGTAACTGCTTAAGATGTCCAAATTTTGGTTGTCTGGTTAAACCTACGAGTTGAGTTTTGATGATCAAGTTGTGAAATACTGAAACTCTCCAGGAATTGTGTACTTGATGTTTATGAGTTACACAGACCATACTCATCAATGGGAGCCTGATCATAATAGCTAGTAAGTACGAACGCTGATGCAGTTCTTCCGAAATTCGTTCCTCCATGATACTGTTTGGAAAAGGGAAAGATGAGCACCAATGACTAGCTTGTACTGCACAGTCTGCACTATACCTCAATTTAAACTTTAGCATTATATTGAAAAATAAAATTCCTGAGTCCGAGGCTGGTCACGGAGGTAGTCCATCAGAGAATCTGGTTAATTATGCAATATGCATGCAGCATGCTTACCATATAATAGTTTATGTAGCTACCATTCTTCCTGGCTATGAACAGAGCTGTATGATATGCAATGTCTTCTGGTGATCTGAGTCTTGTAGCACTTCCATATTTGTCATAACTACAGAATGGAAAAGAAGCAAACCAAGTTTCTAATGTTTTATACATTTGAAAAGTCTACAAATCATTTTTTACTACAAATATATAGTTGTATACTTGTATATATAATGGCTGCAATATTGCACTATCTAACATGATGTAAGATAATATATATTGGTGTACGGAATATGGATGAATTATAAACCCAATTGCAGCTTAACTTACACATGTGTCCAGTTTTCTGTCCAAATGGCTGGTTTGTTGGGTGAATTTGGTCCTACAAATGTTTCTCCACACATCATTCCATTGCATGCATTTATCTGCAAATTTTAGTATGGTGAAGTCTATGGATTTGAGTCAAAAGACGGAAAGCAAGCTACAGTCAGTTCGTGAATTTTATCATTTGTCGAGTACACTCGTATAAAGGCTCGAAATTCATTCAGAGTTCTACTCAAACTTTCCACGTACGATGTCAACTTGGACTCTACTTGAGCATTGAACAAACTGTTTTGCAACTCGCTTATGAACAGTTTGACTCGTTTGTACTCCTATTTGGGTTTATAACAGAAATTAACAGAGCTGTATAGTTACCACAGGATCCGGTGCATCGTCTTGCTTGCACATGGTCCATGGAACACCGGTCTTGAGACCCACTGCCATAGCTGCCGCCCAACGGACATAAGGTGGGCCTTTGTCATGGAAAGCTCCTTCTACCATATTGTATTCATTCTCAATCTGCACAAGTTTTACCATCTTTCAATTTTGTTCGATAAATTCTCCTAATGAAATGGATAACGAGGAAAATTTGAACCTGAGAAAGTATAATAGGGCCTCCTAGTGAAGCATATAACTTCTCCGACTTCATCATAGTTACTATCTTTGTCGTGAAATTTTGCATGTAAAACTGTCACATAAATGTTATGCGTACCTTGTTCAAATATATGTCATGTTGTCGCTTGTAAAAATACTAGACTCCATATATAATTCGAATAATTTTACCTCCTTTCATGAGATGACACCGCAATTATAATGTACACATTTTTAAAAATTAAAATGATGAAAAGTACCTTGAATGGTTCATTGTCGGAGCGAAATACAATACCGGGAATGTCGTGCAGCCAAAAGGGGAAACCTCTGTAGCAAAAGGCATAGATCGAGAAAAGAGAGTTTTTGCATTACAAAATGTTTAAGGTGCTAATGAAAATTATGGTAATATACTTAAGTACTTGGCCCTTACATAGTTACATTACATACCCATAAGACCATTCGGACTCAATGAAAGGACCAACACGAAGGCAAACGTATAGACCTTGGGCTTGCACTGCTTTGATAAATCTCACTATGTTACGTCTTCCATTGAAGTCATACTAAAATTGAATTTTTATGAACATATACACTATTAGAAAATCAATATAAATAGATTAATTTCACAACAAGTTCGAGCTGTTAAATTAGACGCGAATATTTATTGGTTAAAGGCTTTAAGTAAGCCTTATACAAGAATATTCCAACGCCCACATATTTGCTCATATTAAATTTGAATTTAACTCGTTTAGCCTAAAAAGCAAAGATTTACTAAGTGAGGAAAGAGAAGTTTTTCAGTGTACCTTTCCAGAATGTGGCTCGTGAAGATTCCAGAATACATAGGTATCAATTGAATCTAACCCGCCTTCTTTGGCTTTTGATATCAACCTAGGCCACATCTGTACAAGTACTAGTAATAATTAGTAAGTAATCTTCTTCACTAATCAGTAATCACCATCATGCATGTGTTACATAAAACTTACATCAGGGGTGCTTCTAGGATAATGAATCGAGCCAGAAAATAAAAGCTTCCGCTGCCCATCAATAATCAGCGACTTTCCGTCGTATGTCACATTGCCGCTGCTTGCTCCGCCTATGGCTATGACCGCTGCCACTGATAAACCGAACCACCATAATGGCCACCACTTCCCAACCATTTCTAGTAACTTATCAAACTTCCTCACGCAATTCATATATATATGCGTGAAAGATGTTTCGTTTCATCAAGCATGAATAAAGACTGAAGCAACAAACAAGTCTTGAAGTGAAATGTGCATGAAGTCTAGGCTTAAATTGTGCAGCCATGTTACAATGGAGTTTGCATATAGGCCCTTAATGTTAATTTGACATTTGTCACGTACACTCCACAAATTTCAAAAATTACGCAAATTACGCAGACCCCACCCCAACAGAATATGTTACGACTCCTTGGGCATCTAATGCCGTTCGAATCACGTAATATATACCGTTTTTTTTTTTTTTTTTTTACTAAACACATAATATTTTAGTTACTTACTTAAAGAGTTACATAGGTTAGTATTATCAATCGGACTGCCACTTCCGGATCGATAATACGTAGCTTCTAAGTCTTTAGAAATTAACATGTCCAACATGGGTGGACATATATCCCAAATAAACTTATCACACAACATACCATAAGGGTTTAGGTTACAATCCACAAATTTAGCAGAACTAAAATTAGCTAGATGGTCAGCAATACTATTTGCCTCCCTATAAGTAAATCTATAGATAACTTCTTTAGCCACTTTCTGCAACTTCCTTACCCTTGCAAGCAGCGACGTCAACCACCATGGGGGAGCTACCTTCCTGTTTAAGATGTCAACAACAAATTTAGAGTCTGAGTATAAAATAATTCTTTCAAGATTAATTTGGATTGCTAATTGCAATCCTAGTTCAATAGCAAGAAACTCAGCATTAATAATTTCCGTTCGGGCCATATGGCTTGCTGCTGCTCTTATAAATCCTCCATTGTGATTTCTTATAATGCACCCAAGCCCAGCAACTTTATCATTAACCGAAGCATCTACATTTACTGCAACCCAAGAACTAGGAGGTGCTACCCATTTAACAGGAAATTTAATCGTTTTCTTTGCCACTCCTCCTAGTAATATAGCATCCTTGTTAATATTTGTCCACTTTTTCCAACATCTGTGGATGTTAAGATCCTCTTTCCTAAAAATTAAATTATTTCTCTCTTTCCAGATCACATAAAAGAGATGGATAAGACTTAATTTAATGTTTTCTTTGTGATTAGCACGAAATAAATAATCTGAAACATAAGGAGAGGAGTGAATGATACCTAAGGAGGAAAACACACGTTCTCTTAGCATACTGAAACCTTCACAATCTAAGAAGAGATGGGATAAAGTTTCATTTTCTTTTTTACAACAAGAACAGATTGGAGAAGCTATAACTTTTTGGTTAAATAGTCTCATAGCCGTCGGGAGTCTCTGGTGGATCATCAACCAAGCAAAAAATTTTACTCTAGGAAAGGTTTTTAGACCCCAAATATTTTTCCATGGCCAGAGAGCCGTAGGCTTTTGTTCTGAAATTAAAAAATTGTAAGCACTTTTTAAAGTGAACTCACCAGAGTTATGCATTCTCCAAATCTGTTTATCATTTTCTCCATCTCCTGGGAACACAGTAGAGGTAATAAGATTAATTAAATCACTATCAAGAATTTGGTTGAGTTTGTCAAAATTCCAGTGACTACCCAAGAGGAAATCTTTAACTTTATCATCATTAATAATGTTATCATCAACTACCTCACTTAGTTTGAAATCTCCTACCCATTGATCATGCCAGAAACTAACATTGGCCCCGTCACCAATTTTCCAGCCTAAACAATTTTTGAAGAGATCCTTATGTTTGCTAAGAGACTTCCACAACCAACTGTGGTGGTTTTTAACTAAGGCCTCCCAAAAGCTAGTGTTGGGAAAGTATTTATGCTTATAAACTTTGGACCAAACAGAATCAGGCTCCATAATTAGTTTCCAGATTAGCTTTAACTGATAAGCAATGTTAAGAATTTTCAAATTACGGATGCCTAACCCTCCGTACTTCTTTGGAGTACAAACCGTATTCCAGTTTATTTTTGATCTTTTTTTCATATCCTTAAGAGGGTTCCAAAGGAATTTTTTATTAATATCATCTATTTTTTGAACAACTGTCACCGAGATGCTTGCAATAGACATGCAATAGGAGGGGATTGTATTAGAAACAGATTTAACAAGCACTTCTCGTCCGGCATAAGACAGAAATTTATTATACCAAGTATTAATCTTACTACTAACCTTGGCAACAATATCATCATACAGGTCAGTCTTTCTTTTTCCAAAAAGAAAAGGCATACCTAAATACTTATCTTTTCGTTTATTTCTTACAACCCCTAGATAGGCACAAATATTTTGTTTATCCCTTATACTAGTATTGGGGGAAAAAAGGATTCTGGATTTATTCCAGCAAATCGATTGTCCCGAAGCTTTGGCATAATCTTTTAAACAAGTAGCTAAACATTTTACCGAATTTTTCGTAGTACTACAAAAAACCATGCAATCATCCGCAAAACATAAAATCGGTATAATAGGTCCGTTCTTACTTGTTTTTAAAGGAAGGATTTTTTCTTCTTTATAGTTATTATGTATTAAATGGACAAATAATTCTTGAGCTATTATAAATAAATATGGGGAAAGAGGGTCACCTTGCCTTAAGCCCCTTGTAGGTTTCCAAGAATCCGATATTCCTCCATTAACTTTGACCGTAAAACTAGTAGTTTTAACACAAAACATAATCCAGTTGATAAAGCTTCTAGGGAAGTTAAAAATTGAGAGAGCATGCTCCAAAAAATTCCACTCCAATCTATCATAAGCTTTTTCAATATCTAATTTTAAGGCCAAAAAACTCTTTTTGGAACTTTTCTTAGTGTTCATCGAGTGAATAAGTTCATGAGCCAGCATAATATTATCAGAAATTTGCCTTCCGGGGACAAAGGCATTCTGAAAAGGGGAGATTATTTTTCCTAAAACCGATCTCATTCTTAAAACTAAAACTTTCGAGATAATTTTATAAATGACATTACAGAGGCTGATAGGACGAAATTGTCCAGGAAACTTCGGATTTTCAGATTTTGGGATAAGAACCAACTGAGTTTCATTAATGTTTGTGTCAAAAACTCCGGTTTGTAAAAAATTGTTTACCAAACTAAAAATAGAGTTTTGAAGAGCTGGCCAGTAAATCTGGAAGAAAGCTCCATTTAGCCCATCCGGACCAGGGGCTTTGTCTGGCCCAATAGAGAAGACGGCCTGCTGAACTTCCTCCAAACTTACCGGCTTAATTAAAAGTTCTCTGTCCGAAGAGTTTAAGGTAGGAGTAACAATATTTGAGAAAACATTTAGGTCCGAGTGAGAAGACGTACTTTGCATTATGAAAAAATCCCTAAACATTTTAAGAATCTCCGTTTTATCCGTTACCCAAAAACCTAGGTCATTTTTAAGCCCTTGCACGAAATTCCTTCGTTGATTATTAGAGGCAAACGAGTGAAAATACTTAGTATTTGCATCCCCATTTTTTATCCAATTTCTTTTAGCCCTCTGGGCCCAATAAACATGTCTTTGCCTAAGAAGATTGCTAAGGTAGGTTTTCGCAGATCTCTCCAGGGGGCCAAAGACATTAGGGTCGGAAGGAATTTTATTATAAATATTTTGTAACTCACGTCTAGCAGAATTAATCTCATTTTTAAGATAAGAGAATTTAGTATCCGGCCAACTTTCTAAGGTTAAAGCAAGCTTCTTAATAGTACTACTAACACTACTGGACTCACTAATAAAATTTTGTCTAATCCAAGAAATTATTTTATTATGCAAATTAGGATTAAGAGTCCAGCTAGTCTCAAATCTGAAGATTCTCGGGACTCTTATGGCCGGATTATCTAGATCAATTATAAGGGCCGCATGATCCGAAACACTATTAGCCAAGTTACGAACTTTAATATTAGGAAAAGCTCTTAACAAACTTAAATTTCCGCAGGCTCTATCTAACCGTTCCATAATAAAATTGGGTCCAAAATTTCCATTGTGCCAAGTGAAAGACGAGCCATAACAGCCTAAGTCTTCTAGACCGCATTTTATTAGACATTGCTTAAATTTATTGGATTTATTCCAATTAAAACGTTTTCCACCAATTTTTTCATAAGGTTGAAGCATGCAGTTGAAATCCCCTGCAACTAACCAAGGAGTTTTAACATGCTTACTAAAATCAGAAAGTTCAGCCCATACCTCAGGTTGTCTAGCAGCTTCTGGCCAGTTATACACCGAGCTAAACATGACTGGAAACGCCATTTGCGGTATTGAGAGTTCAAAGTGCGCCATGCGTTCCGTACGCCTAAATAGTTCCGCGCCTACCCAACTCCTATTCCATAGGTACCAGAATCCACCAACCTGCGGGTGACCAGCCAAAGGGGGAGTGACTTCATAGTTTGGGAATCCAAGCTCACCAATCACCTGCATGGAATTATCAGTATTACAACGAGTATCAAGAATAACCATCATAATTGGTTTAAATTCTTCTTTAAGCTCCAACAGTGAGTGTTTTACTTCATCACTTCCTGCTCCTCTAATATTCCAAACAATTATCTTCATGGTTTCTGAGGAATAAATGGGTAAACCCGTATCAGGATCATTCTCTCTGTATTTCCCCGCGCGCACGCTTGGGACAGAGAGAGGGTTCATTTTTGGTACTGGGCCGTTTACTACCGGGTAAAGGCTCATTGTATGTCTTGGTTCGACGTTTCCTTCCATCATTACTGGCTCCCAGTCGTAACTTAGCCATGCTAGGGTAGATTTTTGAGGAAGCTGAAGGATATGAGGCTCGAGGCAGTGAGCATGAATATTGAAGTGGTTGTGTTTCACCCTTTCGAAGTGGCGATGGATCTGAGCTTCTCTTCTTGCCGCTACTGAAAAAGCGTCTGTAAGAAATCCCAATTGCATGTTTTTTTGATTGAAAGGAGGCTGATCTGGGACCTGGGGGTACCGCGGTGAAGATGAAAGTGGATGATTCGGAATTATCAGTATTGCATGTTCCTGAGGGTTTGCTTGAGCATGAAGATTTGGGTGGATTATGGTTTGTGGGACTTGATGATCTGCCATTATCTGGAGATTGGGCTGCAAGAAAGTGGGCCTGACTGGAACCGGAATTGGATTGGGCAGAGGAATTTGGGGATTTGGCTCTAATTCCTGGGGGGTGCGCGCTAGGGTTTGAGGGGTCCTTGTCCTTGATGAGCTGGCGGTTTGAGATGATCTTTGTAGGGTCCTTCGTGCAGTAATTCCCGGGCTCCTTCGATAATTCAAATTCCCTAGTCTTGTCCAGGTAAGGGGTGCAAATTGCATCAGATTTTGCTGTCTCATTAGTGCATGTGCTATTGCACGTTGCCCCCTTCTGTAAACATTTGTTGGCCTTAGGTAATGTACCGCCCGCGGCGGCAGCGGAGGTCGGACCGGTGGTATGGGCGGAGGATAGTGCATCGCCTGTACTTCCATCACCTGATTTTCTGCTATCGTTGGTAGAGCTTGTCCCGGAGTTAGGGGAAAGAGAGGTAAGGTGCGAACCGTACGCATCTCCCTTGCCAGGGTCTGGGATGGATGTTGAGGCTGAGTGGTTAGGGTTTGATTCTGCGATGATGTCTGAGCAATCAAGGGGAATGGCAGCGAATTGAGCTCTGAAATCGCCCCGCGGATGATTTCCGCTGCTGAGATCTGTTGCTGCTGTTGATTGCTCGATGGGGATGAGATCTCCACCATCACCGATCGAGGAGAAACAGGAGAATTTGGTGGAGGAGGCGGGGATATCAAGGTGTCTGTCAGCGACGTTGCGTCGCTGAGCATTGTTGAATCGGACGGTGGCGGCGAGGTGGTGTTTGTTTGGCTCATTATCTCGGGACTTTGGTAACTCAGCCGGTATTGGGTTTTGAGAAGAAGGAATGTAGTGTTTGATGTTGGGAACAGCTGAAGATAAGGGATTAGAGATAGTGGTGGTGGTTGGATTTATTGCTTCTTCTTGTAAGTAGGAGCAATTAACTTCAGTAGGTTTCAGATAGGCTAGAGGTAAATCATAATGCTCTCTTTCTAGCACTTGAAACTTGTTTGTGAGGTTTAAAGACTGAGAGTTTAAATAAGGGGATTTGGGTTGTGTGCGCGCATGGGAATGATCCGGTTGGCCATGCAGAAAAGTGTTGAAACGTGGAGGAATATTGGAGGGGTTTTTGGATAAATTCCCAGCCTTGGTAAAGTCAGCTTTGACATTTTTCCTATTTGTTTCATGTAGACTTCCAGGCCTATTGACAAGTGATTTGTCAAAGTTTGAATTTGGTGTTGGGTCTTTAATTATCTGATTTGATGCATTGACATTTGCAGTGGGCTGGGCGATATTGGGCTGGGCTGTTTGACTACTGTTTCCTTTTTCCGATACTGGGCTTATTACGGTCTTGGGCTGGTTTACTTGGCTACGGGCTTGGTTATTTTTCTGCAGATTCTGATTTTGGTTCCTATTGTTGACTTTTCTTACTTGGGGCCTTTGACTAACAATTTTCCACTCAAAAGATTTCTCTATCTCTGACTTTGACCTCTGCATTTGGTCTTTGGCCATTACTCCTGATCCGACTTCCCCATTAATGGTCGGTGCCGGCGGATCTATATTTTCCGATTGAGCCTCCGACTGAATATTTTCCTTAGCAACCTGTTTACAAGAATTTCTAAAATGTCCAACTTTGCCGCACTTATGGCAAAATTCCGTTTTAATTTCATAAGTTATTGGTTGGATCCTATCCTCGATCTGGAAAACAGGAGGCAGAGGTTTTGAAGTATCAAATTCTATGCATAACCTTGCATATCTTCCTCTTGCCATTTTTGAGGTGTGTTGATCTACTTTTATAGGCCTTCCCAATAACTTTCCAATTTTAAACAAGATATCGAAATCATAGTACTCAATTGGTAATTCATGGAGTTGAATCCAAATAATCATGGAATCGAGCAGACCATCCGAAGGGGAGAAATTTGGTTTCCATTGTTGAATGTCAAGATAGTGATTAAACAGAAACCATGGCCCTCCAGCTAAGGCCACAAAATATTCCTCTTGGTCTTGGATATTAATGAGGTAAAAGCCTTTTCCCAGGTCCAAAGCAGAAATATTATGGCTAAACTTCCATAAACCTTTTAGGTGTTTAGCTATGTCTTTAATTGTCTTGTTAAATCCCACTGTCTGGAAAAAAAAAGACTTCTGCCATGAATGGAGAATTTTTTCCTTCTCGAGTTGATTGAGCTTTAGGAACGGAATTTTATCAGACTTAGGATAAGGGGTAGGATTAGTAGGATTTTGGGAGTTACTACTAGGAAATGAAGAAACAGGTTTTTTTTCCCATGACTGAAGCCAAGTTGGGAAATAAATATGATTTGTAGCTTTTTGTAAAACATGCTTAAAAGAAGATCTGTTAATCAAGGGTGTGGGTGAGGGAATTTGATCCTCCTCCTCCATGTCAACCACCCGATTCCGTTCAGTTATTTTAATTCCAACTCCAGAATTATTACCCTGAGTACCTGAATTCTTACCTTGATTCTTGAAAATCGGTCTGATATTACCTTGAAATGCAGGAGTTTGAATCATGAGATCCAAATGTCCCTGATTCTCTTGATTGATTAGCATATCCGTTAAATTCCGACTATCAGGATTAATTTCTTTACTTAGTGATGCAAGGTTTTCTTCAGTTAATAGGATGTCAGGGGGTTTATTTGGATCCGGAGGTGTTGGGTCAGGAAGGATTTCTAGAGAGAGAGATTTTGAGAGCATTGAGTTTAATATATACCGTTGATTGATAACTAATAGTAGATGGACTAAAAACTGATTGATTACTTTATTTTTCAAAACTTCTAAATATAGTATATTTTCACATAGTTTAGCTTACAAACATCAAATTCACGAGTAAAGCAAAAGTACAATTCATAACTACAAAAGTATTACCAGAACCACTGCTAAAACTAATGCATTTTAGGCTTAAAAAAAAAAAAAAAACAGAAAGGATGTAGATGTGTTATTGCATTCAAATTTTCAAGGTAATATTACTTCTGGACCCCTTGCTAGATGACATCTTTTCATCTGAAGGACCGTCTTGCAAAGAATTACATTCAGGCCCATTTGGCCATTCCAGCGTTGACCACAAAATTTTGATATTTTCTCTCTCATACAACCAAACATGGCCTTATATTTTCTTTTTTAATTTATCTTTTTTTTTCCTTTTCACTTTTTTTTCCTCCTTCTTCGAAAATCCGGTGCCGGAATCCGGCACCGGAACCGGTGGCAGCTCCGGTCGGAGCTGCCACGCAGCTCCAGATCGGAGCTGCCATGGCAGCTTCCGATCTGGAAGCTGCCAGGGCAGCTCCCGATCTGGAGCTGCCATGGCAGCTCCGACCGGAGCTGCCGGCACCGGATTTTCGAAGAAGAAGGAGGAAAAAAGAAAAGAAAAAAAAATTTGGGACTTATTTTTTCATATTAATGTTGTTAGGATAGATTTGCAATTACATTTGGGATCCATTTGAAAATTCTAAAAGTTTTTCGTGTAAATTTCATAAACTCGAAAATATTGAGGGTCAATGTATAATAAACATAAATTAATGTTGTTTGGTCAATGCAAAATTCTGAATTTTGACCAGGGGCAAAAATGTACTTTTCACGTTTTAATTCGCGAAGAGTCAAGATCGTGGACCTGGATGTAATTAAAATCCATCTAGTTGGAGACTATATGTAATTGATGAACTAATGGTCCGTTATATGTAATTAGGACATCTAAGAGGGGTATGTAATTTGCCCAATTTTCAATGATATCAAAACTCCAAGCATATTTAAAAAATAAATACAACAAGAAAAATATCACGAATGAAAACACAATAAAATGAGTTAATTTTCGTAATTTTATTTGACAGTTAGGTACCGAGAACTCAAATATCACTCTGTTAAAGTTTGAATGCAAAGTAATGTAGTATTACAACTACAATGATATCCAGTGAACAAAGAATGACTACTAGTAGTTTCTACAGAGAAAGAATCAACCTTTTTTGTAGGTAAAAAAGTAAACGATGCCATTATGGTCATTGTTTTTAGCTTTAGTTGCGAAAACATCACACTCTCAGAGTCTCATATCTAGTAGACAAAAGCTTTTTTTTACAATTACAACTTCGAATAATTTTAATTGAGGAAAAAATATACAAAACTCTCCCTAAATGTGCATTCCAGTCTTGTATCTAATTTACATCCCTGATGTTCTGTTTATCCTTGATGCACCGAGTTTTGGAGCAGTAGGTTTAGCACCCCTGCCTCGTGACGCTAACGGCTTTCGCCCAGTCCCAGTTGTGGGTGGAGGAGCTGCAATGGAATTCCAAAGATCCTCATCATCACCAGCTTTGAGGTTCAAGGATGACTTAGCTGATGCTGATTTTGGAATTGGGGCAGCAACTGAACCCCAAAGGTCATCGTCGCCAGTAGCTGCTCTGCTGGATTTTGCGGTCATAGGTTTTGATGCCTTTGGTGCAGAATCTCCCCACAAGTCACTATCTTCCTCTTTATTCACCCTTACTGTGCTCTTTGGTCTAGAGCTTGAAACTGAACAAAACGTAATAAGACTCATAAGATGATTTCCCATAGCTGTATTTATTATTTATTTAAAATAAAGATCATGCACAGTATTTGCATGTCATTGAACTATTGGGGTCAATAAGTAATTCCCACAAGGAATAGAATTTTAAATTGTGCCTACTATAATGATTGATTTTATGTGTGGTATCTCACTAAGACTATCAGAGCTTGATGGCAAGTAACTTTCAAAGAAGTTTGCTTAATCAGACAGATGAAATTGTTTACCTTGTGGTTTTGGCTGTGCTACTGGGCGTTTTTGAGCTGCTTGGATGTTTGCAAGGACAGGAGATGGTTTTGCCTCCTCTAGTGGCTCAATATCATCCCAACCATCTTTGTCGCCATCTTCATGAATGCCATTTTCTAACTCTCCCCATCCATCATTTGATGCAGGGGAATCCGGTTGTACATGGTCAGTAAAATTATTTAAACTGGCTGTCGAACTCACACGCACAGGTGCAATATCCGCACTATCTGTCACTGGTGGTATCACAGATATAGGTCAGTGCTCAAGCTGATCCACTGGGAGAGAACATTACTAAACTTATTTAAAGGGGGATCATACATGCATATTTAGGATTGTGTGAACTCAATTTAGGTTTTAAGCTGAATCTCCACCGGTTCAATTACATACGACACACCTAGATTTTCACATATTATATCGCCCCCCTCAAAGGGATTCATCTGTAAAATTTCACTGGGCAGTAGATGTAAATTTTGTTGTTCAAGGACTAATTACCGTTTATTAGCCAAAAAAATAAGTGTAGAACCGATTTAACAAAAAAGTGAAACTGGCATCCGAATAGGCCCAGGTCTCAGCGTAAATGTCACTATAAATTATTCCCCGGAACAATAAAAGAGAAGGAGAGCATGGAAATATGCAAAATGTTTACCTGAACTGGCAACGGATGCAGTTGAAGCTAGAGGTGTTGGTGAAGCAAGGGTACTTTGGTCAGAGGGTTTGCCTTTCAGAGACAAAGAGCTCATGGCCCATCTGTATCATAGTGATAGTATTACCGTGAGACCGGATATTTTTATATGCATACACAATAGTTTTATTTGAATGTTATAAACGTAGAAGACATAAAAAAAACATTCGGTTTTACAGAATAAGCTACGCACTATGTGGAAGGCGCAAATAAAATTTCACTCAACATTTGATGCCTAAACCATCAAAATTCAGAGTCTCAATCTTGTTTTTTAGGGCAATAACAGTTCAACCTAGTGAAGTATTTGCCAAATCAATTTGTATATATATCAAGTGTGTCTATGTGTCAGAGAGAGAGCGTGCATTTATATCTATTATTCATTGTTTCTTCTTTGCGCACTAAAATGAAAGAACCATAAATACCCAATCCAGATAAACAGCTAAGGTACAATAAAATTACAACAATATGGGTAAGACAACACGACACAACACAGATCTTGAAAGATTTAAGTTTGCCATCACTCATATGCTTACAAAATAATATTTGATGTTTAGATGTTTTAGCTACATCTTTCCCATTCTATCATCTTCTTTTTCACTTCCCCATGCAATATATTATTTGAATAGTAGAGTTGATTGGTAATGTATGGAAAAAAAAATTCCTTCTTAATATGTGTGCAAGCAACTAAAACATCAAATAAAATAAAAAAGATAGGCAGAAGTGCCTTATTTCTTGATTACCTATGTGATTACTCTAATGCGTGAGACATAAATATATCTGACTTCATGTTTTTATACATGTAGCCATGATATGCATTTACGAGCATGTTACTTATGACTTATCCTAGAGTGGCCAAAGCATAGAACATATAGATGGGTTCTTTTTATCATTTAACCTAGTCATTTATTTTTGCTTCCCATAAAATCTAAAGAGCACATTATTTTCATGGACAGTTTTACTTTAAAACTAAATGAACCCTTGCAACCTTTCTGATTACATGCTTTCTTCACATAATAATTGAAAACAAGTAAAACCTAAAACTAAAATAACAGATTAGAGTAATCATTTGCATTGCATTTTTAATGGTCTTGGATGAAAGGGGGCGAAAATAAATCAGGTGCAGAGATGCTTAAATATATAAAAGAAAAAGGTCAAACATTTAACTCAGCCTACCCGAGTAAACTTGCATTTCCATGCATGGACGAAATTCCTGTGCCAGTTGAATCTGAAGCATCCCCATTGCTTGTCTGTGGAGAGACATAAGTGCAGGTCAATACTCAAATAGAAGAGAGAATGAGAGAAAGCGAGCAAGTTAAATAAAAAAGTATGCGTCTGCAGCAGAAACAACGGATATAGGAGAATTCAATGTTTACTTTAATCAACAATGGTTTTGCACAAACAGTTAGATTTCTATAGAAATATGGACTTGGTCTATGGTATTAATCAGTCAGGGATCTCTAGAATTCATCTCCAAATTAGAAATCAAATGCACAAGAATTCCAGATTCCTCTTCACGGTCTCACCAACAGGCAGGATAGAACAAGGCAAAATGATTTCTCATCTCACCTTCTCGTGATGTTGTTTCACAATGTGCAAGAACTGTTCAACAGCTTGGAATGCCTCTAATCTGACATCACTGTAAGACAGAGAACAAGAAGTTGGTCAAATTATAAATGCAAGACTTCAAAAAGTTAAATATTACAGGCAATCCCATTAAAAGAAGCAGCAAACTGAATAAAGTGATGATACAGCGTCTTTTAAAGTCTGGCAATGGTTGGCCCAAAGCATAAAAAGTACAGGAGGAACCAACTTATGGCAAGGGGGCGGCAAACAGAAGGATGTGCATCTCAAATACTTAGTCTGCAAGTCAAATTCAGCGACAAATAACTATAGAGCACAAAAGCAGTGTCTGGCAAATTCCTCGGTGAAATTATCAACAAGAAGAAAAGGAAAGGTAAATGTTTCATTACCCAATATGAACTGGGAGCCAATGGATGCAAGACTCCACAAGCGACATTTCCAGCAAAAGAAAAGTTTGGGTTGCCCACAAGAAGAATGAGGAATGAGGGAAGAGTGTGATTAGGAAGGAGGGAGGATTACAGGCGAGGAAAGGTTCATCTTAAAGTATGAAACCCCTTTTTTTAGAAATCAAGTATTGGAATTCATGTCAAAACTCCTCAAATTTATCTGCAAGACTGAAATAGACTATATACAAGGTGATTTGACTACTACCAGAAGGAATCTCTTGGTACAAACTTTTAGTGAATCACATTGTCTTTCCTATCTGTCACTCTCATTGTGACAAACAGTCTCAGCCTTCTCAAATATCCAAAATCAACATCAGTTTCTTTTTCTACATCATGCTCCCATCCAGTATAAAATGAAGCTTCAGTTGGGGATATCATCCACACACTACACAGGACTTGACAACGATGAAATGGTTGGGGAAAGAAGGAGACGTCATAGAGAGACAAAGACAAAAACAAATTCCATGGACATGCCAACGAGGCCGCTAAATATTAAGGCACCATAAAAATCATACAGATGAATAAATAAATTATAAAGTACAGCATAAAGCTTAAGAAAATACCTGTCACCATCAATCGTCAGGACGACAACATTTGGTAATATTCGAGTTGCAATCTCAGTGACATCATAGTATGAGCTAGTGGCACACAAAGCCCTAATACCTGACAGAAAGGAGAGCAAACTTCATGAAGTGGCAGTGATGGAAAATGAGCTTTAATATGAGGGTCTTTTGGAAGTTCTTGAGGCAGATATTGCTAATGATATCAGGTTGCTTCCGAAAGGCTAACAATAATAAAATCATAAGGCAAAGAAAAGAGTTACCTGCTCCTCTAGCAGGAGAAAACGTATCACGCAGAGCTCGAACTGTGAATGCATTTATCAGAACTCTTTCCTGGTCTAAAATGCAAGAATACATTAACTATCCTTGATATTTGTACATAAGAGATTAAAAGTCCTAAGAGGTTGCAACAGGACAGTAAGGACCACTCAGTACCTACCCCATCATTAAGGTGACTAGCAATATTTCCAAGCAATATGGTAGTGTTGGTTCTGATCGCCGGTTCTTCATCCACCTATATCATATATGAAGTTAAAGCAATTTACTACAATGTGCTCCAAAAACAAAAATGTACGGCATAAAGAGAACAGATATTGGCAAAATCACAAGAAGGTCGAGCAATAAATTTGTAGAAAGAGCAGACCTGAAGCTTCGAAAGGAACTTCAAAAGCGATGATGCTATAGTGCGCTGAGAGAGCTGTGAATTAAAAAAGAAAAAAAATCAGAAAACGAAGTTATAGTTTTGATTCAACCACCACATGACTTAACGAAATGTAAGTCATTCAATATCAACAACAAAGACCATGTGCCTATATAAGAGATCTATGCAAGTGACACCTAATTTAGGCAAATTACAAAACTTAAATTTGTCATATGCCTATATAAGAGTCGAAAATAAGAATGTTCATTGCTAAATGGCATATTCAAGATCTACATACACGAAAGAACACTTTGTCGGGCCATGGCCCCGAAGGGACAAATCAAGTGGTAAAGAGATTAGGGTACAGGTTTCAAATCCCACTGGAGCCACCTTAGAATCGAGGGTTGTGGGTATGTGAGTTTGCCAAAATAAATAAATAAATAAATAATAAAAAGTGCCAAAGATTATTATTTATTTATTTACAATCGATAAGATATGTGGCTGTCGAAGATATTTACCTTAGGAGCCAGGACAAGCATAGATTTGAGAGTTAGTTCCCGTATAAAAGCAGAGGTGTCCGAGAACCCATTAGCCACGTGAGGGTAAACCTGTTTAAAAAATAAAAATACTAAAAAATAAATAAATAAATAAATAAATAAATAAAAACAACAACTCTGTTATTCATGTATCTGTATGTATATGCACCAAGTACCAAACATGAGAAACAACAGAATGGTTCCAAAATTATGAATTCCTACATGATCCTCCACCGTTTGCGTAGTTAGTGACTCTCCATACTGATCAATATGCTGAAGAAGATTCGTACGAATAGCCCGATCCGTGGATGCAAAAAGTTTGATAATTGTTGGTAACACCTTCATACAACAAAACAAAGTTAGCAACACAGTATATGCATTCCTGTGCTCAGACATACAAGATCACAATATCAGTGTGATAGGGATGTGAACAAAATAACCTGGAGACTGAATTCTTCTGCTGAAAGCCACGAACCAAGCTTCAGCAATGCGACTAGCGCAGGTGCAGTAGCTGTACCATATCCCAAGCATTGGCAAGCTCTGGAAGCAACTGTAAGATATAGAAATTAATGCGACATATAGAGCATAAGGTAAAGTATAAGATATCCAATGTTAAGATTACCTTTTTAAGTACTATCTGACGTGGAAGTTGCTCGGCTAGATTTGGAAGCTTGCGGAAAAAGTTATCCTTTTCCATACTGTCCTTCAAACTAAGCATATCCATGAATTGTATAGTTTCCACCAATTTGTTATGAAAATATTCTGCAATAGCATTTTAAGTTGTTAGAGAAAGAAAAACAAGCATAATTAAGACAAATTTATTACATGGTTGGCTTGATTAGTGACAAAAAATTTGATTCTTTCATGTATGAGAAAATGGGTTCAAAATAAGAGGAAGAATACAAAATTTAAATGCACTCTCTGAACACTGACAAGATACAAGAAAGCCATTGCCAATTCCGTTAAAACATGTTTGAGATTAATTATGATATATATCACACAAAAATAAAACGGATGAATCAGGTGTGCAAATTGCAAACAGTATTATAATTTTGCACACAATAGTTGTACAAAATAATTGAATCCCATATAATCAGATTTCAGTGAATACTCACCACTATTTTCCAGGAGTTTTGATGAATTCAATCTGCGTGAAGGATCTGACCCTAAGAGACGCTGATAATCGGGAAGGAGAGACTGGTACAGGATAATTTAAAAATCAACATGGCGAAGAATCTAAAGCTCCGTGAAAGGAACTATGATTGCACAAAACAGTATCCAGGGCAGACACAGAAAGCAGCATCAAAATCAGGACAAATCCAGACAAATGTAAACACTGTGTAACCTTTGGTATGCCGGAAGTATTCTTCAAATCCTCAAATCTACTCAACTTCATTCCCGAGAAGAGTTCATATATTAGACAGCCTACCAATTTCCACATCAAAGAACAATCAACAAAAAAATAGAGATTAGTACTGTATAGTCTTCTTGGTGGAGAAAAACAAGACATCTAAGTAAAAGAAATTATTCCTATCATCTATTCCCATAATTTTTCCTTTTCACATTTTTCTTTCTTTTTTTTTCTTTTTTTTTTTTTTTTTTCTTTTTCTTTGCACATGTAGTATCAGCCTCCTTAATACCTAGTTACTGAAAGTTGTCATTTCCATGACATAAGTCTTAGTCTCTAAACAAAAGAAAAAGAATGCCGGTTTTAGGTCGATCTCAGATACATAAAAGTTTTCTTAAATTGTCTTGGTTTGAGAGGAATTTAAAAAGAAAAACATTGCTTGTGCAATTCAGGATGAGCCAGAAATCTCAAAGTGCATATTGTACACTCGTGGATTATAAAAGTAGGCTAAGCAGGACAGCCGTTATCAACATAATCATAATTGATTGATGAATAGTGTGATAAATATTAAATAATCAACTGGTAGATCTATTGCAGGTCAAGGAGTCATATGAAATACAAACTTACCCAATCCCCAGGAATCAATTGCCCATGGCTTCGACTTTCTGATAGCAGCCCAGTCAGATGTGGACAACTCCTTTGGTTTGTATTGAGGAGCAATAAGGTATTCATATTGCTGTGTAAAAAATAGCAGAGTTATAAAATGGCTGCCACTAGACCAGCCAAATGTAGCAAAATATCAAGGCAGCAGAACCAGAACTTTTGCACCATTGTCCATTCAAGACGTTGAAAAAAATGAATGTGAACAATACAATGTGAACCACGGGTTAGTCCATCGTTTACATGATGTCCTCCATTAGAGAGAGAGAGAGAGAAGAGACTAGATAAAATTGTTGGATAATTGTATCATGCAATTTTTCATAAGTTTTCAACATTAAGTTGATTTAGATTTCATTTAATTATTAAAAGAAAAACACATTGGTGTTGGGCAATATTGAACTTTTCCTGCACAAATGAAAACATGAGCACAAGGTAAGAACTTACTAGCATTGGTCCCGTTGAAGCTTCATTATTCCCATCAAACTCTGAAAGAACATCAAATGCATGGAGTTTCCAGCCCAAAGTTGGTGTGACAACAACACTGGCCATACAAACATTACCATGGACCTAAGCGCAAAAGTGTAAGTTGTAAGTTACCTGTTGAGAGAGAGAGAGAGAGAGAGAGGGAGCTAGAGGTTAAGATACATACCAATTTACAATCATTATTCAAGAAGCTCACTGCTTTAGCTATCTGGTGAAGCCCCCAGGCATAATATTCCTCCCTGCACAAGAAAAGTAACAGAATTGAAGTAGCAGCCAAACTAACAAGAAAATAGCATCTAGCAAAACTACTTAATCACCATGTATGTAAGACAGATAGGCTCAATACAGTGTTTGAACAAACTATAATTCATAAACTGAAATACACCAAATTATTCAAATTTCAAACTGAGAGAAGCTGCTGGTAGGTGGTTTACAAATTTTTTTTATGGATATGCAACATCAGAACCTATAAACAATTAAACTTTTAAGTAGAAAGAGACGAGTTGAAGATGGTCACACCTTTGGCTGCCCTGCAACCCCAATTCCTTGATCTTTTCAGCAAGTGGCATAACAGGCTCAGTTACGATATAGATGGTCGCTTTTGTAGTAGTGCCGTCAGAACTTTCAGCCTCAGTGCTGTGGAGAAATGACAAAATATTTGGATGCCTGACCTGGAAGAAAATAAGATAGCTTTTCAGCTCAGAGACTTCAATTGGTGCACACAGATAAGTTAGTGAGTGTTTGCAAATGCTTAAAAAATCACTTTCGTGCTTTTGGAGTAGTAAAAGTAGTTTTTGAGTGTTTTATTTTACAACTTCTGCTGCAACTTCTCCTGAAAAAAGCAGATAACCGCCAGAAGCTGAGAAGCATGTAAACTGATGCTTCTACCTGCTTTTAGCAGTTCGTAATTCTTTTTAAACTAAAAATAAGTGCTTTAATTGAGTTTACCAAACACTACGGCTTCTACTTCTGTGACTTTAAACTGCTTTTGGACTAAAATAGCAAACACCCATCACTTTTGATTAAAATCAACTTTTTTTAACTTTTAGCAAAAGTAGCACAGAAGTACATCCTAAAAGCATTTGCAAACACTCACTTAAAGTGGTATGCCACAGCCACAAAATCTTGTAATCATACAGAATGTATAGCGTATTACAAATCTAAGTCTGAGATCTGACGTAATTGCTAATGATGTGACTCAGAGCTAATATCAACCTCTATTTGGATGTGTAATGAGCTATAAAGCCCCCAGTACCACAAAGACATCATGATTGATGTCGACATAACCTAAGTGATATTGCAGATCAGTTCGAAACTGACTATGTAAACAAACTCCCCAAAGGGATTTGTCTGTTAGATATTAAAACCTGTCTGTTAGATATCAAAACCTGAATCCTAAAATTGGGATTCTGGATACAATGACTTGAGGACTATATTAGAATAGACTCTAGCAAGTAACAACAATGATTATTTTGCATTATTATACTACCTCTGTTTCTTTGAATTCTACACATTGTTTTTGAAACGGTTTTCTAGGAGGTTTGTAAAATGTATGTGTTCTTTGGCTTAGTGGAAGGGCCCACCAGTAAAGGTATGAGATACAGCTTGCCAAAAAAGGAAACGCGTAGAACCTATTGAAACAGAGGGGTTAGCTTTTAGTATGCATGATAAAAACAATTACAGAAAACAAAATTCTGGTTAGCCCTCATAGATACAAAAGGTAGACCACGGCCTACAAAGCGGAAGGCATCTATCCAGAAGCCAACCAACACGCTTAGAGAAGCTTAGGGAAACTCACTAGTGTTTAGCAGGCAACTCCAGTTGATGGATCATTCAGAAGAAACAAAGATAAAACAACATATAAATATTTGAGGTGTTACATTTCCAACATTTGATTTTCACCAATAATGCATCAAGTGGCAGTCAACCAAGAACCCCATATAAGCCATTTTAATCCATCAAATTTAAATACATCCACAAATAGCTTACCGTTCGAAGTCGTTTAACACCGTTTCGGCCAGCAGAAAGATGTCCATCACTGAAATTACTACCGGAAAGCGAAAATACTGAGACAGGAGACCCGTCATCCTGTTGAATAAAAGAACCATAGTTGGTAAAGATATAGTTAAGACTTATATTATGTCGGTATTCCATAAAGAGACTCAAGAAATACCAAACAAAACATATGCTCAGCTCACATTCCAGGCTGAGGGATTACACGTTTAATCTAGTATAGGCTAAGTTGATATGGACAAATGATATATTTGGGGAAGTCCATCTTCCCTTGCAGAGAATTTAAGCGGAATCATATAGGGGTGGGAGCTCTTAACAAAATAAAAAAAAAAAAATAATAATAATAATAATAATAATAATAATTAAATAAATAAATAAATAAATAAAAGAAAGAAAGAAACAAAAAATGCACTTACTGTCAAAATATTGAATTAATTACATAAAAACATATTTGCAGCTATGCAGCAAGAGTGTTGGCGGAAAATCTAGAGACAAAGTGGGTGTTTGCAGCAGCCTTTTGAGAGTTTGCCAAACACCCATCAAATTCTCTAATAAGCCAGCTTTACCAACTTCTCCTTAAAATAAGTTGAAGCTGTTGCAAACACCTCCAAAATACTAAATTCATCGAATAAACATGCTTACAGGCCTACAGAAAGTTAATTAAGGATCAAAATCTCAAAACACTCTTTGGAGAACACCAAACTCTATATTTAACGCATCTGAATGAACAAGTAGTATAAATTTAATAAATAAAGTTCCTGAAAATGTTTAGGATGATTCTGCAAGAACCAAAAACTGAACCAATATAAGCCAACTCAGAAGAAAATTTAATTGGAGGAATTCCCAGCACTAGCAACTATACAACATGATAGCACATTCAAGTTTATGTCTGATTACCCTGTTGATAGCTAGAATTCCCAAGTCCACAAGGCTTTGCAATCACAATAAATGACTAAAGTTAAATCATGCACATGACCTCAAACTTATAGTGACCATTTCCTAATATAGCAATTACATCCCCAAAATCCAGTAATGTTCACCGTCTTTTGTAGAACAAGTTTATATTCTTGCTACTCCTATCACATAGGAAGCTCAGGCATCAGGCCTCAAGCAACCTACATGATTATATCCAGCTGAACAAAGTACCAACTCATAAATGCTAGTTGTTCATTTCCTCAGCATTCATCCTATAAAAACTAAAGCAAGCTCGGAATCCAACACTGCACTCAACAAATTATCTATGCCAGCAGCTTGATCTGAGCAAGTTACTACAATCCAAATGAAACTTTAACCGAACAAACCAGTAGAACACGATAAGCCTGAATTAGAATGTAGAAACCAATAACTGCCAGCACCAGTTAATAATTGTAGCTAACACTTTCCTAATATGCAGTCAATTTCAGGTCTGCTAATTCTCCTCCTAGCACTATGCCATGAATTCAGTTTTGATTCAATTTCAACTATTCCTGGGAGACATTGCCAAGCATCTTGCAAACTATATGAATATATCCAGCTGAGCAAATCAGCAGCTAATAGCCTAATACGAGACAATTGTTAAGTTTCATCAACACCAATCAACTAAACTAGAGGAAAATCAGAAACTAACAATGCAATTAACAAATAAGCCAACCTGCAAGTTGATCTGATCATATTACAGGTATCGACGTGAAAATTAGAGAAATCAAATACGAGTAGCTATGAGAAGTAAGATGTGGAATTGGGAAAACGGACCTTGGAGGTTCCACGATAGTGCACCCAAGAGCCCCAGGCAGAGGAGTAAGGCTCGCCGATGTTGTACGGCAGATCCTTGAGGCCGGTGGCGGATCCGCTTACCACTCCTTTAAGGAACTTAAACATCTCCGCACGGAAGCCGGCCCGATCGGTGAAGGTCGATCTGACTGAGTGAAATCGGAGATTTGGAAGCAACAGGGACGGGCTTATGACGAAGGTGCCAAACAGAAGAGATTGGATGGATCTTGATGTAATTTACCAATCTTTAAACTGATCAATTTTTTAATTTTCTATTTTATATACTTTTTTTTTCTAATAATAACATCATTTGGGTTCTAAGAAACATTTATTGGCATGGCATATTTCTGTATATATCGAATAAATACTAACCAACAAACGTATTATAGTAATTTTTTAATTTTTTTTTTTACAAAATACATGCTCCTGATGTATAATGTATTACATTGCTATATAAAATAAATATCAAATTAAAGTAATTAAATTAAGACATATATCATACACTACCCCTCCTATTACACCACTTTGAATATAAAGCCTCCTTGTTCCCAGAATTACATCCAACCCCAATAGTCGGATTTATGTTGATCAGCAGAAAACCTAAATTTCCGTTTCAGCAAAAACAAACACACCCTTAGCTCTTTTTTTTTTCCGTCTATTTTTTTTATTCCTTTTTTTTCTTTTATAATTTTCTTAGTCTTTTCTCTATCTTCTTCTTCTTTCTCATCTCAGGTGCCGAAAAAATTCCGACAGTAATTTTACAGCTCCGGTGAGGAGCCATTTACAACTCCGATTGCAGCTGTAAACAGACAGCTCCTCACCGGAGCTATTTTGGAGCTGTAACAGCTCCAAATCGGAGCTTTTACAGCTCCGACTATAAACAGCAATGGAGCTGTTTATAGTAGTTTTATTTTTTTATTTTTTTATTTTTTTTAATAATGTAGGACTTATTTTGAAATATAATATTTGTAGGGACTTGTTTTAAAATAAATTTCAGGACCACTTTGAAATATATTAAATTATGTAGGTTACTTTTGAAATATTTAGTTTTAATTTTGTAACAAATTAAATATAAGGGTTGAATGTGTAATAATAAAAAGTTTAAGCTGTTTGGATGGCAGCAAAAGTTAAATTCCGACGATGGTAAAATGGTACTTTCCTCGATTTAGAGCGTGAAAAGTCAAAGTCATGAGGTTATATGTAATTAAAATTGAACAAGACGGTGTTCACTGCAAACTTGGGAATAACGAGGGGCCCGATGTAATTTCGTTGAACAAAAAGGTGTTGTATGTAATGGACCCTTAAATTAAAGTAATTAAAGTAATATAATAAGCCGGTTGATTTACTCAATTGATTGACCTACCAATCAATTTCAATCTGGTGCGTACATGTGTCATTAGTTAATTAAAAGATGTAGGGTTAGAATCCTGTTTGCGTGATTTTTCTCCATTATTTTTATTGAAGGTATTTGGTTCGAATCTTGTTGGCGTGATTTTTCTCTATTAAAGTATCATTATTTTAGTTGAAGGTGTTTGGTTCGAATCTTATTGACGTAATTTTTTCTTTTTTATTTATTCTCTTCTTAAATTTTTTTTTTTAACATAAAATTGTATGACGTATTATACTTAATTTTAAAACTAACCATGATATGTTCTTATAAAAAAATACTACTTACTCCGTCCAATAATAAATGTAACACTTGATTTTGTTGACTTTTTTTATGGTCATTTTGACCTTAAATTATTCTTAAATCATACGATAAAAATAACTAAATACATCATATTATGAAACTAGAATGTTTATATGAAGCACTTGACAATATATTCAGCTGGTGAAGAATACCAATTAACATGCGAAAAAGATGCATTGCAGATTTTGAAGTTGAATGTTTCCAAAATATAGAGATGTATCTGATGGTTCTTAACTCATCGGAATAATACTTTGCATATGTCTAATATAGTTCAATTCAAAACTATTAATTGCATAACTACAAAAACTATATACATTTATAGCACACCATGTATATTAAGTTTAATTACTCAATTAGTTATTTTTTTATTACGTTTGAAGTCATTATGTGAAGACTATATATTCATCCATTTATTTCAACATATTATTTAATAAAACAATAATGTTTTACAAGATTACGCTTCACACGCGTAGCGTGTGACGCGGTGGTTCCTAGTAATATAATAAGTCGATTGATTCACTCAATTGATTGACCTACCAATCAATTTCAATCCGTTGATTTTGCTTATCCAATTTCAATCTGGTGCATACATGTGTCATTATTTAATTAAAATGTGTAGGGTTCGAATCATGTTTGCGTGATTTTTATCCATTTTTTGTATTATTATTTTTATTGAAGGTGTTTGGTTCAAATATCATTATTTTAGTTGAAGGTGTTGGATTCGAATCTTATTGACGTAATTTTTTCTTTTTATTTATGCTCTCTTAAATCTTTATTTTTTATATAAAGTTGTATGGTTGTACTATACTTAATTAAAAATAACCATGATATGTTCTTATAAAAAAAAAAAGACATACTTTCTCCGTCCAATAATAAATGTAACACTTAATTTTGTTGACTTTTCGATAGTCATTTTGACCTTAAATTATTCTTAAATCATACGATAAAAATAATTAAAAACATCATATCATAAAACTAGAATGTTTATATTTTCATAATATAATTTTTTAATTATTTTACTTGAATGATTTACGATTAATTTGAGGTCAACTAATCCTCGAATGATTTACAATTATAAAAACCAAATGTTACACTTATTATATATTGGACGGAGGAAGTATTTTATTTACCAAATGTCAATTACTTTGTACTTGTACTTGTAATTCGTGCATTTATGTTCTTTGAGTTCAATAAAATTTAGCCGATTCAAAAAAAAAAAAAAAAAAATTAGCTCTGGTGATAGAGAACCTGAGGATACTAGCTAGGCCACTTGGAATTTGAATATCGTCCATATTGCGGCATCAATATAACAAAAGACATCGATAAAATAAAATGGCAAAAAGATAATGACGCACATGACAATATATATTAACTGGTGAAGAACACCAATTTAACATGCAAAAGATGCATTGCAGATTTCGAAAGTTGAATGTTCCAAAGCCTAGATGTATCTGATGGTTCTTTAACTCATCGGAATAATACTTTTCGTATGTCTAATATAGTTCAATTCAAAACTATTAATTGCCATAACTAGAAAAAACTATATACATTTATAGGACACATTAGTATTGAGTTTAATTACTCAATTTGTTTTTTTTTGGTACGTTTGAAGTCATTATATGAAGATTATATATTTACTTCATTCATTCAATACAATACATTATTAATAAAATAATAATGTTCTACAAGATTACGCTTCACACGCGTAGCGTGTGATGCGGTTTCTAGTATATAATACATGTATAGATTAGAATTTAACTGTCAAAAATTGTATTTTCTTGGATTCATTAAGCAATATTCTACCGCCTAGTGAACTGGGTATTTAAGATGATACTCAATAACTAACTGATAGATGAGCACTAATCGGTGTA